>CM041292.1:72154168-74554168 GCA_023052935.1 Piezodorus guildinii | reverse complement strand
ATGTGGACCTTCCCATTCTTCCTAGAACAGCCTTATAACCTGTAAAAAAGCCAGTCTTATTTGTCTATATGAAGTATTTTAGTCATTCTATCGTATGTTGATTCTCAATATAATATTTATATGGGTTAATTATGTTAAATAATACCCTTATATTACTTAATAATTAATGCTTAATTAATATTTATATTACACATCTATTATAGACAAATTGTTTGCGAATTCCTCTGAGTTATTGTGCTTTTTGGGATACCGCATGTTGATTAAATTTTACATCAGAATGCCATAGCAAATGAAATACCTCTGTGGAGACTCTTAAATAAGACCTAAAGGAGGTTCTTATTTTCAGAGGATATAAGATGTTGAATTAATGTGACAGGTCTTATTTGAGCCAGTAGAGGCGTAATAGGTACGCCATGTGAATTCAAGGAAGGAAGAAAGGGAATGCTAAACTTTCCTTATAAAAACATTCTCACCTTTTATAATTTAAATATTAAATGCTAAATACTTTTAGTAAAAATAAGTAAATTTATTACTAGTTTAATAATCGTGCTTTTGCTAAATAGGTAAGCCCTATTATTAACTACATAAAATTAGTGTACTTTTTCAACTACTGATCCCTATAGACCTTTTTTTGATAAGTGTTTTCAAACATTTTAATAATAAGACACTTATCACAATTAAATTTTTGTTATTTAAACCTGTACCTATACAACTCATAAAGGGTGTTGGGTTCAGTACTTATAGAGATTCGTACTAAGGCTAACGACCGTACTAGGGAGGTGATTGACAGCGTGAGTCACGTGTCAGGTTATTCCCAATTTTGGGTACCTACTTCATAGAGGCTAGATGAACACCAGGGTCGCGTCACGGCTGAAATACATAACAGAATAAATAATTCTGCCTCAGCCGAGATTCTAACCCGAGATCCGAAGAACTGAAGCCTAATGCTCTGTTCACTAGGCCACGCTGATCTCCATAATTAAACCTGGATAGGCAATATTAAGGACTCCCACCGTAACATTGTCTGATTAGCTATGACGTTAAATGAATAAGACACTTTATTAGCTTAAAAAACTCTATTTTTAACAGTATTTCGAAGAAAAAAGTTTACAAAAAAAAAAACATTTATATATTTTGAATATTTCTATTTATGTATGCTATTCTAATCTCCAAATTTATTGTATGTGCATTTTACAAATCTTGTACATAAACTAAACATGCTAATTTATTTATCACATTCAAATAATATTGGGTTGTAAAATAAGTTTTTCAATATTTCAATTTAATCCTATCTGTGTTTATAAAATCATGTTACTTGGTGTATAATGTTTACATACTCTAAAAAAGGGTTAGTAAAGGTGCTTTATGGATCAGTTTCAATCGAGATTCCTTATTTTTAAGTGGTATTTTGCTTGTTCAAAATGAGGAGAAAGAAATTCAATATCGACATTTAATGGTTTTTTTTTTTTCGATAAGACGGTTAACAAAATTTGAAGTGTGTATGGCGATGATGTTTAGGGAGAAAGCACCGTCCGTAAGTGGTTTGCTCGGTTCAGAGCCGGACATTTTAACGGAAGACGCAAAGCGCTCGGGTCGTCCATCAACTTATGATGATGAACAAATTCAAGCATAATTGATCAAAACTATTTATAAGAATCTGAAGTTTGTATTGAAATAGTCAGTAAAAAGTGGTACGAACTTATTATACAACCCAATACCAATTTATTATTGGTTTGTTATTTATTATTATTCTAGAATATTTCTTTTACCGATCTCTTACGACCCAATCTTTCTTGTTTTCTGCGTGAACTAAGGCCTCATCATGAAAATATACTCTTAGCTTGGTTTAAAAATATCTAGTTCTTCATTGAGTGGTAATGATGAGTAAAACTCCCTGTTCACATCATAATTCATTTAGAACATCTGCAAAGTTAGGTAAAAGTTAATTCCACACAACAGTGGTTTTAGAATTGCAATATTCCTGATGATTGTGGTCATATCATCAAGTATGTTATGCCTGCTGCCAATCAGGTGATCATCAACCGACCGTCAAGAATGAGAAAAGTAATGTTCGTTTCAATCGTTTTGAGTGTAATATTCAACGTTCCGCTGGTTCATTTAAAGCACTTTTCACTCATGTTTTTGGTGCATTTAAAGAATTATAAATCTCATTCCTTATTTATTATTTTTATAATCAGTATTGGTATTTAATATTATATATTAAATACCAATACTGAATATTTATGATTATTTTCGGAAGGCCGAGTCGCGCTCATAAAGTAAGAGATAAAGAACTAAACATCTCCCCGTATGTTAAGCTGTATACAAATAAAATTCTTGATATATCTAAAATGTTGTGTTATTGTTCTCCTATCTTACTATACTACTAGAATAGTTGTGAAAAATATGCTCGGTAGGATATTTCCTCGTATATAGAAGACACGTGTTCTTAAAAGCATCGTAAATCCAATACAATAGTGTAGGGAGTGATAGCACACTGAGTCATGAAATAGAAAAGATGCTACGGAACCAGAGAAGCTATTAGCAAACAACAAACAACTCATGCTTATGTATTTTCTATAAGATATTCAAGTTTCTTAGTGCGTTTATAAATGAAATTCGGTATTTTTAAAAAATACAATTAATGGATCTCAGAAATGCCTAGTATACATTTTTTTTTTTTTAAAGTGAAAATGTTGTTGTTTATCTGTCAAGAGTAGCTTATCTCACTTAATAAAGCAAAAAATGCTTTTTTATTAATTTAAAAAGCCAAATAGCCAATATTAAGGAGCATGATAATTCGTGTAGTTTATCTGTCATAGAATCTGAACTTCTTGTTTTTAGTGTTTGTATGTCTAAAGAACTTATTGACATTAGTAGAGGGAAAACAGGCGAGCTGGCGCACTTTTTTGAGGAGCCAATCAGATGCCAGCATTTGGTCACGTGACCTATGGCGGGAGATTTGAATTTGAATTTCGATCACGACCTAACCTTAACCACGCTGGTTCGCGCCATCGACCTAACCTAAACCACTAAGCCACGCCCCTTTTTAGTCACGTGTTCCTTTATCAACCTAACCTAAACCACTAAGCCACGCCCCTTTTTGGTCACGTGACCCCTGTTTGAGGGTATTACGTCTTTATAAAGCATGAGTCTACCCGGCGTCCATTTTCTTTTCCCTACGTTTTGGGCTAATTTAGTATTTATAAAGCATGAGTCTACACGTCCGCCATTTTCTTTTATGACGTCACAATTTACAAAGCATGAGTCTACCCGGCGTCCATTTTCTTTTCCCTACGTTTTGGGTTAATTTAGTATTTATAAAGCATGAGTCTACACGTCCGCCATTTTCTTTTATGACGTCACAATTTACAAAGCATGAGTCTACCCGACGGCCAGTTTCTTTTCCCTACGTTTTGGGCTAATTTAGTATTTATAAAGCATGAGTCTACCCTTCCGCCATTTTCTTTTATGACGTCACAATTTACAAAGCATGAGTCTACCCGGAGGCCATTTTGCTCCCCCCACTCCTGCATTAGTTAACCAATCAGAGTACCTAACTTGAGAGTTCCTCCCGGCTAGGTCCGATGGTCAAATTGTAATGTGTGCTTTTACGAAACCTTTCAAACTGTGACATAACCTTACTATTGTTTACATTGATTGAAACCTCCCTTACTGTTACATAACCTTCTCATTGTTTACATTTTGCTCCCCCCACTCCTTCATTAGTTAACCAATCAGAGTGCCTAACTCGAGAGTTTATAAAGCATGAGTCCATTTTCTTTTCCCTACGTTTTGAGCATATTAAGTCTTTATAAAGCATGGGTCTACCCGGCGTCCATTTTCTTTTCCCTACGTTTTGAGCGTATTTAGTATTTATAAAGCATGAGTCTACCCGGACGCCCTTTTGTTTTTATGACGTCACCATTTAAATAATGTAAACCTGTTCGAGCATGCAGCGACATGTCGAATCATGTAGAAACAGATTTGTGCAAGTACAAACAGGTTTGAATCATGTTTAAACATGCAGGTAAGTGAAACGTAAACATGGACTTTGAACCTTCCTAATGCCTTTAATATAAACATCATTATAGGGCTTCTTAATCCTATACAGCTTTGAACTTTGATCTTTAATCCTACATTTTAAGTAGCGATAAAAAGTTCCTTAAGCTTAAACGTAAACATGGACTTTGAACCTTCTTAATGCCTTTAATGTAAAAATCGTTATACGGCTTCTTAATCCTGTACAGCTTTGAACTTTGATCCTTAATCCTAATATTTAAATAGCGATAAAAGGTTCCTTAAGCTCTTGGACTACGGTCTATTATCCTCCTATGTGTAATGATTTTTAATCCTATACAGCTTAGAACTTTGATTCTTAATCCTACTATTTTAAGTGGCGATAAAAGGTTCCTTAAGCTCTTGGACCATGGGCTATTATCTTCCTATGTATAATGATTTTTAATACTATACAGCTGTGAACTTTGGTCATTAATCCTACATTTTAAGTAGCGATAAAAGATTTCTTAAGCTCCGAGACTTTGAAGCATTATCCTCTTAAGTATATGTATAAATATAATGCGGACCTTGTACGTTTTATCTCTTAGTATAGTAAAAAGATTTAATCGTAAACAAGATAAATTTGCCAATATCAACTTTGTTCTAATAATTGCTTAAAGTATAAATATATAATAATATAAAACTTGTACCTATTTCGGTAGGCGAGTATAATTTTTTATATATTTTTTCAACATTTTTAGTTATTTTCTCATCTTCTTAGACCATTTTCTACTTTTTCTATGTATTATTTACTTATAATTAACAATTCTGCCTTAGAATTGCTATTTGCGATGTTTTCGGAAGAGTTCGGCAAAGCTCGGAAATATTCGGCTAGCCGCTATTTTTTAGAAACACTTGGGAGTGTTCGGGCTTTTTCGGCTGCTCTCGGGGCTCTTCGGCTTCCCCCACTCCTTTCCTGCCCTTCCCCCACTCCTCCCCTGCCCTTCCCCCACTCCTTCTCACACGTCTTAATCCTATACTCTTTGAACTTTGCTCGGATAATCCCTAAGGCGGCTATAAATAGGTGTGTTTTTCAGAACTCTTTCTCATTCTCTTATCCAGCATCAAGGTGACATCTCGATAACTTGTGAGTACCATTTTTTCTACTTTGGCCTTATAGTGTGCATCAGTGTGCTAAAATAATATCCTAACTTTTCTTTCAATTATTTCTTTGAAGAGTTTTTTTTTAATTCATACTTGACTTGAATATTCACGCCATCTTTTATTTTTTCTTTAGTTTTAATATTAATTTTTTTTTCGAGGACTCTTTTTTTTTTTTTTTTAATTCATAGTTTGAATTTGTTTTATTTTAAGTTAGTAAATTATTTCCATTTTATATTTTCACTATTTGACAGTGTTTTGGTTTATTTGTATTTTTTAAATTTTAAAATTAAAAATGTCAACTACCAATAATAACTGCCAGTATTGTAATAGAGAGTTTAGCAGGGAGGATAATAAACTTCGTCATCAAAACTCATGCTTGACCTCACAGGCACGGCGTACATGTGTTTCTTGCGGAGAGAATTTCCAGTCTAAAAAACAGTGGATGAAGCATGTACGCCGCTGCCTGAGAGAAACGCCGCTCGTCATGACCAAGCGGAGGCGGTTGGAGGCGGCTATGGGGTCTTTATACCAGATTGAAACTTCCTTTGGAGGGGACCTCAAGACTTTTTTTCTCCCATGTTCGGAATCAATTGATGTAGTAGAATTTCTGTGCAAACAGACGGACACTCTGCATCGGTTGATTTCAGAATTTTGGGCGGAATCAGACTCTCCCTTAAAATTCAATTTGGTTTTGGAGGCCACGTACGAAAACGTGAGAGGAGAGTCCTGTGATCGTGCCTTCAAAACCAAAAACAAAGCTATGTATGACATCTCTTCCATCTTGGATATTCTCAGTGGCATGTATGCGAAGTTGGCTACCGAGATGGAAGAGATGGCAATGAAAGGGAGCGGCTGGTTCCTAAAAAGTCTTGACGGTCTTCTCTTAAGGGTAAATAGATTCAGACCTCTAGGCGCCTCCAGCTATATACCTCTTCCACCTAAAATAGCCGCCAGAAAAGCTGTAATTAATGTCCAGAATAATGACGAGCGGTGTTTCAAATATTCCATATTAGCCCACCTCATCGACAGCGACGGACAACGGGTAAGCAAATATAGGAACTTGGAGCACAGATATAACTTCGACTGCATTTCCTTCCCCACTCCTCTCCAAGAGGTGAAAACATTCGAACGACACAATGACATCAGTGTGAATGTTTTTGGCATTGGAGAGACAGGAGACGTGTACCCGCTGAAAGTGGTAAAGGAGGAGAAGGCTGACCATCGTGATTTACTTCTGCTGACAACGGAGGATGGGCGAAGTCACTTCGCCTATATCAAAGACTTCAATAAATTAGTGGCGTCGCAGATTTCTAGGTACCACAGCGGAAGACACGTCTGTAAGCGATGTTTCACCCATTTTAATGTAGGAGGGGGAAACATCGCTGAGCGGGTGAGGGAGCACATGGAGTACTGTGGGGATAATAAGGCTACTATAATCCCGGCTTGCGACGACGAAGGGAATCCTCAAAAGGTATCTTTTATTAATATACAACGGCAGGTGAGGATTCCTTTCGTTGTCTACGCTGATTTTGAATCTATGTTGGAAAAGATTCAGCCGGGAGATTCAAGACAAACGAGACCCTACCAGAGACACCTTCCTATGAGTTTTTGCACGTATGTCAAGGTATCAGAAGATATCCCACGCCACTTATTGCCTATAAATTTTCCCACTGAACCCTTCATCTACACAGGTGAGGATTCAGCGGAAAAATTTATGAATTATATTAAGGAAGTAGCAGGGAAGGTGTCTCAGATGTACTCCATGAAGCGGCACATGCTACCCCTGACACCATCGCAGATGGAAGCCCACCATCTGTCCCAATCCTGTTACCTCTGTTCCCGCCCATTTACTCCCGACAATGGGAAAGTGATGGATCACGATCACATCACAGGGATGTATCGTGGTCCAGCACATTCCAAATGTAACATCCTGTATAGAACCCCACGTTTCCTACCCGTCCTATTCCACAATCTTAGCGGTTATGACTCTCACTTCATCGTCCGAGTGTTGGGGCATGGATTAAGTGAAGAAGAAAAAAATAAGATAAGAATAGATGTCATCCCCAACTCTGAGGAAAAAATACATCTCCTTTGGAATGACAGTGGGCGCATTAACCGTTAGGTTTGTGGACTCCTTTCGTTTCATGGCTTCCAGTCTCGATAGATTGTCCAAGAATTTGCCCAAACCTAATTTTAAGGAGACGAGCAAATTCTTCCCCGCCGATCATTTGGACCTCGTGATCAGAAAAGGAGTGTACCCCTATGATTACATGGACTCGTTTGAGAAACTTCAGGAGACGGTTCTGCCCCCGAAGGAGGCATTTTATAGTCAATTGAATGAAATGCCTATCTCAGACGAGGACTATCAGCATGCTCAAGCGGTATGGGACGTGTTTAATATCAGAACCCTGGCCGAGTACAGTGAATTATACCTCAAGGTAGACGTGACGCTTCTTTGCGACGTCTTTGAAAATTTCAGAGATGTCTGCTTGAGGGCTTATTCACTGGACCCGGCCTGGTATTACACGGCACCCGGACTCGCTTGGGATGCCATGCTGAAGTATACGGGAGTACAATTAGATCTTTTGACTGATTATGATATGGTCCTAATGATCGAACGGGGAATAAGGGGTGGCTTGTGCCAATGCAGTCACCGGTATGGAAAGGCGAACAATAAATATCTGAACCCAAGTCGCGATCCCCAGGAGGAAACTTCGTACATCGCCTATCTGGACGCTAATAACTTGTACGGGTGGGCGATGTCGAAAACCCTTCCGTCTGGCGGTTTCGAATGGGTTCAGAATCCGGAAACTCTAGATTGGCTCAACTTACCGGAAGACGGGCCTTTTGGTTACATAGTTGAAGCCGACTTAGAGTATCCGGAAAGCTTGCACGATTTGCACAACGATTTCCCTCTGTTGCCAGAAAATAAGGTACCCCCAGGATCAAATTTTAAAAAACTTTTAGCTACTCTGAGCAACAGGGAGAAATACGTTTTGCATTTCGTTAATCTACAGCAGGCCATGGGGTTAGGACTAAGGTTAGTTCGAGTACATCGAGTACTTAGATTCCGGCAATCATCTTGGCTTCGTAGTTACATTGACCTCAACACCAGACATCGACAACAGGCGACTAATGATTTCGACAAAGACTTCTACAAGCTCATGAACAATGCCGTTTTCGGCAAATTCATGGAAGATGTTCGAAAACGGCATAAGATTGAGCTTGTAGTTAGTCAAAGACGACTGAACAAACTCATATCAAAACCTACATTTAAGGACAGGACAGTATACACAGAGTCATTGGTTGCAGTACATTCGGACTTTGAACAGATTAAGATGAACAAACCTATTTATGTAGGGATGGCCATCCTTGATCTATCCAAAGTCCGAATGTACGATTTCCATTACAACACGATATTACCACATTACGGACCGAACAGACTAACACTCATGTATACAGACACAGACAGTTTATTATATCTTATACAGACTGATGACTTTTACAAAGACATACACAATTTCATTAACGAAATGGACACATCAGACTACCCCCACGACCACCCCGCATACAGTACACACAACAAAAAGGTGTTGGTAAATTTAAAGACGAAGCCAACGGAGTGCCCGTCTCTGAGTTTGTCGGACTGCGTGCTAAGATGTACTCGATACGAATTCACGCCGATAAAGAAAAGAAAAAGGCGAAAGGGATAAAAAAGATCGCTGTAGAGAAGAAACTGACATTCAACGACTACATCACATCTCTGTTCGAAGGAAAAGAGTTCAAAACTACTTTTCGCTCAATAATTTCAAAGCACCACGAACTCTTTTCCGTCGAACAGACTAAAACATCCCTTTCACCTCACGACGATAAGCGGCATCAAGTCGACGGAATTCGTACCTTGGCCCATGGTCATTATTCCATACCGGATGTGTAGATGAGGTGTGGCGGCAACAATAAAAAAATCTCTGTTGCAATATTGGCAAGCTTTGATAATGTTCACTTGTAAATATTGTATATTATAAACATATATCAGTTTTTTTTTTTTAATTAGTCACAACTTTTTTTTTTCTGTTCAAAACATGTTTTGTTTCAACTATTACAAGATGACTTTTTATTTTATTTTATTTAATAGAAATCTTTGAAGTTTTATTTTTATTTTTTTAAATAAATATTTTTTTTTTTAATAAAAGAGGTTTTTTTTTTTTTTTGTTGTTGTTTTCTATTAAAAGAGAAGTAGGAAGCTGTTAGATTTTTTTTTATATATATATGAAAGGATGGAATTTTTTATTTTTAGTATTTGAAGATTACGTTTTTATTTTTTAACATATATATTCTTTTAATCTGCACTGTGGCCAAATGAAAAATGGTTTTAATAAATTTTTAGTTATCGCTCCAGATGCTGTATAAGAGATTTTATTTTTATTTTTGTTGATATAATATTGTTGTTTTTATTTGTAAACTAAAGTATAAAGTGTGAGATAGAATGAATGGGTCCCTGGCGTGGCTCTAAAGGCTCGTAAACCTAAAAGGAATGTGTGTTATGGTTTCAAGAGAGGTTTAAAACGATAAACCTGGAAACCTAAAATGAAAAAAAAAACTACGTTGTGGTTCCAAGAGAGGTTTAAAAAGATAAACCTGGAAACCTAAAATGAAAAAACTGCGTTGTGGTTTCAAGAGAGGTTTAAAACGATAAACCTGGAAACCAACATAAAAAATATGAACAAATAGTTTTACAAAATATTAACAACCATATTATATCAACATACCTTCTCGACGCACTCACACCTTGACGAGGTGGGAAGGCTTACTTCTAAATTATATTTAGAAAACCAAGATGAGTGCAAAAAATAAAAAAATAAATTATATATATATATATATAATAAATAAATAATTTTAATATGATACCAATTTTTAATTTGAAAAATTCTATTAACGAAGATTAGTAGATACATTTCAACCACGTCGGTAAGTATAAAAGGAGTGGTCAAAGTGCGATTCTTTTCATTTACCATCATGCGCTTGGTAAAGCAACATACTACGATCCGTATTCATAACCTGGACGGAGGCGCTCCAATTAAGAAAGAATCTAGGCACGGTTGACTGTTTCCTGATTCGATTCGATGTTTAATATGCGGTCCCTCCAATTGTGGTAAGACTAATCTTATGCTAAGCTTGATTTATGACTCAAAGGGATTAAAATTTGAAAATATCTATTTGTTCGCTAAATCCTTACATCAACCCAAATATAGAGAGTTAGCTCAAATATTACAACCTTTAACTGATATCGGGTTTTTTCAATACGAAGATAACTCACAAGTTCCTCCGCCCAAAGAGGCACTACCTAACTCAGTCTTTATATTCGATGATATTGCCTGTGACAAACAAGATAATGTGAGATCATACTTTTGTATGGGGCGCCATAACGGTGTTGATATATTTTATCTGAGCCAGAGTTATACTAGAGTCCCAAAACATTTGATTAGAGAAAATGCTAACTTTCTTATACTCTTTAGACAAGACGAATTAAATCTAAGACGAATTCATGATGATCATGTCAATTCAGACATGTCATTTCAAACTTTCAAAAAGGTTTGTCAATGGTGCTGGAAAGACGACAGGTACGGATTTTTAGTCTTGGACAAGGATAGACAAATTAATGATGGAAGGTATCGAAAGGGTTTCGAGGCCTATATAATACCGTGAGGTGTTGGGACAAGCTCATTCTCTAGTTAGACATGGAAGAGTCAACTAGTGATGTAGTAATGCGTGAAATAATCGAGACCAGGAAGGCTATACAGGGAAAGTGTAATTTATTGAAAAGGAGTCGAGAAGAGACTGATGAATATTTGAAATTGAAGTATAAACCTTTATTGAAATCTATGGAAAGACTAGCGAGTAAGCAGGAGGTTAAAATTCCCTCCTCCACCCAATGTGAAATTCGAAAGAAGGAAGAAGAAGAAGAAATTCCTCATATTCCATCAAAAATGCCTAAATATTGTCTAGAACAATCGTCACTAACAGATACAACACCAAAGCCTGGGCCTTCTAAAATATTTACTCGTCGTTTAGAGCACGTTTGGGAAAGTACACCAATTCTAAAGTCGGAAGAAGAGTGTGAGCCACCGAAAACCCCACTGCAGGAGGTGAGAGAAGCAACTCAAACTCCTAAAGGAGAAGAAATGTTACAAAAATATTTAGAAAAGATTGGAAATATATCCTCAAAGTATATAATAAAGCTTGTGAACAATGACATTAAAGATCTGGATACTGTATATGGAATCAAATATGATGGTCACAAGTTTACCATCGGCGATACAGTGATTTCTATCAATGAAGATATTCTTACTATAGGTGATGATATCTATCATGGTACACCAGGTCTCTTCGAATTGTTATTTATAAAAAATCCGAATCTTTCATTCGTTAAACAAAGTGATTATGCTTTGTATAAAAAGATTTTGATGCAAACTAATGCACATTTCGAGGGACATAGCCCAAGCGGTAATATGATAAGACTTAAAAATTACCCCAAATACAAAAATGTTATCTCAAAATTGTTCAAATCAAAAAGCGGTACAGGCATTGTTGATCCAAACGTATTAGTTAATCGAATGAGATATTTGATTGGCTCTCAAACAGGAAAGAGTGAGATCTTGCGAATAGAAGCTCAACTTAGAGAAGGGGGTATAATAGTGTAGCGCAGATGAGAAGATTAACAGTACGTCATGGCATCCGTTAAAGAGCAGATCGTGCATGAATTGCACAAACCTGCTAGGAGGGTTTTTAAAAGAAGATCTGTTTTACTCAAAGGTATTGATGATTTATGGCAGGCTGACTTGGTTGAAATGATTCCTTATGCTAAATTTAATAAAGGTTACAAATATTTGCTCACTGTAATAGATTGTTTTTCTAAATATGCTTGGGTAGTGCCTATCAAGAATAAAACTGCGTCTGTAGTGTGTCAAGGTTTCGAGAAAGTATTATCTGAGAGAAAGCCAAAGAATTTGCAAACAGACAATGGTAAAGAGTTTTATAACCAAGTATTTCGAAAACTCATGACATCTTGTAATATCAATCATTATTCAACATATAGTAACCTAAAAGCATCAATAATAGAAAGGTTTAATCGCACTCTAAAGTCAGCCATGTGGAAAAAGTTTAGTATACAAGGCAACTACAATTGGCTTGTAGTACTGCCGGCATTAGTAGACAAATATAATAAAACAAAACATAGTACAATCAAGATGGCACCGGCATCCGTTCATGGACTTAAGATTGAAGCAAAACTAATAAAAGAAGTTTATTCTAAGAAAACGAGTACAAAAAAGACTGCAAAATTTAAAGTTGGCGATCATGTAAGGATATCAAAGTATAAAGCACAGTTTGCGAAAGGTTATCAACCATCATGGTCCACAGAAATATTTACTATAGCTGAAGTGAAAAAAACGGTACCTATCACCTATCATCTGAAGGATGATCGCGGAGACACCATTGCTGGTGGTTTCTATCTAGAGGAATTGCAACTTGTAAAGCATCCTAATTGTTACCTTGTAGAAAGAGTTGTAAAAAGGAAAGGTAATAAAGCTCTAGTAAAGTTGCTAGGTTTTGACAGTTCTCATAATTCATGGGTTGATAGCAAGAATGTGGGTATATAAGGCTTGTCAGCATTACCTCTGTATCAGTTGACCATGAAGCGTGTTACAAACAAGAAGAAAAAGATGCGAGTCATTTCCACGCCAAAGAGGATCGGGGGAAATGTACATCAGTTGAAAACTATAGCCAAAGAGATCTTAAAAACTTTTCCTCGCCAAAGGCTGAGCAATTTCGACTTACTCAGATTAGCAAAACTTCATAAAGTGTGCCGTTTTAGAGGAGTTTTTATGGTAGATGAATTTCCTACAAAGCCGTGGAAATCTGAACGTGGTATTTTTAATCTAGACACTAGTAGTGGTAGAGGAACGCATTGGGTCAGTTACAAGAAAAGAGGAAAATACGTTCAGTTCTTTGACAGCAGTGGAGAAAAACCGCCAAGTGATTTCGTTCGGTACATGAAAGATTGCCGAATTTCATCAAATAGAAGACAATTCCAGAAAGTAGGTTCAAACAACTGTGGTCAGCTTTGTTTACTCTTCCTGCTTGATCTTATATAAAGGGTGTTATAACAAAGAAATGTCCATTCAGTAGTCAGACAGCGATGGGGTTGGACTTTAAGAAAGTACATAAAAGCGCGTCTTCAGAGAGAAAAAGTATCATTCCAGTGAAAGCCATTGTTGAGTGCACATCGTTAACTGCGAGCAATATTAGATTTCTTCAAACCGCAGGATATTACGTTTTATCATCAACATGGAAATATTGAATTTGGAAGAAGCTGGTACTTTTGATAATTCAGTTGAAGGGATTGAATTTCATTCTCACCATCCTTATTCGTCAACAAATCTTCAGCCAGGGGATGAAATACGCATCAGTCTGCAACATCAAGATTTATACACACTACCTAGTCAAAGCCTGCTGTATGTAGAAGGAAGATTTCTAAAGCAGGATGGTTCAGCAGTTCCCATTGCATCAAAATTAACAAACAACATGTTTGCGTTTTTGTTTGATGAAATAAGGTACGAATTGAGTGGAGTCGAAATAGACCGTGTGAAAAATCCTGGAATCACTTTAACTTTGAAAAATCTAGTTTCGCTCAAGGGAGGTTCCCAGTTTTTGGATAATTGGGGATGGTGCTATCCACAAAGTGATACATTAAACATTACATCGGCAGAGGGGTGTTTCAACCTATGTGTTCCTTTATCATCCCTTCTTGGGTTCTGTGAGGATTATCAGAAAATCGTAATGAATGTAAAGCAAGAACTGATATTCATAAGAAGCAGACATGATGAAAATTGCTATATCACTAGCCAACCAGTAGCTGGGACTAATGCGGTAGAAAAGTGTAAAATAGAACTAGATAGGCTATGCTGGAAGCTACCTTATGTTACCGTAAACGAACATCAGAAGCTGGCTTTGATGCGTCATCTCAAATCAGAAAAAATATTTTCACTAGCCTTTAGAACCTGGGAACTTTACGATTATCCTTTACTGCCAGCAAGTCAGAGACAAATCTGGCCAGTCAAAACATCCAGTCAGCTAGAAAAACCGCGTTATGTAATATTAACTTTTCAAACTGGAAGACTGAAAAATTCTCAAAAAGATGCTAGCCACTTTGATCATTGTAATATTTCCAATGTTAAATTGTTTCTAAATTGTAAAGCTTATCCGTATGATGATTTAAATATAGATATGTCGTCAAATCGGTTCGCTTTGCTCTATCATATGTATGCTTTATTTCAAAATTCTTATTATGGTGGACAAATGCAACCTTTGTCCTCTTTACAAAACTTTAAAGATAAATCACCTTTAATTGTAATAGATTGCTCAAAGCAGTCTGAATCTATAAAAAGTGGACCAGTCGATGTAAGATTAGAATTTGAATCGAAAATTTCATTCCCGGCAAATACTACAGCATATTGTCTAATCATACACGATAGGCTCGTAGAGTATAATCCTCTAATTGGTACAGTTCGGCGAATGGTATAAAATGGGGTGAATCCTTTGCTCAGTGTTCAGTATGGCTACGGCAAGCGGAGCGATAGTAGACTTTCAGTGCTTTGTCGATAGCCTGGGAGGTTATATTATTAAAGAGTTTTCTCTGTTTGATCAAGCTTACAAGTCTTCAAGGCATTGGATTTTTAAGCCACCAAATGAATATAAACCAACCGATAAAAGTATAAGAACGAATTATTGGTTGGAAAATTACTATCATAAAATCAAATGGGATTCTGGAGAAGTTGAGTATGGCATCATTGATAACATTTTCAACTACATTGACCTTAAATATAAATTTGTTTTCGTTAAGGGCCTAGATAAGAAAATGTTTCTATCACGAAATCTCCATCATTGTACTATAATTAACTTGGAAGATTTTGGCTGTCCAAAAATAGAATCACTAATTTTAGATGAGCAAGGCAGCCATTGCATAGTACACAATTTTTCGAAAGAGAAATGTACACAGTATCGCACAAATGCTTTGTCTGCATGGATGAATAAAAATGTGTTTAAAGCTATTCACCATGAATGAAAGGGGTCACTGTCACAGTTTGAACACCTATAAACCCTGAATGAAGGTCAATGGCATGGTCTAACAGCCTCTAAACCTGAATGTGTGAGTGAATGTGTGGTGAATAGAATAACCCTGCAGAATAATTTCGATGCTCATATTTCTCTTTCAAATACATGAACAAAAAATTTAAGAAGAAAAGAAATGTTTTCTTATCTTTGGCTTAATCGAAAATATCTTAAGCACATTATTTCATATGTACTTCATACACCGTTTCTGATTTGCCATACTCTTCCGACCATCCCAAAAGATTCTCGTCATGAACTGACCTATTACAAAAAAAAAAAGAAAAGGATATGTTTTATTTAATTCTACATTGTATTACATAGAAGATGACATTTTATGTTTATATAAATTCAGATTTTTATTTGCTTTATTTTACATTTAATTTTATTATAAAAATGTTTCATTTAATTATTGATTGTATCACATAGAAGATTATATTTTATTTTTATTTTTTACGAATTCAGATTTTTATTTTTTCGTTTAATTTTATTTAAAAAATGAAATTGTAAAAAAAAAAATAATAAAACTAATAAATTTAAAAAAAATTCACATAAAAAGCTAAAAAATTATTAAAAAAAAAAAATTAAAAAAAAACAAAACCTCTTCGATGTACCTTTACCTTGACGTGGTGAAGAGGCTTAAGGCTTAATGCCGAACAAAAAAAGGTACAACACTTTACTTAATAATAATATTATAAACTCATTTAATAGGAAACCATTACGATGTAGTATATCATTATTATAATTCACAACTATATTATTATTATTTACACTAAAGTACATCAAATAATATTAATTTGTTTTCGTTCGAGAGCATTAACGTTATCATTGTTTATTTCTTTCGGGAGAATTAAGGATTATAGCGAAGTTAGTTAGAAGACCGAAGCCGGCCGAGATTAGACGAACTCTTCCGAAAACATCGCTAATAGCAATTCTAAAGCAGAATTGTTAATGATAAGTAAATAATACATATAAAAGTTAAAAAATGGTCTAAGAAGATGAGAAAATAACTAAAAATGTTGAAAAAATATATAAAAAATTATACTCGCCTACCGAAAGAGGTACAAGTTTTATATTATTATATATTTATACACTATCAGTACAAATTTGATGTTTACGTCTTAAATTAAGCTTGTTTACGATTAAATCATTAGGGATTTACTATACTAAGAGATAAAACGTACAAGGTCCGCATTATATTTATATATATATACTTAAGAGGATAATGCTTCAAAGTCTCAGAGCTTAAGAAATCTTTTATCGCTACTTAAAATGTAGGATTAATGACCAAAGTTCACAGCTGTATAGGATTAAGAAGCCCTATAACGATGTTTATATTAAAGGCATTAGGAAGGTTCAAAGTCCATGTTTACGTTTCACTTACCTGCATGTTTAAACATGATTCAAACCTGTTTTTACTTGCACAAATCTGTTTCTACATGATTCGACATGTCGCTGCATGCTCGAACAGGTTTACATTATTTAAATGGTGACGTCATAAAAACAAAAGGGCGTCCGGGTAGACTCATGCTTTATAAATACTAAATACGCTCAAAACGTAGGGAAAAGAAAATGGACGCCGGGTAGACCCATGCTTTATAAAGACTTAATATGCTCAAAACGTAGGGAAAAGAAAATGGACTCATGCTTTATAAACTCTCGAGTTAGGCACTCTGATTGGTTAACTAATGAAGGAGTGGGGGGAGCAAAATGTAAACAATGAGAAGGTTATGTAACAGTAAGGGAGGTTTCAATCAATGTAAACAATAGTAAGGTTATGTCACAGTTTGAAAGGTTTCGTAAAAGCACACATTACAATTTGACCATCGGACCTAGCCGGGAGGAACTCTCAAGTTAGGTACTCTGATTGGTTAACTAATGCAGGAGTGGGGGAGCAAAATGGCCTCCGGGTAGACTCATGCTTTGTAAATTGTGACGTCATAAAAGAAAATGGCGGAAGGGTAGACTCATGCTTTATAAATACTAAATTAGCCCAAAACGTAGGGAAAAGAAAATGGCCGTCGGGTAGACTCATGCTTTGTAAATTGTGACGTCATAAAAGAAAATGGCGGACGTGTAGACTCATGCTTTATAAATACTAAATTAACCCAAAACGTAGGGAAAAGAAAATGGACGCCGGGTAGACTCATGCTTTGTAAATTGTGACGTCATAAAAGAAAATGGCGGACGTGTAGACTCATGCTTTATAAATACTAAATTAGCCCAAAACGTAGGGAAAAGAAAATGGACGCCGGGTAGACTCATGCTTTATAAAGACGTAATACCCTCAAACAGGGTCACGTGACCAAAAAGGGGCGTGGCTTAGTGGTTTAGGTTAGGTTGATAAAGGAACACGTGACTAAAAAGGGGCGTGGCTTAGTGGTTTAGGTTAGGTCGATGGCGCGAACCAGCGTGGTTAAGGTTAGGTCGTGATCGAAATTCAAATTCAAATCTCCCGCCATAGGTCACGTGACCAAATGCTGGCATCTGATTGGCTCCTCAAAAAAGTGCGCCAGCTCGCCTGTTTTCCCTCTACTGACATTGTTTTAGCCCTGAAAAATTCCATTTAAATAGGCTAACAAGTTTTGTTTTTGACCCAAAAGAGATGGCAAATCACAACAATAAATAATCAATAAATTAAATAAGTCAACCTGTTTGGGGTAATCACCTCTAACTGAATGTCAAGACGATCACTCATTTTTAAAATGTAGACTGGATGAAAATATAGAAAACTAACTAAATAAGAGATGAACCTAGATGGAAATTAAATGACTAAATACTGGTGATAAAGACTTATATTACAAAAAATACTACATTTACACCAGGTATTAATATATTGGATTATTAGGTTAGTAATGTTGAAACTATTTAAACATTTATGAACGGGTAAATCGACTTAATGGTAGAAATCTGAGATGATAAAGTAGTAACTTCATAGTATATAGTGGTAATCTCTAGCTGTGGAATGTTGATCTTTAACTCTCTCATCTTCTCTTTCTTCCCTTTGTTCACGGGATCTTCTTGACTTCTTCTGCTCCATGGATGTAGCAGAGATCAGAACACAGGAACTAGAAAATTGATGTGGGACATCAAGCCAGAACCTGCAACACACTCAGTTTTCACTTTTGGCCACTGGAGACGCTGCTTCTTAAACAGGCCGCGAGGTGGCAGCACGGTCAACATATATTTGTCCTTTCGAAACTCCAAACACAACCAATCATCATTTTAACTTTTAAGTGGATTATAAAATTATATAATTTAGTTAAAAGTATTATAGGTGGATATTTTATAAAGATTAAGTTCAATATTTGAGCCCTTAAGTCAGTGGGGATATGTCTCTCGTCCAAGTTAGCTCTATTGTGTTATAATATTTTTTTTTGTTCTGGTTAACTTTGGAGTTTGAAACCTCCTGGGGCTACCCACTAAGCACAACTTCATCTCTTTGTTGTAGCTTAATTATTTCATCCTTACGAAATATTCATCATCCTATTTATTATAGTCATTGCTGTGTATACAACTTCATTTATTTTTTTTATTTTTTTTTTTTTTGCGTTGCTTTGCTTTGAGTGATCCTGGGTAACGCGCGAAGAGTTGGGATAAAAATAAAAAATAGAAAATCCTTAACAAATATTTTTTCGTGAAAATGTTTTGATCCGTTCTGGAGAAAAATTTTTTTTTGTTTTTTTCACTTTTCAATATAGGATACATTTGTGATTAAATCGAAAAAATATATGTTATGCAGGATTCTCCAATGAAATAAAATAACAATTAATGTAGGTGTACTAAACCAACACAACCTTAAAAAAAACATATTTAGGAACTTCCCTCCGATTACGATTAAGGGGTATAGTTGTGAATCAATGGGATGAATTTGATTCTGATATACGAGAAAGCAGATTTTACATGATTATTCCGCTAGGTCCTGTATGTATAAAATTCTCATACTATCCGCTAATGAAGTCTTTTTACTGTTCGTTTTTTTCAATAAACATGAGAAATGTCTAAAAAATAAAATGATTGTAAAGAGTACATCATTACAAGGTACAAATTGTAGCAGGGCAAGCTATCAGATTCTGGGCATTGGCCTGGAACGGACAGATACAGACAGTGTGAGCTGATAATTCGGTTGGGGCGATAAGGGAAAGCGGCTACCTAGCAACCGACGAACAGGTGGAAGATCATTTTCTTATCTCTAAGTAGGCCTTCAAGTCCCTACTTGTCGTCCGTTTTACTTTAAGTCCCCCGCTATCTATGCTCGTCACGTTGCACCTTCCATATTTTTTTTTTATTTACATTAAAATCCCTAACAGAGAGCTAAATTGCGTACTTAAAATGCATTTTGTTTTTTTGAGTTGGATATTCTTGATTTCTTAATTAGTACTCTCTGTGACTTCTTGGCAAGAAAATATATTCATTTTTCAGCAGCAATCAACTGTTTCATCAAACATATTTTTAAAAACTGTACAAGTAAATGAGGCAAAATCATGGTAATTCGTGGTAACACGCGTAATAAGAAAGAAGATAAAAAGCTGACTGGTACTTGAAATGTGTTTTTTTCTCCAACCACCATAACCCTCTTACACATCCCTTATTGTTGCACATCTAGAATTTTTCATTAATCCTTTCTTTTTTTTTCTTTTTTACTTATAAAAGGCATTTTTTCAATGGCGTGACCAGCCGTATATGTCCTTGGCCGCGCGGTGTAAACTGCTGGGAGAATAAAATCGTGTTTATTGATATTTTATATGGTACGGCAATCAGTCCCTACGCCTGTTTTTGTAAGCGACCACCAGTAGGCTGACGGGTTTCACATCCTCGGGGAGAGGCTGTGTAAGAGTTCCCATTTAATAAATGCTTGAAAATGTCCTTCCGCGACTAAGATTCGGACTCACAGCCTTTAGCGTGGGAGACTAGCGCGCTAGCAACTTTGCCACGGGCTCCCTAATAAAATGCAATTAGATATTTGAAATCCAAACAGGTACAAGGTTGCTTGATTTAAATGCAAGATAATCGTAACAGAAAAACCTTTTGTGCCACTAGGTTTCGCTGTGAGCCAGTTCCTTCTGTCTAAAAAAAAATAAAAAAGTTCCGTCTGTATAATAACAAAATGGTTCAATATGGTTTTCCTCATTTATTCATTAGGCTAAAAAATGTAATAGGAAGTACAAATGAGCAATAGAGCAATACGGCCTCAAATCGGAAGAACTATTTAATTATAACTGTTAGCAGAAAATGATCACTAGAAGCTGTGTGGTTATCATAACAGTCTCCTATGCCAAAGGTCAGGGGTTCAAACCCGCAGGTTGTCCTAAGATTTTTTTATGGTAGTAAAAAATCTTTAGTTATGCCGTCCTTCGGAGTGGACGTTAAAAGTTGGTTCCGAGCCTGTGCGATGTCAGGTACTCGTAAAGATTCCTTTCCTAATAAAACCTGGATAGGCAAAATTTAGGACTCCCACTGTAGCATCGTCCGATTAGCCATAGTACTATAAAGTGACATTAAATAAATAAACAAACATACCTATCAATGTCACCATCACAGACCAAGTTCAACTTCCGCTTTGTTTCTCGTATAAAACAAACGAAATATAAATACCGCTTATCTGTCACTTATCAGCTAAATTCTTTTTAGATTCCTCTGTACTTTAAAACACATTTTACATTACATATAGTGTGTTCCAACCCTTTCCATTTCAAATTTCTATTGACATAACAATGGTTGAGTGTGTGTAAATTTTGAGTATAAGTTCATCAGTCATCAAAACAGTAAACTTAATTTATACGACCCTACATTTCGGCCTAAATTTTAGAATATCTTCAGGTCTGTAAAACAAAATATAACAATGGGTTGTAGAAAACAGTATATAAAGAAAGAAAATATGTAAAAATATTTTAGTTTTCACAAAGAGAAATACTAAGTATTGCTTTCCATTACTTAATATTTACAATATCTTTTCATGTCTAAAATATTTAATTTTTATTCTTCTTAATTTACTGTTCTATATCTGATTGTAATATTTTGTTTCATAGCCCTGAAGATGATCTAAAATTAAGGCCATAATGTAGGCACACAAATTAATTTTTTACTTAATTAACTGTTTTGATGACTGCACCCCAAATGAACTTCTCAATATCTACACACACTCAACCATTCTCACGTCAATAGAAATTTTAAATAGAAAGAGTTGGAACACACTTAATTTAATGTAAAATGTACTTTAAACTATTGAGGATCTTTAATAAAAGAATTAACTGTAATAAATAAATAAACATAAGTTATGACAGATTATGCACAAATAATTATTAAGGGTCTACTTCATTGAGTGTTTTGATGACTGCACCTCCAATTAACTTCTCAATAAAATTTCTATTATTTTTTTTTTCGTCAATATAATTCTCTAAAATATTTATATTTATATTCACGAATTTCACTTACCTCTGTTGTCTTTCAAATCAACTTAAGAATTTTTAAATACATGTTCAGATAAATATAAATAGTTAAAGAATTAATTAAATTGAATTTCAATAGAAACATGTGTTTTATTAAATAATCTATTATATTTTTATCTACAACAATCAGTTAGTTTTAAGTTCATTTCATCACTCTCTATTAACTTTTAAAAGCTTGTGTATGAGATAATATTTTTTATAAAAGTCCTTGTATCGAAAATGTCAAAAAATTAAACTATCGGTTATACTTATTGTAATCGTGACTAATTATATGTAAAAAGGTCCCAGGGAATATTTAACAAGCCACAAGGGTTAAAAACATAATGTGTAATAAAAATAACCATAAAAACATAAAAAATGTTAACTTGATTTTTATTATTTTATAGAAATCGAAAAAGGTTGAATTTGACTTGGAAAAGGTTGAATTTGACTTGGAAAAGATTGAATTTGACTTGGAAATGCTATATATTAAAATATCGGCATTTAATCCCTGTCCGACTATTTCAATAAGAATTAAACTTACATGATTTTAAAGCCTATTACACTTCACATCGATATAGCGAGTTAAATCAAAATCGTTACAGCCGTTTTTGAGAAAATTGTAAAAAGGTGCTAAATTCATGGGATAAAGTGGGACTTCCGGTCAGCCGATTTCAGTGAAAAAGTTGCTGTAACATCTTGAGCGTATATTTGTCTCAAATATAAAATTTCAGTTTCGTACAACTTTTGGTTTTTGCGCTAGACTTACCACAAACACACACAGACCTTTCTTTGGAACTTGGTCATTTGGACTCAGGAGACCCTAAAACGTGTATTTCCGTCGAAAACAGGAATTCGAAAATTTTCACGATCACAATACTTCCCCTTACTATATATTTTATATATAGGTAAGTGAAAGTAAAAAAAACAAAAAAACAAAGACAAAGAATGTGTGTTGAGGTATAAAAACTACAGAGTGCAGCTATTGCTCGCTTTTTCTACCTGAATCCTAAATATATTAACTTATTTAGATCACAATTCATCTCATACTTGAACATTAATGGCGTTTGGAATGCTGTTGCATGTTGTCGAGTGCCGTGAAAGAGATTAAACAGCTACCTAAAGTTTAATGGGCTCTTCACCCCCTCTTCCCCTCGCAGTATCAAATGCTAGGCATTCCACCGAGCCAGGTGGCGACTTGTTTTCCTCAACTGTAATTGCTTTTCTAGCGAAGACACCTGGTTTTATGTACTCTAGGTCTTTTAGTGGAATTAGCTGTTCACTATAGCAATTGGAAATAAAATAGCAATTACCAGTATTGTATTGTTTTTTCTTTCTATTGGATTATAAAATAAGTTTTTAGCGTTGTTCGTTATTTAAATTTGATTCTCTCAGTGTTTATAAAATCATGTTTAGTTATGTCATGTTAAGTCACTAATGTTTACATATTCTAAAAAGTTTATTAGTTAAGATTCTTCTATGCTTCAGATTCAACCTAGACTTTAATCTTTAAGTGGCATTTTGCAGTGGCATTTAATGATTTTTTTTTCTAAAAGGAAATCCGCTGTACAGACGGTTAACAAAGTTTGCAATGCGTATGTGTATGATGCCTTAGGAGAAAGCACCGTCCGTATGTTGTTTGCTCGATTCAGAACCGGAAAGTTTGCCTAGGAAGAGGCCTGAAAGATAGCGAAATTTAGTAGTTTAGAATTTGTCGTATATAATTGATTTAAAATATTTACAAGGATCTTTTTTTTTTTATTGAAATCATAAGTAAAAAAAAGGCTACGAACTTATTTTGCAATGCAATACATTTCGAAGATAGTAATTTGTACAATGGTAAATTATATTAATTAATGATTAATATTTTTTGGTTTATTTTTACTTTCACTTATTATATATAGTAAGGGGAAGTATTGCCATCGTGAACATTTTCGAATTCCAGTTTTCAACGGAAATACACATTTTAGGGTCTCCTGAGTCCAAATAAACAAGTCCCGCAAAAAGGTCTGTGTGTGTGTGTGTTTGTGTGTGTGTGTGTGTGTGTGTGTGTGTGTGTGGTAACTCCCGGGCAAAAACGGTAAGTCCTATGAAACTGAAATTTCATATTTAAGACAGCTATACGCCCGAGACGAAACAAAACTTTTTTCATCAAAATGAGCTTACCAGAAGAGGCACTTTATAAAATGCATTTTGCACCTTATTTCGATTTCCTCAAACTTGCTATATCGATGTAAAATTTAATGGGATTTAAAATCATGTAGGTTTTATTCTGATTAAAATCGTCCGAAAGGGGTTAAATGCCGATATTTTAAATTTTCTTCCTCTAAATTACCTTTAATATTGTAGATTCAATAAAAATAACTATATTATCTTGTTAACGCTGATTAAAAACAGGTAAATATATAAATTGAATAAATTCGATATCCAACTAAAGAAGAAAACAGAAAAAATATTTGTTTAATGCAATTTTTCATTTTTGAACATAAGAGCAGTAATATACATGTATGATATACCGTTGGAAAGCGAAAGATTTGAAAAAAAAATTATCTCACACACAAGCTTTTAAAAGTTAATAGAGAGTGATGAAATGAACTTAAAACTTACTGATTATTTTAGATAATAATATAATAGATTTTTTAATAAAACACATGTTTCTATAGAAACTCAATTTAATTAATTCCTTAATAGTTTCACGTATTTTTATCTCTAACTGTTTTTGAAAATTCTTTCATTGATTTTAAAAATGGAGGTAAGTGAAAGTCGTGTGTTGCCCGCACCAGATTTTTTTTCAATAATGAGCCTTTGTAATCGACCAACCCAATATAAAATTTTCCACCCTTTTCTCTGCCTTCTGGCAGCACTCCAAAAATTATTCTAAACCTCAAAGCCTCGTGGCCTTATTCTTTTCAAACCTATTAAATTATAGCAAGAATTGAAAGTTGTGAGTTAGAGTTTGATAAAAAAAGAAATAGTACCTGGTCCAGGCCATGTCAGCAGGATATAGAACATGAGGATTGTTTGATGTTTATGTTGATTTACTTTACCGATTTATTATTTATATTCTATTAAAGTAAGAACCATTAAGAGTTTTTAACGGTAAGGATTGGATAAGGGAAAAATTCGACGGTTTAGTAGAACCTCAAAGCCTTAGAACCCCATGAGTCTTTTGTAGTTGAGTGTAAGATTTGAGTGTTGGTCCAGCTACTAGACTCTAGTAGGTGCTGAAGTAGCACTATCAAAAGAAGCTGATTTGCAATATTTTATTTTCAACTTTTGTTTTTATTAAGTATATTTTATTAATACATATACTACTAGATTTTTTTTATTTTATTATTAATACACAAACGCGCGTTATCAAAGGTTTAGAGGGGTGTGAACTTGAAAACATAATTAGAGAATGGAATTTGAAAAAAAAATGTATGTGGCGTAACATAAGAAGAAATATCTAGATTTTCTTACTTTCGACAGTGAGATTTATGAATTCGCTGAAATTTCTCCTGATGCGCAAATATTTAGCTCTCTTTTGTATAAATCGCTGCTTCTTACACACATTACTAAAAAAGAATATGGTACTATCAAACTGGTACGCATTTTATCCATATCATACCTAGTTTACTAATAGTTTCCTTAAATTTTCTTTATTTTGGAAATTTAGTTTACTTACGTGTATGCAACTGTACGGGTCTTCTTGAATGTAATACTGATGTACTACATATTTACTTACAAATAATTCTTTACTTCGGATTAGTTATTTAAATTATTATCTTGTTTATCAATTGCTCCTTGCTTGCAGACCAAGCAGCGATACAAGCAATTACCCCTCCAGGGCAAGGAACAGCCATCCAGAACCCGTCTGAACTTAGTAGACCACCAAAGAGGACTACTGACAGGCAATGTGGGACAAGAGACCACCATGTAAAATAAAGATTATCAAAAAATCCGTCAAGCCCTGGTCCACATCTAACCGTAGTAACCGCCAAGAAGAAGTAGCGTTGACCCGACTAAGGATAAGACACACCCGACTGACACATTTTTTGTCTTTTATGGAGCCCTCTCGATTGCAAATATCTTGCTGTAATGTCCATATTGTAACACAACTTAACAAAATAGGACTCAACCCGGATATATAGAGAATCCTAGGAAATAATGAGAATCCAATTAAATTACTTTTTGAATTTCTTAGGAAAAATTCTGTACCGCCGAAATTATAAAACTTAGCTTTATCCTTATTTGTATAATAATTATTTAGTTTTCTTTTCTTTTTTATTTGTGTTTGGTATTATTATTATTTATTATTTTTTAATGAGGGTAAACTTAAATGTATAATTATCCGTAAAGGCGTTGATGACCTTAATATTTTACGCCTCACAAAGCCCTAACAAACAATTGCTCCTTACTATAACGTCACTTTATGCTACTATGACTAATCGGACGATGCTACAGTGGGAGTTCTAAATTTTGCCTATCCAGGTTTTATTAGGATTGGGATCTTTAACGAGTACATGACATCGCACAGGCTCGGGACCACCTTTTTAAGGACGACATATCTTAGGCTTTTTTACTCCCATTAAAAAATTATAGGGCCACCTACAGTTTTAAACCCGCGACCTTTGGCAAAGAAAGCTGTTATGCTAGCTACTAAGCTATAGGCCCCCGTCTTTTGGGCTAGTATGATAGGACCATTTTTCACTAAAATTCTTTTCCGACAATTCAATAGATTCATTTTTTGCCCTAGCAGAAATTAAGTCATTGATCTGTCCTGATCAGAGTTGGAATGGTGAGCTCAAGAGTAATCAAATAATGTCCACCCGTTTCTTGAATATTCAGTTGGGTCATATTTGTACTGTGTCACAGCCCGACATACTATCATAATATCACGGCTGGCAGTTCATCCATTGGTAACATTTCGGAATTAAAGATAACAATCTTTTCAATTTGGTTTCAATTCAACATTGCTAGTCTCCTCGCTAATATTGAGCACTATTCCCACTTTATAAGCATTATTCCGAAATATTATGTTGAGAGTTATTACAACTGTTTTTAAATTTAATTCTTTTTTTTCTTTTAATTTAATAGTTCTAAAATCAGTTTTACAAGAATAATAAATGAGAGTGGTGTATTACGCTTACTTTTTCTCTTTGTTTCTTTTTAGTTGTTTAACATTATAATAAAACATAGCAGGGTGTTTTAACTAATGTTCAAATCTCTCTATATATAAAATTATAATGGATTTTGGTTTCCACGAACTCCTTCTAAACCACAAGACAGATTTTGATACTGTTTTCACCATCATCTAGGGCATTCTTTCCTGAAGGTTTATAAGTAAAATACATTGCAATTTAGCTTTTCTGTGAGCGAGAAAAATAAATTTTCTGTAACAAAGTCATCAAAAAATTTGTCCTGATATATAAATAGTAACATATACGCTTAATATACCGTTGGAAAGCGCATGATTTTAAAAAATCATGCAATTAAATTAAAGAAATCGTACAAGTAAATATAAAGTTGTTGGAAGCCCATAAACTTATCAACAAATGTTATTGTTAAAGAGAGATGTTATTACATTCGTACAGGATCTTACAAGTTATATTCTTTCATTTAGTACCCAAGTTTTCAGAATCAATGTTACGAACCGAATCTTAACCGAGTTGTTAACATAAATGGTAAGTTGTTATAAATATATAAACTAACACTCCTTTGCGGAGTTTAAAAAGGCCTACGATTCTGCGGATAGGGGGGCTTTACTGGGGATTCTGGAAGAATATGGAGTGGACCGAAAGACTAAGAGGTTGATTGATCAAACGCTGACGAACACCACCTCGAAGGTGAAATTCCAAGGAGTCATCAGTGGGCCCTTTCTGGTCAGGACGGGGCTCTGGCAGGGGGCTTGTCTGTCCCCGGTAATGTTCACTGTAGTTCTGGATAAGGTAATGAAGGAGTTATGGGTCGAAAATAGGGCAAACTTAGGGACCAAAACGAATAACGCCAGAGTAAGTTGCCTGTCGTATGCTGATGATCTAGCTCTCCTAGCGGAGCTAGAGCTATCTGCGGAAGAAGCAGTAAATAAATAAATGCCATAAAAGTAATTGCTGGCAGTACAAGGCGAATGGTATATGGAACATGTTACTAAAACACATTGTTAACAAATAAATTAAACCATTTCAAACAATGAGCCAGAGATGTTAAAAAGAAAGAAAAGAGTATCGAACTTTATTATGCAAAAACTCTAATAGGAAATGAGTCGCATTACAGAGATCAAAGAGAATTTCCTGCATAATGTCGGTTGATAATAAAATGTATAAAATAACAAAAAATCTAAAGATAAAGAAGTAAGTTATCTAATATTTTTATCAATAAACACCTGCAAGAGTTCAACTCACAACTTTAGGTCACCGTCGAAGTTTTGGTAGTCCACAGTTGTAGTGCAAAGTTTTGCACTGCCTATGGTAATAGTTAAAACAATTTAATAGTTGTCTATTTGTTATATCTACTCTATTTGTATGAATTTTGTTATCTAGGTTCGGTCAAAGTTTTATTTAATACGAGAAATTGATTTATTTAAAAATAAAAGGTAAATCATTTGGAATCATTGGGAAGCGAGGTTATTTTTTCTCCCAAATTTTCCCGTTTTTCCCCAGATTTTCGACTGATTCTTCGGTCCTATTGGTAGCAGCGTGATGTTATATAGCCTATAACCTTTCTCGATAAATGGACTATCCAACACAAAAAGAATTTTTCAATTAGAACCAGTAGTTTCTGAGATTAGCGCGTTCAAATAAACAAACAAACAAACAAACTCTTCAGCTTTATAATATTAGTATAGATTATTTGCAGCATTTTTCCTTGTTTTTTACGCCTAATTTTCAGAAAATTGCGTTTGATTCTATAGTATTTAAGACATGTGTAAAATCTGTTAATAACAAGAAAATGTTTTCAGTTTTTCTCAACAGTTTTTTTTTCTCTTTATGTGGCAAAAGACTGTTTCGTCGTTCAATGTGAAAACAAGTAACTCATCCTGTTAAATCGGAATTCCAGAAGAGACGTCTGGTACCTCTGCTCGGCGAATGGTCAGCACAGCATATATAAATCTGAATTCGCCACGACACATTCGTATACCTTCATGAATATTTATACCCTCTAGTGATACACGTATATTCACGTACAGATACGATTTCTAAAAAAAAATAAGTGATTTGTCCTCGGCTAATGATGATATGAGAGGAATTATCAGATTTTAATTGTTGGCATTATTATACAGAGTGTTGATATTCAAATAAATTAATAATGAAATAACAAAGGTAAACAGTTTGTGATATAGAGGGGTATTTTTCATTTAACTCAAAATGCTGTATTATTTTGTGGACAACGCATTATATAGTAAAAACGATTGTTACTTTGCGTGTCGAAAGAATCATAATTTTTGGTTATAGAAGAAATCTCTCCTCCGCGTTGAAATAACTATTGTTTGCAAGAACTTTTAGGATGATGATTAGAGGAATCGTGTTAGCTAGTCACTTCAGAAAAAAGGACATTAAAAAACTTAAACTATAATGAGACGTGCTATGTGCAGATTTTCAGATTTCTGTAATTTGACATCTCGTTGATATGTAAATATTTCCTATGTATTTGTAACAAACAAAAACATATTAGCTGCTCTGCGAATTAATATTAATTATATGAATTAATATTAAAACCTAAACTAAGAGACACGCTCACTTAAAACCTACCTTAATACTTCTGAGAGATCTAAATACAGACAAAATCTTCTTTAAGATTCAGCAAATTAGAATTTTAAGCGTGAAGATATTTGTAAATGTAAATTCTATCAGTAAGGATAAAACTGATTCATATTAATTATATTTATTATTTATTAATAAATTATATATTTATTATAATATAGCGAATACATGATTTATAAAAAATAAAAATTATTAATAAGAAGATTTATTTATAAAAATTAAATTTAGAACACTTCTCATCTAAAAAAAACCTTTGCAGCTACGCAAATTCATATCAGTTTAACGTTTCGGAGTCAACTGCATCATTTTCAAAATCATGTAACATACTAAAAACAATAATATATATTAAAATCCAGAATACAATAATTTAAACATTAAAAAACAAATTTACATCTATATTTTTTATATGAAAAGGCATTTTAGAAAAGAAATATTCTACTTTTACTTAAAATTCATTAATATAAATGAATAAGGATTCGATGAATAATCATAATAATTTTTGGTATTTATTATTATTCAAAAGAATTGATTTTTTGATTAACTTCATATTTGCAATAATTTGACAGTGTATGTAATGTAATGAAAGGAATGTAATAAAAAAAAAAAAAAAAAAAAAAAATTCCGATTAGGGATAGAGAATTAACACAATTATTGTTCAAAATTCTCAGATTAATTAATATATAAGATTAGCTCAATGTGAATTGAGAGTCAGAAAGCATTTATAAAACTAAGATTAAAAGCTACCAACCACCAAGGTGCCGGGTTCAAACCCTCAGGTGGCCATAGGATTTTTTAATGGGAGCAAAAAAATCCTTAGATATGCCCTCATTCGGAGGGGACGTTAAAAAGTGGTCCTTAGCCTGCGCGATGTCACGTACTCGTTAAAGATCCTTATCCTAGGTATAAACCTAGGTAGGCAAAATTTATGACTCAAACTATAGCCTCGTCCGATGAGCCACTAGCCATAAAGGGACGTTAAATAAATAAATAAGCAAAGCTACCATCCATTTACTTCCACCAGAGACTAACTCACCTTCCTAATCCTTTATCCTAATCCCTATCTAGCTCCAGACATCCCTGTAACCCTCCTCGTAGGTTGAAACGGCAGTGGCCTAGAGACCTCTTATAACTAAGCAATGCTGAGTGTTGGCAATGGCCAGCTTCTCCACTCATGCCTGAGAGTCTGTGGCTCTAGCGCCCTCTCTCAGTCTCCACTGGCTTATTAGACCGGTGACGCGACTGACTGAGAGGCGCCACTTGTGGGCGTAGGGGTTCGATTCGGAGTTCCCAGGGGCAGTATGTAAATATTGTATATATATGTATGAATGTGACCAAGATTATTATTAATTATTTATTTTATTTTATTTTTATCTTTATTTAGGGTTATTTATTCTTCTTTGTATTTTATTTAGGGTTATTTATTCTTCTTTGTATTTTATTTATTTCTATTTATTTTGTATTCATTTATTTTATTTCTCATTTAGTGTACATAAGGAATGAATGAATTCTGATAGCATTAATACTCATTGCCCAAGATTGTGGCAGATTGTATTATTTATAAATAAATAAAATTAAAAAAAAACCATCCATTTAGATAGAAATTACTTACCGTCTTAAGTCTAGAACTGGCCGTCAGCTACGCTGTACTAGGCCTTTACGTTCATTTGATTCATTTACCTTCTTCTGATTGATATGTCTCATTAATATCATGTACAATAAAAAAAAATACAGTTTTTGGTGAATATTCAAAACTGGAATATATTATAGATAAAAAAAGGTTAAATTATAGGAAATTTAATTGAACCATAAACACCTCTAATTACCAAAAATATTTCTAAATATGAGAGCTTAGTCAAAATATTATATTTTAGTATAATATAAAAAAATGACAGAACAAGGTATATACAATTTTAAATCACATGTAATTTTTAATTTTAACAGGGACTCTTAAATTACAACTTATTGTAATATTAAGGACGACTAATGGTTTAGGTAGATTTATACATTAATCCATCTATATTTTTATCTGTGATTGATATGGAAATATAGACAATTAGGCAATGTAGTGACAAATGGGATGTGCTGTAACAGGTTATGTTTGTACCAGTTCTAATTTTGTAGTTTGAATAGTTTCCATTATGTTTCGAGTCCCAGTGGGTCCAAGTCGCATTAGCCTGTCAGACCACTTGATTCAGCTGTTTACAAACTTGAATGATTGACTAATAGGGTAAGTCAGATCGGGGATATTAATCAGGCATTTAACAAAACAGGATAGTCACGTGTGGTGTGCGCACAAAACACTTACATATCACTCTATTCATTTGGCTTTTAATTCATATTATTTTAATGGAAATTAGATCTATATTGTATTAAATAATTAATTGTACGTTGACTTTGAAATTTTAATCAATGCTATAATATATTATATCAATAAAAACTACTAAACTAAGAACTCCTTACAATCATTTGGGAGACAATTATTGTAAAAACCATTATTCAAAAAAACTGTACTTAGCGATAAATTTTTATATTTCGAGTTTTTTACCAGATCGACTTTTTATTTTCCTCTAAGGACAAATGACCAAGTTTGAAAAGGTCTCTGTTTGCCAAAATTCTAGCGAAACGATTGTTGTATAAAACTAAAATTTCATATTTTAGAAGCATATATGACTGAGATGACAGGACTTTTTCGATTAAACAAAATCGGTGTACCAGAAAAGCCCCTTTATGTCATGTATTTTGCACCTTTTAGCAATTATATAAAGGAAGGGTCTAACAAATTTGATTTAACTCGCTTTGATTGTATGACGTGACTTAGATACATATAAGTTGAATTTCCTTCCTTTAATTTTATAGATTCGAAAAAGAACCACAAAATCTTATTAGCATTGTTAAAAAACTTGATAATAAACGAGAGGAACTAATTTGATTATTAATTAAATTAGCAAATTGCAATATGTTATATTGTTTTATTTATTTATTTACCCTTTTTTTAATCCTCCAAAGCCTAGTGTGACATATCCGTAACGCAATTTTTTCCATATTCAGGGGGTAACATGAAACATAAAAGAGAGTGAAAAATAAAAATTGTTTAAAAAAATAGTTCTCGGACTTGGAGGGTTAATAATAAAAGTAATGGTATAATATATACTGCTGAAAAGTTAACTTTAAGCTAACTATAAAAAAAAATCTATCTTTTACGAAATGTATGGTGAGTGATAAAAAGTGGATAAAATTAATTAATTGTTGTTCATAATAATTTCTATTGTAAGATAATTAAATGTGAAACACATGTTTTTATCGAAACTCAATGTAATCATTTAAACTTTTTTCAACTCTAACTTTATTTAAAAATTCTGAAATAACCTTGATTTTAAAAACGGAGGTAAGTGATAGCTGTGTGTTTCGCGCACCAGATTTTTTTTATTGTAGTTAGCATTTTCATTAAGTAAATTAAAGTACACCATCATTCTTTAAAATTTAAATATGTGATAACACCATCATCGTTTAATGACTATTGTTTATAATCTGTTTTAGCATATTCTGCAAGTGTCATTGACTTATGCTTATCACTGCTGTGCTTTCCAATATCCAAGCAGGCATGATCCTTCCAGGTACCGCAAACACCAGGTATGTTGTTTTTCCTCCATATAATTATTAACTATATATTATACAATTTTTCCAGCAAGACCTTTAAACCATTTTAATCATAAAATATTGTCTTTTGTTAGTGGTTTACGATTGTTTTAATTAAATATCACTCAAGATAAATAATAAACAGTGCTGAGCACATTACTAGAGTTAATATATCATAATATGCCAGATATATTAAACATTAAGTTGTTGCCTAAAACGTTTTAAAATATTTTGGAGTGTGACACTAGATCTTTGTCCGACTAACACACTACAAACTAAATAAAACTGAACATATCAGACGACCATTTAAATGTAAAGAAAAAAACAAAACAGCGAAAAGCATTATACAATCATTTCATATATCAATTTGGAATAACAAAGCGGAATTCTGACAAACTTCATATAACAAATTTCTAAAGTTAAATATAGATAGAACTATCCTGCATATACTGGAATAAATTTCAAATAACAGTACAATTTACATATACTCTTCATTCACAATACATAAGTCAAAAAATATCAAACTTCCTCCCCTGTATCCGACATAATTCAAATTCACTATTAATTCATCCCTGTTGCCAGGAAATGCAAGACTTCCTTAAAGCCTGCATACTACAATCTTCTGATATATGTGGCTTTGGTTTCATTTCAATTAACTGTGTACCTTTAATTTATTAATTAAATGATACAGTGTTATTTCATCAAGAAAGAGAAAAATCAACCACTATTCAATTTAACAAATGCTGGTGTATTGAATCATATTTTAGTAAAAAAAATTAAAGAAGAAAACAACAGGTATATATTAATGTTTGAAAAATATCTTATAAAAATAAAGAGTTTTGTAGTTGATGAAACTTGATAAAACAGAATCATAATAATGAAGAAATACTAAAATAAAAAAGGGTGCAAAATGTTACACAAAGGTTTATTATTTCCAAATAACTATATTAGGGTATAACTGTTTAAAGGAAATTAACCAATATGAAAAGTAATAAATAATTAAAAAAAAAAAAAAATGGTCTATTATGACTGCTAATTTCAAGTCCCTATTAGTTTAGGATTGACCATTTATGATTTTTTTTCTTTGTTCATCGCGGTGTATTTCGGGAAACTTATTTCGGTTTTTTCTATCTTCAACAATAACCGAGTTTTGGGGGAGTTACATCTCCTTTAGTTTGTGACTTGAATATATATATATATATATATATATATATATATATATATATATATATATTTTTTTTTTTTTTTTTTTTTTTTTTTCTTTTTTCGGCAAGCATTTATATAGGCAAGATTTCAATGTTTTATCTTCTTTTTTTTCTAATTCGTCACGGTGTTCTAATTCAAAAATTCTATAAAATTGTATCTTTATCTTAAAAAAGAACTGAGTTATAGTATATAGTTATAATATGGTAGTACGGTATTTATCAGTAAAATTTATAATATTTTCCTTTTCTTTTTTATAATTATTTGCGTTTTCTTGGTTTAAAAACTCTAATAAAAAACTTTCTTCATCTTCAAAACTAACTGAGTTATTAAATAAAATATTTACTAAATATAAAATATTTAGTATTATTAGTAATATAATATATTTTTTTTTAATAAAAAATAAAATAAAATGGTTCAGTTGTACTGAGTACGTTTTTTTATTCGTTACTCGGATTCTACGCAATCTTCAAACGTAAGCCTTCAAATTTTGATGAGGGCCTTCAAAATTTTTTTTACTGGTCATTTAAAAATATATGCTATTGAAAATAATAAACCAAAGCTAAAAAAATGCTTTTAATTGATTTAATTTCATGTCGTGAGAATCTAACCATTGTAAAATGATTAAATCAGATATAATCACGCTATGTGTAACTGAATTACAGAATATTTGTTGATTATTTCTGAGCTAAAATCTCAAGTACGAAGTATCTCCTCTAGAAGACTATACGAATACTGCAATATATAGACTTGGAACCTCACGTAAATGGAAGAGGAGATTCTAGTCTGTATAACGGAAGATACTGTGTCGAATATTGTTTAAGGCTGGTGAAGACTGGAGCAGAGGGGGCTGGGAAATATCTTTTTTTTTTTGGTAGATGGATGTGAGGGAATTATCAAAGTTTTTTTTATAAGTATAGCAGAATATGCTGTGTTTGATATGTCACTAAGATGTCAGAAGGAGGAAATCTAAAAAGTTGTATGGAAGAATCAAAGGCACAAGAGGAAGATGCCACGAAGACCTTATTGAGAAGGCAAGTCCCCACATTGGCCTGTAGAGTCACGGAGTGAGGATGTGTTCCCAAAACTGCCATTAAAGAAACCTAAACACTATCATTAGCAAACATTTAATTAATTATTATCGCATAACTACTTAATACAATCTCAAACGTTGACTATATAAAAAAAAATTATAGGTATATTACGAAGCATTTTCGTTTATAATTTTTATTATGAACCATTGTTATGGACCCAAATAAAAAAATAATTACTCCCTCTAAATTTGAGGGCTTAACTTTCAAGTAATAATAATAACATGTATAAAATGTCCGTCTATCCGTCGTACATCGCTTTTCTCCGAAACTAGTAGAGCATTTTTTTTTCTAAATAGGCGCAAAAATACCAGAGGATCCAAGGATGATCCTAACAACTGAACCTTGGTATCAGCCAATTTTTTTTAAATGGCAGTCGACTAAAAATGATTTAATTCATTAGCTCGCCTCAATAAAGCCCATGACCCAGTTTTTTTTTTTTAAATAGACAAAAAATGTTTAAGGATCAAGAACACAGCGGCGAACATAAAAAAAATTTAAATCTTGCCCTATGCATATATATAAATATATATATACATATACACACAGTTGTAGATCAGTTATTTTCAAAGATAGAAATAAATTCTATAGAGGTTTAGAATTAATACATCACTTTTTATTCGATAGAGCATTCCATTTCTAAATGTCAAAACGACAAAAAATAATAGAAATAGAAATAGAAATAGAAAATAATTTTTATTCTGGGACTGGGTCCCCTAAGAATAACAGAATTGTACAATTTAAGTATACAACATATCTGACCAACAGACAGAAGGAACAGAATTAATTACTTATTACACAGATGGGTTAATTCGAGTGTTCATATCACACACGAATATCCACAAACATATATATAAAAAATATTAAAAAAAAAAAATAAAAAAATATTTATGATAAAATAAAATAAAAACAGTTCTTGAAAAATATTGGGTTGATCAAAATTAAAAATAAATTAAAATATAACAGCGTTTCAATAAAGAACATATATTACTTTTCTTTCAAGTGTGATATTAGGAACAAAAGAATCACTGTATTTAAGCGTCTTTTTGGGATAATAAAAGATATTGGAAAAGTTGGAATTTGAATGAGGAGAGAGAGGCAGCATGGCGAATATGGGTAGGTAGAGAATTCCAGAAAATAGAGGAGCGGACCAGGAAGGAACGATCAAAAGTTTTAGTTCTATGGGTAGGAAAGTAAAGGTCGGAATGGCGCGATCTTGTTTCAAGAGTGTGGACTGAAGATTTAAACTGTAGGAGACTATGAATGTATGGAGGGTGTTGGGATCTAATGATTTGGTAAAGGTATGATCCTAGGAAATATTGTCTGCGGATTCGGGGAAGGAGCCACTTTAACTCGCCGTAAAAATGGGTTACATGAGACCTCTTCGGAGTGCAGAGGACAAATCTTAAAAATATGTTCATGATGCGTTTTAGCCTGTCCTCAAGCATCGTCGGGAGGCCACCATATACTAAGCAGCAATAGTCAAAGTGGGGGAAAATAAGTGCGGATACAAGGAGATTACGGATGGAAGGTGGAAGAAGATGGCGGGAGCGATTGAAGTAGTTCAGGGTACTTATTGTTCTTCGGGAAATTTGGGCGATATGAGGTTTCCAGGAAAGGGTTTGGTCAATGGTAATGCCCAGGTTTTTGACAGAGGAAGTGAAGGTGATTGGATGATCATTTAAGGTGAGACTCGGAAACGTGGTATAGGATCTGAGAAGGGAATTGGAACCAATTAGGATGGCCTGAGTTTTCATAGGATTTAGCATTAGTTTATTTAAGGTTGCCCAGGCACAGATTCCATCCAGGTCTTCCTGAATGTTAGCAAATGCTACTAGTGAATCGGAAGGAGAGAAGGACAAATAGATCTGGAAATCGTCAGCGTATAGGTGGTGGGAACAGTGATGGATAGAGTTGGGAAGGTCGTTGATATAACAATTAAAAAGAAGAGGAGAAATGCTTGAACCCTGGGCCACACCTGCCGAGAGGGCTCGAAAGGAAGATAGAGGATGGTTAGGAATAGTGACAGCTTGAGTTCTGTCAGAAAGGAATGATTGAAACCACCTGATGGTGCTGTTGGAAAAGGATAGTGACTTTAGTTTGGAGAAAAGGATGGAGTGATCCAGGGAGTCAAATGCTTTCGAGAAATCCAGAAGTATTAGCACGGTCAGTTTCGTTTCGTCCATAGCAGTGTGTATGTCATTAGTGATTTTGAGGAGAGCAGATTGTGTGGAAAAGCCGGGTCGGAAGCCGGATTGGAAAGGATCAAGGAGTTTAGAATTTTCAAGGAAATTTGATAATTGTGTCTGGACTATTCTTTCTAAAGGCTTAGAGAGGTTCGAGAGGATGGAAATAGGGCGATAGTCTTTAGGGGATGTAGGGTTGGAAGTTTAACTAATAGGATGGACTAATGCTTTTTTCCAAGTAGCGGGAAATACGGAATTTTGGAGGGAAAAGTTGTATATAAATAAAAGTACTGACAGGATTTCAGAAAGGCATAATTTTAACAGTTTTACAGGAATTCCATCAAATCCTATGGAGTTGGTATGAGATTTCAGTACAGAGGAAAGAAGGTCAGTTGGTGAAATGTCGGAAAAATAAAAATTATGTGGGTTGAATGATTGGACTGAAGAGAAGTTGGAAGAAGACGGTGAAGAATTGTCAGAGGAGGAAAATGAAAAGTAAGAGTTTAATTCATCGGGTGAGACTTGAAAGGCCAGTGAGGAAGAGGATTTGCAGAGTGAAAGTTTGCGGAGGAGCTGCGATTTTGACTTGGAATCAGGAGTAGAGGAGAAGGCTATATGAAAGTAGTTAGTTTTAGCTTGTCTTATTGTCGCCTGAGTCAGATTGCGGAGTGCCCTGTATGCTTGATAGTCAAAAAATAATCATTGAAATCGGTTCAGAACTAGCCGAGAAATTATCAGTTGTTATAGGCCATTTTCCATTGAATTATGTATTGTTTTTCATATTATTTAATTGCCTTTAAACAGCTATATAAACAGTTAGTTATGCCCTGATATATTTTTTTGGAAATAATAAACCATTGTGTGATAATTTGTAGCGTTTTATTTTAAATATTTGCCGAGAGCGAAAAAAAATCATTATATGTAAATTTTAAAAGTCATAATTTATGCTAGAAATAAATATATAATGCTTTAACAGATTGGAACTACCATAATTCAAATAAGCACTTTGTAAACCCCTTAACTTCTTCCTACATAAATTTTGATAAACATACTTTTTATTTCCTATTAATTTTAATCAGTATTACAACTTAAGTATCCTATGTATTAAGTATATTTTCATTATTCTATATATAATTCTAAGCTAGAGATTAATTTTTATCTCCGATTCTTCTTGGAAAGAAAAACAAAAAAAAAATAGAAAGGTGGAGACACGAAGCTGGACAAACATTGACCATTTAGGGTCCCTTCGATACTTTAACCTCTTCACTTGAAGAACTCCATTGCCATTTGATTGTTCCATTCAATCAGGTTAAAAGCACTTCAGAAGTTACAACAAAAACTTATCCAATTTCTGTCAGTAGGTGTAGGTGGGTTATCACAATTTAGTTTCTACAAAACCTCAACTATTACTACTCTCATTGTATAAAAGGTAAAAGTGCTATTCAACGTCTTTATTTATTGAGATATATTAAAAATAAGTTTCAATATGAACAATAGTAATAAAGCGATTAGACAATTTTTCGTACAATATTTACAGAAAAACAAAGATAAAGTCAAATTACATAAAAATAGTAATTTTTTTTTCACTTCATTTATTGATTTGCACCTGTCAGCAGTATTGTGACAATCAGCAAATAGGATAGAAAAGTAAACAAAATAATGACATGTCAGGCAGGAGGAAGGACAGTACCAAGCAGCACGTCTTCTCGTCATTTTCTTTTTTATATGATGTCCAGCATTATTTAAATAATTGAAGTCTTTATTTTATTTCACAGTGTTAATAAGGCTGTCATTATACGATTAGGGACCATTTGGAGCGTTCATAGCTTGAGTGAAGTAAGCGAGCTCTTGGAGAAAGCTCAAAAGGGGCTGAATAAGATTATTCAACCCTCTAATTATTTGTGAAATTTGGGATGAATTTTCATCTGAAGACGGCTGCTGATGTATTTCCCTCTTCACACCCGAGCCTGTTGGTTCGTTGTTGGAAGGTGGAAAAGAGTAATTTGGTCCCATCTGGAGGGCTGATGATTCCCATGGCTGGATTGGTGGTACCATAGACGGGATTGGTGGTCCCAATGGTTGGAGTAAATAAAATAAATATAAATAAAAGTAGTAAATAAAATAAATATAAATAAAAGTAGTAAATAAAAAAAATGTAAATAAAAGTAGTAAATAAAATAAATATATATAATAACAAAAAAAACTATAAATAAAATGATTGAGCATCTTAAATACACCAATACCTAGGTAGCTGAGTGAGGACGCAAATATATAGCACTTGAGTCTGGCCAGTATTAGAACTATTGTATAAATATTTGCTAAACTTCTCGGGGCCACAGTCGTTTTAATTTGGTAGTAGGGGTGAGTGGAGCTGTGGTAGAGAGGGTTGTTACAATGATGAATCAGCTTCTGACGTAATTTGGAGAATCGGGATATCAGGTCAAAAATAAATAAAATTATGAGGTATATTTGATAACAAATTAGGAGCATTAACTATAGTTCAGAGGAGTGTGGATTGACAGGATTAGGCGTTATTTGTTAGAGAAATTCCCAATTCAAAATTAAAATTTGTAATACTGAATGAATAAATAATATATATTTTTGTAATATGTAAAAATCCATTAGCAATTTTGATACAATAACAAATCTGCTGAACTTGAACAGATAGATATTTTTCTATTACGAGAGAATATAACTGATCATAGTGGTGAAATTTTGTTCTTTGATGTACTTTATTCTATAATTATTTGAAAGCTAATATTTAGTGACTCGAAAACAACATAAAAATCATCTATTTCTCCGATAAATAGCGTTGGTCTATATCAGATTTACCAAACGGGCTATATCCGACATGTAAAATATATATATTATTATTAATAAGTTATTTTTGGTTAAAAAAAGCGTGACAAAACATAAATTAATGTTTTGATGATACTATGATATAATACTATGAAGTAACACAATAAATAATTTGATATTTTTTACCTGTTCCATTAGCGAGAATATACAAAGTAAAACAATTAAAACCCATTAAAATGCCTACGGTTGAAGCATTTGAATCAGTACGACCTATCTACATATATTTTAATTGAAATTAGTAATTTTGTATTAATTGGCGATTGGAGGAAAATGAAGGGACGTTAGCTAACATCGGAATACCTTTGAATAATTTTACGATACCCCATTTTTGTCTGTGTTACATTCATTATAAAATATGGAGTTTTATAGTGTCACTAAAGTTGGCAAGTAGACATTTAAAAAAGAACAATGCTAGACAATTGTGTTCTCAGTAGAAATATTTCATTACACTAAACGGGTTAGGAGACTTATCCGTCTTTTTTATGACACACTCCTGTAAAAACTTTTATAATACCATGGTTATTATTAAATAAAAACTCGAGGCTCGTAAACGTGAACTCAAGAGCCTATAAATGAGCTGAGGAGAGGGGTCTCTTTATGGCTACCTCATTGCCGACCAAGCGGTCCAGGAACTAAGTCTTGACTCCTCTTCTATATTTATAATTGAATTTAACTGGTGAGGTGAAATTTATAGTCAAAACCTCATTTTACTTTCTTTTTTTTTACATCCTGAAACATCTAGAATTATTTATTCTTGTAAAATACGTTAATTCAAGCTGCTTTCAATAACAAGGTACCATATGAAAGAATGCTTATAAAATTGAATAAATGCCTGATATTATGAAATATATTTTATTAATACTTTTTTTTAACGTTATATTCTAAGCCATGAAAATATTTGTAAAATAATATATAAACAAGTCCATATCTTAAAGTTTATTATATTTAAAGAACGGAAAATGAAACTTTTATATTGTAATGAAAGTATGCACAGCTAAAATTAGGCACAGTTTTTGCAATACTACTTAGGGAAGCTTATTACAGAGAGGGTAAAACTGACATTGTTCTCTTCACTGACTCATTGAGCTCTTTACTTTTCCTGAAGAACGTGTATACAACACATCCCATCGGTATTCTCATTCTGCAATTCGTTTACATGTTAAATTGGTCAAATAGATCAATTCTATTTGTTTGGATCCCAAGCCACGCAGGAATATATGGCAATTGCCAATTAGATGAGGCGGCGAAAGCGGCGTCATTGATTCCTCCATCCGATTGCTTAGACACTCCACATAATGATCTCTATAGGCTTATAAAATTATTAATCATGGACAAATGGCAGTTTAATTGGACCAAAGAAAGGGATAACAAACTCAGGGAAATAAAAGAAACAGTATCTCCGTGGAAATCATCTGTACAAAACAATAGAAGAGAGGAAGTAATATTAACAAGACTCAGAATAGGACACTCACGACTAACGCACCAAGATTTACTGACTAGAACACCAAGACTTTACTGTGAACAGTGTAACATACCAATCACTATAAAACACTTACTGACAGACTGCAGGCAACTGATAGGTGTCGACCTTCCATATCATTTAAATACTCTATTAAATGACAACAGTACACACATCCCACATTTATTTGATCATTTAAAAAGAAATAAATTATATGAATCCATCTAATGCCCCGAAGTATACTGATTTTATTTTATCATTAATAATTTATGCTTAATATTTTGATTTTTTCTTCCAGTTGTATTTTTATTGCAATTAAATTATGTTTATCACTCCATTAATTAACCTTCTCCATATTCCTACCTACCTTTCATACCTACCTTCTCAATCTATATAACTATGAACTGTTATTGGTAATATATTTGAAATAGCAATATTTTACGTCGGCAAACATCACCTATGTTGTGGATTGCCTGTATCAATAAAATAAATAAAGAATAAAGCAAAACAAAATTCTAGATTTTAATACTGAAATAATCAGATGAGTTGCTTAATAATATAGTAATTTGAGATTTCTTTAAAATTACCAAGAATGGTATAGTACCTTTTGGAAATCAACTTCTCAACTGTTAATGATGACTAAATTCAAGCATTGGTCACAATCAACCCTCACTTTACGACACGGGATATCGGGATATATTGTTAATAAAAAATATATGTTTTTTATTGAAATCACCAGTTTCATCATACACAAATAAATGTGTGTGTATATTTCGTTATTATTTATTTTAACAAAACTTATGACTCCTCGAAACTTTTTATCGAATCCTATTTTTACAAACGAAAAGTCTTTAAATAATCGTCATTGCTCCATTTATGCCATAAATAAAATTATCCAGACCTAATTATGTTATCTGTAGATTTGCTCATCCTAAACTATAAGTCAGTAACTTTTTATCTTAAACTGCTCCTGACAAATGTAAACGATTTCTGAATTGAAGTTGGCCTCTGGAACGGCTTTCTCATAATAGGCATCGAAATCGCACCAACGCCTTCAAGATCATTTACTTCTATCCCTCAAAAGTATCTTTGATAAATTTTAAATAAGCTAATATCATCACGTGTCATCAGGGATTACACGCTGGAAGTGGTTAACAGTCTTAGCTACCTCGGGGCCCGTATCAATGAAGATGCTGATGAGGATGAGGAGATAAGAGCAAGATTGGCGGCTGGGAATAAAGCATATTTTGCTCTTATTAAGCTATTTAAAAGTACATTGCTGAGCAGGACCACTAAAATTAGGCTGTACAAGACGCTGGTTAGACTAGTGACAACATATGGATGCGAGACATGGACGTTTAACAAGACTGCTTCTGAAAAAATGGACCGATTTGAAAGAAAAGTTCTTAGACGGATCTTCGGACCAGTCCAAGAGTCAGGAAGATGGAGGATTAGGACAAACAAGGAAGTATATCGGCTATATCAGGAATTAGCAGTGTCCATGTTCGTAAAGATCCAGCGTCTTAAATGGCTAGGCCATGTTCTCAGGATGGAAGATTCAAGAGCAGCCAAAAGATTATATATGCATGACCCTGATGGAGTGTGCCCGAGAGGAAGACCCAAGACCAGATGGCGGGACAATGTAAGCGGTGACCTCCGAAAGCTAGGAATAACGATAACAATGGCAGAAGATAGAGCACAGTGGGAAGGGCTGGTTGAGCAGGCCAAGGACAGCTACATGCGTCTGTTGTGCCAATAGAAGAAGAAGAATATCATCACGACACAAACAAATTTACTCAGATTTCCTCCGTTAAATATATTTTTTATAAGTATTTTAGAAGTGAATATGGCGATGTGATTTACTACATAAAAGAGAATTGTTTGCTCAGAAGTAACGGAAGAATTAACTTCAATGTTCATATAATTTAGAAGACCCCGATGTCATCGTCTTCTCAGGCACATGATTTTTAAAGAGGAGTAATTGTGCAGCAGAGAATAAAGAAGTCTTAGTAGATTGTTGAGAGTCAGCCATTTCTCCTTAATGTGAGGCCCACATGTCATCCTTCTGTCGAAAGTGAGACCTAAGTAATGAACTGTGTTGGTTTGTGTTATCGGAAAGTTGTTGTTACCGATTTGCCACTGTTGAATTTGATTTTCCATTTTGTAAACCAGTCTCCTAAGTGTTGTAAATAATGTTGAAGGGTCTATGAAGCCTGAAATATGTTCGCAAGTCTGGTCAGAATAGTTGTGCCACTTGCATATGTAGCTATTGACGGGTTAGAATGTGTTGGTATGTCATGTGTATAGATGATATACAGTTAAGGGTGCGAGAATTTATCCCTGCGGAACTCCAGCCCTGATTGGACGTATAGAAGAGATATCTGTGCCCTGTCGGAAAGAATAGAGAGAAGAATAAAATAGTAAGTAGAAGGAAGGAATGACTTAAGTTTGAAAAACAGTCTATTATGCCAAACTCTGTCAAAAGCTGGAGCTACATCTATCATATCATATCTAGCATATAATCTGTCCTCTAGTGCAACTGAAATGTAGTCTGTGACTGTATGTAGCTGGTGTAAAATTGATACTGGTAATATAAATTTGTTATTTGCAGTATGATAGAAGTTTTGAACGTTTTTCAAGTAGAAATTGTAGTAATTGGTATTTGCAGTGAGTTGTTTATCTAGAAGGAGTCCTAGGTACTGGATATGTTCAACTAGGCTGGAAAATAAATCTGATTAAATATTTACGTGACAGAGGATAGTTTATCATTACTGAATACTGTAACCTTAGGTAATTATCCTTCAAAATTAACCCAAGATATACCTTCATGAATATTTTTTGGCACGTAGTGGAAATAAGAAAAATAAATTTAAAGGAATGTAAACACGAGGAAATTACTTAAAGAAAATTTTTTTAACATGAATAGTTTAGTTAAGTTGAGTGATGAAAAGGCATAGGATTCTGTGAGAGAGACAGTAAGATGATTGGCAATATTATCGCACTCGGACCATCTTGAAGCAGTAGACAAGATGACCTAGTGTGATTTACTTAACTGATGGTCGTCAAGTTGGGCCCGTTCTTGTGTAGCTAAATGAACAGGTTTCAATTCTAATACGGCTTTTATTTCTAATGAGATACTGGATATGGATATATATAAAGAAGTAATGATTAATTTACCCTTTACAAGACGTTCTGAAGATTAGCATTGTCAAAACCGTTAGGCCGCGTTTATGCTACAGATGTTTTTGGGGCTGGAGCGATAGCGGTTTCTAGAATTACATAGAACCTTCTATCGCTTCGGCTCCCAAAACGCGTGCAGTATAAACACGACCTTAAGGTTACTTGTATAAGGCTCATTGCATTGTGGTGCCAAGCTACAGAAGTTTTACGGGATGGTAAAAAGAGAGCGAGTTGTAAGTAGCGCTTTGTAAAGGAGTTCTCATAGATGTATTATAAATATGAAGATGTATTCTGTACAAATAAAGATTTTATATTTAATAAAAAAAATACTGAGTGGTTGAAATAATAAATCGGCAACTCGTGTGGTTTAATTCGTTGGGAATCATCGGAATTCAGAGGAGGAAAAATGCCGACACTTAAATAATGTGTACTTGAATGAAAGTGTTATCTTTAAAAGTTTTAATTATTTTATTTTTTACTATTATTATTAGTTTACAAATCCTTAATGTTTTAGTTTTTCCTTTCACGGGTTCGATAGATAAATTAATATTGGTATTAAAATTATTAACCTTGTAAATTCGCTTCCATATTATCCACTCCTTTACCTCAATAGCATACCTATCCACTTCCACATCTCTGTAAGAAATCTTGGAGTCATTATTGATCAGAACCTATCTTGGAGTAATCATATTTCTCAAATCACCCGAAAATCCATCTCTATCCTAAAACAATTTTTAAGATTTCGTGACTCTATCCCACCTAAAACCCGTATGCTACTCGTCTCTTCGCTCATTTTCCCCCAGTTTGACTACGGTTGCCTCGTACATGGCGGACTGTCCCCAGGCGCTCCCATGTTTCTAGAAGGTATACCGAGTTGAATTGGCTCTATCCCTCTTTCCGTTGGCAGTACCTCCTTGGTGTCTGTCTCTTCCGATTTTTCCATACAAAAAAAACTCCTTATATTCTTGATATGCTTACCACTTGCTCCTCTGTCCATTCAGTAAACACTAGATCCCAACCTATAAACTTGTATATACCTTGTCACAGATCTGCTTCCTTCAAAAAATCCTTTATTATGCGTGCTACCCTATTTTGGAATTCCTTGCCTGTATCCATTCGTAAGTCCTTATCATTATCCACTTTTAAACACCAACTATTTCTCCATCTCCTAAACCATCACAATTTTCCCAACATATGTAATATTTAAAAGCTATAGATGATAACTATTCATTGTCACAGAACCTGTCTTTTATTGTTAAACTGAAGTCTTAAATGACCAGACAATAATTATTATTTATATTGTACTTTTCTTGTTATTCTTAGGGGACTACTCGTCCCAGAATAAAATTACTTTTCATTTCATTCATTTAAAATTATTATTCTACAATAACCGTTAAATGTTTGCTTATTTGTTGTATATAATAATGAACAGTCGCTAATTATATAGGCCTGAAGATTTCTTGATATTAAATGCCACTACATCTTATTAAATGATCTGCAGTTTAAATTGTATTTAATATACCTCAAAGCATGTATATTGCGCTCTGTATAAAAGTTTTGAATTCTTTGCTAGTCTGTCCAAATGTCTCACTATGTGTCGAGATATCATTTAAATACACGTGTTATCGCTTTGAGAGTCACCCGGTTATGCGGATAACCTCAGTAAGTAATGTAGAATGAATTAAATGATTATATTTTTATTTTTTAATTCATAACATATTTTCTCTTTATATTTCATCAAATAATTTCAACAAACTAAAATAAAATGTTTGTGCAGCAATAGAAATTGATGTGTAGTGTAATGTATTGAGGATACTGAGGGGAGTTCATAATTAAATAATTTTAATATTAAACAATTAATGATAACGAACCTTTGTCGGCAAAACATCAAAAGGTATTTACCTAGCCCCCTAGATTTCCCATCGGTATGGGCTCCCCAGCGGTACCAGAAACCTCTGGTAGTTTCCCCCCCGGACATTGCGCTAGCTTTTGACCGGGTATGGCACACTGGATTACTCTTCAAGCTGAAAACCCATTTACCCCAGTCTCTATACCTCATTCTCCGATCCTATCTCTCAAACCGTTCCTTCCGCGTTCGCTGTGGTGTAGAATTTTCTAACCTTTATCCCGTTGAGGCCGGTGTTCCTCAAGGCAGCGTCTTGGGACCCGTCCTCTACATCCTTTACACTGCTGATATTCCTACACATCCTGATACCTTTCTGGCAACTTTTGCAGACGACACCGCCATCCTATCATCCAGTTCCAATCCTGAAACAGCATCCTTAAACCTGCAAAGACACCTTTCTCTTATCGAAGACTGGTGTAATGCTTGGCGCATAAAGGTGAACGAAGCCAAATGCAAACACGTAACCTTCACTCTTCGACGAAATTCCTGTCCGCCAGTTTACTTCAATTCCATTCCAATTCCTCCTTCAGATACAGTCCGGTATCTTGGCTTACTATTAGACAAAAGATTGACTTGGAACCCACATACAAGACTTAAAAGACAAGAACTCAACCGACGATTCGGACAGTTATACCGACTACTCAACAGAAAATCTGAACTTACAGTTGACAACAAATTATTAATCTACAGGACAATACTGAAGCCCATCTGGACCTACGGACTTGAACTGTGGGGGACAGCTAAACGTACTAACATCAAACGCATTCAATCCTTTCAATCCAAAGTCCTCCGTACAATAGTAAATGCTCCTTATTACGTTTCCAACAATACCTTGCACCACGACCTTAATGTTCCTTTTATTTCAGACCTGATTCCATCCAAATTTTCCAAATTCCACCAGAATCTCATTCATCATCCTAATCCTCTAGCTCAATCCCTATCCAGCCCCACCCATCCATACAACCCACCTAGAAGGTTGAAACGGCAGTGGCCTCGTGACCTCTTATAACATGTATATTGGAGTTCTAGCATTGGCTAGATTCTCCACTCACGTGCTGTATGCTTGTGAATTGTATATAGGTATGAGTGACTATTGTATATATTTTTATTGATTTTATTTTGTATATATGTATATTTTATTATTATTATTATATAAATTTATAGTTTTGTATATATCGTGTGAATGTAGTATGAATGTTGTACTTTATCACTATTAAAAATGTCCTGAATTGGACAGATTGTAATATTGCTCAATAAATAAAAAAAAAAAAAAAAAAAAAAAAAAAAAAAAAAGTTTCCCCCCAGCGGCGGCCAACAAGAATATTAGATGGGTGTAAAGATAAGAATAATAGCACAAAGGCTATACCGCCAACCGGGGCATTTCCCATCTCGGCCCACCCGAGGTGACGAGAATGAGAGAGAAGAACCGAAGAGGCAGTCAAGTTTGATCCTCAAGAAGAGTGAGTCGGGTTCCACCTACAAGAAGAGGAGGTGGCCGTCGGGGTTCTGAGAGCAGCTGGAGGATGATGCCAAGAAAGGGGACCTAAGACTGATTTCACATTCGCCAGCCGGTTAAGTGTTTTAAAGGTATATTGTTATTTGTAATATTGTATGGCAAAGGTAGTAAAATGTCCCTCAGTATTCTCAATCAGAGTTCTAGGCAATGGGTTAATATAACTTATATGTGTAAATTAATAATTATAGTAATGTATTAATTGAATCTTGTTTACTTTAATCGTACCCTGCATGCCACCTATTGGATTGGTAAACACGATACCTTTGGAAAGGAGATCCATGGTATCATTAAATATAGTTTATATATTGACTAAATATAGTAAGTAAGCTAGTTTTTGAAGCTACCGCTGCCTTAGAAAAGCAGCTGGTCAAAAACATAGCAGTAGCAAATCAGAGAAATTTTAGGGGTTTGGAAAAAGGGCTTGTTAATACTACACGCGTTTTGGCGTCTAAAGCGGTAGCAGATCTCGAGAATTCTAAAACTCCTCTACCGTTTCAGTCCCCAAAACGCCTACATTGTGAACGCGCCCTAATGAAACGTTTTCTTAACTGATTTCATAAAAAAGTTATCAACATTTACAGTTAATCGCATTATGAAAAGTATTTGTTACACACATTAATAATCATTAGTTATTTATCAAAGGATATTGATTTTTAAATTAATGAAATAGTTCGAATACTGGTTAATTGGATAGTTTTGTAGAAACCCAAATATCTTGAGTTAATGAATCTTAATTTCACTTTCAACTTTAAAATTGTATAATTGCAAAAGTTCTTATTTTTCAGATTAACATTGTTAATTCATAGAGAAAATACTTTATACTAATTTAAACTGTTTCCTCTTATTATAATGTGCTACATTATTGCCATTCTATATTTGCAAATAAAGCTCATAAAATAAATTGATGGGTCGTTTTAATATTATCGTAGGTATTTAACAAGCATTCCTCAAAAAAAGAAAAAGAAATCCAATCGTCCAATACCTCTTTATCTGCTTCCGATTAAAAAGTTAAGCTTTGAAAGTATCCAGAGCATTCCTTTCAGTTCCTGTTAGAAAGATTAACAGAGCTTATTTGAATTTTTTCATTCCTGGAAGACATCGATTTCGTTAAGATAAAATAGAGAGCAAGGGTATCTTTTTGGAAGTACAAAGAATTTCTTAATTAAAGAAAAAATTAAACCTCCTTCCGTTACTTCATAAATATTACTCTATCTTTTTTATGATATCCAATACTAAGGTTTTATATAATGAAAACCACTGACCTTACAGCTAAAAGGAAATGCTATACAGGATCACAGAAATTTTACAGATTTTCAAAGCAGGATTTGTCAGTTATGTACATTGTCTTGATTAATAATTTGGCCCTTGCCTATTAGATTTGATAGATTTTTATGTGAATATTCGTCGTGGTGTTTTCATTAGAAACGTTATTTGGGTAGTTTATTAAACAGTTTAGAGGATCTTCATATATGTTTCTGAAGAACACACTGTTAATTTAAGGGAAACTCGAATGAATGGATTCGCTGCTTGTAATAGCTCTTATGACTTATAAGTCAACGTCAATGGAATTATAAAGAGGTTATACAGGTCTTTGGAGCTGCTTTTAATCCTTCAATTGTCTTTAGGTGAAGGTTGCTAAAACCTCCAACGGGTGGAAGAAGATAATTCTGGAGGATACCATTGAGAAATTATCACTGACGTCTGGCATGGAAGGAAATACTCTCAACATACTAATGAACTGTATAATCAAGGCAATAGTAAAATAGAATCTTCATAGATCTTCGGACTTACAGTTCCTTACTCAGCATGAAGAACTTAAAGACTTCTTTATGGAATTTGCAAGAATAAATATAAAATAAAAAAACTGGTGCGCGCAACACACGACTTTCACATACCTCCGTTATTTATATCAATTTAGAATTTTTTAACAAATTTAGAAATTAAATATTTTGTTAAATAATTATTTATATTGGATTTTAATAGAAACATATGTTTTATTAAATAGTCTATTCTATTATTGTTTACGACAATCAGTTTGTTTTATCGGCATTACATCACTCTCAGTTAACTTTTACAATAGCATGTGTAAGATGATATTAGGGGTACTCACTACGTTTGCTATAGCATGCTATTTGTGTTATTTTGCTAAACCCGTCGAGTTACTACAGTTATTTCCTGTATAAAATTGATGGTTTAGCACAATAGCACAATAGCATGATAGAGCAAACGTAGTGAGTACCCTATTTTTTTCTAAAAACCTTTAGCATTCCAACGGTATATTATACATGTTCTTAACTTCAAATAATAAAAATTGTATTTAAAAATATGTTTGTAGTTTTCTCCTTTGGTTGGATAACGAATTCGTTCAACTTCTATATGCACCTGATTTTTAGCAATGCTAATCAGATAATAAGGTTAATTTTATAAAATCTACAAAATTAAAGGTAGTTTAGAGGAAGAAATTTTAAAATATCGGCATTTAGGGCCTGTCATAACTATTTCAATCAAGATGAAATCTACATCATATTAAAGTTCATTAAATTTTACATCGATATAGCTTATCTGTTTGAAATTACGAGTTTAATCAAAATCGTTAGAGCCGTTTTTGAGAAAATCGTAAAATGGTGCAAAATGCATAGTATTAAGTACATCTTCCGGTCAGCTGATTTTGATAAAAAAAATTACTGTAAAAATGTAGTTGTCTTAAATATAAAATTTCAGTTTCATAGAACGTACCGTTTTCGCGCTGGACTTACCACACGGACACACACACAGACTTTTTTTCAGGACTTAGTTATTTGGACTTAGGGGACCCTAAAACGTGTGTTTCCTTTTAAAACTGGAATTCGAAAATTTTCACGTTCGCATTACTTTCCCTTACTATATATTCCATATATAGGTAAGTGAAAGTAAAAACGGCATGGTTTATCTTGCATTCAAAGTATCAAATCATGCGTTTACGAGAACCGCGGAAAAATATTCTCACGAATATTCATTTTATACCTACACTTGATACCTTAGATTGGCAGTGATTGCTTTCGTCCTACCGGAGAGCAGTGTGAGCCTCAAACGATATCTGTATCGAAAAGTCCTCTAGAAAAATATTACCTTTTAAGTTTCTTTAAGTCATAAAAATTGGAAAATTGATAGTAATATTAACCCTATACTGTCTTTTTAAAATGTAAACCTTGGTAGCTTTGATTTATTTAGATACAAAATTTACTAAAAATACAAAAGTTTTACTACAACCAAAAAAACCTATAGACTACTTTTACGATTGAATTCCGGAGCTGAAATAAAAGGATTTCACTCCAATTTACTGCCCTTTCCTTATAATATGATCATCGAATCCAGATCGAAAGCTGGAAGTCCCTTTTTCCCTCGGAGATGGATCGTCATTTGATTATCTCTGAGGCAACTCCACACTCAGGAGAGTAATATCCTGCCTGGGAAAGGATCAGTACCTCATATTAGTATTAGGTCGCTACCTGTCCCTCTTATATATCAGATGTTTGTTTGTGTAATAATATTGCTATTTATTTTAAACTAGCCATTACAAAAGAAAGTTAGAGTTTGTGTACAGCTCCTGATTCGCGTTGAGATCAAAGAAAATATATACTTGTAATTTTTTATTATTTCATTTATTCTATTACCGTTAAACATTATAAACGTTAGAGATAAACTTTCTCCACTATTTCAACACCAATTATCTTCCGATTTCCGTTCGTGGTCAAGTGGATATATCTCTAATCTACTGTTATCCAGGCCCCAGGTTTGAATCCAGGCTGTAGCAGTATTTTATTTATACTTTTGTTTCGGCCGTGGGGTGACCCTAGAGATGGAGACTATATAAAGTGGGTGTCCTAAAATGGAAAAAAAATCTTTCAATGGAGTGTGAAATTTTCCGTTTTTAACGGAAATACGTTTTAGGATCAGCTGCTTCCAAATAACCAATTCGCTCGAAGGGGTTTGTGGTAAATCTAGTATGAAAAGTTCGTACGACACTTAAATTTTATATTCAATAAAAACTATACTCCCGAGATGTTTCATCAAAATCGGTGAACCAGAAGAGCTACTTTGCACCTTGCGTTTTGCACTTTTTTTACGATTTTTTCAGACAGCTCTAACGATCTGGATAAAGCTCTCTATGTCGATGTAAAATTTAATGGTCTTTAATACCATTTAGGTTTCGTTCTGATTGAAATGACGTGAAAGTGCTTAAATGCCGATATTTTACATTTTCTTCCTCTTAAGTGCTTTTAATTTTACTTATTCAGAAAATTTATTCATATTTACTTATTAGGATTGATAAAAAACGGGAAATATATAAGTTGAACGAAATATACATCCAACTAAAGAAGAAAACTGAAAAAATATATTTTTAATGCAATTTTATGTTTTTGAACGTAAGAACAGTAATATACATGTATAATATGCCATTGGAAAGCTACCGTTTTCGCAAAAAATATTTCTTTATACACAATCTTTTAAAAAAATTCAAAGCCGATATCCAACTAAAGGGGAAGAATAATAATAATAATAGGCTTACCGAACCCGAAGGTTCGATGCCGATACCACCAAACTTCGCCTGCATAGACTCGTCCAATGTTCACCGGTCAAGCCCAAGCCCCCGAGATCAGCCTTAATGCAATCCTCCCATTGACGCTTCGGCCTACCTTTCGGAAGCCTACCAGTCGGTTCAGCGAATACCAACTTTCTCGGAATCCGTTCCTCACTAAGCTCAACAACTTTACGCGCCCATTTGAGTCTCCGCGATGCTATCAACTCAATTATATTGTGCAACCTTCTAAACTCCCCAGTGGCCTCATTTCTCTTCGGACCAAATATTTTACGCAGTATTTTATCTCGAAAACCTTAAGCCGTTGTTCATCCTTCAAAGTAAGCGGCCACGTTTCGCATCCTTTAAGTTTTTAGACAGAAGCCGCGCGCTAAGTAATTTAGCATCTGAATAATAACACGCATTTCCCACCTTTAACCGGGACTTTATTTCTTCCTGGATTTCATTTTTTCTTGTTATCATTGAACCTAAATACTTGAATTTCTCTACGTGTTCAAAAGTATGACATGAAATATTAATATCATCAAGATCGCCACCATTTCTGCAACTAATCATATATTTCGTCTTATCGGTATTTAATTCGAGACCTATTTGTTTACCGGTTTTTATTAACAAACTTGTATTTAGTTGTATGGTTTCCGTATCTTCACCTAGTAGTACCAAATCATCGGCATACCCCAAAACCGGAATCTTGTCACCCATATTTAAGCCTTTCTCGGTACACATCACCTTTTCTATAACATATTCTAAGGCTATATTAAACAAAACAGGTGAAAGGGAGTCACCCTGTTTCAAACCCGATCGCACCTCAAATTAATTAATTAATTAAGTAATTATGACCTATTCTAACTTTATGAAATGTTTCCGACAAACACATCTCTACTAGGTTTACTAACTTTTTAGGTATCCCCTGTTCAATCATGATGTTATATAGCTTCTGACGGTCTATGGAATCATAAGCCTTTTTAAAATCTACATAAAGTTGATGGATTACACCGTTGTATTCCAGCTTCTTCTCTAATATTTGACGTAAGGAAAATATTTGATCAATAGTCGAGCGATTCCGCCTAAAACCACATTGGTAGTCTCCGATAATTTCTTCAGCGTATTCCGTGATTCGGCTAGTTAGTATTGACGAGAATATTTTGTAGCATACTGGGAGAAGAGAGATCCCACGATAGTTGTTACAATCCGTCCTCGGTCCTTTTTTGTGAATCGGAATAAGTATTGATTCTTTCCATTCTTCGGGTATTTTTTCATTTTCCCAGATCTTTTTAACTAAAACGTGTAATTTGGAAACGCCCGCTTCCCCACACGCTTTGATTAATTCACTCGTGATATTATCATTTCCTGCAGCTTTATACCGTTTTAATTTTCCTATCGCCATTTCAACTTCCTCTTTACTCGGTGAGTCTACCCATGGTTCAGCGCTCTGGTATTCAGAGGGAGGAGATTGATTATTATTTTCCGTATTTAGAATGCCTTCAAAGTGTTGTTTAAATTTATTTAATATCTCAGTCGGATCCACAATTATGTTGTTATTCGCATCTTTAACCCCATTCAATAGAGGTTCAAATCTTTTACGCGATTTTTTTATACCTTTGTACATCTCTCTTACGTTATTTTAGCTTCTGTATTTTTCTATTTCTATTATTTTGCCTTTAAGATACTCTCTTTTCTTATTTTTAAAGAATTTTGAAGTTTCGTTTTTTACTAACCGAAAGTAAGCCACATTATTATCGCTTGGATTATTTAAGGAATTCAGTTCAGCGGTTTTTTCTTTTTTCACACATATTTTGACAATCCCTGTCGAACCAAGGTTTGTTCTTTTTATTTTCGATTTTCCCAAGACAAGTTACCGACCTCTTTAATATTATCCCTGATCCCTTCCCATAATTTGTTTACATCTTCGTGTTCCTCGTCTGAAGGTTCCAAAGCATCGAACCTATTTTTTACTTCTATCGCGAATTGTTTTCTAATTTCGGGGTTGTTCAATTTAACAACATCAAAATTCTCAGGATGAATATAGTTCGGTGTTCTCTTTTTTGTATTTAGTTTTTGTCGAAGTTTCGCGATTACTAATTCATGATCAGAACCGCATTCTGCACCACGATACGATCTCACGTTAATTATGCTACTTTGCCATCTGTTTTGTACTAAAACATGATTCCGAGTTTGTCCATCCGGCGATGTCCACGTATACTTATGAATGTCCTTATATTTAAACATAGTACTTTTGATTATTAGGTTTTTCGAAATGGCAAAGTTTATTAGTCGGGTCCCATTATCATTACTATATTCGTGCAAACTTTCTTTACCGATTGTAGGACGATATACTTCTTCCCTTCCAACCTTTGCGTTCGCGTCACCTAGTATTATTTTAATGTAATTTCGCGGTAACTTATCGTAAACCGACTCTAGTTTATCATAAAATTCGCATTTTACTTCATCATCACTATCTTCGGTGGGAGAATGAATGTTTATAAACGCGATTTTAGACCAACGACCCTGAAATATAGCAACCGATGTTCTTTCACTAAAGAACTGTACATCCCGTAATGCGGAAAGAAATCTATTCCTAATCAGAAACCCGGTACCTATACAATAATTAACGCTCCCCCCGTACCAAATAGTATACTTTCCTTCTGTTAACGAAACCTCCCCTGGCCAGCGAACCTCTTGTAATGCAACGATATCTAAATGGTACCCCTTAACTTCATTCGCGACCGACTTTAACCCACCTGCCGTATTTAAACTTCTAACGTTCCACGTCCCTATTGTTAGATCTCTACTTTTTATCTTGCGCCTAGATTCCTCTGAAGCAGTCCCCACCCGGAGACCCGAACGGGGGACTAGTTAACTTCCGGATAATGGGCGTTTTACCTCAGAGGAATCCATGACTGTTTGTGGTATTTTGTGAACTAAAATATGTGAGTAGGGCGTTCGAACCTACGTCACACCCTCCAGCAAGCCTGGAGGGCCGCTCTCATTGTTGGTCAGCGAGTCCATCGGACTTAGCCGGGAGGAGCTTCCGAGGAAATTCCACCGACCATCCCCACATCCGCCACCCGTGGGACGCTCCCCATACGCGGTAATGAGATCCGCACGAGGAACTAAAGGGGAAAAGAGGGAAAATATGTGTTTATGCAATTTTTGTGATTTCGAACATAAAAACAGTAACAATATGTATAATATACAGTTGGAAAACTAAGGATTTAAGAAAATATATAATCTCGTACACAAAATTGTGAAAGAATTATCGTAAATAGTATTATAATAGATGATTTAATACACCAAATGTTTCTATTGAAACTCAATGAAATTAATTCTTTAAAAATTGATTTGCATCTCAAACTGTATCTAAAAATTCTTTAATTGATTTTCACAACGAAAGTAAGTGAAAGTCTTGTGTTGTGCGCAGAAGATTTTTCACATAATGCATTATGCAGTTAGAGTATTATATTGAGCTTATTTATACTGTAGGACCTACCTACGCCTAGGTACATTTTCCCTAAGGGTTTTTAGGGGCGTTGCAATAATTTTGCTTGGCCTCTCATTAGCGGACAGAACTCCATTAACTAATAAAAAGATTTCTTACACTCGAGAGCTAATGAATAAGCCCAGAGCTGCTAAACGAAGCAATAAATTACCTTAGTGAATGTGAGTGGGGACCCTGAGGCCCATGGCGGCTCCTTTCAATGCAATTAAACAGAGCCTTTGAGATCTTTAAAGAAGGGATCCAATTCCTCCAGCCGTCTTATTTACTTGTTTCGGCTAATCACTCAAGTCTTTCATTTGGTTTATTACAACATTATTATCGGTTAATTCTATTATCGCACACTTTGCATTCCTGCTATTTAATGTTTGCTTAAATGCCACCGCAGAAATGAAAGGACATCAAAGGAGCTTTGATGGTGCAACCTTTTAGCTTATTAAAGTTATTATTATGATGAAAGGACGCTCAGGCGTATATTTAGCTCATCTTTAATTTCAAGATTAATGGAATCAAATTTGATTAAAACCTGTTTCTGAAATTTTTATAACGAAACCCTCCAAAACATGTGAGTAAATCTCAGACAATTAAATGAATAACAATGAAATATATACTAAAGGAAAGTATTGCGATGGTGAAAATTTTCGAATTCTAGTTTTCAACGGAAATAGACTTTTTAGGGTCCCCTGAGTCTAAATAACCAAGTCCCGAAAAAAGGTCTGTATGTCTGTGTGTGTGTTTGTGGTAAGTACAGCGCAAAAACAAAAAGTGCGGAACTGAAATTTTCTCATTTAAGACAAATATACGCCTGAGATGTTACAGCAACTTTTTCATCAAAATCGGCTTACCAGAAGAGCCACTTTATACAATGCATTTTGCACCTTTTTACGATTTTCCTCAAAAACTGCTCTAACAATTTTGATTAAACTCGCTATATTAATGTAAAATTTAATGAGCTTTAATATCTTATAGGTTTCATTCGGATTGAAAAAGTCTGACAGGGCTTAAATGCCAATATATTAAATTCTCTTCTTATATTTCTCTAATGTACCCATAACTTTGTAGATTTCAAAAAGTAAAGCACATCATCTTGTTAGCATTGATAGATAAGAGCTAAATATGCAAGTTGAGCGAATTTAATGAACAAATAAAAGATTAAAGAGCAAAACTATTTTTATATGAAATTGTTTTGTTTTTTATAATCAGAACAGTAATATAGACGTTGGAAAGTGAAAGATTTTAGAAAAAATATCATCTGATACAAAAAGTTTTAAAAGATAATATAAAGTGACGAATGGGGAATAAACTTATTACTGATTGACAATTTAATACAGTTATATTATTTAATCTAAATCATATGTTTCCTACGAAAATGAATACACATTTTATTAAAACCAACTTAAAATATTTTTCAAATTGAAGTTTTGAAATTGCTTTTAACTGTAGAGGTAAGTGAAAGTCGTGTGTTTCCCGCACCCGATTTTATCAATAAACAATAAGTATTCAGATATGTAACAATTCGTTTTTCAATTTACAATAATAATAATCATAAGTTCTAACATTAATAAACTCAGTGGTTCATTCTACAATATATATCTCAGATCGATTTTACTTCTTGTTAGCTTTCCTTTTGTATGTATATATATATTATATTATATATATATATATATATATATATATATATATATATATATAGTATATATTTGTATGTATGTTTCCAAGTCAAATTCAACCTTTTCCATTTAAAATTCAACCTTTTTCGATTTCAATAAAATAATAAAATCAAATTAACATTATTTAATGTTTTTATGGTTATTTTAATTACACATTATTTTTTTATCCCTTGTGGCTTGTTAAATGTTCTCAGGGGCCTTTTTACAAATAATTAGTCACGATTATAATAATAAGTATAACCGATACTTTAATTTTTAGACATTTTCGATACAATGTCTGGTAGTCGGATTAGCGGGATTCGTTTTATTTAAGTTTTATAATCGCGGGCGAAAATATTATCAATAGAGGTTAATTTTAACTTTTTCGTATTTATTGGATACAAGGCTCAGTTGATGCGTTCCCAAAGGTTCGTTACCGATTACACTATTAATTTTAATCGCGCTCGCTCAAATATGGGTTTATTATAATTTTTTCGTGTTTATTGGATACAAGGCTCAGTTTGGTTCTGCGTTACCCAAAAGGTATTCGTTTACCGGATTTCTCCCTACTATTAATTTTAATCACGCTCGCTCAAATATGGGTTTATTATAATTTTTTCGTATTTATTGGCTACTAGGCTCAGTAGCTACGTTCCTAAAGGTTCGTTACCGATAATACTATTAATTTTAATCGCGCTCACTCAAGAAAAGGTTGATTTTCGCTTGCTCGTATTTACTGCATACTAGGCTCAGTCGCTGCGTAACCTAGGACTCGTTACTGATTATAATATCAATTTTAATTGCGCTCACTCAAGTAGGGTTTATCAAATAAAAATGGACGTATTCAATTGTTCTGTTTAGCTGATTATTTTCAAATTCCATAATATTAACCAAAAACATAACTTACTATCCTGATAAAAAGGATTAGCGGTTACAGAATAGATGAAAAGTTATAAAAAACACGAAATAAACAAACATTAGACCAACTGACTAAAAAACCATTAACACATTCACTAACAAAATCCCCCAAAACACAAATACAAAAATTAGCATAGAAAAGAAACACGAAGTTATAATAAACCCATATTTGAGCGAGCGCGATTAAAATTAATAGTGTAATCGGTAACGAACCTTTGGGAACGCAGCAACTGAGCCTTGTATCCAATAAATACAAAAAAGTTATAATAAACCTATATTTGAGCGAGCGCGATTAAAATTAATAGTGTAATCGGTAACGACCTTAGGGAACGCAGCAACTGAGCCTTGTATCCAATAAATACGAAAAAGTTATAATAAACCTATATTTGAGCGTGCGCGATTAAAATTAATAGTGTAATCGGTAACGAACCATTGGGAACGCAGCAACTGAGCCTTGTATCCAATAAATACGAAAAAGTTATAATAAACCCATATTTGAGCGAGCGCGATTAAAATTAATAGTGTAATCGGTAACGAACCTTAAGGAACGCAGCAACTGAGCCTTGTATCCAATAAATACAAAAAAGTTATAATAAACCTTTATTGATAATATTTTTGCCCGCGATTATAAAACTTAAATAAAACGAACCCCGCTAATCCGACTACCAGACCTTGTATCGAATATGTCTAAAAATGAAAGTATCGGTTATACTTATTATTATAATCGTGACTAATTATATGTAAAAAGTCCCCTGGGAATATTTAACACCGCAAGAGTTAAAAACATAATGTGTAATTAAAATAACCATAAAAACATATAATCATGTTAATTTGATTTTTATTATTTTATTGAAATCGAAAAAGGTTGAATTTGAAATGGAAAAGGTTGAATTTGACTTGGAAAAGGTTGAATTTGACTTGGAAATGCTATATATTGTAAATATTGTATGAGTGTAATCTTATAGCAATATTATTATTGTCTATAGTGACAGATTGTAATATATCCGAATAAATAAATATTTAAATAAATAAAAATCTTCTTGTTAGAGCACTCACTGAAGAATTTCGTTATGAATAGTTTCCATTATTTAAACAAAAATAACATCATTAACTTCTAACTTATGTCTGTTCATGTTTTGAAAATAAACCTTCAAATTCAAAAATTGTCATGAAACTTTCGGGAGGTGGATATTGGAAGTTTGATGTGAATGTTGAGAAGGCCACTGATGAATGTAAAAAATAAAAGCACTATTAAGAGAGCTCTTGAAGGGATTCGGTACAGAGTAACATGTTTCCAGGCCTTTAAGTTACTCTCTTTATTTGCATTGGGTAATCCCAAAAAAAATCTTCATGATCTCTATGTTGATCTACAAGTGATTTTTTTTTCTAAATTTTAATATTGCTTTATTGAAAAATAATACAATCTGCCACTACTTAGGGCAATAAGTATTAGAGCTAAAAGAAGTCGTTCATTCCATATGTACAAAGTAATACAAATATAAATAAATAAATAAAATAAGTAAAGTTAAATAACAAATGGAAAGAAAAATAAAATAAATAGAAAAATAGAAATAGAAAAAAAAAATTTATTCTGGGACTAGGTCCCCTAAGAATAACAGGTTTGTACAGTATATGGAAATACACATGTCTGGCCAACAGACAGAAGAAACATAATTAATAACTAATTACAATTATGGGTTAATATATGTGTGCATATCATAAACGCATATACACACATATATCAAAAAAATATATAGAATGATAAATTAAAAATAAAAACAATTCTAAGAAAATATTTTGTTGAACGGAATTAAAAATAAATTAATAGATAACAGCATTTAAATATAGACAATGAACAAAAATTATTCTTCTTTCAAAGTGTGATGTCAGGAATATAAATGTTACAGTTTCTTATCGTCTTTTTGGGATAATCAAAGGTATTGGAGAAGTTGGAATTTGAATGAGGAGAGGGAAGCAGCATGGCGGATATTAGTAGGTAGAGAATTCCAGAAATTAGAGGAGTGGACAAGGAAGGAACGATCAAAAGTTTTAGTCCTATAGGTAGGAAAATAAAGGTCGGAATGGCGCGATCTTGTTTCAAGTGAGTGGACTGAGGATTTAAATAGTAGGAGACTGTGGATGTATGAAGGGTGTTGTTGGGAGTTAATGATTTGGTAAAGGTATGATCGTAGGAAATATTGTCTGCGGATTGGGATTGCGGATATAATCTTGGCCACATTCATACTTACATAAAATATTTACATACTGCCCTCAGGAACTCCGAATCGAACCCCTACACCATGAAGTGGATGGTGAGGCACAACACCAGGAGTTCCCAGCGCCTCACAGTCTAGCCAGTGGATCATGTGATTTAACTATATAAATAATCAAGACACAGCTTAACGTGGCAAGATATATTTATAACGCAGTGTTCTGCCCAATGAAATATCCTACCAGAGTTTAATGTATATTAGGCAGAATTATTGAAATGCAGAATAATCAAAAATTGTAATTATTATTTATTATACATGATCTTCATTTCAACCCCCAAGTAATACAGAAAATTGGAAATTTTGTAATAGTAGTAAAATGTTGAACTCAAGGAAAACTATTTTCAAAACATCTAAGCCTCGAGATAGTTTTTTCCAGATAATATTCGGACAATTGTCCTTTCATATTTTCTTTTAGAGGCTTATTTTACAGCTATTTCTGATAAGCCCACATAAATTAAGATGAAGGTTCATTTAAAAATTCAAAGGTAACAGTGAAGAACGTCTAATGATACCTTCATTAAATTTCGGAGCATGAACTTTAATCAAAAGCTACTCTAGATTCCTAATATTTAATATGTCACTGACTGAAATTCAAAATCATTGAACCAAGGACTAAAAGCAGTTAATTATAACTGAGCCTAATGAGTAGCTAGTAATAAACCCTTGATGTGGAACACATGTAAAGTGACTACATTAAACATGATAGTCTCATCCGCGACATCATAACTGCTCATAATCAAAATTCGTCTAGAGATCTTTCCCGGCTTGTAATATTGCCAACTTGTATGGTGAAATTAGAGATAAAAATTCAGAATATGCAGGTTAAACAGTTATTGCTTTTCAATAATGTTGTGAGCTGAAAATACAATAGCTGTATGGAGGTTTATGTGCTATGAAATAGGGTCTTGATTCTTGCCACAGTACTGTTTGTTAATTCCAACAAATGTTTAGGAAAAACATCAAAAATGAATGTTAAATTTAATAATCTCGAATGATAATCTAAATAAAAAAATAACTTTTTTTCGAAATGATAAGCACTTAGAATTTTTTTTTTTTTATAATAACAAGCATATGAAATGTTAAAAATCTGTATTCCCTTAAGATTCTTCACACCGACTTTAATTCATATTTTAATAATATTTCCTCTATTATTTCATTCAGTGTTATAAATGTATGCTAACAATAAAAAAAAATAAAATTAAAAAAATGGTTAAGCATGTTAAACGAAACATGAAGTAAATTTGTTGCAGTGAAGAAGAGCGTCTGCTTTGTGCATTGTTCCCAGAATTGAGAGATAAATGGTCTTTGCACAAAAGAGATTGAAAATTGATTAAGTTGAGCACTTTTGTCCCTTAGTCAGATACAAGGAAGTTTTGTTTGAGTTCCAAGCAAAGTTAATGCTTAACAATCTTCCCTTTTTCAATGTTCAACTATTGCATTTAACTCATTTATTACACTGGAAAGAATGTATATTTTTAAGATATTTTCTTATTTATGTCAAGCCTATGATACAGTATATATTTGTATGTAAATATACAAATATGTATATATTTGTGTGTATATATACATTTAAAGAACACTGGACAAAGATGCCAGGAATAATTCGAAGAGAGTTATGAAGGGAGCAAAAAATCCCATTCTCGGACCTTAGTAATTTGGGAAATCCTTTCCTACTTCCCTCTGGACCATTCCTTTATATTAATATATATATATATATATATATATATATATATATATATATATGAATTCTCGGGAGTGGAAAGTGATGTCTGATATTGTGATATGAAAAAAAAAATTATGATAGGTATATCTCGCTTTTCCCTTAACCAAAAGTGAAACCTAAGCTTTTAAAACAGCATTTTAAGTTGGTTATTAATATGAAATCATTAGGAGAAAAATGCAGGTGGAAACAAACTGTTTAAAATTATATGTTAAGATAAAATCGGTGTCTTGGCATCAGATGACCGGTAATAATTCATAGTGTTCTATACATAAAAAAGTAAAGGTAAAGTTTCTGTAAACAAAAGTTTTAATCAAAAAGATGAAAAAAAATCAATCAATTTTCATGAATATATTGAAAATATAATAGAGTCCGTTATTTTCAAATAGAATAAGTATCGAAAAATATATGTCAATTGTAGGGTCCTAAATTTCAAAATAGTCTCCTTTCCGAAAACATTTTTTTTTTTTCAATTACAGAGAACTTCTCTCTAGCATACTACATAGGATTATTGCGTGGTCAAGAAACCGTCTATTCTAATAGATAAATGATGTAATCCTTCTACTTTATAATGAGTTATAATAATAATTTTTCAATGCACATTTTGTTTTTTCTCAGGAGTTTCTGGCGAAGATTGCAGCCAAGTGCCCGAAAATGAGGGGCAAAAGGTCCTGGGGTGCTCCTATTTCGACAGGTCACAATTCCAACTCTGAAAATTTTGATGGGACTTTCCATCAAGAAGGTAATGACACTTTTATGTATACATATGAACCTATATGTATTGTTAACCCGGTTTATTTTTAATATCTCTAAAAATAATAATTAATAGTTTTATTTACACACCATGTTGAAAATTCTAAAAATAATTTTTTAAACAATATTATTTAGATTCAGTTCCTTAATTGAGGTTCAGTTTCATTTGGTCTCTTTTCTATTAAAAACCAATAACCATCAATAGCTTATCCTCTCGTCTGTTTAAATTAAAATAATCAACTATTCATTAGATTTCTAAAATATTCGTGGTTAGAATGTGCAATTAACGCATTTAGATAAATTTCCAAATTCGAGTTTTCAACGAAATACGCGTTCAAGGGTCGCCTGAGTACAAATGACTAACAGTAATTGCCGCAAAAAGGTCGGTTATTGTGTGATTATATGGTAAGCTAGATCAAAAACAAAAAGTCTACAAAATTGAAATTTCATATTTAAGACAAGTCCATGCCTTGGATGTTACTGAAACTTTGTCACCAAAATACCACTATATATCATGCATTTTGTACCTTCTTTTACTATTAAATTTACCATATTGATGAAAAATTGAGCGGTTTTTGATTTTATGTTTATTTTCTCCTAACTGTATTACTGTGACCAGGCTTAAATGCCAATTTTTTTACTTCTTCCTCTAAAGTATCTTTAATTTTGTTAATAAATGAACCATTATTCCATGCTAGCTTTGATAAAACATGAGTAAATATGAAATATGAAAAAATCTGGTGCGGGTAACACGCGACTTCCACTTACCTCCACTGTTAAAATCAATTTAAAAACAATTAGCTATACTTGAATTTGAAAAATATTTTGAGTTGACTTTAATAAAAAGTATATCAATTTTCTTAGGAAACATATGATTTAGATTAAATAATAGAACAATTAAATTGTTAATCAGTAATAAGTTTATTCCCTATTCGTCACTTTATGTCACCTTCTACAACATTGCGTATAACATAATGTTGTTTCTAAAGTGTTTCTCTTTCCAACGGTATATTTTTTTTTTTTTTTTTTTTTTTTTTTATTGAGAAATATTACAGTTTGTTGCATAATGAACAGTAGTAATAGAGATGTAGTACACATTCATACAATATATACAGCCAATAATGATAAAGTCAATTTACATAAAATCGGAAATAAATAAATTCAAATATATACAAAAAAAAAGCAACAAGAAACAAATCAAAACAACAACCTGTAGTAGAGATAAATACAAGTTGGGAAATAAATAAAAATCATACAAGCATACTTAACTATATACAATCAGCCAAAGGAACCCTAGACTCGGCTGCTCCCCCCACAAGTGGGGGGAGAAGCGGAATCCAAGAGATCCCAGCGCCTCCCACTCAGCGCTTCACCGGTGTATGCCAGTGGAGGCCGAGCCAGAGCGGAATAGCCACAAACATACAGTACATGAGTGGAGGATCTGACCAGTGTCAGAACTCCAGATAAATGCTTACAAAACGTCGCGGGGCCACTGCCGTTTCAATCTTCGAGGAGGATTGTAGGGATGGGTGAAGCTGGAAAGCGATTGAGCAAGAGGATTAGGATGATGAAGAAGGTTCTGATGGAATTTGGAGAATTTGGATGGTACCAGATCTAAAATAAATGGAATATTAAGGTCATGGTGTAGGGTACAGTTGGTAACGTAATAAGGAGCATTAACTATTGTTCGGAGGACTTTGGATTGGAAGGATTGGATACGTTTGATGTTAGAATGTTTAGTTGTCCCCCATAGTTCAAGTCCGTAGGTCCATATAGGTTTCAGTACTGTCTTATATATTAGTAATTTGTTGTCGACTGTAGTAAGATGAGATTTTCTGTTTAGTAATTTGTATAACCGGCCGAATCTGCGGTTGAGTTCTATCCTTTTAAGTCTCGTATGTGGGTTCCACGTCAGTCTTTTGTCTAGTAAAAAGCCAAGGTACCGGACTGTGTCTGAGGAAGGAAGCGGTATGGAATTGAATTTAACTGTTGGACAGGATTTACGTCGAAGGGTGAAGGTGACGTGTGTACATTTGCTTTCGTTCACCTTAATTCGCCAAGCCTTACACCAGTCTTCGAAGAGGGAAAGGTGCCTTTGGAGATTTAGAGATGCTACTTCAGGATCGGAATTGGATGATAAAATGGCTGTGTCGTCAGCAAATGTTGCCAGAAAGGTATCGGGATCGGTAGGGATATCGGCGGTGTAGAGGATGTAGAGGACGGGTCCTAAGACGCTGCCCTGAGGAACACCGGCCTCAACAGTATAATGTTTGGAAAATTCGGAACCACAGCGAACTCGGAAGGAGCGGTTTGATAAATAGGATCGGAGGATTAGGTATAAGGATTGAGGTAAATGGGTTTTGAGCTTAAAGAGCAATCCCGGGTGCCACACCCGGTCAAAAGCTTGAGCTATGTCCAGAAAGGCACCCGAACAATACTCCTTGCACTCAAGGGCAGAGGAAATGTGATCCACAACTCGGAGTCCTTGCTGAACTGTGGAATGTTGAGAACGAAATCCAAACTGATGCGAAGGAAAATTTTTAAATTTATCTAGGATTCGTTTTAGTAGGAGCTTTTCGAAAATTTTTGAGAGGATCGGAAGTAGGCTAATAGGTCTGTAAGATGACGTGCTGTTGGAAGGTTTGCCTGGTTTCAGGAAAAGGATGATAGTTGAATGTTTCCATAAGAGAGGAAAATAGGTAGTGCGTAGGATACTGTTATAAAGATATGTAAGGAATGTAATGGCTTTCTGTGGAACTTGTCTTAAGATCTGAGGCGTGAGGAGATCATATCCAGGGGATTTACGGAGAGGAAGCTTTTTAAGAAGATATTTGACCTCAGAGGGATTAACTGCTTTAGGAGGTAAGGAGAGTGGTATTGGCGAAGTAAGGAACTGTTCAACTGTTGAAGTATGGTTTGGATTCAACTCAGGATGAGGAGTGAAAACTTTGGAAAGGTGCTGTGCAAATTCCTGGGCCTTATCCTTGTCAGAAGCAGCCCAGGAACTATCACCGCGCAGGAGAGGATGGGAAATCGTGTGAGTATTCAGGATTCTCTTCGTGACATTCCACAGGGAATTGTCACGAGTCGAGAGAGAGGAGAGGTAGGAATTGTAGGATTGGGAACGAAAGGTCGCCAACTCCCGCTTTAATTTTCTACAATAAAAGTTATAAGAGCGGCGATCTTCTGGGTGGCGGGTGCGTTGCCATAATGCTCTGGCTCGGCGTTTGGTGTTGATGAGGTCTGTCAGGTGTTGTGGTAAATGGCATTTGTAAGGAATAATTTGGGATTGTTTAGGAAAGGAGGCAGTCCAGGCAGCTTGTTGAATCAAGGTTGTAAAGGAATATACGGCATCATCAAGGTCAGAAGGGGTTTTGAGAGTTACTCTGAGGTCGATATCATTGGTGAGGATTTCGCGGAAGAGGTTCCAGTTGATGGGGCCTCTGATGAATGACGGTGGGAAAGGTTTCGGAATAGGAGTCATGGATACATTTAGGATTAATGGACTATGATCAGAGGATAGTTCATCAAGGCGAGTTACGGAATAGTTCAGGGAGCCTAATCCGCTGTGGATGAAGAAGTCGAGGATGTCTGGATTACGGTTATAATCTGTTGGCCAGTAGGTAGGGGAATCGGGAGGTAGGAGATTAAGGCGTCTGGAGTTGAGTGCAGACTGCAATGTCCGTCCACGAGTATTTGTGGTTCTGCAACCCCATTGTTGGTGCTTCGCGTTTAAGTCTGCACCCAGAATAAAGTGATTCCCCAATGAGTTGAGAAAGGAACCAAATTGGGTAATAGAAATAGAATTTTTAGGAGGGCAATATGCTGATGCGATGACTAGCGGAAAGGAAAAGGTCTTGATTATAATAGAGGTGGCTTGTAGGAAATCGTGGGCGGGAAGTGGGTGTAAGTGATGGGAGAGGGATCGGTTGACAATGACAGCAGTACCGGCATGGGCTTTGCCGTCTGGATGGTCTGTCCGGTATGTTGTGTATTCAGGTATTTTGAAGTACTGTTTAGTGGTTAGTCTAGTTTCAGTAATGAGTGCAACGTCAACTTTTTTGTCTTGGAGTAAGGCTGTAAGTTCGTCAGTGTGAGTTCTAACACCATTCGCATTCCATAGGAGAATAGATAAGGAGTTAGGTGAGGTCATTTATGGATTTTTTAAGTTAGGAATAAGATTTGATACAAGATTCGTGAGGATTGTTATTAGGGGCATGACAAGGGATTTGATTTCGGAAATGAAGGATGTCATCAAACTGGTAAGATCTGTGGCATTTGAAGGAGGGGGAATATGAGAGATTTGTTGTGGATGAGGATTTTTAGGACTGATTACGTTTTGAGGAAGAGGTATTTGTGGAATGGATTGAGGGTATTGAGGTACATTTTGTAGTTCCGGCAGGGCCTCGGCTTCAGTACATTGGTTCCCACCTCCAAGTAAGTGGGCAAATGATACATTGGCATCGATTAATTTTGAGGGTTCTCTTCTAGTTCTAGCCTGTCTTGTTGTTTCATCCAGTACTTGGGGTTTTTGATACCTGGTCCTTAGCTCCTTATAGATTTGGCATCCTTTGTAGTTGGCCGGGTGGTCCTTGAGGCAATGAGCACACACAGCGGGTGTTGACTTCGGTTTTGTACATTCCACAGACTTGTGCTGTTCACCGCATTTCACGCAGCGTGGTATGTGGTGACAGTAACTTCTGGTATGACCATACGCCTGACAATTGTAACACTGAACAATTTCTCTCTTTGTATAAGGTTTTTCGACTCTTACACTTGTATAATACAGTCTCTTTAGATTATAAATTTTTTCTACTCCTGCTAATGGTTCCAAGTCAGCGAAGAATAGAGGCAGTTGAACTCTATCTTTTATGACATTAGTGACTTGTCGCACTTTGTAACCCATCTCCATGAGTTCTTCTTTGATAGCGTCAACTGGTGTTGAAGGGTGTAGATTTCTGATCACAACTCTAAGAGCTCTCTCTTGCCGTAGCTGATAAGTGTGAAAATCCGCTTTAGTTTCAGTTAGGTATTTCACAATTTTTCTATATGCCTCGGCGGTGGTCGGTGATATTTTGGTGTCATTGATTCTACTCATACAGTAGTAGCTGGTGGATTCGGTAATCTTGTTTAATTGTGCACATAACAACTGGAAATTTTTAATATTTTTGACAAATATCGGTGGAGGCCGTGGTTCACTGGGTGTAGGAGCAGATTCCATGTTTTCTTTTTCATTATGTAGGATTTGAAAAGGATTTGGAGTGAAAAACGGAGATTCGTCAGTCATCCCCTGTGACGATGTGCCAGGCTGTGGTTCAGATTCTGTATTAGAACCTTGTTGATTTAATTTTTTATTAGTATCACGGCGGGGTCTTTGTTTTATGGGAGACGTGATTGAACCACTAGATCTAGATCTTTTAGTTGATGCTTTGGAGGACATCACTTGGTGAAAATATCGCATTTCATGTGAAGAAGATAATAAGGAAATAACTAGATGTTGGTAATAAAACAATAACTAAAGAAAAGAAAACCAATCCCGGCCTTGCCGAGCTATTGGCAATCAGCTGATGTGAAGAGGTTACCCAGCATTCACTTTACACCGTAAATTGTAACAAAACTTACTGTTGTTTGCTCCAATATTTACTGCTGTTGTTATCCTGTAGTCTGGTGATGTTTTCAAGATTGCACTGAAGAGAATTCAAACTGAAAAAGCATGAAATCCAAGAGCCGATTTGAAAGATGACTGCTATACACATGCGCATGCGCAGAACCAGGCCAACGGTATATTATACGTATATATTACTGTGTTTTTTTTATTAAAAAAAAAAAAAAAACTTACATTAAGAAATAGTTTTGCTGTTCTATCCTTAAGTTGGTCATCAAATTCGTCCAACTTGTATATTTAGCCGTCCTTCATCGATGCTTATAAGATGATATGGTTAATCTTTTAGAATGTATAAAATTATAGGTAGTTTAGAAGAAGAAATTTTAAAATATCGGCATTAAAGACTTGTAAGACTATTTCAATCAGAATGAATCATACATTATATTAAAGCCCGCTAATTTTACACCGATATGGCGAGTTTAATCAAAATCGTTAGAGTCGTTTTTAAGAAACTTGTAAATAGGTGTAATGCATGGTATAAAGTAGCTCTTCTGGTTAGCTGATTTTGATGAAAAAGATGCTGTAACATCTCGGGCGTATAGTTGTCTTAAATATGAACTTTAATTTTTATAGGACTTTTCGTTTTCACCCGGGAGTTACCACACACGGACACACGCACACAGACCTTTTTGCGGGACTTGGTCATTTGGACTCAGAGGGCCCTAAAACGTTAATGTCCGTTGAAAGCTGGAATTCAAAAATTTTCACGATAGCAATACTTTCCCTTACTATAATGATGGAGTTTTGTTGACCGTTGAGAAATTAGATGAGGAAGATGATTGGGGGTGCGGTCATAAATTAAAAACACACATTTAAAATAAATGTTATTTTAATTATGTGCCGACGTTTCGGCCTACAACGTGGGTCTTCATCAGGGCTAAAAGAAACAAGATAACAACCAATGTAATTATAGACTTAATAATGCGTTAGGTATATAATAATAATATGACAGTAATAAATTATGGGAACATAAATAATATTAAATGTAAAATGATAATAAGATGACAATTATAAAGTATGGAAATAAGGTGACAGTTATAAAGTATGGAAATAAACAAAATTAAGATGATAGTTATAAAGCATGGAAGTAAACATAATTGAGATGATAATATTGTAATGAGAATATATAAAGAGAGACTAAGTAAATGAAAAAAATGATAAAGGAAAAATATGTGAACAATTAAAATTTCAAATATTAACAATTTTGAGTTGATATATGACGGTAATATATTAAAAACATAGTTAAGAGTATAGGTAATATATAAAAAATATAGTCATTACAAAAGAGAAACAGTATGAATAAAAAATAATTTAAATTTTAAAATAATGTAATATTAAACTAATAATTATATGTGAGGATATGTAACGGAGAAAGATATGAGTATGAAAAGGGGGAGAAAGAGATGGGCGATGAAAAAAGACCCTTATCAATAAGAAAAAAATACATACGTGACTACGTGGAGGCGTTGCCTGCAGGAGTGATGTTTCTCAGTTTAAAAAACGCTCATTGCGTGGAACGGAAAATATATTACCTATACTATACTATACTATACTATATTTTTTTATATATTACCTATACTCTTAACTATGTTTTTAATATATTACTGTCATATATCAACTCAAAATTGTTAATATTTAAAATTTTAATTGTTCACATATTTTTCCTTTATCATTTTTTTCATTTACTTAGTCTCTCTTTATATATTCTCATTACAATATTATCATCTCAATTATGTTTACTTCCATACTTTATAACTATCATCTTAATTTTGTTTATTTCCATACTTTATAACTGTCACCTTATTTCCATACTTTATAATTGTCATCTTATTATCATTTTACATTTAATATTATTTATGTTCCCATAATTTATTACTGTCATATTATTATTTATACCTAACGCATTATTAAGTCTATAATTACATTGGTTGTTATCTTGTTTCTTTTAGCCCTGATGAAGGCCCACATTGTAGGCCGAAACGTCGGCACATAATTAAAATAACATTTATTTTAAATGTGTGTTTTTAATTTATGACCGCACCCCCAACCATCTTCCTCATCTTATTCCCTTACTATATATTTCATACATAGGTAAGTGAAAGTAAAATGAGTAAATAGGAACCAACTGACGTTCACGAAAAAAATATACATTACTGTTTTTCTAAAAAAAATTTAACTATTTTTCCGAGCTTAAAACGTGAGTAGAAATTTCGTTTTTTGTTTTTTCTCCAATGAAATAAATCAGCAAAACATTGGAGGTGTACCAAATCAACATAATTTTTTTTTTTTAATTTCTATTTTCGTGAAATAACATCCCTCCCATTAGGATGAAGGGGCTAAATATTTGCAAAAGGTTGTTTCTGATAGGTGTTTCAGATTTTAGAGGCTTATTCCGCTAAGCCCTTTATTTTAACAACAGGGGTAAATTTTTTCGGTAGCGCATTTAATATTATTTCATGAAATTCCATTGCCGATTAGTCACTTCTAGCTTTTTATCTCTCAGCGAAAATACTACATCATGTTTCCCATTTTAATGATCTTTCTATCTTATTATAATTATTCCTTGCAGATATATTCAGAAGTTGTGTATTGTTATTCTACAAGAAAATCTTAATTCAAAGGACTTAGGATACTTCAGGATTATGGGATTAGTTGATGCCCTGGAGGAAGGTAGTACAAGCCTTAAGGAATGTAAATAGAGCATTCTCCTCACGTAGGCACACTCCTACCAGCATGCTCCTACTATTTCTTCACAATGATATGATTTTCTTTTCTTTGTAATTCACTTACTGCTTTTAATGGGAGTAATATCTCTACTGCATAATGTACCCGCAATTAGTTTAACGATTTTAATTTTAACTATTTTTTTCATTGATGCTATTTAATTTGAATAACGACATCAAAGAAATATAACACACTTATTATTTTTACTATTCCTATTATCATAATCACTTATACTTAATTTTTTTGGTTTCCAAAATATATTACAAATTATATTAAGCTCATTAGGGTTTCCCCTGATTAATGACCCTTAATGCGGAGACCGATAGAACTTTCACTACACATTTTAGCAAACTCGCCGCTTCGGCTACTTCAACACTTACTAGACAAACGGTCAAACTTTCCTCTTAACTACAAAATGCTCATCTACCTAACTATTATAAGACCTATCTAGATTAACGGAATTGAGCTATGGGGCTCTACCAAACCAACGAATTCCTCTCGTATCCAATACTTTCAATCCGAAATCCTCAATGCTCCTTACATAGTCACGAATAAACTCATCTACAAAGACCTTAATGTTCCATATATTACTGTTTTGGCTCGAACCAGGTATGAATCCTTCCATGAAAAACTCCATTCCCACTCAAACACATTAGTTTCTATCTCACTAGTATCCTTCCTCTTCAATCCATGATAATCCTCCGAGGCGTCTGAAAAGAAAATGGCCTCGAGACCTTCTTGTTTAGATTGACTACTAGAGTGCTGCCAATGGGCTTTTTCTCTACATGTTTTTTCATGTACAGTTGTAAATTTCAATAAAAATGTTTTTAATTTTTTTTTTGCAATTATTTGAATTCGATGTTAAAGTAACTAACTATTGCGGCGCTACAACTCGGTGCCGAGTCTTTCCCTTCTCCACCAACTTCCTCCAGTCATCTCTGTTCTGTGCAGCTATCATCCAGTTCCCGACTCCCAGGACATCTCTGGAATCCTTCGCCACACCGTCTGACCATCTCAGTTTTGGTCTCCCGCTTCTTCTTGTGCCGTAGAGAGGATCTTTCATTATCTTCTTATGTATTGCTTCATCTTTCATCCTTGCCACGTGGCCAGAACATCTAAGTCTTCCGAGGTTCATCCTCAGAATGACATCTTGATCATCAAGCATTGAATAAATTTCAACATTTGTCCGCCTTCTCCAGTTTCCAACGATCTGTACTCCTCCAAATATTCTTCAAAGAATTTTCCTCTCAAAGATTAGGAGGTCTTGTTCAATTTTTTTTTTTTTTTTTTTTTTTTTGTCGTCCATGTTTCAGATGCGTCTAGCAGGACTGGGCGCATTATTGCTTTGTACAGATATAGCTTGTTCGGCCGTGGTAGAAGGCAAGAGGTGAATTTCTTGCGAAGGGCAAAGTAGCACTCATTAGACATCAATATTATTTTCTTGACTTCGACTTCAGGTGCGTTGTCTTGTGTTACCAGCGATCCCAAATACTTTTTCAGAGGTAAAGGTGCCAATATTAATGGTTTCGCCATGGTCGAGGGATTTCTCCCGAGGCCATATATTTAGTTTTGCCTTCATCCACTTCTAACCCAAGTGCTCTGGAGGCCTCCAACAAAGCTGAAAATCCCTCTCTGACGGAATGCAACGACCGTCCCACGATGTCCACATCATCTGCGTAGGCCAATAGCTGGATCATCTGATAGTAGATGGTCCCATTAATCGGCAAATCAGAATTCCTCACTGCCTTCTCCAGTGCCAAGTTGAACAGGAGGCACGCTAGCGCATCACCTTGGCGAAGTCCTTTTGTTGAGGGAAACTCTTCTGTACTGTGACCGCCAAACCGCACGGTACACTTTGTATCTAATATGACCAGTCGTGTTAGCTTATCTGGGATGTTGAACCCTTTAAGTGCCTTGTCTAGTTCTTCCCTGTAATGCTATCGTAAGCTGCCTTAAAGTCAACGAAAAGATGGTGGGTTTTTATCTGATGCTCGTTTCCTCCCTCCAGTATTGTTCTAAGGCAGAATACTTGGTATATCGTAGACCTGCCTTGTCTAAATTCGCAATGGTAGGGACCTACCTGCTGCTCTAGAACAGGGTGTTAGGCAAAATCTTATATCCAGAGGAAAGAAGAGAAATACCCCTATAATTTTTACATTGAAGTTTATCGCCTTTTTTTTTCCAGTTATCCGGCAAAAACTCTTCCTCCCAGACGGTCATGATTAGGTTCTGGATCCTTTTAATCAGTTCCTCGCCTCCGTTCCTGAAAATTTCAATCAGACATGTCATCGGCTCCAGGGTCCTTATTATTCTTTAGCCGATTTATGGCGTCCATTATCTCTTTCTTCATAATCGGGTGGTTCAAGGTCTGATCTCTAGTTCCTGACATCCAGGAACAGGTCCTCTTTTGTATCAGACCAAGTGTCTGTTCTACAGGCTGAGTTGAGAAGCTCGTAAAAATGGTAAATTATTAATGGTTATTTCATTGTTTTGTTTTTTTTTGTTTTGTTTTTTCACGTTGAGCATGTTGATCTGCCCTTTTGAAGTATGTTCATCCTCTGTTCCAGCATTCAACAACCTTTCGGAGACGAAAGGCCATAAGATGCTGGCTGAGTGCGGTAACCTGAGCAAGGACTACCGGCAGGTGGAGTGTACTCCTGTACCAGATGCCTTCAACCCCTGCGAGGATCTCATGGGCAACTGGGCCCTGAGGGTGGCCGTCTGGTTCGTAGCCATAGCCGCGCTCCTAGGTGAGTCGATGTCTTATCATATTCTATATTAAACTAAATTACACAGCAAATTATTAATGAATTATAAAATATAAACCTAATTACAAAAAAAGTAAAGATAAACTATTATCATAATCCTTTGTAATAGTCTTAATATTTCGATTAAAAAGGTTTCCATATTGCACATTTTACTTTTCACCGAGAATCACCTTAGGTAGCTGCAAAAAACAGGTCAATGTAAATATCATTGTGCCGACTAATATTTCTGTAAAATTTTAACAAACAGTATTCGTGAAGGAAGCTACTACAGATACCTTTGTATTTAATCTAGGAAGAGGGAGTTATGAAAGTAATATAGTTTATACTAAATTCGATATATTATTTAAAAATTTAACAAAAAAAAGAAGGGAAAAAGTATTGGTATAATTCGACCAAATAGAATAATGCAATAGTATAGTTGGTCAAAGTCAACTTTAGAAAACTGTTTAAGATCACTTCACTCTATTGTTCCATTTCTTCACGACTTTTATACCGGTTCTACACTAAGGCCCGGTTGCATCAACAACTTGCGTTAAGTTAACTTTTGCTGTTATTTGGCTCTTACCAGGTATCACTCCTTTCATGAAAAACTCCACTTCCACTTTAATCCATTAGTTTCAATCCTTGCTTCTTCTTCAATTTTGATAATCCACCGAGGCTCTGAAAATAATTCGAGACCTTCTTGTTTCGACTCACTACTAAAGAGTGCTGCAATGGGTAGCTTCCTTCGTTATTTTATCATTAATCAGCATATTTATTTGTTTTATAATAATATACAGTTGTAATTTCAATAAAAAATATGTTTAAAAAACCTTTTACTCCTTCCTATGTTGAAAGTTTTATCAGACAATGGATATATTAGAAAACTGTGATATTGTAGTAGTTAATAGCTAATTAAGTTGAACAAATGATATTCATTAAACATAAATAAGGATATTTTAAGAATTTGACAATATTGAAAGATATGATTTATTTCTGACCAAAATTTGTAGATGAGGCGTTTAAGCCTCAAACATAAATTATTGAAGATATTAATTTTAAAAATAACTTTACTGGTTTAAACCACAACCCTAGTCAAAACTTAATCATATTAAAATTGTATTCCAATTACAGAAAGAATTTTTATTACGAGTTATTTAACATGAGTTAGCGTGACGTCATCTTATTCGTGGCGTATTATATTAACAACTCCTACCCTCTAGACCAGTGGTTCCCAACAAAAAATTTTCGAAGACCCCTTCATACAATCATTTCAATGCCCAAAGGCCCCGTAAATCGTAGATATTTGGTATATATTAGATTTTTAGAGAGCTACTCTGTATTACTTACATTGCGTGCAGAATACCTGTGCCGAACTCTATATTAGGGGTACTCACAACGTTTGTTATAGCATGCTATTTGTGCTACTGTGCTAAACACATCAATTTTATACAGGAAATAACTGTAGAAACTCGACGGGTTTAGCAAAATAACACGAATAGCATGCTATAGCAAACGTAGTGAGTACCCCTAATATACAAATGACCGAGGTGAGGAAATGGAAATGAAGAATAAGAATCAGGATCTATTATACTTCAATCCACGAAACAATGATTAACTATAATTTAACGTTGAATCTGGCAGATGGTCCTAGACTTTAGGGAGTTAAAAATCCTTCGTTATACCGCCCTTCAGAGTGAACGAATATGGTGATCCAGAGCCTGTGCTATGTTATGAACTAGTTAAAGATACCCATCCTAAATAAACCTGGATTAGCAAAATTTGAGGCATCCACTTTAGTATCGTATGATAGCCACAGTAGCAAAAAAAACGTTAAATGGGTAAAGGTAATATAAAATTTAAAACAAGAAGGTATTAATTCAAATCCTCATAAAGAAATCAAATATTGTTATTTCCTCATTATTTTTGAAATGTTATAAAGGAGCCAATTTTAAGATTGTGATTGTAAAAATATCAATAAACACATGCATTTATATCAACTAGATGTTCAATTTGTCCGAATAGAGCGAAAGCCTAATGAAATGCCAAGGCTTCACAAATATTTTACGTTAAGATAATTTAAAATAATTCCCCAATGACATCTCGCGGACCCCTAGGGGTGGGCGGTACCACCAGTTGAAACGAATCTTTTACACTGCTAAGTAACACATATTAATATCCGTTTAAACAATTTAATGAAAACCCCCAGTAGCATATTTATTAATGAACTATTTTAACATAATATGTTGACTATAAAAGTAGCTGGGTTGTACCATGAAACCTTCTAACCTTTGTAGAAAATTACCGAGGTAAATACTCTATTTAAAAACCTTGGCAAATTACTAATTTTTTCGGGTATACCTATACATTTTCAGTCAATTTGAAAGTTTTGGTAACAATTTCCATTCATTGTCTGACATCTTACAAGAAAGTTAATTTAAATATACTAATACTATTGTTTATCGAAATCGTGATCAATCAAAAATGGGACATTAATTAGTTGATAAAACTTTTAACATAACAATGTAAAGCAATCAATTTATTGAATAAGCCGGAAAAAATTATGTAAATAAAATCAGCCTTTATTGATAAATCTAAACTTCGCTATAACACACTGCTTTTATTATTAGCATTTTCAAAGAAAACCGAGGTTTCCAATTCCAACATAGATCTGCGTTATCTCCATCTCGAAACTGGATTTTAATATGAGTGCAGTCAATCGCACTAATTACTTCAGAAAAAAATCTTATCCTGTAGAAATCTGTCACTGTTTTGTTTTTAAAAGGCTCTGTTACAGGTATTTCAATGAAATCCTTCAACTCCTTGCTGTTAACCCCGTTATACCTTGTTTTGAAGTCCATATCATCGTAAATTTAAAAGCAATTGGTCCTTCCTTTATGAGCTTTGTTTCTAGAAACTATATTGATCAGTTCAATGATATCCTTCATCAGATGTTGAAAACTCAGATTGTGTTCATTGAGATTGTATTCATTGTATTATATGATATTGTATTCATTTTTCCTCGATGTATTTATTGGCTAAAATATTTTGAAAAAAATAAGCTGGAATTGACACATTCAATGTTTCAAAGTACAAGTAACCAAAAAAAAGGCAACTTTGACATGGGTTAAATATTTAATCTTGGTCTGAAGGTGAGTAAGCTAATCGTGATTACTTGACACGGAGTTAACACTAACCATGATCAGAGCAAGGCAATTTATGTAATCCAGATTAGTAAATTTATAGTTAACCAAGGTCGGTGCAACTGGGCCTAAGTAATTCACTAACCATTAAATAGTGTATTTAGTTAATTCTTTAGCTAATTAAATAATTTAATCTAGACCGATTATCCCAAAATTATTTTTAAAAAGCTTCATGACCTGTTTTATTAAAAATCCTTTGAAAACGTGATTTTCTTTCAACTGATATAAATAATATATATAATATATATATTTCTTTAACAATCGTTCCCTACTGTGTAATAAAAAAGATGATTTGCATTGGACAAAACTTATATGGGACCATCTAGGTACCAACTCTCACACTTAAAAAACACACTACAGAAGAACAAATTTGTTTATCGCATTTTACTTTTAAAGATGCGATTAAAATTGAAGCGTTTTCCGAATTTCCACAAACCCATTTGTCTTTTTTCGTTTTTTTTATTCCATTCTTTGAACGCCTCGTACTTTTTTGTAGTCGATTTTGAGTTGCGTATAAAAAAAAAAAAAAAAAAATGAATAAAATATCCAGTCGGGACAATCTAATTTTTATTTTAAATATTATTCATAATATTTATGACTACAAAATATATATAATTTGAATATAACATATTTTGAATTCATACTGGGAAGATTCTTTTTTTTTCGACCAACTCAAAAACACTAACAATTTAGACCATGTACCAAATGTAAGTTTTGATTTAGTTTTCATCAAAACAACGATTTTCATTATGTGATCTTTGTCCGGAGAAATTCATGATCATTGAGTTCAAAAAAACTTCATATACAAATTAAAGTTAACTGAAGCAAAAGTAAAAAAAAAAAAAAAATCTTTAACATGCAGAGAAAATTAGGTACGATATAATATGATTATAAATTAAACATCAATAGTTCGACAGTTTTAAAATAGAGATGAATAATATAACTGATAGGTAATGACTGTTAAATTAAAAATGATGCATAATCACACTATTGACAATAAATAAATAATAAACCAATTATACAGGGCTCAGTATCTGGTGAGATATAAGACATAGGTAGTTCATATTGTGTTTATGAATAATAAAAGGTAGATTTGTCACAGTTGTAAATTTCCATTCATTATTTTTTTATAATCCTAAAATCGTTCAAATTGCCTTTTTTAAGAAACCCTGAAGAAACAGTTGTGAATTCGTATTCAAGTTAAAGTGAAATATCGTGCCAGAAATACTAATAATAATTTTGACAAAGAACTATTTAGTTAAGGGTTTTTAGTGGCATCATTGTACAGTTCAAACCAATAATTTTTTCACAAACAGGTTTTTTTTTTCTATTTTTCTGTTAGATAGGGTGGAATATTTGGATCCTTTAATAATCTTATACTAAACTCACGACATCTCTTGTTAAAAAAAATTATTTGTAATTGAATGAGGCAGTATACAATACAAAATTATTTAATTTAATTGTTCGTTGAGGATGGTTCTCTATTTTAGGGATTTTTATCAGACATTGATACCTGATGAAAATCTGTAGCGGCTGATGGGAGTAGCTCTACAAAGCGGACATACCAGGAGATTGCTAATTAAATTATTGAAGGTTCTGGGACCAGGTCAATAGCTTCAAAAACATTTTATGGCTGCTCGAGCAACGGGTCCCACCAGCAGTATCACTAAACTCCTTGTGATGATGATAGTCGGGTCTAATAGAAAATGAGATGCCTTCAGTTCAACTTCCTCTCTCTTTTGTTATTTCAGGAATTGATGAATAATCGTACAGAAGCTGTAATTTCAATTATACGTAGTGGATAAATGTTTTCTTACCATTGAACTTGCGAATGAGAATAAATTTAGTTTCCTATCTCCACAGTTCAAATTATCCTCTTGTATGTCTGATACTTTTAAGAAGTCATTTTATTACTAAGAATATAATAACATTTATAAAGTTTATAATAAAGTTTTTTTAATACATTAAAAAATCAGTCAGGGGTGTTTTTCCTCCTCCATGAAGTCAACTATTGTTATTACAAATAAATAAATCTTTTTTGAACAGGAAATTTATAGTATCGAAATAGGCATCAATGAAACTACATACTGTCACCCAATGGTTTATCATTTCCAAATAATTATTTTTATATATTTTAGGTGGAATAATCAGGAGTCAGTGTTTTTCTAAATATTTTAATTTTGCCGACGTTTCGGTTCAAGCTTGTGAGCCATTATTAGGGCATTACTGAGCCATGTCCAAGCATAAACTGTTACTGAAATAGTTCCATATTCCATCTAAAATAGTTTCTACAGTCGACTATACATCCTCAAAATATTTTTTATAGATGTTTAGGCAATTAACTTAATACTTAAGTAAATTAATCAAAGCAGAAAAACTTCAATCTAATCATCGCTGCTTATTTCAGAACGCTATATCTCTAATATCAACTTGATTCCTATAATTTATTTTTATTTTATTTGTTTTTTTTGGGAGATGTTAATTCTCTATTGAATAGTACTAACAAGGAAATAATAAACGAAAATCATTTTTACTAGACTTCCTTACTATTTAATTTTCTTTTTTTTTTCAACTACCATGGATATAATCATAATAAAAATTCTTGATTCCAGAAAACTTTTCAGTTTTTCGAAAAGCTTAGATATAACCGAGTTTGGAGAAAATTACATCTCCTGTGACTTGACCATATAAAATTACTTTATAAGGTTTTTTATTTTGTTCCTTGCGGTGTCTTGATCGCGATAAACATTTCATTTTTCACTTTCCCTGCCGGGCACGACCTATAGACGTACAGGTAAAATCCAACTACTGGATTACCCAGCTCCTAATACATTCAATGTTGTAAAAAAGAACAATGTTGTCAAAATTAGCAATAAATAATTTTAGTAATAGTAATTAGAAGGTTCTTCTAAGAAGTTATTCAAAGTTAGAAGATATTTCTATGTTGTTGTTTTTTTTGTTTTAGTTAATTGGTTTCTTAGGCCAACCCAAAATTTAAAAAATTATAAGTAAAATTCTTGGAGTTGTTTGTTTGTTTGCAACATTGATTCATTCCATGTACATATTTTCCATTTCATTCCGCTATGTTACCTACCTATCTAAATTGCTTCATGAATTTCATGATGAGTTCTCAAGGGTAAACCGATTAGTCAATAATTAATTATCGTCTAGTTCAACCAATAATATTCTGAACGTGAAAGACGCCGAGTTCGAAGAACCATTCAATCAATAATAGTCGATACAGTCATCAACAGAAATTATTTTAAGGACTTCAATCAAGCTTGTACAAGTATCTAAAACACACATATCCAATGGTATAAACTATACTATCTACTTTTCAATATTTATTTTTCTAAATACATTTTGTTTTGTTTGTTTTAACTTCTCTTTATGCTACTGTGGCTAATCGGAAAGATTATTGTTTTTCCTATTTTATTCTATCTAGTTCGCATAGAACAACTAAAAATAGTCATTCTCTATTATACTTTGAAATTATGGAGGATATGAAATGTTTATTATACTATGCTATTATTTTTCTGAAGACTAGCGGAAAAATCGTGAATTTACATGTCATTAAAATCCATATTAGTGTGCTGACCCTTGACGCTTCTAAGAGTATAAGACCGTGAAATTTATAAGACGTGTGTGTTGTTATAATATGGTAACATTGCAAAAAAAATGTAATGCGATTTACATGATTAATTGATCTGTAGTTATAAGTTCATCTGATTTTAACAAATTTTTGTTAATTCAATACGTTTAATTTCTTAATACAAATTTGTGATAAGAACTTTGACGTACGTTTTTTTATTGTTCCAATATGAAAAATTATTTTAAAATACTGAATATGAATATTTTTAATGGCGCGGACCACCGGTGTCCCCCACTATAATATAATATATATATATATTATATATATATACACACACACACACATTATTTTATTTATTTATTTTTTGTTATCTAATTAAAGCGGTAAATAACTAATAGTAAGTAAAAGCAGTCCGGAAAAACGTTCTAATTACTTTAGCAGCCAAAGCTGTCATGAAACACAACACTTTATTAAAGGACAGATTTAATTATATTTTAAAATTTAATCTAGATATAATTCTTCCCTTTGATGCCCCTCTGTAATTTATATCTGCCTTCTGTTATTTAAATTTTATTATATTAACCTATTGTGTTTTCGTTACATTGTAGCTTCTTAATTATAGCTTCTTAGTTATTGGTAAATGTGGATTAAAGAAAATCAAAATATTTCCTCTCGATTATGAGTGTCTGTGAGGTTCCCTACGAGAGATCTTTATAGAGATATTCAGACAACTGGGAGATATTGGAAACGACTTCAGATTTTGTGCATTACACGTCTGAGAAAGCTTCAAAACCACTAAAATTCGTTATAGGAGCTGACTGTTAACAGTCTGAGATTCAAAGAAATGAGTTGTCAAATATTGAAAAAACAGGTCGATACAGCATCTTGGCCGTGAAGAAAAGGAAGTGATAGTTCACTAAAAGGGATAATTTTCAGATATAACGCAGGAGTGCACTTATCTTGGGACAGTGCTTAGCAGATGTAGGAAAATGGACCAAGATCTCCCGAAAAGAATTAAGAAATCTAACATATATTACTAACAATGTAATACTTTTGTGGAGAACAGAGAATCAGTAAACAGTTTAAATTACGCTTTTTAAACTCCATTTACTCAAGTACCTTTATCTATAGAAGCAAGAATTGGGTAACAAATAATTTCTTCATTTGAAATTGTATTTCTTTCACATTTATGAAAAATATTACCATCCTATTTATGTAATAACTATTAATGTGTGTGTTCCAAAAATATATTTAAAATCCCTTTTTTTCACATTTACTGTATCAATTTTATAGATCCAAAAGATTTTATTTTTAGGTTGCTTATAAATTCTTTCCTCTACCCATAAATAGGCTGATGCGTTGTTGGTTGACTTTTTGTTAACCTAAATTAAGGTTCAGGGTAATTTCATTGCGAACATACATCTCATTAGATCAACCAATCCTTGATGAGAAGTCCGACACATGTTTTGAATTTAAATTAAGTTAACAAATATTTAGGCTAGTGGTCTCTCTGAATTTCAAAAAGCGAAGTAACTGAAAAATTCAGTATAGCTTTTCAACTTAGATGTGTTCCAAAGAACATCAGCAAACTAGATCAACCTTTAAAAACCTCTAACAAACCTTTTAAAAAATCTAATAGAAACTAAAAGAGACAAAAATGTATAAAGCAGTATTATTGTACAAATATCGAAATTTGTCATGGAATTTTACAAATGTAGGCTAGTCTTAATATAAATGGTGTTGCAAGCTTTCAAGCGAACCAAGGATTATAAGCTCCGCTATGTTCTGAAATTGAATCCTTCCAAGTCCTTACATTTCCAAAATACATACACTGCTGATGGGGTGGTTTTTTTTTATTAATAATACATTTTATATAACTGTTATATTTTATTCCTGGATTTTGTTGCCTTGTGCCGGATCGTTTGATTCACATCTGATTGTGGGGTCTACTACCAGCGCTTCCGTTTCTGTATTTCTAGATGTTAAGGTAGCCACAAATCCTGTTGACCCATGGGTATCAAGGCTAAACAGATCATGAAAACATTTATCGTTTTTCCTTTCCAGAAGTTCAGGTTTTTCCTATCTGCTTTTTGATGTAGTAACGAGGAGCACATTATTACGAAATTTACCAAACACATGTGCAGGGGTTTCTATTTCTCGACTGCATCTACGTAACTGGAGTAACCATTGGCGCAACAATTTACAACAACGTTTCGACCTGGAACTTCATTTATTACAATACATTTATTAGATAATTATTATATAAAGTAAAAAAATACATTATTCGCCTTCTAGTTATTAAAAATGTTTGAACTTGGGAAAACACGCAAAGAAAATTATTTTTCATTGTGATTTGGCCCGAGAGAAATCCGCAGCTACTAGTTCCTTTGTTCTACACTACCTGATTTATATGGAAAAATACTAGATCATAAATACTTTATGGCCAGTCCTTTGGAATTAATGTAAACTTAGCACTTCTCACGGTGATATTTTCATTACTAAATCAAGTGTTGTTAGTTTAAATACATCACGGGGTTAGTAACTCCACTCAATTTTACAGAGTCAAAGAATCGGTAAATGTTTTAGATAAAATTTATTTTAAGTTACAGCGGATTGAACATCTCCCACATCTTGGGTTTACTATCAAAAATTTATTTACGTGATTTTTGATACCTTGTCAATTCTGAAATTGCGTTTAATATATGGCATTTTGCAGTGACCGGAATAAGAAGTAGGTAGTCGCTTGGACCTAAGTCTGGTGAATAGTGGGACTGGGTCAAAAGGTTCCATCTAAACCTTTCTAGTTTATTACGAGTGACCAATGTGGTGTGGGGTCTAGGGCTGTCTTTGTGGAAAACACCTTTTTTGTCAATTTGATTCATCGATTCGAGTTAATTATTAAAATTATAGTGTTGAATCAATTTTAATGCTATTGGTAAAAGCTCAAAGAATGTTTGTGTATGACAGACCGATGTCGAAATTTCCTAAACAAAATGTAGCAAACAAATCACGAGAGTTAAAATATCGCATTAAACATTTTTTTTTTATTAGATATTTTCTTTCATCTTTACAGAGCAATATTATTATAATCAATCATACTATCAAGGATTTACAGAAATGGTTGTTGACATAATACAAATTGTATAAACAATTCACCTTAGAGATTAATTCGTCAGATATCGTCTGGTAGAGGCATAAAAACGTACCAAAAACAGAAAGGGCTTGTTTGAAGACCCAATACATCTAATGTAATATTTACAAGCATGTCTCTTTTATTCGCGAATAAAGTAATTTAGGAGGTATTGGATATATGTTATCGGAATAACTTTTATTTTCGGCAGGTAGTCTTTAGTAAATATCGCTCTGGAAAAATCAATTCTCAGAATCACTACCGAGAACGGGCTCAATTACAGGTGTTTTGTGCTCGTGGACAGCAGACTATTAAGAAATCAATATATTTTTTTGAAGAAACAAACTTTTAATACACCTAAAATAAATGAGAAACACAGTAATTTCCTCAATTAAATTTGCTTTTCTTTTAACAAAAAAAGCACTATACATATATAAAAAACGTTTTTTCCAAAATATAGGTACCGAGGTATTTCTATTTATTTCATCCATCTAGAGCGCTGATGAACATCCTACTATAAGATTTTGTTGACACAACTATGAAAAATCTTTCGTATTTTTATAAAGTATATTTCTGACAATTATTGCAGTCAATACGACTTATTACTGTATACTAATAATACTGTATTAATAATACATTAATACAGTATTTTTTTTTTTTTTAGGGAAGTCTTATTTTCCTTAATGATAAAGTAATAGCATTTTAAATTAAAGTATTGATAATTAATTCTATATCATAAAAAAGAATAAAGAACCTCCTAGAGCATTGTACTGCAGAGAAAACCTGAGGCACTGAGAGCTATGAATATAAAACTGCTTATTATAAGATAAGGAAGCCTGTGGATAACAGTGGCTTTATCGCAAACCACAGCGACAGAATCACCATTCTAGGCACAGCTTGTATTATACTAATGTCAATAGATCGAAAAACGTATAGCTTCCAAAAGTTTATGGACTATTTAATGTGGAAAAATTATTTTATAATTAGCATAAATAGTTTTAGTTTAGAAAATACTAAAAAAACTACTTCTGTTATAAATTTGCCCACTTGGATATTATAAATCTTTCGATTGATGAAATCGAACCTTCAATGAAGAAAAATTTATAAATTAGAGTAATATCAAAACAAGTTAATTAAATTATTCAAAAATATATATGAAGATACGCCTTAAAACATTCATGTTCTAAAATAATTTATACAATGAGTAAACAGGAAAACAGAATTAAAGTAAATGAAAACAAATCTGGTGCGCGCAACACACGACTTTCACTTACCTCCATTATTTATATCAATTCAAGAATTTAAATAAAATATATATATTGACGAAAATCAATTGTTAAAGATTAAATAAATTGTTTCTAAATAATAATAAATTGTTTCAAATTAAATAGAAATTAGAATCGCTTTTCTCAGGCTGACATCATATATTCTCAACGGTCAAAAATAAAAAAAGTATTTATTTACGAAAGTTGCTATTCCATTTGGGGAGCCCGTGGCGCGCTAGTCTCTCATGCTACAGGTTCTGAGTTCGATCCCCAGTCCCGGCGGGGCTTTTATAAGGATGTAGAAAAATGTGGACTCGCTTACAACCTCTCCCCCGGGTATGTGAGACCCGTCAGCCAAAGGGAGGCCACTCACAAAATTAGTCGTTCGGAGTGATAACCCTACACTAAAAATTGCATCTTGAAACGTGAGTGTAAACTCGTAGGAATTTACACCGCGAGGTCCAGGGCCTACAAGGCCTGTCGCGCCACTGGAAGAAGAAGAAAGCTATTCCATTTGAGATTGATCGTTTCGATCTGAACTTTATTAAGAGAAAATTGTCTTCTCAAAATAATGTGTAAAGAATTCCTTGGTATAACCATTACAACACATAACAAAATTAAAGTAAATGAAAACGAATCTGTTGCACGCAACACACGACTTTCACTTACCTCCATTATTTATATAAATTCAAGAATTTAAAAAAATATATAGATATTGACGAAAATCAATTGTTAAAGATTAAATAAATTGTTTCTAAATAATAATAAATTGTTTCTAAATAAAAAATAAATTGTTTCTAATTAAATAGAAATTAAAAAACGCTTTTCTCAGGCTGACATCATATATTCTCAACGGTCAAAAATAAATCCATCGTTAAAAAGTATTTATTTACGAAAATTGCTATTCCATTTGAGATTAATCGTTTCAATCTAGACTTTATTAAGAGAAAATTGTCTTATCAAAATAATGTGTAAAGAAAACAACTAACTTTTGATTTTGTTATTATGCATTCCTTGGTACAACCATGATTAATCTAGTACACAATGATGAATAAACATTGCGATCAAAATATTCAAAACGTTGAATAATAAATCATAGAAATTTGATCTGACAATAGTATTCTGATTACTTGGCCAAAACTTCTACATCTAGTATATTTCTTAAGACATAGACGCTGAAAATTATCCCATGCATGCCTGCCATCAATTTCATGTCATCTATGTATTTCATTTTCATGATCTATTTTATTTCATTGTCATCAATTTCATGTCACTATATATATATATATATATATATATATATATATATATATATATATATATGGAGCGGCGTGGTCTAGTGGATAGAGCGCTAGTCTGCTGTGCTCGGGGTCCTGGGTTCGAATCCCGGCTATGGCAGAATATTATTTATTCTGTTAATTCAGTCGGGGGGCGACCCAGCCTCTATTAATTGGGTACCGAAAATCATTGGGGGAAAACCTGGCGGCTGAGCGCGATTAAGGTATATAAGGCGAGAGATTCAGAAATAAAATCTTGGCTAAAAAAATATTGCATGAGTCAAGAAAACAACAGGGATAAGTTGGACAAAAAACAGAGGAAAGGATAAAAAAACATAGTGAACTGATGGATAATGGATGTTAACAAAGAAGAAGAAAAGGAATTGGTCAATATATAGCTTCTAAAAAATTATATATATATATATATATATATATATATATATATATATATATATATATATACATATTCTTCGTTTAAATATTTAACGTAAGTCCTTTGACCTCTTTGGAATAGGCTGAAGCAAATGAAGTGCCGAAATTCCAAAAGTAAGTATTTCTCGTTAATTTTTTTTTTTAATTTCTTTATTGAGATATATTACAATTTGTTACAAAATGAACAATAATAATATTGATAAGAGACCACATTCATACTATATATACAGAAAATAATAATAATGGTCAAATTACATAAAATATAACATAAATAAAACTCGTTAATATAACAAAAAAAAAAATAAAAAAAAAAAAAATAAAAATGAAAGAATCTGTTTTATAAAGGAAAAAAAACAAACAAAAAAATATACCTACAGGCTGAACGATATAGAATATTAATAATTTTCTGCTGCGAATCACAAGATTTTAGAAAAATATTTTCTTTGGGAAACGGTTTTGTAAGGATCTCATTCAATCGCGTCACCTTGAACGTCCGAGTTATTCTCCTAAATGAAGGACACCTTCATATTTCCTGGATGGTCTAAGGAAATGATATGGTAACATGAATTAATTCTCGATTGTGCACTCTACCTACCTCTTTATTACAAAGATAGATAACACGCCACTTTGTACCAACACAATAACACCAACATCTACAGAGTCGAAGTAATTCTCACAAAGAGAAATTACAGGGCTGTTGCTAACAATGGAAGATTAAACAAAACAAGGACAAACCACAGTGTATCCATTGATGCTTGGACACGACAACTGCCCTCTATTTAACATAAACAAAGAGCCTATTCCAAAGGCTGTGAACATTAGTAGCCACCTTTGGTAGAACGATGATCTGGGTCCTTTTTATAAAATGTTTAAGCTTGTTATTCTTCTTCTAATCATTATGATAAAGAAGAAAGGAGCAAATTAAGAAAACTTATTGAGTAATTGACTAAGGATTATTTTATAAGGAGAAGTTGGTTGTTGGTTGAGAAACACTTCAAACAAGTGAAATTCGTTAATTGTTCTAATGTTTTGGCTTTTTATGGTGTTTTAAATTAATGGCCAATTTTTAGCCATCTTCAGGGCTATGGAAAACATCAATAAGAACCAATTATATATATATATATATATATATATATTTCTTTATTTGCAGATCGGCTGCAAGAGACTAACATGTTTTGTTTTTTTAATTATCATTTAACTGGTAACAATTAAAAAAGTGGGAGTATAGTCTCATACAAAAGGCACCCTTAAACATCATAGATTTATAATTATATCTAAGAATTAAATAATTAACTTAAATTGATAACTGAACAAAAAAAATAAATAAATAAAAACTAAATATAGAAAGAAAGAAAGAAAAGTGTTGAATGTATAAAATAATAACAAGTTTGAGGAAACAATACAAAGTATAACAGTAAACTTGATTATAGTCTTGAAAAAAAAATCACAATAATTATTTTTAAAAAAAATGAAAAATAAACTAAAATAACATAAAAATAATAATCATGAAGCTGAATAATATTTACAATAGAATGTCTCACAGAAATTTGTCTTTGAGCCAGAGTGGTGGAGTTGGAACTCCAATGCTGTAGGCTACTGCACCTATCAATGTTGGCAGCTGGGAGTGGTATTTTTCGAAGCGGTTTTTAATAAATTCGTCGATGTAATCGATCTGTAGGACGCGGTAGAGTTGACTATTTCTTATAAACCGCGGAGCATCTACGGCTATTCTTAATATTTTGTTTTGAAATGTTTGTATTCTTTTTAATTTTCGTTGAGTAAGCTAACTATTTTTTAAAAACAAAATATAGAGAAAAATAAGTATAGAAAGTAATAAGACAGTATAAAGGTAAATTATGTATAGTAAGTAATGAGAGAGTAATAGGAAAAGAGGATATGTGATAATAATTAAACTAGTAATTAGAAACAAAAGGGTGTAAAGTATATTAATAAGATCTGGCGGCAAAAGTAAGTAAAGGCGTTTACCTACCTAAATAAGGTTCCCTATCGGTCTAGCCCTCTAGTTGTGTTCGGCACAGGGAACTTCCTAGACACCAGCTATTAGCCGACAAGAGTTTCAAGAGTGGACAAAGACTGGACCGCCGACTTCGGGCACTTCCCGTATCATGACAACCAATAGCAGATTGGTAGTTTCCAAAAAGTACTATTTTTGAAATGCAGTGGGGGTAGATAAGGGGGAGAATCAAGAAAGAGAAGAGGTCAGTCGTATTCGAGAGACAAAAGAGACAGAGATCCGAGAGAAGTCCGTCAGGGGTCGGCGAGCAGCTTGAGAGGAATCGAGGCAGATGCGGGGGGATAAAACCTAGAAGGGAGGCCTAAGACGGATTCCCCCTTCGCCTGCCAACTAAGTGTTTTTGAGTTACTTCCTTATAGTAATATTGTTTGACAAAGTTAACTGTATGTCCCTCAGTTTTCTCCTCCATAGTTCTGGACATTATGTAAACATTGTTTAAGTTTAACATATATGTATTAGTTATCCTTAATAATAACTGCTCTAATTTAAATTCGCTCGAAATATTTAGAGCTATTCCAAATCATCAATTCGGTTTCAGAAAACATCATTCGACCATTCAACAATGCCATGGATTAGTAGACTACATTTCGAATGCTTTAGAGTCTAAAAAATATTGCCCAGGTGTTTTCTCTCGATATTAGTCAAGCATTCGATAAGGTGTGGCATAAAGGATTGCTTTCCAAGCTCAAAAATTTGCTTCCTCCGACTTATTATTTAATATTACTCTCTAACTTGACAGACCGACACTTTACTGTAAAAGTAGGAGTTGCATTTTCTGGAATAAAATGTGTTCAAGCAGGGGTCCTACAAGGCAATGTACTGGGTCCGTTACTATTTAATATACAGCAGACTTACCAGAAAATGACCACACCTTACTAGCCACTTTTGCAGACATTACAGCTCTTTTGACATCCCATCGAAACCAAATTCTTGCATCCTTCATGTTGCAAAACCACATTGATGATTTATCCAGTTGGGCTAATAGATGGAAAGTGAAAATGAACCAATCCAAGAGTCTATTTATCGTTTTCACGCTCAATCATGGGGATTGTCCAGCAGTCTTTTTTGAGGATAAACCCATTCCGACATCAGATGAAGTGCGATATTTGGGACTGTACTTAGACAAAAGACTGACATGGAGGACCCACATTAGACTTAAAAGACAACTGAACAGACGATTTGGACTGCTATCCCGTCTGCTTGACAAACGATCCAAATTATCCGTGAACACCAAACTTACTATTTACAAAGTACTGATCAAACCATTATGGACATACGGGATAGAGCTATGGGGATCTGCCAAATATTCTAACATCCAAATAATTCAGATCCTTCAATCGAAGTAATTGCGAAAAATCGTGGATACACCGTTTTATGTAACCAACGAATTACTTCACAAGGACTTGGACATACTCACAGTTTCAGACACAGCCACAGAATATTATAAAAGATTTCATGACAGACTGACTTACAACATGAACCCATCGGCCAAATACTTAAATCCTACACGAACCCGTACAACCCACCCCGACGACTTTTGGGGCGGTGGCCTAGAGATGCCTTGCTTTAACCGACTTTCGGAAGTCATCATATTTGCTTATTGCAATTTTTTTTCGCAGATAGCAAATAACATTAAAGCTGAAACAAAAACAATTGTAAATAAATAAATCTGTGGGTAATTTAATCTTCTCCTGCAAGCCACCTATTGAGATTGGTAAACAGGATACCCTTGGATAAGAACTCCAGTTATTTCAGTAAATATAGCCTATACATACATTGAATATGTTAATTGGTACTGTTTTTTTTAGCTACCGCTACCTTAGAAAAGCAGCCGGTCAAAAACATGGTTGATACATATTTACACATATATCTAGGTGAGATAAAATATGATAGAAATGGTGTACATTAAGGATAAGTGCCATCGAGGTAAGGAAATATAAGCTAAACTTGTCGGCAACGGTGGCACCATAGTAATCATATGAATTTAAAAGTTCAATACTTATTAAGTATATGAGGATAATTATAAATTATCTTTAACTGTTAAATGACTAATATCAACTAATATTCTCATAAACTCAAAGGCATACTCGCCTGTATTATTCCATTTTACATTTCGCTACTTTACTACCGATAACAAGAGAGGGAATCTCTATATTAATGTTAGAAGCCTTGATTGCAACATCTGTTCCAAATCTACTATTACTACCTAAGTCATTCAATATCCCCAATAGATAAGGACAAGTGTATAGATATTTTTTATTTTTTAGCCCGACCCTAAACTGTCCTTTAAATGGACCTGCATGATTAAAAATCTGCAAGAAGACGCATTTAAGCAATGGTTTTGTTAATAAATTAGTTCAAATCGACTATATAAGCAAGAAAATAAGTTATACAAAGTAAATATCATATAATTTAAACATTTCTGCTTTTTTTATATTTAAGTCTCGACCGATAATGTTCATACTATTATTCTCTAGCTGATCATAATCCTTTTTTGACTGTTTTATTTATTTATTGCATGTTATATTGGGTGAGTTATTAAAGAAATGTATAATTTATATTTACTATAAATAATAAAGGTAGTTATGAGTTATTAATTTATTCTTACCTTTATAAGGCATGAAGTGAAGATTTTAGTGTGTTTCTTCTTATTTCAATCGCACCAGGAATAACACGTTTTAAATTAGGTATATTTTAATATTACTATAAAACTAGTGATGAAAAAGAAAAATTCAGATAGTAATATGGTTTAGTCAATAGCGCACTACGTTAGAAGTGGAGATCCTCTCTACTATTTTCACCTTACAAAGTGATTCCAACTTACTATTTGCACAGTTTAATATTTACCCAACTACATCTAGGTAGCGTCTACTCAAAGAGAGAAGTTTTGCCTGTTTTGATGAGGTCTATTGTATAGTTTCGAATGGATCCACGCGACATTCGTTATTTCATAAGAACGAAAAGCCAGCAATAATTTTGGATTCTACGATAAGATACGAGAGTAATGACCTCGATTAGGCGGATAAGGAGGAAAGGAAAAATAAGGAAATTTATGACTTAACGGAGAACTTCTTGGAGACTCTCGGTGTGGATATTGGGGACTTTGCGAAAATGGCGGAAGACATAATACTGGACTCCCTAGGCATCTTCCACCACCAGATACACGGTATCCGATAGGGGGCATGTGTATATTTTCAGTATGTTAAGAATAATGTGCAATTTTTTTGTTTTTTTCAGGAATTTTTATAAGAAAAAAATGTATAAAAAATTAAAATGAAATAATTTATCAAAGTAATGTTATTATTTGCTCATATTATATTAACGCTATAGTTATTATCATAATTATTTTTAACAAATATTTCTAAGGAAATTATATTATGCTGTGTTTTAAGCAACCCAATGCAGTTTAACAGCACTGCTTTATAAATAAAGTGTTTTTTCTCTCTTGTATTTATTTATTTGATTTGCACAGCCAAAAGTTTCCTAAATATTCAATTGTTTGAACCAATTAAAAAAAATGTTTGTTTGTTTATTTAACGTCCCTTTATGCTGCTGTGGCTAATCGGACGTGAAAAAATGTTGTTCTTGAGTAAATGTATGTTAATCTATTTCAGGTAACACTGCAGTTCTCCTTGTCTTGCTTAGTTCGAGGTTTCGTATGACGGTCCCCAAGTTCCTCATGTGCAACCTCGCCCTAGCAGACCTGTGTATGGGTGTCTACCTTCTCATGATTGCAGTTATGGATGCCAAGTCTATCGGGGACTATTTTAATTATGCAATCGACTGGCAGAGTGGTAAGTACAAAAAATATTTAATTACTTGTGCACGTATTGTTTACACATTTCAAATTTTAACTAACCGTACCACTTCTAAGAATGATATAAACTATTTACTAGGTTTCGTTCAGCAATTTTTTTTTTTTAGGAAAGTCTTATTTTCCTTAATGATAAAGTAATAGCATTTTTAAATTAAAGTATTGATAATTAATTATATATCATAAAAAAGAATAAAGAACCTCCTAGAGCATTGTACTGGAGAGAAAACCTGAGGCACTGAGAGCTATGAATATAAAACTGCTTATTATAAGATAAGGAAGCCTGTGGATAACAGTGGCTTTATCGCGAACCACAGCGACAGCATCACCGTTCTAGGCACAGCTTGTATTATACTAATGTCAATAGATCGAAAAACGTATAGCTTCCTAACGTTTCTGGACTATTTAATGTGAACTAATTATTTTATAATTAGCATAAATAGTTTTAGTTCAGAAAATATCAACTGCTTCTGTTATAAATCTGCCCATTTTGGAAGAGCATTTCCAGCAGAATTTGTTGGAATTACTTTTTATTTAATGGACATAGAATAAAATTTCGATTTTCCATGATTTCTCTAATATAGAATTTAAATGAATTGCATTCATTGACAGAAGAATTAAGTTATTCCAATTTAAACAAATAAATTATTTATCAAACAATGTTGGGGAATGCAAATAAATTATTTTCCTTTATTTAACTTGATTCACACTGAAAAGTTTATATTACAATCTTATTAATAATATTATCCAAAGAAAAAATACTTCCAAAAACTTATCTTGTTGCTTAGAATTCCAGTTGTGATAGGATTTGTGTTAACCCTACTTTACTCGCCCGACTAAACACAAACAGAAAACTCTTATGCTATTCTTTCCACAAAACAAACCCAAACAATGCCAATAAATATTTCACCCCCTGAATAACAGAGGATAGAGTTCTAGTTTTGTGAGGTTTGTGTATCCAAAATATTTCGAATTAGTATATACGAAAAAGTGTTAAGAAATAATATGATTTGGATTTATTATTTCGAATAATTATACTATGGTATTACAATTGATGTAGCAATGGAGGCAATTAACTGATATGTATAGCAATAAAGTAATCAAAGAGACAAATCAGTATCACTGTCATTTTATTTCAACAAATCTTTTTCCTTTTTTAATTTTTTATTTTATGCACTATCGATTAACTCTAACGAAAATTCATTCAAAAATTCGTACGGCAGACAATGTTTTCATTCTTAGCCGATCACAAAGGTTCGTTATTGAAAATCATTAGATACAATTTATATAAAATCATAATGATCTCCTTAGCACTGCTTTGATTAAGATATTATTTCTTTTATTTTTTTTTATAACCGATGACTTCTTGCTCCACTGTATCCTTTAATAGTACCCCATCCATACCTGTTGAACCAATCCGATACATAGGACTCCATCTTGACAAACGTCTTACATGGAATCCCCATACGAGACTTAAACAACAAGAAACTGCCCGTAGATAGAGATTACTACAACACTAACTCGACAAACGTTCGAAATTTCCAATTTATTACCAAAAGCTCATTTACGTTACCATCATCAGACCCATCTGGACAAATGGAATTGAGCTTTGGGGCTCTACTAAACTTTCTAATTCCTGTCGCATTCAATCCTTGCAATCCAAAATCCTTCGCAAAATCCTATATGCTCCTTATATCGTTACAAATAAAATCATCCATAATGACCTAAATATCCTATTTATCGCAGAACTATCACAAAACAGATATGCCTCATTTAATTCCAAACTCTCGTCCCCACACGAATCCTCTTGTAAGCAACTTATCGATATATTCCTGACAACCCTCCGAGGCGAATAAAATTGAAGTGCTACCTCTGGATAGTTCTTCACAAGACATTTTCAAGCTCATAATTGTAATTAGCCCACTTACTTATTGTATTTATTATAAGTACATTTTTAAATATCAATAAAATGTTTTTTTTTATATTTTTTATTTGACACTATAATCCTTAACCTAAATTATCCCACTCCCTACTAATTTTTCCATTAATTCAGTTAGTTGTGTATGCGAACGTGATACTGATGCTTAAAGTAATTTCTTAATGTTATGTATTGCGTTCTTTTAACGTTGCTCATAAAATGAATTATGTAATGATAAAAAAGGTATCAAAAGAATATAAGTACTGATTGATTATTTATACTCATTTATTTAACAAAAACAGATGTAATTTAACTATGAGCTGCGAGTAGAATATGAGTTTTGATGTTGAATTGAAGCGGTGTATCACTTGCCACCCCAGAAACTCTTCCACTTCCTCTGATAAAAGGACGAAAAATGGGAAGTGTGAAGTTCGGCTTTTGAATATTTTCGGCGTCTTTATTATGCTTAGGACAATAGCTTATTGATTTGATGTTTCTTACAATTGAAAAATCAGATTCTGTGTCTTCGAGTTTTCAACATATCTCGGGCTTTTTCAAGGTAATCATTTTATAATTTAGCAGTATAGCTTCCCCTCCTCCCCTCCAAAAACAAAAAATAAATAATTGGATCATTGCAGCTTTTAGAACGCTTAGAAAACTAGAATGTGCCAAAATTATTTTCTGGTGTCGTAATTATTCGTTTAATTCTTTATCTCCTTGCAGCTGTCAGTCTGTTGAACTACGGGGTCTATCCAGGATTTAGCCCTTATTACAATTTGCAATGTAAACAAGCACTTTACTCCGCCAAGTCGGGTAGGGACATGATGTAATGAGGTGTCGTAACCACTCCATCACTGCAATTACCTTCGCGTATGATGTGTTACCGCTAACTGAAGCCTTAGAAAGAACATTCGAACCGAATAGGACTTCATCACTTACTATAATGATCCTCCTGTGAAAATCAAAAATATTATGTTATCTGTAATCACTGTTGATTTTTTTATTCTATATCATATTTATTCGACTACAAATTTCTAAATCCATAAAACTTACTTATTGATTTATTTCCTTGCTCACTTATTTAAATGTTGAATCTTTTGAAATGAAACTTCATTTGTAAAAGATTATTTCAGATACAATGATCATATCTATTTTAATACCAAAACTTAAATTAAAAGATAACAAAGTATATTATTTTAAAACAAAGCAGATTTCGTTTCTGGAAGTTCTACCCAAAATCAATTGTGGTTAAAAATTATCAAAACCCAATACCAATACATTTAGCTACATGCGCTTACAAAGTTTATTGAGAAAAGATATTACGATAACAAATAGATCTTTTTTTCCGCATGATAAAATCGTAATGTTTAGATTTATTGAAAGTTTTAATATTTAGCCATGTTTGTGCTTATAAATGATGTGGTTAAAATCTAATGAGATAAATAAAATAATTGAAAAATCAGTCCAAACATTTCGGAGAAAAACACGGACGGCCGCCCAACTGTTTTCTTCATTCAATATTTTAAGTGCATCAATCTCGAAACACGAAAACTCTTAGATTAAAAGGGGGTGTGTTAAACTATTTTTCTTGGACGTTTATCGAAAATAGTATAAGCTATCATGTAGATTTTTAAGTTTTTCTTTAAATTTTCTGCATATTAGTTTCGATAAAATTTATCCAAATGAATTTTGAATAACCAAATAATGGGCGCATGGCATACCTTATTAATAAGTATATTAAATGATTTTAGTTCCCTGATTATAAAAAAAAACTTTTCGTCGTTTCTTTATCTTTAAAAATAATCGAGTAATGGACGTCTCGGTTATCTAATCAGCTGTCATTTTGAATCCAAACAGCTGTTGTTAACCTGGAGTTCCGAAAATGTTTGCGGAATGAAAATGAAATGAAATGTAAATTAATTTTATTCTGGGAAAAGTAGTCCCTTGAGAATAACAAGAAAAGTACAATATACATGATAATTGTTTGGTCGTTTAAGACTTCAGTTTAACAATAAAAGATGGATTTTGTGACAATGAATAGTTATCGTCTATAGATTATAAATATTACATATGTTAGGAAGATTGATTCTTTAGGAGGTGGAGAAATAGTTGGTGTTTGAAAGTGGACAATGATAAGGATTTACGAATGGATACAGGAAAGGAATTTCAAAATAGGGTAGCACGAATAACAAAGGATTTTTCGAAGGAGACGGATCTGTGTGAAGGTATTTACAAGTTTATGGGCTGGGATCTAGTGTTTACTGAATGGACAGAAGAACAAGTGGTAAGCATATCAAGAACATAAGGAGGTTTTATAGTTTTGAAAAATCGGAAGGGACAGACACCTAGGAGTTACTGCCTACGGAAAGAGGGATAGAGCCAATTCAACTTGGTATACCTTCTAGAAACATGGGAGCGTCTGGGGATTCCACATGTGAATCTGATAAAACAATTCATAAGTAGAATGAACTGTAACGTTAATACCAAATTAAAAAAAAAAATATGGTCGATTAAAGTGCTAGAAATAAAAGATGCAGAAGGCACTTAAAGGTCAGAGGAAAATGTCTTTTTTTTATTCGATATTTACATTCTATCTTGAAATAAGGAACATCCAATTTTTATGGGGTTAAACTCAGTTCACGCTCAGGTTCACACAACTCAGGTTTCCTCATGAAATACAATGTTTCTTAATTGAATTCAGTTAGCCGAAATATATATAGTTAAAATGTATATAATATTTAAATTTTAGTAATAAAGATAAATGGATTTACAGCTTCTTGAATCATTATTTCATTATTTATTATCGGCGCGACAGACGCATAAAGCGGTCCCTGCCCGGTCCAACTGCTCTTCCCTAGTCATCCCTGTCGGTAGCACGCCTCAATGATAATTTCGCTTTCTTCAGATCCTCGGAGACGCTTTCCTTCCACCTTCCCTTTAGCATTCCAAGAGGCCTTCTTCCTCGGGGTTTCCATATTACATTTTTCGCTGTCCTTCCTTCACCCATTCTGATTACATGGTCTAACCACCTAATCTGTTGTACTCTTACAAACTGGGAAACACCTATGTGATTATAAAGTATGTACAGCTGTGTGTTTTTTCTTAGTCGAAACACACCATTCTCCTCCCGGCGTATTAATACGTCTAAGGATTTTTCTTTCTAACCTGTAAGTGCGGTCAGCTGATGCTTTGCTCAAAGTCCAAGTTTTGGGTGCATATGTTAACACGGGTCGGTTGAGCGTTCTATACAGTCTGATCTTGGTTGTTCGACTGAGCAGTCAACTTCTGAAAAGGTTATTTCGGCTGAAATTGGATCGATTTGCTGCCATTACCCTGTGAATTATTGTTTCACCTTGAGATAAATATTTTTTATAAAATAATGAACAACCATGATAGTCTATATTCAATCGATTATGAGCAGAAGAGACCGTTTGGTACCAAGACAGCTTCTGCAGCTTCAATGAGAATGCCAATTCAAGAGAACAGAGTACTACCCAGGAAGGTCCCAACAATGCGGAACCCCATTATTTCGTCGGACATATATCATGCCGTACCCCGTTCGCACGGACCCCTGAAACTCCAGCCCTACTCCAGTCTAAGCGGACCTTAAGCTCATGTTAATCTTCATTTCATAACACATCCATAACCATTATTAACAAGATGTTTCTCGGAGTACGAATTTATGAATCATGAGTTAAAGCGACAATAGTGAGGCATTATGTTACGTTTTATACTGGTATATTCAACACTGATGACCTTAAAAACACTATCTAAATAAACAAAATACATAATTTTAAAACCTTGCACCCCTACTGCTGGGGAACGATGAGCTTTAATTTACAATGTTGCAATAATACATAAGTAGTATATATCATAATATTATGTGTGTATCATTATCTTAGGATGTGAAATAACACGATTGGTTTATTCCAAAAAAATATCTCTGATGCCTGTGTAATCACATATGTTTCTCTGCAACGGACATTGTAACAAAAAAAAAAAAAAAAACATTGTACCGAAAATGTGAAAACAAAATCGTTGTCTGGATCCAATAGTCCATCAGAGCCGAACTCAAGGATTTTTGGGAAATGTCTGTACTAAATAATGTCGAATGGCTTAGTAAGCGATATAAATTAATTATTTCTTTATTCCAATAACTCTACCATAAAACTACCTCCCCGGAAATTTCGGGTTGCCATATATAAATTTTACTAAGTAAAAATAAATATTTTTAAAATTAAATTAATATAGAGATTGATTAATTTTTTATTGCTCTTTCTTATAAATATATATATATATATAATTTAGTATAATCAGTACAGCAGTTTTTTTTTCAGTTTGTAGTTTAAAAAAATGGTTTTCCTCCACAAATAGAAAATATTGCACTGGCTCAGATCCAACAGATATAGATAGCGGTAACGCACCCTACCTGTGCACGCAGGTATCTAGTAACCCCTTTCAGTGCAACAACCTAAAGGCCGCATGAAACAGCGAGAGTAGGGGAAAGTAACATATGAAAATTTGTGGTCTCACATATTTTCAAAGTTTTACAAAAATTCACTATTACCGTATTCTCTTTAAACCGTTTTTCTTTTTTTTTTTTTTTTTTACTTTTAAAATAAGTAATGTATAATTTCTTTAAATCGAATCTATATATTTAAAAAACATGTTTTCATAACGTTTATATTAAATTGTTTGTTTTGAAATTAATTACCATTATTAATGTTTAATAGTGTTATTTTTTAAGAAGTAATATTTGGTGTTATTATACTAATTAAAAAAAAATCTTCTCTACTGCTACTTTCGTCAACTCTCACAAGCACTCGCTTTCACAAATTTTCACCTAAGCACTCTTCTCTCACCCTGAAGCGAGGCCTTAAGTGATAATTGTGATACCGGCACAAGCTACGGCTTTAATATTTTTAAAACATTTTAAAACCAATTCATTATCATGTATACTTTTCTAATTTTACTATAGCCTTATATACAAATCATAAATATAAATATATAGTTATTTACTAGGCCTAATGACTTGTGATAAATACACCAGTTTGACGTCTAGGTTTCGAATAAATATGACAGTTCAGAACACATATGTTGTTAGGGATGTTTTTATAGCTCCAATTGTCCCTGTATACATAAAAGTGTGACTCATACTATTTTATCTAGAAAAGAAAGATTGTTAAATTTCCTCGCTTTCTCTCTATCTTCCCCCAGCTATCAGTGATATACTAAACAGCTATTTATACCTCTGGTCCTGGGCGGTGTAAGAGGGGCATAAAACGAAGACTGGGGACCCGGCGTAGGGTAAATGATTTTTACTGGCGGTGCTAAGCTGACGGTACAAGTGCCGTTACCATGGAGACTCCTTTACTGCCGATTTATTGCGACCTTCTTAGCCTGCCCAAGGGCGGCCTTAATAATCCTCACCTCTCTTCTCTCTCTTCATAACTCTCTCTAAAGGTATACCTCTCTGCTCTTCATCTAATTGTAATTTCAAAGAACTTCCCATCGCTAAAGCGATAATGTCTTCTATATTACTATGTGCAAATCAGGAAGATGGCGTCCCGTAGTTTATATTCTTTACGTATGAAAACTCGCGTTTTCGTTGTCCTCAGGTTTCCTGCCTAATGCAATATTCCTCGGCAGACAAAAAAGTATCCAGCTAAGGTAATATACAGGGTGTTTCATAAATGTCTAGTCGTTGTTCGGAAGTAGACACTATACTTTAAAAGGAACGAAAAAGTTTATATAACCTTCGGTCCGATCCTCAACGGTTAGAGAGATTTTTTGTTTTTTAAATATAGTTTTATTGAAATTTATAACTGTTTGAAATACAAGTAAATATGCTAAAATTATAAAACACAGCAAGAGAAACTGCCCATTGACAGCACTCTTTAGCAGTGAGTCTAAACAAGAAGGTCTCGAGGCCATCTTCTTTTCAGACGCCTCGTAGGGTTATCAAGGAGTGAAGAAGAAGCAAGGATTGAAACTAATGGATTAGAGTGAGGGTGGAGTTTTTCATGAAAGGAGTGATACCTGGTACGGGCCAAATCAGCAACATATGGAACATTAAGATCATTGTGGATGATTTTATTCGTGGCAAAATAAGGAGCGTTAAGGATTTTGCTTTAGATTGTAAGGATTAAATACGGGAGGAGTTTGATGGTTTAGTAGAGCCCCAAAGCTCACCTCCGTAGGTCCAGATAGGCCTTATGATAGTCATGTAGAGGAGTCTTTTGTTGTAAAGTGAAAGGTTAGAACGTCTGTCTAGTAAGTGTTGGAGTAGCCGAAAACGACGAGCAGTTTCTTGTCTTTTCAGACTTGTATGCGGATTCCATGTTAGGCATTTGTCAAGCAGAAGTCCTAAAAAGCGGATCTGTTCAACCTGCACCAGCGTAATATCATTAAAGGACACGGTAGGGCAGGATATCATAGTTTTTTGACGAAGGGTAAAGGTAATTTGTTGGGATTTATTGCAATTGATTTTATTCTCCAAATTCTAACACCATACTTCAAGGTCTCTGATTTGGGATTGGAGAGTTTGATACGCAATTTTAGGATCGTTATTAACTAAAAACACGCCAGAGTCATTGGAATAGGTAGAAAGGAATATGTTAAGATGGGTTAGGATATCAGCTGTATAGACTGTAAAAAGAATGGGTCCTAGGATACTGCCTTGAGTAACCCCAGCAGACTGGGTAAAAAAAGATGAATAGGAACGGACGGTTTTGGTTTATGTTGAAGGATCTGTCAGAGAAGTAGGACATTTCAAGCAGCTATTACTTTTATAATGTTGTAAATTAAAAAAAAACTTTTTCGTGCAATTGACTTTAAAATTGTGGGGGAAAAAACCTACTTTCATTGACCAATCAAGGATGCGAGGAGGCAATAATTAATTTTATTATTATATATATAAAACCCGGTGTTATTATTTTTTTTTCTAGAAATTAAAATGATTTAGAACCAATAGGGCAAGATATTGCGTAACCTACCGACAACCTGTAAATTTGAATGTGGGTGTAAGAAAGATATATCTTACATTTTCTTAAGAGCACAGTTTATCCCACGCTTAAGAGACAATAATACCAGCGAAAAATGTTTACAGTTGGCGAACTCAAAATTTAAAAAATTTGTCGAAGCTGCCCTAAGGTATGAAATGACCCCTCAGTCAATCATAGAAGAATATCCATACTTTTTTTTTTTTTTTTTCAAGTTGGGCGTATTCCCGATTTCAAATGTTCTTTGAAGCTGGAGAAGGGTGCAAAACCGATTTTCCTGAAAGCCCGATACGTTCCATTTGCGTTAAGTGATGCAGTTGAAAGGGAATTAAACGAATTGATTGCTAACTATATACTATATCATCTATCAAATAAATCAAACAAATTAGGATTCACCTTTAGTTCCGATCCCTAAACCTAACAATAAAGTACGCCTTGCCGTTGATTACAAAGTTGCTGTCAACAAACAACTTCAAGATGTTGATTGCCCCATTCCACGGATTGATAAGAATTAAATATCCTTCGAGACGGCATTGTTTTTGTACACTCGACCTTTATAAGGCTTTTCGTGTTGAAGTTGAATAGGAGATTCAAATGATGTCAACACACCACGGAATTTTCGTTTTGTAACGTCTAAGGCTTTGCAGTACCTTAATCATCTCCCTTCCGGCGTGCTTAATGAATTCTGGAGATATGTTGTCCCTTCCTGCTGCTTTTTCAAGCATAAGCCTCTCTATGGTCACTTCAACTTCTTCTTCCCAAATAATATCCAGATCTTCACCTTGTTCACATGCATTGGGAATCGATTGTTCAGGGCTTGCTTTTTGCTCTGCAAATATTGTGCCATAGTGCCTTTTCCATCTCCCTAGAATGCCAGCGGTATCGATTATTAAAACTTCATTTTCATTTTTCACATTTCTAATGCTTTTACCTCTTTAACCTCTAAGACCTTTAACTTTTCTCCAGAACTTTTGAATGTTATCCCTGTAATCCTGGTCAAGTTCCTTTCCAAAGTGTTCCCAAGAGTTTTTCTTAGACTCTCTAACAATGTGCTTTGAGATATTCCTCTTTTCAAAATAAATAGACCAGTTTTGCTAAGTCTTATTTGCCATATATTCTTTCCAGGCTTTCTTTTTGTTTGCCACTGCACATTTAACTTCTTCACTCCACCAATCTGTTCTTTTTGTCCTCATATTAATTTTCTTCTTAGCGCATATCTCTGTAGCAGTCTCCAGTATACAGCATCTAAGATCCGACCAAATTTCGTCTATACTTCTTCCCAGATCTATTGATGAGAGTCAATGATCTATTTCAAAACGATAAAATAAAAATAAAAAAGTGTTGATATAGATTAAGTTACTTATCTTGATCTTATATTTTTCTATTATAGTTGGTTATAAATAAAAAATTGAATACACTTTGCGATATGTATAATGAATTAATTATGATGACCAAAGTATTTTCTTCTCAACATTACAACAGCAGTTGATATTTGACATCGCCTCTTTTCTGGAGAAACGGGTGTTTCTCGGACCAGGGGTATAGAGTTAATAGCGAACTCGGAATTATTTCATTCTAAGCTTCTGGTTACATGGTTGTTGGCCAAAGCGCGCTAACCCACTCGGCAACCCTTTCCCTTCCGCTTATTAATTTAATTTAAATTGATTGATGTTATTTAACTTGTCGGCTCATCACAAGGCGGAAAATTAAATTTAATTAAAATTTAATACGGTGCATGGAGTACAAACGGGAAGTTGAAGTTTAAAGGAACGAACAATAAAGGAAAGGCTCCGTAAACAGAATGAGTTCATTTGTATTATGTGTTCTTCCAGTAATGCTATTTTCTGGAGTCATGCGTGACATCGCGTTTCTGCGTATGCTTCCATTGCCCCACTGAAAGAGAAAGGAGGAAAATAAAATAATTTCGCACTGAGTCTATGTTTTGGTGAGAATGCTTTACAGATTAGAAACAGCTGGCCGTCATGAGTGCAAACGTTGCCTAAAACTAGATAGAAATTTATTTCTATATTTTTTTACGATTTACCGAAAGCTCGACTGATGTATTTCGGTCACATTTTAATAGTGTTGGAATCGCAATCGAAGATCAAGTAACCGGAATCAAACGGTTGAATGAAACAGTAATTAGATATGGATTAACTTAATTAACTGATAGATAAATTAGCTACTTTTCGTCTCTTCTCCCACACTAGTATGCAATTCATAAGCATTGAGGCCATAAAAACCACAATGTGAGTACTCTTATATTCAGTAACTGAATTTTTCATCTTCGTTTTCTTCAAAGAGACATATTTCGTTGACAGTAGAAAAAACAAAACAAAAGAATTCATAAAATGTACTGATGTTCATTTCTGGGGTAAATAGACCTGAATAACATATCTGTGCACAGCAAAGTTGACATCGACAGGACTGGTGGGATCTTTGATGTTTCGAAAATCTATCAAAAAAAAGTTTGTGAGGAAATTAATAAAGATTTGTTTCAAGAATAAAGGGCACGAAGATTTTATAATGTTTGCGATAAACGGATCATTGAGACGCTGCTGTCCAAAAAGAATTGTAATTTACATATCACCTCGATAGTTGTTAGTAGGTGGCAGTAAAACCAGATAGTAGGGATAATGGGAAAGTGGAGATTGGGGACATTTTCATCATACTGGTTTCCCGAGCTCCTGCGAATTAGTGCATCAAAATGAAAATGCTTTTTTTTAATATTGTTTAATAGCATTTTGTAACCAACCTTCATTACACACAAAATATCGCTAGCTCCTAATCGCACATTTTAAGTTTATTTTTATAGTTTAATCTAATATAATGATCCTGTGAAAACGAAGTATTTTACCATTATTTTACAAAACCACCACTTTCGCTTGAATAATGAGTACGTATAATACGAATAATAGAAACGACTAAATTGGATGTTAAATTTGTGTGATTGAAACGTGTCTTTGAATGCAATATAAATGAAGAATATTTAAAAAAATATGTTTATATAAATGTTTATAATCTTTTAAAAAATTGTTAGTAAAATAGTACCCAGGCATGTTCACCCTTGCCCCACATATTTGTCTTAGTAGATCTTGCAGCACGAACAATATTGCAGGATCATATTTAACTTTTTGAAATCATTCATGGCAAACTCAATTTCTACTCTAATCCTCTTGTTTCAATCCTTACTTCCTCTTCAATTCCTGATAACCCTCCTAGTGGTCTGAAAAGGAGATGGCCCCGAGAACTTCTGGTTTAAAATATTTTTAGAGTGCTTCTAATGGCTTCTCTGCATGTGTTTCATGCATTTTTATATTTTACTCATATTTACTGGTTGTATTCTGTTATACAGTAGTAAATTCCGATAAATAAATTTAAAAAAAAAAAAGGAACCAGAAATTACAATATAATAACGCCACCATACTCAACCGATATAAGCACAAAAGAACTAAAAGTATTGATTTAAAAAAATAACTTTCATCAAAAAGGAAATCTCAAGAATCAACATATATAAAATGAGATACTGTAAATATGTAAAATAAAAGTTTTTTTCTTCAATGTTTTATCAGAAACGAAATGTTTTATTTTTTAGACTATTATATTTCTATCTCATGAAAAGCTTATAACTGATTTTTTTTTTTTTTTTTTTTTTTTTAAACGCCGACTGAAAGTAATATACTAACTTTTATCTAAACCTTCAAAATTAAAAATTAGACAGAAACTGAATACATACACATACCTACTTAAGCCAACAAGGACTTACGCTTTACAGATTTTTGGTTCATTAAAAAAGACTCACATACAAAAACTGCAATCATTTCAATCCAAAATTTTAAGACTCATAACAACAGTTCCTTGGTACGTAAACAACAGAACCCTACATAGGGAATTACAGCAACCAACAGTTGACCAACATATACGAACACTCTATACTCGTTTTCACAGTAAACTTAACGGACACGACAATAGACTGATTAAAGACATGACAGTAGCTGAAATGCCAGTCAGGAGAAGGCTAAAGAGAAGCTGGATGAGAGACTTCCTCTGCTAAATTAAAGCCAATGAAGGGGTGCTGCTGGGCACTTCCCTTCTTCATGCGTACCATACCAGTATTAAAAAAAAAAAAAAAATCAGTTTTAAGCTTTTCATAAGACAGAAATATAATAGTCTGTCACAATATCTCATTTTATATATGTTGATTCTGGAGATTTCCTTTTTCATGAAAGTTATTTTTTTTTTTTAATCAAAACATATTAGTGTAAATCATATCATAGGAAAATTTCAAAAAATAAAAATAATAAAAACAAAATAAAGTATTATATATATCAACAAGTTTAGTTCTTTTGTGCTTATAGCGGTTGAGTATGGTTTTGTTATATTTTAATTTCCGATATCCTGTATGGAATCGTTTTGCAAACAACTTTAATGTCGAAATATGCTATATGCATATTTATATAATATACTTTAGTTTGTCCGTATATTTGCTTTACTTTTCTATTGTGGGGAGGTCAAGTTCGTTAATAAATGCATTTAATTAAAGCATCAAATAAATGCTTTTTTCTTTCTTGTTCCACAGAATTGCAATAAAGAGGAATCAGTGTTGAACTTTATCATTGATGAAGCCGTAGTCGATTTGATATTACTGTTTTCAATACTTTTTCCTCCATCATTCTCATGAATTTTATTATCAACCGAATTTTTTTTTCTAGTTTTTATTCCATCACTTTAATATTTATATTCTAGTCATGATTTTCTGTTGAATATTCATGAAGAGAGCTTCTATCGTTTACTACCAATTTGACTGATTATTAAAACAATGAGAGATTATTCAGTATAATATAAAAAAAAATATATCTAAAAAAATCAAAAGAAATACTTAATTAGAATTATTCAATATTTTTTATTTAAAAACAACGAATCTTGTTAATAAAAAGAGTTGACAACGTCAAAGCATTTCAGCCTCTTAAAAGTCTTCCGGATATTCTGAATAAATCGGTCCCTGTAATGGTATTCCAGTTTTATGTTATTATTCCTGTATTTCATTGACGTTCTGGTATATTTTAAATAATTAATACTTTTTTTTAAATAACCGGACTGTTACATTAGAGAATGACCATTGCTTTAGAAATATTTAGTATTATTCTATCCATTGAGTGTTTAGATACTTACCTACCTCGAAGCTTAACTGAATGTGATGAATGTAAACGAAAAGTAATTTTTGAAAAGTTTTATTTAATCATAAATATGAACAATAAATCATCTGAGGGAAACGAATAATTATCTTTTCAGATAAAGAAAATCGCTTGTTTATACTTCAAAATATATCTAATACATTATATTTGGCAATTTTTCGATCCTCGTTGATAAAATTTTCTTAATAAAATAAATAACTCTTATATTTATTTGAAATCAATTTAGTCAAACATTGGTTCTGATTTTATAGGTGAATAAGGCTTGAAAATGGTTTTAATGTATATACCATTATATACCATAACCAAATGTAATGTAATACTTATACAAATATATGAAATTCTGTATCGAGATAAAATCGTAAATTTCCTGAAAGTGGTACTGAACGGTTTCTAGCCAAATCCCACTAACCAAAAAAAATGAGTTCATCAATTCATTTTTTCTCTTCACATCCAGAGTTTTGATGCAACAGTACGTATTTACTCAACAAGACACAGCAGTATCTTTTTTTTTTTTTCCACACCTACCTCGCCTTTGAAGGTTATACTGGGGTTTCTCGGGCCAGGGCGTGAGAAAAATGCCGACATAAAGCCCCTCTGCACCAAGACTCGAACTCGTAATTATTTGGTTTCCCCAATTTTTTTTTTCATTTGTAGGGGCTAAGCAACGCGCGCTAACCTACTCAGCCACTCCATCCCTCAGACACAGCAGTATTATTACTATGTGTGTTGTGACTGCCTCAACCCCTATAAGGCAGTCAGTGAATCTCTGTGTGTAAATCGAAGTATACGTCCCACTTACTATTTATACTAGCTTACCGACATTTTTTTACTGAGGCATATCCAAGAGATGTGCCAGACATCGAGCTTTTTTTTTTATTTATTATTTTTTTTTTTTTTTTTAAATAAGTTGAAAGAACATTATTATTTTCTGTCTAACTCGAAAGAATCATTGCATTATAATAATTAAAAACTACCCTCGTTACATTAAAATATCGATTATGATTGCAGAACTGAAACTTCTCTCAATTCAAAAACTAGTTTTATCCCTAACCGAGAGATATTTCATAAAAAACTAAAAGCTCTCTGAACCCGCTTTTCTTCGATTGTGTGGTTCACAAACACACACACACACACACACACACACACACACATACATACATACATATATATATATATATAATATATATATATATATATATATATATATATAATGCTACCAGATCATTCGCATACGTAATACATAAACTTTTTTTACCTTTCACCTGCCACTACTCGGCGGCTGGTTTCGGCCAGTGCAATTTGAACCTCCTTTTCGGCATTAAAACACAAAGAATTATATTTATAAACAAAAACTAAAGGTACTCATTGGATGAAATAATGAACAAATTTACATTTTCCTAAAATTATTTATATTTTTTTTGGGGGGAATCCTTTACTAATTTGAATATATTTCCCGAAAGCTAGCTAGATTATATAAAGATATATTCTATACTAGAGCCCCCACAATAGCTTTATCAAGACTAGCACTTTCGAGGAGCCTCCTCATTGAGAGGTGCTAAGGAAAACTAAGCTAAGTTAGTTATCCCTTCAATGGGAGCCTCTCTGCTCCAGCGGTGGCGGGGAATTTCCAACTCCAGGAACTGGAGTGCTTAGGGTCAATGCCGCAATCCAATTATATTACTGACTATATGTATTCATACTGTAGCACCTTAGTCTTACTCGTTACCGCCTATTGAGAATGGTAAATCTCATTCAGCTTCATATTTTTTATTTTTTTTTTAGATAGAGAAACAGAAAAGATGTAATTATAATACCAAACGAAGTTTAATATTTTATCGTCGCTAGCCCACTCAACTGCAGCCTCTACTACTCCAAGTTTTTTCGCTCTCTCAGAGTAATTGTTTGTTCCCACACTTTTCTTTCATTCGCTCCCTCTAGGAGCATACTTTACTTTTAAGTGTTTTCTCATTAGCGGTTAGCGGTTCACTTCGAGGCAGTACAATATGCTTTACCGCGAAGGAGTATTTCTCCGCTTCCAGGTGGCGGCCATTTAGGGGAAATTCAACGATTAACTTACATATTATTTATTTTTTGCAGATATATTGAATTGTCCGGAAAATATTGCAGGATTCAATACCCCTCTATATCAATACAATCAATACAAATCCTCCGTTCATTCCCGCAACACTCTTTCGCGGCCTTCAGACCTGTAAATTAACGAACACAAAACAGTAGATGCTTAAAAATAGTCTTTATTCTTCAGTAAAGGTTACATATGTGAAGTCTACCTTGAGACTCACCAAGAGAGAATGATAGAATGAATCTGTATTGGTCTAGGCGAGGCTTAAGGAGTGTTTAGAAAGAGTTGAGAGGAGTTTCTATTCTGGTTCCGCTGTATGGTTCTTTGAAGAAGGGTTCTTTGACTTGGGTTGATATTATCGGGGTGTTAATGTGAACGTGGCAATTGTATCTTACTGGGCGAAAGGTAACGATTCCCTTGCACTTTTATGACGTGTCTAAGATTATTTATGTAACACAAAAGGGCATCGGAGCCCTTTTTAATGGTTCAGAGAGCAATAAATTGGAAAGCGTGAGAAAGGGTTCAGAGGGAAAGTTACTTCTATTAGTTATATCTATATAGAAATTACCAATATTCATAAATAATAATAATTGTCTGTTAATTTGTATGTAGCGCCTCATTGAACCGCAGCTTTCGACAGATCCTTCCCAATCCGCTCCTATTTCGTATGGAATTCCATTCCTTCATATATTCGTCATTATAATACTCTTCAGGCCTTCAAATTCCGTCTATTCGGTAACTTCCTCTCTATTCAATTTTCAAAGCACACTAAATAGATTTGCAAATTTCTATAAAATTAGTAAATAAAAACATATAGAAACGATTATTTAAATGTATATTTTACATTGTGGTGCACTTGCACATTAACCTTTATCATTCCATCAATATTTCATCAACACAGTACAGTACTTTTAATAAAAATTTTGTATATAAGCACATATGTTTCTGTTTTATCTTTTGTCTAGTTTTGTTATTAACTATTAGAATTGTTATTATTCGAAGTTACCTTTTGATTTATTACTATTGTGCACTTTTGTTTTTTATTTCTATTATTTTTTGTTTGCATTATTTTTGTACTCTAAAACACTAAAGTTCTTTTTGTATGTTTTGTAATATTACTCTAAAGGGACTTTTCCGAGAATAAATAAAGAATTTATTATTATTATTATATAATAAACTATTAATGTTATTTATTTGTACTATCTAGATCATTTATTTGTATGAATGTGAACTCTTATTAATCCACTTCTTAACGATTATATTTGTAAACATTTCGCTGGTTAGAGGTAATGTCTTTACTAAGTTGTCAACTCGTGATATTTGAATAACTTTGTTTTACTAACAGAACATCAACAAGTCTGGGGGAGGGCTGCAATAATGAGTGTATTGATCAACAGCACTGATTATTCATTTTTTCAGATCTAATTACATTATAGTGGACTTAATAATAATAATAGTTTTATTTGATCCTTAACAAAACAATAAGCCTCTCCCTTGAGAGGTAGAAGTCTGGTATTAAAATTTTGACAAAATTTCCTCTCCTTGATTAATGCTGCTATTTACAATCTTTACATTTTGAAACTAAAATTTATATTCATGTATTTAACAATAGATTTTTCCTAACATTATTTCACATTTGCCTATTTCTAGCCACTGTAACCCAACAATCCCGCACTACTTGCACTACTTCGTCCCTCCACCTCGTCGCTGGTCTTCCTTCCATCTCTTTCTTTTCCTGTGGACTTAATATTTTCAAATATATGATAAAATGTGAAAAAATATAAACAAAATAATTATAATCAGATTAAGTATGGTCTATAAACATCACAATTGCGACGACAGGATCAGCATCGTTAGAAACATATAACTTGACTAGGCAATATTGAACAAAGAAGTTTGAAGGGCTTTCTAAGGGTTGCAGATGTTTAAAGACATCAGAAAAGGAGCACTGCAGGAATAACAAACTAAATAAGTCAGTAGGTCTTACGAGGTAGGAGCCTTTAATATGAATCAGGAGTGAACCGACAATGGAGCCTTGGAGCAGTGTATACTCAAGAGGGCACTGTAATAGCATGAACCCCTGGGGGACGCCTCGCCTGAGTAAGAGTTCTTCAGACACCTGTCCTAAGATTGCGATACTTCAGGGTGCTCCAATAATTTGTTCACTTGCAGTTTCTTACATAGAAGACCATGTGATAAACAATCAACAGCCTTCGTGAAGTCAGATTTACATTCACCTGCTTCAGGTAGAGACTGACTCAGAAGCCTGTCTGCATTGGTTATATTTGAATAGTTGGAATTAAAGTAATTCCAAAGACTAACATGGAACATACATAAGAAATAAAGAGCTATTAAAACTAACAATATATTTCAAACAAAGTTCTCATCACCTGTAAGTAAGTTACTAAATTTACGAAACAAGCGACTAATCAACCCACCTCTACTCAGATCTACTAGAACATCTGAAGAAAAACTTAAGGGCTCTACAAACAACTCAATCAAAATTCTATTAAAAAAATAGTCAAGACGCCATAGCTTGTTTCGAATCACACGACACGATACACAATGACATGAGCATTCCAACACTAAATTCTTATATTCTCAATAAATATAACATATTTCTTTCTTTGACTCATTATCATACAATCCATTTGTTATTCATTGTTGGAAATAATTGGCAGGAACTATGCAAATACATCCGTCCTGGCGTATGCCGATGATGTGGCGATATATAGTATGAACCCTTCAAAAGCGCTTAAGCAAGTAGATAAACCTGTGAGATCACAAAGAACCAACTAAATACGTTAAACATCCCAATAAACCCATCTAAAACTGACTGCATTATATGTTCTTTAAAAAAAAAAAACTAGAAAAAGACAGCCGACTAAATTTCAAATTGAAAATTAACACTTAAAACTATCAAGAAACATCGTCTACTTGGGTATGAAACTTGATAGACATTTAAAATTCAACAATCACATCATTAAAAAATTATCAAAAGTAAGACAAAAAACCTACAAATTTAACCACCTCTTACAAACACCGAATCTAAGTTTCAGATTGAAACTTCTAATATACGAAATTGTGATCAGACCTACTCTATTATACGGAGCACCGTTACTAACCCATTGCTCAGGAAATCCAAAAAAGAAACTACAGCAATTCCAAAATGGCGTTAAAAGGAAAGTCAGATAGACTTCATTCACTGTTTGATATTCCTAAAGTGACAGAATTCCTTGAGAAAAGAAGACCCAACTTTTATAATTCATTAGAAGAGCTTCCAAAGCCGGTTTTTAGTAGGCTTAAGGTTCCACCGGCTCCTCAGAGGTGGCAACATAGTGTAAGGTAGAATTTAAGATTAGCTTAAGACTGGAAGTGTCAAGATTGAATTGATCCCTACCACCAAGAGGAATAGTAAATCAGTGATGGCACTTTATAAACATAATCTATAAACAGAAATATCCTTAAAATGTATCTGGATACAGTTAAAGGAAACTATTCTTTTTTGGCAAAAGATGTAATAAATTGGGGTTATGAAAAATTAAAAAAAAATTTGTTTAATCGCTTTCTTTCTCCCTGTTACAATGCCATTCATTACATAGATTAAAAATAAAATGACCACGAGATCCTCTAAATTAATTTCTATAAATTTCTAAATTTATTTCAGGACCTCAAATTGATTCAGAAAGATCATGAAGAATGCATTGTTAAATCACATTCAATAGACGCCTAATATAATGAAGGAAAATTAAAGAATAATAAAAAAAAATGTATGAATAGATTTATAAATATCAATACAAAATATGTAAGATACAACGAGATTGCACAGTGATTGATATTGATTTCACTTCTACACAGACATGTCCTTAAGCGAATAAATTACTTTAATGTAAAATATACAATACAAATATATATCATTCTAACATTCCGTTAGTGCATATTTAATATCCTTCGATTACTTTTTTTTTTATATCTCCCACGTGGATAAAAGGATTTTAAATGCTGACGATATAGCGAATAAATATATTTTGTTTTATTTAGGAAAGCAGATTAGAAATATTTACTTTACTTATTCAACTAACAGATATTGAATTATTTTATTCCCATCCCCTGCCTGTTTTATTTTGTTTTGTTTCTCTGTAAACCAATTGTTTACTTTTATATGATAAATCAAATAAAAATCTACCCACGGTACTGCTTTAATTTTACGTGGCCGATTCGAATCAGTAATATTTTAAATAAGCGCGGAAATGACATTTTCTTGATGGAAAGCTTCTTAATAACGATTCAGTTTACTGGTTATTTGAAAAACTCTCTTTATTCCATTCAAGTTTTTAGTTAGTGTTGAAAAACCCATTTCATTCTTCTATTTTGAAAGCAGTCCATCTAGAAAAGCCGTCATACCTTTTATTTCACTGTAATTTACAGATGAATGAACGTAATTCCCGAGTAGGCGGTATATTAAAGAAACGCCATCGGAATCCTTCACACTCAAGATAAAGGAAATTCAAAGCTTTTTAATAAAATTTTATGCTTGTAGGATGCCCGCGCTTATTTTAATTTATTTGGCGAACATTGGATTATAATTTAAGTTCCACCTTCGAACCTCATATACGTCAAACATTTGATAAAATATATTTTCCATTTTTACTTTCACTTACCTATATATGAAATATATAGTAAGGGAAAGTATTGCGATCGTGAAAAATTTTAAATTCCATTTTTCAACAGAACTACACGTTATAGGGTCCCCTGAGTCCAAATGACCAAGTCCCGCAAAAAGGTCTGTGTGTCTGTTGTTTGGAAACTTTCGAGCGTAAACGAAAGGTCCTATGAAACTGAAATTTCATTTTTAAGACTACTATACGCCTGAGATGTTACAGAACCTTTTTCATCAAATTCAGCTAACCAGAAGAGCCACTTTTTACCATGCATTTTGCACCTTCTTACGATTTTTGCAAAAACGGCTCTAACGGTTTTGATTAAACTCGCTATGTTGAAGTAAAATTTAATGGACTGTATCCTTCAGCAACTTCCACTTATCCCTGTTGAACAGATCCGTTACCTTGGACTCCATCTAGACAAGCGCCTTACCTGGAATCCTCACACTAGACTGAAACAAGAAGAAGCTGCCTGCAAATGCCGCTTACTACAACACTTACCTGACAAACGATCAAAATTCCCTATTTACTACAAAAAACTCATTTACATCACTATTATCAGACCTATTTGAACCTATGTCATTGAGCTATAAGAATCCACTAAACTATCAAACTCCTCCCACATCCAATCCTTGCAATCCAAAATTCTACGAAAAATCCTCAATTCTGATTAAAATAGTTCGACAGGTCTTAAATGCCGATATTTTATTTTTTCCCCCCTCTAAATTACCTTTAATTTAGTAGATTATATAAAAATAACCATATCATCTTGTCACCACTGATAAAAAACAGGTATTTATTGAAGTTGAACGAATTGGAAATCCAGCTATAGGAGAAAACTGAAAAAAAAAATATTTTTTAATACAATTTTTTGTTTTTGGACATAAGAACAGTAATACGCATGTATAATATACCGTTGTTAAGCTAATGATTTTAGACAAATATTACTTTATGCAAGCTTGTAAAAGTTTATAAAGAGTAATGAAATACTGATTATTTAAGATATAATTGTAATAGATTTTTAATAAAACACATGTTTCTATGGAAATTCAATTAGTTCTTGATTAGTTTTACTCATCTTACCTCTAACATACAAAATTATAACAAACAATAAATAAACAAACAAACCTCTAACTGTGTTTGAAAATTCTTTAATCGATTTTATAAACGGAAGTAAGTGAAAGTCATGTGTTGCCCACACCAGATTTTTATACTCAACAGGAACAGGAAGATGAGTATCCACAAAACTGCATTAACGAAATATACTTTTATGAATATTACAAGGAATAAATATTTATTTAGTATTTTGAAGAAAGTGTTGATATGGTGTAGAGAGAGATTAGAGGAAAGACATCCCCTCTATTTTATCAATGGCCGAAATCAAAACTGAAGTAAATATTCCGGGATTAAATTAAAATTCTAGAAAATAATGAGGCAAAGTTCTGTAAAAATATTTACCTAGAATGATTTTAAAATTAAGAATTTCATGTGAAATACTTATTTAATGGGATTTGAAAGGAAAAATGAAGAATTCTCATACGCTGTCATAAAAAAGTCAACAATATACTGGAAGTACAATAATATGACAATAATATGAATTGGTGATAAAAAGGTCTAGAGAGAGGGTTTAGAGGGAAATAAGTAAGGATAATAATCTTTACTGTATACAATACATTGTCCAAAATAGAATAATATGCTCAATATAATTTTATTCCATAAAGATCAATGTAGTTTAGAACAAATATTAACTTTCAGGTACATTTACGATCGTCCATAACATTTAGAATAGACCCGAAGACCTAAAAATGAATGGATTTTTACTAGAACTAATACGGTGTCCGTTAAGGCTAGATTATAATAACTTAATTATACATATTGTATTCAGCATTCTTTAATGATAAAGTGTTAAATTCATTTCATTTAGTTTTCTTGAGCACGGTTTCTGTACTAACATTTAACTGCTCTGTATTGCAACTTTAAAATTCATTTTGACACAGTCCGGTATCTGGGGTATCTCTTGGATTCCGCTTTTTTTCCTCCACAAGTGGAGGAAAAAGCCCAATCTGGGGTTTCCTTAGCAGTTGTATATATTGTATATAGTTACGATTGTTTGTATGATGTTTATTTATTTGCCAACTTTTTATTTATCTCAATTATAGGTTGTTGTTTTGATTTGTTTTTCTATTTTCTATTATTTTATTGTATATATATGAATTTGTTTATTTTCTGTTTTATATAATTTGACTATTATTATTATTTTCTGTATATATTGTATGAATGTGGTCTCATATCAGTTTTACTATTGTTCATTCTGAAACAGATTGTAATAATTCTCAATAAATGAATATTTAAAAAAAAAAAAAAAATTCATTTTATGAGCAATAACCATTTACCATTTTCTTCTTCACACATTTATATATATCAAATTTCTCAGCTTCGTTGTTTTCTTAAGGATTATTTTTTTATCAGTATTCATTATGATTTTTTGTCTTCGTTATATGTTTTCCAAAGTTTGATCTAATCAATTTTTTTCTTTGTAGTTTCAACGAAAATACAGGTTACTTTATATAATGTCTATGTTGGATTTTATTAACGACTATACCTAAATCCCTAAATGTAGTTATAATATTTCGACACAACTCTGTTGCTCATGATGGGATGTAATTAATCAGAAATATTCCTAGAAGCTTCTATAAAGCCTCTAGTGAACTGGGTGTTCTATTCATTAGATGAATACAGTAAACCGAGGTAGACTTATGGAGAACTGCTGTATAAATGGAGTGTTCAATATAGCTAAATGGAAATATATACCCTATAGCGCATATATGGCCTAGAAGTATATATACTTCTATAAGAGCTCTTATTGATTATGCTAGAACAGTTTGAAAAAGGAATAATTAATTGAGTGGTTTTATGGATAATTTTAATGATGTTGTCATTGTATTCTTCTGCCGACAGGTAACGGCTGTAGGATCGCAGGTTTCCTAACAGTGTTCTCCAGCGAGCTCTCCATCCTGACCCTAACGGTGATAACCTGCGAGCGGTGGTACACCATCACTTACGCTATCCACATGAACAAGAGGCTCAAGCTATCCACTGCCATGAAGATCATGGCTGCAGGCTGGCTCTACGCAATACTGATGGCCGCGCTTCCTCTTGTTGGTGTCAGTGGTTACTTCAAAACCAGGTATTACATTTACAATTTTAATTTTATTCATCATACATTTATATTAATGTGAGAAGCACCTTCAAGACAAAATTTCATGATAAGAAGGGACCGGTCGACCTCGTGAGGAAAGAGTTTATGTGGAAGCAGCGAAAACCTTATTAAACAGTATTAATTAATATATCCAATATATGTATAGAGTATATTTACTGAAACCATTGGAATTCTTTTCCAAGGGTATCGGGTTTACCAATCCCAATAGGTGGCATACAGGTGAAGATTAAATTAAACATGTTTCAATTAGAGCAATTATTATTAAAGATAACTAATACATAGATTTTAAGCTTAAACTCTATTTACATAATATCTAGAACTATAACTGAGAATACTGGGAGACTTATTACTGTTAATTTTGCCAAACAATATCAAACAAAAAAGGTACCCTAAGACTGTAGCTGTAGCTGGCGAAGGTGGAATCAGTCTGCGGCGTCCCTTCTCGGTTTCATTCCCCAGCAACTGACTTCACTCCTCTCCAATCCCGACGGACTTCTCTTGAATCTCTGACTCTTCTGTGTCTCGAATACGATAGCTCCTCTTCTCATAGATGGAATACGACTGACCTCTTAGATTCTCATTTCTCACCCTCATCAATCCTCTTCTTTTCAAAAATACTATATTTTGGAAATATACACTCCTACCAATCTCCTATTGGAGCTCATGACAAAAGGGGCGGAGCTAATATGGGAAGTGTCCGGGGTCGGTGGTCAAGCCTTTGTATACACTTTCTAATACCATATTAAATATCACAAATATCTTTTATTAAAGACGGCGTTGTAAGCATTTATATACTATGCTTATCTTGTGGCCAGGTCTAATACTCTTGTCACTGGGGTCTAGGAAGTTCCCGAGGTACCGTATGGGAGCCCATGGGTCACAAGGAGGGTAGGTAACCGCCCTTTGTACTTTCCTCCAGATCTTATTAATATATATTTTATTAATCTTAAAATAATCTAATAATGAATTTACTCCCCTCATTATACTCAATACTTAATTATATATATATATATAATTTAATATTGTATATAATTGTATTAATATTATATATATATAATTAAATAGGTATTATTAAAGAGCAATTATTATTAAAGATAACTAATAATTTAAACTTAAACTCTATTTACATAATATCTAGAACTCGGACTGAGAATACTGGAGGACTTATTGCTGTTAATTTTGCCAAACAATATCAAAACAAAAAGGTACCTTAAAAAGACAGCTAGCTGGCGAAGGTGGAATCCGTCTGCGGCGTCCCTTCTCGGTTTCATCCCCTAGCACCTGGCTTCACTCCTCTCCGATTGCTCCTCTTTTCATAGATGGAATACGACTGACCTCTGCGATTCTCATATCTCACCCTCACCATCTGCTAGCCGATTACTCAATCACAAGCTGATACCAGTCTTAGGGCGCAAATATATTGCAGGGGATTTGAGAGCTGGAACGGTAGTGGGTTCTATATAATTCCATAGACCCGCTGCCTCTCCAGCCTCCAAAACGCTTGCGGTATAAACGCGACCTTATGGATGACTCTAAAATAACTCTAGGACCGTATTTCAACTTCCGGCAAATTATCTTATTTTTTTCTCTTGGCCATGGATCGAAACAAGTTACTACCTTACTTATTAGTACTTGTTATTTCGATTGACAGATGTTCGAGCCCATGAAGGTCTTTAGGCTTCTCTTTGGATCACGAGAATTTTCGTGAGGACGAGTATTATGACCTTGTTGGCATAAACCTCCATTCCGGTTTATCAAAGCAGGATAACGCTCTGACGGCAATATTTTTAGTTATTCACAGTATAGTCCAGAATTCATAAAGGATCCATCAGGACCGAATTCGTGATGAATAGCAACTTCATGATTCTCAAAAAAGCAAAACATGATTTTTTTTTTTTTTTTCAAATTTCACCCTTGCAGTAAGCTAAAAAGCAGTTTGACTCAAAAAAGTAGCTCAAGGGTTTTCAGCATTTTCACCAACTTTTCATCACAGGGGACAACCTTCCGGCAAAATCTCTTATTAGTAGGGTTCTTTCAAAAAAGTTTTACTGATTTATAACCTCTTATCTGGTTGCTGAATTACTTCGTAAGGGACCGGTCAACTGCTCTTGATGTCACACACCATGCTCCCTAGTTCGCAAATACGTTGGACGGATTTGACTCAACAGCTTTCTGCAGAACATCGCCCAAAGCTCTTATTTCTTTTCAAAATCGCATCTATACTGCTAAATTTTTCAAACCTATGCTGCACAGTGTCCTTGTCTTGGATATCTCCCTCTTCATATTTAATTATTAATTACGAGTCGTTTCAGTGGCTGTGAATTTATTTTCCAGTAATCTATAGTAATTTTCGAAAATTTCGTAGGAAACTATCATGTTTCTTCTTAGAAACAAATATCTAAACTAATCCTTTTTTTGAAGAAGTTCAATGGGGTAAGTAAACAAGTTTAGAGAATGGTCTAAAGGAATTATTAAGTAATAAATAGGATTAAAGTATTTATTCTCCTTTGAAATCTTGAATTTGATAAAATGTGATTTTATTTTCCAATCTATTATATAAACAGTGTGTGTTTGTGTGTGCGTGTGTACAGATTATATATATATATATATATATATATATATATATGTGTGTGTTTGTGTGTGTGTGTGTGTGTGTGTGTGCGTGTGTTTTGGTGTTTGTGTGTGTGTACGTATGCGTGTACATATAATTAGAGAGAGAGAGAGAGAGATATCTTTCTCAAATATTCATTTATTAAGGATATATGATTTAATTTCATCATCGAATTATATTTGATTTATCGCTTCATGGAATGCAGAAAGGGCTGTTTTTCCGATAAGTTTGAAGATAGTAAAGTGTGGTATGAAGTTAAAATTTAAATTAAACAGAAAGGTAAGTAAAACAATTTATTTTTAATTTCCAGAAGTTGATTAACTGAAGAACTGCCCTTTTAACATTTAGTTTTCCAAATGTTATGTAATCTTTTCTTTTTTAAAATCATAATTTAAAAAAAAGAAGTATATTGTAACATCATATTAAGTAGATATTCGTTCTTTTTATCAAAATAAATTATTTCTTTTCATACTTTCTCAAACCATGCTTCCTTTCCAAGTTTCATTATTTTTAATTTTTTTTTTTATGAATCTTTAACTACTATTTTAAATGTGTTACTTACAAAATTGCAAACCACAATTTGAGCCTGTCTATCATTCCACATATTTTTAAAGTAACTACAACACATTCGTTCGCGAATGGCTGCTAATCGGTATTTAAAGATATATCGCAATGCCGAGATGTCTGTGTTAACAAGTTATCAAGATATTGTTACCCTCTAGATAACGGTATTTTCGACTGATACGTTATTTCTACCTGCGTTAGTTAAAACTAATTTGAATACAATGTTCAAAAACCGTAGGGGCTTCTACTTTCAGTCTCTTTGGCAATGTATTTAGTGGCAAATGTAGTAGTCATACTTAATTTCCCTAAGTGTTGAAGATATTATTTTAATTTGTAAAATAAAACATAGATAAACTATGTTTTGCAAAATGACATTAAAAAACTAACATGGTTCTATTTCTGAACCTAATTTAAAATGATTATGTAGGTAGTCAGAAGTCAGTTCACAAAGGACTAGAATTTCCTAAAGGAAAAGAGGGAATTCAATTTGCTTAGTTTAACAACCTCTGCATTAAAGGCTATTTGAAACTAAAATGGCATTTGAAGATGCACATTTACAACTATTATGCAAAACGTAGAATGATTGTAATAATAATGTTTATTTATTTAACGTCACATTATTAAATTTTCAAAAAGTGGTTTCTCAAAGGTTTGAATCAATGGTATAAATTTGGTTCTGATATTCGTGGGGGCAGATTTCACATGTTTATTCCTCTGAGCGCTTTTGGCTCTCCAGGCTTAATTAGGATATGGACCTTTAACGAGCACCTCACATCACACAGGCTTGGGACCACCATTTTACATCTTCTCTGAAGGACGTAAAATAGCTAATATTTTTTTTACTCCCTTTACCTTGGGCATAGATAGCTGTTTTGTTAGCCACTACACCACAGGTGGCCCCCTTAATTAAAAAATAATATTCTATCTTTTTTTTATAGGATAGTTGAACTGGAGACAAGAAGGGTATAGGTCATATAAAAAACTTTAAAAGGAATTCAGTATACTTGTTCACTGATTATGGTTACAATCAATGGAAGCATATTTCCTCTTAAATGGGTGGATGATGCCTGATTCGATTCAGCTATGTAAGAACAGCTGGCATTATTAAAGGCATTCAAATAGTAACGATTTAATTCATTTACTGACGCGCTTATCTTGCTCAAGTCCGCCGTGTTCCATCAGAACCTGAGGCTTTCGAATTGTTGAAGTCATTTATAACCTGGGCGATCCCGTCTAAATCTAGCCGGCTCACTTCATTGGCATTGTCCACATCCCAGAATGTTAATATTACTCTATTACATTATTTAAAAAAAAAAGAATAAAGAGGATGATGGTGAATCATGAAAATTTGAAGGAATTTTTTAAACCAGCAATTAATATTTCTAGTTTAATATTCAACAACAAAAAGATCATCCTAAATGAACCGGGATAGATTAAATTTTATAATGATTACCTGTCAAATCTCTTGACACCCTTAATATATTTTCAAAAAAATTAACTGAGATCGTATCGAAGCTAAATAAACAAAAAGGGGTTAAAGCTTGGAAATTCGTTATCACTTTATACTATAGCTGCTCATAAACTTTTTGATTGTTTCGTTTTTTTCTTTTATGTTATTACTTTGTTTATTTTTGCAGTAAACATTTAAACCAAGAGAATGTTAAGTAAAATTGAAATAAATTTAAACCATTATATCTATTTTACCGATGGTAGAGAGAGGTCTTAATATTTATGGTACTAAGATATAAATATAATATAAATAAACGATTTTTAAATCTTACTAGGCAATGGATCCGAATTCTAGTTCTCGACTAAGCGACCATCATTAGATGTCTTTGCATGCTCGCTTAGACTGATTACGGTCTTGGATATGTGTTTCAACATTCGGCTTGTGTGTGGTGATGAACATTTTGATGGTATGAAGTTTGTGTTGTAATATAAATCGGATTTCTTGACTGCGCATCTCAGACGTGTAAGGACGAAAATTTATCATTATAATCAATACTAAAGTGTTCGCAAATGGCTACTGTGATTTTCAAACAAATCAAGGAGCATTCAAGTGCACTAGACATTGTGCGTATAAAGTTTCAATACCTAACTAATGCCAAGGTGTGTTGCAGTCGCTCCCAAGTGTTTCAATCACCTGCGAGTACAAAGGCAGTTTCAAATCTGAACAAACATTTTTTCAAATCAGCAGCTTAGGACAATTAGAGTAAAATCAGTATCAGAGTAAATTTCCTATTGGCAACTCTTTTTATTTAATCATGATGGTAAATTGACTATCTAACAATAATTTAGGCATTAACAGAAAGTTACAGTCTTTAAGTTAAAAAAATATTTTTACTTTCAGTTCCCTATATATTAAACATATAATGAGGGAAAGTATCAGGATCGTGAAAATTTTCGAATTACAGTTTTGAATGGAAATATACGTTTTAGGGCCCCCTGATTCCAAATAACCATATCCTAGAAAAAATCGCAAAACGATAAAAAGTATAAAACTAAAATTTCATATTTTAAGTGCATCTATGCCAGAGATGTTACAGCAACTTTTTCATCAAACCCGGCAAATGGATCAAATTCAGCGGAAGAGCCACTTGCTGACGGTTTTGATTAAACTCGATGTAAAATGTAATGGGCTCTAATATCATGTAAATTTCATTTTAATTGAAATATTCTAACAGGATAAGCCCTGGTTGTAGTTGTTATCATTGATAAAAACGTCTAAATATATAAGTTGAACGAATTCGGTATACAACTAATGGAGAGAAGAGCATAACTATTTTTTTATTTTTTTGTGTTTTTGAACATAAAAACGGTAATACAGGTGTATAATAAACCGTTGGAATACTAAAGATTTTAGGAAAACAATTATCCTATACACAAAAAGGTAAATTGTAAAGGAGAGTGATAAAAAGCGGACATAATTAACTGATTGTTGCAGATAAATTAATAAATTATTCAATGTAAAATTAAGATTCCAAAACAAACTAAATATAATTATTTAAACCTTTTTGAACTCTGTTTATTAGTTATTAAATTGATTTTAACACCCAAGGTAAGTGAAAGTCGTTTGTTGTAGCACCATATTTATTTTTAAATATAGTGTTCTGAAGCGAGAATCGTTTTACAGTAGCTGAAAGGGTTGGGAAATTTTCGCCAAGCATTAATACATTCTGTTTATAATTTAAAAATACGGGAAATATCTCCTGTCGTCAAATGGCCCGTACACAGTATATGTCGTGATGCCGGTGGTGATAAAGAAATTTGTAGTCCCTAGCGGGAAGCATTGAATCATAAAATATTTCTTGCCAAAACCGTTTCCAGATTTTTTTTTTTTTTTTTGTTTGTTATAAGACAAAAATAGTACCTACTTTTGATTCTTTCTTATTGTTTTTTTTTTCCTTTTGTGGAAATAAAAAATATTTTTACAACATTCACATACGCCTTTTTGTTTTATTGTCTCTAATTAATATAATTATTTATTTTAATATAATTAAAATCAGATCATGCCACGGTATTGATTGGTTAGTGTTAAAAATTTGATTATGAATTAGCTCAAATCCACATATTCATAATTATATTTTTATATAAATAAGATCTCTTATCTAGATTTATCTTATAAATATAGCTCCATCAAAGAATTTTAGTTATTTGAATATATATAAATTAAGATTGGATAACCCCATTGAGAAAAATCGTTTAAGAAACTGCGAAACAATATGGAGAACAGGCCAATATAAACTGTTGGATACAATAAAAGATACCAAAAAATGGACCACGAGCACTAGGATTTCCAAAAAAGAGAAGAGAATTTTATGCCGGCTTCGTACACAACCTAATATTTTTAATCAAATAATTTATTTGAACCATTTCCTAATAATTCTTTCAGCTTGAGATATGGAAACGATATAATCATCAGGGAACATACTTGAGTTTCAGGAAAGACGGAATCAATTGCAGAAAATTACTTGAAAAAGACTAATTAGAGTTACGAAATCGCAATAAAAAAAGATTAATGTAATATTTTCATCGCCGGGAAATGTTGATTGAATTAACCTTAGTGGATCTTTCTGCTTCATCTTAATTATAACAATACTATTATTACTATTATTTACCAATCACTATAGTTATTTTGATTAGTATAATCTAATGAGATTTTTTTATAATTAACTACCTGTAATTGGACCTTGGCATGTTGGTGGATGATGCTAAATAAAAGATAAGCAATATTTATTTCTACATGTTGATAATCATAGTCATTCATTGTATGGAAAAGAAATTATTTCTTTTATCTTTTCTATAAAAAACTTAAAATTGACAATTAATTTTAATGAATCGCAGTTTTCTATTTTAAAAAAATAATAATAATTTGGCTTTGAGTTATGAATTCATGAACAATAGACAAAAGTATTACGATCTTGAAAATTGTCCTTATTAATTTGTCAACAAAATACTCTTTTTAATGAATCCTAAATCTAAATAATCAAATCTATCTAAAATGCCTACCTAAACGTGATAGTTCAAAAACAAAACCTCCTAATAAACTTGAATAACGTATCAGCATTAAAAAAACTACCTTAAATTTTATATATTTTTTACCATTTTTCGCTGTTGACAGCGGTAATTCAGACTCTAGAAACTCATTATGCTAAAGTAAAATTCAATGACCTTTAATTCACTCAAATAATTCGATAGATGTAACCAAATTTTATAAAACCAAAATTTCAAAAAGTTTTTCTCTTAACAGCCTTTAATTGTTTTACTTGAAAAATGTCGTATAATCAACAGATTATTTACTTATTATTATCATTCGCGATCCATGCCTCGGTGTTTGAAGATATCCAGTGGAGAATACGTATTAATGAAGAGTTGTGCACCGGATGTGTCCTCAATCGTAAGGAGAATCAGATCCAGATAGCAGGGACCTGAGAATTAATCCCCAAACGCTTGCTGGAGGTTAGACCTGAAAGGTAGGCAAAGTCCGCTTAGGTGGCTGGACGTGGTGAAGGAATTAATGATGAAAATGGAATTCAAAATGTTTGATACTTACTCTTAATCAACCAAAAGATAACCAATTGTAAATAAGTCGAAGCTAAAAAGCGAAATTGAAAGATTGCAGCTACCGACCGCATGAAGAGAACTTTAAGTAAAATGTTCCCAAAATTTTACTTGTTACTATCTCATTATATTATACTTGGTTTTATTTATAAAGGAGATAAGAAAAAGAGTTAATTTAAAAAACAAAACAACTTTCTTTAATTTTTATCAACAAAAAAAAGATTAATATAAACTATAAAATAGTTTGATAAGTAACAAAAGAAGAAATATTTTTCCAGATTGAAAAAATGTCCTTTAATAATATTGACAATTTAATATGTTATAGTGAGGAAAAACTAAAGAGTCACAACCGTTCACAAACAGATTATTTCCAAATCTTATTGAAAGATTAATTTTAAGTTCGCCACGTATCGAAACCAACTGGAGACCAAATGATTTGCTCGTTCCATATCTTTGATTGATAGCAGGTTTAAAGAGGCGTTTATCATCCACCCCTTCTGTTTACGAAAAAGAAGTTTTAAACCGATAAACCGGTTTGAACAATATTCATTCAATCTCTAAATGGTAATTTCATTATAATTTTTTTTTTCTTTATATCTTTATTTACACCTGTCAGAAGATGTCTGACAATCAGCAAATGTGTTGGACAAAAGTAAGATCAGACATGATAGGCATGGGGAAGTAAAATGCCCAGCAGCACACCTTCCAAGGCTTTAATCTGGCTGAGGAGGTCCCTCATCCAGCTTCGTTTTAGCCTTCTTCTGACCGGCATTTCAGCAACTGACGTGTCATTAATCAGTCTATTGTCGTTTCCGTTAAGTTTAATGTGAAATCGAGAATAGAGTGTTCGTATATGTTGGTCAATTGTTGGTTGCTGTAAGTCCGTATGTAGGGTTCTGTTGCTTACGTACCAAGGAGCTGTCGTTATGAGTCTTAAAATTTTGGATTTAAATGATTGCAGTTTTTGTATGTGAGTCTTTTTTGCTGAACCAAAAATCTGTGAAGCGTAAGTCCATATTGGCTTAAGAAGGTATGTGTATGTATTCAGTTTCTGTCTAATTTTTAATTTTGATGATTTTGAAAAAAGAGAGTATAGTATTTTCAGTCGGTGGTTGAGAGTCTGTCTTTTCATCTTGACATGTGGGCCCCAAGTCATCCTTCGATCGAGTGTCAGTCCTAGGTAATGTACAGAGTTTGTCTGAGGAATTTGGTTGTTGTCAATAAAAATTGGTGGGCAAGTGTTTTGTCGTAGTGTAAACGTTACGTGTTTTGATTTGTCGTGATTTAAACGAATTTTCCAAAGATTTTGCCAATTTTGTAGTATCATCAAGTGATTTTGTAGAGTCAGTGAGGCCAGTATGGGATCGCCGTTTGATGTTAGAATTGCAGTATCGTCCGTGTAAGTAGCAATCAATGTGGTGGGGTGAGTTGGTATGTCATGTGTGTATACAATGTATAGGAGCGGAGCAAGTATCTATCCTTGCGGTACTCCTGCCAAGACTCGTCGGATTGAAGAAGTTTCTGAGCCCTGCCGAACAGAGAAAAACCTATCGAAGAGGAAAGAGTGTATAATAAGATAGTACGTGTAAGATAGTATGTTCTTAAGTTTAAAGAGAAGCCCCTCGTGCCAGACTTTATCAAACGCTTGGGCAAGATCCAAAAATACCCCAGTTGCGTATTGCTTTTTTTCTAGTGCTCCTGCAATGAAGTCAGTAACTCTATGTAATTGATGAAAAAATTGAAATTATTATATAAATAATTTGATATTAAATCATCAAGTTGAAAAGAAAGTGCGTTATTCAACAATTGAGACGTTGGTTTCCGAAATATAGTAAAGGGCTTTTTTTACGAAATTGATTTTTTCACATAATTTTATTCTCATCTTTTAGTTTTATTTAAATATCCTATTTGATTTTATCTAATGGACACTCAAGTTCTTTAAAAAAAGATTCAGAAATGCAATTATCTTCTAAAGGTACTAATTACACATTAAGTTTCGTTCATAAGGACATTAAAACAATTACAGTTCGTAACGTAAATATGGCCTTATTAATGTAGGAAAAAAACTATTCTATATTTTATTGCAAAAATAATCAAATAAGTTGGTTTAATAATAGAGTAATGAGAGATTTTCGCGCTTCCTGTGAAATTTCCTAGAGTGGATATAGTACCTTTTGGAATTCGAAGTCAATTCTGATCGTAAGGAATACTAGATGTATTGGAATAAAGGCTACTCTTCTTATGACTTCACGGAAGTACAGATGAAATATTTTGGGGAAGATGATTTGTTAATGAAATAAATTAGAGTAGGTAGAGATGGTGTTTTAGGGCGATTAATGATGAGATTGTTACGCCCAGAAATAAATTAGAGATGAGCAGGACTTACTTTCTTTTGACATTGATTACCTTTTAAGACATTAAACTACTTTATCAGTAGTTTCTAAAAGTACTGAAACAGCATTAGTTCAGCTCAAAAAGTACTTTTTACAGGTTTATATCAACTCAGATCAAATCAGATGAGTTTCAACATTGAATACCAACAGTAAGTCAAAGTTATTCGTCAGATAAACTTTACCGGATTACTAAGCCTCTTCATGGGTCTCGTAGAAAGAAGCTGGTAAGTAGAGTACCTACGAATAGAGAGACCAACCCAGAAAAAGTTTTGTATTATTTCAGGTAGTTGAGCACAGACTGTTCGCTGATTGATAGTTTATTGATCTGATCTGATTTACTTGAAAGTATAAGTAGAAATTATTTTACCAGGTTTCTCAGACATGTTATAAGTTAAAAAGGCTGCTACATAAGATGTTATTACAGAGGCCAATGTACTATTAAATATTAATAATTGTCGTTATGGAACTTCATGACATGTCTTAAGTGATTTTAATTGAAGTTTATTATAAAAAAATAAAATAAAAATAACCTGTATCTCTACAACCCAAGTTCTTTGCACTTTAAGTACTGATTATAGCCGTGCAAGAAAGTTATTAGCAGCAATAAAATATTATACACAGTATAATGAAATTAATTATTCGGAAGAAACATATAACAATGATAAATAATTGGCTCATAATTCCTTCCAAAATGTTTATTCTATACCAATAATTATTTGGAATCTACGTTTCGTGGTTTTCTCCATCTTCAGTACTCACTACACTATGTTAAAATAAATAACATTTATTATTACAAAAAATGAAATATCGGTCAATCATTTCAAAATCGTCCAATTGGTGCTCAACATTTTTTATTTCATTGATTTTTTACTTTCACTTACCTATGAAATATATAGTAAGGGAAAGTATTGCGATCGTGGAAATTTTCGAATTCCAGTTTTAAACGGAAATACACGTTTTAGGGTCCCCTGAGTCCAAATAACCAAGTCCCGCAAAAGGTCTGTGTGTGTGTGTGTGTGTGTGTGTGTGTGTGTGTGTGTGTGTGTGTAACTAATTTCAAAAAATAATACTTAAAAATGATTAAAACTGGTAAAAACGTTAAGTCTAAAATTATTTCAATGCTCAAGACGGTTTGAGAATGAATACTAAAAATTATCAATTCTTAACTGACAAACCTAACAAAGAAGTTAATAAGTGAGCGGCTGCGATATGAAAGGTACAAATAATTGAGTAAACATTGCGTTAATTGCTTACTTAATTTCCAAAAAGAGATTCTAAATTAAATTTACTCAGTAGAAGAAAGAGAAAGGATGGGGGACGTGAAGGGGAAGGCCCTGATGAGCAATTAATCCAGCCTTTCAGTAGGCGCTAGAAGAGCAACCTAGGCAGGGAGCTCTCTGTCTTTTCAACATTTTCACCAATGGCTCAAAAAAATCTTGAGCCAAACTATATTCTCAGCTTCGAGTGGTGATTTGTTTTATTTTTATAATTGTTGTTGTTGTTGTTGTTTGGGGCTTTGAGGCGTAAAACCCAGGGGTCATAAACGCCTATAGTTCTCTTTAAGTATAAATGAATAAATAAATCAAAACTAATAAACTAGACGTATAATAATTAGATAAAATAGTAAAAAATAAATAAATAAATACTTAAAAAATAAATAAAATAAAAATGAGTTAAATTAAAAGACTATATTTTATTAAATAGTAGGTGTTTCTTAAGAAACCTGAACAGCGCCGAGATGTTGTTTTCATTATCGGAGAGTATGAAGGATATATTAGGTATAAGCCCAAATTTGTTTAAACCTGTCCTATAAGAAAGGCATTCTTCTAAAATGTGGCCTACAGTCAAGATATTGTTACAATGTGGGCACTTAGGAGGTGGCTGCTTGGTAATGAGATGAAGATGGGTCATGTTAGTGTGGCCAATCCTTAATCTGGCCAGGATAACTTCCTCTCTGCGGCTTGAGCGACATGATGAGGACCAAGGCCCCACTTTTGTGGCCAATGGCAGCCGATTTTCCTTTCGGAGCGGCTGAGACATATCTCGCGGTGTTAGGATAGCTACACCTTGACCGCGAAGGGTGAGCGCCTGTTTGGCGGCCCTATCCGCCAGCTCATTACCCACTATCCCCACATGGCTTGGGATCCAAATAAAGCATACTGTCTTTTCCAATTCTTGGAGCATATGGATATATCGGTGTATCTTTAGGACGAGAGGTTGGGGAGAGTACATGCTATGTAAACCTTTCAAGGCACTCAGTGAGTCGGTAACTATGGTGATTGATTGTGAGGGAACTGACATAGCGTAGTGTAAAGCTGAAACTATTGCTTGAAGCTCTGCAGTATAAATGTTACATAATTTATGTAATTTTATTTTGTGTGTCGAGTTGTGTGTAACGAATGAGCAGGCAGTAGATTCTTCTGATTTTGATCCATCTGTATAGACTAAAAAGGTATCCGGAAGAGTATGGAGCAGAGTGGTAAATTCATTTTTGTATTCGGAAGGGGAGGTATTGGTTTTGAGTAATCGAGACAAGTCAAGCATAATATTGGGGGGTTTGTGAAGCCACGGAGGGTTTAGAGGTTCTGGTTTGCAGATAGGTAAGCTTTTAAGGAAATCGATGGCGGAAGACATTCTTTCTGTTAAAGGGAGGGTTGAGTTAGGTTTGTTTCTAAAAGCATTTGTGAATTTTGGTTTAAATATGGAGCTATGGGTAGGATGATCAGGTTGGAGAATTAGTTTCGATATATAGTTCACAGCTAGTTTTTTTCTTCGAAATAATAGCGGAGGTATACCTGCTTCGGCGCATAAACTAAGAACTGGGCTTGTTCGGAAGGCCCCGGTTGCGTTTCTGATGCCCATATGGTGCACTGTATCTAGCTTATTTAGAGTACGAAAACGAGCCGATCCATAAACAAAGCATGCATGATCTAATTTGGAACAAACTAAATGTTGGTAGATCTTAAACATCGTAGAGCGATCGGATCCCCAGGAAGTATTGCTAAGGTATCTTAATATAGTAAGTTTTTTTGTTGTAGCCGATTTAAGTGCTGAAACATGTGGTTCCCATGATAGTCTTTTATCGAACGTCAACCCCAAAAATTTATGACTATTTGTATAAAGAATGGGAGAATTTCCGAGGTAAAGTGTAGGGGAGGCGGGAGTATTTCTTTTCCTTCTGAAATGTAGAGCTCTGGTTTTTTCGGAGGAGAATTCGAGATCAATGGAATGTGACCAGTTGTTGATGCGATTAATAGCGTCTTGTAGCTTGTGCTGTATAGTAGTAACGTTTCCAGAACGGCAGGCAATGGCGAAATCATCTGCGAACAGCATCGGTTTGACACCTCGAGGTAGGTTGAGCCCCAGTTCGTTGATAGCGAGGCAAAACAAAGTCGGACTAAGCACACAGCCTTGTGGGACTCCTTTAATCTGTTCTTGGTTCGCAGACAGTTCGCATCCTATCCTAATTCTAAAGAAACGATGTTGAAGGAATTCCTGTATGTAATGGAACAGATGACCATGTATCCCATTGGACGAGGGTTTGCTGAGGATCACTGAATGGTTAATGTTATCAAAAGCTTTAGTCATGTCGAAGAATATGGCTATTAGTTGCTGGGAATTGATAAAGGCGTATTGGATTTCGGTTTCTAGTGTGACTAGGTGATCAACTGTGCAGCGGCCTTTGCGGAATCCAGATTGAAATGGTTGAAGCAAATTGTTGTTTTCTATCGTGCACATTGTTTACCATACGCTCCATAATTTTGCTCAAACAACTAGTGAGGAATATGGGGCGATAGCTGTTGAGTAAACGCTTATCTTTTTCACTTTTTGGAATAGGGATGACAAATGAGTGACGCCAGAAATTCGGAAATTGTCCCGTGGACTAAACATGATTATAATAATTAAGCAGCCATGTAAGCGTATTGCTAGATAGATGTTTAATCATGTCATAATGGACCAGATCGGGGCCAGGAGTGGATCCTTTAACGGAGGACAAAGTATTTTTTAGTTCCCACTTTGAGAACGGGATATTATAATCGGTGGAGTCATCATGTATACTTCTATTTACATAATCTATGACTTCACAATCGTTATTGCTTGAGCCAGAGGTGTAGATTTCAGAAAAGAAATTGCCAAAAGCATCTGCGACGGTTTTAGGATCGTCGGAGAGTTGTCCATTGATGAGGATGGTGTAACGTGTTGACGAAGAGGATTTAGTGATCTTACGAATTTTTTTCCAGATTTGAGTTGACGTCGTTGACGAATTAATGGAGCTTATATATTTTTTCTATGATTCGCTTTTGCTCAGTTTGATTATTCTTCGGCAAAGAGCTCTCTGCCTCTTATATTCTACGAGATTTTCTGATGTCATACATTTTTGGAATTTTTTGTACGCTTTTCGACGATCTCTGATCGCTTCCCTGCAAGCATCGTTAAACCAAGGTACGAGTGGTCTTCTTGGTGAGTCAGAAGACATTGGTATCGATTCTTTAGCTGCACGAATGATCGTATTAGTGATAGTTGAACAACCCTCATCAATGGTCAATTCATGAGGAGGGGTTCGAGGTGCCGAAGCTAAGGAGGCAAAGAGATCCCAGTCCGCTCTATGGAGCATCCATTTCGGAGTTATACGAGTAGGTTTAACATGTTTCATTTTAATCAGCAAGGGAAAATGGTCACTACCATGTAGATCGGGCAAGACGGTCCAGTCTACGTCGTTATATAGGGAAGGGGAACAGAGGGACAGATCAAGAGCTGAATATGTCCCATAGCTGGAACTTAGGAAGGTAGGGTCACCGGAGTTGAGAAGTAGGAGATTAGAAGTGTCTAGAAAGTTTTCTATTATTTTACCCCGGATATTCATATTTGGAGAACCCCAAAGAGGATTGTGTCCGTTCATGTCTCCAACAAAAAGAACAGGACGAGGTAATTGGGTATAAATATCCAAGAGTTGATTGGTGTCTATTGTAGGATCCTGTGGGAGGTATATATTACATATGGTTAACGGAAAGTCTCGATGTACTCTAACGGCTACGGTTTGTAGCCGGGAGTTGAGAGGGATCGATTCGGAGTAAACGGATTTGTGCACGGCTATGAGGACACCGTGGTAACCATGGTTCTGATTTGGTCCGTCTTTTCGGTATATTTCGAAATTTTTTAGAGAAAAGGGGTCCGTTGTTTTTAGCATTGTCTCTTGAAGAGCAATGACAGTTGCCTCATTATCGTGAATTAAAATTTTTAAGTCATTGAAATGAGATCTTAAGCCATTGCAGTTCCATTGAAGTATCGCCATTTTGAGAGATATGATCGAAAGAGATTAAAATGTCAGGAGGCAATATAAACAAAAAGAGAAGTGCAAAAGAAGAATTAAATAAAACAAGATACGACTGGTAACTAAAAAAATAATTATTTATAGTAATTAGAATTATATAAATAAACGGATAAGAGAAAGTAGAATTAAACAAAAAAGTAGCGGTGGTAATGGTAAATTTAAATATATGGAAATGAAAGCAACACATGAGAGAGGAAATTAAAAATATATCTTCATATGTTAATAAGGAGACTAAAAAATAAATTAGAAAAGATGAAAGAAGATGTGTAATAATTATATTTTGTGCTGGAATATATTTACTTTTGAAAGATAATTTGATAGATTGGTCAGCATCATTGAAACGGATGCATTTCCGGTCGGAAAGAATTGTTGATAGGCAACTAACAGTTAAAAATTCAGGAGGCAATATAACCATAATGATAAGTTGAAGAGAAAAAAATAATAAAACAAAATATGACGAGTAATTAAAAAAATAATAGTTTATAGCATATAGAATTAAATAAATAAACAGGTAAGATAGAGTAGAATTAAACAAATAAGTAGTATTGATAGTGGTAAATTTAAATATATGGAAATGACAGGTACACATGAGAGAGGAAATAATACATATATCTTCATATGTCAAGAGAAAATCGAAAAAATATATTAGAAAAAATAAAATTAGATGTGTAATAGTTATATTTTGTGCTAGAATATATTTACCTTTGAAAGACACTTTGATATATCGGTCAGCATCATCGGAATAGATGTACTTACAGTCGGAAAGAATTTTTAATATATAGCTGCCAGTTTCATTTGTTTTTGAAAGGAAGAAGATAAAAAATACAGTAAATAGATATGTGGCTAAAAATATTTTCAAATGGCCATTATAAACACTACCGTACACATAAACAAGAGATTGTCGGTGATTAATAAAAAAATAAGATTTATAGACGTAATAATGAGAAGAATGTAAAGCAGGAAGTTTGTTTACAAGTGCAGAAGCGAACGGTTTAGTTATGTTTATGTTTATGCTAGGTATTGATAAGAAGATGTTTCGAGAGAAGTGAAGTGTAAAATTTGTACGATTACTGTTATTGTTGTAATGTTGGTGTATATTGTTCTTTGTGGAAATAGATTTATATTTTCTAATAGATATAAACGAGTCGGGGCCAGCAATGAAATTGAAAAAGTTAGTGGTGATAGTGTTATTTTTATCGAAATTTGTGAACGTTTCGTAAGTCATTAATTTTTTTTAGATTTTCGGTTGCCCTGTTTTTTAGGATATACGATGGTAAATTCTCCTTCCGGATCTACTCCTGTGTTTAAAACACAGATACCGGAAGGTCCCGGATCAGAAGAGACAGGGAGCAGAGGAGAGGGGAGGACTGGAGAAGGAGGGGGAATAGAAGAGGAGGGGAGGGGATCAGTTCTAGTCCTGGACGCGGAGCGAGACCGACCTCGAACAGGACAGGGGGTCTCTTGGGAGATGAGGGAGGGGGTGGGAAAGGAGAGGGGGTGGCCGGAGGAGCGGAAGGGGGGCGGCCGGTGGAGGCGGAAGGGGGGCGGCCGCTGGAGGCGGAGGGGGGGCGGCCACTCCTGGTGAGGGATTAGAGGTTAATGAAGGATTAGTTTTAACATTATCATCGTTTTTTTTAATGTTTTCTCTAAAATTAAATGTGAAATCGGTCTGAATACCAATATCTTTAGTCGTGGTTGATTGTTGTTTTGTAATTTCGGAAAATGATTTGGTGAATTGAACTGGGTTTTTTTCTAGATATATTTTTTTTGCTTGATTGAACGGAATTTTATTCATTGTCTGTATGCTTTTTATTTCTTTGTGGATTTTAAAAATGGGGCACGTACGATCTAGTGCGTTATGATTCCCGCCACAGTTGGCACACCTGGCAGGCAATGTACACCGACCGTTATCAGCATGCTTTAATTCCCCGCATTGGATGCATTTTGCTTGTTGTTTACAAACATTAGTAGGATGAGAAAATCCTAAACAATTAAAACAACGTTGGGGCGAAGGATTAAAGCTGAGTACCTTGACCGCAAAATAGCCTATGTTCAATGTCTCAGGAATTTGAGGGGTCGGGAAGGTAACGATATATGAGTTTGTCATTATTTCCTCACCATTTTTTTTAATTTTGATTCTAGTTATATCAATGATTTTTGCGGACAATTCCTTTTTAATTTCGTCTATTTCCAAAAATTGGAGATCGTAACACTTTATTACTCCTTTACTATAATTTAAAGTCCTATGTGGGGTTACCTGAATAGGAAACTGTCCTCCGAAATTCTTACATTTTAACAAGTTTTCCGATTGTTTCGAAGTTTTGGTTTCAATAAGAAGAGAACCATTTCTAAGTTTTTTAACATTTTTTAGGTCTCCTACTAATCCTGACAGAAATTTATTTATAAGAAAGGGTGAAACTTTTTGAAAAGATTCATCATCCGTTCTTTCTATTATAAGGAAAGTGGGACTAATGGGTACAGCGCTATCAATATGCCCATTTTCAATTTTTAGGCGAACTCGGGCTCGTTTTCTTTTAGTTTTAGGGCTATTTAGGTCTATAAGATCCTCCATAGGATTTTATTTGCCCAAGAAATATATAAAAGAGCAGAAAATAAAATAAATTAATGAAATAAAAAATACAAAATATAAAATTTAGAAGTAAGAAAAAATTAATAAAAAGAAAAACCACTTTATAGTTTTAACTTAAAAAATAAAATAACATGAGATAAATGTGATTAGCTAAAATATAAATGTAATAGTATGAAATTATAAAATCTTAGCTGGTCGTGGAGCAACTAGAGGGACGTCTTCTCTCTTCTAATGCTGAACACTGAATGTGTTTATAATTGTTTGTTGCATTTTATTCTAGCTTTTTTATCAAATTCGGCAGAACGGAAGTGCTACTTTATACCGTGCATTTACTACTTTTTTTACTTTCACATACCTAGACATGAAATACATAGTAAGGGAAAGTATTGCGATCGTGAAACTTTTCGAATTCCAGTTTTCGACGGAAATACACGTTTGAAGGTCTTCTGAGTCCAAATAACTAAGTCCCGAAAAAAAGGTGTGTGTGTGTGTGTATGTGTGTGTGGTAAGTCTATCGCAAAAACTATAAGACCTACGAAAATGAAATTTCATATTTCAGACAACTATACGCACGAGACGTTACAGCAACTTTTTCTTCAAAATCACCTAACCAGAAGAGCCATTTACATCACTTTATACCATGGATTTGCATCTATTTACGATTTTCTCAAAAACGGTTCGAACGATTTTGATTAAACTCTCTATATTGATGTAAAATTTAATGAGCTTTAATATCATGTAGGTTTTATTTTGATTGAAATAGCCTGGCTGGACTTAATGCTGATATTTTCTTCCTCTAAACTACCTTAAATTGTGTACATTCCAAAAGATTAACCATATCATCTTAATGACATTGATAAAGGATGGCTAAATATACTAGTTGGGCAAATTTGATGACTAACTAAAGGATAAAAGAGAACAACTATTTTTTTATGTATTTTTTTATTTGTTTTTTATATTAAGAACAGTATAATACAACATAGGAAAGAGAAATATTTTAGAAAAATATTATCTGATACGCAAAATTGTAAAAGGTAGTATAAAGTGATGAATAGGGAATAAACTTATAATTGATAAACAATTTAATGTAGTTATATCGATTTATCTAAATCATATTTTTCCAACGAAAATGAAATAAACGTTTTATTAAAATAAACTTTCAATATTTTTCGAACTGAAGTATATTTAATATTTTTTAAATTGATTTTAATAGTCGAGGTAAGTGAATGTCGTGTGTTGCGCGCTGCAGATGTATTACCAATTTGATGAAACTCGTTACAACTATGTAAAATTACTAGGCTGCAATACGATGCAGGTTTTAAATTTTAAATGTTCTTTCTATAAAGTACCTTAAATATTTTTTTTTACTTTATAGGCGTTCCATCAAGGGTTGCCTCCACCAGTCAGTGCAGAGTTCCAAGCGCTTCGGTCCAACCAATCATCTTCCTGCAGGCCTCGGCCAGCCATTTCTTCTTGGACTCCTTCAATCCACCTGCTTCTGGGTCGTCCACGCCCTCTCCTTCCTGGCGGAACCCAATCCAGGATTCTATTGGGCCAACATTCCTCATTCATTCTTTTAACATGTCCATACTATCTTAGGCGGCGTGCCTCGATCTTTTCATTCACCGATGCACCCACCTCCATCCTCTGGCGAACAACTTCATTCCTAACTTTGTCCAGCCTGGTGACCCGTATACACCTTCTCCAGAAATCCATCTCCACCGCTTGCACCCTCGAATACAAACGGGAGTTCATTGTCCATGTGTCTGAAGCGTATGTCAGGATAGACTCAACTATGGCTGAGAAAATTCGGCGTTTGTTCTCGGAAGATATCTCCGTATTCCAAAGGACTGGATGTAACATTCGGGTAGCCTTACGGGCCTGTTCTACCTTCTTTCTCACGTCATGCTCAGACGACCCGGCAGCATCCAAATAAGATCCAAGATATTTGAAAACGTCCACCTTTTTACAAGTTTCGCTGTCTACCCGAAGCGCACCAGAGTCATTATCGCCAATGGCCATGTAATCGGTCTTCTCGAAGTTAATTTTAACCCCGCCGCTTCATAGAAGGACTTCAGTGAGAATATCATAATTTCGAGATAGACTTTCCGCCTCGCAAAAACGACCTCAAAAAACAAAGATATCAGCTGCTCGTCGTCAATGAACGGCCCAACATCCCCACATTGCTCGTACCATGGCTTCACCGATTCATGCAGGTATATCTTAAAAAGTGTAGGTGACATACTACACCCCTGCTATAATCCCTTGGTACCATGAAAAGGGTTATAGATATGGTTCCCACATCTTATCTGATATACATCATTGCTGTACAAGTGCCTCACAGCCTTTTTCAATGACTTATACCAGCCTCTCTAAGTGCCAGCCACAGTCTGTCCCTAGGTACATTATCATACGCCTGTTCCAGGTCGATAAACGCCATATGGAGTTGCTGCTTTCTTTCTTGGGACTTCTCAATGAGCTGGCGAAGAACAAATAAGTTGTCCGTACATGACCGGCCCGCTGTAAAACCCGCTTGCTCCGAGGGGTAAAATATGCCTCCTCTAACTTGTCCCGGAGCATTCTACCCATAATCCTGGTGACGGAGCTTTGCACGCATATTCCTCGGTAGTTCCTGCACACTTTTCTGTCTCCCCTCTTGTATATTGTATAAATATTTTTAATTCTAAAAAAATAATTATTTCAGCTTGTTAACAATGATAACGAACGGGCGAATATACCTGAGAATTTTTCACTCCTTTTCCCTTGAACATAGAAAGCTAATAAGGACTGCGAATAACCAATATAGTATCTTTATTCTGTCTTATGATTTTAATTATACATGTTATTTATGAAGGAGATTGAACTGACAAAGCTCGAAACATATTTAACAAAAGGACGCTTTTTTTAAATAAATGTATAATTAATTTATTTTTTAAAACTATTTTTCACATCGTGATTGTCATCGTGCGACTGAAACGACGAATGAATAATCCGAAATTTCACATCCTTGGCTCATTAAATGAGATTGTTGAGAAAAGTTGTTTGTGGGTTTCATTATCATAAGGAGTTTTGATTATCTCTGATTCGTCACTTAAAGATTTGCGCCTGTGTAAATGTTGCTCTTAAAATCTCCCTTCTCCAAAACTCTGTTGAAATGAAAATCATACTTTTCATCAATTGCGACTAAAATTCTTACTTATTTATAATTTCAAAGCTTTATGATGCTTGAGAATTGACAGTACCTCAAGCTGAATTTAATGTCTGCATTCCCAAAATATGTAACGTATTGAGTTAAGGACGAGATAGGATCTTTAGATTTTGCGTAAAAAATAATAAAAAGCTACTCTCAGCGCGTTTACACTAATACAATTCCTTTACATTTAGCTACTTTTGTAGAAGTACTAACTTTTATGTAACTATCATCGTATAGCCCAGTTTTAACATTTATTACTGTGAAACTCAAAAGGACAATAACTGCTAAAATGTCTTCATGACCAGACAGACATTTACTTTTAAAAAAAAAAGAAGAAATAATTATAAACAACTAAAAACTACATATAATCGAGTAAAAACAAGAAAATTATATCGGTCTTGATAAAAAAGGTCTTTCCTCTAACGTCTTTATCGTGTGTGTATACGAGACTTTACGACCGATAGCTAAAAGTAATTTTAGAGATAAGTCGTATTGTGACATTTAAATGCACATAAACGTTGAAAACTTCAATTACAACATTACTTCTATTGGCATTACTTTCTTTTTCTACAAGCTGAAAGTGAAAATTACTGGGGTAGTAAAAACAAATGACTGTTCTAAGTATTAAAATTATCTTACTGGAACAAAACTTTCTTCCGATTTCCCAAAGTCGGGTATCGCATATCCAAAACTTTGTATATCCATTGCAGCTGTTCTGAGTAGAGTACTGAATCAACATTTTAATCAACATGAACGTTAATCTGATCAAAACACATTGTGAACTATTCCTTTAAAATTAGAAAAAACCGAAAGCATGGCATTTTTTTTTTTTTCAAATTGACTTCTCTTAGCGTACGGCGAAACTGGCTGGCCTTGGTCTATCCATTGTCCTGACATGTTAATTTTGCGCCAGTAAATCCACTTGTCGTAATAGGTGACAATTTGTTTTTAAGAAACGTTCGTCACTTGGATTTTGGACGAGCAAACGACTTGTTTCCAACGTTGTGCGACGTTTGGCGTCATACTGGGTGAGCTGATGGGAAACTGTTCTATATGATCTTTTCACTTTCCCCGAAGTGCTTTTTGTTGGATTATCTTTAATTGCATGCATCCCGTAAAGCCTCTCTGTCCATTACCGATGGACACTCTGAGCCTGACTGCCTTTCTAAGCTTGTATCGCCACTTTCAAATTTAACAAACCACTTCCTCACAGTCCGTTCAGTTAGGTGAGGTTTCTCTTTGAACGCATGGATTCGGCGGCTATAAATTTTCGTTTCCAATAGTGCCGCAATAAGATCTGAATTTCGTAATTTAGTGTCATTTTGGTTGAGGAAATGCCTAACTAACACTAGTTACTAACGAGAGGCATTATGTTTACAAAATGATTTAATGTAGTATTAGGTTTAAAACGACCACAATAACATTGGAAAGTGAAAGAGAAATAAATTTCAATAAATAACTTTAGACAGTCATTTAGACGGACCGGTTTAAAACGGTCATTTTTTAATTCACCCCAATAGTTAGAATGTATCGTACGATTGTTGATTCAAGCTGCAGGGTTTTTTCTCACCAACATATTAATAACATCTTTATACGCGATCAACGTAAAGATAATAATCTAATAAAATTAAAATTATCCATAAAACCTATATAAAGAATATAATTTAAAAAAAAATAGATCTGTAGGAAATGTACCTAATAAAATCTTTCTTATCAAGACGTTCCGAAATGTCCTTCGCAATTGCATATTAAAATTATTTTTATTTGATCATTTAGCCCATTATATTCCGCTGATTAAAATGACAGAAAATTACTTGATGCTGCCCTCCGTCCAAGGTGATTGCTTTTTGGTTCCTGACCTACTTTGCTTCAAAGGACGAGCAATTTCCAAACTGTGATTACTCCTATCCCTTCATTTACCTATTAATTATTTTTTTCCAATCACGCCCTTCATTGTCTGATGCCTTAAGACTATCTGAAGGCAATCCGTAAATGATAAAAATCTTATCAGATAGTTAAATTTTTCATGATATACAATGTGAACATACATTGTCTCAAATGATTCTAAAAGTCTAACGAATTGAAAAAATACAGAAAAGGATGACTATTTCTTGAAAAAGACTATTTCTGGTTGTTTGTTTTTTACATCTTAATTTTTTTTATTCAGCCCTGTCATGCAGTTGACAATCAGTAAATGTGATGTAAGGTTTTAACATTATGGGATGATAGGCAAGAAAGAGAGACGATGCCAAGCTAATCAGTTAACTAAAAACGCAGAAAATTATTACACAGTGGTTTATCATTCCCAAATAACTATATTAAGATATAATTGTTTATAGGTAACTAATTAATATGAAAAGCAATAAATAATTCAAACGTTAATTCTAGGTATAATAATGGAATAAACGCTAGTTCTGGGCCAATTTCAATGATTATTTTATTATTTTGTAGAGCATTTTTTTTATTAATTAGAACAAACGTATGTTTTTACATTTATTATTCGAGTTTTACGTATCCTGAAACGCAAGCCTTTAATTTATTGTGGCAATGTTTCGCCGTAAATTTTCGTCCATCTTCAGGGATATGAAAAAATATATAACAACCAGTTGTTTAAGACAATATATGAAGACAAAATATTTATTACAGCATAAAGAGATATTATTATGAAAACTAAGTAATGAGAGAAAAATCAGGATCTTCACAGAGACAGGTAGCGGTAAAGCCTCCAAGAACAAGTGGATCACATAGGTGAAGTCTAAGTGAACAATTAGGGACCCCACTGGATAAAACCAAGTTCCGGTGAGCCGTCCGAAAAGGAAATTTCCTACTGTCCCTTTACCAGTAAGAGGACCACAGGGACCAAAGGGACAAAGGAGAGAAGGCCGACTCAGGGTAAAAAAATGAAGGAGTATTGGAGAAAGAGAAAGCAGACCTTTCCGAAGAATGGATACGAACCCCGTTTCCCTAAACGATATAGGAATAATAATAGCTTTTTCTTTGTATATTCATTTGAAAAACTGGTTGTTTTTTTGGATCTTTTGTTTTTTATACCTCTGAAGATGACCTAAATTTTAGGCCGATACGTTGGCACAATAAATTAAGCTTACTTAATTAAAATATTAGTCTAATGTTCTTCGTGTCCCAGGTTCGAATCCCAGGTGAATTTAATCTGTAATTTCAGATGTGGGGCGACCCTAAGGTATGGAGATCCCCGCAGGGCACACCCAACCTCTATAATGTGGTTATCCGAATGGGGTAGGGGAACTGACCAAGAAAGTGTTCTTACTGCGAATGAAATGGCTGCACCCCCTGCCAACTTTTACTTCAGAATAAAGAATCATTACATACATCTTTTCCGTTATTATCTATATATTTAACTACACACTACACCGTATAAAAAAAAAACAAACGATGAAAAATTATAAAGTGAGACGACTTATATCATTTCTTCAGCTTATTCGTGTTCCAAGGGATCTACTATTTCCAAAAAAGTTGTGCATTTCCTTGTTTCAGTATCTGCCTGCCGCTAGAGAAGTCGGCTTCCGTGGACATGGCCTACCTGACCACACTCCTCACCTTCAACGGGATCGCCTTCTGGGTGATCTGCCTCTGCTACGGGAAGATGTACTGCAGCATCCGGCGAGGGCGCGAGGCAGGTGCCGCACTCTACAGCTCCGACATGACGGTCGCTAAGAGGATGGCGCTCCTCGTCTTTACCGACTTCGCCTGCTGGGCCCCCATTGCCTTCTTCGGTCTCACCGCCCTCCTCGACTACCCTCTCATCAACGTCACCAACACTAAGATCCTCCTTGTCTTCTTCTACCCTCTCAACTCCTGCGCCAACCCCTACCTCTACGCTCTGCTTACACATCAGTATCGCTGGGACGTCATCATTCTCCTCAGCAGGTAAGCAGATTTGCTTCAATAATTTATAAATATGGGTTATTAGCATTATTATGGAAGGGTTTGTAACCACATAAATTTATAAATACCTCTTATATGGTTTCCTTAAAGAAAACTGAACAAACCTACACTGCTTGCCTGGCTAAATCAACATCATCATGTTAGCTGTACAAAGTTGACCGTCTAAACACCTCAATAACTTAAAATAGATTAAACTTTTTTTTTAAATAAACATAAACATGTGTTTTATTGTTAATTTCCAATTACTTTATTGGGCCAACGCTGACAGCAATGAAAAGTTAAATTGGATCAAATTATATTAATTATCTTTGGGTATAATAGGATCATGGTAACATAAAATACATTTTAAAAACCCATCCTGACACTTCTGTCTATTTTTTTTTCCATTATTTATAGCCCACAGCTGTTCTTCTTTTTAGTTTTTTAACAAAATAACGCATGCTAATTTAAGTTTGTTTATTCGTTTAACGTCACTTTATCTTACTGCGGCTAATGGGACGGTGCTCCAGTGGGAGTACTAAATTTTGCCTACACAGATTTAATTAGAACAAGGGTCTTTATTTAACGAGTACCTAACATCACACAGTCTCTGGAGCCATTTTTACGTTCCATCCTAAGGACTAAAAAGTCCTAGGGTCACCTGCCGGGTTTGAACCCGCAACGTTGGGCATAGAAGGCTGTTATGCTAGCAGCTATACACTGCTAACTCCACCTAAATATTTAAATGATTCTTTGTAAGAATAATTGCAAACGGTCATAAAATAACAAATCGTTTAGGGTGTGAATTGGGTATTGAGTTATGGCAAGTTGCTGCTGGTTGAAAGTAAAACCTTGTATCCAACAAATCCTTTGACATGGCAGGTGTTTTGAATGTCTCATTTGTTGTTGTTCTTTTTTCACCTTTAAATATGGTGTTGCACGGATCGAAAATTTTCAGATCAGAAATTAATTTGAGGATATTCCTTGTTATATAACATTTGTTTTAACTACAATGTATCCATTAGCTACACTAGTGGTAATAGTGTACATTCGAATGCCATATTTTATTAATAACTTTCTTCTATACTAAAGATGGAAAAAATAATACGTTTACCTATGGTAGTTTCCATTTGTTAAAACTAAATGTTTTTAGCCACACGTCAATAAAATTATCAAGGAGACGTGCAATTGTTTGGCCTGTAACAGAGAAATCGTGTTCCATAATATCAAATATATTAAAACTTTTTATTAGTTGTTACACATTTGAGTCTCTAGAAGAAAGAAATGAAGAATTCTTTGAAAGTTTTTGGATGGTCAGATGGTATTCAAGAAAAAGAGTAGTTGTGTTGGAATGGATTCCGGCTGATTCATAGGCTCCATCTTCGTCTGCTGCAGACTTTAAGCCATCTCTAATTCAAAAGGAATAGGAAATAGGATGGAATTTGTGGGATTCGAGGGATATCATAAGGAGGGAGTTATGACAACTTGATTCTAAGGGGAAGATGAGGTGGAATTGGTACGTAAATGGAATAAATAGTTCAAAACGTACTAAACAATATTTAGAAATAAAATATGTATATTGTGAAATATTAATTCGTCTAAAATAAGGACTGTGATTAAAATATATTACTTATTTTATTTAAACAATATTTATTAGAGAAATTGTTTATATTTGTGCTTGGCGGTCAGGGAATAAAATTAACGGCAACGTTTCAACACTAAAGATATTCACCAGAGATATAAAGAAAGAGATGTGTAATATTGTAGAGGTATCCAAAACATATAAAAATAAACAAATATATAAACAAAGTTGTTTATAAAATATTGGTCGATGTAGTTGTGAGTTAACAATAAAGGAACCCATATGAAGAAGGGTATAACAATTTAATAATTTATGCAGTATGAACAATCACTAATGATTTTTTTCTTCTCAGACATGGCAGAGTTAGGTATGAGAGAAACAGCAAGATTCAACACCTAAATTATATTTTCAATAATCTTACCTTGCTATATTACATTCACTTAACAATTTATGCAATAGGTATATATATATATATATATATATATTATATATATATATATATATATATATATATATATATATATATAGGGAAAATATTGCGATCCTGGAAGTTTTCGAATTCCAGTTTTCAACAAAAATACAAGTTTCAGGGTCCCCTGAGTCTAAATAACATAGTTCCGCAAAAAGGTCTGTGTGGTTGTGAAAATTCAAGCACAAAAACGAAAAGTTGAACAAAAATAAAATTTCATATTTAAGACAACTATACGCCCGAGGTGTCGCAGCAACTTTTTCAATAAAATCGGCTACCCGGAAGTGCTACTTTATACCTTACATTTTGCACTTTTTATGATTTACTCGAAAACGGCGCTAACGATTTCGATTAAACTCGCTACATTAATGTGAAATTTAACTAGCTTTGATATCATGTAGATTTCATTGTGATTTTTGAATAGTTTGACAGGCGAATTTCTGCATTTTCTTTCTCCAAAGTACCTTTAATTTTGTATATTTCAAGAGATTAACTTTATCATGTTATTAGCATTAATAAAGAGCGGCTAAATATACAATATGAACGAATTTCATTTCCTACTAAAGGAGAAAAGAACAAACATACTTATTTATATTTGTTGTTTTTTTAATAATCAAAACAGTAATATATGACGTATAACAAACCGTTGGAAAGCCAAAGATTTCAGAAAAAATAATCTCTTGAAGAATACTAATTTATTTTTTTTTTTTTTTATTATTTTTTTTTATTATTTTTTTTTTTTTTATTGAGAAATATTACAGTTTGTTACATAATGAACAGTAGTAATAGAGATGTAGTACACATTCATACAATATATACAGAATAATGATAATAAAGTCAAATTACATAAAATCGGAAATAAATAAATTCGAATATATACAAGAAAATAACAATTAAAAGAAACAAAAAAAACAACAACAACAAACAAATCAAAACAACAACCTGTAGTAGAGATAAATACAAGTTGGGAAATAAACAAAAATCATACAAGAAAACTTAACTATATACAATATATACAATCTGCTAAAGGGACCCTAGACTCCGCTGCTCCCTCCACAAGTGGGGGGAGAAGCCGAATCCAAGAGATCCCAGCGCCTCTCACCCGGCGCTTCACTGGTGTAAGCCAGTGGAGGCCGAGCTAGGGCGGAATAGCCACAAACATACAGTACATGAGTGGAGGATCTGACCAGTGTCATAACTCCAGAATAAAAGTTTACAAAACGTCGCGGGGCCACTGCCGTTTCAATCTTCGAGAAGGATTGTAGGGATGGGTGGAGCTGGAGAGCGATTGAGCTAGAGGATTAGGGTGATGAAGAAGGTTCTGATGGAATTTGGAAAATTTGGATGGTACCAGGTCCAAAATAAATGGAATATTAAGGTCGTGGTGTAGAGTACAGTTGGTAACGTAATAAGGAGCATTAACTATTGTTCGAAGGACTTTGGATTGGAAGGATTGGATACGTTTGATGTTAGAATGTTTAGTTGTCCCCTATAGTTCAAGTCCGTAGGCCCATATAGGTTTTAGTACTGTCTTATATATTAGTAATTTGTTGTCGACTGTAAGATGAGATTTTCTGTCCAGTAGTTTGTATAACCGGCCGAATCTGCGGTTGAGTTCTATCCTTTTAAGTCTGGTATGTGGGTTCCACGTCAGTCTTTTGTCTAGTAAAAAGCCAAGGTACCGGACTGTGTCTGAGGAAGGAAGCGGTATGGAATTGAATTTAACTGTTGGACAGGATTTACGTCGAAGGGTGAAAGTAACGTGTGTGCATTTACTTTCGTTCACCTTAATGCGCCAAGCCTTACACCAGTCTTCGACAAGGGAAAGGTGCCTTTGGAGATTTAGCGATGCTACTTCAGGATCGGAATCGGATGACAAAATGGCTGTGTCATCAGCAAATGTTGCCAGAAAGGTTTTGGGATCGGTAGGGATATCAGCGGTGTAGAGGATGTAGAGGACGGGTCCTAAGACGCTGCCTTGAGGAACACCGGCCTCAACAGAATAATGTTTGGAAAATTCGGAACCACAACGAACTCGGAAGGAGCGGTTTGATAAATAGGATCGGAGGATTAGGTATAAAGATTGAGGTATATGGGTTTTGAGCTTAAAGAGCAGTCCCGGGTGCCATACCCGGTCAAAAGCTTGAGCTATGTCCAGAAAGGCACCCGAACAATACTCCTTGCACTCAAGGGCAGAGGAAATGTGGTCTACAACTCGGAGTCCTTGCTGAACCGTGGAATGTTGAGGACGGAATCCAAACTGGTGTGGAGGAAAATTATGAAATTTGGCTAGGATTCGTTTTAATAGGAGTTTTTCGAAGATTTTGGAGAGGATCGGAAGAAGGCTAATAGGTCTGTAGGATGACGTACAGTTGGAGGGTTTGCCTGGTTTTAGGAAAAGGATGATAGTCGAGTGTTTCCACAGCAGAGGGAAATAGGTAGTGCGTAGGATACAGTTATAGATATATGTAAGGAATGTAATGGCTTTAGATGGAAGTTGTCTTAGGATTTGAGGAGTAAGGAGATCGTATTCAGGGGATTTACGGAGAGGAAGCTTTTTAAGAAGATATTTTACCTCAGAGGGATTGATTGCTTTAGGTGGTAAGGACATTGGTATCGGTGACGTAAGGAACTCTTCAACTATTGCGGTATGGGTTGGATTGAGATCAGAATGAGGAGTGAATACCTTGGAAGGGTGTAGTGCGAATTCCTGGGCCCTATCTTTGTCAGAAGCAGCCCAGGAATTATCACTACGCCGGAGAGGATGGGATATCAGGGGGGATTTAAGAATTCTCTTCGTGACATTCCACAAGGAATGGTCACGAGTCGAGAGAGAGGAGAGGTAGGAATTGTAGGATTGGGAACGGATGATCACCAACTCCCGCTTTAATTGTCTACAATAAAAGTTATAGGAGTGGCGATCTGATGGGTGACGGGTGCGTTGCCATAATGCTCTGGCTCGGCGTTTAGTGTGGATTAGGTCTAGGAGGTGTTGTGGTAAATGGTTTTTGTAAGGATTTATTTGGGAGTGCTTGGGAAAGGAGGCAGTCCAGGCGGCTTGTTGAATCGAGGTTGTAAAGGAATAGACGGCATTGTCAAGGTCAGTTTGGGTTTTGAGAGTCACTTTGAGGTCAATATCATTGGTGAGGATTTCGCGGAAGAGGTTCCAGTTGATAGGGCCTCTGATGAATGACGGTGGGACAGGTTTAGGAATAGGTGTTAAGGATACATTTAGGATCAGTAGACTATGGTCAGAGGATAGTTCATCAAGGCGAGTTACGGAATAGTTCAGGGAGCCTAATCCGCTGTGGATGAAGAAGTCAAGGATGTCTGGATTACGGTTAGGATCTGTTGGCCAGTAGGTAGGGGAATCGGGAGGTAGGAGATTAAGGCGTCGGGAGTTGAGTGCAGCCTGCAATGTCCGTCCACGAGTATTTGTGGTTCTGGAACCCCATTGTTGGTGCTTGGCGTTTAGGTCTGCACCCAGAATAAAGTGATTCCCCAATGAGTTGAGGAAGGATCCAAATTGGGCAGAAGAAATAGGATGTTTAGGAGGGCAGTATGCTGATGCGATGACGAGCGGAAAAGAAAAGGTCTTGATTATAACAGAGGTGGCTTGTAGGAAGTCGTGGGCGGGAAGTGGGTGTAAGTGGTGGGAGAGGGATCGGTGGACAATGACAGCAGTACCGGCATGGGCTTTGCCGTCTGGATGGTCTGTCCGGTATGTCGTGTATTCAGGTATTTTTAAGTACTGTTTAGTGGTTAGTCTAGTTTCAGTAATGAGTGCAACATCAACTTTTTTGTCTTGCAGTAAGGCTGTAAGTTCGTCAGTGTGAGTTCTAACACCATTCGCATTCCATAGGAGAATAGATAAGGAATTAGGTGAGGTCAATTATGGCTTTTTTATGGCAGGAATGAGATTTGATACAAGATTCGTAAGGATTGTGATTAGGGGCATGACAAGGGATTTGATTTCGGAAATGAAGGATGTCATCAAACTGGTAAGGTCTGTGGCATTTGAAGGAGGTGGGATATGAGAGATTTGTTGTGAATGAGGATTTTTAGGATTGATTACGTTTGAGGAAGAGGTATTTGTTGAATGGACTGAGGATATTGAGGTACATTTTGCAGTTCCGGCAGGGCCTCGGTTTCACTACATTGGTTCCCATCTCCAAGTAAGTGGGCAAATGATACATTAGCATCGATTATTTTTGAGGGTTCTCTTCTAGTTCTTGTCTGTCTTGCTGTTTCATCCAGTACTTGGGGTTTTTGATACCTGGTCCTTAGTTCCTTATAGATTTGGCATCCTTTGTAGTTGGCCGGGTGGTCCTTGAGGCAATGAGCACATACAGCGGGTGTTGACTTCGGTTTTGTACATTCCAAATACTTGTGCTGTTCACCGCATTTCACGCAGCGTGGTATGTGATAACAGTAACTTTTGGTATGACCATACGCCTGACAATTGTGACATTGAACAATTTCTCTCTTGGTGTAAGGTTTTTCGACTTTTACACTTATATAGTACAGTCTTTTTAGATCATAAATTTGTTCTACCCTGACAATGGTTCCAAGTCAACGAAGAATAGCGGAAGTTGAACCCTATCTTTTATGACATTAGTGACTTGGCGCACTTTGTAATCCATCTCTATAAGTTCTTCTTTGATTGCTTCAACTGGTGTAGAAGAATGTAGATTTCTTATTACAACTATAAGAGATCTCTCTTGGCGTAACTGATAAGTGTGGAAATCCGCTTTAGTATCAGTTAGATATTTCACTATTTTTCTATACGTCTCGGCGGTGGTCGGTGATATTTTGGTGTCATTGATTCTACTCATACAGTAGTAGCTGGTGGAGTCGGTAATTTTATTCAATTGAGCACACAACAACTGAAAATTTTTAATATTTTTGACAAATATCGGTGGAGGCCGTGGTTCACTGGGTGTAGGAGCAGATTCCATGTTTTCTTTTTCATTATTTAGGATTTGAAAAGGATTTGGGGTGAAAAACGGAGATTCCTCAGTCATCCCTTGTGACGATGTGCCAGGTTGTGGTTCAGATTCGGTATTAGTACCTGAAGGGGATGCTTGCTGATTTAATTTTTTATTGGTATCACGGCGGGGTCTTTGTTTTATGGGAGGCGTGATTGAACCACTAGATCTAGATCTTTTAGTTGATGCTTTGGAGGACATCACTTGGTGAAAATATCGCATTTCATGTGAAGAAGATAATAACTAAATGTGGAAAATAAAACAATAACTAAAGAAAAGAAAACCAATCCCGGCCTTGCCGAGCTATTGGCAATCAGTTGACGTGAAGAGGTTACCCAGCATTCACTTTACAACGTAAATTGTAACAAAACTTACTGTTTTTTGCTCCAATATTTACTGCAGTTGTTATCCTGAAGCCTGGTGATGTTTTCAAGATTGCACTGAAGTGAATTCCAACTGAAAAAGCAAGAAATCCAAGAGACGATTTGAATGATGACTGCTATACTCATGCGCATGCGCAGAACTGACTAATTTATTATTTCTATTTTCATTTTTTCCAGTGTCTATTTATTTTTACATGTCTTTTGTACACTTCTGCAACATTCGTTACTTGTATCTTTCTTTTTATTCCTGAAGAAGATCTGTCTAGTAAAGGTCGAAACGTTGATATGAACATACATTTAACACTATTCTATTTGATGTCCTAACCGACACTCGGACCATTTCCTTCTTTGGTATATGTGTATTATTTATTTTATTAAGTATGACGTGATTAAGTTACATAAATTTTTAATATAATCAACATGAAGATGGTATGAAAATTTTAAGTGAAAAATAAGATCGTATGTAATTTTATATTGTAATATAAGTAAATAATATTGTGAACTACAGTACCATTAAATAAAAGGAAATTTAAAGTACGATCTTAGAATTTTCTACATTTTAAAGGAGTGGTTTAAAGTTGGAATCCTCAAGCAGCAGGAGCCGGTAACTTAAACCTAAAACCCTAAAAGGCTGTCAAAGAGAAGGCAACATTAATAAATCATGACCTTCTAAATTACAGTTATCCTCACTTACCTCATTTTCCACTTTCTACCGCTTTTTAATTAATAATACTGCTGTTTGATATTCAGAGAATAATAACTTTTATATGTCTCATAAACTGAATAAATTCACTTACTTGCATAATCTATAGCTCGTGGAATTTATGTTAATTTTATTATAATTGAAATATTAATATCATACTATTATATAATTTCAAAACACGTTTAATTTTTAAACTCTAATCGACAAAACTACTGATGGCCGAGATATACAAATATAAGAAACAATGGTTAGGTGTGGGGATAAAATATACTGACGATAAGCTAAAAAATATACATTAGTATGAACTTCTAAAAGGTGTCGTGAATTCTCATGTCAAAGTCAATAAAAGTGACTATAATAATAGGTTTTTCGTGAATCGACCGTTCTCTAAACATAAACCAAGTGCAGGATAAGGATAACCCAAACAATAAGTAAACTGAGGGTTCACACGCATAGCGCTCGGAAGTTTGTTAAATATTAATACTCACTATGATTATAATTCTAAATGGGGAAGGGTAGAAAAAGAAAATCCAATAAATTTTAAAACAGGGAACCCTTGTTTTATACGAAATTGCTCATCTATATTTTTTTATATTATATCGTAATGTACACATAGAAATCATACGTTTTTTACCAATTATCAATCAGCTTATTGAATAATGTGATAAGATTACTCTGAACATAAGATGCCACCAATACCCACAAAGGTGGTTATCAAATATAAAAGAAACAAAAAAAAAAGAAATCTTTCAGTAATTAACACCTAGCTGAATAGTTCGTTAGTAAAACATAAATTCTTGTTTGTTGTAGTTTTTTTTTCGAATTTAGACATTTCAAGCTCTGAACGCCTCAATTTGAGGAAATGGTAATAGATCTTCATAACTTCAATTTGAAAGACAGCAATCGATAGCTTCTTTTGTATCATGATTTAAGTTTCCCTAATTTTTCTTACATTAATAACAGTAAAAAAAGCCACACATAAATCCAGGTGTGTCCAACTCGATTAAAACTGTATAAATTAAAATATTGAAATATAATTGTACACATGAATATGATGTTATTTATAGTTATCCATTCTAGGATTATTCATAATATTACTTTTGCGATTTCCTCGTTGCTGACCAGTATCAGTGGATGTTGGTATCATCATAGTCTCGCAGATTCTACCACTACACAGTGTTAGGATGCCCTCTGTTGACTTGGGCATATCCCTCTCCTGAACCTGTTCCCTTTTCCTCTTCCACCCACCCCACGTTTCCTGAATGCCTCTTTTACTCCTTCTTTCCAGATGGTCCGAGGTCTTCTTCTCAGTTCCTCTCAAAACCATCTCAGTTTATTTTCCTCTAGATTGCAAGTAGTTGTACCTCAAGATTAAGACCTGATAGTCGTATTCCGGATTCTATCTCTCCTAGCCTTTTTGTTTTCTTATTGATCTCTCTTCTCTCTTCTTCTGCCGCTCCCAGCCTCTGAGATATCTCCCCATCGATATTCCGCATTCGTCCAGCAAGGTAATTGAAATCCTCGACCTGCTCCAAAACGTTTCCTTTCGATCTCAGGATTTTCACTACTTGCCGTGGTTTCCTACCTACTCTCATGCATATTGTCTTTTCAGGATTTATTTATACTAACATTGTGTTGTAGGCCCCAATCATTGGCTGAAATTTGGACGAGGTCGTCAGCAAATCCCAGCGTAGTGTAGAGAGTAGGCAGCAGGATCCTACAGCCGAGTTGGAATGAACGTAGTCTTGGTTTTGCTTCCCTCAGCGCCTGGTCAAGAACGAATGTAAAGAGGAGGCTTAGCCTGCACCCCTAGCGTATTCCCTGAATCGTCTCAAACTCCTTGGAGATATTATTGCTAGTTCTTACCGCGTATCTTGTCTTGACGTAGAGACTCCGAAAGGCTAAGATCGTGCCAATATCTACTTGTCTTTCAGACAGGGCTTACTCAATATCCTCCTTTCTTACTCTCCTTATCCATCTACAAAGCAGACAATTCTTTTCGTTTTTCGATGATCTTCTCTATAACCTGCCTTAATGTAAAAATCAGGCCTTGCGTGCTCCTCGAATTTATAAAACATACTGTTTCTCTCCAATCTGGCAGTCGACAGTTCTTTTTATCCTAGTTTCTAGGATTCTTGAATATAACATTCTTGGCACACTAATTAAGGATACACCTCGATAGTTTTTGTATTTCCTGATATCTCCTTCTTTTTTCTTTCTTTTTTTATTAAAAAAAAGAATGGGGGAAGGATGTTTGTAGATAGGATAATCCAGGGATTGAGGGGATCGAATGTGCGAGCAAAAGGTAAGGACCTAAAAGGGGTGGTTTAGGTTGTATCAATTAGACGATTTGTAACAGTTATTGAAAAGTATATCATAGAAGTATTTGATCGCAGCAAAATGAACTTGGTATAGATACTTACATCGATACTATTCACGAAGCCGAATCAGTTGAGTGGGAGTTTAGAACTGATAGCAACGGTATCTGATAAAAACACCTACATGATGTCTCCCTAGAATGCTCTGTGAGTACCGAATACTCCGATCCTAATATTGGTTTGATTTAGAAACCGGTTACTATTGAATACATGAATTATATTAATTTATGTTGAAGTAATCTTCACCTCACTAGAAACATATATTTACTTGTTATTAGGTAACATTGAAATTATTTACTACCTTTCTCTTTCCTACAAATGTGTTAATTCTGCTGGGCACTTCTTGGCTTATTTCCCCATAATGTTTAAGTATTCTTCCAAACCTATGTTTTCAAGCCCAACAGTATTCTCGAAGATCTTTCAACAGCAATCAAATCAACACATCAAAGCTCTAAAGGAATTGTGCGTATGGACCTGAGTCTAAAACCCTTTTCCTTGGCACAAGAGCTGAAACGGGAATAGTTCGAGCTCGTTATTAATTATTGCTTTCCTGAATAAAATCCACAAGATATATGAATGAATGAATAACTATTCACAAAATATATAGAACAAGAACTGCGAGGTGTGCAGTTGGAACGTGGGACATAAGGGCAGTTTGAAGACGTTTATGCAGACAATATAAAGAATTATAAAACAATATAAATTATCTTTTAGTTTTTAAATAGTGTTTTTATCTTTGTTAGAAAAAAATTAAATTGTGAACTAATTAACGTTTTCCAACAATTGGAAGGATGATACAATGATAAAGGATACCTTTAATACATAAGGTATCACATAAAATATTTTGTTCTAAAAAGGATGAATTGACAGCAAATTTCAAGATAGGCGCTATTATTTCCCAGCATACCTAGAATAAAATATAGTTTACGCTCAAAGTAGCCTACTAGCGTTAGTTAGACAGATAGTGTGCGAAGTCATAGGAAACCATTCAGAGCTTGTACGGCGGATAAAGGATAAATGGGTTGGCCAAAATGTTAATGGCAGGACCCAGGCACGTAGGAGCTTGTAAGTCTTGGTTGTTAGCGAGTTATAGTAGTTAAGGGTTGTTATGTCGTGTCAGCATCCAAACATCAAGTCAACTAACATCCTTTATTATCAAAATACGAAATAGGTGCTCATTTAATTAAGCCTACACTTATTAATTTTTAACTCAGAGATATTTATTTAAAATTTGTTACATAATGATTTTTTCAAATCAATAACGTAATTAAAGTTTATCTTATTCCCATTCACAATGTTGACCTGATATGATATAACCGGTAGTCATCGAAATTGGCGAACGTGCATGAGCATTTCACAAATCATTTTCCCTCTTGTTTTTTTGTAATTTTATATTCAATTCTAAAAAGGTCATCTTGTATCAAGTCATGATGTAAGTCGATATTCCAAACATATTTCTGTCGATGTATACATACGTATTACTTATATACGTAGATAAAATTACATCCAAATATGTAAACATTTCTGGAGAATATTATTGAAGGAACTGTTAGCCATGTAGTCATATGTTTATGACAAAGGGTAAATATTAGATGGTATATTTTTACTTTCACTCACGATATATAGTAAGGGAAAGTATTGCGATCGTGACAATTTTCGAATTCCAGTTTTCAACGGAAATACACGTTTTAGGGTCCCCTGAGTCCAAATAACCAAGTCCCGCAAAAAGGTGTGTGTGTGGTAACTCCCGGACGGAAACGAAAAGTTCTATGAAACTGAAATATCATATTTAAGACAACTATACGCCCGTGACGTTACAACGTCATTTCATCAAAATGAGCTAACCAGAAGAGCCACTTTATACCATGCATTTTGCACATTTTTTCGATCTTCTCGAAAACGGTTTCGACGATTTTGATAAAACTCGCAATATCGATGTAAAATTTAATGGGCTTTAATATGATGTAGTTTTCATTCTGATTAAAATGGTCTGACAGGGCTCAAATTCCGATATTTTAAATTTTCTTCTTCTATAGTACCTTTAATTTTGTTGATTCTATAAAAATAACTATATTATCTGGTTACCACTGATGATAATATAAATATTTAAAAAAAATATAAATTTAATGAATCCTATACCAAACTAAAGGACAAAACTGAAAAAAATATTTTTAATGCAATTTTTTTGTTTTTTAACTTAAGAATAGTGATATACATGTATAATATACCGTTGGAGAGCTAAAGATTTTAGAAAAAATATTATCTCATACACAAATTTTAAAAAGTTAATAGTGGGTGATGAAAACCGATAAAACTAAGTGATTATTTTAGATAATAATATTATAGACTTTTTAATAAAACACATGTTTTTATAGAAACTGCATTTAACTAATTCTTTAATGGTTTCACTTATTTTTATCTCTTACTGTATTGAAAATTCTTTAATCGATTCTAAAAACGGAGGTAAGTGAAAGTCGTGTGTTGCCCGCACCAGATTAGTTATTGTATTATGTGGATATTAAAGCTCCAAGATTCTTTTTTTTTTTTTTTTTAAGGGAGGATTGCGGCGAAGGGTAAATGTTATTTGGGAGGCTTTGATGGATATTATTTTCATTCTCCATTTCCAGGACCGGACTTCTGGAATCTGGTGTGGAATTGAAGAGCGTAGAATGCAATAAATGGACTATTATCGACTTATAACGCACAGGCATCATCAGCATAGAATAGGTAGAAAGGAGAGTGGGTTGGGATATCAGCTGTATAAACTGTAAAAAGAAAGGATCCTAAAGAACACCAGCAGACTGAGAAAAAAGGGACGAATAGGGACGAACTATCGTGATTATCTTAGAAGCATCTGTCAGGGAAATAGAAGTGGACAATGAGGAAGTATTTACAGGAGAGGTATTTATGGAATTATATAGAAGTCCCGAGTGCCAGGCCCGGTCAAAGGTTCATTTCACTTAGTTAAAGTAACTGTATTTCAGAAGTTCAGAAAATTTAACAAATTCCATTCTGTAAACCGAACTTAGCCCAAATTTTCTGACGATCAATAAGTACAATCAAGTTATTCATTCGTTCCCGCCATCTTTTTCCACAGCCCACTCGTAACTTCCTCGTTCTCTCACTGATTTACCTCCACTTTGACTAAGGCTGTGTGCCTTCTCGGCGGTGAAGTAGCGAGACGAGTGAAGTACATCGTGTGCTGTCTTTTTAATTTGTCTTTTGCACCTCTTGGTGGTCTCATGTTTCCCATGTTTACGGCGAATAAAAATAGATTTTCCCCCACACCCGTATAAAACTTTTCCTCGGAACATTCCTATACCGAATGTCTAAGGTCATAGCCCGGAGACACATCAAGATCTTTGATGGGCTGAAGGCCTGTGTGAACCCTCTCTTCAGAGATATAACACCACCACCCAGACCCGGGCGGTTGCAGAGGTGGCACTATTCCCTAGGTCGACGTCTTCCCCGAGGGAAGGGGTCTGGACTCTGCAGTCTGAACCCATCCAACATTTATAGCTAGCAGGATTGTTCCTCCCCATTCACAAAATGTAAAGGGCAAAAGCCAAAATGCTTTAGGCACTTACAGTGCATTTTTTATGTATTATTCACCTTAAAATGCCCTCTGGCAAAAGGAGGAAATACTCTCACGTTTTATGTATGTATATATTTTATTTTGTATGTTTAGTTTGAAAAATGAATTGAGGATGAGAGAAAAAAATCTGGTGCGCGCGCAACACACGACTTTCACTTACCTTCATTTTAAAAATCAATTTTATAAAATTTAAATACATTTCGAGATTAAAATAAATTGTTAAAGAAATAATTAAATCAAGTTTGAATAGAAACAAGTGTTTTATTGAATAATCAATTCTATTATTATCGACGGCAATCAGTTTCTTTTATTGGCTTTTTATCACCCTCCGTTAACTTTTAGAATTTTGTGTATATGATATTTCTAAAATCTTTACCTTTCCAACGGTACATTATACATCTATATTTCTGTTTTAATGATAAAAAAAAAAAATCGCATAAAAAATATTTTTGCACTTTTCTCCTCTAGTTGTTTATCACATTCAAATACCTTTTTCTTCAGTACCTTTTCGCTTCCCAAGACGTTATCTGAGAAGAAGAATTGTACTTTTAACTTTTAGTCAGATTGTAGTAAATATCTTTGTTTTTTCACGGGTATTTACATAAGTTATCTAATTTATTATTTTTATTTTTTTTCAATCCATTAATGTTATTTTTTCCAAATAAGCTGAATGTTACCAAGATCCATGCTTTGCAGGTACGGGCTGTGCACGGAGAGGGCGGCACGGCTGAAGGCGGGAGGGGCCGGGGGCGGCGGTGGCTCCGGCGGCGGGACGGCCCGGGGGCAGCGGCCGGCCGGAAGGGGCTCGGTGCTCACCACCCTCACCTCCTTGGACTGCGCCCGCCAGCACTCTCTAGGCCCCCTCCCCGAGGCCACCCTGCCCGCCGCCAACGGCACCTCCACTGTCTGAGCCCCTCATCTCTCTACTTAATACGACTATCTCATCAGGAAGTGGTAAGGTGCAAATAATCAGTATGATATAAGTGTACCCTAGTCCTTATTTATACAAAAGAGTTTTTTATTTTTTACGAGATCCTAGTCATAAGTATCTGTTACCGTTATAGATAGTGGTTAATTTTAGTTTATAATCTAAATCTAATGTATATTATTAACTGAGGCTTCGTTACTTATTAATGGTGTAACTTAAACCTTATAAGGAGAGAATCCTAAATGTGCCTCACGGTTTTTTAGGAAAATACTAGTTGCCAACGCCCCTCAGGAGTAGCATAAAAAAATCGGATAGCTTGCGAGTGAAACAAAACACATATTAATTTATATTGGTGGTTCTAGTGAAGGTAAAAAAATGAGTTTGTTGTCACAGTTACCCTATTTTAAATCGAAATAATAAAAAAAAAAAAGTTATTAAACTATTTAAGTTTTATGCTTAGTAATAGTCCTGAGAGGTACAATATACTGACCATGATTTAATATGACTTTTTATCTCTTCCAACTACTGCATAATGCCTGCCATGCTCATAGAATGTCCCGAGTTTATTGTTGAAAAAATGATCCAAGTGGTTGTTTATGTCCACTTTCTGTTGTAATTTCTTTCCATTTATGGAGTTCTGCAGAGACTGGAAAAAGTAGTAGTTACTTGGAGCTAGGTCTGGTAAATAGGGGCTCAATAATTTAATGAGAGTGACCAATGAGGTGTGGAGTCTACCGTTCTCGAGGTGGAACACAATACTCTTCCGATTTGCCAGTTCTGGGAGTTTATTTTTAAATGATTGACGCAATTTTGTTAATTGTGGGCAGTATAGAGTTGAATCATTTGTTTAAAAAAGCATCTTTAAAATCCCACCATATGGAATGCATTATATTCTTTGGATGCAACCCGAATTTTGACATTCTCCTAGTAGCCTCACTATTAGGTTTCCAAGATTTTCTACTGAGTACATTATCCTAAAATATACATTTTTCCTCTCCTGTTACCAACCTTTTCAATAACTAGTTTTTGTTGCTGTTTCTGTTGCCAATCATATACAGGAATACTTGTTTCCAATTTGACTTTAATCAGGGAGTGAAGTGATATAATCAAAACAGTACTTTTAATAATGTTTCTTAACATCTGTGTTCCTCACTCCTAAAAATGAATCTAAATCTGAGCACAGTTTTTAAGAAACCTTATTAAAAGTACTGTTTTGACGATATTATTTATATTTTTATGGTTATTTTGATCGTTTGTTTATTTATTTAACATCACTTTATGCTACTAAGGTTAATCGGACGATGCTACAGTGGGAGTCCTGCCTATCCAGGTTTTATTAGGATAGGGATGTTTAACGAGTACCTGACATCGCACAGGCTTGGGACCACCTTTTAACGTCCCTTTCGAAGGACGTCATAAATAAGGATTTTTTACTCCCATTAAAAAGTCCTAGGACCACCTGCGAGTTTGAACCCGTGACTATTGGCATAGGAGACTGTTATGCTAACCACCCAGCTACAAGTGATCCCTTTTTGGTTATTAACAAGCATAAAACTTAAATATTTTTTAAATATTCCGCTTTGAAATAGGATAATTTTGACGCCAAACTTATTTTCTACTTTCACTAGAACCAGAGATATTAAACAAAATGTGGTTATCGCTCGCAAACTATCAGATTTTTTTGTACGATTCTTGGAGAGCGTTGGCCCATAATATTTTGCAGATACTAATGGTATAGTGTCTAGTTTTACTTTTTTTTTTTTTAATTTATCAAAATCAGTGGGAAAATTTGGGATCCTCTTCTTGTTAGTTGACGTATTCCCTCATTTATACGTTTTTTAATACTGAGAACAGAAATTCCAAGGAACATCGTGGGAGTTCTGATTTTTCCTTTATTTTTCCGTTGTACAATATTGGAAGCCCAGAATGTGGTATACAGCCGAGATCCCTTTATTGTTATTAAATCAGTTATCGAGTCTTTCTTTTTTTTTTTTAATATTTGCTCTTTATTAACATCTGGGGAAGGGAGGGAGTCAGGTCTCATAAATTCATCTAACTTATAAGTCAAGATGTTCTCGGCCGGTTCTCGTGATTCGCTTCTCTCCGTCCTCCTGAACGACAGGTGACCTTGCTACAGCCTAAGTTGTGTCAATGAACAGTCTCTTGGGCCTGAATGAAGATCCATGGAAGCGGCTGACCGCTGGACGAATGTGCTGATTGGTACCTCCAAGTTCGGCTTCTTGGTGGGAGCTTAATCCTCTAGCTGTTGAGAACTTGCAGCGTCTAGATGCGCGGCCACCACCCTATGGGGAGGGAAGGGCGAAATAAAATGAGGCCTTGACATATTAACAATGGTATAATGAAATGATAATAAAAAAATGAGGATTTCCTAAATCCAACGCCCGTTTAATCTGACTACGATGCTTCATGAGGGCAAACGATGCTCTATTTCACATTTCATCAAGTACGAATTTTTAAAGCGTGGATAGGCAAAATAAAAAGCAGAGTCTCCATTCCAATTATTGCTTAAGTCTGTCAATAATCTGTATTAACTAAGCGAAGGCAAGATACGACCCGGCTTTAGCATAAGTCAGTGACTATACACACTATTTCACTGTACAGATATTGTAACGATTTTCAAACAACCTATAAAATAAGAGATTAGTCATAAAAGATGAGACGTGAAACTATTTTTTTTATACACAAACATAAATAAATGTTCAGTTATATCATTTAACTATGAATCATATTCTATTCTTATAACGAAATAATAATCAAAGTAGCTGGTAATATACATCTAAGTCTTAATCTCTTCTTTTCAACTTGTTAAGTTTTCTATAATGAGGACAGGATAAAGCATTTCATTAAGGAATGTCACAAACAAAATAAATATAATCATAGGATTGGCATATAATGAATAAGATAATAACGACCAATTAACATTATTGGATTATTAACATTATTTTTATTCAATTATTTATATTCAAATAATCAAGTTTTTTAGTAATTTTTATAATAAATTATAACAATCATTGGTATATTTTATAATACCTTAAAATAATTTGATTACCAAAAGTTATTAGAGTAAGTTTACAGCGTCGTTTTGATATATTCAAAGTCATTATTGCACTTGTTTTTATAAAGCCTCTAAGTACGTTTATACATATCGATTGTGAAAACCAACACATAATCTTTTTGTATGTTTTAAGTATTAAAGACTCTTATTCTAGTTGTGTAAAATGTCTATTGCCTCAGGTATATATTTTTCAAATATCATGCATTAGATTATATTTACTATGTTCCAGCACTATTTGTGTATGGATTGTCCTAAAAACAAATAGATAAATTATTATTATTACATCTTTACAATGTATCGAAACCACATTAGTCTGCAATATTTGTCAGATGTGTCCATCCTTTGTGGTGACATTAAAACTTCGCCACGGTCAGCTACAAACATGAAAATGAATAAATATCCGTCCAGAATGAAAAAAATATATATATTACATTATATTGCTTTTTTTTTTTTTTTTTTTTGGATGTTTTTATAGAGAAGAATTCAGTTCATCAAAGAACCTTTCAAAAATATATTTCATTATAAGTTATTATTTTTCTTTATCAAACCAAATAAACACTTTACATATTCGTAAGTAGTATTAAAAAGAAGAAAACGCCGACAAAATAATGCTAGTGATAATTTGAGGTAATGTGAATTTTATACGTACAAATATTAGAGATGTGTGCGTATATGTGGGCGATTTTAACTTTGATCGATTTTCAGACCGCAACAGAACTTCCCACATATTATAATTAAATAGCTACAAAAATGTTGGCTATTAGGTGAAATATTATTTAATGAAAACATAGCTTATAAACGCTGAGTACCTAAGTAATTGATTTTGATCTATTAGTATGCCATTAATGTTACTAGTTTTCAGTATAAAATAATATTAGTCACCATGCATTAAGTAAGCCATAGGATAAATATATTACAATTATTTATGATAATTAATTGACCTATATTGTTTTACCTGTTTAAAAATCTTCTTTTTAATCCATACGTACCGAGTTTAAGTTGACAGTTTAGTCATGTATCCATTTTAGTTTAGTTAAAGTATGATTCTGCGTCACATTGCGCATTTTTTTATATCAAACTAATAATCTATATTCTCCTGCATCATATAGTATAAAAGGTATTAAATTATTAATATTTCTTAAATCATGTAGTACTTTCTAATCATTTAACTTAAGTATTTAAAAATAGAATAACATTTTAATCTGTAATATTATTATTATTATTAAATATCTAAGTGTAAATTATTTATTACTCCAAAACCATGTCCCCACTGTTGCCGCTTTAAAAGCGATTAATCAACAATTCACTGTAAATATTAGCAACCATGTGACTATCCATTTATCTCGTTTTCTGTTAATAATTCTGCTCCAAGAAATTAAACTAACAAGTATTACATTCCCATTTGTACTTAGAAATTAATTATTTATTGATAGATAGAGCACCATTACTTAAATTTAAATTAATATGAAAAACATTACTAAGTATGTAACTACTAATATGTATATATTTTTTTTGTGAAAATATTCAACTAAATAATAAGTTTTCAACTTATTATATATATACCCTTTCTATATATCTTAAATATTTAGGGTTTACTTAACAAAGATATCATTCCTACATAAAGTTATTATATTTTCGATAAATGTCGTAAATTGATTTTATGCTTAGTCACGAGAGGTTTTAAATTTTAAGCTCAATTCTCTGTAAGGTATTAGAGATAAATGTTGTAAATTATGTAAGTAAATTATAAAATGAGATCTACAAAAGTGTAAACATTCCATAATGTGAGTATACGTGCTTATAAATAAAACGTTTAAAGCTGTACATCTTAATTCCAGACCAGTAAGTTAATAATTATAAACTTCTTAATATTTTAATATTTATCATATAATTAAGCATTTAAAAAAAAAAAAATAGTTTTTGATAAAAAGTTTATATCTATGTCACCATGTAAGTATTGTAGAATAATTGTATAGCTATTGTAAATATCTTCAGTATAGTCATGTCTCTGGCTGTGTATATAAATTGTATATATATAAATATGTTATGAAACCTGATTAACTTATTGTACATTCGTTCTGATGAAATAAATTATCTTCCTTGTTAAGAGTTTTGTTATGATAATTTCCCAATTACATATTCTGATTCTTATTTGCAATTTCTTATTACATGCAGTCAATAATTTAGTTCGTTATTATTGTTAGATTATGATTATATGTGTTATATATGTACATAATTTAAAAATATTAAATATACCACAGCAGTATGATGATATATGGAATAAATTAAAATGTTCTGAATGATGTATTTTTTTTTTTTTTTTTCTCCTTTAAAAACAAAGTGACATTTTTTCTAATTTAAAAAAAAAAACTATATTAGATATTTTTTTACATAAGTAGCTTCACCTTTCTATGTCGAGCCCATCACATAAAGTATCTCGATGAAACTCTATTTCTTATATACTCTGAATCTTCTTTTCTTTTCTTTTTTTAAACTTATTTATTCATTTGATTCTTTTCAAGTTACATTTACTTTATCTTCTTATTTGAATTACTTTATATATGTATTCATTTATTATCTTACATGAACTTATTTACTTCTAGTTTCAGTTCTTTCTTGTGTTTCAAAATTTAAAATAGTTAGGGGCGTCAGGGGAGCGGCGTGGTCTAGTGGATAGAGCGCTAGTCTGCTGTGCTCCGGGCCCTGGGTTCGAATCCCGGCTGTGGCGGAATATTATTTATTCTGTTATTCAGTCGGGAGGCGACCCTAGGGTATTGCGTTTTCTTTTCTAAAATTGAATGCTTTTTCCTCAGAACTAAAACCTCCTTACATATTTTCTTTACCTCTGATATTGTCATCTGGAATCATCTAACATCTATTATCCACCATTTTTCTTCGCTATCCTCATCAGAATCCCTATTTTTTGAGATGATAAGAAAACACTAATAAGATAATTCGTATTTAAATTTTAAAAATGTTAGCGCATTTGCATACAGACTGGTGCTTATAAAAAAAATGAGTTAAAAAACAACCAACTATTTGTGAAATTCCTATTGTTTTTCTACTGAAGATTTATTTAATGGATCGAATATGTTTTCTAATTTTTTCATTTTTTTTTTATCCAGCAACAACTACATATTTTATACGTATCCTTTTCTCTTTCTTTTTTTTTTTTTACTCATGTCTAACATATCTATTGATATTTTTTATTGATTTATACTATTTTTTGGGAAGGAACATTAGTTTTTTGTACATAAACGACATTTTTAGGAAATTTGTTCCTAGCACGACTTTTTCCGCCCATAATTGTATTTAGGCTATCGCTTATACAGATTTATATAATTTTCAAACATAAAGGGTAAACTCGAAATAACTGAAATAAAAATTAAAATAATTTCGTTGGATATGAGTTGAAAAACCTTTTTTTTCTTTTTTTTTTTTAATTATGCCTTCTCATTTCGACTAAAATACTATAATACTAAACAAATATTTTTATTTAAAATTGTTAATGATTTAACATTAGACAATTTTTTATAAAATATATATATATATATATATTATATATATATATATATATATATATACATATCAATTAATTGATATTAAATTTTGTCCAAAAAGTGACAATCATATAGAGTAAAGAGACGCTATTCAAAAAATATTCCCACTAAAGTATTTTAATTTAGACCATGAGTATTATTTTTTATTTAACTTAAATTTGGTATGCTGTTTTCTTTTTCATAATTATTTTTATAATGAACTCATTTTTAAAAAATGATTTTAAACTATTTTTGTGTTTTCCTTTTTTTACCTATTAATATACTTATTGGTCTTGAATGCGGTTGTTCGATTTTTTTTAAATAATACAAACAAATAAATAATGTAATGTATATAACAGAAAAATGTTTGGAAAGACAGGACTTTAATTATTCATTAAACAATAAGTAGCTAATACCTGTTGTTTTAATGGCGTGTCAGGTTGCCAATAGACCAGTTCTAATAAGCTATCATTATATAACTGACACACTACCTCAGGTTGTTAAACTCAGGTGAAGTATGGCTTTAGTGTGATAATCTAATATTACACAACATTTTTTGTCTGGTGTACACAAAATTTAAAAAAAAAACACGAGATATCTAGTTCTTGAGTCTAAAAATTAGTATATTGTAACTCCAAAAGTAAAATAGGTCAAACATTCATTCAAATCTAGGTCAGAAAACAATTTTCTGTTATATGTCTTAAGGTTGAGAATAAATAAATAAAAAAGACTTGGCCCCCAAAGTTTATTCAAAGAGATAAAAATTATTCATACAGAGAAGAAATAAATTGAAAAGATTACTCAAACAAATCTTCCTAAAAGCTAAGTTGTTGCTTTGATATATAAATCTTTCTTTAATACTACTTATTTTACTTTTTTAAACTCTTTTCTCGGATGGAAATTATAAATTCTGAGAATAATTACTTCTGATTAAAGATAACTTCCAGGAGTCAAGAAAACGTTTGGTATGACATGTACAGGAGGAAAATCATTCGTAAAAATGCGTTGACCGAACATGTGATGCTTCCTTTCATCAAATCGAGACAAGCAACGACGATTGTTACAATTTTACATTCAATATTCGAACTCAGAACAATATATTATACAGAGAAACTGAGAGAGAAATTAAATATGTGGGTTTGCGACCATTGAAGAAATCACACTTTTATTTTTTTTAAATATATTTATTGATGTTTACAACTGTATGATGATATACATCTGTAAAAAATTTAGGCATCCATTTTGACCAAACGTTATCCTAGAAACCACATGTGTAGCCCAAATCTCCTGAAGGTCAATCAGTACTCTTAAACTATTCCATCGTTCCCGCCATGTTCTCCCCCAGTCCACTCGTAAGCTCCTTGTATCCTCTTTAATTTACCTTCAATTTGATTATGGATGAGTGGTATATGATGGCCTCTCGATGTTGCCAGAAAAACGATTAAAGTTAATTATGAACTGTTTTTTAAGATTAGTCTTTGGAACTTCAAGGCAGTCTTATGTATCTTTATACCGAATCAAAATGGTTCTTTCCTCATACCCGTAGGCAATATTTCCTTGGATCCTTCCTACACCAAACAATCGACTCACAACACCGCCTATATCTACAATCTCCTGCAGTTCAAACCCTCAATTCATCCACTAGAGACTAGATCCCGTTTATCCAACCTATATATCCCTTCCCACAGAACATAAAATTTGAATGCTCCTTTCTGGCCCGTTCTACTAGTTTCTGGAATTTTCAAATATGACCGGAATATTTGCCATGATTGTTGTAGAGAAAGGCATTAGAAAACGAGGGAGAGAGGGGGGGGTCCTTAAATGACACCTTAACAGTCTTGCAACTAAGGGCTCGAACAATGATTGAATAAATTATTATTCAATTAGTCTGTGCAGGATACGCTAGAGCAGGATTGCTCGGATATATTAGACGATAGTGAAAAGCAAATGGAGTGGATATTATTTTCATCCTAAGTTAGGAATCCTAAATAACCAAGAGAAATGAATATATATGGGAAGATACCATCACAATTCCAATGCTTTGAAATTAATGAACTATGAATGAAATCTATTTTTGATTTTTAGACCATTTTTTTTTTTATTTTCAACTAATTATTGAAGACTTTAAATTCATTGGTTAAAATAAGGTAGTTACATTGTGATAAACTTTTTATTTTAGTTTCAATTATAAAGGTTTTATTATAAAATTCATCGAATCGTTTTAAATATCCAATCAATTTAAAATTATTTGTTATAGCTTAAACTAGCTCCTTTCCTAATAAAAATCATCTGGAAAATCGTAGACATAAAGTTTCGAACTAAAGTTCTGACCAGAGTAATTCATTAAAATGTTGATGATGTTTTTCTGAAGGAGATAATCAAGTTTATTGGAAAGGTCTTCTTCTATTAAAGGGAAAGTTTAAAACCATAAAGGGATCAGAAGGCTATTAAGATTCGGTTAAATGTTCTCTCACTTAAAGCTGGAATTGTTATGGTCATCCTCAATACCACTTAACCATTAGTTGTGACAAACATTATTTGAGAAAATAGGATTAAAAGTTATCCAAGCCTGAGAATAAAACAGGTATATTAACTTTTATTTAAGAAAAATTTATTTTAAATATTATGACAAATGTAGATCTCTGATTAACTATTGATTTATTATGCAAAATTCGTACTCTTGCTAATTGAATATAGGAAAGATTTATTTGAATTGAATAGTCATCAAGAATATCGTCATTTTAAAAATTATAAATCAGTTATATATTCAGATGAAAACGAACTACTTGGATAACGTTTTACATTCACTCATTGCTAATGATAAGTAGGCTATGCATGTATTAATTAACGAGTACCTCTACAACACATACCGGATTTTGAATTCAGATCATATACGGATCGGTACTGTTTCTAGGCCGAAGGCCATGTAATAAGGTGATTAGGCCGAGAACACGCTCAGTCGCCAGTTTTTTCCCCATTAATTCGGTCACCCACTTTCTAGAGGCTTGTTCTGCCCCAGGAAAGTCTCCATATCCCAGGGTCGCCCCTCGGACGAAATAGCAGAATAAATTATAATCTGTCACAGCCTTGATTCGAACCCAGGACCCAGAGAGCAGTAGACTTATTTGCCGATTTTTTGGGTACTCACTTCATAGAAGCTGACTTTACACCGAGAGGCTCTCTGTTTCCCAGAGTACAGCTGAAAAAACTTAATATAATTATTATGCCACGTCTCCGATTCGAACTATACCACGTTGCTCCCTTGTATTAATTAACAACATTTTTAAATCTTTATAAACGTTGCCTTCATTAGCTAAATAGTATCCATGGTTACCCAGTTCAGCTTTGATTATGTCGGCTGGTTTATTAGGATTCTAGGACTTTTAATCTTCAGGCAGCTGGTAAAATTGCCGTGAAATTCAGCACCTCCTCTTCTTAAGCCAGTAACCAAGCGGCGAGTTGTATCTGGACTTTCGGGATATTTAGCTAGAAAGACGTTTTCTCCAACTTCATTCTTTATAAACTCCTTTCTGGATTAGATGGTTGTTTCCAACCAGTAACTAGTTGTCCGTACGTAATGAAATAATTGTGCCCATGTCCCTAGCATTCGACGATGTCATTGTAAACGGTGAGACCGATTTCGCCGTTCCTCTCAATGTTGTTCTCGGCAAGAAAATTATTATTTGCTGGAGAATAAGTTAATACATATTTTTACTGAGAGAAAAAAACAAAAACATTATAGCTTTATTTTAAACCATAGCGCAACTTCAGGATTGGTGCAAACTTTGGAAAATATAACTTAACCAGGACATATTACTTTCAATCTCCGACATGAAAGCTACTTTCCAATATATCTTGATAACATCCAAATTCCACAGACCGACACAATAAAATACCTAAGCTTGACAGGAGCCCAAAGATCAAGTACAGGCAGATAAAGGTAAATAAAAGACTAAAACTTTTATGCTCACTACTTTCAAGACGTTCAAAATTAAAACTTAAACAATTACTAAAGCCCATTTGGACTAACGCTTCAGAAATATAAGGGACAGCCAAAAAGACACACTTATGAAATGTCCATTTATTTCCAATCCAAAACTTTCAGAACTATTACAAATTCTCCATTGTACGTTAGTAACATACTTCTGCATACATACCTTGATATGTCAATAATCATCGAACAGATTCGAACCCATTACAAACGTTTTCACGACACCTTACACGGACATATCAACAGAATAATACAAAACATAGCCACTATTGGCCAGCCTCACAGATGTAGAATAGAAGTTGGATGAGGGACCTCCCTATATATATGCGAAATCAATCCAGGAAAGAGGTACTGCTCAATCACAAGTTCAAACCCTCACCCCATCACATACATTGATTGTCAACTTCATGTGAAGGTGAGAATAAAAATACAATAAGGTAAAAAAAAAAAATCTTTATAAAACATTTGGAATCTCTCAGGGAGATCCCGAGTTGCCTTAGATCGTTGCCTACACCATCTCCCCATCCGCCCTTCGGCCTACCACGCTGGCGCTGGCCATTCGGAACATTCTTGTACATCCTACTTGCTACTCTGTACCTTTTCATCCTCCACACATGTCCAAACCATTTTAGTCTCTGTATATTGATGCGAGAGAAGATACTAATATCTTGTTGGTAGAGCTTCCTGAGGACTACCCTATCAAACCTATCTAGTAGGTCCAATATGTTTATAGTTGCGGGTCCAAGTTCCTCCACACTATGTGACCACTGTTTTTTTAAGGTTCTTGTATAGCGTATACAATATACGGCCAGTTTTGCTCCTGATTAGCTTCGAAATGGAGAAATTGGCTCTAAGGCTTTGTTCCCCGCCGCTATTCGCTTTCTTAACTCTTCTTCTTCTTTCGAATTATCGTTGCTAATACAGCCAAGATATTGAAAGCTCCTAACTGCTTCGAAGTTATGGGGCCCCATTTCATAAAGAATATGCCTGTGATCCACTCGTTTGCCCAGTACTATAATCTTGCTCTTCTGCCCGTTTACTTGTAGGCCAATCTTTCCTGCTTGAGCATCCATTGCTTCAAAGGCCGCTCTTATGCTCTGCTGGGATCTCCCAATAATGACGATATGCAAGGCATATGCAAGTATTTTTGTCATCCTCGTAAATATTGTCCATTGCTGTTTTTATTTCGCCCTATTGAAGATGACTTGCAGGGCTATATTGAACAGGAGAGGGCGATTGGGTCTACTTCCCTTAGGCCACCTTTCACTTCAAACGGCTCCAATATTCCATAACATTTCACTTGGCAGATTGTATTCGCCATTGTGCGTTTTACTCAAGGAATTTACTCAAGATAGTTTAAATTATAACTGAAGTTCTAATTTGATATTTGTTTTCAATCAAAATCACAATACTAAGTTCGGCAAAAAAAATAACAAAGTTTCGTATGTGTTGACCATAATGTTTATTTGGTTGTTAACAGTACTTTTTATAATAATAGCTTTTATTTACAATATAATAGATTTTTATGTGTACAAAACTACTTTCAGAAACATTTCCAACCAAGGCTATGGCAGAAAAGGTGTTTTTCTTCGAAATAGGTAGCCGACGAAGGCTAGAAGAGGGAAGTTGTTTACCCTTGACCGTTATGCAAATAGTAATGGCAATTATCCTTTTCAACGACTGCTCTCGCCGCTCCACCGCTCCGTGGGGATTCGTTTTAGAAGAAATCTTTGCAATGTTTTCGAAGCCTGTATTACAAGAGGGTATGGGTTGTCGAACGGCGCGAGCACATATAGCCCGGGGGGGTAGAAATATAAAGAAGGCGGTGTAAGGTATCGAGGGTACGATCACCGCAATAACAGTAAGAGCTGAGCCATCTTGTTCCATTCTGCCCGACGCCGCGGTTATATCTTCTCCTTATAGACACACTGCACCGGCGCTTCCTCTGTACTCTTCAACCTTTGCAATAATATGGATTACAAGATACTCTCGTAGTATTTCATTTAAACTAGTTGATATTTTACTATTTTCCCTTGATGTTATATGTTTTTTTATGTATAGGACATTTTTTTTTTTAATAAGGTGTAGATTCTTTAAGGTCACATTCTATTAATAAAATTTGAAGCTGATATATAACTTCACCACTCTTTTATTAAATATTAATGTACGTTTCGGCGAATATGCCATATTCAGATGCAAAAGAACAATTTTATCTGCAAGTACAAAATATCGTCCAATTAAAAATAATCAATCTCACAATCATATCATAAAAATTATATAATAATAACAAATATTTAATAAAATAAATAAAATTTATGAAGTAAAAATGTTAATAATCTATAAGATTAACGTTAAATTCCTAAAAATGGATAAACAAAATTAAACATGAAACAAAATAACAATAAAAATACTTCCACTATAAAAATGAAAAAAAATTAACTACTCTTAATGAAAAGTCTCGAAGCAAAGCTGCTTAAAAAAAAAGTTACTATAAGGATATTCAGCAATAAGTGATTATTTGTACTACTTGTATTGAACCTCAAAAATTGTTCAGACTTATTTTAATATTTTTAATGGTACCTTGGGCTCAAGTATCTTTATTACCTCTGAAAAGCAATGACAGAATAAACTTTCTCAAACGCATAAAAAAAATAAATAAAATAATAAAGACACAAAATGCATCGTGAACTTTGTAGACCGTAAATTACACTCCGAACAATTACTTTTTTGTTTTACTAAGCCTAGAAGTTAAGATTAAAAAGCTATCCCCTTTTTTTGCAGAACCTAATTTATATGAAGTTTTAGAGCGTATCACACTCTAGTCTAGAGATCTAAAAAAAGTCCAAATCATTATTCTCTACATAAATATTACAGCAAACTTATCTGTATATGTATCTTCTATTTCTAGACACTATTTTTTTCTGATAAATTAAAAGTTTATCTGCCTGGGTCCAATTTTTGTTTAAATTCGTTTTCGTGATAAAACGGAATAGCTTTTAAAATTATACGTTTTTATATTTAATAAATATAGCAGTCGTTTTCTCTGCCAAAAGTTTAATATTAAAATTTTGCGTAAATATTTTAATAATAATTGACCTGGTTTATGTCTGCCTTACTGCTTACAAATGATCCTGTTATTTTTAAAACCATATAACTAATTAAATAGTGTGGTAAAAATGTACAGTAACGTATAAATAGTAACCTTTCAAAATCATATAAGTTCTAATAAATTATTTATAAATTCCTCGGGTTCCAAATCTCCGTGACAGGTTGAGATGTTCCAGGATGGTTCATTTTTACATTATAAACTTTATCAGTATTAGGCAAGACTATGACCAGGAGTAAAAATGGCTTGTAAACGTAAAATACGTCAGAGGGATAAATGTTTGAGATAAATGATGAGGCCGAAAGTACAGGGGTCTTACAGAAAATTATAATCAATATCGACATATTTTGCTTACTGGTATATCAGTGGTGGATACTAAGAAAATTTTTAGGTAGGGGAGGCATTTTATTTCAGAAGAGATAATAGGAGTGGTTTAGTACTTACCAAATTCAATTAAGATTAACAGACTTTAATATTATAGCCTCTCCATACCCCAGGTTCGAACACCAGCTGAGGTAGAACTATTCATTCTGTTATTTCAGCCGTGGAGCGACCCTGGGATATGGAGACAATCCTACGGCACACCCAATCTCTATTAAATGGGAACCCAAAATTAGGAGAAAAACCTAGTGGCTGAGCGTGATTTATGTTTAAGTTCCTCCTTGCACTCCAATGGCCGTAAAATAGCACGAGTCTATATAACTACTGAACCTGAGACCCTTTTTTATTTTTTTTTTTTTTTTTTTTTTTTTTTTTTTTTTTTTTTTTTTTTTTTTTTTTTTTTTTTTTTTTTGCAACTATGGAGTATTTAGCGTACGTAATTATACTTACATAAGTATAAAATAATCCAAATCTGCTTAATTTTCTCAGTGGTTATTTGGTGGATAGGAATATTTTCTCCTTTTCTCTCATGGATCCACCAATAAATATTAACATAGGAGCTATTGATTCTATTGATTGATACCATTCATTAACATGCACCCTTCGTCATCTGGTTAGGCTTAGCCAACCGTACTTTAATGTTATGCTGGTACTGTAGGCTGTAGCGCCGTGATTGCATTTTACCAAAAATATTATCTTCTGTCAGCTATGTGTTAGCTACGCTTTTCTAATATACTTGTTCTATATGTGTTATAGAGTAAAATAACGTATGCATAGCTGTTGTTTTGCATAAATATATAAACATTACGTGATTAGTAACGATTAACAATTTTTTTTTTCTCTTTATATCTATATTCACGCCTGTCAGAAAATGTCGGACAATCAGCAACTGTGTTGGACAAAAGTAAGATCAGACATGATAGGCATGGGAGAAGTAACGTGCCCAGCAGCACCCCTTCCAAGGCTTTAGTCTAGCTGAGGAGGTCTCTAATCCAGCTTCGTTTTAGCCTTCTTCTCACTGGCATTTCAACTATTGACATGTCGTTAATCAGTCTATTGTCGGGTCCGTTAAGTTTACTGTGAAAACGAGTATAGAGTGTTCGTATATGTTGTTTGTTGTAAGTCCGTGTGTAGGGTTCTGTTGTTTACGTACCAAGGAGCTGTCGTCATCAGTCTTAAAATTTTGGATTGAAATGATTGCAGTTTTTGTATGTGAGTCTTTTTTGCTGAACCAAAAATATGTGAAGCGTAAGTCCATATTGGCTTAAGAAGGTATGTGTATGTATTCAGTTTCTGTCTAATTTTTAATTTTGAAGATTTAGATAAATGTGAGTATAGTACTTTTACTAGTATACTACTCAACAAAATAATTTTTGAAAATAACAATGATTTATCTTTTCTTTGATCTTCATCTGTCAGCATTATTGTGACAGCCAGCAAATGTGATAAAAAACTGAACAAAATAATAACATAATAAGATATTTCATTTTGATATCATTAATATTTATTTTAAAACATTAAAAAATATATCGTTCACGTATATTTACAAAATTTAAGCGCGATCTAAAGACCCACAAAATTACTCTTCCATTTTCGGGGTGCAAGGCAGGAATCTGAAACATTGCAGAGAAGTTTAACATCATAAACGAACCTGTACTGGACTTGTCATTGCCACAATCCAATCATCAAATTTATTCTATAAAAAGATATCTTAAACGGGGACATTTTGATTTCGTGGTGGACTTTGGAGATAGGCTAAAGGCCAATTTAAGGTATTGGAACAATAGAGAAGTTTTAAATAAGACGGTCGAGATACTGAAATATTAAAAGTCACATTTGTGGACTTTTAATTTAATTTTGAGACAATTTTCGCTCACAGGGTACAGTATACAAACATACATACATAGTTCGTGCAACAGCCCGTTAACGGATCAAGGCCTCCTCTAAAAGTTTCCGCTAGTTGGCTCTGTCTGTTGTAACAGCTCTGCAAGTTCCTAACGCTTAAGAGAGAATTTGCATCAGCAGAGAATCAGCCCACCTCACATTTGGCCTGTCATGAAGCTTTTCGACCAATCTCCTCTTGGGAATCTCATCTTCCATCATCCTCGTTACGGTACAGTATAGTTTAGATAAATTAAGTAATCTGTTTATTTTATATTTTTAATTAAAGACAAAAAAATAAGGCTAAGAAATATTTGTATCGGGAAAAAGGACGCTAATAATTTTCAAGGCGAATACCATAAGGGACTATCGAGCTGACCAGATTGACCATATCTTTGATTTTTCAATACATTTATTTCTTATAGCAATACCATAGCGGTATCAAACTGCTATGATTATATTTGTTAAAAACATGATTTAAACCAAGGGGATGCCATGGGTAATCATTTAAAACAATTATACAAACTTATTTGCTTTCCTGAAGGATTATAATGGGAAACCTTTCTAAATGGGATGTGTTATCCAATTTATTGAGATACAATAAAAAATAAAATGAATGGTTTATTTAAAGACATACTATACATAATTAGATCATGGGACTATATAAATTACTTGTCTAAAAAAGACGATTGAATGCAGTCGGCGGCTTCCGGATATGTGTCCTCTTCGAGGTCTCCTCTGTGACTCTTCTCTAAGTGGCTCTCCCTGCACTAGGGGTGGCGGGGTGTATATTTTGTGCACCGCCCTTCGAATAATCTTCCTGGCTCTAGTCCGGCAACACTACTCTACTCGTCTTTTATAATTTTCAATATTTAAGGTTTGATACATAGCAAAACCACCATTACATGGTATTTTAACAAGAATAGTATTGAAAAAGTGTTTGAGGACACCCCTAAGAATATATTTTCCACGAATCTTATTTAATATGAAGTGATATTAAAATTCAAATATGTGTACCGCAAACACGGAGGAGGGCTATATATAAATAGAATATTTATTACATGTTTGTACATACAACAACTTTTCAACATATAAGTCGATCAAAAAGCTTTACATCCGCAGTTTCCATAATAATAGTTTCTATTATTCTCACCAATACACTAGTTTTTTATAGTAACATATAATGGTGATTACTTAAAGATACATAGTTAGAATTGTAATGGTCCTAACCCTGATGATAAATGCTTATGAGATCTCTTCGTTCTAATCGATTGGTATGTTTTATAAAAAAAATAATGACTTAATGATATAAATTATTTAATTAAAGATTGATATAAATCGTTTATAAGCTCACAATAGAATCGAATATAACACAAATAAAATTTAATTCAAGTATTCTTATTATATAAATATAATATTTGTATTTATTTAGAAATAAAGGATAAGGAACCTTCTTTTTTTTTCAAATGTTTTATAGTTTAATCTAAACGATTTTTTAAAATGTTTTATAATCTTGATTTTTTTTATTCACCCTGTCGTGTGGTTGTGGATCAGTGAATGTGAATAAAGTTGATGTTGAAACCTCAGCGAAACCTCTTGCTGGCGTGTTTCTTAATTGGCATTTATGTTTGGAGGTCCCTCAACCAACTTCTCTTCAGCCTTTTGCGGTTGTTGTGAGGCATGTTGGTTGTAACCATGTTTTGTATGGATGTGATTTGATAAATTGATAAATGATTTGTATAAAAAATTTTAATTTATGAATGTGGTCTTTTCCCATATATCTGTGAAGCGTATCTTTAATGGGTTTCAGTAAGTGAGTTGTGTTTAAGTTTTAATTTTGAACGTCTTAAGTATAAAATATTCAGTGTTTTGTTTAGCGTCGTCATCTGTTTGTTCTTAAGGTGTGGGCCCAAAGAAAAAAATAAATTATGAAAAATGTGTATAGAAGTTGCATAAATAAATTTTGGCACTAGTAAGATGTTCTATATTATATTATGCATCCCAATCGTATCAATATAAAAGTTTGCTATAATTCAGTTTATAACTGAAATACAGAATAAGGCAAGAAAACCGGTAATACTAAGTTGGGCAGAAGTTTGGGCCGAAGGGTGTGAGGGGTTTATCTGATTGTGAGGACACTGGGGGATATCCTTGTAGATATGTAGGACAAATATAATAATAAACTCCTATTCAGTATTCCATAGGGGACTTTCCTCTTCAGCGACAAATTCACGCTTATTTTATTGAAATAGAAAACATGATTTGCGTAATTTACCTATTGTTCATTCCTTGATAAGGTGTATAAATATTCACAATATATAAAATAAAACAGGAAAAAATTGTAAAAATTTAAATCTAATAATGTAATAAAATGGCTAATTTGAACACAATATTTTTAATTTATAATGATATTTTGGACAAATACACCTTCAAAACTTTAAATAATCAATTTTGTATCGGTCCATCGTTAAGAATTTTCAAAAATATTTATCCGATTTCTTAATTAACATATTGTCATATACAGCAGATTTTCATCAAAATGTTTAGTTGAAAAAATCATATATATTTTATTAAGTATTGATTTTTATGATATAGTTATAATCAAGTATTTTTTTCCTTTTTAGGGCTTTATTATAGTATTTAAAATCTTATTCTCTGTTTTTTCACAATTTTTGCTGCAAGTATAATAGAGCAAGTAAATAAATAATAAAATAAGACACAAAAAAATTGTAAAATGTAATAAATTGTATAAAATAAGAATTAAAAAAAAAATGTCAGCGATGAACATAATCTGTTTAATTTATAATGATATTTTGGACACCATCATCATACCGATATGGACTTACGGAGTAGAGCTATGGGGCTCTACTAAACCATCGAACTCATCTCGTATCCAATCCTTACAATCAAAAGTCCTTCGTAAAATCCTCAATGCTCCTTATTTCGTCACAAATAAACTCATCCATAAAGACCTTAATATTCCATATGTCGCTGACATAGCCCGAGCCAGGTACCGTTTCTTCCATGACAAACTCCATTCCCACTACAATCCATTAGTTTCAATTCTTGCTTCCACATCGATCCCTGATAATTCTCCGAGGCGTCTGAAAAGAAGATGGCCACCAGACCTTCTAGTTTAGAATATTTTTAGAGTACTGCCACTGGGTAGTGGCTCTACATGTATTTCATGACCATTTTCTATATAACCATCACATTTACTTGATGTATTTTTTTTTTTAAATACAGTTGTAGATATCAATAAATATGTTTAAAAAAAAATTTATTTTGGACATATACACCTTCAAACTTTAAATAATCAATCTATTATTGATCCATTATTAGGAATTTTCAAAAATATTTATCTGATTTCATAATTAACTCATTTTCATATCCTGCAGATTTTTATTTAAAAAAATTAATTGAAAAAAATCATATTTATAATTAAGTAACCATTTTTATGATATAATTATAATCAAATATTTTTTTTCGTTTTTTGGTATTATTATTTTTTTTTATTTTTTTTATTCTCATTCTCTTACGATTACAGTTTTTGTTGCAGGTATAAAAGAGCATTAAAAGAACATTTTGAAAAAGTTAAATATACCTTTTTTGCTTTTATTATATTTCTTACTTATTATAGCGTAGGAATACTAAAAATATTGATCCTTCATTTAAAATAAGCCTAGCAAGGAACAAAGAATACCAATGCTTATTAGTGCCACAATACTCCGAGGAAAACTTTAAAAAACTTTTTCTACTTAGACTTTTCTACCCAAGATTGTATTAAAACTGAAGACAAACTTAATTAAATTTTTTTCATTTATTTCTTAAATAACAAATAAAAATACTAAAGTCTTAGTCAAAGTGATGTTGTTGTTTTTTTCTTACCATTGAAAAAATTATGATAAATACCTTTATATCGTATTTATCCTTCGAAAAAAAAAGATGATTTAGGACTTGCAAATAAATATGGAATTTAAATGGAACTCTAACTACTGTACGGTCGTTTTTGAATCTTACTTTAGTAAGGTGGAAGTGAAATTAAGAGATAAAATTATACTGCGAAATAAATAAAATCTGAAGTCTTTTATCAATATTTTTTTTTTCAGTGGCGCGACAGGCCGTGTAGACCCTGGGCCTCGCGGTGTAAACTCCTGCGAATTTACACTCACGTTTCACGATGCTAATTTTAGTGTAGGGTCATCACTCCCTACTACGACTAATTTTGTGAGTGGCCACCCTTTGGCTGACGGGTCTCACATACCCGGGGGAGAGGTTGTGAGTGAATCCCCATTTTGGTACACCCTTATAAAAGCCCCGCCGGGACTGGGATTCGAACTCAGAACCTGTAGCATGAGAGACTAGCGCGCTAGCCACGGGCTCCCCCCTTTTATCAATATACCTTCATCAATCATCATTATCATCATTATATTTCAATCATGTTATAATACTTTTTTAGATATTATTTGTAAACATTTCTGAACATATATTCTGGAATACTGAAAAAAAGTTCGTACGTATGATAGTTAAATTAATTTCATATGATTGCAGAATCTATAAATTTTAACAAAAATATTTTATTTAATAAAACTACGAATGCTGAAGCTATCAAAAATATGTTTTCAACAACTGTGTAATTAATTATATAAGTATATGATTTTATTACTAAGAAATGTCGTTATAGACTCAATGAAATTAATTTATATAAATAGGAACCAAGAAAAGAAAGAATAGGCCAGCACAGTATTGTAAATTCAAAATGTACAGTGTTGATTTACCGTTTAAAGAAAATTAATGGCAAGTACCTGTCAAAGTTGAAAAGTAACGTTAGGAGATTTGTCTTGGCTCAATTTCTTTTTCCCATTTTTTACCGTCCTAACGTAGGAGTTTGTAAGGAGGGCATATAACCGATGAGAGATGGATGGAGCATAAGCGTTATAAATGATTTTCTGAAAATAGTTCAATCGTTCACAGTAAAATAGTTTCAAATGAGCGTATATAGATGAGTCAAACTTCATTCGAGCTGTATAGGTTGAAACTACCTAAAGAAATATTCTGAATACTATAGGATTCCATCTTATAATATAATATTATATTATGGTTTATGATCCATTCAATATTCCTATTAAATGAAAATCATATCAAAACATTCCTAATATTGAGTACAATAGTTTACTTCTGTATATTTTATTTATATTTATTTATCGGTCACTGCATTCAATAGGGGTACTCACTACGTTTGCTATAGCATGCTATTTTTGTTATTTTGCTAAACCCGTCGAGTTTCTACAGTTATTTCCTGTATAAAATTGATGGGTTTAGCACAATAGCAAAAATAGCATGCTATAGCAAACGAAGTGTGTACCCATAATATAGTGGAATTGCAATGAATAATACGATATTCCATTAAATACATTCTCAAACTAAAACTACAATTTTTGTTTGCATCTAACATAGTATAGTATAAACCTTAATTAAAGTAACCAAACAAAAAAAGGTATCTTCAACCCATAAAATCCTTTCTTTTTTTTCTTTTTTATTTATCTAAAGAAATTTACAACTGTATTTAATCAATACAACAAGTAAATAGGATTGATATATGATTAGAACACATGGTAGTCCTGTGAAGAAACTACCCATTGGTAGCACTCTAATGTCTAATTTATGGTAGAAGGTCCCTTGTTCATCTTCTTTTAAGGCGCCTCGGTGGATTGTCGGGAATAGATATGGACGAGAGGTCACGGATAAGCGGGTTTGAGTGGGCAGGGAGTTTGGAATGAAAAAAGGTATACCTATATAGGGGCCAAGTCCTCAACAAATGAAATATTTAGGTCTTTATGGATGATTTTGTTTGTAAAAAAGTAAGGAGCATGGAGGATTTTTCGAAGGATTTTGGACTGGATTGGAAAATCTTTTTAAAAACTTTATACCAATTTTTTAACCCTAGCGAAAGCATATTGATGCTTCATTCATTCATCATGTTCTTCGTAACCAAAAGAAGAATCTAATGATAATATTCTGAAACTGAAACTAATGTTGTTTTTTTTCACTTTCTGATTAAAAATAAAACCCTTTCTGAAGAGAAAGGGAAGTGATGTTCATTTTTATTATTAATAATATAGATTTCTATTATTTATCGACAATAATCAAATTCCTTAAACCAACTCTGTACGTTACCTAGGACTGACAGTCGATCGAAGGATGATTTGAGGCCCACCTGTAAAGATGAAAAGACAGACTCTCAACCACCGACTGAAAGTACTATACTCTCTTTTATCTTAATCATCAAAATTAAAAACAAGACAGAAACTGAACATACACATACCTACTTAAACCAATATGGACTTACGCTTCACAGATTTATGGCTCAGAAAAAAAAAACTCACATACAAAAACTGCAATAATTTCAATCTAAAATTTTAAGACTCATAACGACAGCTCCTTGGTACGCAAACAACAGAACATATATACGAACACTATACTCGTTTTCACAGTAAACTTAAAGAACACGACAATAGACTGTTTACAATGTCAGTACTGAAATGCCAGTCGGAAGAAGGCTAAAACGAAACTGGATGAGGGACCTCCTCTGCTAAATTAAAGCCTTGGAAGGGGGGCTACAGGGCACTTTACTTCCTCATGTCTACCATGTCTGATCTTACATTAGTCCAACACATTTACTGATTGTCAGATAGCTTCTGACAGGCGTGAATGAAGATATGAAGAGAAAAAATATATACAAATTTTAAAAAATAAACTAAATTGTTTATATTTGTATTCAATTTTTTTTGCAGAATGAGCAAAAATCTAACTTAAGGCCAGCTATGCGAAAGCTGAACATATACTAAAAAAAATTTATTAATAATTCAGACTAAAATAACCCTACTGGTTGAAAAGCCTTTGTGTTACAAAATAAATAAATATTACTTAATAAATGTTAAAAAGCAGAATATTTTTGTAAAATTAACCTGATGGCAGTAGGTCTCAGAGATTGGACTTCTATAGATCATTTATTCATGAAACAATCTTTCAAAATAGAAACCTTTTATGTCTATGAGACTTTATCAGCAGATTTTTCTACTTCTTCACGAGATTTTTATTCTATTAACATTAATAATATTGAGGTCATCTGGATTTTGTATAAGTAAACCATCATAGTCCGGCATTTGCTGAAGATATGCTTCAACACAACAAATGTATGTTGTTAATAGTTTTTGATCTAACTACATATTAAAACGTTACTAATTATTTTTTCTTAAAAGCATGTTAAAATCCTTGCCTAGTCGAGGTACTGTAGGCGTAAAATCATCAATGTATTAAGTCATTTACAGTAATATTATTCGAATTGTCGGGAGGGGAAAAACATGTATTGATTATTCAGGGAATCATCCGAGAACTGGAGAGTAGGTTAAGAAAACATTGGAAATTCAAATAGAGGTGAGCGAAGTTTACGTAGCGCGCGATAGAGGTCTCAGAATTTGAGGGGCCGGGGACGATGTCTGTTAGTAAAGCGCTCACGGGAAAGGCTGGTTATAAATATTCTATGGAAATTATCGCCTGGATTAGCATCCAAAATATGACCACGAGGTCGTCTGATGGGGCAACATGATCTCCCAGAAAGTGATAATGCCTACATAATATTATTTACTGACCTAAATTCAAGTATTAAATGTGTTTTCAAAAATATTTTAATAGTCTATTACACGATTCCTATGGTCCGTATAGAATTCCTTCTTTACGCAATATATCTCCATAGATATAGTCATAATATATTGACTTGTTGGGAAAATCAAACAAATAGTATCTGTGACACAAAACTTGCTGCCTCAACTTCAAAATTCTCATATACATTCTTGATTTAATACAGATCATAATATCCTAATGATTAATTACAAAAGTCCAAATCTTAGGGCAGGTTAACTATTTCTTCATTTCTTTCCTAAACCTCATCTTCAACGTCTTTTTTCATCATTTTCGTTTTCTATAATTTGATTGGCTCTCTGGATCCAGGAGCAGGTTGTTTTGGAATTAGTTTTGCCTTTTAAGGAAGATGAGATGGACTTCGTTTTGATAGGGAAAGGAAAGAAAAAGATTAAATGTACTAAACGACCGAATGGTGACATAGGGCCCAAATTCCAAGATGAAACGACAGATTCTCCACCAGTGACTGAAAGTACTGTACTCTCCTCTATCTAACGTACATGGTGTTAAAGCCCATTAAATTTTACATCGGTATAGCGAGTTTAATCAAAATCGTTAGAGCCGTTTTTGAAAAAATCGTAAAATGGTGCCAAATGCATGGTGTAAAGTGGTTCTTATGGTAAGCTGATTTTGATGGAAAACATTTTGTAACATCTCGGGTGTAAATATGAAATTTTAGTTTCAAAGGAATTTTCGTTTACGCGCGGGAGTTACCAAACACACATATATACCTTTCTGCAGGACTTGGTCATTTGGGCTCAGGGGACCGGAAAACGTGTATATTCATCGAAAACTTGAATTCTAAAATTGTCACGATCACAATACCATCCCTTACTATATATTTCATATATATGTAAGTGATAGTAAAATTAGACAAAAACTGAATACATATTCATATACGTAACTACTTAATCCCATAAGGACTTACGGCTTACAGATTTATGTCTCAAACAAAAAGACTCACATACAAAAACTGCAATAATTTAAAAAAAAATTTAAGACTCATAACGAGCACTACTTGATAAGTAAACAACAGATAGCTTCTTACAGGTGTGAATAAAGATATGAAAAAAAAACTATGCCAAATGTTAAAATTGTATAGTTGTATATATCACGTCGACTTCTGGAGTTTTATACAGCACATTTTCGTATTCTCAGATAACTTATGACAGGTTCAAATAAAAAATTTAAATATATTTTTTTTTTACAGAGCATGCTTAGTATCTCATTAATATATCATGCTTTCCTGGATATTTTCGATACACACAGTTCAATTGTTACATCTTTTTCTAAAGAACATTCACCCAGAAGTTCTCTTCAACACTTAAGAGTACCCTCAATCCTATTTTTTGTCAAAGTATCTTATAATACTTTTAGAAGATGGTTTTATCCCCGCCAGAGTATTGATATAAGAAATAGAGAGGTAGAAAAATCCTGGATTACATGGTCTGTGTGGTCAGCTCGAGGGTCCATTGTGGTATTTACCTTGAGAATTATTGGAGTCCTGTTGGCCCACGATTCGGTCCACCAAAACTATATCTGGGCCTTTTCATTCTTTTCTCATATTACTTAATTCATCAAAACTTACTGCTGTAAACAATATTCTCTCTACTACATTTAAAACCGAAGCTCATAATTATATAATTTATAAACAAAAGTAAATTTCCAAAATATTATTTGAAACTTTCCAATCATTATATTCCTTCTTATACAATGGAAAAAAAAACGCTCCTGGATCAACAACTGTATATATATTTAAAATATATCTTAATACAAATAATATTATACAATATATAACAATATTGTTTAAACTTTATAAAAGCTTATAAAAGTATACCAAGAAATTGCTGAACACTGAGAGGTTTCAGCGCCCCTTCGGAAAGAAGATGGTTCCTAGGCCGTGTTTATAATAATTTATTTCTTTACATATATATACTTGATTATTTTAAGTAATGTATGAATTATTTGTATAATAACTATGTACGCCAAACCAAAAAGGCTATTCATTTTGTATTGTATCACATTTTGTAATTATATATGCAGTATAAATACCTTAATACGCGAATTAACAAATGTGTTATTTTTATTATTATTATTAACTGTTCTCATAAAATACGTACACCTGAACTGCGCAATCCTGATATTTAAGCCTTTTTCCTTGTTTGTAATTTCCTTTTTATTACTAATAGGTACTAACCTGCCATCTGAATATTACGAAGAACTTCGCTATGTATGCTCCGGTCAATTATATTTGTTACATTCACGTCATCATCCATTTTAGAGTCTTGGTTCAAGTCAAAAACTTCGAAACCCGAACTCTGGAAACCCTATCTAGTTTTAGTCCAAGCTTTTTTATCTAATTTTATTCCTTAGAACCCTGTGAATTCCTAGAGATAAACACAGAGAGACACAGATTTCCACAACACTTATCTCGAACACTTAGTTAATCTCTTATAACATCTTTTGAAAGAAGTATATTGTAATGTAATGCAGCAGTTTTTTTGCATAGTAAATATTTAATCAATAATCTTTACTGCCTTGTGTTCGTTAATTCGTTAATACTTAAAAACAATTACTTTTCTTAAACATGATTTGAATGGGAATGTACAGCCTGTGATAAATTGCCTTCGGAACTAATTTATTTTATTTTCGCCTTAATATTAAACATATGAATTAATTATAAATGTTTTTTACTCAATGAGAATAGCGCATGCGTACAAGAACACAAAATAGTAATGTTTCTGTTATAATTTGGGATTTGGCTGTAATAATTAGGGAGTTATTTAGTTGTAAATCTTAATTGACAATATAGGCACACGGCGCTGCTGCATACAGTACCAGTATGACTATAAAGTATAGCTGGCTTAGCGTTTACAGACTTCAAGGGGTACATCGTATGCCCTCTGAATACAGTACATATCAATATATCAAAATATATCTCCATAAACTGGTAAGTGGTCCTATCACAGTTTTTTGGAGACTGGTAATACCTTTTTGAAGTCAGAGACAAAAGCTATATTCCTACTTAGGTATGGGCGTACGCCTCATATTTACGGTGTACTAACGTAAAAGAAACATCTTTAGTCCAATAATTAATACTAATAAAAAAGATTCTGCGCACATAAATGTCAAAACATAATACAAACTTACATCTATTGACGATCGACCAACTCATATGGACTTTTATTGACATGTTTAAGCCTACGTGTCTAAAATAAACCAACCATAGCAAATGATTGCAGTTTTCACGTTTATTTAATTAAAAATCAATTCCAATTGATACCAGGTACCTCCGGCTGAAACAAGCCAGACGTTTGTTAATCCAATTTGTCTGGGGCTTAGCGGTTAAGTATTTTTCATTAGCTTTCGAAAGGGTTCATCATTGCTACATTAATATCATTCTGATAATTAATATAAATTTATTTTCATAAATATGATATCTGCGATTGAATTTTCTTGAGAAATTTGAGTAGTGCTAAGGATAAAAGTTTATTTGTTTAATATAACAGCATTATTACGCTAAGAATAATTATACAATACGTATTACTAAAATTTAAGGAATTAAAAAGGAACCACGAGTATGCAAAAAATATTTTAATACAGCCAGAAATAATTATGGATGATGTAAAATTCAATTTATATAATCTTTATAATTTTCTAATAAGTCTTTACAGCATTCATAAAAAACTGGTTTGAATCTAGCGACGGCTGGTTAAAGTTTATTTCGAGGCGATCCCACAGGTTATGAACCTTTTTGTAAAAATGGGTCGATAATCTATGAGATCGATCGCCCATTCTGTTTGCCATAACTCGAGTTGGAAGAAATTTTTGAAAATAAAGTTATAATTATAGGAACTCTGTTAATTTTTTCACAGCGACATTGTAAGAACACTTCAATTGGGGAGGAAGAGAGTAAAATTCCAAAACATCTCATCATGAATTTCTGTAAGTAAAAATACACAACATTTTGTCCGAAAAATCGTGATTTCTTAATTATGATGGAGAGAAGATACCCAGCTTCACCTCTTCCTGGTGTGCTTCCTATTACGCATTTATGTCGAAAGATCTTCGTCCAACTTCTTTTCAACCTTCTGCGAGTGTTGTCCGGCATGTTAGTTGTGTTCATGTTTTGCATTAGTGTTTTGGTATGTTAGTTGTAAAAAACGTTGCTAGATCAAATTTAATTAAAATGTTTTTAAAATTTCCTTCTTCTTTAATTGTAATTCTTGTGCTTGTAGGTTCTCAAATGTAGTTTTTTTAGATAATAGAAGGAAATTGACAATTCTCCTCCAGCTGTTCCTTCCTTCGTATTGTAAGGCGTCCATAATAGCTGAATCTAAAGGAGAAAGTGTCACTCTAGACAGAAGAGTGTACCCCAAGTTACCGTTTAATGACTTGCTTCAGGCATTCTCCCTCTCAACTGTCAAAAACTGACAGATTGAATCAATTACTTCTCAGCAAACTTTTGTTACGAAGTAATAGGATTTCTAAAAACATTTTATAAACGAAATGAATGTTCGATCTATTTTGTTCCTTAAATATTAAACCTAACAGCTATAATTCTATAATAACAGCTATAACACCGATGCAACCAGATGCGGGAAGGAATTCAAAATGTGAACCATCACCTTCCAAAGGCTGGCAACAGCAGTTATCCTTATATTAACATATATTTAAAAAATAAAGAAAACTGTTATTTAAAATAAAATATATATACAAATCTTGTAAAAACCTCATATTTCTTCTGCCATGGAGGACCCACATTAATTTATTTATTTATTGACGGGCAGCTACGCCCATTTTACAAGAACTTAAACAGGGAAAAAGAGGGACAAAGTAAAAAAAAGAATACAATGAGTACTAACAAAAAAAAAAATTATTTATATTCACACTTGTCATGAGGTTGACAATCAGTGAATGGAAAAGTACAATGAAGTAAGTACAAATTATCCTTAAACACGAAAATAATTAGCTAAGAAGTACTCATCAAACACTTATGGAGATACGGGATAAATCTATGGGGTTCTGCGAAAACTTCCAACATCCAAACAAATTTTAAGAAAAATTGTGGATGCACCATTCTATGTCTCAAACGAATTACTCCATAAGGACTTCCATTAGCTCACAGTTTCAGATATTATAAAAACCAGGCTACAGGATATTATAAAAATTTTCATGACAGACTGATTTACCATACAACATAAACCCATCTTCAATCTGGCCGGAACACTTCAAACCACCAGCAATCCCTACAACCAGAGATTCGCTTATTTAAATTGGCTTCCTGGTGAACATATTTTTTTATTGCAATTTTTTTTTTCCAGATGGAAATTATATATATATTTCTGACTTGGAAATGTTTTAATCAAGTTAAACAGAAAAAAAGGATGAGGGCTTGGAAGCTTCGGTGGAAGAAAAATATGTCAGAATAAGAGTTAAAAAATTAAGAATTTTTACTTGACCATTAATTTGACGATTATATTATATTTATAAATATACTTTATCTTCTTTTCTTTATTTCCAGATCGGCTACGTGAGCCATACATGGGTTTATATAAAAAACAAAGTTAAGACTTTATCTTAATAAAGGATTACAGTAATGTACTGATAAACAAAATTTATAATGTATTGAAACATGAGTAATGGCAATAGACATGCGGGAAATAAAACATGTGTAATAACTTAACCATATATGAAATATATATAAGGTTAGAATGCATATTGTCGTTAATGGCGCAGATATTCTATTCATCTAGTATTTCTGGATGTTGTCCAAATGTAAGATGGAGCCAGACTCTTTTCAACCGTAATACTATATTTCTTTCGGTGTACTATCTTAATCTTCAATCTATTGATTCCTAACGATTTATATAGATGAATTAGTATATTAAAAATTACCCATATTAAAAACAATTTGTTTTAAACAATAAATAGATTTCATATATAAATATTTAGTGAATTAGTTTAGTTAAATTTAATGAATTTTTTAGTTAAAATAATCAGTTAATAATTTCATTATTTTTCGGGCTAATAAATTACATATTCCATCTTTTACTATAATTATTCTTTTTTAAACAGATAAATAAAGTATTTTTACATGTTACTCTGAAAATTGAAGTTTTGCTGTAAAAGAGGGGTAGTTCCAATTTTCCAAAAAATAAATAAATCTCTTTCCTTTTGTACAAGAACAATAAGAGTAACTTTTTCAAATTTGTATACATTATCTAAATAATTTAATCATTTTACAGGTCGATTGTTTTGTGTATTTTTTTTTTCATTCAGCTTTAAATATAATTTTTCGCAATCAATACCATTTAAACAACTATAGAATTTTTTTTTTGTTCACTTCATATATTAATTCGCACATGTCAGTAATATTGTGACAACCGGCAAATGGGATTGTTTATGGGCCATTTGGAGGGTTCACAGCTTTATTTAGCTGAACGAGGTCTTGGAGAAGGCTTGAAAGGGGCTGGATAAGATTATTCAACCCTTTTATCATTTGCAAAACTTGGGATGAATTTTCACCTGAAGACGGCTGCTGAGGAATTTCTTTCTTCACACCGGAGCTTGATGGTTCGTTGTGGGGAGACCTCAACTTCTGAGCTTGCAAATCTATATGTGTAACATTATTCTGAGCTGGTGGGTAGATTGGTGTATTTTGAGGAATATTCGGAAATTTAGTGGTAGGGGATGAGGTCGTTCAGAACGATATGTTCGTGAAGTTCATTGAATCCTCAAGTTCTTCAGAACTTGGCCCCCAGGATAGTTGGCTGGACGTCCTCCTTGGCAGTTGGCGGATGTCGTTGGTGTTTCTATCCTTCGTACAAATTGTGCTGTCGTGGTTAAGACCACATCTCACACAACGTGGAAAGTGGTTCCAGTAAGACTTCGTGTGACCGTACTACTGGCATCAGACTTCTATTTACGTTTCAGTAATACTTAATCTAAACTTAAAGATAACACGAAAATTTTAATTACCTATTTACATTTAACATACATTCATTTCTTTGTTTAGTATATTTTTTTCCAAAGAACCCTCATCGAGCTATCAAAAGTATCCTTAATTTCTATTTAACTCAACTGATAATTTTTTTTTTCTCAACGTAACAACCTACCAATTTATAAATATATATATATATATATATATATATATATATATATATATATATATATATATATATATATATATATAGGGTTTAATTGGGGTAAGAGTACATTATTACATTTAGGTATTGGGTTGATGCAAAATTAATGCAGGTTTCCTCTATTGCAATATCTTAATTCCAATTGTGTAAACAAAGCTAATCCTAACATTGATCATTATTATACCAAAACAAACCTTATCTAATACCCTCTCTTTCACCATGAATTTGTTTAGTAAAATCGTTTTGTTCAGTGTGTTCAAAGGTCTTGAATCGAAAATGTCAAAGTGCGATTTTCGTCAAATTTATTTTTACGAATTTAAATTAGGGCGCAGCGCTGCGCAAACGGCTCGTAATATTAATGAAGTGTGGGGTCAGGGGGCTATTAATGAGTGCACGGTGCAGCGTTGGTTCCAGAAGTTTCGCAGAGGAGATTTCGACCTCGAAGACAAGGAAGGTCGGGGCCGTCATCTTGCTCTGGACAACGACCAGCTGAGGTCAAAAGTGGAAGAAGACCCAACCAAAACCACACGAGAAATAGCGGCGGAACTCGGAACTCAAAAATTGCAACGTCTTTGCCCAGCATTGATGAATCGGAAGGGGCCGATCCTGCTCCACGATAACGCCAGACCACACGTTGCACAACCAACGCTTCGACGACTGCACGAGTTGGGCTACGAAGTTCTCCAACATCCGCCTTATTCACCTGACCTCTCTCCTACAGACTTCCACTTTTTCAGGCATCTGGACAACTTTTTGAGGGAGAAAAATTTTCAAAACCAGAAAATTCTTTTCGTGATTTCATTGAGTCCAGGGATTCGGATTTTTTTTCTGGTGGAATAAGAAAGCTTGTTGAACGTTGGCAAAAGTGCATTGATTCAGATGGAAATTATTTTGATTAAATATATATGGTTAAAGTAAAGATATGGCGTATTTACAATACCTACTAAAAACCTGCATTAATTTTGCATCAACCCAATACTATTCTCTAAATGGTTCCAGATCCAACTGTTTGTATCTGAAATCATCTGAAAGAACAGTAACAAGCTTCTTTATTAGATAATAAGAGCTTTATTTATTATGGGTTCGTGGTCATGTTTCAATCCAATCCATTTTCCATCATTTAAGCACATAATTTAGTTCAAATATGAATATGACTGGGCTGGTAAAAACTCTTGGATTCATAATTTTGTTTGCATAATCTAGATCATAAACTATTGATTATACTCCTGGTTATAATTAAATTCAACACAAAAGCTAGTTGCCATTTGCAACATGGTTTAATTAGTCAATCTCAATTTTATTTCAATCTGTTTTCAAAATAAATTAAGGAACACCACAACTTGATTAAAAGATAGGAGGCTAATCTGTTGTCTAATCTACAGCGTTGTATGACTCGAGCAAGGAAGCTGTCAAACAAGACAAATGATCCCTTCCTGATGGGAACGAGCTAAAAATACATCACCGGATTTAGTCCTCAACATGTAACTGCTTTATCTTAAAATATTAAACATTTACAAACAGTGGTTATTTCATAATATATTATCATAGTTCTAATAATCAAATAAAACAGGTTTAATTTTTAAATACATTTTAAATAATTTCAAAAATATTAAGTTTTATCAGCTACAATTATTATCTAATGTATAACAAATCTTGTGTAACTGTGTTTACGGTCGTATTCCTTCTAAATGGCTCGACCGATTTTTATTTATTTTTTAATTTATATTCGGAAGGTATGAAAATAGGTCCTAAAGTATATTTCATACCACTAAGTGATTCAGGTGTCCCTATCCAGATTTTTTTTGCACGAAAATATATTTTTTTATTTTGTATGAAAAAACACCAATATCTCTAAATTTTCATTCTCCCTCCACCACCCTCGCATTGTTTAATTGCGATTTTAGAATTTCTGTATGAACAATATCCAAATATTTTAACTGTCATTCGTATTACGGAAATATGATACAAGCAACACACGACTTTCACTTACACCGGCTGATAAAATATGGTTGGGAAAATATGATTTAGATTATATAATATAAAAATTTAAAATTGTTACAAGTAATAATCAGTCGTAATTTTAAGCCCTATTCATCACAATACCTTGTACAAATTTGTATGTAAGATAATATTTTTTCTAAGATCTATAGCTTTCCAACAGTATATTATGCAATCTATATTACTGTCATTGTGTTCAAAAAACAAAAATTACATTTAAATAAATATGTTTACTCTTGTAAGCATTTATTGTAATTGTCTATCTCTCCAATTAGTAGGATTGGGTCTTAGCAATAGGTTTTCTGAAATATGTATCGGTAGGGGAAGGAAGTATCATGTCTGCAATAATTGTGGATATTTTAGTAATGAGGATAATTTTTAATTATTCTCATGCATAGATTTTCGATTCTGTGGAGATTTTCATAGTTAGAACTCCAAAAAGGAGTAGTAAGGCTGAACGGACAGGAGTCGGATGTCTTTAGCATAGCAAGGGGGGTCAAACAAGGGGACTGTTTAAGCCCTTTGCTATTCTTGCACATGGATGAACTGGCCACCATATGTAAAAGAAGAACTGAGAGGACCTTCCTGGGCCGTAGAAGCCTTCGCCCAGTGGTGATTCAACTTCTCCTCTACGCGGACGACATTGTTCTTGTGGCGGACAATGTAGATAAATTACAGCAAGCGGTACTGAATGGCATGAAGAGCTTAGCCGAAAAGGAATGAAAATAAATACCAGCAAAAGCAAGATTCTACAAGTGGGAAGGCAAGCGGAAGATGTCCATATATACTGTAACGAAGAGGAAATGGATGTGGTTACGGATTTCACCTACCTCGGCACAGTAATAGAAAAATCTGGGAAAGTAGACTCTGAAATATCAAATAGAATTATGAAGGCAAATGCAGTCTACTATCAGATATGCAATACTGTAGTAGGGAAGCGAGAGGTGGGTAGAGGTGTTAAGCTCCATATCTTCAAGTCAGTATATTTGCCTATACTACTATAGGGAGCTGAAAGCTGGATATTGACGGACCGGCAGGAGAGCAGAGTCACAGCTGCTGAAATGAAGTTCCTGCGAAGAATAGTGGGAAAGACGAGAAGAGATCGTGTAAGGAATGAGCGGATACGCCAAGAACTGGAGGTTGCGCCGTTAAAGGAAATTCTGCAAACCCGCCAGCTGAAGTGGTTCGGCCACGTTATTAGAATGGAGAATCACAGAGATCCTCTAAAAACCATAGATTACGTGCCAGATGGGAGAAGGCCTCGGGGGCGACCAAGGATGTCCTACCTGGAGTACGTCGACAAACTTTGCAGAGGAAGAGGGAAGGATTTTCGCCAGGCCACGAACCTAGCTGGGAATAGAGAGGATTGGATCCGGTGGTTAAACGCTCCCCTACGCTGATACGGCACTACAGGTAGAAGCAAAAGAAGAAGAACTCTAAACGGATGAAGCATAAGTAAGTTGTGATTGTATAACTGATTTAAAAATGACGAATTTGTATTTTTAACTGATTTTAGAGATTTTATAGAAATATAGAAACATTTCATAAATTAATGTAATTTAAATAATGTCTTAACTATATTTATGAGAATAGACATAGATCATGTAAAGGGAAAAACTATAGATATGTGAAGCACAACTTTTGAGCTCAACCATTTGTCTCTCACTCAATTTTTTTCTACTTCCATTTTTAATAACAGTGAAAATACTTTACCTGATATTTAAATTCGATAACAAGGTAATATAATCGATCCTGTAACAAGGACTTTGAATCAACAATATATTACCATGGCAGACAGAACCCTAATGGTATTCTATCCTCGTATACCGATCCCTGCTTTGGTTCTAATCAAGATTTCAGGCTGGTCTGGGCTCTTGACCTTAACTATTGTATCTTCTCTTGTTTCCTTTATATTAAATAAATTGGAATGTTAAAATCTGTGTTGCTTATGCGTTTGTGTTTATGTAAAGTATAAACAATTGATGCCCTAAAGGCGCATGAAAAATAAGAACAATTTTGTTTAATGAACTCATAATCTCTTGACAGAAAAGAGGCAAGTGAAAATACATGAAGCTAGTACTTGTGAGAAATTAAGAAGGAAGTGAGAGATGGGGAAGGCATAATTGTTTTCAATAAGGTTGGATGATAACTTTTATCATTCTATAATATTTTTTTTAATATACCAAAACTAGGGGTCTGCTGTGGTACAGTGGCATGACAGCCTTTTATGCTTAAGGTCACTGGTTCAGATGCGTCAGTGGGTAAAAATCCTTGGTTATGCCGTCCTTCGGAGGGAACGCGAAATGGTGGTCCCGGTCCTGTGCGATTTCAGATACTCGTTAATGATCCCTATCCTATTAAACCTGGATAGGCAAAATTTAGGACTCCAACTGTATCTTCGTCCAATTAACCACTATTGCATTAAGTGTCGTTAAATATGTAAACAACCAGGTAAAAAAACTAAATGATAAAGTTATTTCAAAACAAACAATTATAATATCCACATTATGAATACATGTTTAGTTTTTTTTTTAATTTAGAAACACAATTTTTAGAGATTAAACGTTATCTTTATTTATAAAAGAAAGTCAATTCTCCCTCGTTTTGGTGACAGTTACTCAAACACGGCAATAACTATGAAGCTGATTTTTTTAATGGGAGTTCCCTTTACCGTTTAGATATGAAATAAGGGTGGGTTTGGGAAAATTCGTCCTCCAGGTGATTGAAAAAAATAAGATTCCTAAAATCTCTTGAAAACTATTTTTTGAATATAAAAACTATACAACATCAGAAAAATTATAAGTACTCATATGAAAGATAATTTAATTTCTAACCCAATGAAAGCGAAATCATTTTAATCTGAAAAGTTTCAGCAAAGATACTAAATTAATGACAAATATATTTAACATATTCGGCTTCGTATCTGTGTTTGTGCGCAGGTCTTCATGATAAAATGTTCAATTGTTATTGGCTTAAGCTGCTAAAAAACATTTCATTTTAAGGAAATAATAGAACTTATTTGTAAAACCTAAAACGCATTAAAACAGGTAGAATGGTTCACCTATGAGAGAGGAAAAAATTATGGTAAGTTGTTGAGAAGGTGTTGATAAATGACGGTTATGTTTAAAATCTAAAACATTGGTATTGAAGCAGAGTGTGGCAGCTATCTTTAACAGCTATGATTTTAAGCAGTTAAGAGATTTTTCATTTAACGAACACAGTAGAACTTACTTCTAAATAGAAAAAACATGGGTTGTTTTGAGATTGAGAACTTCACCCACAAATGTAAAAAAATCACATTTATACTTCAAACGAGTTGTGAGGAGATGCAATCATTATTTTTACGTAGAAGCAATAATGTATTGAGTAATTATGGGTTCACCTACTGCTACTGGTGTATTGGGGGAAATTAAAGAATGTGTTATTAAAGAATGCATAAAAAAAGAATCGACTAATAACGAATGAATAAAACATTTGTGGGTGAAGCTGCGGGCTACAGCTATTTTAATAAGTTTTTAAAAAATAGAAAGTTATACAGAAAATACAATATATATATATATATATATATATATTATATATATATATATATATATATATATATAATACGTATGATAATTCAATATAACCGACTTATCACACATTTTCATATTTTACTTTCATCTACTCTCGCAGTGTAGCGCGGCATTTAAATGTGTTTACACGAGGTTTAGACTAAGTACCTACTTCATTCCATTCTATCTAACCTTCATTGACTTAAGCTTCACTCAAAATCACTTAGAAACCTCTTGCTAAAGCCACCTTGTGTAAATAAATTTAGTCATAACTAAATCTCTTGACTAATCTGAAAACTATAGATTTTCCACTCCATCAAAGTCATTTCGAAGAGAAACTTACAAGCAACTCGTTTAGCAAAATATAATCAAGCTTTAAGTGAAAGAGGATCTTGCTAATTATCTTCTACCTCAAGCTCCCAACTTATCATGTCTAATATGACTAGATATATGGATTCCCGTCATCAAAGAACTCCGTTGACAACCATAATTAGAGTAATTAGGGTCCCGAATCGATCCCACCTTTCAGCGAAGATATTAATGGTGGACTCTCTGGCAAGCCCCCAAGTGCCTGTTAACCAGGCGGATGGCTTACAGAGGAGCGACCTGATTGGCCCGTTTGCTGCATCCCTGGCGTTGACTAATTGCTACCATGTAGGCCCAGCAATATGGTGACTGCCATCACACATAGGGTTCGCTTCGATCATGAATATTTACATCCATGCACACCTGTTTAATATCACAGCGAGCAACAGGCAAGTTTACAATATACTTCCCTTAGCTTATACAAACCCGATGACATCAGAGTTAATTTCCATGATTGAACAAGAAACGAATTCTACGTTTTGCGAAAATTCTACATCTATTGAAATGAAGAATAATTTTTGTTCTGTGACATTTTTTTTCCTCTAAGAATGAATAAAAATAAACAGAAAAGAACCAGTTTGTCTGGTTTCATTTAGATACATAAGTACGTAATAGGTACGTTCACAGCAAGGTCTTGGTGATCAAGTCAGTAAATGTTGGTAGGCTAGTTGTGAGTGTTCTATCCTGAGTCTTGTTAATAAGACTTCCTCTCTTCTGTTATTTTGGACTTATGATCTCCAGGAAAATACTGTGCCTCTTATTCCTCTAAGTTTGTTATCCCTTGTTTAGTTTCGACTCAGCTGTCATTTGTCTATAATTAATAACTATCTAATGTTATTTAAATTTATGAATTAATAGCTTCATTTAAATAATTAAAATAGTAGGGATATTTTAAAATTTGGTGTGGTAAAAAAAAAAAAAATAGACAAGATGAGATTTATATTATTACAAAACCTGTATTTAAGTTAACAGGGAAGAACTGATAAAATAAATTACAATATAAATAAATTTACTCTGTGTTTCTCTAATTTTGCCAAAGAAAAAAAAATCTGATGCGGGCAACACGCGACTTTCACTTACCTACGTTGTTGCAATCGATTAAAGAATTTCCAAATACGTAAAATGAGTGAAACTAATAAAAAATTATTATAAAATATATATAATTAAAATAAATAAAAGATACAAATAAAAACAGATGAAAACTTTAACGATTTTAATTGCACATAATTAATTCAAGATAGATTACATGTGAGTGAAAGGGTTAATATTTTAAAATGGGAGGAGGGTGATCATTTCTAAAGCGCGAATGATAGAAAACCTTTCAAAGGAAGCATTTCCGTGAGAGGGTATATATAAAACGGAAGGTTGGGGGAGTCAGTGTCTGTGTGGCTTTCACGTTTGCCTACTACACCATAGGTTGTGGGTTCGGAATCTCAGGGCCGGAGGGACTTTTTCAAGCATATATTCAGATGTAGATACATTCACAGCCCCTCTATCCCATGCAACGAAGATCAAAAGCGGCCTCATGTCGAAAGAAATTAGACAAAAGCTGATTGTTGTTTATTGTTTATTCGTTTAACGTCACATTTATGCTACAATGGCTAATCGGACGATGCTACAGTGGGAGTCCTAAATTTCGCCTATCCAGGTTTTATTAGGATAGGGGATCTTTAACAAGTACCTGACATCGCACAGGCTCGGGACCACCTTTTTACGTTCCCTCCGAAGGACGCCATAACTAAGGATTTTTTACTCCCATTAAAAAATCATAGGCCACCCGCAGGTTTGAACCGCGACCTTTGGCATAGAAAGCAGTTATGCTAGCCACTACGCATTCCACCCTAATCATGAATGATTAATAGGTACAATCAATGACAATAAAACAATACATAATTTAAATATTAATCAATTAATGTGTAGGTATTTAAAAAAATAATCTAATGAAATACGATTAACCGACAATCAATTTTTAATTTACAATTTCTGAAAAAAATCGATGACCACGATACTTAGGACAGTATTAATAAGAAGATAATTATTTCTAGCATTGTTGATCTAAAACACCCCAACTACCGGGGATCACTTGTAGCTGGGTGGCTAGCGTAACAGCCTCCTATGCTAAAGGTCACGGGTTCAATCCCGCAGGTGGTCCTAGGATTTTTTAATGGGAGTAAAAAATCCTTAGTTACGCCGTCCTTCGGAGGGGACGTTAAAAGGTGGTCCCGAGCCTGTGCGATGTCAGGTACTCGTTAAAGATCCCTATCCTAATAAAACCTGGATAGGCAAAATTTAGGACTCCCACTGTAGCATCGTCCGATTAGCCATAGTAGCATAAAGTGACGTTAAATAAATAAACAAACAAACCCCAACTACCGCTTACCTACTCAGGACACGGTGGTTTTATATTAGTGTTAAATAAAATAGTCTTCAACATTAAAGGTCAGAAGCAAAATCTACCTTGAACAAAATTTATTATAATACTTTTTTATAAAAATTACTATACTTTAAAAATTAAAAAATTAATAACAATTAAATCAATGATATTGTATCGGTTCTGAAGAAAAGGAACTGAAATAAGCATAAATTAACAAGAGACAGCGAGAAATCCCGCTACATCAGAGCTCCCTTTAAGGCTAGCTTGGAGTCGAGCGCGCACTAATACTTAGTTGTCTGTAGTTTCTAGACCCCCAAAAGATTAAGTTAGGAACAAATTATGAAAGGGTAAAAACTTTGCTACAACTTTTATTTGTCATTTTTTTGGATATTACCTCAAATAAAGATTCTATTTCAAGAAAACCGCATAAAATATTAATTTCATTTCGAAAATTGTTCGTGTTTTAGGAAATTGAGAAGAAAGTATAAATATTACGCAAAAATATTATATTACATGTTTTAAAGCTTATAGATAAAGAAACAAAACTACTTATCACGCATTAATATTGAGCGAATAATAGCGAAGTTATGGGCAATAACTAAAAGACTCCCGAAACGGATATTCAAGGGGAGCTAACGGGGAGAGCACAAAGGGGAGGAGTAGGGAATTTTGAGAAAATACTCCTCTAATAAGGTCCTAACAACTAACAAAAAATCAGTTTATCTCTAATTTCTTCCAACACAAAACCTTGCTACTTTCCCGGCTATATTGGACCCATCAGCCAACACCTGTTAACTCACAAAAATAGACGTAGGGAGTGATGACCCAACCCTATAAAATATCATAGCGATTCGCGATTGTATTCTCCCGGCAGATTGCACTGCGCGACCAAGGGCATACACGTTCTGTCGCGCCACCAGAAAAAAAAGTCAAGATCTTGTATTTAGGGTATGTAAGAAAGAGCGTGGAGTAAGAAGATCAAATATATAGAACATTTTTCTAGCTCTCCAGCATTGGAATAAGCTGATAAAAGTAGATTTTCTTCAGGAATCAAGATTGAGCCATCTTTTACCAGAATATTAGTGATAATCCTTAAATTAAAATCTTGAGAGAAAAATTATATCAACGTGTTTTTTTCATTAAAACATTATTCATTTATAGAATATAAAATAATAAAAAATACAAACATTAAAAAATATTTAAGATGTTTAAATTGCTTTCAGATTTTACTTTGAACACCATAAAACTTTAAGATGTTTAAAATATAACATTCATAATAATTATCTACATTTTTTTTATGACCTCTTCTTAAACCTTTTATTTTTTCAACAACATTCAGTTATGTTTCATTAGATATTTATCACATAAGCTGTTATATTTAATCTACCTCAAAAAAAATGTTTACTCTTATATGTAATTCTTTTTCATTATATATTATTATATTATTTATTTTAATTACATTTCATATTATTTTTATTCATTTCAATAATTTTTAGTGAGTTCGTACTCACCTGATCCTCTTCCCCATAGGTTTATGGTGTTAGCTGCTTCATGAGTGAATCCGCTAATTAAATTGTGTAATTGGTGGTAAAATAGTAAAAATGGACTCAACAACCGGGAAATAGGCTTTTATTTCATCCCTATTATATATAGTAAAGCATATGATTTAGAGGGAGAGTTATTTTAAGGTACTTCATACATATTTCAACACGACATCTCAAGTTACAGAGATCTCTGTCTTCGCAAACTATTTTTGGCTATTGGTCTATGTATCTGTGCCATTTAACTTTAAATATAAGACAGATTTTTTGTTTTACAGTTTTGAACCCAGCAGCAGTATACCAAGCAGTGCACTCAGTTAGCAATGCTAGCAGTAAGATTGCTAATAACTTGCCCAAAATTTCATACTTAAACCCTCTTAGTATATTCCTGAGGGAAAACAAGTTAAACAAATTATTATTAAGAAAATTTAATTAGTTCAAAGCTCATAGATATGAAATTCACGATATTCTATCTATTTTAAAGGTAATAAAAATCTCTATATAATAATATTATTTGATCTGAATTGATTAGTTTTTTCAAAGACGGAATGTATAAATAAGACTTGAACACAACTTTCATTTAACTTGAGTGATATTTGTCCATTTTAATAATGAATATTGTGCCAAATTGTCACTTTTAGGGTTTTGTTAAAAATAAGTTGCTGTAACACCCGAAATAAGAGCTTCCAGTTCAGCTTTTTACATTTTTTTCATTAGAAGCTAGTCTATTGTTATACACACAGAACGGGTTTGCAATTTTTGGTTATGTAGAGGCAGGAACCATAAAAAAAAAAATTTTAAAAAATTGCACTTTCGTTGATAACCCTAATAAAAAAATTTTCATGATAGCAATACTTCCCCTTAGAAATTGTATACTTACTAAATAAGTAACTGATAATAAAAAAGTAAATACACTTAAAGCCATTAGATTATCAAGTTGATAAAAAAGGATAAGTAACTTAAAGCACTGTATTGATATGTTTTTTTAATAAATAACCTTGATACAATACATAACAGAAATAATATAGTAACAATATAACTGCCCATAGATTCAATTTAATAAATTATGATAGTCTACCACATCAGTTATAGATCCAAACAAATTGTATGATCTATTTACATTTATACAACCATAATAAATTATATACAATTATATTTAGAATAGGATACAACACCTAACTACATTCAGCATGTAATATAAAAAAATATTGCTTATTTCTCATTTCTTGCTATTGAAGAATTAAACTAACACCTAATTGAATAAAAACTTAACAATAATCAAAAAATAATACTTAAAAAAGTTACAATTGTGCACTGTATCTCAATAAATACTATCACATGAGATACGATACAGGAATGACTTAGAAGGCAATAATGTAAATATTATAATATATACAAAATAAACAATGATTATAAGTGCAAGTGTGTGTACATATGTTTGTGTGTATGTCCATATACATACACATACATAATATACACACACCATATGCCTGTGATCAAAATTTGAAGTTTTATAATCGCTTTAAAGTATGAAATTTTTTATAAAAAAAAGTATATAATGAGTGCAGAACACTTATTTCTAAGGCATATTTAATGTATAAAGCAAATTCCTAACTTCCCTATACAAAATTAAATGAATACAATAACCTAAAATCAATAAATTAGAAGTAAATAAAAGATCTAAAACTAAAAAAATAACAATAATAGGAAGAAGCTAAAAATACAGAACTTGATGAAGGAATCTCGAAACCAGTAAAAATAAATTAATATGTATACTCAACGATCTTCATCAGAGCTTCAAAACTAACAAAACAATTGAATTAATGAAGCATCGAATATTTATTACATTAAATGATTGCTTCAGAAGAAAATAACTAATGTAAAATTCCTTTAATGCCATTTCATTTCATTATTAATAGTTTTCAATATTTCCATAATTGATATCAACTAGGTTGCAATTTAAAAATAATGAGAAGTTTGAAGGATTGAGTTTTACTAAAGCTTCAGAATTTAAAAAAATGAAATAACAAATCTATACATAAATGTATAACAATCACTGGATTTAAACCACATAAATATAGCTAAAAGCATAATAAAATGAACTTTAGAAATTTAATATAAGAAATGAAATAAATATGTGAAACTTTGGAGCCAGTTAGTGAATTTAACTACTATTTAAATATTAAGTAGTTATTTACTGGTGCAAATATACCTGTAAAAGTTACTGCATCAGATTTATAAGTAAAGTAAGTTTCTTAATAATCAACAAGCCTAGATGCCCGAAGAGTGAAAATTAAGACACAAATTCAAAGAAATTAATAATACTTCATACAAACCTAGGAAATTATTATGAGTCAAAAACTTGACAGTCTTCAGTAGAGGTGGTAGTCTCAACATATTAAATAACAGAGCAGACTATTATCAATAATATCAGGAATGGAAAAAAGCCACTAACATACATACCACATGGAAGACAACAGAAAACAAGACATCTTTACAATTGAAAGTAAAATAAATTAGGAACATGCAAGACAGTCATAAATAATGTTTAAAAAATAACAAAAATTGGAATGTAAAAAAACAATACAACATTATTCTTTTCAGTTAGCATGACACTTATTTTTCTGGAAATGTCACCAAAATAATAAATTAATTGAAAAAAAATCAAGAAATGTTTTATATATATATATATAATCCCTTAATAAAAGGAAATACATTTAAAATCAGAATCAAAAGAACGCAATAAACTTATAAATATACTATTAAAAAGAAATTCTGAAAATGTAATTAATTAAAATAATAACTGAATATAGAATTCATATAATATACCCCAATGAACAAGAAAATTTAAATCAATAAAGATTAAAACTTACTCTTCACAGATAATGAAACTAAATATTATAATTGATAAAAAACTAAAACTTGTTTATAAAACAAATTTTTCACCCTACTTGTGTGATATTTGTTTCATTTAATGATATGTGTTATTTATAATGTATATGATAAAAGTGATCTGCAGACTCTTATATGCAAGGCAAGCATATAAGAATAAATATTCACAAAGCAAAACAATTGACATATATAATCCATCCATAGCTTAATATCCAAAATTGAGCTTCTTAATTATTTCTTAATTTAAATTATATTTTTAATAGTATTCAAGCTTCGTTTGTTGAGTAAATCTCATAAAATCAACTTATAACTAAATTTACTAGAGCAGATGTTATTCTAAAATAATAAATTTAGAATATGGAGTCAAATTGCGAACATAATTAATGAGAGAAATGCTCAATACTTATTTTAAAAAAATCCGCATAGATAATTATCATGAAAACTCTATTTTTCAATCAAACTAAATTAATAATTAATAATAAAAAAAATCAACACTAGATGCTTACATGGAAGCATCAGCTCCTAAATTCATTTTGCATTAATAAAATATTATCAATGTTGAATTACACAACAAACTGTCAAAGTAACGTCTAGAGCTTTTATTAGCCATATAAACTATTATCTTGTTTCTTCAAGATTATCGTTACAAATTATAAACAATTCTTAAGGTAAACTGGAGTAGGTGGATTCTAAAATTTAATTGGTTTATCTAATTCGTCTAATGAATGTATATTATAGCTCAACATGTTGGCCACATTTAAAAATGGCTGACTCTAGGTTTTTGTTTATATACAAACATATGTGTTCAGCCAATATTTCCACTTGCCCCGCAAAACTGGGTAAAATGAAATATGCTACTCAATTGTCCTTGGAATCTGGTTTTATCGTCCATGTTGCTTTCCATGACCATATAGCTCCACCCTATTACCTATTACCCCTCTCTAACCAATCACAGGGTATTATAACTCCATAACTGACTCCCAATCTGAGACAATATTTCACTTTTCACCTATGCAAGCGAATTAAGATTTATATTAGCTGCTGTTTTATAGGGATGTGGTGAACTCGAATGCCATTTTGTTTTAATTTTTAATATAATTTGAGAGACTTAAGGTTTTGTTGAAGATATTTTAAAGTTTAAGCACCTGCAAAGGCGTGTACCTCAGTGTACCAGATTCCCAAGGTCTTAGAACTACCAATCTCTCATATATACATTTAAAGGATCTCCTCATACTATAAATTGACTTTTCAATGATATAGACAAATTTTAATACACTGAGGAAGTGGACAACATTATATACTATTTCCTCCATAGCACATGTATTCCAATTACCCGAAACTCCATTATTCAGCAATTCCTCATTTACCATTTAAAAAAATATCTCATTGAAACAATCAGGCTGGATTAATTGGGTAAAAAAGACTAAACAAAATAAAAAAAGAAGGGGAAAATGTTGGCAAGCACAGGAGAAACTTAAAATGATAAAAGTAGAAACTTGATTATAGAGCAGGAGAATCATCTGTGATTATTTAAGAAGCGGTTAAACCACCACCTCATAGACTTACCTTCAACCATTTTGACCCTGTTTCGTTTACTGATGATTAAAACTAGATGACACTTATAAAAGCATTAGTTTGTTGATGAAATAAAAGCAGAATATTCCACATACCCCAGTTTACATTATGGACTATAATTATAAAATTCGTCATATTGATTAATAATGACCACATAATCTTGTGTAAGACCATTAAGGAAAAAAAAAAAGTAAATGAAATAAGAAATTAGTGATTGCTTAAATCACGTTTAAGTACTTCTTTTCGATTTTTAACCAAACGAAATTAAAATACTAATATTTTATGTTGAACAATTATAAATGGATTAAAACATATTTTTGTTTTTATAACATAGTAACAGAACAACTAATTAAGTACAAATAAGATCACAAACATAACAATTTTTAAAAAATGTAAATAAATCACCCAAATGAAAGTTAAAAAAATGAAACAGATGACAGAGGAGTACACAATCCAATATTAAATTTTTCCACTCTTTAATGAAAATTAAGTTTGGTTTTAAAATAATTATTTAGGTGAATATTAACTAAAATGACATTACTACATATAACACCTCTATTGTTTTCATGAAAAAGAGATAAAAAATATTGTTAAAAATTCACTTGACTGAAAAAAAAAAAAGTATTGTTAAAAATTCAGTTGACTGAAAAAAAAAAGTATCACAGAAAGAGACATTTAAAAATGAGGACTGTGAAGAATTAAATCATTTTATCAACAGCCGACTTTAAATGTGATTTGATATGTTACTTATTCTAATAAATGATTTACTTTGGAAAAACTTACTTACGAAGTATTAAAATGAAGAAAGAGATGGTTCGGGTGGCAGTAAAAAAAATTAGAAAATAGTGAAAAATTATTTATTATTCAACTTTTTGACAAGCATAGCGAGAGTCAAGAGCAACTTCCTCACTTCTTGCCTTCTGCTTTGCAAGGCAATTGCTTCCCAACTCTTGTCTGGAAGAACTGATGAAACTTTAGATAATAAACAGTTTATCACTATTTTCTAATCTTTTTTGATCGCCACCCGAACCATATCACCCTTCACATTCATTCAACTGTTTAATATTTAATATTTAGTACTAAGGCTGGATAAATATGTTTTTAAAAAATGATGCTTCCTATTCAGATAATAATTACATTATTGATGCTATGATTATGTTTAGTATTGGCAAAGTCGTGAAGCATCAATTTTGTGGCCCATTAATTACATAAAAAACAAATGGTTCTTCGCATACCATAGCAATCAGTTTAATGAGAAACAATCATTATATATTAGGATAATCAACCAATAACTACTTTTAAACCAAACAATAAGATACATTTAAAATGAAAATACATTGAAATATGCCTCCACTGATACAACAAAAAATGTAAACATAAATAAACTTAGTTTATTACATAATTTACTTTCTTAACATATTAGACTAACATCGATGACGGGAGAGATTTGATAAAGCATGAACTAATGATGGATTTAATTTAAAATTTAATCTTTTTTGTCTAACATTGTTAAATAAACAAGGACTAATAGAGGTTTGAAACTCAAAAGGGTCCAAGAGTCAAGGGGAGAAAAGTAAGCAAAATGATTTGAAAATCACACCTAGAGGACATAAAAAACAGAATAGTTATAATTTTTTTTTTCAGAGCTGTAAGCTTGGTTCATGAATCATCTCATAAAAGCAGTTTTTATGTTTGGAGGAATCAGATCCTTTTGAATTTCAAACTTCAGTTATTCTCTCAAGAACAATCACAGGATACTAACAAGTAGGTAAAACACAACATTTATCAGTCTTATAGAATGTAAGAACATCCTTACCTTATATTGTAACAATTCGACTCGTAATACAAATCTGGAAAATAAAAAAAAATGACAATTTATAAATGATGAACAGGTCTACAAAAAGCATTTATAAAAACCATTCATACCATTTAAATATTGCTTCTTGAATATTGTCAAACATTTAAGTGACTCCGACTAGATGACAAATGTTGTTTCACATAAGATTCGTACATAGAACGAGCCTGGTTCAAAACCTTAGTCACATCATGTTTCCTGACCATTTTGTCAAAATGCATAGCCATTTCATTGTAGTCCATGTTTTGGCGCATTATGGCTTCTCTATGCTGGCACAACACAGTAATACAAAGGAACATTAAAAACGGATTGCCTCCACCGAATTCTTTGGGAGATGGTAATTCACCAGGCTTAGCTGCAACTGAAGGTTTTGTATCAACTCTATTCGACACAGTACCGTTAGAGGTAGGGATTTCTTTTAATGAAACTTTTCTCCGTTCCAACAAGCTAGAATTCCGTAACTTTTTCTCAGCTTCATTACAAAGTGTCTTGATAGTACTCACACTAATATCTTCTTTCTTTTCAAACGTTTCGTCAGCAGGACTCTCTTCACCATCTAATGGATTCTTTTCCCAAACAAATTCTTCACCCTTTGAGACATTACCGAAAACTTGCCTATCCAGATTTTCTGAATCCATTTTTATTTCCCTGGATGAAAAAAAAAAAAAAAGAAGGTATTAATCATAAAAATTATGACTGCCGCTACAGTTAAATACATCAAAATAAATATGAACAAACATGAATGAAAAATGGAATCGGAATCTTTAACTACCAAATAAATGATCACTTAATAACGTAACACATGACTTTCACTTACCTCCGTCGTTAAAATATTTAAGAACTTTTAAATGAAAAAAAAAAAAATTATATCTCATTATGATAGAAACATGTGTTTCATTAAATAATCTATTACAATTATTATCTGCAACAATCACTTAGTTTTGTGGATGTAATTAGTTGACCGTTGAGAATTACTGGAAGGAATTAGTCCGGGTGGCGGTCATTAAATTGTATGGTTTCCCTAATTTTTAAGTTCAGTAACGTTCTTTTGTACTTGTCTAAGGAGTGCGTCAATTTGGAGGCAAGAGAATTCGACAACGGGACATGACTAATGCAGTTCTCAATGAATTTTCGAAAAAGAGAATGGGTTTGACATTTTAATAAAAAAATTCTTTGTTCAGTTTTTTTGGCAAGGCGTTTGTAGAGGTTGCAGAGATTGTTAAAAGCTTGTCTATTTGTCTATTTATTTAATGACCACCACCCGGACTAATTCCTTCCAGTTATTACTTAGTTTTATTGGCTTTTTGTCACTCTCCATTACCTTTTACAACTTTGTGTATAACATAATATTTTTAAAAATAATTTTTCACTTTCCAGCGGCATATTATATGTCTATATTACTGTTCTTATTATCAATACAACCAAAAATTACATAAAAAATATTTATACTTTTTTCTCCTTTATTTTGTAATAAAATTTGTAAAACTTGTATATTTCGCCATTCTTTATCAACGCTAAAAATATGATAAGGTGAATCTTTTTTTTGGAATATACAAAATTTAAGGTACCTTAGAGGAAGAAATTACAAAAATTCGCCATTTAAGCCCAGTCAGACTATTTGAATCACAATGAAACCTACAGGATATTGAAGTCCATAAAATTTTACATTGATATAGTGAGTTCAATCAAAATTGTTAGAGCTGCTTTTGAGTAGTTCGTAAAAATGTGCAAAATACATAGTATAAAGTAGTACTTCCGGTCAGCCGTTTTTGGTAAAAAAAAAGTTGCTATAACATCTCAGGCACATACACTTTTAAAATATCATATTTCAGTATAACACAACTAATGGTTTTCGAGCTAGACTTACTCACATACACATACAGACACACACACACACACCTTTTTGCGGTAAGTAAGTGAAAGTAAAAACAGTAAATTAATCAAAATACACATTGAATGATCAAGAACAGATTCAGAACTCTATAATATCTAATAAACTATCTCTATATGAAAGAGAACTCCAATAATAATACTTCATCAAAAGGTGCATGCAATAAAAGTTCTAAATCAAATTTGGAATTAGTATAGTTAAATAAATAGTGAGCGATTCATTTCCTGATAAATTATGAAAATTATATATAATTTGAAATTTTAGTGTTCTTATAATATTTAAATATTAATTGAAATTACCATCTTCAAAAAAACAAATGAATGATCAATAAACTACCAACAGACCACACTTCTTCACTAAAAATAAATTAGAATAATATTTGTTTTGTTTTACAATGTTAAATGTTAAATTTTTTTTCTCTGTCTGTCAAGGCACAGAAAACTCTTCAATTAGACCGGTCTTAGAAGGAGTACTTCAAGAGTCAGTTCTCGTCCCTCTACTTTAAATAATACACTCACACGACATGCCAATCACCTCCAAAACGGTAACGGCGACAGATGCAGACAATACAGCAATCATAACAAAACATCAATCCTATGCACGCCTCACAGACATTACACCACCTAACACAATTTCATAACTGGTGCAAACTTTGGAAAATTCGACTTAACAAAGACAAATCCCAACATATTACTTTCACTCTTCGACATGATATCTTCCCTCCAATAGACCTCGAAAACATCCAAATTCTACGGACAGACACACTATGGTATCTCGGCTTGACATTCGACAAGAATGACATGGGGTCCACACATCAAGAAAAGACTAAACAAAAGACTATAACTTTCACTCTCAAGACGTTCAAAATTAAAACTTTAAAATAAATTGAACACTTACACTTACTTATTGAAGTTCACTAGGACTTACGCTTCACAGATATACAGGACTGCCAAAAAGACACACAAATGTAAAATTCAAAATTTTCAACCCAAAACTTTTAGAACAATTAACAATTCACCATGGTACATTAGCAAATTTACAAACAGACCTTCACATTCCAACAGTCAATGAACAGATTTGGATCCAACTTACACACACTGACATACCAACACACTAATACAAAAATGGCCAAAAGAAGTTGGATGAGAGACCTCCTAACATGAATGCCAATTAAGAAACATGCCAGGAAGAGGTGTCGCTGGGCATCCTCTCTCCATCATGCCTATTACTTATGCCACAACATAAACTTTATTGTACTTTCCCATTATCTTTATAATTAAACTTATGAGAATGTTTAAGATTAAAATTTCAAAAATATACCTTGAAACAGAAGTTGACATTGAGCATTCCGGGTACTCAGGTGAGTCATCAGGAGATAGTTTATTATTCATTTTTTGATCTTTCTGTTTACTATTTTTATCAAGTGTCAAAAACTCTTTGAAATTCTTAATTATTTTGGGAGGAGAGCTATTATTATCGTGCTTCCTGAGAGCAGTATCATCCAAACTTGTATAAGGTCGTGACTTTATCAGAGAAGCTCTTCTTGTATCTTCAAGGCTAGGATGGTTGACTGCTCTTCTCAAAGCACATATCTGAAAAAAACAATTTGAATTATATAATTTCTATTGTTTTGTTTTCTATTATAACAAATCCCCTATACAAACATTAAAATGTGTATATCATTAAAAGAAAACTATCTAGTAGTCACCTCTATATTAATCTAAAACATAAGAGTAGAGTTACTTTCAACGAGATATAAACCGAGAACCTTTACATTCAACAACGAATTCCCCATTGTAAAATGTTTATTATAATGTCTCATCAATGTACGATCAATGCTCAGTTGTGCCATAACCAGACAAAGAAAAGAACTCAACCATAGATTTGGCCAGTTATACAGACTACTAAACAGAAAATCTCATCTTACAGTTGACAACAAGTTACTAATATACAAGACAGTACTGAAACCTATATGGACCAACGGATTTGAACTGTAGGGGACAGCTAAACATTCTAACATCAAACGCATCCAATCCTTCCAATCCAAAGTCCTCCGAACAATAGTTAATGCTCCTTATTACATTACCAACTGTACCCTACACCAGGACCTTAAAATTCCATTCATTTTAGACCTGGTACCATGCAAATTTTCTAAATTTCATCAGGACCTTACTTATCATCCTAATCCTCTAGCACAATCCCTATCCAGCACCATCCTTCCCTACAATCCTCCTCAAAGATTGAAACGGCAGTGGCCGCGAGACGTATTGTAAACATTTAAATTGGAGTTCTGACACTGGTCAGATCCTCCACTCATGTAATGTATGTTTGTGTCAATTTTGCCCTAACTCGGCCTCCACTAGCTCACACCAGTGACACGGCTGAGGCTCTAGGATCTCTTGGACTCCGCTTTTCCCTCTTCAAGTGCAGGAAAAGGCCCAGTCTGGGCTGGGGTTCCTTTAGCAAATTGTTAATATTGTATAAAGTTATAATTGTGTGTATGATGTAAATGTATTTATTACTTCTTTATTTCATTTATCTTATATTTTGTTATTGTATATTGTATTTATCTCAATTATAGGTTGTTGTTATTTTTGTATATATATTTTATATAATTTGACTTTATCATTGTATACTGCATATATAGTGTGAATGTGATCTCATATCACTATTACTAATGTTCATATAGAAACAAATTGTAATATATCTCAATAAATAAAGAAAAAAATAATGTCTCATGAATTTGTATTGGTAGGATTTTAATTTGCAATTTTATTTCTGATAAATTAATATAATTAAGGAACTAATAAAAAAACTTTGCCTTTCTTTTATTTTACATGGTCATAACAATAATAGAAAACCTATCAATAATTGTTACTATTTGTAAAAGACACAGGAACACATAAAATAATAAATAAAAAATCACACATCCATACCCATTAATTTCAGTTTAGTACAGTCAAGTAATACATGATTTCCATTGAAATATTTAAAAAAAATTGTTATAAAACTTTCATAAAACAAAGGATACCTTTTATTTTTATAAAATATAAACAGAGATTTCATCACAAAGGATTAAGTTCCTTAAAAGGCTTGAGGAACATAAAATACCTTCCCCATATTACTAGCTATGTCATAAATCAATTTTCATATCTATACATTAAAAGTTATGTTTCATTCAATAGATTTCATATTATATACATATGCCTTTATATATATATATAAATAAAGGCATATGTATATAATATGAAATCTATTGAATGAAACATAACTTTTAATGTATAGATATGAAAATTGATTTATGACATAGCTAGTAATATGGGGAAGGTATTTTATGTTCCTCAAGCCTTTTAAGGAACTTAATCCTTTGTGATGAAATCTCTGTTTATATTTTATAAAAATAAAAGGTATCCTTTGTTTTATGAAAGTTTTATAACAATTTTTTTTAAATATTTCAATGGAAATCATGTATTACTTGACTGTACTAAACTGAAATTAATGGGTATGGATGTGTGATTTTTTATTTATTATTTTATGTGTTCCTGTGTCTTTTACAAATAGTAACAATTATTGATAGGTTTTCTATTATTGTTATGACCATGTAAAATAAAAGAAAGGCAAAGTTTTTTTATTAGTTCCTTAATTATATTAGATTATATTATATTATTATATAATATTAGATATATATATATATACATATATATATATATATATATATATATATATATATATATATATATATATATATATATATATATATATATATATATATATATAAGAGCAAAAATTGTCTCCCCCAAAACCCTAAAATAATACTTTCTCTTCTTGCTTTTATTTGTTTTGGGGGGAGGAAGGGTGAGAGAGGGGTAATGTATAGTGCAATCATTTTAGTCTTTCATCTTTGCAATATCAGTTTAATACAAAATGGGATTTAAAAAAATAATAATAAATTTAGAGAAAAAAATTATTTTGTATCCACACACCTTGGTATAAGCATTTTCTTTAGGCCGAGGACTAACAATTGTAGGACTTTTCATAAATTCTTGTTCAAAAGAGTAATTTCTGATTTTGGGGGATCGGGTGGCAAAGAACTCCACATCACTTCAAGCATTCTCAAAGCATCATCAAAGGCAAATTCTCTCTTCATTTCTAGTAACAGCCAACGGTAGCAGAAAAGTAAATCATCAGCCTTTAAAAGAATACAACGAACCAAAATTTAAAAAAGCCAAATTAAAAAAATAAATAAATAAAACATTTAATAAGAAAATGTATACTTGATAAGATTTCAAGTAGGCATAGAAATCAGGATCATAGTGTTGCAAGCCATCAGCCAAGTGCTGAAATCTTTTAGTCATAGTAATACCATCAAGAAGAAAATTCGGAGCAAGACGATCCATCAATGCACAAAAACAGATATAAGCATGTGCTTCATCATTCATTGTAACCAGAAGCGGAGATGCTAAGTCGCTCATGCCTTGACAATAGCTGACAGCGGGATGATTTAATGCATAGCTGAAAGATAAATTTTAAACATTTACAAAACAGCATCCAAAGAACACTATCCAATAAAGCTCTGTAAGAAAATTAAAGAAACTAACGTAGTCAGGATGTTGAATAGAGACGCAATATTTTTGTTATCATCATTACCAGCATAAAATTTATGATGCCTATCAGTACGCAATACATCTTTTCTAACCATACCAGTCACGTATGCAAGATCACCAACCATCTAAAGAAATAAAGAAATAAAATAAAAATATATTTTTCTCAAAAGAATCAACAATATATTTGTTAAAACACAAGACCACATTTGTTAAACTTACATTGCCATTTTTAAGCATTTCTCTCCACTTATCTCTTAAATTGTAATACTCGTTTGACTTCTTTTTCATATAATCCATTCTCTCTTTTCCAGACATTCCATCAGGATAAACATTCAAAATATGCTTCCAGACAACTTTCCTAAAAAAAATATTTTATTTTATTAGAAAACAAATAAAAAATACTTCATTAAATAAAACAAACATAATTTTCACGTCCCAATTTAAAGAAAAGTGTAACTATTTCAACAACTAAAATCATTAAATGAGATCTGAGAATAAAACTAGGATAATACATATTAACCTTAATAATACAACATATAATTATAAAGATTCTATTCACTTCTCTTGAAATTCTTTACAGATTGACACATCTTTATTAACCAGGATGTTTTGTAATTAAATTTAAACATAAAACAGAGATGAGCATAGAAAAATAAACGAGAATAGGACAAATTTACGATAAAGAACTTCATAGAGAAATAAGAGGAGCGTAACTCATTTATTAAATTTTATACAACTGAACGGATTTTACCTCAGACTGGGTTCGATGCCTCCTTTATAAATTACATCTCGGAGCTCAGCAATATTGATGACTTGGCCAATGGGATCAAGAAACTGCCTGAATTCAGCATCAGTGAGAGGCGGTCTAGGAGGTATGCAACTTACATCAGGAGTTTGAGCTTCTTCAGCAAAATTTAATGCCCTCTGAACTAAACTGAAAGTTTTTTCAACCTAGAAACATGTTTTATTCCCAATTAGTTTTTAATTAAACAAGAAATTAAAATTAAAAAATGAACAGTAAATCAAGGTATTTGATTGTCTATGGTCTGAGTCTTGTTTCTACAGAAGTTGCTGGAAGAGAACTGGACCTGGCTACAGGTGGTAGTGCCAGGTAAGTAATAATGTATTATTTAACTTTATTTTTTAATCTTTTAATTGTATTTCATAGAGAATCCACTCCTCTTTCCTCTCAGCGCAACAACTCATTGAAAGTGGCAACAGTTATAATAAACAGAAAAATCTAAAACAAATCAATGTTTTTATTTAGCTATAAGTCAGCTTCGACATGCTATGCAAGCTAGTCTTTTTACAGGTTATATTGGTCTCGAAAACACAACAAACATTAAAGCTACTTTATCTTTCATAAAAGGGGCCTTATTGTTCTTTATTATTTTTTTTTTAAATAAATAAATAACTGGCCTAATTGTGGCACAGCATTAATGTACACAGGAGACAAAAAAATAAGAATAGGGAGATATCTAAATAAACTTTTGGCTTTCTACATCTGCTAATTAATTATCGATTTTACTAAAGATGAAAATGAAAAAACACTACTAACATGATTCATAATATTCATTATTCCAGGTAATCCTGGAGGTTTGGTCTCAACTAATGCCATTGTTTCTTCCTCCACTTCACCAGTTTCTTCATATGGTTTTGTCTCTACCCTTAGATAAAGATATGGATCGGATGCTCTATAAATAAAATAGAATTGTAAAATATAATTAAATTTGCTGCAAACACAATGGTTCATTATTTGCAAATAACAATATTAAGGAATGACTGTTTATTTTATGCTAGACTTAGCATTTATACTAGACTTTTTTATTCTTTCCTTTTACTTTCTTTCGATTTTCATTCAAATAAAATTTCCTGATTCCAGAACACCTTATATTTTTTCTCTATGATGAATAATAACCGAGTTATCAGGAAATCACATCTCTAATAAGTTGTGGCTTGACCATATAAGATAATTTATTTTATTTGTTTTCGTTATTCGGGTTCTAAGCATCTTTTTTTTTAAACATTTAATTTTTTTTTTTGTCGACTACAGAGGTTCATAATTGAAAATAGTAAACCAAAAAGGAAGAGACGGTTTGGGTGGGTGGCAGTAAAAAAAATGAAAAAATAGTTTAGAAACTTCGATCTGCATCGAGGCTAAAAACCAAGACACAGCATATGTGTTTGCTAATAACAGAAAAGAACTTGAAAATAAATAAAATTTGAGTATAATTGATAACTTAGGAACAGAAAAAGAAAGAAATAAAGACTAAAACAGAAATAGCTAGTGTATCAACATAAGTAAATAGAGAAATGAAAGATTTAAAAAAAAAAAGTAATAAATAAATTTCATTAAATTTTTTTTTTTTTAAACAAAAAAAAAAACCAAACCATCTCTTCCTTTATATCATCTCACGGTCAACCATTCATTATTCAATAACAAACTTAAATAAAGCCTAACAAAACTAATAGCATTAAATTTATATATAATATCATAACATATACATCTTTTTAAACATGTTAACAAAAAAAAAAAAAAAAGTACCCAAGAAATGCAGCATCCATGTCCCAATCAGAGAGCAATGGAATATATGTTTCTTGTCCATAGCCATCAAGAACTTTATAGCAAATGGAAAAACTTCTGAAAAAAATAAGAAAGAAATGATAACCATAACAACAAAAATATTTGACATAACTGCTGTATGATTGGATCTCAGAATCCTTAAAAGAATTACTGTAAATAGTTTATAAGTTACTAATATTAGATTGACAGATCTATAGAGTTCATAGGACAAATATGAGATTAAATTTTCTTCATTCCGAAGGTAGTGTGATCCCCATTATAAAACATTGTTATTTCATTTATTACAGGCATTAAAATGAAACATGAATGTAAGAAGTAATGAAGAACAACGGGAATATTTTCAACATGCTTTCTGTGAGTCGTTCGACTTAAAATAGTTTCAGATGTAAAGTACTTGAATGCTGAAATGAATAGCATTCTATATCATTTAAGAAATCAGCAATTGTAAACATAACAAAATAAAGCGAAAAGTTTTAAGATTTTTAATCAAAACCAACTTATCAGCACAATCTATATTTTACCAATCCATTCTTAGAGTCTTCTAATATCTCTTTCTTTCATATTATAGAGAACATATTTATATGGGATAGCATAGTAGTAGGGGAGGAGTATATATTGGAGGTGTAATAGGTCTTTTACAGAACTAGAAAGGTTGTGAGGATATCAAACTACTTCTGCAGAATTTGAAAGAGACATCCTCCGAGGCTGCTGCCTCAGTCCTCTTTTGTTCTTCAAAACAATTAATACTATTTTGAATTTTTAAAAATAAACATGTTACCCTTTAATTTCAAATGCTTTGGCGAGTAAACTAACTAGCACTTCAAAAGTAGTAATCTGTGGATCCACACTGAACTTTCGATAGTCTGGATTTGAAGAATCACCATCATATTTCTGAAAAGGAAAAAACATTCTCATGTACATGATACAAATATAACTTAATTATATATAAGTCCTAGACATAGTTAAGTATAAAAATAAATATATTGATAAAAGATTAAATATTACATATTAAATCTCGATTTAATTTAAAAAGTCAACCATGAGCTGAACAGATAAATGTAATTTTTGATTGTATATTGAAAAAGCATTTCTTTTTGTTGTGTCCTTACATAATCTTAATAAATACACAAAATCAATGTCTTAGAAATTATTCTCATCAATAGGTGAAAAGTAATCAAATCTACAATTTAAATACATGTACAAATGGATACTAACTAAATACCCAGATGGGTAAAATGAAACTACTTACTACTACTTTGACCCGAATAGCTTCTCTTTTATAATCAAATACTGTAGACATTATTAGAGACTTCTGCTCCCTCATGTTTCCTAAACTCCAATAAACCATAAAACATGAACCGGAATTGAATATCAAAAAATAAATTAAAATTAAATTCCTGAAAAGTTGACCCAAAATAAAAAAAGCACAGGGAAATGTTTATTAACTATTAAACTCCTGAGAGCAAATCAAACATTATAAGGAGTTATAATTATGATATAAACATTATCTAGCATTTCAAAACAATTCGTTTTTGAAATCGTTCCCAGCTGATATTGACGGGACCCATAGCCCCAGGCCTGTTGGCTTTGTACTTCACAACGAAATTTCCCTACAATGATCTTTTTTTTCTAGTAACTATTTTTAGTTGATAATATCATTTGTAACATTGAGATGCATTTTTAAGTAATCAGTTGTTCAATTAGATTTTTCTTTTCCATCCTATCTTGTCTAGAAGGCAGTACAGGTGTTTGCAGCAGCATAAAGCTGCTCACGAATTACTGATAGATGCATTTATATCAAATACATTTACTATCAAGTATTCAGTATTCTCTTCTTTTTAGGCTGCGATCTTCTTACTCTCTTTCTCTATCCAGCAGCCTTCCTTGGACATTTCCTGCTCTACTCCCTATGAAAAAATGTGTTGGATCCACTCTCCTCTTCCAACTAAGTATTGAATTCATGAAATATAGATAATTCTATTTTTACATTAGCTGATGAAACTCCTTTTCTGACAAGACGTAGAGCCCTGGATCCCTAAAAATTTAGTTCTTGGTGCCTCACAGTACAGGCTAGGATATATGCTCGGCGGTTTATAATACGCCGCAACTGGGACAAAGTAGGACAAAGCCATGTTTAAAAAGCTTAGCTCTGAAAACCTCATGCCTCGTGTGAAATTGTGAGACACTGTAGTCTGAGAAGAACCAGGTCGCTTCTAGTCGCAATCCAACGGTGGGAAGCTACTATCTCAAAGCCTTCTCACTTTGGGATCGTCTCCCGACATCGGTTTCGTTTTTGGACTATATACTCCCATAGGATCCTTTTCCTTTTTCTTGGTCTTGGCTAATCCTCACTTGAAGGTTTACCAGAAGACCTTTTAAAAAATATATAATAAAATAAATGAATCGAGATGTACTCCTGCTACTATAAGACCTTCACCGCCTTGTAAGACAATCAACTAGTATAAATGACTCTAGATTTTTTATTTTTGAGTCCGCATCTATGGTACAGGGTTATTAGCACAATAAATTATATTGTATTGCAGTATCCTGCAATCTTTATGAAGTTCGTCAGTATGGAAACTTGATGTTCTCCGTTGCTGAGTGTTTTTTCTTATGTTTGGTAGTCCAACTTTTTTTCGTAACTGCTCATATTGGGTACACTCTATTAGTAAGTGTTTAACCGTTTGGAGGACGTTATCACATTTTACGCAAGTGAGTGATTCCAGCCGTTTTAGGAAATATCCATACGTAAATTGGCAATGGCATATTATGAGTTTGAATAGTAAGACTTCTTCTCTCCTAGAGGTTCTGAAGCTTGTTTTCCAATTTTTACAGTTTGGTTTAACTGATCCCAATTTTATACTGTCTCCTTTTTTACTTCCCCGCCCAATCCGATAGCAACCTTTTCATTGATTGGAACACTCAATCTTCTGTGGTTACTTCCTGAATTTGAATAATTCCGGTTTCTTCTCCTATTTGAGGCTTGATAATCTTTTTTGTTGCCGAGGATTACGCGATGTGCTGTTACCCATAACAAAATACATTTGTAACTATGGCTTTCATTACCTTACTCTCGTTTATTATTCCTCAGATTATGGCGTTTAACTTTCGGTGGCAAAAAGGACACTCTAAGAGTCCGTTACAACTATCCAAGAATTTTTTTTTTAGATTTCACTGTTAGTAGCTTCTCCTGAGAAGACAGAGTTCCCTTCAGGCAATTTAAACATGAGCTGTTATCTTCACTGTAGATCATCACAGCCCACACCATCTTCCATTTTGGAGGCACCAGGGAACAGAATTTCAAAGTTCTGATAATTTTTCAATAGTTGAAAAAAAAAAAAGTTCTGTATTTCTATCGGAAGTATTTCAATGACCCCGGCCATCGATTGATCTTTGAGTGGTCTTTCTTTGTGCCAGCGTGGCACTATAAGTTCTGGGACGTATCTTATATTATGGAAAATCATATCTGTTTGGTATAATGATTAAGAAATTCGTCGATAGAAGAGTTTCTCGATACACTTGTTCCCACGAGTTTCAGACTCTTCAGTAAAGAAAGAAGTGACTAACGGGAGATGATAAGAAGCCTTCAATCTGGAAACGTATTTAAGTGATTCCAGGATTTATTATGCCTAATTTAAATTATTTAATTTTAAAAAATCTTCAAAAATATTAAGTTTACGATGTTGCTTTTTCAACAAATTAATTTTTAGCAATTTAATCAAGCAGATAACAGTTTTAGAATATTACGATAATATTTAGATTTTATTAGAATAATAAAATTTTAAGTCCATTTTTTAATCCGTATAATTAATAAAACAATGTTTCATTACAAAGAATGTTAATGTAATGTCATTATTGCTTTAACTATCTTATACATACTTTTACATTTATAGGTGGAATAATCAGATAAAATAAATTTGTAATTTCGCCAACGTTTCGGCTCAAGCTTGTGAGCCATCATCAGGGCATTACTGAGCCATGTCCAAGCATAATCTGAATTTATGCTTATTGTGAGAGCGAGTTTATGCTTGGACATGGCTCAATAATGCCCTGATGATGACTCATAAGCTTGAGCCGAAATGTCAGCAAAATTTAAAATATTTAGAATATGACTGAATCCTGATTATTCCACCTATAATAGTTTCTACAGTCGACTATACATCATCAATATACTTTTTCCATTTATGTCTTGTAGCTCTTTGGTGGATAAAACTAAATTTATGAAATGATGTTTTGACTATCGATGTCACCGGTATGAAATTTGAAAATGGTAACCTGTCATTACAGTTTTAATTGTTTTTAAACACTAAAGGATTTCATTACAAAAAAATGGTCCCTCATTACAAAATATTTCAGCCAGTGATATGTTATATAAGGAATTCGTCAGATCCAGTTGTATCTCCTGTGACAATTTCAATTTTTTGTTGTAATTATTAAAATATTTTTATCCTCCTAGTGAATTAATATTTATTTATAATAATGGCTACACGTTGGAGTAGTGAACTGATGGTTGCTGAACATCCTGATCTGCAGGTATATATTGATGGGTTCCTGCTGATATTTACTCTTACTATTTTATGTTTCTGATAATACCCTAATGGGTTTCAGGCAAGCGCTATGACAGTTGATGCTACAGGTACCAATGTTCTCTTAGCTGGGTTAGTATACTCTTCATCCTTTTTAAAAAAATATTTTTTTTTTTTTTTTTTTTTTTTTGCGAATTGATGATTCCTTAATCATTTATTTTTATGCTATTCATTATAATTTCTGACGATATGTAATACAAAGGGTGTCCCTAAATTAATGAAAGATTCTATGTTAATTAAAAACACAGTTATTTTGAATTCTTTTTTTTTTTTCTTATCACCAAAATATGGTTATTTATGTATATATGGGGGCTTGATGTCATAGATCTTTGACGCCAATTAAACCAATCAAAAGATATCCAATTGTGTTGAATTTTATGATCCAGGATACTATTTTTTATGAGAGTACACAGCTAGGAAATGTCTCATCGAGTAATTGAATTGTTTCATGTGCTCTATGGCATGTGGGTCCCTCTTCTTGAAATCATATGTTTTCCTTGTCAATATCTTCCTATTATAAAGCATTGTGTTAACCTCTTGCGATATCTAGCACCAGTAACTTTCACTGCTTTACCAGCATCATTTTCAAAAATTATGTGGTCCAATGATGCCTGCAGCCTTAACTCCGCTCCAAACAGTGAAAATGCTGGTGATACTTTTGTTTTTGGCCATCACATGTGGGTTCTCTGAATACAAAATGCAACAATTCTGGGTGTCAATTGGGTGTTTGGACCAGAACAAAAATATTTGGTGGTCCAAAAAATAATGCAGGATTCAGAGTTTTCTTTCAAAAATAGTTTATATAACAAACTGTTTACGATAATGTTTGTTTTCCTCTGTTGTACTTTTCTGTTTCAAAATTCAATGCATGTATTTGTATAATTTAACTTGTCCAGAAACATCAATCAAGTCTGAGGTGAGGGCATTTTTAATGAGTGCTCTGTTCAGCAGTGATTGAAAGATTTCGGGAGAGAGACTTTAGCCTTCAAGATAAAGGAGGTCATGGAAGGACTTCCTCTCTTGATGAACAAATGTTTTGTGGGCTTTGGTGGAAGAAAACCCTGAAACAACTGTTCAAGAACTTGCTGGAAAACTTCATTCATTCATTATCGGCATGAAGACGCATAAAGCGGTTATTTGGCCAGCTCAACTGCTCTTCCCAATCCTCTCTGTTGGTAGCATACCTCCCAGATACTCCCGCTTTCTTCAGATCCTCAGAATTCATGCTTCGTCTTGTCTTCATTAATCTGAAGACCCATTCTTCTTCCTTCTATCTCAAGAACTGTTAATACCTCTTGTATGCATTGTTGAATCCTTGTTGCTATGATAATATCATCTGTATATGCCATAACTTGTGTCATCTTGTTAAAGATTGTTCCAAGGGACATCAGCCTTGATCTTTTTATAACCACATTGAGGACTATGTTGAATTGTAGAGATGCAAGAGAATCCCATTGTCTCAGTCCTGATCTCACTGGGAATGAGTCTCTGGTTGTTCCATCTACTTTGACGCTGCCCACCGTTATGCACTTTGTAAGGTGAACTAATTTAGGCGGGATGCCCATTTCTCGCATAGAATGGTTCAACTCTTTCCTAATGACTGAGTCATATGCAGCTTTATAGTCTATGAATAGTAGTCACATGCGGTTATTAAATTAATTTATTTTCTCCATCATCTGTCAAAGCGAGAATATCTTGTCAACAGTAGAATGATTGGCTCTGAATCTACCTTGGTATTCTCCAAGCAGTGATTCCATATATGGAATTAGGCTGTTATACAATGTGATTGAGAAGACCTTGTATCCAGTATTTAGTAAGCTGATCCCCAATAGTTCGTGCAATCAGTTGAGTCTTCTTTCTTTTTAAAAACTGGTACGAACATGGACTCACTCCATTTTCAGCATTTTCTCTGAGGTCCATATTAGTTCTACCAGTCTGGTAATTTCTTCTATTAGTTGTTGTCCTACTGTCTTCAGAGACTCTATCTGATCCAGGTGCCTTTTAATTTTTAAATTATCCAAAATTAATTGGATGTCAATGCTATCAGGTGGAACCAATTCAGTCTCATTTTCCTCTTCTGGAAGGTTACCAATCATTTGTTCTTCAGTGATGGGGTTAAGAAGTTTCTTGAAGTGGTCTCTCAATCTTTCTTGTATATCCTCGTGTATGACCAATAGTTTACCTTCAGCATTCCTGATTGTTAAATTGTTGCTAAAACCTGCAATAGAGGTCTCAACTTCTTCAAAATATTTCCTTGTCTCATTAATTCTTCATAAGTACTCTATAGCCTTCACTTTCTCTAGTATCATCTGCCTCTTATTTTTTTCCAGAACTCTTTTTGATTTTATTCTTGCTTCATTGTACTCTTTTCTACTATTTCTAGTTTCTCAGCTCAGGAGAACTGATCTCTTTGCATTCCATTCTGCCACTACCTCTTTGCATTTCTTATCAAACCACGTATTATTTATCCTCCTTTCCTTTTTTCAGTGCAGGTATTCTGATATGGCCTGCTTCAGGAAGCTCCATCCTTCTTTTACATCTCTTCCTCCTTCTATTGCAGGGATGTTCCTCAATATGAGACTGAAATGAATTTCTAATTTACTCCTCTTAAGCTTTGTTCTGTCCCATTTGGATCTCTGGTACTCTAGTATACGACATAAGAATCGTACTTCTTGGTTCCTCTTTGCCACAATTAAATAGTGGTCTGAATTCACATTTTGTCCACGGTATGACCACCTCAAGGCAACTCGAAAATTTAAAAAAGCTTGTAAGTAGTCGGAAGCTAAAGGGTTAAACGACTGCCGAAAAACCAGTATTATTAAGTTTATGCTCCACACTTATTTACAAAAAACAAATATGACTCTTACTTGTCCTTTTCGCTAACAGTAGACGTTTCGGACAGTGGCATTACAATTTTAAAATAATAGATAAAAAATATCAGATATTTATGAAAGTTACTTCTCAAAATCTTGAAACATCTTTTTCTATGCATGTACTGTCAGAATTAACTAGACGTTACGATACTGTTTTATCTCAGATTGTTTTTCTAGTCATCAATTTATGTTTGTCATTACTGGTTTAATAGTTAATGATTATTTTTTCCTATAAGAAAGTTTTATTAATACTTTTTTTTAAATTTGTTTATTGTTTTAATTAATATTTAATGATGTAACTGGATTTAAAATTAGAATTGATATTTAAGGAACAATAAAATTGATCACATTTTAATAAGGTATAATTAATATTTACAGAAGGATAACATGGCTTATGTTTTGAATAGGCTATAATTATTTTTAAAATATTCTTTATAACCAATTTTAGCTTTAAAAAATACCATGATTTTTTTTGTTTTTAGAAGAAGATATTTTGGTCTAAAAAATTTAACAGAACCTTTAGATTCATTAAAGAAATTTCCACGTCAGAGTAAATATGATGTTGGTGCAGCTGAATGGAACCCTCACCAGCATTACAAAAATCTTTGTGCAATATCAGTAAGCTAGTTTGTATATATTATAATTTTATACACCTATTGGGTAAAAGGTTTTGCTTATGCATGAATTGAAGTTATTAGTTTTAAAAGGGTTTTATTTATTCTAAATCCTTAAGATGCATTAGTTCAGTTATAAGTAATTTGTTTTTTTGCTTTATTTTTACTTTTTCCTTTGGTTAATATAAAATTAACTATAATAAAATTAAAATTTTAAAAAATAAAATTAGATTTTATGGGAATACCCTTTTTTTCGTATTTTACTTTTCTAGTATTCTTTGCGCAAATTTGGAAAAAAACATCTTATATAATTTATTAGAACTATCTATTCTTTATAAATTTATTTATAATTACATAAATAAATGAGGGAGCGGCGTGGTCTAGTGGCTAGAGCGCTAGTCTACTGTGCTCCGGGTCTTATGCTATTCACACCTAAATATTAGCTGACTTTTGTAAAATCTTGTTTGTTCACTCTTTAAGTTTAATATACTACCCATATGGGCACTCGTTATCTTCGTATTAATTATAAACTGATGAACTGCAGTGCTTAATAAGATTGTCATCCTGTTACTCTACAGTTGTTTCAGTTTTCTTTGTTATTTTTTTTTCTCATTCTATAATTTTTATTTTCAATTAGCCTGCTTCTGTACTTGGATTTATATATTCACTTATCTAGCAACATTTTATTTATCCCAACTTCATAATCACACATTTTAATTTATCTGAGTACTGGCATTGTTTTTTAAGTATGAATCTATGAAATGATTTTTTTTTTTTTTTTTTTTTTTTTTTTTATAATTTCGTTAAATTATATATATTATATGGAATATGGCAGAATGCTGTCATATAGCACACTAAAAGATGGGTAGATTCAATAATATATTAGGAATCATTACATGGTTACTTTTCATAGGGGTTTTGGATACTTGATGTATTTTAAAAGGCTCTGACGATTTTGATTAAATTCGCCATATCGATGTAAAATTTTATGGGCTTTAGTGTAATATGGGTTTCATTGTGATTGAAGTAGTCAAACATACATGCCGATATTTTAAATTTTCTTCCTCTAAAGTACCTTTAATTTTGTAGATTTGAAAAGTTTAACCATACCATCTTGTTAGCATTGATAAAAAATGGATAAATATATAAGTTGAAGGAATTTAATAGCCAACTAAAGGAGAAAACAGCATAAATATATATTTTTTTATGCAATTTTTGTATTTTTGAACTTAAGAACTGTAATATAGATAATAACGGTTGGAAAGCTAAAGATTTTAGAAAAAATATTATCTTATAACCAAACTTGTAAAAGGTAATGTAAATTGATGAATAGGACATAAACGTATTACTGATTATTATACATAACAATTTGATAATGTTGCTATATTATTTAATCTAAATCATATGTTTCCAATAAAACTGAATAAACTTTTTATTTAAATTATCTTGAATTTTTTTCATCTTTTAGTTTATTCAAGAGTTCTTAAATTGATTTTAACTCCCGAGGTAAGTGAAAGTCGTGTTTTGCCCGCACCAGATTTTTTTTAGAACTTTCATGTCAGTGCAAGGAGATAATTAGGCCTAAATCAAGCTCGCCCACCAGGTTTTTTCCCCGCTTTTGGTCACCCTTTCTATAGAAGCTGGGTGTGTCCTTGGTTGTTCTCCATACTCCAGGGTAAAAAGAAATAGATAACAAAATTTCCTTATAGTTAAAATTCATTTCATAATCCATCCTTGTCTACCGATTATGGAGTGTGAGGTAAAATTAAAATTAAACTAAGATAATAGTAGTTCAGAAAGCATGTAAATATAGCCAACTGAACCACATTTTTAATGTTAAAAATATGCAAATTTTGTCATTATTTACATTTTATCTATCCATTATCACTGAATGATTTATAATTTATTCTTTACTTTATTTAATCACTTTGCTATTATTGCAGACAAAAGACAAAGTTGAAATTTTTGACTGGAGACAAGGTAGCCCACAATTAATTCACAATTTGTGCTCACACACGAGAGTAGTAAGTGATCTTAATTGGCATCAGTTTGATCCTAATCAAATAGCATCCTGTTCAATAGATACCTATACATATATATGGGACCTTCGAGATCCTAGACGTCCTAGCATATCTCTATCTACAGTTGGTAAACAAGTTATATTTTTATTACAGTTTCTTAGTTAAAATAAATCTATACATTTTCTGACATTATTTATTTTAATTTAATTTTCATTAACAAACTATTATTACCAGTGCCATAATTTTTTTATGCAGTTTTACAAATAGTATTTATATTTTTCTCAACATATACCATAGGATTTTCTTTTTCCTTGCCAGATTTATATAATTTTTTTTCTGTTTGAGTTTAAAATTAAGTATAAAATATAAAGAAAGCAGAGTGATCAAAAACATTCTGACAAAAAGTGTATATTTTAAGGGGAAAGGAGGAATACCACTCTGGCAGCTATTTCAACCAAAGAAAATTATCAAAATAGATTTTTTTATGTGTCCCTTATAATTAAGTTCATGGAGTAGGATTTTCAACTTATATTGATCGTGTACCCTTTGAGATGCACAAAGGTTTGTGCACGCTTGGTTTTTGGAAATGTAAATGTGACAAAGTAATCAAGAATGTTCATTAATTTTTTTCATCACAAACTTTAATCATGACTAATAAAAATGATTAATTGAAAAAAATTTCCTGATACTGTGATGTGCGCATAACTTTTTTATAAATCATCAGTATGAATGCAATATGAAAACTCATAATTTAAAAAACAAAAATACCAGCCGAAATTTAAAATTACATATTGACTTAAATATATTTTAATTTCACAGCATTTTACCTAGTCCTTTCATAAATAATGTTGCAAGGATATATACATGTATTTCAACAGAAAAATTAACTTTTTTGAAAACTTTATTAGATAATAAAATGTATATCTATAACTAAAGATTATTAAAGAGACTAAAACTAAAAATTAATTACTCAAAATGCTCACCTTTTGCCTTGACATAGTCATTTAATCCCCATGGGCAGTAATCAGTAGCAACACGCAGCACTTCTTGAGGAAAGTGCTCAACTGTTGGAACAGAGATTGTTTAAGGCTTTTCGAAGTTAAGTTATGCTCTGTGACATGCTATTCTCTGGGAGAGGACCAATCTGATGCCAGAGATGAACGCTGGAATGTTATTTTGCAGCCACTTTTAGAGGCTTGACAACAGGTTCCAAAATATCGTCCTGATAGTTGTGGGTATTTTTCACAAAAATGGAGCTTTGATGTGCCTTCAAAGCAAACTTCTCCCCAAACCATCAAAGAGAAAGGGTAATGATATCTTTCCACTTTTCTAATGACTTCCTGGGCTTCTTTAGAGCTGTGTGCATACACACGGTCATTTTGGCGATTGAATTTTTCTTGGATTGTAAAAATTTTCTATCACTAAACAAAATCTTTCAGTGAAGACCATTGGTGTAACGGCCAAGGAGCTCTTAACATCTATCCATTCTAATTTATTTTAGGGAAGTGTTTAGTGTCTTTGTTCTGTCATTCTTTCAAATGTGCCCATCCTAAAGTCAATTTTTATCAGGCGAGACAGTGACATATCGCATATCGCCCTATATGCCTCTCACCAACAATCTACAAACTTTATACGTCTATTCTGGAGGGAAGGCTAAGACCTCTTGTGGAGCACCAAATTGGAGAAGAAAAAGCCGGGTTCAGACCAGGACGGCAAACCCAGGACCACATTTTCTCTTTGCGAAGTGTTCTCCAGAAATCTTGGGACAGAGACAAAGTATGTATCTTGCCTTCCTTGACCTCAAAGCAGCGTTTGACTCCGTTCCAAGACAAGAAATATGGGAGGCTCTCAGAGTAAAGAATGTCCCAAGAAACTTGGTTGAAGCCATTAAGTCCATTTATCAAAAACCAAAATAAGTAGTAAGGCTGAACGGACAGGAGTCTGATGTCTTCAGCATAGCAAGGGGGGTCAAACAAGGGAACAGTTTCAGCCCTTTGCTATTCTTGCTCTACATGGATGGAGTGGCCACCATATGCAAAAGAAGAACGGAGAGGACCTTCCTGGGCTGTAGAAACCTTCGCCCAGTGGTGATTCAACTTCTCCTCTAAGCGTATGAAGTTGTTCTTGTGGTGGACACCGTTGACAAATTGCAGCAAGCGGTGACTGAATGGCTAGAAGAGCTCAGCCAAAAAGGAATGAAAATAAATACTAGCAAAAGCAAGATACTTCAAGTGGGAAGGCAAGAGGAAGATTTCCATATATACTGTAACGGAGAGGAAATGGAAGTGGTTTCGGAAACACCTACCTTGGCACAGTAATAGAAAGATCTGGGAAAGTAGACTCAGAGATATCAAACAGAATTAGGAAGGCAAATGCATTCTATTATCAGGTCTGCAACAATGTAATAGGGAAGCAAGAGGTGAGTAGAGGTGTTAAGCTCCATATCTTTAAATCAGTATATTTGCCCATACTCTTGTATGGAGCTGAAAGCTGGATATTGACGGACCGGCAGGAGAGCAGAGTCACAGCTGCTGAAATGAAGTTTCTGCGAAGAACAGCAGGAAAGACTAGAAGAGATTGTGTCAGAAATGAACGGATACGCTGGGAACTGGAGATTGCGCCATTAAAGGAAACTCTGTAAACCCGTCAGTTAAAGTGGTTCGACAACGTCATTAGAATGGAGGAACACAGAGACCCCCTAAAAACCATGGATTACGTGCCAGATGGGAGAAGGCCTCGGGGGCGACCAAGGATGTCCTACCTGGAGTAGGTCGACAAACATTGCAGAGGAAGAGGGAAGGATTTTCGCCAGGCCAGGAACCTAGCTTGGGATAGAGAGGATTGCATCCGGTGGTTAAACGCTCCCCTACGCTGATACGGCACTATAGGGAGAAGCCAAAGAAGAAGAAGAAGACAGTGACAGAGATTCCCATTTCCTGAGACATGATTTGATGTTTTCGAATGGAATTTCTTCTGATTTAAGCAGCCACTGCTTTGCTGTTCTCACAGTACCGGGATGACCCAGTTGAGGTATATTACATACAGATAGGGTCTCATTATATCCATTTATAGTTCAGTACACGAACATATGGCTGATACCCAAAGGTTTCAAAGTGTTGAAAATCTGTAACCTACATTTTTCAACTTTGTGTAACATGACCAGAGCTATTTGGTTTTCTTTATCCCCCCCTTCATTTTTACTGAGCGAAAGAAAAATACAAACTAATTGGGATTATTACCCTGACATGTAAATAACATAAAATGCTAGAGATGAGGATTATTCGAATAATACCCAAGGATGTAAACCAAGTTCCACTTTTGTAACAGTATTTATAGCAGAACCAGGTAGAATGAGATCCTTTCACAAATTTTTAAGCTATTTATGAAACTTCTTATTTTAAATAAATAATCGAAGAGTGTAGTTTTGGAAACTATTGAGCTACAAAAATTATAGTTATTTATTGTTTGTTTTTTAAATTATAATTTTACAATTTCTAGCTGGAGCAACTCAGGTTAGATGGAACAAGCTTTCTCGTTATTTACTAGCTACTGCTCATAGTGGGGATGTGAAGCTATGGGATCAGAGGAAAGGAGTTTTACCAGTCCAGTACATAACAGCTCATTTAGCTAATGTAAGATTGTTAATCTTTAAAAATTAATTAGTTTAATACTTTATTTATTAACTCTGCCTTAATTAATTAACATTGGCTGAGAAGTAGATTCTAAAGTTCAGAAACTCAAATAAATATATCTTTCTCTTGCAGTTTATTTTCAGAATTGCCATTTGTTATCTAAAATGAAATATCAAGAAGCAGTGTTGAATGTTTTTTCAGATCTTTTTTTAAATAAACAAAATTAAATTGACACATTTTATACATTAATGTAATCTTGGACTTGGATATAGTTTAGCACTAATGATTGATTAGTAATTAAACTGTCTCCAATTCTAGGATTTATTAGGCATGTATTTAATATATATTAATTTAGATTAAAGTATTTATTGACTGGAAATGTTTTAAAGATCCATTGTTTGGATTGGGATCCAAATCAGGAAAGTCGATTAGCAACTTCTAGTCAAGATTGCACAGTAAAATTTTTTGATACCAGTAATCCTAAGAAACCTGAAAATCTACTTACTGCAGTGGCACCAGTATGGAGAGCTCGGTATACTGTAAGTTATCTGTTTCTGATTACATCTTTCAATTGGTTATAATTGATGAAATAATTTTATTTCTTTGGTTCTATTTTAGCCCTTTGGAAACGGAATGCTGATGGTGGTAGTGCCACCTATGAGAAGAGGCGATAATAGTTTATTGTTATGGAATTTAGCCAATAAAGGACCAAAAAGTACCCCTATACACACATTTGTTGGCCATACAGATGTGGTTCTTGAATTTGAATGGAGAAAGCGACCAGGTATTTTTAAAAAATAAAATTATTATCATATAAAAATTAGTAACTGTATTTGCACCCCCCTCATGTTCTACATACCGACCACACTCCAAATAGTCCTGTATATTTTGTGGGTTTCATCCTTGAAGACAATAAAGAATAATGGACTGTCGCTATACCCTTATTTTTATTGTTAATTCAGTGCCAATAAAAAACACATTAGTGGCAAAAAGATTTTTATCTACACTGACAGTCAAGCAGCACTAGGAGCCCTAAACAATCACACAACCACCTCAAAAGTCGTTGAAGCATGTAATCTGACCCTAAACTGTCTTGCTAAGAAGAACATTGTTAGCGTTGAATGGGTACCTGGTCATTCTGGGTTCAGTGGGAATGAAAAAGCTGATGAATTAGCTAGGAAGGGATCGTCAACGATTCCCATCACACCAGAACCCCTTAGTGGAATTAGCCTAAGCTATGCCTTTAGGTTCATCAATCAATCCTATTTAAATAAATACAAACAACTTTGGCTAAATAAGGGACCTAGACAATCACTCAAATTCCTAGATGGTCTTTGTACCAGCAGAAGGAAGTGTCTTCTTGGTATGAGTAGGACATGCCTGAGGACATTGACTGCTGTCTACACAGGACACAGCAAACTTAACTACCATATGTCTAAACTTGGTATTTCTTATTTGGTGAAGACTGCCTAGAAAACCCCACTAACAACAAACTTGTTAATCCTAACAGCCTTCTGAAGTTTGCTTCTGCTACTAAACTCGTGTTTTAAAACTAACATTGCGTGATCCTATGGCACACAATAGACCGTTTGGTAGCGGTGCAACCCAAGCCAGCCAAAAAAAAAAAAAAAAAAAAAAAAAAAAAAAAAAAAAAAAAAAAAAAAAAAAAAATAAAATAAAATCCCTTATTTTACATCTCTTTCCGATGAAAATGGCTTGAACTCTTGGCCATTTATACGCGCTATTCCTTTAGGATTTATAACCTAATGTCGCCTACCTACTTCACCATGCTTGCATATGCCGATGACATCTTCATATTAGTCTATAAATCTTTAGTTCAATCCTTGTGTCTTCCAGGAAGCACTTGAGCCAATAAACATGGAAATAAATGCTGGCGAAACATAGACATTTTTTTTACATAGAACAAAAAAATAGAAAACATAGAAAAAAAAAGAGAGGAAGAAGAGAGTCATAAGACTAGAGGGAGCAAAGGTTGAGCATGTGAAGTATTTTAAATTCATAGGCGCAAACCTAAATAAGCTGGGCTGGGTGGATGAAGACATAGAGCATATGTGGGCAACCCCTGCTCTGCAGGCCTGATGCCCGCGAGACATTCTGAAAAACCCAATTAAAAAAAAAATATATATATATTACACTACTTATACTCCCGGAATCAAGTTAGGGAGAGCAAGCTTAGTGACGGTGATCATCAAAGAGTGAGGTGGCGCAACAAAAGATTATTCCTTCTCAATTGAACAGTTCTTTTCAGTGATGTAAGTTAATTAATCAAACCATCATACAAGGTTGACTGACGATAATTTGGAAAATTCTGATACTTCTTTGTATCAGTGGCATTAATCCAAACATCTATGGATTAGTTTCTCAAATTCAAGCTCCAGTGTCTCATTGATTTTATTAATATTTAACTTTTGTAGTTTTTAATAATTCCAAATTTCATGATTTAATTGTAATGTTGTACCTATTTTTTCATTTTATTTTGTTATTATAATAGATTGTATTATAATAACAATGTTGTTTTACTTCATGTCTGATATCTATCATAAAAAATTATGAACACTACTTTTAAACTTAGACCGCGAAAGTATTTGCACATTAAAGTTTGACCCACATGTCCAAAATTGCATGTAACTGACATAAAGAAAAGGATAAAGTGTGCTGAAAGGTGTTTCCGATCTCTTAAGAAAGGCTTCATAGGCAAAAGAAAGGTCTCCAAGCACACAATAATAATAATATACAAGATAACCTTCTTACCTATACTGACATATGCCAACGAACCCTGGGCCCTCACTCTCATCTCACTACTTAGCATAAATGCCAACACTGCTTGAGGAAAGTAGAGGGTAAGACGAAGCGAGTCAGAATAAGATATCAGCTAAGATGGTTCGGCCATGTGGCAAGAGCAACATATAAGGTGGAATGGCTTTATTCAATGTGTGCCGACGTTTCACTGATCACCCGAACGACTTTTACTTCTTTTAGATATTTTTGATTGTGTTAATTAAGCGCTGAAACGTTTAATAATAAAAAGTATACCTATAAAGTATAATTATCAACTAATTTGTAAAAATGATATTTACAAGCCAAATGCAATATTTCTATTTTCAGATTCACTTGATTATCAATTAATAACTTGGTCTAAAGATCAGACTTTAAGGATTTGGCAGATAGAACCATTCCTTCAAAAGGTTAGTATTACTATCATTTACCTCTATATGAAATATATAGTTAAGGAAAGTTTTTTTTTTGTTATTTTTCAAAGCAGGTACTTATTATGAAGGCATTTATATGTTATGTTTCTCTCCTATTGCTCATTATATGTTATTGTTATTTGACTTTTTTTATTTCAGCTTTGTGGAATAGAAACAGATGGAGAACCTTCACTGGAACCACATGCAGCAGCTGAGTTATTGACATCTCCTGCTATCGGTATGGCAATTTCAGTTATTTATTTATTAACTTTTTGTTTACAATTTTAAGTTATAAACTTTTCTATGGCTAATATATATAATTTTATTGTATTATTTATATAGCATGGTAAATTAGAAACCTTATGTTATTATGTAATTTTCACTTTTATGTATACACTCTATTTATCAATTCATATTTTCATTTGTATTGAATTTTTGTTATAATCTCTTAAATTATCCCTCTCTTGTTATATGAGGTCACTGTTGTCAAATTGTATAAAATTATTTTAGTTTAACAAAAATAATAGTTTTATTTTTTCCTTGTATATTTTTATAGTTAATCCAGTTGAAAATGCTGTAATTGGTGACTCCCGAAGTAGCAGCATCGATGTTGCAGAACCAAGTATAAATGAATTTGATTCATCTCTTGTTACTATAACTCAACCTAAGACTTTACATCAAGAATTTTCTTTGGTCAATGTGAATATACACAATGTTACTTTTGATTTGGTAAGTCTACATCTGAATATATATTAATTAAATAATGGTCGTTTAAAAATTATTAGTTAGGTACTGTACTGTTGTTTTTGGAAAAATATATTCCAACTATGTTTTATGCAAAGTGATAATTTATAGAAGAAACTATTGGTTGGATCCCATAAGTTGATGTATTTGTTACTAGTGCTTAATATTTTCCAAATATCTCCAATCCTCTTTGTTTTATCTTACAAAAATAATAATCATTGTTAAAGGCAAAGTACACTCTTTGAAACTTTTGTGTTTGGTTTCATTCGCATTAAATTTGTTTTTGCTATAGCATTGTGAATATGTCAAACAATGGAAGTGTATTTTCGGCATATTTTTCTTTAATTTCAAGATAGCTGTGCCATCTTTAGAGACCCAGTGAAAGGTTAGCAAGATGGGAATGATGCCTCAACAAAACATCCTGCTCAAAAATTGTTTAGTTCCAGAGATACTAGTCTCGAAGATGCTCCACACAAAGGTGCCACCAAGGTTTTTTTTTTTTTTTTTTTTTTTTTTTTTTTTTGCTGGCTTGGGTTGCACCGCGACCAAACGGTCTATTGTGCGCCATAGGATTACGCAATGTTAGATTTAAAACACGAGTTTAGTGGCAGAAGCAAACTTCAGAAGGCTGTTGGGATTAACAAGTTTATTGTTAGTGGGGTTTTCTAGGCGGTCTTCACCAAATAAGGTGAACCTCAACATGGCTAGCTTGTCGCAGTGGCAGACTATGTGAAATGATGTTTCATCATCCATGCCGCATAGTCTGCATAGAGGGTTGTCGGAAATACCAAGTTTAAACATATGGTAGTTAAGTTTGCTGTGTCCTGTGTAGACAGCAGTCAATGTCCTCAGGCATGTCCTACTCATACCAAGAAGACACCTCCTTCTGCTGGTACAAGGACCATCTAGGAATATGAGTGATTGTCTAGGTCCCTTATTTAGCCAAATTTGTTTGTATTTGTTTAAATAGGATTGATTGATGAACCTAAAAGCATTGCTTAGGCTGATTCCACTGAGGGGTTCTGGTGTGATGGGAATCGTTGACGAACCCTGCCTAGCTAATTCATCAGCTTTTTCGTTCCCACTGAACCCAGAATGACCAGGTACCCATTCAACGTTTACAGTGTTCTTCTCAGCAAGACAGTTTAGGGTCAGATTACATGCTTCAACGACTTTTTAGGTGGTTGTGTGATTGTTTAGGGCTCCTAGTGCTGCCTGACTATCAGTGTAGATAAAAATCTTTTTGCCACTAATGCCTTCAGAGCACAAGTCAGTAGCATAGTGGAGAATAGCAAGAAGTTCAGCCTGAAAGACTGTTGTGTGTTTGCCTAGTGGAATACTGACCCCGGATTGTGGTTTGTCTTTCCTCCAGACACCAGCACCTGAGCCGCTGTCCATTAGTGAGCCATCAGTGTAGCAGTTAATACCATGTTTGGGTATGTGCTTCCTTGATTCATCAATGTTGACAGTGTAGTAAGCATTGATAAACTTCCGGATTTGTAGGTCTGAAGGCATAGCTAGGATGTTATTTTCATTGAGCTAGAGAGTAAGTTGCAATGACCTTGGTGGGTGAACTTGTTAGAGCATTTACCTACTATGGTGAAGCGATAAATGGTTCTCAGCGCATGCGCTTCCACCTCCAAATCTAGAGGCATGATATTCAGCATTGTCTCCATCGCAGTTGTTGGAGTGGTCTTAATTGCCCCGGTTATCATGAGGCAAGCAAGCCTTTGCAATTTGCAAAGTGTCTTTTTATTGTTCCCTATGTGAGCTCTGTGCCACCATATTACGGAGGAGTAGGTGATCATTGGTCTAATGGCTGTGATGTAGAGCCAGTAGACGATTTGGGGTTTGAGTCCCCAAGCGTTATTAATTGCGCCTTTACATGCCCATAGGCATTTTAGAGCTTTTCCGGCAATATAAGAGATGTGATTGTCCCACCGCAATTTGTGGTCAAGAATGACCCCTAAATGCTTTACTTCTTTGGAGTTGGTGAGCTGTGTACCGTTAATACTAGGTAAGTTCATGTTTACCTTTCTTTTGTGTGTAAAAGTGCAAACCTTAATCTTTTGTGGATTGATGTTAAGTCCAGAGGATTCACACCAATCACAAAGAATATGTGTTGCATGTTTTAGTAGAGAGGATACTACGCATTGATGTTTGCCTCCTATCAGAATTGCGATATCGTCTGCGTAGCCCTGTGTATAGAAGCCTTGGGAGTTTAGTTTCTTGATCAGTGGATCAATCACCAAGCACCAAAGTAGAGGCGATAAAACGCCACCCTGAGGGCAGCCACCATTTGGTTTGATCCTTAGCATGGTATTGGATAATTCCGATGCTAGGGTTCTGCTTTCAAGCATAACCATTATCCAGCCTCTGATGACAGGATCAATGTCGTAGTCAATCAGAGCACTAAGGATAGTGTTATAGGGAGTTCTGTCAAAGGCACCTTCAATGTCGATAAAGGTGCCCGTCATTATATCTTTCTGTTCCATGGATATTTCAATCCTGGAAACCAGATGGTGTAGTGCTAATTCGCAAGATTTACCAGCTTGGTAAGCGAATTGGAGTGGGTGTAACGGATTGTTAAGAGATAAATGTGCTCTAATATGCCTGTCCAGAATTTTTTCCAGAGTTTTCATCAGGAACGAGGACAGGCATATAGGTCTGAATGACTTGGGGTCCGTGTAGGAACCTTTCCCTGGTTTGGGGATGTAGCAGAGTTTGGATTCTCTCCAATGACTGGTACATATTTTAAAGCCAAGCTACCTCTGAATAGTAAGAGGAGGTGTCGTTTAATGATTGGTAGACCTTTCTGCAGTAGAGCTGGAAAGATGCCATCAATGCCAGGAGACTTGAATGGAGCAAGTGATTTGATTGCCCATTCAAGTGTATTAGAGGTAATGATACCTCTGGCCGTGTGCCAGGCATTTTTGCTGGCACGGTCAGTCGGGTAGACAACATCACAGTTGTCCAGGTTTATAACCTTACAGTTGGGAAAGTGTGATTCCGCAAGCATAAGTAGAGTTTCATATTCATTAGTTGTTTGTTTGTCATGTGTCTTCAGGGTTCCAAGTGGCCCCTGGTCATGTTGTTTGGATAAGATTTTCTTAACACGGCAGGCAGCCGGTAAGTTATCTATGCCACTGCAGAAGTTCCTCCATGCGTGTCGTTTTGCGTGTCTGACAGATTTGTGATACTCAGTTAGAGCAACTTTATAGGTATCCCATCTGCCAGATTTCTTTGCCGAATTGAAGAGTCTTCTGGTGAGGACTCTCAGTCTGTTAAGGCTGTCATTCCACCAAGGTTGATTTGAGTGATATCAATGTTATTTAGGTTCATATTCAAACAATGTTATTTAGGTAAGAGAAATTGTGGAGAAACAGAAAACAGGTTTTGGAACCATTCAAAGGCATTTGGCTATGTTTCCCACCACAATGTTTAGGTTAAACACAAACTGACTGAGGCAAACCAGGCCCACCAAATATCAATCTGCCACTTTTTTTCGAACCGACATGAAAGGGACACATTTCTCAATTGAATAATGGCATTCGACAAAAAGTGGATCATCTACAACAATTTAGTGTGCAGGAGTTTGAGGACAAGTGCTGACAAACTACCTACTGCCCTCTCACAGGCCGACCTGCATTCTAAAAAAATTTTGTTGACTACATGTGGGATTATTGTGGTGTGCTGTTTCATGAGTTACTTCTACAAGGTAAAGTAATTAATCTGAAGATCTACCATTGATATGAAAAGTAATGATATTGTACCAATCACAGAAATGCCCAAAACTAGTAATCGCAAATTCCACCATGACAACGCCAGACACACTGCTATAATAACTCAGCAAAAGATAGTTGGCTGGGATGTTTTATTACATTCACTGGATCTTTTACCACCTGACTACCACTTATTGTGCACCTTAAAATTCTTTTAACAGGAAATTGTTTGTTGTTGAGAGATAAACGTATCTTGTTCACTTTTACACTTCTAAGCACTAGATATTTTACAAGAGCAGAATAAAGAAATTCTTAGAAAGGTAACAAGAAATCATTAATAAAATCAGGAAATACAATTTATTTATTTACAAAAATAATAGTTTTATTTCACCCTTCAAAAACCAAATGAATGTATAGATCCACCCAATATTGAGATTTTTAAATGTTGAGTAGATTTTATTAGTGAATAGTTTTTCTGCAATTATTCATAAAGAAAAATATAAATTTAATAAAAAGTACCGCAAGTATATTTGAATGAAAAACCTCTGGACTTTAGCAGAAATAAGAAAGTGAGAAGCTTCTTCAATATTTAAAAGATGTGTGTGTATAATAATATCAATTATTCTATATCTTGTTCTTAACTTTCAGCTGCTATAAATATAATCTCTTTATCCATCTCTGATTATCTGCTATCTCATATAGAATGCTTACATAAAAGAAAAAACATGATAAATAATACGCTATTATATATAGATACTTACATGTACACCTTGATATGAATTAACTAATCAAAAGATGTGTTAAATCATATACTGACATTCTTGTCATCTTGTCTATAACTTAGGAAAAAATACCACACAACAAAATCTAGCTTTGGATTAATTTTAAAATACTGATTCTATCTACACCAATTTGAGGGCAGCTACAGACCCTAAATAAAATTCTCATTCTCTTCTTTTGGTTTTGTTAATTGGTTCAGTACTTAACCTGAAAAAGTAACCTTCTCTACAGAAAACTTGTTTTTGATGAAGATTCAATTTACTTTATATATTTGTGATTCAGAAGTAAGAATTTGGGGTGTGATTTGCTGAATCTCAGTGAAATCCTGAATCCAAATGACCCTTATTCATTGATTTTGAGCGTCATGTGTAACTGGTACCAATCCCGTGTCAAGACTTGAGCTATCAATATACAGAAGATTCATTTATTTAAAGATTATTCTATGCCAGGATATTAAATTTCAAAGTATAAAAACATAATTCTTACCATACCTATCTACCAGTAACATATACCAAATTTTATACAAAATAACCACAAAAACCTATCTCGGCACATAAATAGTGTTTTGTATTCTTTTATATAAAGCATTTTAACAATGTTGTTTTTTTTTAATACCTTTCCAGATGGATCCTATTAAAAGAAGGTGCAGTGTGACAGCTCGTGTGGAAGGTAACATTGTCATCCTTCAGATCGCCTTTCCGCTAGGTTATCCAAATAATATTTCTCCAATTTTTCAGTTTACATCAGAGACCAATGTTGATTCAGAAACAAAAAATAAGTTAATAAAGGTATTAAATTTATCTATTAATTATAATTAGCAGATTATTCTCTATGCTTCTGACACAAAAGGGGTCATATATCCCTACCAATATTTTTATATGTATTATTAGATTAAGCTACTAATAACACATTATATACATTTACATGATATGAATATATTATTTCATTTATTCTAAAAGTTTATTTTGTAAAAATTGAATAAAATAATCTTAAGAAGATAGCTTATGGAGTTTCTCCTTACAACCTTGTTTCATCTTTCTGACAAGTTGTAAGAGATATGCTTGGTGACTTCAAGATGTATGGTGTCTTTTAAGCCTATTTGAGGCTACAGAGCAAGAAAACAAGCCAGGAGAAAAAATATTTAGTTATATTTCTCAGAGCTAGGTTTAGAGTTATTTCTATATATGCACAATATTTTTGTCTAATATAACAATAATATGATAATTGATTATAATTATCAAAGAAACAAGAGTAATAATTATGCTGTTAATAAAAGATTCTAAATAAATCCTTCACTTTCATAAATTGTAGTAAATAATAAGTAGAACAGAAACTGAAACAAACAAATTTATTGATTTTATGAATTTAATATATGGTAGTTTAGTATAATTTAATATTCATTCTTCTCTATCTTATAGAGAAGAATGAACGTGATGCCTTGAGGCCAAGACTCATACTAGGTTGTAGAGTCTTTGATTATGACTTATAGACTGTAAATTACTCTCATAATAGTCTGCTATTCCAGATCAATTGCAATACTCGTATAACAAAGTTTGAAAATAATACAAGTATATAAAGAAATTTGAAACTAAAAAAAAAAAAAAATTACATTCAGAACACCTCAAAACATCCATGATACAACAGCAAAGTTAAATATACAAATCCTAGTTCAATTGTTGTTGTTTTTTAATTTAATAAATTAATTGATTGATCATAGTTTAGTTATGAATTGATTCATACAATTTTTATTTTAGTATGAAATTCCCATTTATTACAACTCAAATAAGTTTCCACATTTTTATTTGTTTTTATTTTGAGAAAAAGAATAAATTGATTTTAAACTTTTCTTTCTACTTCTTTGTGAAATTTGTTATTACGTTCATTTTTTTTATCCCCTTAATGTACAATTCCTGCTGCAACCTCTGTACATTTTAAGAAATTGTGAAGTTCTCTGTTCATTGTTTTTTTTCATACCCTCTGGTTTTATTTACACAAAATACAAATACAAATATGATATGTACACATGTCACATTTTGTTCTTCTATTACCCGAAGGTATTCTAAGGAGGATTGCTGTATGCGCTGCATGCACTATTAACCTTTCAAGGGCTTCTATGCCTTTATTTATCAATTACAAAATGGGATCTTCCATAATTGATAACTATGTTCATTGATAATATATTCTAATATTTTTACTTTCTTAACTTTTTTTAATAATGGGAAGCAACATGATATTATTCTTTTGAATTGATAATTATTATTTTTATTTTTTTTAAATAGTTTATCTCTTGTGTAGGTACTTAAGCAAACAGCCCTTCAAAGAGTAAAAAAGAACAGATCATGTCTTGAACCATGTATCCGTCAACTTGTGAAGACATTAGAAGAGGTTTGATTAAATCTAAATTTATTTGCGAATTCTATTATATATTTTTAGTTACATTTTTTTTTCCCTCTGGAATGCTTTATTCAATTACGTTCTTCAGTTCTTAATATCATCAAATTACCACAAAAAAATAAATTATAAAGTTTGAAATATATGATAAAAAAACAATTTATGTCTGTATGGTTGTTTCAGTTATCACTAACAGATGGTTCTGAAAAGACTCAACATTTTCATAATTCATTGATTCAACATTCATCTGTATATTCCAGTTTCCAAGATGTTTACATTCCTTTCCCTCGGACATCTGGGGCCAAATTTTGTAATGTTGGTAAGATTTTTATACCTCCATGTTAAAAGATAGTTAAAATATTTTGTTGTAGTAATATTGTGAACATTTAGTTTAATTGGAATATTTTATTCTTTTTTTAGTTATTACACATTCAGATTCAGATAATTTTTAAATTAAAATCTATTACCACCACACTAACTATCTCATCCTTGATTGTTATGTTGATGTCTTCAATGATAAAATGAGTTTGAGTTGACTTTTTTATTTATAACATTCAAAATAATAAATAAAAGCTGATTTATCAAATGTCTGTTTATTTACAAAATCGTCCATTTAAAAAAACAGCCATCTCTCTAATATCTCATAGCCCTCATTAGTGAGCTTGATACTCTTATACCTTTCTCTAGTTCTTTCTATGCTACTTGTTATACTTTTGAATTTGTATTTGACAAGCTTCTCGCTAAACCCTTTGTAAAATAATCTGGTACTATTGCCTGTTTGTAATTAAATAAATAAATCAGATATTTAAGGTTATAATTATCCTTTAATATTACAGTTTCTCTGATATTTTTAGTCTCCAGTATAGAATACACATGAAAGTTATATGAATTACATCATTGTTTTATCGATTATTTGTATTGTTATTTTTATAGGTATGCTCGTTTGCTTTGGGCGAACATCTAGTGGAAGGCAAGTGTCATTGCGTAATGACAAAAAAACTCCTAGATCTTTTTCCGCCTTAAATGTTTATTCAGAATCTCCTATAACTACTTATTATTATGATAGGGTAAATATTTTTTTGCTTTATCTTAACTAATTATATTTTTTTTCACATATTCAATTGACTGATTAGGACTTGAGTGGTCGAGTTTATGTTAAAGGCATGAAATTTATGAAAAAAAAGAAAATAAAAAATATATTAAAATATATATATATAATATATATATATATATATATATATATATATATCTTTTATAGACTATCACATTATTAATGATTATTTATTATGTTTTTATTTTTATCATACTGTTAAGTATTAATTATGATTATTATTGACAGCATACAAATCAGACGAGATCTTCAAGAATAAATCGTGGAGTATCTAAAGGTGTTTCTCAAAAAGGGGGAAAGGCAGTTTTAGTTTATGATGTATCCAGTTTGTTCCCTTTTCAACGAGATTTAGCAGAAAAATATGTGTAAATCAATCAGCTAAAATAATGTTACTTATATTTAGGAAATTAAAATGATTAAGATGTTTTTTCTCTCAGTTTTGATTGCCACGACGTAGTTGGTATGTGTCAAAAAAATTCACAAGTCGCTATGATGCTTGGAAGGAAGGATCTTGGGCAAGTCTGGAGCCTGGCAGCACTTGCTGCAACACCTCCAGTTTTTGATGAAGATGAGGATTTCCCCTGGGCCTCACATCCTCTTTCTATCGGGATGATTCATTCCATGTAAGTCCAGAATATTTATCTTTCATATTTTTTTTACTTTCATTTACCTATGTATGAAATATGTAGTGAGGGAAGGTATTTTGATCATGAAAATTTTAGAATTATAATTTTCTTTGGAATTACATGTATAAATCCTCAGAGTCGAAATGACCAAGTCCCGCCAAAAGGTCTGTGTGTGTGAGTGGGTAGATAGTTAGCACAAAAACAAAAAGTCTTACAAAACTGAAATTATATTTGAGTCTAGTATGCACCGAGATGTTAAGTAACTTTTTCTCTCTAATCGCTGACCAAAAGTGCTACTTTATTCCATGCATTTTTCAACTTTTTATGATTCTCTCAAAAACGGCTCTTTACGATTTTGATTAAATTTGTTATATCAATGTAAAATTTAATAGGCTTTAATATCAGGTAGGTTTTATTTTGATTGAAATAGTTCTTCTTCTAAAGTACCTTTAATTTTGTAGATTCCAAAAAATTAACCATATCATCTTGTTAGCATTGGTAGAAAATGGGTAAAAATATAAGTGAATGAATTCGATACTCAACTGAAGAAGAAAAGAGCAAATTATAATTTTTTTTTTTTTTTAATGTAATTTTTATTTTTCAACACTTAGAGTGCTTCCACTGGGAAGCTTCTCTACATGTGTTTCATGCCTTTATATATTTGTCTCAAATTTACTTGTTGTATTCCATTATACAGTTTTAAATTCCAATAAATAAATATTAAAAAAAAAAAAAAAAAATCAACACAAAAATAGTAATATGATTTTAGAAAAAAATATTATCTTATACATAAGGGTTGTATAAGGTAATGGAGTGTGATGGAAAGCGGATAAAACTGATTGTTGTATTATAATCGATTTTTTAATTAAACAATGCTTCTACTGAAACTCAATGTAATTAATTCTTTAGCCTTTTTTCATCTCTGTATTTAAATAATTTATATTTTTTTTAACAATTTATCTTTTTTTTTTTAATTTAAAGTTATTTTTTAAATATCTACCAAATTAATGTTAGATAGGTTTTACAACATACACCTCTCAGTGGTTAAAAATTAATTGATGTTTAATGGTTTTGTTTCAGAATAGCTCACTATGCCAAACAATCTGATGTACAAACTGCTGCCATGTTGTGTTGTGCTTTCGGGCGCAGGGCTGAAACACATGGAATCAACACAACAAAAAACACGAGCAAATCCGTTAATCCCAGTGTAAGTTTTATTTACAAATTTTATTTCCTATTTGCCTATTAAAATTAGTTGAAGAAAAAATGTGTCTTATTTTTATCAAAAGGAAAAAAAATGTTGGATATTAATTTATTGTGTTTCTGCCTTCTGGAGATGATCTATCTGATTATTTCTGATCCCCGCTTTGACATCTGGTTATGATCACTATGTTTAAGTTATAGAATGAAGCTATGGTAAACGTCCTTTAATCCGAATAGTTATAAATGAAGGGTTTGGTTAAATAACTTTCTGTGTAAATTGTTTTACGTTATAGGTGAATAAAAATTTATCCTTCCTTAGATCAACTTATTTTTTGTTCTGATCAGGAGATGATCCCAAATTTGTCTTACCGATTTTGATGGAAATCTTTTTAGTAAAACTTGACATTAGTCTGTTAGACTCTGCAAAATATTTCGGGTCTACGTTCCCCAGGAGTCACGTAAAAGAATCGGAAAGTTTACACCCTAAAAACACATTTTATTTAATATCTATATCTCTGGTTCTAGTGAAGGTAGAAAAATAAGTTTGGCATCAAAATTACTCTATTTCAATGCGGAATAATTTACAAAATTAAGCCATTAAAATATTTAGGTCTTATGCTTGGTATTAACACTAAAAATACAAATAGTCTCGTCAAAACATTACTTTTATTTTTTATTCTTTTATTAAAATTTACAACTGTACTTAGTACAATAAGTAAATGAGCTATTTATAGAAAATTTGCTTGAAAAAGTCATAAGAAGAATCTACCCAGTGGAGCACTTCAATGTTTATTTGGTCATCAGGTCTTGAGGCCACCGTTTTTTCAGATGCCTTTTATCGGGAGGATTATCGGGAATAGATGGGCGATTTCTGCAATGAGTGGGATATTCAGGTTTCTATGGATGAGTTTGTTGGTAATCAAAGTAAGGAGCATCGATGATTTGTTGAAGGATTTTAGATTACAAGGATTGGATGCGGGAGAAATTTGATGGTCTAGTGGATCCCCATAGCTCAATGCCATAAGTCTAAATAGGTCTAATAATGGTTGTGTAAATGAGTTTTGGAAGTAAAAATGGAGTTTCAATCGTTTGTTAAGTAAGTGTTTTAATAGTTGGTATCTATGAGCAGTTTCTTATCGTTTAAGTCTTAAAACAGTACTTTTAATAAGGTTTTTTAAAAACTGTGCTCAGATTAAGATTACTTTTTAGGAATACAGTTTTTAAGAAACCTTATTAAAAGTACTGTTTTGATGAGATCATTTATATTTTTAGGGTTATTACCAAGCATAAAACTTAAATATTTTAATGGCTTATTTTTTTAATTACTATGCTTTGAAATATAGTAATTTGACACCAAACTTATTTTTCAACCTTCACTAGAACCTAGAGATATTCCTATTCAGAGTTACCGAGATTTTTTAGATTATTAACAAGAGAGAAAAGACCCACTATGTCAGCAGAAGATTAAGGAAGAAGTCCCCTGGCACTATGTTTGACATTAATGACTGAAAGGGTTAAAAAAAATAAATAAATTAGGAATTATTTGTATTACAAGTAAACTATGCTTACTCTCTAGTTTTCATAACAGTCCAATTCACTTTAAAAAGATATATATTGAGGGTTATAGTTATATAGATTAAGTGGTGCAATAATTTTGCTAAATAGTGTTTTTGACAAAATAAATATTCTGGGTTATAGTTTTAGAGGATAAAATTAATTCAATTTGTATTTTAGCCTGGTGGATCACCTTATCATACCATACATAAGGTTGAGTCTTTAGTGGAAGGGTGGAGTATACCACTTATAAAACAAAATCGTTCAAGCTCTTGGTCTGAGAATCTTGATGAGTTGCATGTTGCTAATATAGTAGAGCATTCTCCTCTTGAAACTGAAGAAGAAAAACCTCTAAGGTAAATAATTTTAGTTTATTTCTATGGGGTCATGCTGAATTATTTTGTGTATAATGGTTATTAAATTTATGTGTAATTTATATTTTTAAAACATTGGCAGTATAATATGTCATGGTTTCTTGAAGCATGCAAGTGTCAAATAACTTGATCACCATAAAAAATATTAAAGTTATGGAAAGAGCCTTTTGATAACCATAGAGATAATTTAATGGTTAGTAAAGGAGACCTCTCAGACTCCTTATCCTTCCTTAAAATTGGACCAAATCAGTGTTATAATCCATCTGTTTATCCTCAAGAGACGATTGTTATTTTCAGTTTTCCTTTTGTTCTTTAAAAGCTATGATGTTTTATACTCAATCACTACTGAGTATTTTTTATCTAAATACATATTGTAAAATAGTACATAATGACCATGAAGTATTTGATAAAATCAAAATATATTGGGTTGGCAAATAAGTCCTTTCGGTTTTTCTGTTTATTTTTATTTCAATATGATACACTTCTTATCTGATGAGTTGATCCCTAAGGTGGATGGTTTATCCTTTTTGTAATATGTCAACAACTATATCTGTTAGCTCTTGTTGAAACTGGCTTATTGTTGTGTTTGCTATTGCACTGTGAATATATAAAACATTTCATTCATTATCGGCATATTTTGTTGTATTAGTTTAAAAAAGGTAAGCTTGCTGCCGAAGCTCATAGAAAAATTTGCAATGTCTATGGGGATAATGCTTTAATCAACCACCCCTGTCAAATTGGTTTGCCAAATTTCATTCAGGATGATGCTTAGTGGTCTGGTCTCCCACATTAAATTGAAATGAGCAATGTTAAGGCCATTATTGATGAAAATTCCACCCAATCAGTAGGAGAGATCGCCATGATTCTAAATGTGTTGTACACAAGCGTAGAAAACCATTAGCTCAGGTCATTCTCTAGCAGATGTAAACTTGGCAAAACCCATTTCTGTTTGTGATTCACTGCGGAAACGGCTACATTTTTGAAAAGGTTGGTAATAGGTGATGAAAAATGGATATTTTACGATAATGTAATCTGTAGAAAATCTTGGGGACCTAGTAGTGAGGCTCCTAGTTAAATATCAAAACCAGGATTGCATCCAAAGAAGATAATATGGTGGTATTTCAAGGATGTTATTTTCTATGAGCTATTACCATTAGGACAAACAATTGATTCAACTAGCAATCTTAAGGGTGTTGTGTTCCACCAAGGCAATGCTAGGTCCCAAACCTCCTTGATCATTTGCAATAAATTATTGAACCTTGGATGGGACCTTTTGCAATACCCTCCCTATTCACCAGACCTAGCTGCAAGTGACTAACACTTATTCAGGTCTGTGCAGAACTCCAATAGAAAGAAATTCCAAAAGGAAGAGAACATCAAAAACCACTTAAATCTTTTTTTTAACAATAAACTCCAGACAATCTATAAACAGGACATTATGCAGTTATTGGAAATATGTGAAAAAGTCATATTAAATAATGTTAATTATTATTGTAGATTAAAATAAATTTTTCGTCTAGTACATTGAGTTTTATTTACCCTGAAACACCGAAAGGATTTATTTCTGTTCCAATAGACTATTTCTGTGACCTTTCATATCTTCAATTGCTCTTTACTGTCCATTGATTGTCTTTCGTGGATTCTTTACAGTTATGATCTTTTCCCACCTGGAGTATCTTCTTGACTCTGCATAGATACTGCTAAGTCTCAAATTTCAGACTAAATTACCTTGATATTACCGCTTATAAGTTAGTAACAATGGTCATAAGATCTGGTAAAAATATTAAGTTTTCCACTTGTTTGTTCTTGGAATAGAGTACTCATAAAAAAAATCAAATTTAGAATAAATATTTAACCTTTAAGTTAATATAATCAGATTTTATTATTATATTAAAATATTCTTTCCTTTATTTATTTTATATTAAATTAACAGGGTCTGCCTTGAAGAGTCTTGGTTGTATGAGGAATATAAGAAAGCATATGCTGAAATATTACACCAATGGTATTTACTTGATTCTCGAGCTCAGGTATGTAGTAGTTATATACCAATGGTATACTGAAAGGTCTAGTTTTCAACATAGACTGTTGATAGGCTATTCTTAATGAAAGATATAAAATGTTCTGAGATTAGCTTTTAAGAGATTTGTTATCCAACCCACAAATAATACTTCTTCACCTTGTGTCAGGTTTTTCATATTAGTTGAATTTTTAAAGTAGAAAAATTTAAAAAGTTATTAAGATATTGTACAGTCAAGATATAATTATATTTATCCCAAAAGTATATAAGCATCTTCATATTATTATTAATAATTTATCATCAGTAAGTATTTTATTTATAAAATACGCTAAGAGGGGAATTTACTTAGTGAAATTTATTTAAGTCGAGGTCCAATTTTTTATTTGTCATATTTTTAATTATTTTATAATAAGTAATTTCTTTTGTAGGTAATGAAATATATTGCTCATTCTGATGAGAAACATAGTGGTCTTGAACTAAAAGCTGAATGTCCTTCATGTAAGAAACATAGCGTGGAACCTTATTGTACAGCCTGCCAAATACCAGTATTGCAGTGTATCATTTGTCATACTTCAGTGAAAGGTTTGATATTATTACTTGAATATTATGTATTATTGAAAGACTGATGTGCCACTGTAAAAAAAAAAAAAAAAAAGAGTACAAATGACCATCAAGTCAGGGATTCTGTGTGTGTCTCAAAAACGATAATTTTTGTAAAAATGATGTTTCTATATTTAAGAAGCATATATGCTGAGACGTTGCTGCAACTTTTTCATCAAAAGCGGCGAAGCAGAAGAGCCACTTTATACCAAGCATTGTGCAACTTCTTATGATTTTCTCAAAGTTGTTTAAAACAGCTCTAACAGTTTTGATTTAATTCACTATATTGATTTAAAATTCAACGGGATTTAATATGGTTGAAAAAGGTTTAATTCTGATTGAAATAGCCTGCCAGGACTTAATGCTGATTTTTTTATTCCTCTAAAGGAATTTTTTTGTACTATTATTATAAGGCGACAACCACCAGGTTATATGACTATAGAAGTAGAGGAAGAGTATAGGTTAGATTTTAACATAAAGAGGAAGCAGAGGAGAGGAATCTGAGAGGAGAGAAAGATGGTGGGGAGGTTGAATAGAGTATGTGAAGCAGTATATTGTAGGCATTCTGTGAGGATGTGGAGTGTTAGGAGACGAGCCTGACAAGGGAGGACCTGGTACATGGGCCATGATATAACCGTGGGTCCACCGAGAGTGTTCTGTACGAAGTCATGGGAGCAGCGATTACCTTTAATTTTGTTGATTCCAAAACATTAACCACATTATCTTAGTAGCATTGATAAAAACAGCTAATTATAGAAGTTGAACGAATCTGGTAACCAACTAATGGAGAAAAGAGAAAAATATTTTTTAGGTAGATTTTTTTTTTCAAACATAAGAACAGTAATATATAAGTATAATATACAGTTGGAAAGCTAAAAATTTTAGATAAATCATCTTATATACAATATTGTGGTTTGTAATGGACAGTGATAAATAGGGTATAAAGTTAAGTGATTTTTGTATATAACAATTTTATAATATTATATTATTTAATCTCAACATATTTCCTACAAAATAATATAATTCTTTTACATTTTTCAAATCTTACTTTAGTTTATAGTTCTTCAATTGATTTTAACAACTGAGATAAGTGTAAGTCAAGTGTTGCCTGCTCCAGATTTTTGTTTGTTTATTCGTTTAACGTCATTTTTATGCAACTAAGGCTAATCGGTCCATGCTACAGTGGGAGTCCTAAATTTTGCCTATCCAGGTTTTATTAGGATAGGGATCTTTAACGAGTACCTGACATCGCACAGGCTCGGGACCACCTTTTAACGTCCCCTCCGAAGGACGGCGTAACTAAGGATTTTTTACTCCCATTAAAAAATCCTAGGACCACCTGCGGGTTTGAACCCGTGACCTTTGGCATGGGAGGCTGTTACGCTAGCCACCCAGCTACAAGTGATCCCACTCCAGATTTTTTAAAAAGTAATATCTTTTATGGAAAGTCTGCATTGTTTTATATAAAATATATATTATATATTATATTATTAATATATTATATATATTGTTTTATACATATATACAAATATTATGGGCTCTGAATATGTCTCTTCTAGTCAAACGTTAACCTACTTTTTTTTTTAAATGGTTCTAATGTCCAATATAACTTAATACATATATTATTTTATTGTATAATGAATTTTTGTTTGTTATTTTTATAAATTATTATTGTGTTGTCTTTCTTTTTTAGGAGGAGCGAATTCATGTTTAGTTTGTGGCCATGGTGGACATACTCAACATATGATGCAATGGTTTGCGAACAATATGGACTGCCCTAGTGGCTGTGGATGCCAGTGCCTTTTTGAAACTGCATCAGTTCTGGAACATTAGGTTATGAAACACTAAAGAGAATTAGAACCAAAGAATATCCAGATCACTCAAGTGAAGGGTTGTTGTGCTGATAAGTGTTTAATTAGATTTTTTCATCTTCATAGCTCTCACAAAGTTCTACTGTTCTTATTATTATTTCTAAAAATCAAACTTTTGTTTTCTGCTGATTTACTGAATAATACTGATATTCGATTATTAGTACAAAAATGAGGTGTGTAAAATGTAAAGTCATCTGGTTAAGCTATGCAATATTTTTTAATAGAGGAGAGTATTGAAAGAATGAATTTGGGGGAAACTAGATCTCAAGAGTAGGGTTATGAGAATTTAAATGTTCCATATTATTCATTTATTTATCAAGGTACAGTGAGTGCAATTGCTTTAATTTTGGAAATATTGTTTTGTATTTTCCATGCCATCTTGTTATTTTTGAAATATAAATATTTATACTGATTGAACATTGTAATTAATTGTTTATTTACTTGAAAGAATAACTTTTAGTAAAAGCCATATGGGCCAGTAACAAAATATTGTGAATAAGTGTGATAAAAATGGCCTTAAATGTAAATTGTTTTTGTATTTTTTTTTAAATTGTAAAATGTATAAAAATATAAATATACACTAGTTTATATAAAAATAAAGTTCCTTTTTGCTTTATTTAAATTATATTTTTTCATCCAATAAAATCTATTACTCATTAATGAATTTACTTATTATGAATTTATCATAATTATTTTGTCAATTTTATTATATATGCATCTTTCATCTTTCTATATTATATATATATATATATATATATATATATATATATATATATATAATATATATATATATATGTGTGTAATATTTTAGACTGAAACTAGCCTTGTCAGCTTGTTATTGAATACTTTGGTGAGAATGGCCTAGGGCTAAAATGTTGGAAATCAAAAATTAAAAAGTTGTTGAGTGAAAAATGTGTATCACATTTATTTATTTTTTTAAAACTATAATTATAATAATTGTATTTAATATTCCAAGTATTATTATCATTTACTAGATTACAAAGTTCAATGGACCGAAGGGTCTGAGAAATAATTAAAGGCAGGAACACTTGTATTATTAAAAAAACTAACTTGTTTATGGAAATCCCTATAGATATGATAAATGTATTAATAATATAATGAATGTATTTTTGATAGAATCACTCAATTTAGGTTTGAGATTGAATACTTAGAAAATTGTATAGAGAAAAAAAAATGGAGTAACCCTTTTACTGTATTTGGTGGCATTAATTGTTTGATTCTGTTTTAATTTTGATTAGCACCATACCATTGATCAGCTCACATTTACAGCTTCTGTGATTGTCTTCTTCTGGATCATGCCATCACTTATAGTCAAGTTAAATCCCCTCATCATTTTACAGACAGATCTCTCCATGACGGAGTTCTTTATCTATCTATATTTATTAGAAAACTTAATGAAAACAAAGTTTTAAGTTTTAAGTGCATAATTATCTCATAAAATTCAAACCCTGAGGTGATAAGAGCTTCCATTTAGGGAGCAAAAATTCTAATCATTGTTATTTCACTTATCAGCTAAAGTGATGAGTTGTAAAGATATCAGTTCTAAACAGCTGACTAAGTTTGAAGTAGTATTGGTGATCTTCCATTACTAAGCCTTTTGTAATAATAAAAATCTTCAGGAGCTGTTTTCTAAACACATACTTATAACCTTAAAATTCTCTGTGAGTTTTACATTTTCAAGCTCTGGTTTGGAATCATCAGCAAAACATATCACCAGAAATAAGAGCAAATATGTGTTGTGGAACAAATGCATTTTTATTAAGTATGCTTTTTCTAAACTCCCCATCAAAAGTTTCGCAAAACTTAAAAATATTTAAATTTTACAAAAAACTGAGAAGAGGACCTTACACTGGCTTTCTTGACCTGAGGTTTGACTCTCTCAGTCTTCTAATGACCATTGACTCCGAGATTGATAACTATCGAACACCAGCGATCAAGTTTTTAATAGAAGACGCTGTAGAATTACGCTTCCGAAGTGCTTGTATTTTAATGAAGCGGTCATCTATGGGGCTAGTAAGCTAGGGACGCCCTGACGTTGGTCTTCTCGAATGACTACCAGTCTTCCTGTACCTTTTTATGGTTCTTGAAATGGTAGAATAGTGAATCCCAAGGCGATTCCCAATGTAACACAATGATTTGCCTTCTACATAGAGAGTGATGTTTCTGACCAAATCATCATGACTTAAACAATTCATTGTGAATAAACATATTTGTTTTAACTAGAATTAAGAGAAAAGAGAGAACAGACTTGAGGCAAACAAAAGATAAACAAGGACTGAAAGGAAATTTGAAATTAATGAAACAAATTTCCATCGTTTGTTGGTAAACAGTGAATAAAAATTAGATGTCTAATCTCTAATATATCTCATTTAATAAATAATATTATTATGAACACAAACAAAGTCTGGATTAAGGTCAAAACTAAGAAAATATCGAGAATTATGGGTGTTGTAATACTTTTGATGGGGAGTGTATTATGTTTTGTCAGGTAACTTTAGACTTTTATACTCAATATTATATTACTCATAATTAATTATATTTACTCAGTTATTAATCATTTAGTTATTTATTCAATACATTTATTATTTATGTTCCATGTACCACTTTCATAATAACAGAAGATTGTAAAATGTGAATTCCAGAATTTTTTTAACTTTATATGGTGTTACACCAATATGGTAATGGAATAGAAAAAAACTATTTAACAGTAGCATCAGTTTAGATACGTTTCATATTGTATGACAATAGGGAGGCAAATATAATTTAATCATAAATTTTTTATTTTCATAGAGTTAGAGTAAAAGTAAAATATAAACATTTAGTCTAAGCGAACAGCCAACATCAGGCATTAATATCAGGGAAAAGGTGAAAAATAAATATAAAAAAAAAGCATTTATTTCTTTTATTTCATATTTTACATTACAAATAATTCATTGTTGAGCTGAAATTTTTTTAGAAATATTGATGATCTAAACTAGTGTACAAAAAAAAAAAAAAAAAAAAAAGAAATGATCAATATCCTTAATTAGTACTAGACCACTGGCCCCTTATTAATTAAAATTGTACTATCTAAACAGGCTAAGCTTGTTTAGCAAGCAATGGATTTTTGCTGTTTTTTTAAAATACATATTGAAGATTGGACATAGATAGATATAAGTAGAAGAGCCTTCCTAAAAATAACTATTTTCAACAAAGTGTATAAATACAGGTATTGATATACACCTTGATTTTCACTAAAATGAAATGTTTATTGGAGGTTAATCTAAGTTTCATATAAATATCCTAAAGAAATATCATTACTTGTTACTTAATCGAAAAAAATAACAAAAATTTAATAATACATAAAGCATTAATTTAATTTTCTTCCTATCTATCAACTAAAAAACAGAAAAATATATTAATATATGCCAGCCTGTTGTACAAAATATAAAATTTTAATGAAACATGAACTTTAAAATCACCGATGCAGCTGTTAATTTAGTAAATATGTGTAATAAGGTTCTAAATAACATTTTAGAAAATATGAGTATTTATTTGATCACTAAAGCTATTAAAAGTCTAACAATAGCTATTAAAACAAGAAAGTAACAACCACATCTTGATAACATATGAGATTAATATAATAATGAATTATGTCAAGAATAATAAAAATCAAATGAACTCGATCTGATAGTGACCAGGCTAAAAATATAAGAACATTTGAATTATAAATTAATAAACACAAACAGGCTGACTGTACAAAGTAACACAGGTGTTTATTTCCAAATCATGCAACGTATATTAAAATAAATTCATACAATATTTAAATAATGATTTTCGTCATTACATTTTGTTTTCAGTGCCTCAATTTAGAAAAAAAATATGATAGTGGTGTTAGTCTGAATTCTGAAAACTAGTGGATTACAAAAAAATAAATAAATAAATAATAATAATATAAAAACAACTACTAAAATGACTCAATTCATCCTAATAAGTGTGCTGAAAAACATTTTCCTTCATTGATACTGCTATATTAAACCAAAATGTTAAAACTTTTGCTAAAACATAAAATTATTATTGAAAAAAATAATAGTTAGTTTTAATTCTGTTAAGTTTGAAATTCTTTTTGTGAATTAAAAATAGTAAGAATAAAAAAATTAATGTTTGCTTTAACTAAATTAATGCATAAATACATTCAAGGGACCAGGAAAGATAAAAAAAAAAAGTAAAAGAGTTATCTGAACTATAAATGCTTTTTCCCAGTTTTAAAAATAAACTTTCTAAAAAAATTCAGCTTTACTATGTGGAAAGATAAATAAAGATGAAGTGAAATTAGGTACATGAGCCGTGAAACACATTTTTAAGGCTAGAAATATTTCATATCCTATTTTGGCACCAATTGATGAAATTTCATAATAAGACGAGAGGTAATTGACAGAGTGCTATATCTTGATGATAAATTGTGGTGTTTTGTTAGTGGTTGATTTTAGAAAAATAGTGCAGATTTTAAACAAATACAAAACTGATACATTACATTCTTGACAAAAAAATTAAATGTAAAAGTTATAGTAAATATTAAAAAAAATTAGAGGAAACAAAGTTCAACACTATGATGTATTAGACAAAATTCTCAAATCATTTCAAATTAGTATTATAATAAACCAATAATTAACAATGCTAATAACAACACCAATTTAATGCTCATGCATCCTAATCATAGAACATTCTAACATAGTGAAATCTATTCTAATAGACGCATCCCTTCAACAGACTCTCAAAAAACTTTTCGTGTTTAATCGATCAGAAGAGGACATCAAACTATTTGACACTGTGAGTTTAATTTACCCCTTTGTACTTTCAAAATCAATAAAACTGTATTTAATGGTTTTATATAAATAAAAATGACATTGAAATAGGTCCATATCTTCAAGATATCATTTTTAATTAATAAAATTATTGCTATCTTCCATAAAATCAAAACATTATGACTTTCATTAGAGAATATACAATACAGAAAGGTATGCAGGAAATCCATTCTAAAGAGTGAAGGCTTTACAAAGAAAAAAATGCAAAAATAAATTTCACCTTTTTTTTAAGTCTAATGTGATTTTCATTTATAACATTAGCTTGGTAATTATAATAATACTCAAATTAATAAACTTGTTTAGATACAAGCTTAAACTTTTTCATTTCATAATAAGTACGTGTACATACCTTCTCATAGTACACCCATCAATAACGGGCAAATCAGTCGGACCCAAGACTGTTGTAGAAAGGGTTCTATATACTGATTTAACTAAATTTAAAATCAAAATCATAAATTCAAAAAAAATATAAGCTATTTTTACGAGGAACGAGGAGAGGATGGGATTACTTAGAACAGTACTTACTAAACCTTGAAAAATACATAATTGATTCAAATTTAGCAATACATTGTTATAAATGTGGTATGAGCAAGAAAAGTTTAAAAATGGAGAAAAAGCAAAGATTTAGAAACATGTTTTTTTAAGAAACTTAATTGAAATATGAACTTTTTAAATTAAAATTGCCTATATACTGATTTAACAAAAATCTTTCTTAATAAATAGAACAAAAAAATAAAATAAAAACACAACAGTATTCCATATAACCATAACCACTTCTTTTCTACTATGCTAGATCATTTAAAAAAAACTGTTAAAATTAAAAAATATAAACATAATAAACATCAATTGAATGAAATAAAACCAATATTTACAAAAAAAAAAAAAAATAATAATAATAAAAAAAAAATAATAAGAACGTAGATTTTAAAGATTTTTTTTTTTTTATAATTAATAAAAACATCATGGTACCAAAAGTATATAAAATAAAATTACATATTCCTAAGATGGTCTGAAATGAACAAGGAAATCAAGCAACAATTGATTAATCCAGAGCTCCAAGCAAGTTTAATATATTTATTATTTATAAAAATGTAGAACTAAATAGTTGCCTTACTCTTAAACAATTGACATAAATATTTTAAATTTGTTGCGTTACAATATTTCATTGAATGAAATCACTCATCTACACAGACACAAACTTACGTGTTATTTACAGTCTTTGGTAAATAAGCAACAGCACATAAACACAGTGAAATAAATGTCACAAATACAGGGCATCCCAAGTTAAACAGGATAGCTTTCCAGAAAAAGTTTTTTTTTTTTTTAATAATGTCTTGACTGCTAATAAAACAAAATATGTTTTTGAAAAATATATATAAACAACTACGGTAGGCAGCCATCAGGCCAATTTTAGGCCAGTATTTGTTCAGGATATTTAAAAAAACAGTTACAATATGTTCATCGCCCTTTAGGCCCTAATATCTGAATCGATCATTTACAATATAAATATAATTTATCATGGAGACCTCTTAAGTGGCTCAACCAATCTTGTAGTCTGTTCCTATCTACTCAACGTAACACAGACATTAATTAAGACTGTAAACAATAGTTAATCAATTACTTTACTCTTTTACATTTTGCACATTTACTTTTGAGGACAAAAAAATGTTTAATCTATGGGTTCCTAGTGATTCATTTATTAATATTTAAAAGATGTTTATGAGGTTCACATTATAATCCCAAATGTTACCTTTATGATTGAATAGACCCTTGAGAGTTCTAAAGAGAAGGTGCAGAAGAAAGTTCAATACTTTTTTATTTATATATTTTAGAAACTGACCTAGATAGACCCAATATATAATGTACCTATATATTCTGTTTTTATCTGTGATGAAAGTACATAACTAATAATATCCAATACAAACATTAACACATGTTATTAGACTTACATAATCCTAATATCTTGAAATGTAGTTCCGTATATATTTAGAGATCAATGTTCATAACACACACACTAAAGATATAATAACAAAATAAAATTATTTAGCTACACCTACCTGTAGGGGCCAGTTAAGTTGTTCACTGTGATTAGCTTTATTTATAACGGTAAACATCAATTAACTTGTAAAGCTAGGCTATAGAATAAAATTTTAGTTTACATCAGGTTCTAACTTACTCTTTGGTATGATTTTAACATATTTAATAATGAATTTTACGATTAAAACTGGCAATAATTAAAGTTAATCTTTCTAAAAATGAATAGGCTAAATTACTTCATTTTATTTTTAACTAGAAGTCATATTTTAAAGGTACTAATCCATTTTAAATTATGGATTAGTATCTTCAAAACAAAATTTATGTTTATTTTTCATTTAAATGATGAAATGTGCTCTAAAACAATCTCGAGAAATTTAAGACAATATATGCAAATAAATAGTAATGAAATCCATGCTTTAACCTTGTAATGAAAAAAATAAAATAAAGATACAATATTTTATACTCAATAGCTTCTATATTAATTAGTGCTAGTTATTTTGCACCATGGCACCACTACTGTTTAGTGATCCTCTTGATAAAAAAAATCACCAACTATATTCACGACATTTAACTAATTGTAAACCACTTAATGAATAATGGAAAGAATAATAAAATAATTTTGTGGCAGCACTGGGTTCTATAATAAAATATTAATCTTTCCTATTGATATCCTAAATTTATGGAATATACTTTTAACAAAATTTCGTACAGAAGAAATTATTGCAGAGCCTACTCCGGATTTATGCAAAATAAAACAAAAGTCATTAGAGTATCATTACTATACTATTAATTAACATCAAATCACAGCATTATTTAGAAATTTAATCACAGTAACTTAATACGTAAAATGCTTTGTTAGACCATTTTAACACTTTGGCTAAGGGATTTAATAATTACCTAACAAAATCAAACCAATTGCAAAGTATCACTATAATTAATATCTTAGAAAATCTATATTTTTTTTAACAGATTTGATTTATGAAATGATAATCTAATAGAAACATACAACAGAAATATTGTAAGTAATTCAGAATTTTGGACACTGACTATTTTGTTTTCTTTTTTAATTTTACAACTAACACTAGCTTCAGACAACAGACTTCTATTTCATGATGCATAAATATTGATGAAAAGATTATTTACAAAGATTCCCTACTTTAAGTTTCAAAGATAAACTAAATTTTAATCTTTCAAACAATTAATGATTGGTCAGTTATATTACTCTGATATCCATTTACCTAATAAAATATACATTATTTGAATAATAACTAACAATTACTCTCTATTACAATTATAATTGGTTCTTTTGGGTTTTAAATTAAATATATAAAGTTCTTATAAAAGAGTTACTAAATATCTTATTTCATAATCTCAAGAATAACTTTGGGATGCGCTATATTTGTAATAGACAATTATTTGGTATCTAAGTTACACTAAAAACTGACTTTTTAACCATGGAAAATCGAAAACGTTATAAAATCCTAACTTTTTAAGAGCTAATTGTTCAACCAATTTCATATATTACAGCCGCTGAAATTTTCTACACTTTAAAAATTAAAAAAAACACCTCAAGTTGACTACTATTAATAACTTGATATTGATAGCTAATAGAAGAAGTAAATAAATAAAAAATCTAAGCTATAAGTATTTTTAGAAAAATGAGAAAACATAAGAAAAATTATAATTTAAAAAATTACTTTTTCTTTTCAGTAATAAATGGAAAAACCCTAAGGATTTACAAAAATTAACAACAACGCCAAGCAACTAGAGTTAGACTGTAAATTTAAAAAAAACAAAAAACCTTTAAACAAAGTATTAATGACTGTTATAAAATTCATCATATATTTACATTAAGAGGTATTTTCTACAACACAATGTACAACAGTTTTAGGCAATGAAAAAGTTAAAATATTTATCACAATGGTATTTAATAATGAACATAATTGTACTATAAACCTGTTAATAACTATCCTGACGAATGAATTACAATTTTTTAACTAATATAGCACGAAAAGGTGCTGTTCAAGGCAGCATACGTATTTGATAAACCTACACATTAGTTCTCACATATAAGTTGTAACTTCCAAATGAAAATTTACCAATCCTTTCAGAATTCATTGCTAATTGTGGAGGAAAAAGTCCTAAATTCTATCTGAATTTCTTTTAATTATAAATTACAGATTAAACTGCTTGTAAATTTATTACATAAATGTATATTGCATAAGTATGAGGGAAAAAATAGGCAAAATACCTTTTCCTGAGTTGTTCCTCTCACAGCCTTGTTGTTCTATTATAGCAGCTTGTAAATAAAGTTAATAATGTACACTCTAAATTGAATTTGAACTCTAAATTGAATCCAACACGTATCTACTTATTTCTTAAAAATAAAAGGTGATAAATAAAAATAAACAGAGAATCTATAAATTATCATTACTTTTATATTAATTGTTTTTCCTGTTTAGTTTCAAAAAAGAACTTTAAAACAATGCTATAAGTCATTGATTTAATGATCTTGAAATGATAAATAATCCAGATAAATTCAATAGCACTAATAATTATTGAACAATAACCATTAAAAAAATAATTTCAAATACTTTAGAAAGATAAATTTCAATTTATTTAAGGTATATGAGATTGGCTTCTTCCTTAAACCTTGAACACCACTCTTTTGAGGTGTTTCCCTCATCAACAGTATAAAGCTTGCAATATTTTATCAACGGATAAATACATATTTCAATAATATTTCTCTTTATCGTTAATTTATTCATATAATTTAATATTGTATAATCATTAACTATTAGCAGTTAAAAACAAAATTTTATGAGGAAGTTGACGATTACTTTCCCATAGATCCTCATAAATAAATATTTGTATAAATTAAGTATTTGCAAACAAACATTGAGAATTTGGAGAAAAATGCTGCAAATGAATACTTATTTATATTAAATAATATAATTATAATTTCCAATCTGTTATTAATGTATCAGAAATACCTGGTGAGTTTATTTATAAATTTTTTTTGCATTGTTCTGGGTAAAATTGCCCGCATAGAGGAGCAGCGATACAAGCAATGCTCGCAGCAAAAATAAAACACATGCATTCCAATAGAAGCTCGCATAGTAGAAGGAACAAGAAAGTAGTTTAGAATGTTTGATTTTGTCATATTTCATGATGCGAGTTGAGGATTAATGCAGCGATTTTAGAGATATTACATAAAATATGAACTATTAATCAGTGTTTTTATTATTAGGGCCATTCTCAGCAAAACATACAATCAGGTGCGTCTTTCTTGAAAATTTCAAAAGATGAAATTTCGGTCCATCCTTTTTTTTTTTTTGTGTCCCTATATATGAAATCTGATCTGATGTAGCACTCAGCAGAGCTTGATTTGGTGTAATTAACAAAATAATTAATTCCATAATTAATTATTTAAATAATTAAATCAATAATTATTCCAGAAATCAGAAAGTGAGCTAATGACGATCTAGTGGTGAGCCAATGATTTTTGGAATGATCTCCCGAAGGTTTTTGAACATCTAAAAGGGTTTAGACAGTCCTCGCCTCTTTTATCTGTAAAATATTTTTAAAAATTTGCTTCTATATACGATCAGCACCCGATAAAGTGTGAACCAGAATATTTCTTCATACCAGAGCAGTAGGTTCAAAGGAAGAAAAAAATAACACCTTCTGTGGGGTGGGTTAATGACGGGTGCATCAATATACTCAGTAAGCTGAATCCTATCATGGAAAAATAGAAAATTAATCAATTAAAAATAACTAGCAGAAAAAAAAAAATTGGAAAATAACCAGTTTCAGTACGAGGGAAATCATTAGGACAGCATTAGTACATTTCGTTGAGAATGGCTCATTATATCATTATAGATGTTATTACGAGAAATCATCTATCCTATATAATTAATGAGAGTACATTATTATTTATTATAAATAAATCAATATTATGTATATTAACGGAAGTTAATATTAAGACACAGAAGGATCTCCCTATCCCAGGGGCACTCCGTGGCTGAAATAACACAACAAATAATTATCCTGCCACAGCATGGTTTAAACTTGAGAGCCGGGGAATGGTAATGTAGAGTGCCCTATCCACAAGGCCACACCACTCCCACAACAAGATAACATTGACGAATGATGTCAGAATAAATTGTTAAGAATAAGCTAAACTATTCTATAAAAAGTCAAATACCTTTCTAATAATCTTCTCTTCAAATCAGGAGGGTACGTCACATATATATAGTGTTCATTTTGCCCTAAATCATCTGAAACTGGATAATACTCTTCAGAATAATGAGAATGTCGTGCAGGTGATGAACTTGCAGTTACACTCGTACTAGCTATACTCATGTCATCAGAACTATTTAAAAAAATATAATAAATTAATAAGAAAAATCTCAAATAGAATACGTCAATAAGTATTGATAATAAGTTATGAATATACACAGTACAACCCTTTTAGAATATATTTTAGAATAAAACATGCCACTTATTTCAGATTTAAGCTATGCTAGCTTGTTTTCTCACAAACCACAACTATTGTTAAATGATTACCAATGTAAATCAATGGCAGTGGTTTTGCTAATAAAATTGCTCTGATGATAGCATAAAACACAGACCGAAATGCAAGCACTAACTTCTATGATTCATTCTACTGATCAACTATTTGTCTATCATCATAAACCTCAATTTTTAACACAAATAACATTTTTTTCTTTGAACAGATGTTAAATAAATTTAGAATAAAGGTTAGTTTTCCAATAAGTTTGGCAAAGATTTTGCTAGTGTCTGAAATGAGGCAATGCTACCCAAGAAGAAGAGTTTTACTGCATATATACACACATATATATATATATATATATATAAATATATATATTTTAGGAACTTACTCAAAGAGTACCCAGATGATATAATAACAAAGACAAATAAATAGAGAGAGAGCCATAACAAGAACAAACAAAAGACCCCAGGGGAATGGTCTTGTTTCTATAGGAGAATCTTCCCAATAACGATCACATGTTAAATACCAGCAAATAGCATGATTAAGTTCCTCTGAAAAACAGAAAGTTTAATTAAAAACCTTCATTGTTTTAAATTTGAAATAGTTCAAATATTTTAATGGTTGGTACCTTCAATATCCTTAAAATCTTCATTTGAAAGATTAACAAGGAGGCCAGCAATGCAGTCTCTCACAAGAATCTGAAATTATTCAAAAATTTTGAACATGACCTAGGAATAATATCGAATATATTTCACCTGTAATAAATGTTCAGTAATGAACAATCTATATATAAAGAAACTCCGAAATGACATGAAAACAGCATATTTAGTTCTAAACCAGTTGTTTTTTTGAGTAAACAAAAAAGGCATTTGCCTGATAGTGGGGCATTCAAGAGGTGATAATAGCCTTCGTCAATTATTAATTAACATAGGTATGAACTAGAAAATAAAAATGAGAGAAAAAACATAACATATAAATAAAAAGTAGATTTAATTAATCAATACTATACTTCCTAAACCTTTTAAATGCTACTGGAATAATATGGAAGTTTTGTAGAATCACTGAGGAAGAATTTAATCTAGTTTTTATTTTTTTTTTTAATAATTCTTTATTTATTCTGGGACGAGTCCCTTTAGAATAACATAGCAGGAAATAAAAAGTTAGCTTAAGAATCTAGTCTTAGAGTATAATGATTGAAAACAATAAAATTAAACTAACAACATGTATAAATAAGCTGAACATAAAAGAAAGATTCTAATAAAAATGCACAAACAAAAATATAAATGTATGTTAACATAAGAACAAAAAAAAAAAAAAAAGATATAATGAAAAAAATAATAAGATTTTTTCATTTTTTATTTTATTATTTCGTAATGAAGAATTAATATATTTAGTATCCATTCTATAATCTATAATTGAGAAGTTGATTTCCAAAACTCTCTCATTACTGTGTCATTAAACCAACTTATTTGATTATTATTGCATTAAAATCTAGAAATTTTTTTACTATATTAAAGTTATGGAATGAAATGTTTTAGAATGATTTGGAACAAAACTAAATGCGTAATTAGTACCTTTAGAAAATAACTGCATTTCTAAATTGCATTTTTAGAGGACTTGAGAGTTCATAAGATAAAATCAAATAGAGGATTTAGATAAAACTATTTTATGAGAATACAAATATGTCATAATATCTATTTCAGAAAAATGTCCTTTTGGAAATCAATGTCTCAATGGTTGATGTCTTTTGTAGGCCTAAATAGGGTTCACGCATTGAAGTCTAGTGAAAAATGAAAAATAATAAAAAGAAAACTTTTTAAATAATGATAAAACTACACAAAAGAACGGGATCCCCTGTAGCAGGGTGGCTAGCATAGCAGCCTTCTATGCCAAAGGTCACGGGTTCAAACCTGCAGGTGGTCCTAGGAGTAAAAATCCTTAATTATGCCGTCCTTCGGAGAGGATATAAAAAGGTGGTCTCAAGCCTGTCCGATGTCAGGTACTTGTTAAAGATTCCTATCCTAATTAACTTGGATAGGCAAAATTTAGGACTCCCACAGTAGTATCGTCCAATTAGCCACAGTAGAATAAAGTGATGTTAAAATAAACAACAACTATACAAAAGATCCAGTAAAAAGAAGTAAATAACTAATTAAAGGAATAGTTTGGCAGTATATTATTGAGGAATAGATCTCATCATTTATACAATTCTTTCTATTAATTCATTATAAGTTCTTTATAATGATTATAAACAGTCCAACTTTTTCAAATATTGAATTTGAAAGTAAACATAAACCATTTTTTGATTTGAAATAATTTTATTTTTGATTTGATCACATTTTTGATGAATGTGAACCTAGTTGAGAATTTCAAAAGTGATAACAGGACTAGTTATTCAACAACTTGAAATGAATAAATTGTGAAATAGCTTAGCAACAACATCAGATAATTGAATTTCAGTATTATTCAAATGAATTAAAAATAATTATTTAGGTTAATTAATAAAATACTTTTGAAAGAAAAATGATTCCTTTCTTTTTGGTGACTCTAGAATAACTAGATTTTTATTTCAATTTGAAATCAAATAAAAAATTATTATTATATGTTCCTCACTTGCTCATACTTAATCACACTCACTCACATACTATATGTTAATTATATGCTATATAATTATATGTTAATCAAAGTAAAGAAAGTAAGGGGAAAATTAAATAGTAGCTATCATGCAAAGATAATAATATTGAGAATAAACATTTTAAAACTTAAAAAATAAAATCTTTCAAAAGAACTTACTTCACACCGTGTTTTTAATTTCTGTAATATGTCTGGTTTACAGTTAGCTTTTAATCTTTGAAGTTCACTGATCCTGTGCTTGGGGGGAACTGAAGAATCCACTAGATTATCACAAATATCAGCTGTACTGTTGACGTCACCCTCAGCTTGAGGTGCATCTGACCTGGCACAACTTCGAACCCCAGCAGAACTACACAAAAAATTAATTAAATTAAATAAACATAGTGTATGAGCATTTAGAAATTGCACATCCAACATTGATTTGTTCTACTTTGTTATTATTCTATAATCTAGAAGTTATGTTTGATCTGAACTTAACGTGGAGTAACCATACTTCCCAAATTACCAGAAAATCCATCTCTATCCTCAAAAAGCTTCTACGTTTCGGTGACTCTGACCTAGAAATATCCGCCATCTCTTTAGTGTGTTCCCTCATACTCTCCCACTTGGAATATGGATGCCTAGTATATGGAGGACTCAGGGGAGAAAACGAGATGAGGCTAAAAAGATTAATGAATAGGTTTATAAGATTTATGTAAGGCCTCTCCAGACAGTCACACGTCTCTCACTGGTATTCTGGTCAAATGTGGCTCTATCCTGAATCCTGAAGTAAATACCTACTTGGCATCTTCCTATTTCAATCCTTGCGAACCAGAAATCCTTCCTATATCTTTGATCTTCTTACCCTGCGCTCTTACGTGCACAACCTAAATACAAGATCCCAACCCATCGATCTATACCTTCCCTCTCATAGAACAGCATCCTATGAAAAGTCCTTCATTATCCATGCTACCATACTATGGAATCTTTACCCATCTCCCTCCGAAAAGTGTCATCCCTAATCACATTCAAACACCAATTATTTAACCATCTCCTCAAAAATCAATCTTCCCCACATATGAGATAAATCTAGAATCTGATATTACCTAAATAAACTCATTTGATGTTATCTTTATTTTTTTTTGTATCTTTTATTAATATTAACCTTATATAATTTACTTGAATAAATAATTATGTAAAAAATGAAGCCAGACAAAGTGGACTTCTTCTGTTCACTGTATATTATTCTCGGGGGATGAAATGTCCCCTAAGAATAATTATGTCCCAGATTAAAAATTATTTTTTATTCATTCAAACGTACATATATATTTGCTTGAAGAAAAAGTAGGATTACACTATTAATTTTGTTTTTAACCCAGTAAAATAAGGCCAAAAATCAAGGTTTGTGGGAATTAATTCGGACAAAGCTGGAAATCGTTTTAATACCTCTTAATGGTCCTAAATAAAAGTAATCTGAGTTTGCATTAAAATGGAAAAATTTGCCTATTTCTGACGAATGATTGCGGCAATATTACTAAACCAAATTCAATAACTAAGATATCTTTTAGAAAGAAAATTTAACGTTCTTTCATTTGAAAAGAAAAATATTTTCTATAGGAAGCACCGTTTACGAGTTATAGGTGGAAAACTGAAAAAAGTAAGAAAAATTCAAGGTTTTTCGACTCCAAAAAGTTAAGCTCACCACCTGTGATGGTGCAAACTCAGATTACTTTTATTTAGGACCATTAAGAGGTATTAAAATGATTTCCAGCTTTGTCCGAATTAATTCCCACAAATATCTTTATTTTACGGGGCTATTTGTAATATTCCACATTAAAATAGGATTAAGTTATACAATATTGGTTGGCTTGAATCGAATAAGACAGAGAAAGGTAAAAGATAAATTTAAAATAATGATAAGTAATGACTAAAACATAAGACATTATGATACTTTACATGAAAAAAATTATACCTGTGCGCTGACTGAGGAGGCCGGAAAGAATGTGGTGACACCCTGGCTAATTCTCTTGGACCAGTTGGACTTAAAGCAGTATGATAAGCTGTTGCTTCCCTCCATATTTCTATATCAGTATTTATTTGTGGACCTTCGCCAGGTTCACTCATTATCTGTTTTCTTAATATATCACAGCGCATTATGTCGCAATAGTCAGCAAGACATACAGCATCTTCTGCCTGCAAACAATTATGATATTATATGTTCTTCTATAAAACTTCAAACAACTATTATGTCACTGAACATTTCATGCAGTTGATACTGACTAGATTAACCACATTTTTATGTCTGTTATCGAAATGCATATCCAAATAGGCCTCGGAATAGAAAGATTTTCCACAGAGGCCACATGTCCACTGAGAAGGGCGATGTTGCTGCTTTGCCGACTGTTGTGGCCAAAAAATGTCTCTTGTTGGATGGAAAGGACATTCTATAGGTATTTTTACTTGATATTTCTCCAATACTGGTATCCATTTCTAAAATTAAAAAGAAAATGTTAAAACACAGGAACTTTTTATATATTTTTAAATGTTTCAGTGATGATTATTATTATTACCTTTTGAATAATCCTTCTAACAACTGTAGCACTATCTCTTGGACACGATATCTTGAAAATAGTAGGTCCAGGCCAAGGGATGAATGATAGCACAAACAGTGCAAGCACCTAAAACACATTTAAATCTTATAAAAATTGCAATCTACAAAAAAAATCGAACAGCTTACAATCCACATTTTTATAGAATTCTTTAAAGCATTTAACACACTTTACCAACGGGAAAAACTTTTCTTTATTATATAGTTCAATATCCTCTCTCTTAGATCGGTTACAGTATGTTACAACATTAACTTGATACATTATCCCTTTTCCATGGCATTTCTCAGGGTTCTTCCTTGACTGGCACTAGACTAGTAACTTATATATTAATGACCACCCTTCGTTGTCACCCTGGACTCCGTCTTTGGAAGATAGTGGAAGAGAAAAAGCCATCATGGCTGCCAACAAAAACCGGGAGGACTCTTAGGTAATACTTTAGAGGAGTAAGAGGGTAGATAGAGGATAGACCTATGCCCTGGTCAACACCAACATTAACATTTTCATCTTTATTGTTACCAGGATTACACCTTAATTTCAGGCATAATAATACATCCATTTATTGCTCTAAACTCACTCATCTGCTTACCTATACCTTAATTTGATATTTATAATAAGAATTTTATCAAATAAAGTTGCTAGATTTATACAAGAATTATATTTATAACAAGAAGGTTAGACATCAATCCAATGGAGCATGAATGTGACTTGATGGGAAGATTTGTAAGGAATAGCCAGGTTCTCCCTAGGGTTCTGATTAAGCTTTCCTAAATGCATGGAAAAATGTACCCCACATAACCAAGAATCAATACAATTTAATTTTTATAATTCCTTGACTAATTGCAGTTATTGGATAGATGATGAGTCAGAGTATACTATTATTGAACTGCAATAAATTTAAAAAATTTCTGTTGTCGTAATTTGTTCACTTATTTTTGTGCTTTGGTTTATTAAATAAAAATAAACTTTATTCACATATTTACATTTTGACAAAATGTTAACAATGATTTTGGATGAGTCATCCTTACAATCAGAAAATATTTTTGTTTTTTTGTGATTATAGTACATTAGCCTAAATGGCAAACATATGGTGAAATAAAATTGAGGTTACATTGCGATTGTAGGAAAAATTATATAAAAAACCTACGCGTTTGGTTTATTATTTTTAATAATGAACCTATGTAATCGACCAAAAAAAAAAAAAAAAAAAAAAAAAAAAAAAAAAAAAAAAAAAATACCTCCCCCCCCAAAAAAAATTTGAGAGCTTACGTTTCAAGATGCTTAGAATCCGAATAACGAATTTAAAAAAATCCATTTTTCCGCGGCTTTTCTCCGAAACTACTACACCAATTTTTTTTTTATGTTCACACAGTTGTGAAAATAAATTATTCATAAATAACCCATGCGTCAAGTGATTAAAATTGAAATATAATATCTGTGGCGGTCGTGAATAAGTGGTTAAGTCAAAATCTTTCATTTTACAGGTGAGCGACTTAAACTTTGCGAAATAACCAAAATAGAGTTATAACATACAGCTTTCTTTCTACCTGAAATTTCTTCCAACAAGAAATTTCTCTACCGATTCAACACGACGTGGGAGACGGTCTGAAGGAGGGATAAGAGGAGTTAAATCATTTTTGATATAACTCGAGTTATCCAGTTTTTCACGACCGCCACAGTTAGCGAAATGGATCTTGTATGGATACGATTTTCCACAAAAGCTTCTGTCCTGCCTCAGAGACATCAATTGTCCAAGATTTCCGCTTTAATGAAATGATTCGTACAATCCTGGCGATATACAGGACAATGAACAATCTACGGACCAATAATCATACACGCAGGATTTTTCCTTAATACAGAAATCGTATTCGCCGCTGAAAATGTGTATTTTACTTTGCGAACCTAGTATAGGGCAGACGTGTGGTCAGACATTACGATCGAAGAAAAATTCCATTTAAGTATGAATGAATGACAAAAATCACCTCACTCACGCAAGGAATGAATGACAACAGTGGGGACCTCCAGGATTCATGTGGGCGATAAGATATTTGGAAGATAAGCCTTTAAAGGCTTTTAAATTAAGAGATAAAAAACCATACCATTTTCGACATTCAAGTAAAAGAAATATAAATAGATAGGAAAAAACAACTTTATTTTAGAGCTGAAACTCTTTAGAATATAATGAAAGTAAATCAATAATCGAAGTCATTCGAAATACAATGAGTAAAGGCCGCACCGGCTGGACTTTAACTAAATGGGTAAAGGCTGCGATTTCTTCTAACACCTCTAATGCTAAATAAATTTTATTTCCGTAATTATAAGACTTACAGACGTATATCTCCCCTCAAATTAAATACAATACAATATAATTTATAAAGATCGTTTTTGTAGATGAAGCAATTTTCAGGATTATATGCTTACATAATTTGTGGAAAAAGGTGCAAGGAAAAATGGAAAGACATTGGGAAATTAAGACGATATGAGATTTCCAGGACAGTATTTTGTTTACAACGGTGTGCACACAGAGGTACAGATACATGCCATGTAAACATAGTAAAAATTAATTAATCCTATTTTTGCAGATTCTGAACTGAAGACTTCTATCCAATTAAAATATTAAACATTTGCGTTAAACATATTTGTCCTAGTTGAAGATGATATTGATGTCCCAACCGATGTTAAACTGACAGAGAATGAAGATTAGATGAACAGCCAAATCTTGTCACGCTGAACGAGGCAGTGTCATTCCTATATTTTCAAAGATTTTTAGTTTCGAATTATCAAAAGTCAACTCTATGCCAAACATAATGTTTCTTCTTTTATCCTGAAAAATGTCGTGGGAATTAAATTAACATTCATCATAAAACATGAATGTTGAATAAAAAAGTAATTAAACATTTTATGATGCACGAACTAGATTTCTTTTTTATGTAATGAATTAGTGTTGCAGTTTAATACAACCTTTATAATTATTGTTAATAAAATACCAGTATCATCCGCAAATAAATGATGAAGTTAACGTGTTACAAGGTGAACTATTCGAGGGAAAAAAACTAGAGTATATTGTCTTTTTAAGATGTTTGAATTAAGACCTCAAATTTTAAACTTCAGTGCGACAGTTAAAATTAATTTAAATTTACTCCATGACAGTCCTCTTTGGTAACTATAAATATGACACACAGGATTGATCTCATTAAGCTAGAAACCTAAGTGGGACCCCTTAACTAAGCAGAGGTTCAGAAATTTTTAAGAAATTACGCGCCTGATGAGCTTAGTTCTGATACTTCAACACCTGGAAAGAATTAGAGTACAGGCAAAATCCAGAAAAGCTTTTCTGTTTTTTGATTATTTATAACTTTTAAACATTAGACTAAATGGTTATGAAGAAAGAGTGAGTTATTTATTTCATTTAAGTGGATAAGATATTTGATGGAAAAAGATTTCATCGATGTGCGATTAAAACAAGTTTCGAAAAAGGAAGAAAGAGATCATTATGTATTAATGATAAATTTGGTATAAAAGAGAGAGAGAGAAGGATCAAGAAGATTCGAAGGAGGCGACATAAAATGCATGAGAACTTCGAGTTATATAAAAAAAAATGTTGGAAACTAAAACTAAGTTAATCAAGACCACAGAACAATCTGGACAGATTGCAGACGAAAATTGGAATCTGAGTCCACCAAAATCTGAAAAAAAAAAAAAAAATGTTATACCGCGTATCCAAGGAATTGGAAAAGGAAAGAGCGCTAGGCTGAAGTCAAAAAAATGCGACTGAAGGTATCAGAAAATGTAGAAAAGTTATCACTCAAGCTTGTTGTAATGAAGAAACCAAATAACACAAAGGCCATTTAGGAAAGCTGACTGGAATCAAGCAATAAAATTGTTTGTTCTAGACAACACCAATTATATCGACATTAAAGAATATTTTCCCACCGTCCAGTTCTTATAAGTGCCTAAATAATTATTCAAAGAGAGCTTAGGGCTTTTAAGACTAACATGAGAAACTTAAGAAATAGTGGGTTGTAAAATAAGTTCGTTGCGGTTTTCAATACTTCAATTTAATCCTAACTGTATTTATACAATTCATCAGTTTCAACGGAGATCCCTTATCTTTAAACGGCATTTTGCTTTCTCAAAATGGATGAGAAAAAAAATTTTCGTTATTTAATGATTTTTCAGTTTTCGAAATAGAAAATCCGCTGCACAGACGGTTAACAAAATTTGCAGTGTGTTCGGCGATGATGTCTTAGGAGAAAACACCGTTCGTAAGTGGCTAGTAGCTCAGTTCAGAACCGGTAATTTTCACTTGGAAGATGCAAAGCGCTCGGGTAGATCTACAACGGCTACCAATTTACTTTCACATTACTTATTTTTCTTACATTTTTCAGATTTTTATTTATTTAACGTCACTTTATGCTACTATGGCTAATCGGACGATGCTACAGTGGGAGTCCTAAATTTTGCCTATCCAGGTTTTATTAGGATAGGGGTCTTTAACGAGTACCTGACATCGCACAGGCTCGGGACCACCTTTTAACGTCCCCTCCGAAGGACGGCGTAACTAAGGATTTTTTACTCCCATTAAAAAATCCTAGGACCACCTGCGGGTTTGAACCCGTGACCTTTAGCATGGGAGGCTGTTACGCTAGCCACCCAGCTACAAGTGATCCCTACATTTTTCAGATAAATGGATAGACGTGATCTATTGTTCTCCTGGCCCTGGGTTTGAAATGAAATGAAAAATAATTTTTATTCTAGGAAAGCTAGTCACTCCCCTAAGAATAACATAAATGTACATTAAATATTCATCTTCTGGCTATTATTTACGTCTTCAAAATAGACATAATTTAAAAAATAACAAATTATACTGTATATTATGAATTAAAAAAAAAAAAAAATACAAAAATACACTTTAACACACGCTTATATATTTACAAGGTGATATTGCAACCTTATAATTAATAAAAAAAAATAGAACACTGAATAATTAAAATTAAAAAAATAAATAAATAAAGAGTGTAAATAGTCAAAACTTACAAAGGTGTGGTAGGCTGATATTCAAGGAGATAGATAAATAGCTTATGCTTGAAGGAAGTTAAGGATCGGGATATAAGAATGGACATGGGTAAGTTATTCCAAAATGAAGTAGCGGGAATAATGAAAGGTCTCTTGAAAGAAGCAGTTCTGTAGGAGGGAATGAACAGGTTCAGGGACTGGGATCTTGTGTTGATATAGTGGACAGAGAAGAGTGGGGACAACATGTTACAGATATAGAGGGTTTTTTTTGGTTCTGAAAGATTAGTAAAGATGGGTTCCTAGGAAGTATTGCTGTCGGAATTTTGGGTAAAGCCACTTCAATTCAGTAATAAACACACAGAATTATTTATTCTGTTAATTAAGCCATAGAGCGACCTATGGTATAGGAGAACCTGCTGGGAAACACCCAACCTCTATATTGCTGTAACCTCCCCCAAAAAAGAGGAAATACCCAGAGGCTGAGCTTGATCTAGGTCTAATCACCTCCTAGCATGGTTTTGGCCAAGAAACAGTACTTATTTTTATAGGAAAAGAGGCCAAGACCCTTTATGGGATTTAGAGGAACAGAGTTTTTTCTTCTTATTTTTTTTTTTTAAATTCTGCAACAGCCAAACTCTCCCTGTTAGCCATATAGCTACATAGTAATGTATACTTTTCTAAAATGAATTATTCTGCTAATGAGTATTTTCAATACTATTTTATAGTTCACTTCAAGGTGAAATTGGTTGCATAACTAGTACTCCACATTACATGATGAAAATTAATAATTTCACTTGATAACGTTCTACTTATAATGTCACCCTCTTATTCATCAAATATGAATCAGTGTATGTAATTAGGTATATAATTTTAAGAGAAGCTGTTTGACCTTCAAAGGATTTATATTTTAAAGGATAAGTGAGTTTCTTACTAGCAAGTGGAAGGAACATGCAGGCTGCTTGACACCTCACCAAGGAGTCAGCTTAATAATTAAGCAAGACTATCTGATTACACTTAGGCAAATCAGTTTGAAGAAAGTGGTTCTATTATTCAAGTCTCTGTGTGCATGTCAATTTGTATAAACAGGAGCAGCAGCATTTAATGCCACCAAGGCATCAGGCTCACTTACTTGAAGCACCTTCCATTCTCATTGTCCAGCAAAATTAATTTCTTTCTTCAGAAGGATATTAGACAAGGTGGTTGTCAGAAAAATAAAACAATAAATAATTCAAACTCTAGTTTATTGTAATTTTGATAGATGGAGGTTAAAGTTTATAGGGCAGTGTAATAGAAAATTAATTAAGTTATTTCTTTCAAATTACATAAATATCATTCACTTTAGATTAATTGATTGGCGGAATGTTACATATTCCAAAAATTTGAAGAAGCTATTTAATTACAATCATATATGATTAATAAAATCATAAAAAATAAACTTTAAGTAATTACTGAGAAGTGAGAATAGTTGAATGATGGTATTGTTTTGAATGCACCCTGAACTAACATCTCCCTTTATGTGATTACATTTATCATTAATGTAAAATTGATAAATTAATGTCAAGAAACATATATTAACCATTTATGCTTAGTCTTTTCTGCGTGACCGAGCCAGCAACTCGAGAGGGATTAACCCTTCTCACTTATGTCATAGATCTTTTGAGATAGCATAAAATGAATTCAGACAGAATATAAAACTCTTAACTTTTTACAAAATGATTTAACATTCTAAATATCTTGAGATGAGGAAGATGGTTGGGGGTGCGGTCATAAATTAAAACCACACAATTAAAAATAAGCGTTATTTTTATTATGTGCCGACGTTTCGGCCTACAATGTGGGCCTTCATCAGGGCTAAAAGAAACAAGATAACAACCAATGTAATTATAGACTTAATAATGCGTTAGGTATATAATAATAATATGACAGTAATAAATTATGGGAACATAAATAATGTTAAATGTAAAATGATAATAAGATGACAATTATAAAGTATGGAAAAAAGGGTGACGTATAAAGTATGGAAATAACAAAATTAAGATGATAGTTATAAAGTATGGAAGTAGACATAATTGAGATGATAATATTGATAATTCGTTATTACCTTATCATCATTCATCATTTATTATCGTCATCCGTTATTACTTAAAATCTTTTAATCTTTACCTCGTCACTATTTCTTACAATTTTATCAAATACTCATAAGTAATAACTCAAGTACTCTCAAGTAATGACTTTTGGCTATTTTTTAACAATCGAATCAGTAAACATAACTTAGCTTCTTGGAATTTTCCTAACGGACATTCTAGTTCTCATATTTTCCGTTCCACGCAATGAGCGTTTTTTAAACTGGGAAACATCACTTCGTAGGCAACGCTTGCACGTCATGTAAGTATTTTTTCTTATTGATAAGGGTCTTTTTTCATCGCCCATTTCTTTCTCCCCCTTTCCATACTCATATCTTTCTCCGTTACATATCCTGACATATAATTATTAGTTTAATATTACATTATTTTAAAATTTAAATTATTATTTTTTATTCATACTGTTTCTCTTTTGTAATGACTATATTTTTTTATATATTACCTATACTCTTAACTATGTTTTTAATATATTACTGTCATATATCAACTCAAAATTGTTAATATTTAAAATTTTAATTGTTCACATATTTTTCCTTTATCATTTTTTTTTTTTTTTCATTTACTGAGTCTCTATTTATATATTCTCATCATCTCAATTATGTCTACTTCCATACTTTATAACTATCATCTTAATTTTGTTTATTTCCATACTTTATAACTGTCACCTTATTTCCATACTTTATAATTGTCATCTTATTATCATTTTACATTTAATATTATTTATGTTCCCATAATTTATTACTGTCATATTATTATTATATACCTAACGCATTATTAAGTCTATAATTACATTGGTTGTTATCTTGTTTCTTTTAGCCCTGATGAAGGCCCACATTGTAGGCCGAAACGTCGGCACATAATAAAAATAACGCTTATTTTTAATTGTGTGGTTTTAATTTATGACCACACCCCCAACCATCTTCCTCATCTAATTTCTCTACGGTCAACAAAACTCCATCATTATAAATATCTTGAGAGTTAATGAAAGAAGGTTGTTAAACATTTTATAAAATGTGAATACATAAAAGTAAGTTATAAAAAATATCTTTCTATAAAAAGAAAAAGTAATTCTGACAGTTAAATAAACAAGACTATTTCATTGTTTTCTTTTTTTGACTGCGACTCAGACGAATTTCCTTCCGTACCTCCCAATGGTCAACAATTGATATTCATTAATTTCTTTAATAAGAAGATGAATTAAACATTAAATCTATTGTTAAAAACAAATGTTTAAATTAAAATCAATGATGCAATTAATTAAAGTATTCATATTGTAGTTAATATTTTGGGAGAAAAAACTCAACATAAGATTTATATATAAAACTTGTAACATTTCTAAAGAGAGAGAAAATAACCAAACATGACTGCCACTAACATGAAATTGAGCTTTGTATGGGTTTCAATAGAAATTACAATTTAATTGTCCGATGTCTGAAGTCAAAATTGACATGACCTCTGTATAAAATTTGGTAAAATTGAGGTAGAGTAAAAGACTATATCATACATATGTCATAATTTACTGAACTGTTGTTAATTCTGTAAAAATAACATTTATAGTGCAAAATAAAGACATAAAAAGCAGATTTAACATATAAAAACTAAGATATATCACACATAATAGACTGGTAACAGTTTCTTCACTCTGTACCCTAATATTCCTTAATAGACCAATGACTATATGTCAATCATATCACCCCCAAAAAATAAAAATATAGTAATCCAGTTTTCTAATATTTGAAATTTTATACTGTCAGAAATATAGTTTTAAAGAAAAAATCTTTCCCAGAGTATTTAAAAATAAGGACATAATCAATCTTAATTGTTTAGTGGAACAGATGGTAAGATAATGGATAATCAAGACAATTTAAATACATACTGCTTAAATAATCAACCAAATAATATGTAAATAAGTATTACTAAAACTGAATACTATAGTACCTAATTACTGATACTTAAAAAATGTTTGAATCAGAAGCTATTATAGTCAGAATCTTACAAAGAAAGACTTTTATTCCCAAAACAGTATAAGGTCTATCTCTTGATTCATTAAGTATGTGAATGTCCTTGTCCTAGGATTTGATGAAAGTAGAATCAAATCTTAGAAATTGGCCTTAATGGTATTAAACACATTTGTCATAAGCTATTCCTTCAAATTCAGTTAATGTAAAAGAATGTCCCTTTAAAAAATCTGTTTAAAGTCTGATAAATAATTCAATTTTTCCTTTAATAATACTGAGGCTTAAATAAACTATGTCTGAAAAGAGACACAATTTTCATATTGTTATATATAAGATAATTAATTCATCGAGTCCCGAAATGTTAAATATTGCAAAATTTCTATATATTTCTTCTGTAACTAATCCTAAAGATAAAATTTTATTCTTTATTTCAGTTTCGCACCCTTACAGTGATAGGTATAATATATATTTCAGGATACATTTTACAAGATATAGATGCTAATATTAAAAAGGCAAAAGTTATTCAGAAGCAGATATAAAATGAGAGCTGATTTACAAATAAGTATTTCATTAGTCTGGTTACTGAAAGATCTAAATGTTTTGTTATTCTAAATGAGATAGAAACATAGAAATAATAATCTAAAAAGCAAATTATTTAATTTCATCTATAAATCACCTTAAAATAATAATTATAAGAGCTATAGCTAAAATAAAATAAAATCATTAATCAAAGTGCTTGAAACTGGATGAGCATAATTATTTTTTACGCGAATGAACTCACCTCCAAGTTAAAATAATGAGTCCTCATTCATTGGTAGTACTTAAAAAATTCGTAAAAAAAGACCATAGCACTGATTGTCTAATTTCTAAGGCATTTGTGATTGTATATTGTACTGTCGCAAACCCAAAACCGAATTGTAGATAAGTTTTGATGCTGATCTGTCAAACAATCTGACTGAAGAGTGCGCAATTATCGCTTTTATTTTAAACTCCAACAATAGACAAATTAATATTAAGCTGTTTTTTTTATAAATTATTCATCAATCAATCATACGAGAAATTTAAATTTAGTGATTAAAACATAATTATTTATTGGAAAAATATTTGTTTAGTATAAGGCTGTGGACTTAAACATGTGTTTCAACAGTGATAAAATTGTTTTGAAGTTATGGCCTAATAATGATCAAAATATGGTTTTGACAGTTGTGACGCGACTTAAACATGTATTATATGAATTGTATGTTGAAACTTAATTTTTATGGGACTGCATGCTTGTTGCATGGCATGTTTTTCCTTGATGTTTTTTATTTTGTTTTTTAAATTTTAATATTTTTATTAGTTAGGGTAAGGGAACTAATATGATTTCAATAAACTTCATTGAGTCATCAAATTATCAACTATAAATACAAGAAATGATGACTGTAAAGAGGAAACCAAAGAAACAAGGTTTATCAAACTCTTATTCTGTTGTTAAATACAATGTTATGGCAGAAAAAATGGTTTCTGATCATGGTCCTACAACTTACTTAAAATTATTGACAGGAACATTAGTTAATGTAAATGGTACCTTAGATGAAACTTTTGTTGCTATTAAAATTGTTAATTTGGAAAAACAATACCATGTCTCTGAAGAAGACATTTGGAAATGTCAACAAGATGCATTGATTCATGTTGATAAAAGTGTGTGGCCAATTTTATCTGCTGTTCCTTCACCAATAGATAGGGTTGTCTTGTTGAGGGACAGTGTTTTGTTGGAGGAACTTGCAGCCATCAAAGTTGGTTCATTAGTGAATGTTCTAAAGGATGGATATGAGAATGAATACCTTCCTGCTGTTGTTAAATATAGAGGTCCCATCTCTAAAAAAGGTCCTGGAGTATATTTTGGAGTAGAGATTTTGGTATGAAGTAGTTATTATTATTATGTATTGTTAGCTATTTTGTTCTTGTTGTAGTTAATATCCATGTTTATGTATTTTGTGTTTTTTAGAAGGTTATTTCTTTTAATCAAGTAACATAGTTTTGGGTTTTGTAGGAAGGTGTCCATGAAGGAGATAATGATGGTTGTTATGGAAACCAAAGATTTTTCAGTTGTCCTCCTGGAACTGGAATGTTTGTTTCAGTAGAGAAATTGCTTCCTGCCAACTACTCAATGAGGCAAAATTCTAATGATTCCGTCCAACCGAGTAAACTAGTAGCAAGCATGCAGAAACAGTTTTATCCTGTCAACTCTAGCCATTGTGAAAGTATGTTTGAATACTGCTCATGTACTTTTTAATCATGGTATATAAATTAATGAAATATAATCTTGGCATCGTTATATGAGTGATAGATTTATTAGTGATAGAAAATTAATTATGTTATTATATATATATATATATATATATATATATATATATATATATATATATATATATATATATATATTGTTTAAATGGTTTCTGATTAATCTAATGTTAGTTAATTTTTATTTGTAATTTCTATATTGATTTTGATTCACTATTTATTGCTTATAATGTTTTTTAAGAGCTAGATGTAATAAACTGTTATGGAACATTTTCTAAATCTGAAGTATCTTCATATTGAAATTTTGTTAGAAGTTGTTTTGGATGAAAAATTCATTGACATTTTTAATATATTTGAATGGCTGAATGGCATATATTGTACAATGATATAGCGCAGTTGTGCTTATTAATAAAAGAACAGTCCAGACTCTGTTATTGAACACGTTATTCTATGGACCAATGTTTCGGCTCTTTAACATGTGAGCCCTCGTCAGTACTGAAACTGAATATAAAGAAGTGATAAAGATGTGATTTATCACAAATTTATCTTTAATTAATTTTTATTCACTATCTCTTATTTTCGTGTAATTTATTTCTATACCCTAACTACACAAATATTTATAAGGATTCTCATTAATCATTATACTTTCAGAAACCAAAAACATTGCAAGACCCATTTCCGTTTTTATTAATATTTTTTATTCCTTCGACAAGTGTAAATTATAATTGTGACTTGGGGAAGGAAGAAGGAATTTTTAAGAGAAGCATACTGACAACTTGTTACTTTTAAACATTGGATTGATAATATTTTAGAATGGAAAAAATATCTTCATAGTATGATTTTATTCACTATCTTAATATTTTCATGAGCTTATTTAAAACATTTTCTTGAATATCACAATTATAATTTAAACCCTAAATTTATAATATACTATATAATTTATATAACAGACCTCTTTATGGCTGTAATCAGGATTTGATGCACCAACCCTATGAAGTGGCAAAGAAAAAAATAATGCATTTACTCTTAGCTTACAAATACTGTTATAGTAATTGCATAACAATTACTATATCAGTAGCTTATATGCTACAAAATATATTCTAACTCTAGAACAGATTTTTTAACGTAACACTTGAGCACTTTCATTCTCATCCAGATCTGAGTTCCCATGTGAGATTAGATTAAATGAATCACAATTTTAGTGATAAGATAAAAATATTAATAAGTCAACTTCATAATAACCATTTCAGGTTAAAAATAAAGTTGCTTAGATGATTATTGAAAATGTTTTCATTAATTTAGATTACCCCAAGCCAAAAATGGCTGTTGCAGCAATTACACAAATAGAGCAAGATCTTACCAATGGATTTCGTACTCTATTTAGGAAGTTAAATAAAAAAGGTAACAAACAAGGTATATATTCATTGAAACAACATAGATAATGGGCTAATTTAAAATTTTTGGTATTGGTGTTTCTGTTAGAGTATAAAATATATTTTGTATTAAAAATTGGAATAATTTATTTTTATCAATTTAAATGAACTACATCCATTAATTTAAGTATTAAATATAAATTTAACAGATAATACAATATCCAATTATGTTAGACCACAATATATATTCATATATGGATAATAATAATATTGGTATATACATTTTAAAGAAATTGTATTTTATATGCTTATGAATATTATTATTGTTATGACTATTGCATCATAAATTTTATAATTTTTTTTCTGATGATATTTTATAAATGTTTTAGGTATATGTGAGTGTGAAAAAAATGAACTGAAAATCGGTGACAGAGTTATATGGATGTATGATAATGAGCCTATTCCTGGGATTGTTAGATGGGTAGGATTTTCCGAGAGTAACCAATTGAAAGTTAGCATTCAATTCGTAAGTATTATATACTTTGAATCTATCTTTAGTTCAACATATATTTTGTAATATATTTATATTTTAGTCTGTGTTATATTCAGAATATGAAATGGTAAAACTTTATAATTGCTCTTGTTTTTGCCTGCAGTCTATGTATCAAATTTTAAACAGTTGTTAAATTTTTATGTTTAAATGTCAATATTCTGTCTCTATAAAATACACTGTTGAATGTAATGGGTTTGCAAAAATACTTAATTTAGTAGAAAATCAATCTGTCGATAATCTGAAATTGCATCAACATTTGTTTATCTCTTAAAACACCCTTCAAGATATTGTTTAGTAATTTCTTTGGCAAATTCTGCTCGAAATATTAAAATGTATTATACCACAAATAAAAATATAGTTTTCTCCATCAAGAATTTTTTTTGTTTTTTTTAATTAACACATTTTTAGTGAAATATTTTTCATGGTTTTAACTAAAGAACAACATTTTTAATATTTGATAATGCTCATTTGAAAGATTTTTTACAAGTGGTAATTATGAAACTACTGCTAGGCATAATTACATCAATTTCATATTTACGAAAACTTGAATTAACATTGTTCAGTAAAACTGTAAAGAAACCAACATTAAAGAACTAAAATTATTATGAATATTACCTTGATGGTGAAGTCATTCCTGATCCCATCTTGAGATTAATTTTCATTCATTGTTAATGGGCTTTTTGCCATAAATTTTGAGCGAATATTGTGTTTTAAAATAAAACAAATATTTGGACTCTAATTAAAAAAAAACTTAATAGATCAAGTGAAATCCATTACCATTGCCCCACAAACTTTAGTCACATAGAAATCACAGTCATCTCTTATCAAATGAGATTAGTTTTATATATATATATATATATATATATATATATATATATATATATATATATATATATATATTATACATCATAATTATCTAGTATGTTCTTTAATCGATAAGCCACCTTAAAAGGGGAAATCTTGGTGATTTTTTTTTATTTGCTTCAGGCTTTTAGAATAATTCTCGGTTACAATTATTTTATATGTTGTTGCTTAAATATTCTTTGTTTGCCGTATTTATTTTATCTATTAAACCTTAGGATGAAGCGGTTCATGCAGAGTACATGGGCCATGATGCCAGAACCATTACTGTTCCTGCTCTTGAACTAGTCAAAGCATCTGATTTTTATGGCGACGAAGGTTCTTATTATCATCCTGTTATATATATTTTTTTACACTAATATATTTTAATAAATTTATTTTTTTGTGTTAATTAAAATTTCATTACGTTTTTTTGCTGTGCACAAATTATAAAAGTTTATGGTTCTAGGTGAAAGTAAAGTCAATGGGGAAGCAGTATCTTGGAATAGTGGTGCTACTAGTGCTAGAGATATAAACACTAAGTACAATCAAGCTACCCAGGATTTTATTACTTTGAATACGCCTCCATCTTCTTCTTATGATGGTAAGTGTTTGGATTATGTGTTAACAAGTACTTCCAAAGGTTTTGAACTTTTACTATGGGGGTAAGTAAGCTTCCAAATGATCATATTAAGAACATAGATCTGTTCCAAGAACTTAAAGACGTGGTTGATTTTCTTTAAAAATCCATCTCTTTTTACTAGTTTTGCTTAAAACATTTTGCAATGATTTTTCTTTATTTTATTTTATTTTTCTAAGATGCAATTTTTGTTTATCTGCAAATTCAGAACTTATTTAAAACCACAATTATATATATGCATAAAGTTTTATTAATTCATAATTTTTTTTTTTTGTAGTTGATTTTATTTTATTTTAATGGCTTAAACAACATTTAAATATTTTGTTTAATGTTTATTATGTCATTATCACAGTAGTGAGTATTGGAAGGAATAAAAGTAAAATAAATGACCTTCTAGTTTGAAACTTTGTAAATTAAAAGATAAATCTTATTAGTTTTTGTTATATCATTTAAGTTAAGTTACTGTTCATTCAGAGGCTATCTAAAACTAGTGTAAACTAATATTTTATGTAAAGTTATTGTCTCAATCTTAATGTTAAAAATACAGTCTTGGTGTTAAGATAGACAGTTTTATTATTAGTATTGATAAATGTTTTTAGTTGAATTTGTTTTATCAATAAGTTCCTATAAATAATACTTCTGTATTAATATGATTCATTTTTATTAATTATATTTATTATAATATAGTTTTCTTATCATCAGAATTTAAAATTAAGTTGGCCAATTAAACATTACTTACTCAGATATGCTGATTCTATCAACCATCATTTCTTATTCAGTTACTGTTTCAATAAAAAAAAAACTTTATAGAACACTTTAAAATGTAGATGTTTATGAATTTGTGTTAAAGTGATAACAGTTTTAAAACTAGGTACTCAGAGAACTAACCGATTAACTGTATTTTTAGAATGGGGATAGTGTAAAAATAGTACAAGGAACAGACACGAGTTTTTGGTTGTTTTTTTTTTTTTTTTAAATATCTTAATTTCTTTTTAATGAAACTAATATTATGTGTAAATTTTAAACATATTCTTAAATGAGTTCTTCTTTATCTATTGTCGTTTTATGAAGTAGTATCTCATTTATGTTCAAAAGTTAATTTTACATAATGTCATATTTAAATATTCCACTTCCTGTGTTAGAAATTGAAGAAAAATATGCCAGGCAATATCAGCTTCAACAAAGTAATTTGTTCATTTTGTCAGGAACATAATTAAACAATCCATTTTGCTATGTAATCAGTCTCTTGATGTTTTCATTTTTTCTTTAGTTTATTGTTTAAAATTCAATCATTCAACTCATTCTTGAACTCGATAAGGCTTCAATCTTATTCTACCGATGTGTAATTATTATTTTTATCAGATGGTGCTAGTAGTGGAAGTGAAGGAAGTGGATACTATGACACACCAGATTCATCAAGTGCTGAAAGCTTTAGTGTTGGTTCGGTAGTTGAAGTACCTATTAATGGTGAACCTAACTATGGAGTTATTCGATGGATTGGAACAGTTCCTGGAGACAAAAAGTCTCGAAGAATTGCAGGAATCGAAATGGTATTTATCAACTTTTTTAATTATTTATTAAGTCATAGTTCCCATATGTAAAACAGTTGTAGATTGTGTTCCATAGAATTACAAGAATATTGTTTTGATAAATTTATTATTATTAGCTAATTACTGTTTTACTTAAAAAATTAAAATATATTTTTTACAGGATTATATAATTTATATGAAAAGACCTTGTTTATGGGTAATAGTGTAATAGTGTTTAGGGCATAATTAGAGATTTGAGCAAAAATTTAGTTTTTTTTATAGTGATTATTATAGAATTGTTTTGCTAACCATATTTGGTTTTATAGTCCCTAATTTGTATAACTTTTTTTTTTAATAAAAAAATATATAAGGCAAAAATTCAATATATTTAAAATAAATCGATAATTTTGGTAATTTTCACTTCCATATTATATGTTATATTTTAAATTCCATTTTTTACATTTTTGTGGTGAGTAGAATTTCTATGGATTTAAAATATTAAATTTTTCTAATCTTTTGTTGGCCCAAAAAATAAAACATTTTAGGTTAATAAATAAAAATATAATCTTATCAACATAAAAAGATAAAACATTCAATATTCTCTAAGGAGATGAGTATTTTTCCTCATAATTTCTTGATATGGATATATTGATGGATTGCTATGGAAAAGAAAGACTTTTAATATTATCAAATATCAAAATCAATTTTAGTATATTGAATATTAATATTCAAATTAAATATTTATTTTTCATATCATTTATGCTTGGAATTGGTTTTGTACATTTGATTTCATCTTTGCTTTATACTGAAAATTTAGGAAAAAGAACAGCCTAGTTTTGGTGATGGATCATTTAACGGCCGTCGATATTTTCATTGCAATCCTGAAAGGTCACTGTTTATAAACCTTAATCAATGCAAACGAGATTCAAGATTTCAAGACAGCCCATTCAAAAGAATTCCTCGTAAGAGTGAAGGTAACAAATTTTTTTAAACCATATATTAGTTTTTATAATCTTTTTCATTATTAAATCATTATTATTAACTTTTATATGGTCCTACTTCTCTTAAACATTCAAGTTTTAATATCTGTTGTCTGTATCATTTATCTGGACTTTTTTTTTTTGTTATTTATATTTATCAGCTATTGCACATGTTTGAATAAATTAATACGGTACATTGATAAGTTAATTACCAGTTGTAACACACTCTTGCGAACATGAATTATCCATATCAAGGTTACTTTGTGTAATATTAAAAAATTATTAGTAATAAAGTTGTTGAGTGTGAATATTGGCCTCATCATCTTATGGACTGTTGACCTAGATGCAAACTGTCACATCCTTAATTAATACTGAACCCCAGGCACTTCATGGATTGTAGGTTCTTATGTTATATATTTATATTCATTTTTTTTTTATTAATTAAAAATCTTTACTTTTTAAATAAGTTCTGAATGTGAACATAGAAAAGAAAAAAACCTTTGCCGATTTCGGCAGAATCAATTTCCATGTTCCTACTGAACTGAATTTGATTGGTAATTGGTCTTTCATTGTTTAGAGGTGAATTGATCCTAATCACTCCTATTTTTATCCATTTTTCCCTTAAGAAAGGATCCATTACCCAGAAAGATAGAGGTTCGAAGGTGTTAGATTAGAGCTATTAGGTGGGTGCAGTATAAGTTCGATGTCATCTATTTCAGCTTCTTGTGTTAAAAAGTGTTAGGCTGGGCATTGTCCTGCTGCAGCAAAAAATTCTTCCTTTTCACTAAATCTGGATATGGCCTCTTCATAGCTTTGTTACATCTATCTCTCTCTCTCTTTATTTATTTATGAACTTTTCACCAATAGCCAAGAGTGCCCAATTATAAGTGGTAAATAAATTGGATAAAATTAACAATAATTTATGTTTGAGTGAATTTGTGCATCTCCTCAGTTGCACTATATAATGTAAATAGGATTTTATTTCTATAATTAAAGAGATTTCTCCTCCATAATTTATACTGATTAAGGTGATAAATAATTAATATATTAACATTTACAATTTTTCTGAAGAAATTATAATTCTTTCCTAGATTTTGGCTGTATTGAAAGTCCAATAATTCCTGGTGTCATTCCTCCAATTTCGAGAGGTGATATCGGTTCTATTTGTGGGAAGAATAGAGGCATACAAGGACACCATAATTCTTGCTATTTAGATGCAACACTCTTCAGTATGTTCACCTTCACGAGGTAAGGTTTAATATATGCTTTTTCGTTAAATTGTAATTAATGGATTTAGGTAATCCTAAAGTTTAATACTTAGGTAGCCAAATAAATTTAATTGAATCTGAATTAGTGTATTTAGTACTATATAACTATTATATGGCTGTTAATGTTATGTACTACTACATTTTTTTCTAATTCTATTCCGATTGTGATCTGAAAAATTATTTTATTGTCTAATTGGTTTCATGCATTTTATCTTTAGTTAGTTCTCATAAACTCATCTTCTTTTAATTTTTTAACATTAAAAATTTTCTATATATTGCAGAAATAACTCAATAAAATCAACTTACAAAATGATTGTGCTCTTTAAAAACTGCATTCAATGCTTATTTAATTTTCAGTGTCTTCGACAGTTTACTGTACAGGCCAGCTTTGTGTACTGATATACCCCATTATCAATTAATTCAGAGAGTACTTCGGGATGAAATAGTTAATCCGCTAAGAACGAATTTCTATGTTAGAGCTGATAGAGTGATGAAACTTCGTACTCTCATGAAGGAGGAACTGAAAGATGTTTCTTTTACTACAGAAGAAAAAGGTATCATATTTTAGTGAAACTTCTTAATGTAAATAAAAAATGATTTAACAATGAATGCATATATTTATATAAATAGATTTTATTGTAATTTATGCATCTAATATAAATATTATTTTCTTCATCAGTTAGACTAGTTAAAAAATACAAATACCCATAAAAAAGGTATTGATTTGAAAATAGGTTCATAGTATTTTTCAATGTTTCAATTTAATCCTCTCTGTGTTTATAAAATCATGTTTACTTGGTTAATAATGTTTACTTATTCTAAAAAATGCTGTAAATTATTACACGATGATTTATTATTTCCAAATAATTATATCAAGGTATAACTGTTAATATAGCTGTTAATAAGCAATTAACTAACATGAAAAGCAATAAATTATCCAAAGGAAAATGGTATATCACCACTGCTAATTTCAATAACCTATATATCTGCTAGTTCGGAACCACTTTCAATGATTCTTTTTTCATTTTGTAGAAAATTTGATTCTCTATATTTTTTTAGTATTTATTTATCAATTAGGAAAATATTTTTTATTTTTCTCTATCTTAAATAGTAACCCAGTTTTGGTGGAATTGCGTCTATTATAATTTGTGTCTGAAATGTATAGACCAATTTTTTTTCCTCTGTTTATTGTGCTTTACTAATTCCAAAAATTAATACATATATTTCTTCATCTTCAAAAATAACTGAGTTATCGGTATATTTATGGGTATATAAATACATGTTAGATCTAGTTAAAAATGTTGCATATTTTTTAGATTAGTTTGATAAGTTTTTTCCCATTGTTTAATTAATATTGGTGCTATTTCATTAGTAACTGTTATTTCTTTCATTAATTTGAAATTACTATGATTATTAGAATTATTTGTAATCCTTTCTTTTATTGCTTTGTTTATTTAATTTTATTTTCAATGTATTTTTTTCTTTATTGTATACTCGCTGTCTTTATTTATTAAATTTTCATAAATGCGTTTATGAGTAGTTACTATAAAACGCATATGATGGAGCAGTTGTTTAAGGATGTGGTAACAAAGAAACTACCAATAAAACACACTTATTTTTGGTGTGTTTTCTTGGTGGCTGCACCCTCAACCAACTTCTTTACCATATTGTTAAAACAGTCAACAACTGCTCTATTATTATAAGACGTATACATTTTCAATAAATATAAATATTATATTTTTAACAATTTTACTTATCAGTGTTGTTTTCAAGTGAAAATATTCCCATTCATTGGATCAATTTATATCAATCTCATTTATGCTGCAAATGTGACTATATACCACGATTATGTTACAGCTAAAATATATTGAGTAATTTGGGGTATGCCTACTTCTACTGGATCGCTATCGTATATTTAGCAGAATAAAATTGCAACTTATTAGACTAAAGTTAGAATTATGGTTGATGAGGAAAGTGATTTTAAAACAACCAAACCTATTACTATGATTAATCTAATATAACTATAAATATCTTGTTTCTAATACTGAGACACTTTGAAAAAATGGAACAAAAACTATACTTCATTATCTTTGTTTGCGGTTTGAATTGTGAATTAAATTTGATAAATAAAATAATTTAAATTAAAATTGCTACAAATTACAAAAAATGTTGATAGTGACTATGTTGAATGGGGTTATACGAAAGAAATACAGGTGAACAGCAATGAGCTACTCTGTTTATGATTATAATTATAATTATGATGATTATAACTGGGAACTATGGAGTGAATGTATATTTTATCCTATCCTCGTCGCTGTCTAATATGGATTTTATTATAACTGGAAACTATGGAGTGAATGTATATTTTATAAATAAGAACGCATAGAAACTATCAACACACAATTATATTTGAATTAATAATCACATATGTAGATATATGGGAAGGTTACTGTGAACCAGTGTTGCCACAGTTAAACAAATTTTGTTTTGCATTTTAGAAAAATATATTTTTCAACCATTTAGAATAGTAATAATAATAAATAAAAACTATCCTATCTTTTAAGTTGAACCAAATAACAGATACTTACAAAGTTTGATCAAAGTCGGTTCAATAATTTCAGAGCTTATCGCGAACATACATCAATTACATAAGTTCTAAAAAATTTTTTTTTTTTTTTTTAGGGGAAACAATAAGTTCCTTACTGTTCTATGAGTTAACTGATCTACATTAACCTAATTTATTTATCTTTTTAGATCCTGAAGAGTTTCTTACATCCTTGGTAGCAAAAATTTTAAGAGCAGAACCCTTTTTAAAACTTAGTTCTGGGCAAGAAGCTTACCATTATCAATTGTTCGTTGAAAAAGATGAAGCTCTAGTATTTCCTACTGTTCAGCAACTTTTTGAACAAAGTTTCCTGTCAAGCGACCTTAAACTAAAAGAGGTATGTCTAAATTTATTTTAAAATTGATTTATTTTGAAACAATTATTTGAATTGTTATTTAAAGAATTATATGAAGGAAAAAAAATTCTTATTGGAGAGGACAGTGTCACTCATACTCTCTGACAGCCTCTTAGTAACATTTCTGTGATATGGAAGTTTTTGTTAAATAAAAATGTTTATATAATAAAATAATACCTTGTTTAACTTCTCTAAAAGAAATTATTTTTCATGCTTTTCTTTTTCAGGTCCCTTCTTGTCTAATTATACAAATGCCAAGATTTGGCAAATCATTTAAAATGTATCCAAGAATTTTGCCTTCCCAACTGCTAGATGTAACTGATGTTATAGAAGATTGTAAGTATTAAAATGTTTCACTATAGTAAAATAAAATGATTATGCTATTTGATATTTAAGTAGTTCATTTTAAAAGTGGCAAAAGCCGAGTTTAAAAAAAAAAATTGAGATATCCATATTGTAATATACCCATTTTTTATAATTTTAGTGGTTATAAATTTGTTGTTGAGTTAGGCAGGCTAACAATAAGATAAAAGGTAAAATTTGAATAACAGCTCTTATTTGTTTGTTTGTAAACATAACCTCCATTTTGGATACAACGGACACCTCAGGTAAAAGCCCAGGTAGAGGGAAGGTCCCTGCATAGTTAGTTTTGAGTGGGGAGCTGGAGAATAATTATAGTTAGCCTGCCTGCATATTGTTTGTATGATGTTTGTAAGTTATTATTATGATAAAAAAGTTATATAAAAGATTGTGTGCCTGATTGTCAAGAACCCATACCATACCCTGAGAGTAAAATGAGTTTTAATGAAGTAAATATTGTGATAATTGATTTTTTTCTTAAAAGAATATATATTTTTTAAATAAGTATATTATAATATTAATAGTTTAACCTACACTATTTTTAGACTATTTCTTTACTTTTTTTTTTTTTTTTCATTTCAACCCTTGGCATCCTGCTTCCATTGCCTTTTGTCTTGTGTCATCTACCCTTATATACCCAGTTGGTATTTAGATGTCTGGGTTCAACTTTTAACCCTATCTGACTAGTTTTCCTTTGTATTGTTTCTCATGGCAGACATAAAGCAGTTAGGAGTTGAAGTCATTGTCACCTTTGGCTGCTAACGAAATATGCCATTTTCATTTCTCTCAAAGTAGTTAAGAACTGCCATTAGTGGGCATGACAATGGAGAATACCAATAAAAGTCTACCTTCAGGCATTTATTATATTTGATAAATTTTATTTTATTTTCAGCTCCTAGACAGTGTACAGTATGTGGAAATTTAGCTGACTTTGAATGCAAAGAGTGCTTTGAGCAATGTGATGTAGGTCTGCAGAGTATTTCATTCTGTAGAGCTTGTTTAGAAAGGGTATGGTTTGTTTTTCATTAATATATATACTTTTTAGTTGTTGTGATTGATTGTTATCTAAATAAAAATAAATAATGTATTTTAAAATAATGCCTCAAATCAATTAAATATTTTTGATATAATAATATTTAATAAAGATTTTATTACTTTCCATTATAGTAATTCTAGTATTTTTATAATATTATAGATACATTTATTAACACCTTGATTGCCACTTATTTATCTCTAGCTGCAATTTTATTTGGTTTATATTTCATTACTATATTGTAATTTTTAATACTTATGCTTAGATTATGGTTAATCATTTTCAGAAATGAAACATTTTAACTGACCGAATATATATATATATATATATATATATATATATATATATTATATATATATATATATATATATATATATAGCATAACATTAAAGTAACTTCTAACAATAATTTTATATTATCAACAGTCACATAACCATGAAAGACGAAGAAATCACAAGTATAAGCCTCTCAGTGTACCTCTGGAATTCACCATTATAAAAGACCATTGTCTCATACCTAGACTTTATATGCAGTTATTTGCGGTTGTCTGTATTGAGACTTCTCATTATGTAACATTTGTAAAATGTGGAACTGGAGCTGATGCACCTTGGTGCTTTTTTGATTCTATGGCTGATCGAAAAGGTATGAATATATTTATTGCTATTTTAAAGAATTGTTTTCAGTATTTAGAAATGTATAGTAATTCATTTATCATTCAGTCCTTGCTAATTAATCTGTAATTGGAGTAGAGCTTTCAGAAAGTGTGATAATTTTTGGATTCCTCATTAGCAAAGGTAGGAGTCTTGTACATAATTAATGTTCTTGAAATAAAAGATGTCCACTAGTCCAGTGGTTCCCAATGCATCGAGAAACGCGAGTGTAATCTCCCAGGAGCCTACACCACGTGGCCCAGGGCCTACTAGGCCTGTCACGCTACTGGAAGAAGGAGAAGTCCAGTGGTTCCCAACTAGTGGTTTGTGGACCCCTGGGTCCCCGCGAGGATCTTCAGGATATATCCACGATGGGTCATTGGAAAATAATTTTAAATTACCTTGACGTATAATATTGCGTTGTCCGTTCATAGAGATTTTAAAAATAAAATTTACCATTTATTTTTTCTACTAAAATGAATCACAAAGCTAATGTTTATTTATATGCCTTTAATCCTCATGGAATTAACTATGTTTACACACTGAATTCGTATTTATTAAGGTTCAGTAGTGTAGTTTATTAAAAACCAACATGAATGACGATTCAGTTCATTTTCAGCATATTAAGCTGTTCTTTTTTAAAAAAGGGAAGAAAGGCTCATGCTGTGTATGGCAGCGATTCAATTGCTGATAGCACAGTCCAGAATTGGTTTTCGCGGTTTAGATCAGGAGATTTAAATTTGGAAGACCAATCCCGGGCTGAACGGAGTTCTTCAGGAGTAAGGGCAGTGTTTTTGGAAAAAAAGGGATAATGGACCTTCCAAGCCATTGGAAAAGGGTAATCGCTAACGGTGGTAACTATTTTATGGATTAAATAAATAAATTCTAAGCTGTTCATCAATTTTAATTTTAGTCCAAATTTCTCTATGAACTTTCTGGACAACCCAATAATTGTGAAGCCATGGCTTTTAATAAAAATCACATACTACACAGACAAATTCAGCATTCTATGGGATATGATTGCTAATGACAGGGGAGTGCTATCACACAACCTTAAAATGGCTTTTTTCCAACTTTTTTAAAATAAGAGCTCTAGGGACAGATGTAACTTAATTATGAGTATTTGAATACGTACGTGTCTTGTATAGGTTTTAATTTTAGTTTATGTTTATGCATTTAACATCATTTTTCCTTCTGTGGCTAATTGGGCGATATAATGCTCTATTTCTTGCTACTCCCTTTGAAAAATCCTTGGACCATCATCATGGATTCAGCATTACATTTTAGTTATTCAATGCTTGATGGATTGAAGTAAACTCCTAGAGCCTGGTTCATTTTTCTTTATATACATTTCTCCTACTAGATCATTTCCAGAATACATAGTTTCGTCAGTAGTGTTTCGCATGAAATGTACATGGTGGTACAGTGTAGCACACTGAAAATCTAAATATAAATCTAATATTTAGGATTTAAAGGGAGGAGGTCCTTGCCATTGAAATGATGAGATGAAGGGTTCCACCAACATTTTTTGTTTGGAACCACTGTTCTAGTGTTTTACATTTTAGACATAAGGGATTTGGTCCCATACATGTCTGTCTGTTATCAAATCCACGATATAGGTAAAAAGGTGTTATATATTAGGCATAACACGTACTTAGTTCATCCATTGTCATTGAAGTTTTCAGGGATTGTAGAATCATCTTTCACAATCCCTGAAAATTACCTAGATGGTTGTCCGATTCCATTTACTACCTTTGCTTACACAGACATAATTTTCTTTGTACACCTATATTTCATAACGGACTTGTCTAAATTACCCTAATCTTAAAAGAGATTTAAATATTCTTTCAAATTGTCTAGTTGAAATTATATCAAATTCCATTATCTTCTTTCGCTAGTATGATTTTCTTATTTTTTGTTGCACAACTACCAAAAGGTGATGATATATTTTGAATGTAGTTCATTAGGATTTTGGTGTTGCTAATTTATATCAATATTTCCAATTAATTATTAATTTTATATAATTTATAGGAAAACGGATTATTTATGAAGTTTTTAAGGGTGTTAATTCTAGATTTAATATTGTTACATTATACACAAAATAAGAACAGTGGAGAAGCTTTTTTTTTTTAATTAAATGTTGATCTTTTTTAAAATTATTAATCATTAATTTAAAAAATAAACATAAGTTTAGGCTGTTATGATTGGCAATTTGGTTGATTATAATTTAGTACTTTTACCTTTCACAAAAGGAGAACAAAATGGTTATAACATCCCAGAAATGGTGGCTTGCCCGGAACTTCCTTATTGGTTGTCTGAAAAAGGGGCAATGGATCTGCAGTCAAAAGATGAAAGACGACTTCCAGAATATGCAAAAAGATTACTATGTGATGCTTATATGTGTATGTACCAAAGCACTGAGGTCATGATGTACAGATAAGCAGATGATGGTATGAGTATTTTAAAAGATTGCTTTAGGAATGTTAAATGTGATAAAGTAGATAATAGTAACACCGAGTTGGCTTAAATATAAGTATAATGTTCATAATATGTTAATATATACTATCTCTCACTCAATCACACAATCTAGTCATATAAAGCATATGAACACTTCTTATATACTAAATTAGGAGTAAGATTAATAATATGATTTAATGTTATTTGAAACAAAAATAATGGTTCAGAAGCTTCCAAGTGGTTTTGAATATCACTTAGTGCTTTTTGTTTTTAAAAGACTGCTTTTCAATGTTAATGGTATTTATGATGGTTGTGCATGGTTGTTGAAGAAAAAGAAATTATCTACATCAGATTTAATATTATAAATGGAATAGCTACTAATAAACTGTTTGTGTACTTTTTTAGTTTATCTATTGAAAGTAAATATATTTTGTTATTGTTTAAAAAAAAATGTATCCCAATTTATTTTTAAGCAATAAATAAATATTAAATATAGAATAATGTAGTCTTAACAAAGACTGTATTGATTAAAGCTGCTATTTTAAAACTTATTAAGTTCTCAGAAGCTTGTTTAAAGAATAGTTTAGAAAATCTGGTTGGCAGGTAGTTGATTTGTTTAACAATCTAATATGAAATTAAGGAGGAAACTTGATTTTTGAAGGAAACTTTGTCTTACTTGAAACAAACAATTCCAAAATTCTTTCTTAAAGATAACTACTATTTCTTTTTTCTTTTTTTTTTTTTTTTATCAAAGTGAGGTGAGGGATGTTGCTTGTAATATATTGATTATAAGAATCTTTGCTGAAAGCATGAGCCATGACCAACTGTATATGGCAAAAGTGTGAAACCACGTAAATGTTAAATAATTTGATTTACAGTTGTTTTATTTCTGTATGAATAAAACAAGTTCTCTGTGCAGAAAAATTCATTTTTAATATTATTACAATACAATATTGTTATTAGTCTATTGCTTATCTACCTCCTGTAGATACTACTGTTCAAAAAATAAAACTCTATATTATGAAAATTTTATTTAAAAATATTTTTTGTTTTAATTTGTAAAGTTGATATTTACCCATTACGTGGTTTTATGCTTTTCCTAAAGATATTAAACTTTTTTCGAGGGGCTTGAGTTTGAATGTCTTCCATTTTCATTAGCTCGCATGATATTGTCCCAATTTCAAATCAGAAAAAAATGCATGATTTTTTTTGGATTTATGTTAGTTTGCCTAACTGTCTGCGCAAATTTTATCTTATATTTTGTATTTTTATAAAATATGTGTATTTTTCTTATCACTCTACCAATGAGGGCATTTTGATTTTGGGTTGTTCGATGTTTGTTTTTTCTTCTGACACTGACTATATACTATAATCATTTGTAAATTTGATATGCCATTTTGGATATTAAGGATTGTAGTACATCTAAAATAAAATGATAGTCATGATTCATATTCTTGATAACTTCCATGCGCCTAAAGAATCATGAATGTAATTTAGGGAATAATTTAACTAATAAAGTAAAAATTTTCTTAACTTTTCCTATTATTGTTCCTCAATTTTATTTTATGAATTTGAGTTCCAAAATTGTTATGAATTTCCTTTTTAAAAATTTAAAATTTGTAGTTTGAACAAGATTTTACTATTTATTTGTCACTTTCAAAGTGCCAAGGCACATAATGTGGTAACATCTAATCCTCGTAACACATATGAAAGCAATCCTTCGTCAAAATTAATTCAGCAAGTCTTCACCATTATGTGCGCCTTGAAGTGACAGAAATGAAGAACATGTTTTTTTCTTACTCTATAGTTTTTCTTGAAAAGAGTATTCTTGCTGTTTAGTTCTTCTAAAATAATCTTATAATTCCCAGTTTTTACCCTTTTCTGATATATCTTGAGTCATAAAACTAAATTATTTTAAAACTTAATAACTACTTAATTGTAAATATGAAGTCAAAGAACAAAGACTGTAAAAGTTTAGGTAAATTATTTTGAAATAAACTTGAAATATTTAATCATTGAAGTCATAGGATTCACCACAAAACTTTAAATAATGTGCTGTTTATCTTTTTCTTTTTTTTTTCATAGTTATTGCTAACTTTAAGTTGTTTTTTTTCTGGAATAATAGAAAATTACTTCTGATATTGTATTATGTATAATTTATTTGTTTCATTTTTTTAGATAGTTGTCTCAACTCTGTTCTTTTCTTTTTTAAGGATTTTATTTTCTTGTCATAATTATATTTTTCTTTAATTAAGATGTTATAAAAGAAAATATATTAAATTAACTACCATACTTTAATGCTTAATACAATTTTCATTGTTAAATATTAACTTATAGGAGTATAATGTGTAATTATTGTTATAAGAAAGTATTTATGTGATTTTATTAGGTTCCTGAGCTGCTGGCAGCTTTGAATATCAATAATTCAATCTAAAATTTTATATATATTTGCTATTTTGTTTTCTTCCTTGTTAATTGGTTCTTAGAACAGAAGAAATTTGTGTACAATTGAACTTCTATGTATATATATAACTTGAAAATTCATTTCATAAATTGAAACAGTACTTTTGTTAATTATTCACAATATATTGCCTATTTCATTCATAAAACAATCCTTGTTAAATTTTTGAAGTAAGAAATTTTTTTTTGTGAACATTTGAAATTGGGTGAATTATTTATTTATCGTTATTATTATTTATTTTTTTGTGTATATGTACAAAATATTACCATGATTTTTAATATTTTATAATTTATAAACATAAATAGTATGTGTTATTTCAAATTTGATTTTTTATTATATTTGAATTATCCATTTTCCTCTAAAATTATTAATTACACTTTTGCTATTTTTGTCCATATTGCCTGGAAAGTGTTAAGCATGTTTCTTTATTATTCCATGTATAAGAACATATTCTATATTAAAAACTTTTCTATATAAAAAATCAAGGTAAGATTCTTTCATAATAAAAAAAGTTTAATACATAGAAGTTCAAATGTATTTTACTCTGTTGACTGTGTATTGTTAATTTTAAAAATAAGGATTTATTTGTTATTGATTCACTATTTTTTTATGACATAATGTTTCTGAACTTTAAATACTTGACATATTTTAAAAATTGTTAAGATCAGCTTTCATTGCGTGTTAGCATTTATTATCAATATTTATTTGTTTGTTATAATCTAAAAAAAAAAAACTGTTTATAAACAATAGATTTCATATTTTTGGTAAGTTACAAATAATCATGTAGGTTTTTAGTAATAAATTAATAGCTTTTAAACAATATTGTCACATATTGTATGAATTCATTCTATTTCTTTAGCCATTTTATAGTTTTTTAAATCAGAATATCGATTAGTTTGTTAATTAGTAAGTAAAAATCATGGATTTACTGAAAATAAATAACTAATTTAAATGGGGGAAAAAAATTATTACTGTCAGATTTATTAAACTGAATTTTGACAAAATTTTATTTTTTACTTTTATTTTAGTTTATTAAATGAATTTAGAAAGTTAGTTTTGATGGCCAGTCCTAAAAACATGCAAAAATTACTAGATAAAATATAGTGATTTTGAGGCTATTCAATTTTTTTGTTGAAATTAGACATATCTCTTTCCAAAAAAATATATAAATTCTTCTTGAACTGGCATTTAAAATTATAGCGACCCATCAGTAGAAATAAATCTTTTGGATTTTCATGGTTAGGTTAACATGTTTGCCTATGAAGTATACTAGCTGCTAGAAGATACCTTTTTGTAACAAAGAAGTTATCATCCTTTTTATTGTCCTAATTTAATTCAAAGAAGTGCATCTCAGTCATAGTTGCTGTCATTCAGCATCACGCATGTCTGATTCAGAAGTTAATATTGCTAGTTTTTATAGTAGTTTTTGTTTTGGAAGGATTTCCTTTTAGTTTTTCCGAACTTTATGAGATATTGGTGACAAAATGAACTATTAATTTGAGATTAACAACTAACCAATGTGTTGTTAAAGTATCTGGGCTTAAATAAAGGTTTTCTCCACAGGCCTTGTTTAACATGGCTTAACAATTTTGTGAACTATATATTCTTCGGAGTTTGTTTGACTTTAAATGATAAAAATCAAAAGCTCTAGTCTGTGTTACAGAATACTTACTTAGATATAATTTTGAAAGGGTTATTACAAGACCAAGTGATTACTAAAATAAAAAGAAAGTGTACTGCTGTGAGTTTGTTTAAAAAATAATATTCAAAAATACAAAATAAGAAATCTATCAATTCTGTAACCATATTGAAAATACAATTGTAACCATGAAAAATGAGAACTTGGGATATTGTGAAAACAAATTTTTTTTTTTTTGTTTTATTTGCAATCAGATCATGACTGGCTTGATTTCATTCTTTAGTCTTTACCACTAAGTGCTTTCACCTTTACTTTAGTAAACATTCTAAATTATTTTTATTCATTTTAGACAATGATTATTCTCACCATAAAAATAAATTTAAAAACTTGTTTATCCCTCATTTAGCATGTAGAAAGAAAAATGGGATTTTCTTTCTTTATTTGGACACCATCTAACGTCCTTGCGTACTACCATTTGTATTTGTATTACCTTATAATAACTTAAAATTTATGAAAAGACATTTTATTATTCAATAATTATATTAAATGAAATATGAGATGGTTTGGGAGGCAGGTCAATAAATGATTATCAAAATTAGTGTAAACTATTAATTCTGTAACCAAGTTCAAGGCTACCAAAATTGTGGAGCTTCATCTGGAATAAAAAGTAACAACATACGATGTAAAGGTTTGGTACAGAGAAATATACGGATGAATGTCATGAAAATGAAAAGATAATTTAAATTTTAGTTTTGAAAACCTTCACATTGTATCTTATTACTTATAGCTCTGATGACTCAAAACATTGGTCCGACAATAAATAGTTTGCACAATTTTCGGTAATCATTTATTGACTGCCACTTAAACCATCTCATCCTTTATAAATAAATTTGATTCCTCTTATTAATAAAGCAACTTTTTAAGCAACAGTATTTAAAAAATAATAAACATAAATAAAAGGCAATAATTAATGTTTATTTGATTAACTGCTCATTATTAACTTCATAAAGTTCCTTTAGTATTAAATAAAAATATTCATGAGATAGAATAGATGGTATACCTAAGACTTTTCCTTTTATAATTTTGCGCCTTTCTGCAGTTACAATATTGAATGCCAATTAATTTTGCTTTTGGTGAACTGTGAATAATTAACCCTGTCAGTGCCAATTTAGAAAAGTTAGTTTAATTTTATAAATTCAAAAACTAATCTAAGCAAATTTGACTGTGCACGTCAAAGTGAATTATTTAAAAAATATATAAGTTGTCGTTAGTGGTGTAATGTTCACATAATTTTGGGTTAATGTCCTTTATATATGTAATTTTGTTTATTTGAAGCACTGAATCACAAATAATAACAGCATCTTACAAATAATAATTTTAGTTTTTAAGTATCACTGCTAAGTTATTGTTTATTTTTCTAGAACAGTGGTTATTTTAACTTCTTAGTGATACTGAAAATTGCCAAGAAAATCCAAAGATTGAATAATAATAATTCGTAATATTAAATTTATATTTTAAAACAACTTCTACATTAGATCATTTGAAGAGTAAACTATTTATTCTAGTGCTTATTTCTTTTTATGTTCATGATTGGTGAAGTTTAATTAAGTTAATTTAAAAAATCTCTTGCGCCCCAGGCTATTTGTAGTCTGGTTAACAACCACTGCTCTAGATTCTATCTTATGTACTTATTGTTAATAATTCTTTCATTTCCTATCATTATTAAATAACCAACATTAAATTGATTATATAGTAAAGAAATTCTAATGTTGAATCTGTATATTAAAGATTTATTATTATGATATAGATGTTGGTCTATCCATTTAGATAATTAATTATGTTGTTACAATACTTGACATTAATAGATATATATTTTTGTGATATGTGTCACATATTTTATCAACACATTATTAATAAATTAATAATAATAGTTATAAAAGGACTAGGAAAGGAATAAAGCAATGCATTTACATTTTTTTTTAAATTATGTAATTACAAAGTTATGTGGGTATGTGCACAAACAATTGGATTACTAATAAGTCATAAAACTCCAGAATAATTAAGAAAAACAAATAATCTATAACTCCATTTTTCTCTAGAACTTTAACACAACAAAATATATTCTTTATGTACATAAAATTTAGTGTTAAATTATGTGTTATACTATAAGTAATTGCACAAGTATATAACATTATTTTTCCCTCTTTTTTTTTTAATTTTTATTTTGGTTAATACACTTTTGTATTATACATACATTATTTTTAATGCTTGTAATAATAAACAATTTATTTTTTTTTGGTCGTTCATTCTTATATAATTGACCTTAAATCATTTACGTTTATTAAAAAAAAATATATACTCTAAGCATTTTAATTAATTATCTGTAAATACAATATTTATAAATAAATAGTCAAATTTGGATATCAATCTACAATAAATTCAATATTTCTATAAATGTACTTATTTAATCAAAATTAACTTTCTAAGTAATTTTTTTAAATAATAGAAATACTGTTTTCGAAGATGCTCAAACTTTATCAAACACAACTCACTATTTCATATATTTTTTTCAATAATAAATTGTGCAAGTAATGTGTAAATTATGATAATAATCAGTTTTATGAATAAGTGAGGGGGGAGGCATTAATTACTTGACAAGTGGAAGGCCGGCACATTCAGGTACTAAAGTTATTCTGTGCTTACTGAGCCAAGCCCCACAGCAATCTATACAGTTTATAGCATGAACCATTAAGAGTGATAATTATATTATCAGTACGGCAGACATGAACAAGATGTGCTTAAAGGTTTCCTCTTTCTTAAGAAAAAAGTACTGACTATGTACATAATACTTATTGCACCAATACTATATACTATATCAATGTGATACACTGATAGATATCCAAAATTGAAAAAAAAAAGATCATCAAATCAAATTATTCAATGTCAAATTGAGATCCATTGAAAGATAATTAATGGAATTTATTAATAAGTTTAGAGAAAGAAGTATTAATCTATTATTATTAATATGAATTTAAAGAAGGTATCTTAAAAGACTAGCTTGAACAATAGAAACATAATTTTACTAAAATTACTTTCTTAACCGAATAAGCTACTTAAAAATCTAATTTAAAGCTAATCTATCAGAGTAATTTTCATAACGCAACAATTTATGTATTTCTGAAAATGAAATACGTTATAAATAATCAAACAGTTAGTACCAACTGTACACAACTATAAATTAGCAAGTTTACAATTTAAACAAACAATTGTATAATTCAACAATTCTATCATTCCATGTATAATAATGGATAGTGATTTTAGATATCATTCATTAAAGGCATCATTTGCCCAGGTACATGCTCATTGTACATAAATGGATGGATTTGTTTTGATCTGATAGAGTACATAGCTCTAATCCTCATTGTTTTCAACAAATCATTCTCCAAGTTAATAGGTGTCATCATCTTCATCCATAGTGAAGTCACTACCAACTCCAGAATCCATCAAGTAAATTGAACTAAACAGTTTAAAATACAAGAATAAAACAACTTGTGTAAAATCTAATCATACTTTCAAATTAAATATGTTTAATTTACAAGTATATATATATATATTTTTTTCCTTTGTAGTATATACTGTTGTGTCTTAAGGTCAGTTGCCATCTCATGGCTAACATCAAAGATTTTTCCTTGAATTTAGAGGAACTGATGGTATTTGAAATGTTTCCCATTCTCATTCACATTTAGGATGCTTCATCTATATCAGACGATTCAAGTAACAAAAGGTTAATGAGATGAAATTAGATGACTGCCAGGAAACAGAATCAGGTATCAAACTGATCGCTTTAAGAAGTTGTGATTATTGCAGATCGTGCACAGGTCATTCCGCAACAAGGCAGAGGAAGGGCCTAAGACATTTGTGATCAACCCAACATCTCGGCAAGAGGAAGAATCTAAGATACCAGAGATCTTGCCAGCCACTTCAAAAAATATGAGAGGAAATGGTACAAAAAGAGATCAACCAGATAAGCAAAAGAGAGAGAAATCAAAAAGATAACTCTAGCTTTTAGATTTTTTACATTTTGCAAAAATTTGGAGCATATCTATCCTATAACAGCACATTTGCTGCTAAGCTGTCCCCTCCTCCCTTCCATAAATTTTTTATAAATGGCACAGAAAATCATGATTGAAGTATTTTGTTGATATTGATGTTTTAGAAAAGGCTGCACATAACAAATAATATCTCATTCTCAGTGAAGAATCTACTATTGATAGACAAATCTTCTTCCTCTCCTTTACCTTCCTCCATGAGCCATCCATTACTAGTGTGGAGGGGCTTCGATCCAACGCTACCGATAGACAAATCTAATCCGTCAAATTTATTAATAGTATCAAAACACAGAGTCTACAACCACACACATTATTTCTTTTAAAAAACATTTCAAATTGCTGGATAAAATGCAATAAAGAGTACATGATTATGTACAGATGATTTTCACTCACTTTATATTTGACCTTATTATAAAACATTAAGACATAAAATGAATGATAAGTACAAGAAGTAAAAAAAGTGAATAGAAAATATCAGAGTAAAAAGTAAATGGTTGGAAACAATTTATTTAATTATTTTCATTCAACAGCAAATTATGGGATTCAAAATTGAAAATAGTTGATTCAAAGTAATAACTGACGATGTGAATAATTGTATTTATCAATTTATAAGGCAACTGAAACAATAGTTTGTCTAGCAATGCAGTATAGCTTCAATTTTTAAAAACTGATAGATTATCAGCAGAAAAACTTACTTGATAGCACGGCATGAAAAAAATACAATTCTTTTCATTTTTTTGTTATAAAAAAAGTAATTGAAAGACCATAAACATCCATCTTCACTAAACGGGTCAGATGTGAGATCTGGATTATAACTGAAAATAAGATAGTAAAATATTAATAATTTACTATATCTATAAGAATTAGTACAACTTAAAATAAAATAAAATAAATATTAACCTGTAAATGTCACAGTCAGCAAGAGATATTTCATCCTGAATTGCAGACCAAACATTAGCCCTTAAAGAACGATACTGTTCACCGACAGTTGCACTTAAATTACTATCAACAGTATTCATCACCCACTGAAATTTTAATTACAATTTAAAATAAAGAAATAATTTTATCAATGGATGAATTATTAAATTATATACTAAACAAAATATTTTACATTGTCCAAAATTTAATTTAAAAATTCAATTTATAGATCATACTGCTATAATTTTTTTTTTTTTAATTATGCCTTCCCATTTCGATTTCCGCCATAAGGGATCTGGTAGCCCAGTATCACTCCGATCTGGATGGGGTTTCACTCTTATTTTTTGTAATCTGGGGCATACTTCTAAATGAGCTGCACCCATTTCACTATTTGCATGACAAAGGCAGCAAAGTAGAGACTCTACCACTCTGATCCGATGCAAGTGTTTTGCGAGGTAGTCGTGGCCAGTAATCATTTGGAATTGTGCAAAAGCATCTTTTCTCTTCAAATCTAATGGTATCTGTTCTTCTTCTATAAGGAGTTTGGCCCAGTGCTTGCTGATGGAACAGAGTCTTTGGGAGTCCATTAGTAGAGCATGATATGCCCTCTTAACTTCATTCCTAGCTCTACGATAGGATATTTGATTATCCAACTGTTCCAAAGCTGCACCTTCTTTTGCAAGCTTGTCGGCTACTTCATTCCCATGGATACCACAGTGGCCAAACCACCAGCCTACCTTATTGAAGCAGCTGTTCAATTTTTAATTGGCAGTTCACGTCATTTTCTTGAGATGCGTTTGGCTGCGTAGCTGCTATGATGGCCGCCTGTGAATCCACAAAAAAGACAATTCTCTTTGCATCTATATTTATAAGAGCTTGCAAAGCTAGTAATATAGCTCGAATTTCGCTATCAAAATTTGTAGACCATTTTCCTACCGGCTTCGAGATTTGAAATAGACGGGAGTACACACGTGCTATAATGAAAATGAAAAAGATATTTTATCATTTTTTTGTTAATTCAAGATATTTATATATGGATCACATTTTTACTAGAGACAGATCTCTGAGAAATATCTTCATCAACATTTATGTAGACATGTGGAAGATTTAATATTGACCTAGGAATGACTCGATTTTAAGAATGAAATTGGGTTCTTGTACTTCATTTAAGAAAGTTCTAAAATGTGTAAATATTTTGGAGAACATAAAATATATTACAAAAAGAAATGTACCAAAATAATGCATGTGAAAATAAAATAGTATAAAGACTCTTTGAGAATATCCATACTTTGCTAAAAGGCTTCTACAAAGATGCATTTTCTCACCAACTCATTTCCAAATTTTTTGTAGATGTCACTCTCAGAGGGTGTAAAACAAATCTGGGACAACGGGACTGAGGATCGGGGAAGTTTACGTCATCAACCTATTGTTTTCTGTTGACCAAGTGGTCCTGGCACAAGATTGATAGGACATCAACTAGGAGCTCAGAATGCTGTAGAATCTAACGAAAAATGGAGAATGAACATGAATTAAAAAAAAAAAGAAAAAAAACAAGCACCTAGGGACCTCTTCAGAAAATGTAACAATTAAGAAGGGAATGAAAACGATGGAGAAGTTCCAATATTTTGGGTCAATCTTCAATAGTGAAGGAACCTCCACCAGTGATATTGGACAAAGAATAGGAGAATGAAGAAACATCATCGGTTCGTTAAATTGTGTCCTCAAGAGCTCAAATATACAGCACAGAATCAAGGGGATAACATACAAATCTATAACTACATATGCCTCGGAAACATTGTTCATTAATACTAATACTTTACAAAAGGTCATTGGCTAAACTAATGGACTTATGGAGAAGGGCAGCGAGAAAATCCAAAAGGGATAGGAAAAAAATGCAATTACTCGAGAAGCAATGGAGGTGGAAAAGATTATTCATAAAATCACAGAAAAAAATAATTCAAGATGATTTGGACGTGTAGAGAGAGAATCGGAAAAGAATGGGTGGAGAAAGATTGCCAAATATGACAAGTGAGTTAAAAGTGGAAGGAAAAGAGGAAGAAAGAGTGAAATAGACGAGCGGGATGGAAGAGGTTCTGGCAAGGCACTGCATCAGAGATGTGGAAGTCTTGGATAAAGAAGATTCATCTTTGAAAAGGTGGAGAAATAAATGATGCTGGAATGTAGTAAGGGATCATAATTTATGAATGGCTTCAATTTTAAAGTATGGTAGCATGGATGACAAAGGACTTTTTAAAGGAAGCAGTTCTGTTGGAGGATATATATAAATCAGTAGCTTGAAATCAGATATTTTCGGGTCTAATGAAATCTGATTGGTCTAATGTCCTGAAATTTAATATCAATTATGCACCCTGCTCCACCTCCCAGCTGTCAGCAGACAGGTTAGAGATGTTTGGTTCCTCTGTCGCAAGTGCAACAGAGAGACAGAAACCTTAAAAATATTCATATGAGAAAAACATGGTGTTGAAGCAACTAATTAAGTTGGGCAGCACCAATTTTTCAATGAAGTGTACCTCTATGGAATATGTAGGAAAGAGAGAGGAGTTGGGAGGTTTTCTGGCTTTCTAAGGACTGGAATTAGAAGATACCAAGTAGTTATTTTCTTTGGGAATCAAGTTGATTTGACTGCCATCCAGACTATTTTCCTACTGATATTAAGGTTTAGGTTCGTAATCCTACATTAAAAAAAAAAAAAAAAAAAAAAAAAAAAAAAAAAAAAAAAAAAAAATACGAGATTAAATAAGTATGACTAATGAGATAGTTCAGTTTAAATTCAATACTACATTGTTTGGTACTTTCAAAGTTGGTATTAATGGCTTATACAATACATGAGGCTTGGTTAAAAATAATAATCATAAAAAAAAAAATAAAAATAGTTTGTAGCAAAAGAAATGAAAGAATACAAAAATATAAAAGATACTCTCATGGTCCTTGGCTTTTTTGGTGAAATATAACATAATAATGTTACAATACAATACTACAATCAGAGACAAGATTTGACTCAGAAAATATCTCAGACTCACTTTTTATCCTAATAAAAGCAACAATTTTCTTTTTTCTTTTATTTAGTGTGCTTATCTCGGAGTAAATAAACCTAAAAACCATTCATTAAAGAAAGAATGAACAAAGTGGAAGTGAGAAACATAAATACTACTTGTGGAATTAAATAAAAGACTATTATATATATATATATATATATATATATATATATATATATATATATATATAATATATATATGTTGGAATATCAATTAAAAGAGTTGGACCAGAATGGACCTTCCTCGAATTATGGAATAATGTTACAAAATAAGGTTATACTTCATGTATATATCCTAATAACATAAATGAAGCCAAAAATATAAAGTGATCAATACTTAAGAATACTTTCAATTGGTTAGAATAAAAATTAAATTAACAGTTCTATACTTACAATATTAATTAATTTTGTATAAAGTAAAACAGATTCATAGTTTAAATGGCGTAAAAATATTAAAAACAATAATCTAAGGATCACATAATTAAATAATATAATATTAAAGGTTCTTTCTTATATTTATATGCTGTTTTAGTGCATCCTTTTATATTTTCAAGTGTATATTGTGTTGATATCAAAGTTAAAAAAATAAGTAAATAAAAATGAAATTTCAAAGTACATTTGTGTTGAATTAATTAAAAATTGCAATTACTCAATGATATAAAATATATTTAACATTTTTTTTTTTTTACTATAAATTATACATATATTTAGTAATTATAAACATTTTAAAACATATACATAAACAACATAAATTTATAATAATAAATAACAACTGATTTTATAAATCCAAAGGAGAATTGGGGCTAAAGAAAGCATCAAGGCAATTGTTCAAGGTCTTTTAGGAGCCTTTTGACAGGTAGCCCTAAATATAAATGTTTTCACATTGGTGATTCATGTGCAGACATGATTGATAAATATTTGTTAATCTTTTTAAACAATAATGAAATATTTGTTAAATAACACAGAGAACCAATTACCTGCATGCTCGGTTCTTTGCTGAATTCATGACTTTTTGCATCAGAGAAATCATAATCTGGTTGAAAAGCAGCATTAAGTGTAGCAATAAGATAAAATAATGTACGTCTGCTAATTGTATCACATAAAGGTCCTTCTTCATCACCTGAGATACTTCGACTAACAGAAAGAAACAAAAAGAAGATTAAAATACTACTTAAACACTTCAATATTAAAATAAACTTAAAATACCATAAAATTAACTTTACCTGAAATAGCTTTGACAAGGAGATAATCCTAGACCTGACTGTGGAGGTGAAAGAGCCTGGAGATCGTTGGGAGTTACACCTTGTTCAGCATTAAACCTTTTATACAATTGCTTATCATTTCCAGTCATCTTGCACGAGTAGCTCTCGATTCTAATAAATATTAGAAGAACAATGGTTGAAACAATTATGTAATAAAAAATAACTCATTCAATTGTTCTACTAAACAGTTTGAGCAGTAGATTTATACCTTCCAACAATTTTACTGTCACCAGAATCAAAACATAACGCAGCATTAAGCGCTTCAAAACGAGAACTTTCCAACAGTTTCATTTTAAAAACTGCAAAAGAAATACTTTAATGAGAAAGTTCTAGAAATTTTAACTTGTAGGTTTGATAATATACTCTTACCTTTCTGTTTCCTTAACTGATAATTAACTTTAACCAAGTTCTTCTTACACAGATTTAATTAAACACTGAATGAACCACTAAACAATCTATGCTTATGAGGGGCACTATAGTTCCTAAACATTATCTTGGGATGCAAAAATATTCCTTTTCGTCTTGAGTGTAGCAAATTTACTCCTGGATTGATGTGAAGAATTTTTTTGTCTGAGGAAATGATTGGGTACATTACAAATGAGATGTAAATTTGGCGACTGAACAACACCCAGCAGCAGTTTTTTATAGTCTAGAATCAAATTATTTGTTTACAAACAATTGATAGGGCTACGCTTAGATGTGAACTAAATAACTAACGTAAAACACTTCACTGGCAAAAAACTAATTATCTTTTTCAGATCGTTCACCACACATTAACATAATGAAATTATTCAAACGGCACTATATCAGACTCCGAATTCTAAATCTCTACGATACCTTTTATTTGACAGCTAGGCACTAATAATTCAATATCAAGCCGCGGCTGGTTATGCTACAGAGCTGCAACCTGATAATATAAAACATAAAACTCTTTTGTCATTAAATGGTGATAAAAAAAGAACATTATTCTTTTGGAATAAAATTATCAGTTTATATTGTGTTTTAAATTTTATAGGACTCATTATTTATAGCATCTTCGATTTATAAATCGAGTATTATTATTCTTAAGTTAAAAGCCTGCACAGAGCGTTTTGTAGCCTCGTAGCAGGGTCCCACCTGGTTTAAACAATAATGGCACCCTTTGAAAGAGTAGGTTAGATCAAGATGTCGGAAAGGCGCGTAAAGAGGATTAAATTTAAAATGTCTTACAAAATTAGTTGTTTTTTTTAACACATAGCTGTTGAATATTTAAATAGATATCAACAACTTAGCAGTATATGTTTACGAAAAGCTATTTTTAGAACAAATAGACTCCTCCAATCAGAATTCAGTCGGCTTTAAATAGCGAGAGAGTGACGAAACTCGTACATTCTATCATGTTTTTTTAAGTTAAAAAAAAAAAAGTTACCATTATTTAAATACATTTCAGTATTCAAAAGTGATCGATACTCCGTTTAAATAAATCTCTTTTGAATAAATATTTTTAAGTAGGGAAAATGAGCGAAAACCCACCCGTATTAATTGGCGAAAATGTTTTCTGGTTAGGAAGTGGAAGTGGCCTCCCAAAAAAAGGCAAAGTAAAATGGATAGGAAAATTACAAGAAATCGGACCAGGGTGGAGTATTGGAGTGGAGCTGGTAGGTATGTAGTTTTAAACAATAGGCTAAATATAAATAAAAATGATTTTGTCCTGTGGTTACTAATTTTAATATCAGCATTTCGGATCATTAATGTAATTTAGTTAGTTACAATTATATTTATAAAAATGTAATTAACATCCATTATTTTTTTTGCAATTCTACTAATAATTAATATTATATAATTAATATACGCGGATTTGTTTTGTTGTAATTAACAGGATTAAAAGACCATTATCTAAGCATTTCACCTAACCCAGGAAAGACGAAAGGGACCGTGATCCTACAGGTTACTAGCCTATTTCAGCATATAGTAATTCGGAATGTACACTGTTCGGAATTACTGTCAATCCTAACTTGCCTAATTCGAACAGGCGTTAGATATATTAAAAATTTAAATGGTTATAATTTGGTTTACGTTTTTATTTTAAGTAGTTCCTTCATCAGTTCCTAGTTTATTAAAAATGTATGTCACACGTAATATCTACCAGTTTTCACTAGTTTGTTTATGTAATGCAATATTACATACCTTCTATATACCTTGATCGGCTAATGATTTTTTAAATAGAAATTTCCCTGTTTTTGTTTTAAATTGCAATTTTAATGAAATGTTTTATCCTTTAAAAAAATATTTCTTGTATTGAATATCGTGTGTGTCATGAAATGTGCTGAAGAAATGGTCTTGTTTATTGTAATTTCATGATTTCCATTGAAATCAAATCAAATTACATGTGTTGTGGAAAACACGGCAGAACCATTTCCGATAACATTTTGTAGCCCACATAATAAACTAAATCTCATCGACAGTCTTAAACCTTGTGTTTGGAATGGATCCATCTAAATAAAATGGTTTCAGTTTGAGTTAAAGAATTATATTGAGTAACAGAATGAAATGTGTAAGAAATGATGTTCAAACATTTAATTTTAACATTTTAAATCATTTAAAAATTACTTCTCCTCATAGCATTTGAATGATTTCATTTCTGATGGCCACCAAAGTACACCTATCCATTACAAATATAGTAACTGCATTCTGATAGTTACTATAATCGACAGTTATACTGCTTGGGAGATTTAAATATTTTGCAGTACGGATATTTAAGGATTGAGCCTCAAGTTAATTAGAATATGAACGTGATTATTATTAACCTATCAGCACTTGGGTGTTGTTATTTCAATCACCATATTCAATTTGACGCGCGCCTACTTATCAGCAACAAAGGATTCAATTCATACAGGAATTATCAAGATTAAACGTCGATAATGTATGAAAGGGTTCCAAAATGGAGAATATTGGTGGCACACGTAGAGTGCCAATGTATCTGCTCCACTGCCATTGCTGAACAGAATTCCGTGCCAAAAGTCTTCATTGTGGATCCGCATCCTGTAGTAATGCACCATAAGTATAATTCAAAATACAAAAAAGTCTTAAGTCGAAACGTTTCTATTGTGGATAGGCCAAAGTGGCTAGTATACATCAACCACATCTGAACCACAAGAACAAAACTGAAAGACTTTTAGCTACATCATACATATATATGGTTATGTTTGTTTATTCATTTAACGTCACTTTATGTTACTATGGCTAATCGGACGATACCACAATGGGAGTCCTACATTATATATGAATAGTCTTAAATGGTTAATATATAAATTAAGAAATATTTTTATTTGTATTTTTTTAAATATAAGTTTTTATAAAAGTGTTGGCAATTAGTGTTTTATTTCGAAAAAATCTTTTTAGTTTATTTAAAAATACTTTTACTAAAGATAATTCTTCAACTTTACTTGCTGTGAACGATATGCCATGATCTTTCTGATATGAACTTTAAACAATTTATATCAGAAAGGACTTTTTTATTTTAAATTATTTATACTTAAATAATTAGCAGTTTTAGCTGAATTCATTTTTCATGGTTTTTACAATTAATGATTCCAATGATCGTTGAATTAATTGAATAATTTAAATCATGAACTGTAAAATTGATCTTACAGATGAACAGAATGATTTGATTGGCAAAATAATATATGTCTCATTGAAGTACAAAATAATTAGTTAACTCCAAAAGAAATTTAAATGAATTAACCGTGGGTTACTTACGAGAGAAAAAAATCAGTACGTATGTTTCCAACACGTTTTCTTATTGTCCTCAGAAAACGCTTTATGACTTAATAAATTTGATGATGTTGGACTCAACTGCTATAAAAAAAAAACATTTCGATAATTTTAGTTATTATTTGTTGTTAACAATTTTCTAGGTTGTTCTCCTGGGCTCCGAGTAGGTCTTAGTAAAAGTCGACTATGTGCAGTAAAAACATTCAAAATGAAGTGATTCTAATAAGAATAGTGTCTAATTTACCAGATTACCTGCTAAACGTGTTCGCTTCTTATGCGTCTAATAGTCTCATATTCTGAAACTAATGGTAGATTTCAAAATAGAGCATTGACTCTCCATATTATGTCATTAATACATAAAAGGACGTCTCGCCAGTTCATTACTAAAAACTAAACGATACTTTTCCTTCAGTCTGGTTTGGAAAAGAGTTAGTTGGGCAATATTTTACTGCACTGAGGCACGGACTGACATTTTTGGTTCATAGCTCGTGAAGGTTTGATTTTGAAGGAAAAATGATTTTGCCTAATTAATCTACAAGATGCTTCATTAGTTTTCCTTTAAAATAAAACTCATTTCTCCTGACTTATTTAATCAGCTGTCCTGTCACTACCTCCCTCAAGCTTTATTGGTTAATGTTAAACATAATTATAATTTAGTGCTAGAGCTGACAAATTTTTGTTGTTTTGGCATTGCAAAATAGGTAATGCAAAGCTCGTACTCTTCTTGCGTGATTTGATCCGGCTCTGAGTTAAGAACCAAACCTAAACCTAAAAATAAATCAAGACAAACAATGAGGCCTAAATTTACCAGAATCGTTTGGAGGATTACGTTGTTGAAATGGAAGAATATCATAGCACGCCTAAGACACTTAGGACACTATTTAAGACCCTACTTTACTACTGAGTGGAAACCAGATAATGTACACATGTTCTAATAAATATCAGTACCGTGAACTTTCCTATTAAGCTTAATTTTTACTTTCACTATATATATATATGAAATGTATATTAAGGAGAACCAGGAGAGACACTTTAAACCAAGCATTTTCCAATTTTTTTCGGTTTTCTCTCAAAAACAGCTCTAACGATTTTCATTAAACTCGCTATATGGATGTAAAATATAATACGCTTTAGTGCCATTTAGGTTTCATTCTGATAGAAATAGTCTGACAAGGCTTGATTGCCGAATTTTTGAATTTTCTTTCTCTAAAGCAGTGGTTCCTAAACGGTGGTCTGCAGACCCCCAGGGAAACAATTTAATTTCACTTATGAAATAATTTCAAGCAACCTCAACGTAAAATATTTGTAAACTCAGTTTCCATTCGCCTACAACACGCCCTGATGATGACCCACAATGGGGGTAGAAACGTTGGCAAACAATAAAATAGTTGAAACTATTTAGTTGTTTCATTTAATGACCGCCACCCGGACTAATTCCTTCCAATAAATATTTTAGTATAGTTACTAGTGATCGCTGACGAGTGACTGCTACTGCACAATTAAAACCACGAAATAGGTCGTTTTTTAAGATTTTGAAAATAAAAAGCTTAAAGGACAGACGTAACTTTGCATAAAACAATGAGCAACATTTGATTTCTTTATCAGTATTTGAATAAATACTTCTTTTAATAGTTTTATATTCAGAGAGTATAGAGTTTCAGTAGGAATGGTATTTGGTATAGGTATACGGTGTCGCCAATAGGGCCGCTGTTTAACTTAATGCTAGAGATACACCATTCTGACCTTCCTTCTTTATTTCTCAAGCTCAGCGCCTGGATTTGGCTCACCTTACCCAGTTAAGCATATATGTATTCATTCATTATTTTTAGAATTTAGAGTGAAGGAGGGTCCTTGCCATTGAAGTGTTTAGATGAAGGGATCCGCCAAATATTTGAGTTGGAAACCGCTGCGCTAAAGTACCTTTAATTTTTACTTTTACTTACCTATGTATGAAACATATAGTAAGGGAAAGTATTGCGATCGTGAAAATTTTCTCATTCTAGTTTTCAACAGAAATACACGTTTTAGGGTCCCCTGAGCCCAAGTAACCAAGTCCCGAAAAAAGGTCTGTGTCTGTGTGTGTGAGTGTGGTAAGTCTTGGGCAAAAATAAAAAGTCGTAAGGAACTGAAATTTCACATTTAAGACAAATATACGTCCGAAATGTTACAGCAACTTTTTCATCAAAATCTGCTTACCAGAAGAGCCAATTTATACTATGCATTTTGCACCTTTTTACAATTTTCTCAAAAACAGCTTTGACGATTGTGATTAAACTCGCTATTTTGATGTAAAATTTAATTGGCTTTAATATCGTGTAGGTTTCATTCTAATTGAAATAGTCTGACAGGGCTTAAATGCCGATATTTTAAATTTTCTTCTTCTAAAGTACCTTTACTTTTGTAGATTTCAAAAAGTTATGCCCATCATCTTGTTAGCATTGATAAATAACAGCTAAATATGCAAGTTGAGTGAATTTGATGACCAACTAAAGGAAAACTATTTTTATATGAAATTTTTGGCTTTTTGATAAAATGGTAATATATAGTGACGAATAGAGAATAAAACTATTACTGATTAACAATTTAATATAGTTATATCATTGAATCTAAATCATATGATTCCAAAGAAAATGAATACAAGTTTTATTAAAATCATCTTAAATTTTTTTTTCAATTTTAAATTGTTTTTAAAAGTCGAGGTAAGTGAAAGTCGTGTGTTGCCCGCACCAGATTTTTTAGATTCCAATAAATTAACCATATACTCTTAGATAAAAAAATTCTAAATATACATGTTGAACGAATTGATAAGGGAAAAAGAGCAAAAATATTGTTTTAGGTTGTTGTTTTTCTGAACATAAGACTAAAAATATAGATGTACAATATACCATTAGAAAGCTAAAGATTTGAGAACAAATGGTATCTTATAAGCAAAGTTGTAGAAGGTAATGTAACGTGACGAATAAGGTATAAAATATAGTGTCCATTGCACGTAACAATGTTATATTATTTTATCTAAAATGTATGTTTCCAACGAAAAAATATGGTTCTTCAATTAAAAATTTAGTTAATAGTTTTTTAAATTGATTTTAACAACCGAATTAAGTGAATGTCGTGTGTTGCCCGCATCAATTTTTTCAATAAAAAAAAATGAATCTGTGCTAACGTTGCACAACTTTCACTTACATATTTGAGTTTCGATATTAATAATCACTTGAGATTAGTAAAATTATATTCAATAATTACTAAAGTTTATACCTTCCATTATATATACACACACACACACAACAATAAATAATATATATATATATATATATATATATATATACATATACATATATATATATATATATATATATGTACATAGTTAAGATAGGACATCGTCTGTCGGGTCAGCTAGTATTATATATATATATATATATATTGGTCCCCTAAAATTTGTCTGTAATATAGACCATTAACACAATCTCCCTAAGCCACGCGACATATGCAATTGTGCAGTTTCCCCTCCGGTTTCCTCCCCTCGATTAACACCTGCCCCAGGTGATCAGGGCAGGTGAGGGCCCCAAGCTGTATAAAATTTGGGGTATTCCAAAAAATAAAGCATTAGCATAACTTTAATCACGCTAAAAACAAAATTACCTACATTTTAATTTTTAAAAAACATAATATTTTCGTATTCTGTAGATGAATTTATTTCTAGCGACTTTAATAATTATTGAAGTAGTGTGAATTAGGAATAAGTACTGCTTTGAATACAGAATATCCATATTATATATCCTTCCTTTTTCCCTTACCATTGGTTTCTATTTAATATTTTTTGCACGCTCTAACATATGAAATGATCTTCATGAAATATTAGATAAGAGTATTTACTTTAAAAAAATCAATTATATTTCAACATTAGGTAATAAGAAGGACAATTCTTTAGTTGTTGGATAAATATCTGGTGTGCTCTTTAAGATTTAAGTTTATAAGTTCCCCGTAGAAATAGAGCCTGGTCAGGCTTTATATTACAAACAGCAATAAATAACAAATATAAGTAATAAACAATAAACAGAAAACAGATCACAATTGGATAATAGATAAATATTAAATAGAACAGTAAAATATACAAAATAAATAGAAAGTAACAAGTTGTTTTTATACAGTTTTATACAACGAATTTTTATGTTAAATAGAAGTATCAAAATATATTAGATTTTTCATTTAGAAATATAAAAAAATTGTTCAATTAAATTGTATTAGCTTTGTCAATATGCATTTATCTTATTCATCACGATACACTTTTTACAAATGTTTCTACTTTTTATGAATATGAAAAAAATCTGAAACATAGCCCTCATTCATTTTCTGCTTGAAACAAATGTAAATTTTGATGTTGAGTTTTCATGGGAAAACATTATTTTTACACATTTCATTACTACTTACTCGTATTAAAAAAAAAAAAAAAAGCAACCGTTTTAAATATTTCGATAATTTAGTTAATTATCATTTTTGATGGGCTGAAGGCCTGTGCTAATCCATTATTTTCTGATATCACCCCACCACCCAAGCCTGGGAGGTGGCAAGGATCACTACCTCTCGTTGACGTTGTCGCCGAGGGAAGGAGTTCGGACTATGTCTGAACTCAATTTATTGCCAAAACCCTGAAGAATGGTCACTCCCGTTTTGCAATGGATAAATAAAGGCATAGAAGCCCTTGAAAGATTACTAGTGCATCCAGCGCATATAGCAATCCTCTTTAGAATACCTCCGAGTAACAGAAGGACAAAATGTGACATCTATACATATTACATTTGTATTTGTATTTTGTTTGAAAATAAAACCAGAGGGTAAGAAAAAAAAAAAAAAAGTTAATTATCAAATTTGTTTATGGTTTATTTATGCATTTTTATTAATACCTAAAGATAAAAATCAGCTTTTAAGCCATTCCAGAATATTTCATTTCGGAGGGTCCACTCGGATACGGCGGTTCCTTACCATTACCAGGTTTTTAGATATACTCGTAAACAAGAGAGAGAAGAACAGTCTGGGATGTGGGCTTAGGGTTCTGAGTATATTACACCCGGGAGTGAACAGAAATCTAGAGGCAGAACTGCAATAATATAATGTAAGGTGATATTGACACCTTATCCCAATATTTATTACTACAAGTACTCGCTGATTGCCGACATACGCTGCTTTACAATACAATGATATTGACGATAGATCTGTTAATAAGTGTGATGGGTTGATTCTGCAGTATATCATTTAAAAATGTGCATGTTTCTTACGAGACATATTTAGTTTTAAACATAGTTAGAGAAACTAGACTAAAACAAATTCTATGCAAGTCTGTTCAAGGTGTACTATTTTGATTAATTGTTGGCACTTTCATAGCTTATATAGGCAAGAAATAGACATACACACACACAAAAACGTAGCAGGCACGAGGCAACAAATGATAATGTCTAAAGGAAAGAAGGTTATGACTACGAGCTCCCTATAAAAATATGTCCCCAGGAGACTGAACTAGTAGTTACACTGAATTTATTAAACAAACATTTTCCTCCAAGTCAAATGATCACATTGGGAAAGGTATACACATTTCGAGGCCCGTTCTTGCTCCTTCGAAGGTCCCAGACTTGTGGCGGCTTGTAGATTTCCCAAACCACGAATGTGCTTAGAAAATAATTATAATTACGTGCCTCCAAACTAAATTTTCTACTATTTTAGTACTTGAAAGTTTTTGAGTTAAGAAAACTAGTATCAATGATATCTGCATGACTAAAACAAATTAAAAGATGCTCACGAAGATCTTCTGAGTACCATCTGTCATGTATAGATGGCAGAAAAATATCTTTAAGCGACTGTTCACAAAGGTCTTCAACCTTATAAAGGACTTTGAATCGCCCTCGGTCAATGATACCTCTGATATTTAATGTACACTAGAATGATCGGATATCGCGGAATAACGGGATTCAGGTAACTCAGCAGTCTTTTCAATATAATAAATAGATCAAGTAGATCTGTGGCAGTAGGTGCAACATAAAACATGTTAGGCCTTCTTGTGATGGTTTGGCAAATCTGCATCTTTCGCCCAAGAGTCTTTTGTTGAACCATCTTGAGTCTTTATTCCGCTTGTGTTTCTATTGGCAGAGTCCTGGCTTGTAGTAACGATGAAAACCACTGCTGTTTTCTATGATTTAACTATTGGTAGAGTTTTTTGAACTCTTATGGTAGCTCATTCAAGTGGCCTTATAGGGTAACTTTTGCTTGTTGGAGGTACGGTACAGCCTTTTAGTAAGAAATATGGTGTAGATAATAATAGGCGTAGACTAAATCCCTTTATCCTCCTATAAATATTGTTGGAAGAAATAAAAATAAAAGTGAAATAAGGTATTAGGATAAAAGGTAGATAGAGTGGAGCTTAGAAGAATGATTTTACTAACAAGCACTTACTTAATTTTCAAAGTAATCTATACTAATATTATATAGCTGAAGAGTTTGTTTGTTTGAACGCGCTAATCACAGAAACTACTGGTTCGAATTGAAAATATTTTTGGAGATGATAAAGAAAAAGAAAAGAAAAGAAAAAAAAAAGATTTGTGTGCCTGTGTTAATATAAGTATAGCTAAGTAACGAAAAGTCTTACAAAATGACAGCACGAAAATTCTTATAAAAATGACATTACTAACATTCCTATTAAAATAATATTACATTAATATAAGTTTATGCTAAAAGCAACTTTTCTAGCATAATCAGCTGACCGGAAGTGCCAGTTTATACCATCTTCACAATTTTTTTTGGAAACGGCCATGTTCATTAAACTCATTATGACAAAACATAACTGAATGCTCTTTAGTATAAGACTGGCTTTATCTTCATTTAAATAGTCAGGCCAGGCTTAAATGTGAAAATTAGAAAAATAAAAAAATAAATGGTGTCTTCCTCAAAAGTTTATTTTACAATACTACAGTGTTCTCACGACTCTCTAAAATACTTTAACAAAATAACATTTATTATTAAAAAAATTATATACCAATTTAAAACTAACTATTAGAACAAACAAAAATGTTAAAGTTTATTTACTGATAGCAATGTATTAGCTATGTAAATTTTTTTCAAATTTTGTCTATGATAAATTAAATAAAATTTTATTAAATTGTTTTTAGATTTAACACATGAAATACACTCATCATAACCAACACATTCTTTGCCCCCTAATGGATTAAGGCTATCATACAATCATACAAATGTACACACTATTTTGATTTAAAAAAAAAAAATAATATCATTGAATATAGTTCAGCATATCTGGTTGTTAACAATAATAAAAAATTGGTAAATATGAAGCATGGAAGAATTTTATGACTAACTAAAGGATAAAGCAACTGAATAATTTTCCAGGCTTTTTTTTTTAATCTGAAATGAGAAAATAATATATGTATTTCTAAAGATTTTAGGAACAAAATTATTTAACATTGTAAGCAGTAGAGGGCAATGGCTAATGAGAAAAAACGCATGAACTTATGTAATTTTGTAAATAATAATTTCTATTGTTATATTTTTTAATATTTCCACAACTGACTATAATTCTTTTTTTTACTTTTACGTTACTTACCTTTTAAAATAAACAAATATGTGAAAGTTTTGCTCCCAAGAGATTTTTTTTTTCGGTATTAAAGAATATCATAAAGTGAAAACATTCAGATAACATGAGATTATTACGAAAGAACCGGAAACTGACTCAATGAAGTCAGACAATAAAAAAATTTCTATCGGCAAGAATAATTCATGAGAGAGCTATTGGTCATATGTAAATAAACAAGAGCTAAAAGTTCATTGATCTCTAATTTTAGATAACATTAACCTTTCCTAACCATTGATATTCATGTTTTCTATTTTGTTAATTATATAGTTTAGAATTTAGATAGCGGTTTTATTAACTAATTATTTATTTCTTATGTAGAATATAGTTACATTTACGATGATGTTAGGTACTAATACTTTTAACATGTGACTAAATATGGTACTTGTTATTCTTTTATGCATTCTTGATGACCTGTTTCAGGACGAGCCGCTGCCGTACGGTGGCATTGACGGTAGCTGGGGTTCGCGGAAGTTGTTTACCTGCAGACAGAAGCACGGGCTCATTGTGCCCCTCGCCAGTGTGCTTACGGAGCGGCACAGGCCGTCGCTAGCTCATCTACACACAAGTATATCCTTTGTATTATTTACATGCTATACATAATAATTATATACCATTGGCATTCAATACACAGGGCCTTCCTAACTGATTAATATGAATTAGGGATCTCGAAAATAAAGAGAATAAATTCCTTTGTAGGTGTATCCGTTAGAACTTTAGGAAAGTAATTCCCTACTGGTGGTTCGAAAACACTCATGATGTCAAGGGGTCCACTAGATGTCATTAAAATTTTGCATTAAATTATCTTAATTAAAAATATTTGTGAAGCCTTGTCTAGTACCATAAATCACTCACGCATTGCACAGACAATTAAATTAAACTGATAGTAAATAGGTGCCTATATTTCATTTCTAAATTTTATTAATTCACCGAGAAGAGTATTTCGGGGATTGTGATCGGTTCTTAGGTCTATTACATACCGTATCTTTATACTTATTTTAATTGCGGTCCATTACGGCAAAAGCATAAGATTTATCTTGGTCGGATGCGCGTTAAAATTAATGATTTGGATTTGTTGCTGTATAACTTTAGGAAATATTCTTTCTTTTTCTTATGTTGAACCAGTTTACTTGATTATTTTTGCATTAAAATCTAGCATGGATTTTTTACCATCCAAAAAAAGAGTAATTTGAAAAGCATTATTTTGGAAACTACAAAACATAAAGAAAATTGAAAAGTTTCTGCGTATAGAAATTTTAATGTACTTTTACAAGAAATTTACTGTTTTCCCGTATGTATTTAGATATTGACCGTTGAATGAAAAAAATACAAAAACTTTAGGTTCATTTTGGAGTAAAGTGAACTTCCGAGGGTCTTATCCTTAAATGGTTCGATATTTACGTTTCTAGGATGCTGATTGTGTAAGCATAAAAAAAAGTGCAAAGAAAAAATAAATAGTTTTATGAGAATAGAAAAAAATGTATATTTACTCCTCAGTGAGGTAAAAAAATAAAATAAAGATATTATAATGGGTGGATTTTGTACTTCTTGATATAACCTTTGTTATTAAAAACATAAAAAACATAATGCATCTATTGTATTTCGATTTATTATTTTTAAGCTTACCACAATGGTCAATAGTAGCAATGGTTAATTATGTTTTTTAGTCATAATTGAATGAGAACTGTGTATTTATTGTGATTGATCATATCTACGATAAAAAATGTTAAACAATCAAATTAAGCCTGCCAGTTGCCTGTGAACACTCATATTTCATGTAGTTTGAAGAACTTTTTACTACATGAGGAAAAACCCTATATATTACCACTTTATTATCTCCGCAACCATTCATTTTAGCTAAAACATTTATATAATCATTTTTGAAGTTTTTTCAAATTATTTTAATTTTGTAAAGAAATAATGTTATCGATAAAGATAATAATGTTTGAGATATTCACAAAAAATGGAAAATTTAAATATTTTTTTTATTCTCCTCCTTTCCCCCTACAAAACCCGACACAGGAAACTATGGTACTTATTTCTACTTATTAGGGCAAGGGTACCGAACAACTTCTGACAGGTTTTAGATTTTTTTTTTCTATGTTTGGGTTTGGCCTTTTTTTACCTAATTTTTCTGTACTAAATTTTCAAAAGCGCTCTTCAAGGACTTTTGTATTATTTGTATGAAATACAATAATATGCACGATTTTTTAATTTAGGGATCCTTGTATCTGTACTGATTTGATAAAGGGGTCCGCAAAAAAATTATTTGGTCTGAACCATTGCTTTAGGATATATTCATATCTAAAGAATATTATTGTTTGAATTATTTTCGTTTTATAATATATTATGTATTCAAACTGCTTTTGTTACTTAGTTTGTTTTAGCTTGAAGACGTAAAACCCTAAAGTCATCAACGTCTAAAATTTCACTTAAATTATATAAATTTGCAGGTTATGTAGTCTATATTAAAATACATATAATAAGATAAAATCCTGATTATGAGCGTAACTAATGTAAGTAAAAATCGTAAAAGAATAATTAAAAAAAAAAAAATTAAATGATAAAAGTGAGATTGATGCTATAGTTTTGATAGGAGCCGGTGTACTTTTAAGAACCTTAAAACCAATACGATAGATCTTCCGTTGTTAATCAAATGTCTGCTTAAGTTTGTAGATAGATCAAATCATTGATAAAAGGAGTATATTGAGCATATTACTCAAAAATATGCTTTACAGAATGAATGGAGTTGCAATACATGCATGTTGGCGGTTGCTGTTTCCTTTTGAAGGCCGCTGCACGCTGAGAGTAGAGGTACTTGAAAATTTGTGAGAGCGAGGGCTTGTGAGAGTTCACGAAAGTAGCGGGAGAGGGAGAAGGCATAATTTGTTTTAATAAATTCTGATAATACCATCGATTATTATTATTTTTTTTAATCCTATAATATTAATAAATATTATTTAAACCTAAATGATAAGGTTAAATCAAAACAAACAATTGTCATACAAACATTATGAAAACATGTTTTTTTTTTATAAATATAAAAACTCCATTCTAATAAATTCAACATTATTTATAATAAAAGTTTATAAAATATAAATGATAAAGTTTTATAGAAAATACGGTTCTTGTGTATTTATTTGAAAGTGTGAGAGAGCGTATGATAATTCACAATCGCCGATATCTCATCAAACCTTCACACATTTTAATATTTTACTTTCCCGTACTCTCGCCGCGGTCTTAAGGTATGAATAGGTGAGAGCAGTGTGGCCGATGCTCATCCGTGTAAGGAAGATCTCTGCGGCTCTTACGATAGTTCCAACTTCGTTATTAATGAAATTTTTAACACGTTAATTTTAAATTAACATTCAATATGAATGTTGTTTAAAGTGATTACCTGGAGCAATCAAGATACAGACTCCACATCTTCCTTTTTCAGTGAATGAACTGCATTGGATATGTGCTATTGTTTCCAAAGTTTTATTTAACCATCTTCATAAAGTACTAACGCCATTGACAAGGCCTGCAAAGAATTTATGTTTAATGTCACCGTAAAACAAAACAAAAAAAACAGCGATGTCAGATCAGGAGGGCGTGCAGAAAAGCCCACAGCTCTGCACAGCCAATCTATTGATGAATGTAATTAACATTTAGCCATCATGGACCTTTTCTGTAATATTCAAGACGGGCGTCGCTAGCAATATCATTGGAAAAAGAATAACCAAATACCAAATCATCATTAGTAAAACTGCAAGGGCGCTTTTATACTACATGACTTTTGGGAGCTGAAGCGGGAGCAGGTTCTATATAATTCTATAGATCCGCTACCACTTCATCCTCCAAAACGCGTACATTATAAACAGACTCTAAGGCCTAAAGAAGACTGAATATTTAATTAGTAAACAGCTCTGAAAAACCTTTTTTAATAGTTATCTCAAGTTCCAACCAGATATCAGATTGCCGTATCCCCAATTTTATTTTTTAAACAATATATTGTATTTGTTAAAATTTACAACTGTATAATATATAAATCTAATAAATGTGATTAGAATAAAAAACAAAGGCATAACACACATGTAAAAAAACTATCCATTGCACTCCAACAAATTTTTTAAGTTAGGTCTTCCGGTCATCTTATTTTCAGACGTCTCGAAGGATTGTGAAGAATTTAAGAGAGAACAACAATTGAAACCAATAGGAATGGAGTTTGTCATGGAAGGATTGATATTTGGTTCCGGCCAAATCAGCAACATTTGAAAAATTAAGGTCATTGTGGATTAGTTTATCCGTAAAAATGTAAGGGCCATTAAGGATTTTACGAAAAGTGGCCCGGCCACACATAACGGAGTGGATCGGCGAGGAAAGGAAATACGAATTTTTCAGACGAATCTAAATGTCGTCATTTACATAGGAATCCCATTAGAAGGGTGCCCACACTCAGCGGAGAGGAAAGGCAATTGCCATTTGACTCCGATGGCAATTTATAGGGAGGAAATTCGATAGACGAATTGCCTTTCTTCGCCGGTCCACTTAGCTAAGTGTGGTTGGAGAAACGGAGGGTAATGTCAAATCAAATGTTACTATTTTTTTAACCTGTCCCGATATGGAAGAAGACTTATTTTAACAGTTGAAAAATATTAGGAGCTGTATGATTCTGGATCCTGAAACTGTATGACTAAAATCTTCTTCTTAACTGCTGATACTCATTGTAATTTATTAAAACAAAAACAAATAAAATAATTAAACGCATCTTCGTTCACAATGAACAGTCGCAACAATCAATGAACGTTTCCTTCTTGAGTTGGAGGGGGTTATGGGTCAGGGAGGTAGATGGGGGTATGCAATTTTTCTTCCTCGCCAATCCACTCCGATGAGTGTGACCAAGTCGAAAAATCGTTTTCTTGCCGTTCTAATCTGCTAAGTGGGGCCGGATCTTAAGGATGATTTTGGTGGTTTAGTAGAGCTCCAAAGCCTAACTCCGTAAACCCAGAGAGGTCTTATGATGGTCATCTAAATGCGCCTTAAGTTAGTTTAAGTGGAAGGTTAAAGTATAGTCTAGTAAATGTTGAAGTATAAATCAGGGAGGATTGTTTTCTCGGTTCAGTCTAGTGTGCGGATTCCAAGTTAGAGGTTTGTCAAGCAGGAGTCCTAGATAGCGGATCTGTTCAACCAGGAAAAGCAGAATGTTATTAGAGGATACTGTAGGGATGTCACAGGTTTACGAGGAAGGGATTTGTTCGAATTTTCTTTAATTTTCCTATTCAGACACCATACTTTCAAGGTCTCTGATAATTTCACCACAAGGATGTTATACTTACTTGTTTTTGCGAATTTTATGATTTTTTCCCTCCGTGTATAACAATTTAATTGATTAATTTTAATTTGAGGATTAGATAAAGCATCAACACCTCCCCTGAGCTTGGCACTATTTCTGATGTTTACACCAATATAAATTAATTTTGTACAGCTTTCACGAGGTTCTTATCTCCCTTCCAAAAACGTTTAGTTGGAAAGTCAATTCTCTTTATTTTATAACCTCCGTGCTTTGCAGTATTACCATACACTTTGTCTTCGTCATGAGGTTGTGTCAGGCATAAGGCAATTGATTAATAAGGCATCATAATTAATCAGGCTAAGGCTTAATCCAAGCTTCTTTCAGGATTGGGATCCGTTAGGTCAGCTTAACCTTGATTAACATTCAATAATTCGTTAAAATAGTTTTCCATCTGATTATGGCAAGATCATTATCAGTGAAGAGGACATCATCTGTATCCCTAAATGCTGGTTTTAAATTAATTTCGTTCAATATTAGTTCTTTTTCACTGTTTGTTTGCCTAAAATGGTCTGCATTACCAAGTTGCTTATTCTCCCAACTATTTTTTTTTCTTTATGTTTGATTCACTGTCATCTTTTTGGGCATTTCATTGCTGCGTTTGTGTATCTCCTCAGGATCATAGTACCTGATTCTTCACGTCAATAAACCTTCGGCACTCCTCATGGAATCAGCTTGCTTCTCTCTCATCGCATTTCATTACTTTCGTATTTAAGGCAGGTTTTCTATGATTACATTGAATATAAGACCAAATTTGTTAGATACTTTTATTATAGATAATACTACGTTCTTCAACATCTTTTGCTTATCGGTTGGAATCTTATGATTGTAATATAAAAGTTTTTTTCTCATTATTTTTTACTTTCACTTACTATACATAGTAAGGGATCGTGAAAATTTTTGAATCCCAGTTTTCAACGGAAATAGACATTTTAGGTCCCCTGAGTTCAAATAAACAAGTTCCACAAAAAGGTCTGTGTGTGTGTGTGTGTGTGTGTGTATGTATGTGTGTGTGTGTGTGTGTGTGTGTTGTGGTAACTCCCGGGCGGAAACGGTAAATATACGCCCGAGACGTTACAAAACCTTTTTCATCAAAATGAGTCTACCAGAAGAGCCACTTTATACTATGCATTTTGCACCTTTTTTTGATTTTCTCGAAAACGATTCCGAAGATTTTGATTAAACTCGCTATATCGTTGTAAAATTTAATAAGCTTAAACGTCATGTAGGTTTCATTCTGATTAAAATGGTCTGACAGGGCATAAATGGCGATATTTTAAATGTATAATATACCGTTGGAAAGAGAAAGATTTTCAGAAAAAATATTATCTTATACACAAGCTTGTAAAAGTTTGATTATTTTAGATAAAAATATAATAGAGTTATTTAATAAAACACAGGTTTCTATATTAATTCAATTTAATTAATTCTTTAATGCTTTCACTCATTTTAATTTCAAACTGTATTTGAAAATTCTTCGAAAATTTAATCGGTTTTTAAAACGAAGGTAAGTGAAAGTCGTGTGTTGCCCGCACCTGATTTTTTTGAGATTGCAGATTCTTGACTTTATTTTAGTATTGGTGTTTATTATTTACAAAAAAAAATCCTATGCTCTTAAAATAAAAAGTAACAATCATTTCAATTTCTTATTTCGTTTTGGAATTTATTAATTTGTCCCAAACTAAGGTTGTTAAGTTATTATTTTTGTGGTTCAAAATAAAAATGAACTGCTGCATTAAGTTTTGTTGGGGGGACAAAAATAACCCTTCTTCTGAAAATACCGGACAGGATGAATCAGAGGCTGTCTCCCCTCGCTGGTAGTAAAAGTTATGGCCTCTTACCGGTCACAGGCTCGGTCGTGTACAGGTTGCAAGATATATTTTTCCTCTTCAAAATTCAGCATACATTTCGGATAAAGGCTGTCAATAGTAAATATCGATGGATCGTCGTTCAAGCGATTGCTTCAGGAATGACTTATGGGTGATTGTTTAGACAAAAGAAACAAAAATCGAGTTGATATCATCGTCTTTTTAATTTAGGTAATGTTTCATGCAATACATACATATTTATAATCACAATCACATATCACATATCACACATCATATATTATTATTATACATTATAAGCGATTTTACTGTAATATTATTCTATTGTTTGCAAAGCACTAATGTGTTATCCACTTACTGGTTTTTAAACATTTTTTGAGAAATTTAATACCATGTACAAAGTTTGGAATAGGACTCAGTATAAAATAAACATTAATACAACTAAGAGGTGCTGTCTGTAGTTACTAAGTGTTAGAAATAACTATTATAATTACTTATTTAGATTAAACACACTTCATTCTATCTCCTAAGCACACTCACATATATTGTTACACTTAAATAAGCCTTATGTATGTTTTTGGATAATTCTATGTATGAACTAATTAAGAATATATAAGTTGCATGTTCAGAGGTATGTATATTTTCTTGCTTGCATTTATTTACTTAATAATATATCGTTTAATGTTTGTACATAACATAAAGTGGAAAGTTGACTTGAAGTGGTAGATTTGAATTTTTTTCTATGGCATTTTGTTTCTTTATTGAAATATTTTAAATACTATTCATACTCTTTAAGTGATTTTGTTGTTTTCTTGTTGGAGTCTTGAATATGTGGTTCCCCGAGGTTGCAGTTGTCTTTTGCAACTTCCATTATACCAATTGTAACTGCTAACATGTAATAAGAGAAGTTTCTTTTATGAGATTGTATTTCAGCCTATGAAAGTGGCTTATTGCTATTTTTACTGCATGATCACTTGTACCGTTGTTTTTTAGAAGGTGATTTTTTCTAGTTTTCAAACGTCAAATCAGCCCAAGATGTGCCGTAGGGTGTAAACTTGTATAACTTATTTATAGATTTACGATTCTGCTTATTTATTTGTATTCATAAGACGAGGTACATGTTGAGAAATTATAGTCAGAAAATTTGACACGGCTTCCTTTTAAGGTGTAGAAATATAGTTGGTGAGTTATAGGTCGCGCTTGCTGTTTGTTCAGTTTTACTGCGGTGTCTGTTTTGTGAATGTTGTTTTCTGGATTTCAAAAGTTTACCTGCGCCATGTTGGTTGGTATTAGTACTTCACCTTCCTTATTTTTCTCAACTCCTCTATTTTAGATCATTACTTCAAGAAAAAGTTGTATGTACTTCAACAGGATCCGCATAGATGAACAATTAACAAAGTGGAAAAACGTTCCGTAAATAATTACTAATAACTCAGTAAATGATTATGTATGTTTTTGATTGTTTATTTATTTAACGCCACTTTATGCTACTATGGCTAATCGGACGATGCTAGAGTGGGAGTCCTAAATTTTGCCTATCCAGGTTTTATTAGGATAGGGATCTTTAACGAGTACCTGACATCGCACAGGCTCGGGACCATCTTTTAACATCCCCTCCGAAGGACGGCGTAACTAAGGATTTTTTACTCCCATTAAAAAATCCTAGGACCACCTGCCGGTTTGAACTCGTGACCTTTAGCATGGGAGGCTGTTACGCTAGCCCCCCAGCTACAAGTGATCCCGATATGTATGTTTTATTGGACATATATGGAAAACAATTTATCTACATTTTACCCGTCAGTTGCGGTGTAATGATTTGGTTACCTGCTGTAGGTACATGTGGTACTTGGGTGAGTACACGTAGAACTTCTTGAGAGGTGAATTGTTACGATTTTTAAGCTATAACTGTGGTAATGGATGGAATGTACCATGATCAGACGTTATTTAGAAGTATGAAGCTTTGACTAATTAGAAATGACTGGATATTGAATGTTCCTGAAGGATGACCATTGTACTTGTAAGATCTAATAGATAATGTTTATTTTATTACAGAAGTAAAATTTCTTGCTAATCATATAATAATTTATATCACTTCCCACAGAACAAAAAAATACGAATGCTCCATTTTGGCCCGTTCTACTAGTTTCTGGAATTCCCTTCCATTAAACATCCGCCATGCTCCTTCCCTTTCTACATTTAAATTCCTTCTTTTCCAGCACCTTCTAACATCCCAAAATGACGCTGCCTGACATATATTTTAAATATGAAATATATTTTTATGTAATTTTTTTCCTTTGGTTCAATCTTTACAGTATTTGTTTAGTTTTTTATATCGTTATTTTTGTTACTAGAAGATTTCTTTTCTTATATTTGTATTTTTTATTTTTATTTATGTTTTAATTGTATTATCTTTCATTAATTCTTGGTCTAATATAGATCCTTTATTATTTCAGAGTCAATGTTATTTTAAGAATACTAAGTATTAGTACAATGTTACTAATTATTTTTGTTTTATTTAATTTTTTTTTTGTTTCTTTTTAATTTGGATTCTGTTATCAACTCATATATTTCTCATTTTTTTTCTAACATAAATTAGCTTCTGAAGATTGTTTTTATTTTATTTATTTTGTGTTGTATACAAATTCATCAATTATTGTAAATAGTAGTTAATCATGTTCATCTTGTCTGTTGGCCAGACATATTGTATATTTAAACTGTACAAAGCTGTTATTCTAAAGGGACCCAGTCCCAGAATAAAAATTATTTTCTATCTATTTTAAGTCATAAACAATAATTATACAAACATACTAATTAGTACAAACTATCGATCGAATTACGCTCTTTATTTCAAACCGCGTAGTTATAACAAGCAGACAGTTCAATTATTAGGGCAATAAAAAGTTCAATTTATGAACTATTTAGAACGATAGAGATAGCAAGATTAGAATTACGTTAGTAGTGTTAAAAAAGAAAGAAAAGAAACATTTCTTCTTTGGGGTTAAATGTGATAACATTTTGCTTATCGATGTTTTTATTATGTTCGCTGAACATTCCTTAACGATTTGCTGTTTATAATTTTATATTCAGTTTCAAAGAGAAGCTGCACTAGATAAGGTGAATTTATTAATTACTTTTTGCTCCTATGGTTACTATTTAATTAATTTAATCCAACATGTTGCAATAGCTATATTTGAAATACGTGACAATGGAATCAAATAACCATAATGTTAATAGATATATTTATAGTAAAAAAAAAATACAATGTGACGCTTTTGACGATGGATGATTTTGACCTATATTGATATCTCATATATAGAAGTTTTGATTACAATATTCTGAAGATGAAGTGAAAGGTCTTCGAAATGTAAATGATATTGTGTGATTGATATGGTATTAAATATATTGTTGTTGAAGAGAGTTGTTCTAATTTGGGTAAAATAATATTAGTAATAACAAATATTTCATGATAGAATCAATCATAAAAATGACCATTTTTGTATCTATGTATTATTTCAAATTCCTGTAAAAATCAAGGGCGGAATAAAATGTAGCAACTAGGTTTTAGAGAACGATTTTTTTTCAAATTATATGTTACAGCTTCAGTGCTTATTTCGCGAATCATTTAACTGAACTGCCATGAAATCAATTTCAACCCGATAAGGCCAGATTCGAACAGGCGCTGTTTGACACGACGTTGCTAAGATGACCTCTTATACAGATCGTTCATCATACTGAAATACTGATTGTTGGATTGGATAAATACTAGCTGAGTTCCCTAGGAAATGTCTATAGTATTAGTGCTACTTACTGACAATGTCGCCACTGATGCAGTCATCCGTTTGATTGAGAATGGTAAGCAGTAGTAATGGACTGTTCAGTAGCCAAGAGTTATAAGATCCAAGCTTGGAACGGAAAGAACTCCATAGTAGCAGGTTATTGAGTGATGAAGATGATAACGACAGAAGAGGAAATACTAAACGATCCTTTCAGTAGATCATCCATGTTACAACTACTGGACGTTGGTACTGTTTAGTAGCTATCTCTTTATTTAACATTGTTTCTCTCATGATTGTAGTCCATAAAAAACATGCTACCAATTCTATACCCGCATACAAGAGACATGTGATAAAACATCAACAAAAATGCTGATCAAATTTGATCACTCGAAACAGATGCAACTGCTAATCCAAAGAATACATTCGTCGAAGAGGTCTAGCTCAATGTATAAAAGTCCCGGACTGCCGTCTTGCTTGGGTTTTCCACTCTTCAATTGCAGCTCTGGTTAATATACAAGTAGAACAGAAAAGACTACTTCAGGAAGAACTTCTAACCAATATCAAAACCGCATTTTGTTTTAGAGAGCTATTCGTTTAGTTGTAAAGGACTAACCACTGGGTGAAAAAGTCAAATTGCACTTATACATTGGTTTTTAAATAGATATTTTTATTCCACAAAAGAAAAAAAAAGCGAATTAAAAATATTGTCCGTCTCTTACTATTATTATTACTCCGGCAAGCGAGGCTATACACTTTTAAAAAACCTGTGACTGTTTTGAGGCACAACTTTCCTATGGCTTTGAATCGATGGAGACGACTTTTCGTTTATTTCAGCCGTAAGTTGTTTTTGCATATGAGAGTTTTCCGAATCCAACAGTGCAATCTATGGGAAGTTTTATTCAGATCATTTGGTAGCTTTCAGATTTAAGTTACTGTTTTTATCAGATTTTTCGTTACTCATGATAGATCAGATTCTTCCTATTCCATTAAAGACTGAGTAAACAAACAGATTGTCTTCTTTTCATAGTGATTATCATTGGCCTTGAAATCGATGGAGATGGCTCGTCTGGACTTCATCTTTTACACTTAGGATTTTCGAAATCTAAGTTGTTTTTGCATATTAGAGTTTTCCGAATCAAACAGTGCAGGTCGCAAGAAAAAATGCTTTTTTGAGAATTTTGTTTAATTTAAATGAATAACTAAATCTGAAAATTACATTATTAATGGCTTACTATCAGTATACTGAAGTGAATAAATTATTGGTTCAGGCTAATTAAACATAAACCTTGCAGGATGTAAACTGGTGTATGGCTGACAACCTTGATATACAATTGTTATTTTCAAATTAATGAAAAAACTCTTGATAGTCTTGGATCCATAGGCAGCTTGATTCGGCCCTCATCAAGTACAACAAGGGTTCTCATGTTTGTCCAGGGCGAGTGCATATCTGTTCAAATTTGGGCTCAAAGTAGATAAAAACCGCTCCAAAATGTACTTTTGATCACTTTTCTCTTTTAACACAGAATCAGAAATGAAAAAAAGAGGCACAAATATATTCCTCATTATTACTGCATTAAAAGTATTCTACTTATAAACTGGCTGATACTTACCGGTTTCGAGTAATCTGCTCCTGAAGTTAATAAAAGTTTTATGAGCCTAGCTAAACGAGAAATCATCAGCATTATAGGTTTATTTAGGCCAATATCATGGTTACAACTTTTCCTGCCAAGATAAGGATGATAATTCTCTTCTTCTGCTATAGTGCATTTAATTCGTTCTATTTTGAGTGAAACCGACATCTGTTGGTCTATTAGTTACTAAGATCAAGAAAAACCAAAACCATATTTTGTATCGACGAATGTATCTGTAAAAAATTGGTACGGGCAACACACGACTTTCACTTAAATATATTGTTTAAATCAATTTAAGAACTATTAAATAAACTTTATTTATTTATTTATTACAAAACAAAAAAAATTTGACATAAAATTTAATTTGCCATCTGCATTTCTTTTAAACTTAAATTTTAATATTGTAAAGTTAATTTAAATAAAAGGTTTATTCAGTTTCGTTTGAAAAATTTGATTCAGACTAAATAATATAGAAATATCAAATTGTTACGTATAATTATCAGTAATAAGTTTATGCTCTATTCTCCACTTTACATTATCTTTTGTGACTTTGTATATAGGATAACATTTTTTCTACAAATTTTAGCTTTCCAACAGTATGTTATACATCTATGTTGCTGTTCCTACGTTCAAAAAAACAAAAATTATATTTAAAAAGATATGTTTGCTGTTTTATCCTTTAGTTGGTAATCAAATCCTTCCGACTTGTATATTTAACCGTTCTTTATCTATGCTAACAGGATAACATAGTTAATTTATTAAAATCTACAAAATTAAAGGTACTTCAGGGGAAGAAAATTTGAACTTTATTAAAAATTTAAGCCCTATCAGATTATTTCAATCAGAATTGTTGCTTGCTTATTTATTTAACGTCACTTATTGCTACTATGGCTAATCGGACAATGCTACAGTGGGAGTCCTAAATTTTGCCTATTCAGGTTTTATTATATATATATGTTTTATTAGGGAGATAGGGATCTTTAACAAGCCTGACATTGCACAGGCTCGGGACCACCTTTCAACGTCCCCTCCGAAGGACGGCATAACTATGGATTTTTTACTCCCATTAAAAAATCCTAGAACTGTTTTACATTACTTATCCTTAATTATTGAATCAAACCAAGTATTAATTTTAAAATGTACTTCATTAATCTATAACAAACATTAAAACATATTTGATCCACACTGTTCCACCAACCACTCACAATCTGATCTTATTAAACACTTAAAACATATGATCTAATTAGTAGCCAGATATAACAAGGACCACCTGCGGGTTTGAACCCGTGCCCTTTGGCATAGGAGACTGTTATGCCAACCAACCAGCTACAAGTGATCCCCAAGCAGAATTAAACCTAGATGGTATTAAAGCCCATTAAATTTTACATCGATATGGCGAGTTTAATTAAAATCATTAGAGCCGTTTTTGAGAAAATCGTAAAAAGTATCTGTAATATCTCAGGCATAGGCAATACAATCGTTTTCGCGCTAGACGTACCACACAAAAACACACACACACACACACACACACACACACACACACACACACACACACACACACGGTACACACTCACAGTCACACACACACACATTCTTTTTTGTGAGGCATGGTTATTTGGACTCAGGGGACCCTAAAACGTGATTTCCGTTGATAACTGGAATTTGAAAATTTTTAATTTATCAAGAAGTTAATTATTTTTATCTTCCTAGAAACAATAATATATTTTTATATTTCTCTACAACCCATATATTCTGAGTATAAAGAGAAAAATGGGTGAAAAATATCTTTGCGTGTTTTTTTTCAACGAGAATTCACTCGTCTGGACTGCAAGACTCGAGTATCCTATTTGTACATTACTATTTATTATGGTTTTTCGTAGCCTAACTTATTAAAGATATATATTAAATAAGATAAGTCCTTCATATTTTTTATCTTAATCTTTTTCATCATCGGTCACCGTTTTATTGCAACTGCTGTTGAAATGACACCTTTCACTAAAAATAACTTTGCTCTTGTTACCAGTATCCTTTATTATTTCATATCTTATGATTCTTTAATATTCCCATCATCTAGTTACTTTACCATTAGTTAATTTTTAAGGATTTGATAGCTTAAAGCAGCAGTAGGCACCATAAACCGCAATCAGCATTGCAACCTGAACAGTCTACCTGTTTAGCATCTCTGTTAAAAGCTTCAGTTATAAATAACTTGGAATATAGTTTAGCCAGTGCATTGAACTGCAGGATTGTCCTGTGATTAATTTAATAGTCATGTGAGCACACTAAACACCTGGGTTTGTGTTGTATTTTTATTGTCTTAAATTATTGTATAGTTGTATCTGATTTGCTTATTGAATGATAAGTTTATTGTATTGTTTCATTTTAATTTCTTAAACTTTTACTGACGCCAGTAATATGGGAACATTTTGACAATCAATTACAGTAAATTAAAGACAAGTTTTTAACTCTATTTTTTATTGAATATTCATTTTGTTTTGAAATTATCTTATATAATTGATGATAAAAATCCTTCGTCCCTAACCACACATTTCAGTTTTTTCTTAATGGATGTAATTAGTTGACCGCTGAGAATTGCAGGAAGGAATAGGTCCGGAGGGCGGTCAATAAATGAAACAATTAATAGTTTTAACTATTTGTTGCCTATCAACGTTTCGGCTCCCTTTGCGGGTCATCATCAGGGCTAAAAAGATACAAAAGAAATTCAATGAGTATAAAGTAACGTATATATCTGTGGCGGTCGTGAAAAACTGGATAACTCGAGTTATATCAAAAATGAGTTAACTCCACGTATCGCTCCCTCAGACCGTCTCCAACGTCGTGTTAAATTGGTTAAAGAAATTTCTTGGTGGAAGAAATTTCAGGTGGAAAGAAAGCTGTATGTTATAACTCTATTTTGGTTATTACGTAAACTTTAAGTCGCTCATCTGTAAAATAAACAATTTTGACTTAACCACTAATTCACGACCGCCACAGATATGTGATAGAACAAATAAAGAAAATTCAGAAAAAAGGAAGGTATATATGAATACAGTATGAATACAAAATACAATAGCACAAAATGAATACAACATACAATAACATTAAATAAAATATTTTATATATTATTGAGTTTGAGGATGTCGGTATTTAAAACATAAAAGTAGAAATTGATAGGTAAAGAAATCGAGTAATTAAATTACAATGACTTCAGTATAATAATGAAAGGGCAATACAGAAGAAATTATGACTAAAGTTAAAGTACAATAGTAAACTATAAATCGATGTTACAATCCTTAAACATACAGTACATTGATTGGATAATCTAGCCAGTTCTAGAACTCCAATATACATGTTTACAAGAGATCTCGGGGCCACTGCCGTTTCAACCTTCTAGGGGGATGGTAAGGGTGTGTGGAGCTGGATAGGGATTGAGCTAAAGGACTGGGGTGATGGATAAGATTCTGATGGAAGTTAAAGAATTTCGATGGAATAATATCCAAAATAAATGGAATATTTATATCGTGGTGTAAGGTATGGTTGGTGACATAATAAGGAGCATTAACTATTGTTCGGAGGACTTGGGATTGAAAGGATTGAATGCGTTTGATAATATAAAATTTGACTGTCCCCCACAGTTCAATTCCGTAGGTCCAGATAGGTTTCAGTACTGTCTTGTATATTAGCAGTTTGTTTTCAATAGATAGTTTAGAATTTCTGTCCAATGAATCAATGTTAAAATGAAAATAAATGTTTCCAATTATATGTGGATATTTATACTTTTTGTACATTATCTTAAGATAATACAGAAAAAGGGGGGTGTACATGAATTATAAACAATTACAATAACATTAAATACAATATTTTATATACTATTGAGTTAGAAGATGTCAATATTTAAAACCTAAAAATATAAATTGATGAGTAAAGAAAAAATAGTTAGGTAAAATTTCTCTGCCCAACTATTTTAATTTTTTAATAATTCATATATCCCCCTTTTTTCTGTATTCTCTTTAATTGTTCCCGACAATTTGTTTTTAACCAATAAAAATTGTTGAATTCTGCGGGTTTTTTTTATGTTTTGTTTGGAAAAAAGATTTTCAATGGAAACATATTTTCCTAATTCAATTTAATTTCTATATACTTCCGATTCATTTTCAATATTAAAATATGTATATTTTTCCTCTTCATATATTTATTGACGCAACAATTATGGGAGAATCATCAAACGGTCTAAAGCAATAAAATCTAACAGGCTAATCACACCTTCTCTTCATGTTTTATTCGTTTTTAAAGGAAGATCTTTCATCCAGCACCTTTTTATTTTCCTTCTCGTTTAAATTTATTTCAAACTTTAAATACATATTTTACGTCAAATGATGAATATTTTACTTTTTGGAATTTCCTATAAGTTGTGTGTTTCAACTTTCAGTTTGATATTCAAAGAAAGTGCGCTACGATTTAAACAGCTGAGTAAGTGAGGGAGTAGCCTGACTCATTGCATGTGAATCACAGAAGGAATAGTGATTATATTAAAAATATAACGAACTCTCTAAACACGAAATATGATGCCCTTAAAACGTTTTATTAGAACGAATTTTAGTTTAGAACTGTTTCCGTGGTGAAAACATTTGCAAGCAACTCCATGTAAATAATTGAGACATTGAGTTCCAAAAGATACAATAGCCATTCTAGGAGATTTTATATGAAGCTTGAAAATATCTTATTACTATATTACTAACCCAGTTAATTTGATTATTTATGCATTGAAATCAAGAATTGTTTTTTACCACATAATAACACCCTATTAAAGTTATGGAATGAAATGATTTATTATGATTTGGAACGAAACTAAATTTGTAATTAGTACCTGTAGGAAATAATTGCATTTCTAAATCGAGTGATTAATGGACTTGAATGTTCATCAGATAGAATAAAATAGAATTTTTAGATAAAACTAAATGATGAGAATATAAAGATGTAAAAAAATCAATTTTGTATAAAATGTCCTTTTGTATCGTTTGGAAATCAACGTATCAAATAGGTTGAGGTATATTATAAATATTCATTTTATTTCAACCAAATTTCTACGTAATTTATTTTTATTTTAATGATTTGAAGTCGAATTAGCAAATCCATAAACAAAATCTTTAAGACCTATTTTGGAGGTTCACAGTAAAACAGTGATACCTATAAAATAGTGCATTTACCACCAGTGGCTACTTTTTTACATAGTATTAGATTTGTTCCTAATAAAGTTTTTCATATCTCAACTGGGAATCTGAAGATAAGATTTCATGCTTTTTACCTATCTTCATATAAATTTTTATTTTTACATTAAATCATTTTGGCAGTCGAGGGGAATTTTTCAGAACTTAACTCTGTGCTAAATTAAAAAAAAAAAAAAAAAAAAAAAAATATATATATATATATATATATATATATATATATATATTATTATTATTATTATTATTAAAGATAAAATATTATATTCAATAGGCTTATTTTTATATTCATTAATTGAAGATTTGTATTATATAAGCATAACATAGGACCCTTATCAACTCTATTTTTCATAAAGAGGATTTTCTTAGAGGATAATTCTCCAAAATATCAGTTTAGACTACGTCATATGTATAATTACATTATTTTATTTAAAAGGATATTAGTTTTGAACAGATTGTCATAATGTAACTAACATTTGTTTGCCATTACAATAGAATGTCTCCCGTCAAGCATTACGAATCAAACTATTTATATCAGCGAGAAGACTATTTTTACTGTGTTAGACGAGTAATATTTTGAGGGGGATTTAGTATGTCTAAGCCTAATTGTGACTACTGATTCATTTCTTTACATAGTAAAATCAAGCTCAATAATTTTTATCAGAAAAATACTTGAATTTTCTGGTCTCCTTAAACATTGAATCACATATAGCATAAAATGAAATCTATAAATAGTTAATGTAATTGCATAATGCACTGAATAGGATAGTAACACGTACCTTAATATTGAAAAAGTTTAATCGTATTTAAAAAAAATTTAATTGTGAATTTTCAATTTTATTTTTTATAGTTTTATAATAATTTTTGTAAAGAAATGAAACTAGTTGACAATCTTTTTCTTCTTCTTGAAACACAATTAGGTTTTACCAAGTTTCCGCATTCAGACATGTCACTTAAACTAATATGTCTTAATAATAATAATAGGCTTACCGAACCCGAAGGTTCGATGCCGATACCACCAAATTCCGCCTACACAGACTCGTCCAATGTTCACCGTTCAATCTCAAGCCCACGAGATCAGCCTTAACGCAATCCTCCCATCGACGCTTCGGCCTAGCTCTTGGACGCCTACCAGTCGGGTCAGCGAATACTAACTTTCTCGGAATCTGCTCCTCACCGAGTCCAACCACTTTACTCGCCCATTCGCCAACTCGATTATATTCACCGGATACAAATTCCGCAATCCCGCTTTGTGCAACCTTCTAAACTCCGCAGTGGTCTCATCTCTGACTAATATTCTACTAAGTCTTAGGTCTTTAAAATGCATTATTGAGGCGAGTAAGAAAACTTATCTTTTCTTATCATCTTAATTTATATTTTTTTATAAGCTTTCTGTTTTATTTGTATTCCATGAGTTTTTTTTCTCTATACATATTGTAGGGGTAAATTACTTATATAAATTTAGCGTCTAGATAATAGTAGATGATATATAAAAAACAAAGTAGCTCTATAAAAAAAAATAAAAAGTTTGATATGAAATATTTATTAGAAATTATCCTTAAAAATTGGGACCTGCCATATTCTTTTTTCTAACCCCATAATTTCTTCATTGAAAGTGAAAAATGCCTAAATCCCTTCATACTTTGACAATAAAGTAATAATTATATAATAATAACAATAATTTTAGCAAATAGTTACAAAAATTCATTTTTCGATTTTAGTGAATCTACTAAACCGTATCTGTATTACCTGACATTAATATAAAACTATGTCTAGGAAATGAAATTTCCAAAATAAAGTAGAAGAGAATGTTGGGAACCAAATAATAGAAAATGGGAACAGGGAAACTTTAATTTAATTACAGATTTTTTTCCTCTTTATATTTCGCACCTGTCAGAAGCTATATGACGATCAGTAAATGTGCTGTATAAAAAGTGAGATCAGACATGGTAGGCATGGGGAAGTAAAGTGTTAAAGTTCCTAGGCTTTAATCTAGCTGAGGAGGTCCCTCATCCAGCTTCTCTTTAGCCTTCTTCTGACTGGCATTTCAGCTATTCACATGTTAATCAGTATATTGTCGTGTCCGTGCAGTTTACCATGAAAAGGAGAATAGAGCGTTCGTATATGTTGGTCAACTGTTGGTTGTTGTAAGTCAGTATGTAGGGTTTTGTTGTTTACGTACCAAGGAGTTGTAGTTTGGAGTCTTTAAATTTTTATTGAAATTATTGTAGTTTTTGTATGAGTCTTTTTTTCTGAGCCATAAATCTGTGAAGCGTAAGTCCCTATTGGTTTAAGTAGGCATGTGCATGCAATCAGTTTCTGTCTAATTTTTATGATTTAGATTAAAGAGTGTATAGTACTTTCAGTGGGTGGTTGAGAGTCTGTCATCTTGACACGTGGCCCCCAAGTCATCCTTTGATCGAGTGTCAGTCCTAGGTAATGTACAGAGTTGGTCTGAGGAATTTGTTTGTTGCCGATAAAAATTAGTAGGGAAGTGTTTTGTCGTATTGTGATCGTTACTTGTTTTCACTTGTCGTGATTTAATAGAATTTTCCAAAGAGAGTACCAACTTTTAGTAGCGTTAAGTGATTACAGTCGGTGGGGCCAGTATAGGATTGTCCTTTGATGGTAAAAGTATCGTCCGCGTAAGTAGCAATCAATGTGGTGGGTTGAGTCGGTATGTCAGTTGTGTATACAATGTACAGGAGAGGAGCTAGTATCTATCCTTGCGGTACTCCTGCCAAGACTGGTCGGATTAAAGAAATTTCGGAGTCCTGCTGAACAGAGAAAAACCTATCGAAGAGAAAAGAGTGAATAATAAAAGAAAGTACGTGTAACACAGTACGTTCTTGAGTTTAATGAGAAGCCCTTCCAGTGCCAGACTTTATCAAACGCCTGGGCAACATCCAAAAATACCCCAGTTGCGTATTGATTTTTTTTCTATTGCTCCAGCAATGAAATCAGTTACTCTGTGTAATCGGTGTATCTTTGAGTGTGACATGCGAAAACCGATTTGATGATCAGGTATTATTTTTGCTGCTCAGTCAATATGTCAACCAACCTTTTGTAAATTAATTTTTCTAAAAGTTTAGAGCATATCGGAAGGAGACTAATAGGCCTGTAAGAGGAGGGTTTGTACACGTCTTTGTCTTTTTTGTGTATAATTTTTATGATTGAATATTTCTACTCTACTGGGAATTCGGCTCTTCTAAGTATTGTATATTGTCGTGAAGAAGACTAGAGCTTTGTTGGACATCAGTTGGAGCGCCTCGGGAGTTATTAAATCATAACCTGGGGCTTTTATTTTAGGTATCTGATTTGTTGTGCGACATGTGAAGGAGTGAATGATATAGGATATATTGTCAACTGTAGGGGATTGTCCAGAATACTTTTAACTAAGTTTTCATCTATTATATTAGAGTAGTCAGTCGGTGGTATAACAGCGGAAAGATGATCAGCAAATATTTCAGATCTGACACGGCCTATGAACCATCTTCTTTTCGCAGTGGTACTGACACCTGTCGATGTTTTAACAATTCCTTGGTATGCTTCCACAGGTTTCCATCGTCAGTTCATAAGTTCTTTAAATATGCATCATAATGAGTTCTATTGAATTTATGTATTTGTCGTTTAAGGTCGTTGTTCTGTCTGAAGTAAGTAAGTAAGTAAGAATTTGTGTCTGTCTGAAGTAAGTCTTATGAGCTCTATCTACGAGAAAGTAAAATATAAAATTAAATAAACAATATATAATGCAGAGTTGTTAAAAAATAAATAGATTAAGTGTGAAAATGTAAATAAATAAACAAAGGGAACTATAAGTTTTCAATTGATGACATTAAATAATTAACTTACGTATGCATAAAAAATAAGTAAATAAAACAGAAAAATACTAATAAAGTAATGAAATAAATAAACCATCCTATATAGAACATATACTATATACATTCAAATATATATAATATGTATAATTTACATATATATTCCAATAAAGTTGACATTTAAGGAATTTAGTAATTACCAAAAGCATATTACTTATCAAACAATATATTATTTTGACTAGATATTAATGCGGTATATAGAGGCTAGATTAAAGTGAATCTGGAGCCTGAAGTTGTTTAACGAAATCGTCGGTAAAAATTTTCGTTTTGAACATTTTTTTTTCTGGATTCACCACAAACAGAACGTATTTTCGCTTCTCCAAAAAGTAGCCTAGCATTAATAAAAGTCTATGGAGCCCTGAAAGCTTGATAAAGGGTTAAGATGCTTGGCTAACTTCCAGAGCCCGGACACTTCCAGTAACAAAATGTAAAATTAGCTGTAAATTTAGACTTCCTCCCCGTTCAGCTTTTTCTTAATTAGAACGTCTTCTAGAACTATAACTATTTTATGTTACAACTAGTTCCGACGATTAATAGTTACTTGTTGTTAACAATGTTGAAAAGAAAAAAACAAAACATCTAATGGTGTTATCAAGCAACGAATGGTTATTATTGAATCAAATGAGGTTTGGTACAAATATAAAATGTTCCTTTAGCATTTGTTTATTTTTTTAAATTTTAAATAAATATAACATATACTAGTAGTTCCCAAGAAGTGGATCAAGGGGGGGGGGGGTCCGCTAGATGTCAATGGAGAACAATTTTAAATTACCTCAACATTAAATATTTGTGAATCCTTAGCTTTTAAGAAAAAACATATAATCTGAACACAGACAAATTTCACATTCTAAGTAATATACTGTTACTGCTCAATTACAACCTTAGAATTGGTCATTTCCTAATATTGACTAATATCTAATATCAATGACAGATGTAGCATGAAAGATAATGAAAACAAATTTCTTTATCAGTACATTAATAAATAACTACCTTATTTTTAGAATTGCACCTGGACAAACGTCTTACTTGGATCCCTCATACAACACTAAAACGACAAGAAACTGCCCGACGTATTCGACTACATTACTTATTGGACAAATGCTCAAACTTTCCACTTAAGTACAAAAGGCTCATCAACATGCCTATCATAAGACCGATATGAACTTACGGATTAGAGATTTGGGATTCTACTAAACCATCAAATTCTTCCCTTAGGTTACATTAGAAGTAGAAAACTGATATAATATTTCTTTCAAAGACTTTTTTTATTATTTTTCATAAAATCAACATACAACGTTTCGGACAACTATACGCCCGAGATGTTATAGAACCTTTTTCATCAAAATCACCTGACCGGAAGATCTACTTTATCCCTATATCGATGTAAAATTTAATGGGCTTTTATATGATGAAGGTTTCATTCTGATTGAAATAGTATGACAGAGCTTAAATGGCAATATTTTAAATTTTCTTTATGTAAAGTACCTTTAATTCTGTAGATTATATAACAACAACTTTATTATCTTGTAACCATTGATAATTAACAGCTAAATATGCAAGTTGAGCGAATTTGATAAACAACTGAAGGAGAAAACTGAAAATATTTTTTTAATGCAATTTTCTGTTTTTGAACAGTAATAGACTGTTACCCGTTGGAAAGAGAAATATTTTAGATAAAATATCATCTTATACACAAGCTTGTGAAAGTTAATAAAGAGTGATAGAAATCCGATAAAACTGACTGATTATTTTATATAATAATATAATAAGAGTTTTTAATATAACACATGTTCCTATATTAATTCAATTTAATTAATTCTTTAATGGTTTCACTCTTTATTGCCTCTAACTATATTTGAAAATTCTTTAATCCGATTTTAAAAACGGAGGTAAGTGAAAGTCGTGTGTTGCCCGCACCAGGTTTTTCTTTATAAGATCCTTCTCCTGACTGATATAAACATAACAAAAAAAAAAAAAAAAAAAAAAGAATTAGAGAAATCGTTCAAGCCGATCAAGCATATTAAAACAAAATCTAAATTATTGGAAAACTTAACTACAATTAACAATGCTACACAGTTTATAATTAAAAATAATAAATATTTTGAAGTTACCTGGTTTTTCATTTAACAATTGTATTAGTTGTTCACAAAACTTTGTCACTTTTTACAAAAATAAACTAAGATTTAGAAATTTTTTTTACTTGTAGTATCCTGAGGATGGGAGTGAGATCTCGAAACGTTGTATATTGATGTTATGAAAAATAATAAAAATGGTTTTGGAAGAAATAATATAATATCAGCCCAAGTTTTCTACCTTTAATATTGAGTCATTTCTTCTGGTTCTAGGAATATAATATTCTGGTTACATTTATTGAAGTTTTTTTAGCCTTTCAACGATATCATTTAGTACCGACGACCTTCCGCACCTCGACCACCTCGTATTGGGCGCCGGCCAGTTCCCCTTTTGGGCCATGGTTGGGCTAGTTCGGTCGTTACAATCCTATCATAACAATAACAATGGCATAACAGCTAGCTAGGGGCACGTTTTGAGCATTTATATCTTAGATTATTTCGAATAATATCCAACAAATGCTTAGTTGAATTGAATATTTCAGTTGATTTAAGTTGAAACGAGGAACAACGGAAATTTAATTGATATTCGCTGTTAAAATAAATTTTTCTTTGAAAATTATAAACTCATGTAATTTTGCATAGTTCAGAACGAAAAAAAAAAAAAAAAATCTAGAATGATGACGAGAGCCCTATCTACATTTCAGGTCCTTACAACACATTGCCTAAGTAGCCAAGAAAACTGTTGAGAAATTCATTAATATTTACATCAACTGAAACATTTACCACGCAATAAGAAGGGAGGTTAGAAATGATTCTCTGTCTTAAAACCCTGGTGCGCGCAACACATGACTTTCGCTTACCTCCGTTGTTAAAATCAATTTAAGAATTTTGAAATACATTTGAAGATACAAATAAATTGTTAAAGAATGTTGAATTTTGAATTTCAATAGAAACAATGTGTTTTATTAAATAATCCATTATATTTTTCTCTACAAGAATCAGTTAGTTTTATCAGCTTTTCATCAGTCTTCATTAATCTTTAAAATTCCGTGTATTAGATAGTGTTTTCTGAAATCTTTAGCTATCCAACGGTATATTATACATCTAGATTACTATTGTGTTCAAAAATACAAAAATTGCATAAAAAAATATGTTTGCACTTTTCTTCTTTAGTTGTTTTATTAAATTCGCTCAACTTGTATATTTACCCGTTATTTATCAATGCTAATAAGATGATGATCCAAATTGTTGAAATCTACAACATTAGAGGTACTTTAGATGAAGAAAATTTAAAATATCGGCATTTAAGCCCTGGCAGACTATTTCACCTGAGAGTGTTCTTTCAAAGTTTGTGGACTACTCATGTCTAATTAAGACACTATTTTGTCCAAAATTGCATGATTATGAGAACAATAAATTCTCGAAACGTCACATAGATAAAATTGTTTATTCATTGACTAAAACCTGAGAACAACAGAAACTTATATATATATATATATATATATATATATATATATATATATATATATATATATATATATATATATACACATTAGACATATTTTATATATTTATATACAGTAACGGTCAAAAGTTTGAGACCACATATGGTTTACATCAATTAATCTGTTTAAAGCAGAATAATTAAAACTAAGCAAATGATTACATATTAAAAGAACAATATGTGAACAAATTAAAATTTTAAAATATGAACAATTTTGAAGTGATATCAGATGGTAATATATAAAAAACCATATTAAAGAACATAGGTAGTATATAAAAAGAACATAATTATTAGAAACGAGAAACAATGTGCATGAACAAAAATATTTCTTTTTTTAAAGTAATGTAATATTAAACTAACAATTATATGTGAGGATATATAACGGAAAAAAATATATGAATATGGAAAGGGGAAGGAAGAAATAAGGGTGAAAGGAGATCATAAGCAATAAGAAAGATAATACATACTGTCTCTGAGACGGTGTTCAAAGAAGTTATATTAAAGACGTTGTTTGCTGTTAAAATACGCTCTTTGCGTGGTACGGAATATATGGGAACTAGAGACAAAATGACGTGAAAAATTTTCCAGGAAAGTTTTGTTATGTTTACTGATTCGAATGTTATTGAAAAAAATAAAATGATTGGCTAATGTTTTTTAATACATATTAATGGTATAAAATTGGCGGACTGGGATTAAAAAACTGCAGAATTAATAAAAAACGCTGCAAATTATTACACAATGGTTTATTATTTCCAAATAACAATATTGGGGTATAACTGTTTATAAGGCTGTTGATAGGCAATTAAGTAATATGAAAAGAACTAATTCAAAGCATCATACAATAACACTACCACTGATTTCAAAACGCAATATCTAAGGTAGTTGTAAACCAAATTCTTTTTTTTTTTTTTTTTAATAGATTTATTGCTATTTACAACTGTATAATGATATACATCTAGTAAATGAGATACATGATAAAAATGTCATGGATTCACATGTGGGGATACTACCCATTGGCAGCTCTCCAAAGACTATGTTAAACTAGAAGGTCTCGTGGCCATCTTCTTTTCAGACGCCTCGGAGGATTATCAGGGATTGTAGAGGAAGCAAGGATTGAAACAAGTGGATTAGAGTGGGAATGGAGTTTGTCATGAAAGGAGTGGTACCTGGTTCGCGCCAAGTCAGCAACATAGGGAACGTTAAGGTCTTTATGGATGAGTTTATTTGTGACAAAATAAGGAGCGTTGAGGATTTTTCGAAGGATTTTTGATTGCAAGGATTGGAGACGGGAAGAATTTGATGGTTTAGTAGAGCCCCAAATCTCTACTCCATAAGTCCATATCGGTCTGATGATAGTCATATAGATGAGCCTTTTGTACTTAAGTGGAAGGTTAGAAAACCAAATTCAATGATTCTTTTTTCATTTGGTCCTAAATTTTTTTGGTGAATAGCACTGGGATCTTCTGGAACCCTGATTTGCTATCTACTTGTGAATGGCAAAGTTTAGTTTGTCGTTATCGAGTGTATAACGTAAATCATTAGTTCAAAATAATTGTTTTGATGCTAATAAAGTTTCTATTCATTTTCATTGTATTATTGACATGTAGTACTTTTTTCTTTTGTTTATCGCGCTTTACTGATTCTAAAACTCAATACACACTTTTCTCTATCTTCAAAAATAGCTGAGTTATAAGCGTATTTATGTGAAAAATATCAAGTTTTTTCTTTTCTTTTTTCTCTTTTATGTAATTATTAAAAAACAATAATGAATTTTTTTCTATATTCGAAAATAACGTAGTTACAAGCGTATTTATAAGCGAGATTTCATTTTTTTTTCTTTTCTTTTTTCTCTTTTATATAATTATTCGCGGTTATTTGGTTAAAAAACAATAATGAATTTTTTTTTTCTAACTTCGAAAATAACGTAATTACAAGCGTATATATAAGCGAGATTTAAATTTTTTCATTTTTCCTTTCTTTTTTTTTTTTTTTTTTTTTTTGTTTATCGCACTTTACTGATTTTAAAACTCTATACATAATTTTCTCTATCTTGAAAAATAACTGAGTTATGAGCGTATTTATGTGAAAAATTTCAATTTGTTTTCTTTTCTTTTTTCTCTTTTATATAATTATTCCCGATTTGTTGGTTAAAAAACTCTAGTAAATTTTTTTTCTATTTTCAAAAATAACTAAGTTATTGAATAAAATCCTTTTAATCGGCCGCCATTTTAAAATTAACCAGCTGATATCAACGTCTAGGTGTTAGATTCATCGTTGAATGGACTAGTATTTTTATGGCGAATTTAAAAAAAAAATTTGCAGTGGTTTCGGAGATATGCCGCGGACGGCGAACGGCGGGCAAACGGATTTTTTTATTGATGCAAGGAATTAGTCCGGTGGCGGTCATTAAATGAAACAACTAAATAGTTTCAACTATTTATTGTTTGCCAACGTTTCGACCCCCTTTGTGGGTTTCCATTCTCCCACCATGCGCCCTGATGATGACCAGTCTTTATTATGCTTATCAGTCTTTTGGTTAACAGTAAGGGGTTCTAGTTGTAAGTAAATGCATTATGTAATGAGTCGCTTGTCATGATTGGGAACAGTGGCAAGAATGGAAGTTTTATCAAAATCAAAGGAATGGTTGAGTGTTCTGAAATGTTTGAAGCGGTAGAGTTTTTTGAGGAAATGAGTATTTGTGTCAAATTGATGATGCGGTCTTTGAGGAGGTTTTTTGTTTCGCCAATGTAGGCTGAGTTGCAATTAGAAGTTCTGCAAGGGATTCTATAAACAATTTTTGAACGATGGTAAGTTGGTATACTGTCTTTAAGTCGGCTATATGGGATTTTAAAGTAAGTCTGAGGTTTAAATTGAAGGATTTTAATGATTTTTGAATTTTTATCAGAAAGAGAGGGGATGTATGGTAGGGATCTATATAAGGGAGTTAGACTGGGTTAGATGGAGTAGAAAGAGAGGTTTGGTGATTCCTGGGGTTATTAATGAGTTTGTTATATTTATGACTACTTGGGAAAAGGAACTAACACAGTTTACAAATAGAGTATTAACAAGTGTTTATTATGGATGGTAAATATTTTTCTAGGAATCAACAGACAACGCTCCAACCCACAATAAAGATTAAGATTTAAGAAATCGAACATTTCAGGTGTTACAACCCAATATTATAAATATTCGCAAAGAGTTCTGGTGGCTGAGTTAGTCTATAAAACCTGGTGTAATAGTACTACTACTCCTTCATTTGGTCTTAAGTGATAGGCAGTGCACTCAGTACCTTCACCTCATTCACCAGGTGAGCACAGCTCTCTCATTTCATCACTTATTTCCCTGGTATAATACATATATATATATATATATATATATATATATATATATATATATATATATATATATATATATATATATACATACATATATAAACATAGGCATGCCAGGATTTTCGTTGGAAGGGAGGGGGGCAAGCGGATCGAAAATATAAGTTATTATTTTCAAACACTGATTAAATACATACAAATTTGAAAATTGATAATCTGCTGGAAAGTAGTAATAACACGACAACGTAAAGATTAAATACTATTGATTGATTTTTTTCTTCTTTCTTTCCTTCGTTTCACTTTGGATTACGATGGATAAGTCACATTGTTATGTCCAGTAGTATATATTATGTGGTAATTTCTTTGGACATTGATTTTTGTCTTGCGCCCAGTACTGCTTCATTCTTTCCAATCGTCTTTTTCTTCGGATATGATGGATTTTGTTTTAAATTTATGCCTGTCTTGGAATCTTACTTTTTAATCTTTTATCTATTTCTGAGCTGTTCCATTTAGTAGTACCTTGTCTGTAATTTTCAATTGATTTAGGTCTTTTCTAATTTCTGTGAACCAGCTTGGTTGAGTTCTACGTTTGTAGAAAAAATCCAAGATTTGTTTAGTCAACTTATTCGGTTGCATTCTCTAAAGGTGTCCGTAATAGTTTAGTCCCCTTTTTCACATGATTTCTGTGATTTTTTCAATTTCCTTATAAAGAATTTAATTTTTAACATAGATTATTGTATTATTCTGAACTTTCGTACCTATAATTTTCCTTTTCTTTATTTCTACTTGTTCCACTTGGCCTTATCAATCATTATTAGGGTCTCTGTTGCATACACTCCTTCTGGCTTGATCGCTGTTTTATAGTGAGTAAAATTTAATTCCCATGAAAGGGATTTCTTGTAATAAGTATTTTTTGTCAGTTGAAAGGTTAATTTGATTATGTTTTTCTTGGATTCCATTTCTTTGCGTTCTGTTGCATCCCAATTTTTTTTTCAATTATTTGTTCATTGGGTTTTAGGTATTTGCTCGATTTTTTTTTTTTTTTTTATTGTACATTTATGTGTTCATAATTTTATTTCGTTTCAACGACGTTTATTTTTATAATTCAAATACATGTCCTTCCCTCCAACAAATACTAAAATATTAGAAAGATATTAAATTATGAATATTACTGACTTTCCGATGGTATATTTTTAATTGTCAAAAATAATAAAAAAATCTGGCTATTTTAATTTGTTGAAAACATTCTTCAATGCTTATTACGATATAAGAGATGCAAAATAACAAATTTTCTTCATTAGTTATTTGACGCATTAAAAATTGTATTCTTTTCTTTGAACATTAAATAGATATTAGCAAGGCAAGATTTTCGTAATGGAAATTGTTGAAAATCGTTAAGAGGGAGAGAGGGAGGCAGCAAGTGGAGAATATAAGTTATTTTCTTCAAACATTGTATAAGTACGTATACATTTGAAAATTCATTACGTGTTTCGAATTAAATACATTTAATAACCGCACCTTTAATCCTAATTTAATATTTTACCTTATTTATTTTTTTATTTGACCTAGCAATATTCTCAGCTCCCCATTGTCTACGGCCATGAATATTAACGATTTTATCGCATTTGAAACATTTGAATTTTTATTTTTTAAGTAAAATATTTTAAAAATTTTAATTTTCTTGATTGTTGTTATATGGGAATAAATAATAATTCGAAATAAAAACGATTTCTGAACCTAGTTTCATTACAACGTATTATTTGAGGATTTATTGTTTTTACATTTTTTTTTTTTATTAGAAAAATACTGCCTCAATCAGTAATAGAGGTTCTCCAGGAGCTATCTATAGTGCTGAGTGCTGGAATTCCAGTGCCGCGAGAAAGATGCCATTCTTCTATGGAGAGGGGTGTTCTGGGCGAGAAGACGGGTACACATCCTCATATCGGCGATACTCGCTTCTTCCTGTGTTTATTTCTTAATTCCTTTTTCATGGGTGTACGCTGGATCTTCGTTGGGAGGAGGCAAGTAGATTTAAAATCGTTTAGAGGAAAGCCAAGTTGATCGAAAAATATAACTTATTTAAAAAAAAAAATACTGTTTATAAGCATATTCATTTGGGAATTAAGGACGTGTGTAGGAGTATGACAAAATGTAACTACACCTTTTACCTTACACCTCATTTTACTTTTTTATATTTTATTTTTTCCACCATCTTTTATTAGTAGTTGGACCATTAAAACCGATGAAATAGAGAGGAAAATATCAAACTTTCTGATAATTACTTATAAATATTTATGGATTTAAAATCAGTAAACCTTAAATTGAACAGATAAAGGAGATTATTTTTCTAAATTCACAGTTGTATGCTTCTGTAATAACCTCAGCCTATACCTATGCCTCTTGTAATCTTTCTCAAAACATGAAGGGCAGATTTGGAGATAGTTTTTTGGACGAGTGAGGAAAGCGGAGGGGTTTTACTTCAATTAACTCAAACAGGAAAGATTATCTTATATCTTAAAACTATCCTAACCAAAGAAGGAAGGTTGAGGTTCATTCCGTAAGACCACGATGAAATTAATTTCACTCTATCCTTCATAATTTGCCTCGAAACTTTGAAACCACTACCAATCCGTGCTTATGAAGTTTCCTTAACCCCTAAGCACTTAAACATCGAATTTATACTCAACACGATTAAAAAAAAAAAAAAAAATCGTCGAAGTTGAGGTTGCTTCTAAGCAACACTGGATGCTTAGGGGTTTATGTTTTAAAACATTTTTTTTGTAGCAATTTTCTGGAAATCTAAAGAACAATCACAACAGAAGAAGTAAAATTTATTGATTTTAAGTTTCCGTATTATTAAATGATCTCTACAACTTGAGTATGTCATCGCCCTATTCTTGGAATTGCAATGGCTGAGAACAGATAAATTTAGATAGTTTAAATTTAGGGTGGGAAACCACGCTTCTTTATATGCATACTTTAAACCTAAACATCGGTTAACATTTCTGCGTGGATATGATCATATATATATATATATATAGTTTATTTATTTACAATGATAATTCATTCATTAGTCAATACTACCAATGTTTTTTATGTCATATACAACTATTATATTAAGTTTTTCTGTGATTAATACACTAAAGTTTACCTGGTCTTCTCATAACGTTTCCTAGATAGACATATTTTATTATTTTAATTGATTTATTTTATAATAATTTAAACAAGAGTGATAGGTAAATATACAACTAATTTTAGCTTTAATTTAATATACAAATGACCTTAACATTCCTATCCGTAGGACTAAAACTTTTGATCGTTCCTTCCTTGTTCGCTTCTATAGTTTCTGGAATTCTCTACCTACCCATATCCGCCATGCTCCATCTCTCTCCTCATTTAAATCCCAGTTTTTCCAATACCTTTTATTATCCAAAAAAAAAAAAAAAAAAGCTTAACAATTGTGATATTTATATTCTTGACATCAAACTGTAAGAGAGAAGAAATATTTGTTCATTGTCTATATTTAAACTCTGTTATCTATTAATTTATTTATAATTTTGTTTAACACAATATTTTATAAGAATTGTTTTTATTATTTTTGTATATGTGTGTATATGTATGAATGTGTGAATATATGTATACACATATATTCATCCATAATTGTAAATAGTAATTAATTATGTTCCTTTTATCTGTTGGCCAGACATGTTGAATATTTCAACTGCACAAACCTTTTATTCTTAATGGACCCAGTCTCATAATAGAAAGTATTTTCTATTCTAAATATTAATTAAGTATTGACAATAGGTAGATTTTCACAACATTTTCGAATTAAGCATCGACTAAAAAATTATGTTTTATTTCTAAAAAGCACACGGATATTAATCAAATAGCCGAGAAACACATGAAACCTTTAGTCTGATTCCATTTTTTTTAAGAGACGGAGGATGGGATAGTAGTTTCGTTCTCTAGCTTTGTGTTCGAGCTCTACAATTTGTTTTTTATACTATCTGAAAATATATAAATTTTAAATGGTGAAATATATGTGTATATATATATATATATATATATATATATATATATAATTTCAATGTTACATATATATGTTTTTGTTTTTTTTAAATCAAAAGCATTTTTTTCCCATTTGAATTATTCCTGTAACATAAGTGTTTCAGTAAGGTTTATAATTTATAGTCAGGTCCTAAAGTCGACTGGGCGAAAAGAATCAAGAAATGTTGACTTTTGTCACACATAAATCACAAAACATTATTAAAGTCTGATAAAACTGATACTCTAGCCAGTCAAAATGATTTTGCTACCTAAAGCCTACGTTTTGACCTAAGCATGTGGACCATCACCTGGGCTAAAATTAGATCAGATATACACGATATATATATATATATTATATATATATATATATATATATATATATATATATATATCGAACCATCTCTCCCTTCATATACATACATATGTTTCGGGTGGCGGTCAAAAAGAAGATAAGAAAATTATGAAAAACTATTTAATATCCAACGTTGCCTGTCATATATATATATATATATATATATATATATATATATATATATATATATATATATATTATATATCGAACCATCTCTCCCTTCATATACATACATATGTTTCGGGTGGCGGTCAAAAGAAGATAAGAAAATTATGAAAAACTATTTAATATCCAACATTGCCTGTCATATATATATATATATATATATATATATATATATATAATATCGAACCATCTCTCCCTTCATATACATACATGTTTCGGGTGGCGGTCAAAAGAAGATAAGAAAATTATGAAAAACTATTTAATATCCAACGTTGCCTGTCATATTATAATATATATATATATATATATATATATATATATATATATATATATATATATATATATATATAATATATATATATATATATAAAATATAAATGCAATAAAAACACAGAAGTCTACGATAAACACATAAAATAAAACAAATATTTAATGATGATGATATATGTAATAATAGGGATACTATTATTAATTATTCAAATGATAACTATTTATCTTTATTATTATCATTTATATCTTTTCTATTAATTTATGTTTTATTTACTTTTGTTTTTCTATCTTTTTCTTATTTACTTATAATTTTATTATTTCAAGATCTTCAAAGAGGTTCTTGTTAATATTTCTTTATATAAGCCATAATTGACAAAAACAAATTGTTAAAAATCATTTCAAATAAATAAAACTCTCAAGATTTAAAAAAGGAATAGATTCCTTGCTAATTAGGGTTTTTGTGTCTCATGTAAAAATATAATAAAAAAATATATATATAATTATTTAAACAAATATTTAGTCGGTTCTCCGGATTAATTTGCTTTATACCGTAATTAGATTGTTATATACCATTATTAGTTTTTAAAATGTTTGGAAATTCAGAAACGTAATCTTCTAATACAATTTGAAGGAATCATATTGTTTTTTACACAATAGTAGTACAATTGATAGTATCAATATTAAAAAGGATACCTTTTTATGACTATTTTTGTTTAGCTTTTGTATAAAATCAATATGGTTAATAATTTACTAAAATAATTATCAGATTGTTATTATTTAGGGTAATATGTATTTTTATTATGTAATATACGTTCATCATTTGTAAATAGATCCAACAAAAACATTTATTTCTTTAAATGCGAGAAAAAAAAAATTAATTTTAGTGTGTTAGTTAAAATTAAGTTTAGTTGTGGATTAATTTTTAATTTTAGTATAAAAACATTTATTAAAACTCGAAAGGAAATCTGGTATTAGGAAAACACTTAATTAAGAGAACTTGATCGTGGCCTTCATACTTAAATTACTCGTGCATAAAATATTTTCCCTTTGGCACCGTTAGCCTTGGAAACATGTGTCCTTAGTTGGTAATGACCTACTCACGCTTAGGATGTTTTTGACTACTCTCTTCAATATGAAAACTATCAACTTTTTCCATCACTAATGTAATATTGGTAGTTGAAATTTCATATTTACTTTTTTAAAATACAATAAATACTCTTTATTAAGATATGAAATAATGCAATGTTTCCACTTCACTGGACTGCTTTAGTAACAAAACGATCTTGATAATAGTATCCATAAAGTGATATTCTTTCATTCATCAATCACACATTTCACTCAAGTTACACAAGAAAAATATGGCACATTAGGAAACGGGAAACATTTTTTTTTATCAAACTGTTTTTACAATTAAATTTAACTGAAATTTACAATTAAAAAACAAAATGGAAACAAATTCACATTATTACGGGACTTTTAAATGTAAATTATGAATGGTTATGCGTGCAAGATTCCGTGTGATGGTCAGGTGTAGTAAGCGTTCTAATTATATTTAGTATTTTGTGTAAAGAGCGTGGGGGTTGCGCTGAGGGGGTATCAGGCTGATGGCGGGAAGGAAAATCTAAATATAGAGGAACTGCTCACAACTCTGTCCCCAGTGGACATCTCGAGACGTTCCAAACACTTTCCCCGCTCAGGCAGCGGGCTTACCGATACTATCTTACTAATTCATGTTTTTATTACTAGTGAATGAAACTAGCTCGGCTTTCGCTAGAGAGCGCGCCACCAAGCAAGAGAAGAGTCGTGCCGATCAATTATTATTAAAGGTAACGATTATTATTCGAATAACATTCTTTACAAATATCATTTTTACTGCTAAATATGAAACGTCATTCATATATTTAATCGACTGATTTTACGCATCTTTCTCATTTCAGGATTCGACTAGAGATGGAAAGTTGAAACACTCGAATAATGCCCTAGTACCCTTAAAGCCACCGCAGATACGACCGAATGAAAATCAACCTGGTAGAAACCTCGAAACGTTTCGCCACGAATACCTGACGCAGCCGAGAACAATTCGAAACAGGCCCAGTGTCGACTCGGTTCAAATACAACAAGAAGGCATAGTTTATTCCTGGATGGTTGACGATCAGGTTCAAAATGAACGTCTCATTTTCAGGAGAATGGGATTTCGTAGACGTGAACTGAACCGAAGTTTAGATGAAGGTTTAGCAACCGAATCACCTAGAAACTCATTCACGTCTTCAAGAAGTTCTGGTTCGAAAAAGGATCGAAGCAGCGGGATATTTTCTTTGTTTCAATGGTTCAAGAAGCAAAAGAGCGAAGACAGTAGTGATTTAGAAGTTTCCTCCGGTTTAAACTCGCCAGAACTACCAAGATCCACCTCCATAACAGGAAGTGTCGATACCTTGTTTAGTACTGCTACTGCCAACAGTTTTGCTTTTGTCCATCCTCTACAATATAAACCGTTCGGGTTAGCGAATCAACCTGAAATCAGAATAGCAGTTGGACCTGAGACGAATACATATAGGAATAGGATCAGGGAGAGAGAAAGATTGAGATATTTGGAAAAAAATATTTCACTTCGTGAAAAGTATAGATTATATGCTAGTGGAACCTTACCTAGGAGTGCAGATCATATTAATGAACTGTCAGATTACCAAATATTAGATGTTAAGAAATCACTTGACCATCTTCCAGGAAGTAAATATTCTACCCTTGGAAGAAAAAAGAGAAAGGCTCCACCTCCTCCAGTAAGTAACAGTTCCAACAGTGAAAATAGTCTGCCTGCAGCAGTGAATCAGCAATTCAGTGAAGGTATCTTAATAAAGCAGCACAGGAGGGCATCAAGTGAACCTGTGAAATATATTAAATTGTGTCATGTAAAGGGCAAAAGGAGAGCACCTCAACCTCCTGTTCGTGACAACAGCACAGATACAGACATTGTATCCGTGAGCACGACCAACACTAACAGCTCAAAAAGAAGTAAAAAGAAAAGAAGGGCTCCTTCTCCTCCAATAAAAAAAACTGAATCGGGTGATGAGCATATAGTCAATATCATCCGTGAAGCTACAGACAATATCTTAGATGATAAAAATTCGGACCAACACAAAGAAGATTCTAGAGACGAAACTGTTTCAAATGCTTCAACATTAGATATAGGCTGCTCAGATGATGTTATGTGCACAGATACTCTAAAATTAGAAAGAGGAATTCTAAAACAAAACATGGAAAAAACATTTTCTGAACCTAGGATGTGTCCATCATCACCAGTTTCCCCTCGCCCATGGTATAAAAGAACAACTGTCAATAAAGAAATGGGCCTTTCTAAGGAAAAGGATAAGAAAAATGAAAGAGATAGGAAAAAGGTTGAAGAATGGATGCTAGAAAGTGGCTTTCCTAGAAGATCATTATTAAACTCTGATAATAAATACAATTTTTTTTCGAAAGCTGAAAAGTCAGATGAGAAAAGAAAATCTCAAATATCAATTCTTACAAACATTAGTGAACTAGATAGAGAAGCAGCAGAAATCATTAAAAGAGGAAAGGAAAAAGAGAAAACCTTAATGGAAAGTCAAAATGCAATGTACTTTAATGATAATGGCATTACTGATGAAAATGAAATAGTTATCAATAATGTATCTGATAAGGAAGGACCTCCAAGAAAAAATTCAGCAAAAGAACTCATATCATTATTTAATGCAATAACAAATGTTACCAAAGTGACCGTTAACTCCTCTTTTTTTTCAAAAGATACTAGTAATCTGTTTGGCAAAGAAAGAGAGAAGAGGTTTGAAGTATTAAATAATACTATTGTCATGGAAAAGGACCAAAGCAGATCATCAAGTAGTTCTTCTAGGGACACCGCTTGTGCAAATGAAATCTCGATAACAAAAGTTATCAGCAAAAATAATCTGCAGGAACATGAGAACCCTGGAACATCATTTCCTGTATCGAATTCCAGCAGTGAAGGAAAAATAGCTAGAGTTACTATTGATGAAATCGATGAATTTGATGCTGAAAGAAATTCTAAATCTCAAGTTTTATATGAAGCCAATAGGCAGAATCGGCATCTCTCTCCTCCAATTCCAACTATAACAGAAGTTTCAGAAAGTTCGGCAAAATCAAGTCCTGCTTCTACTATGGGCAGCAGTAATACTAATAGCAACAACAGTGATTCAGCCACTCAGCCCTCACCTGAACCTGTTCATATGAAACACATGCAGGTTTGGGTTTGTCCAAGGTGTACATTAGAAAATCTTAGGTGGAGAATAACTTGCGAAGCCTGTGATATGTGGAGGCCCAATCCTTTTGAATTAAGAGAAAGGTCTAAACAAAACAAAATACAAAATAACCCTACAGAAAACCAAGATAAGAGTGAAACAGTTATAAAAACAGGACCATCAAGTCATTTGTATCCAGATTTACCTAAAATTACTAGTGGAAATAAGAAAGAAAATACCTCAATGGCATCTAGTCAGGAATCTGCAAATAATTTAATTATTAATAAAAAAGAAATACAAGATGAAAAGCATTCTAAAAATACTGACAAAGAAAAGAATTTAGAACCAAAAACTAAAAAATTTGAAGTTGGAAGGGATAGATTAGATAAAGATCAAGGAACTATAAAATTAATAGTTACAGAACAGGAACAACAACAAGCTGAAGAAATTCGAAAAGCACGATTAGCATTTTTTACCAAAGAAAACTCTGAAGAAAAACAAAGTATTGAAAAAAATAATACAACTGAAAAAAATGATAAAACTCCTATAGCAATTGTGAATAGTAAATTAGACACAACTACTAGTGTCAAATCATCTTTAGTATCTCCTGTTAAATTAGAATCAATCCCCCTTGTTAAAACTGATACCAGTCCTGCCGTAAAAGCGAATAAAACTCCCTTGTTAAAAGCAGAAGCTAAGACAAGTACAAAATCAGATACCTCTTCCACAGTAAAAACCGATGCATCTCCTGTTGTTAAAGAGGATATAATTCATATTTCAAAAGATATAAATAAATCAACGGTAGTAATTACTGATGATGATGAAGAAAAAAGAAAATTAAAAGAAATGTTAATTGAAATGAAGCACTCTCTGCCCAAAAGGCCAAAACCAATTAAAAAATCAGTTGACGAACCAAGTATTGTGTCTGAAAACAAGATAGAAAAGCCAAGCGATTACTTAAATCAAAGGCCAGTTCCTAAAACCTCTACAACTACATATTCTAACATCATTCCGAATACAATTAAATCACATGAAAATGAAGCTGAAGCATATTTAGTTGAAAGTGAGTGTGTTATTGAAGAAATCAAAATTAAAAAACCTTCTGAAAAAGTTTCATCCTCAGTGCAGACAAGTGGATTAGTGAAACAGATCTGTCCTAAACAAAAAATATCTTCTGGTAAAGAAGTATTTATACCTATCAAAGTCGAGGAACATTTGATTAAAGATGGAATACTCTACACTTCTGTTTCAAAAGATACTAGACGTATTGGTACAGGTACCTTTGAACTTTTAAGACCAAGGGATTTTGCGAATATTGAGGCTATTAAAACTGAATCAAAGTTGGCTCCTGTTCATCTTTATGCAAATATAGGAAACAGTGAAGATGGTGATAAAAACATTAAGACTGAAGAAGCACCACTAAATTCATCAGCATATATTGACAAATTATCAAAACAACTTACTAAACCACAAGGAGTTGCACACTTCAAAGGTATTTTCTAATATTGAAATTATGTAGTATATTTTTTTAGATGAATTTAATGCATTATCAATATTTTTTTTTTTTTTTATAGCCCGATTGGATATGAGTAATGATAAGAACTTGAATACATTGGCTATAAACCGATTGTTGAAAAGGCTAGAGGTAGCAATTGCCGGTGGAAACCATGAGCTTGCTGCTACATTAGCTCGAGAACTTGCACAACTTAAAGTAAACTGTTCAGTTATTAGGCAGAAATCTGTAACTCCTTGTAATAAAATTCTGTAAGTATTGGCAGAAATAATTTATGATTTCTATAGTGAATAAATTTATATAAAGATCTAAAAATGTATCACTGTTTAGTAATGCTAATAATGATAAAATATTGGTAATTTTGTTTAATAATTAATTTAATAACTATTTAATTTTGATCATCTGAGGTTCCTGTAATGTTAATTTGAAAAAAATATAAATAGACCAATTAACTGGAAATTACTTGTAAATAGGAATAAATTACTTAGCTAAGAATAATACAGTATCATATGAAGTACTCAAAACCTTAAAAAGTTTTTATAGTAGTGTTTAATAATTAATAATCTATTTATTATTTTAGTTATATATTTTAATTTATATCAATATACCATCCTGTTACTGATTTGTAACTTATGATATTAAATGTTTGATGTTTTAATTTAGTCAGTAACAATGCAGCTTTGAAATTAAATTTACTTATGTAGAAATCAAAAAATTAAAAAAAAAAAAGTAATGATTGCCAAATATAATTAAGTAATATAGTGCAATTGAAAAGTAATTCAAAATACCGAAGAAAAGAATAAATTAACATAAAAAACATTTTTTTAGCACATGCACCACTCTGGGTTTTCTTGTTTCTAATAAAACACTTCTTACATGGTCGAGAAATTATAATAAAATAGAAATTAATGGTCTATCATGTATCTCTTATCACATAAAAAGTCATCATTTTTGAGATTATATTAATAAAACCAATTTAAATGCAGATCTAGCAACAAAACAATATTAAAGATGAGGTGATTGGGGTTGTGGTCATAAAAGATTAGGAAATAGTGAAAAACAACTATTTATTAACCAACCTTTTTACTCACATTGCTTATTTTCATCAGGACTGCTTCGTTGAGGTATTTGCATTCAGCTTCCATACATCAACGATAAAGACCCGTTGATTAATACTTTTTTTGTTCACTGTTTGCTTATCTTTTACAACAGACACCCGAAACAGCTCGTCCTTCATATTGGTCACACTCTCAACTATTTAAACTTACATTCCAAGGAATATACTTCTGTACATTCTTCCAATAAACAATTTCTTTTATACCCTCTCCCTAATAACTCAATAATAAGATATTTCCTATCACATCATCAGCATTACTGATTTGAATTTTATAACTTAGAACAAGGTATTCAAAAAAGGTAATCAGTTATTGATTGAAACTATTAATTACCAAAAATTATATCAAACTAATGAATTATTATTGTTGACACTTTCATTTCAATTCTGTTACATTTGAAACTAACATTTCATGAATTACAGTTATACTGCCTAAATAGGCATACATACAGGATAATGTTTATTAAGCATTATAATTTCTCAAGATCAATTGTTTTTACTTTCATAATAATTGCTGTTCATATTGCTCTGATTTAGTAAATTACTTCTATTATAATTGATCATATTTCTTATTATTTATCAAATTTCAATTTGGGAACCAATATTCATGAGCAGTTCACAGAAGCAAGAGTATTTTGTATGGAACAGCGATTTAGTTACCTTTGGAATGCACGTGTTTTTTATTCCAGATTATTATGAATATAAATATATTCTTATGCATTACAATGTGATTTATAAAACTGATATTTACACTACTTTTTTCCCCTTTCAAGGGTTGAGATGTATGTTGAGGATAAAGTTTCACATCAAGGACCATTTCCTATGAAGATATCAGCATCATTAACGGTGAAAGAATTAAAAGATAAAATTGAAAGGGAATATGAAATCCCGGCTAATGTCCAAAGATGGATACTTGGCAAACAACTTGCTGCTGATGATGAAGCAACTCTGGATAACATGGGAATAAATAAAGATGGATGTCCAATTTTTCTGTATTTAGTAGCTCCACCAGGTACATACAAATGTTTATTTTATTCTTTTTAACTATGATATCATGAAATTGCTTTAAACTTTATTTTTTGTAACTTCTATGTTTTTGTTATTGTTGGCAATTAATTATTTTTTTGTTATTGTTTGGCAATTAATTATTTGTTTGTTATTGTTTGGCAATTAATTATTTTTTTGTTATTAAATTATTTTAACAGACCCTGCAAAAAAGATTGTAAAGCAAAATCGAACATTATTATTTTCATTGTTGGCATTAAAAATTGTCTTACTTTTTTTGCTATATTCTGTTTAAAAAAATAATTGATTTTAATAGACTAACTAAAATGATCTGAACAATTTACATTAGAATTTAAAATTACTTTATTGAAAAAACAAAACAAAAAACAGTCTACAATATATAATTAGAAAAGTATGTCGTTTTTTTTTTTACATATTTAAAAAAATGTTATTACAGGACTTATTTTACTTGCCTACTTCTTATGTTTATTTAAATATTAGCTTTATATTGACTTTATTAATCTCCCAGTTTTTATTGATTAAAAATTGTTTTTTAGAAATCACCCAAAACAAACCAGCTACTGATTTTGGTATTTTGCAAACAAAATTAAAACTTCCGACAACAAATACATCAGTCACTATTGATATCAGTGAAAAGGATCTTCAAGAAGCTGGACCATCTGGAGTAAATAACAAAACTACTCCAGAAAAAACTGAAATTATTGAAGATGCTCCTTTAGTTACGGAATCACCACCTAGTCCGAAACCCATTGGCACATTGGCACTTGGTAAGGCTTTTTTTTTTTTTTTACAAATTATTAGTATCATTATTATATAATGAATTAAAGTCTATCAGAAACATTAATAAACAACAATTTATGGATTGAGAGGGCAAAATCTGAAACTTCGCAACAATCTTTACTGGATTTCCTAACAATAATTTTCCAAATAATCAAGTTTTATTGGCGGATCTCATCACAGTAGCAAATTCATTATCAATTACTAAAGAGGGATCTTTCTTGAAAGGAAGTTCCATGAAATTAGATTAAATGTTTGCTTGGAATTTATTTATCAAAATAAAATTTAGTATCTATTACTCATTAATCGTTAATAATTTTGCTTAAAGGTTGGAAATGTGAAATTTGTACTTTGATGAACAGTCCAACGAGGCCTGGTTGTGCTGCATGTACAACAGAACGTCCAAAAGATTACAAAGTACCAGTAGAGTACCAATTAAGTGAGGCAGAAATTTCGAGGATTAATAATGAAAAAGTAACTGAAGAGAAGTCAACAAAGGTAAGTAGTTCGAAATCATGAAAAATTGTATTTCTTCTAGGCCATGCTTTTAAAGGGAGTCACTAAGAATCACTCTGTTCCAACCATTTCGATATAAATGGAACAATCACGAGAGTGAAATAATTTGTGAAGTGATTAGAGCTAAATTCCAGTTATTTCTACCTATCATGCTACTGATCTCTAAATTATTTTCTAATATGCCTTCCTTTCGTAAGTAAATTATATAGCTTATTTTGTATTAAAGAGCCTCTATTATAGCCATATTAATGTGTGTTTAAGTGAGCATAAACAGCAACTGTAAAAAAATGGGGCCCTAAAATAACCTTTATTCCAACAACTCCAGCTGTTCCATTTTTGAATCATCTCCAAGAAGATCAACAGAGTTCTATGGAGTTATTTCAAATATTATTTTTGTCATGATTTATAGTTATCTTTAAAGATAAAATGTGATAGAAGTTACTGGATGAAGAAAAAAAAAATCATATTATTATTCAACTCTGATTAAAAAAATATATAAAACTTTAAATAAAAAAAAAATTGTATTATCAATAAATAATAAAATTAAATTGACAGATGAAAAACAACAAATTTAAATAAAAATTTATGAAAGCTTTTCACCTACTTTCTTTATTTAAAAAATCATTTATTAATACATAGTTAAAATATGATTATTGAAAAAAAACATATTCAAATTAATTATTCACTTATCTTCATTTTGTTGACATAGAGACTGGGGTGAAAAAGCCATTTTAAGTTTAAAAACTTAAAGTTGTGTTCAACACACGATTTTGACTTACCTCTGTTGTTAAAATCAATTTAATAAAACTTAAAGAATTACATTCAGTTTTGTTGGAAGCATATGTTTAGATTGAATAATAAACAGTATAAAATTGATATGTACAACAATCATCTAAGTTTATGCCCACTTTGTCACTTTACATTACCTTTTAAAACTTTGTGTATGAGATAATATTTTTTTCTAAAATCTTTAGCTTTCCAATGGTATATTATACATCTATGTTACTGTTCATATGTTCAAAAAACCATAAATTTTATTTAAAAAATATATTTGTTCTTTTCTAATTTTGTTGGATGTCAAATTCTTTCAACTTGTATATTTAACTGTTTTTTTCAAAGCTAATAAGATGATGTGTTTAATTTATATTTTTAATAAAACAACATTTGAGCCCTGTCGGACTATTTCAATAAGCATGAAACCTAAATGATAATACCATTAAATTTTACATTGATTCAGTGAGTTTAATCAAAATTGTTCGAGAAATTTTTGAGAAAATCGTAAATATTTTTCTGAAATAAAAAATCTGGTAAGCGCAACACACGACTTTGCTTACCTCCGTTGTTAAAATGGATTTTAAATACAGTTAGAAATGAAATATACAGGTAAGTGAAAGTAAAAAGGTTGACTTAATACACTGTCTATCACACAACACACACACAGACCTTTTTGTGGGACTTGGTTATTTGGACTCAGACAACCCTAAACCGTATATTTCTAGTGAAAACTGGAATTAAAAAATTGTCATGGTTGCAATACTTCCCTTCACTATATATTTTATGTAAAGGTAAGTGAAAGTAACAAGAAATATTTTTTGTAAATATTTCGGAGTAAATATTTTTTTAAAGATTTGTTTTAAATAATAAATGCTCACCATTTTCGGCTACTTCAACACTTACTGGACAAACAATCAAAGCTTCCTCTTAACTAAAAAAGGCTCATCTACATGACTATAATAAGACCAATCTGGACTTACGGAGTAGAGCTATGGGGGTCTACTAAACCATCAAATTCCTCTTGTATCCAATCCTTACAATCCAAAATCATTCGTAAAATCCTCAATGCTCCATATTTTGTCAGTAATAAACTTATCCATAAAGACCTTAATGTTCTATATGTTACTGATTTAGCCCGAACCAGGTATCAATTATTTCATGAAAAACCCCATTCCCACTCTAATCCATTGGTTTCTATTCTGTCTTCCTCCTCAATTCCTGACAACCCTCTGAGGCGTCTGAAAAGAAGATGGCCCCGAGACCTTCCAGTTTAGAATATAGTTAGAGTGCTGCCAATGGGTGGTGCCTCTACATGTATTTCATGTCAATTCACCATATGTCCATTACATTTACTTTATGTATTTTGTATACAGTTCTAAATATCAATAAATATGTTTAAAATGAAAAAAAAAATAGTAATAATAAATAATTATTATATTCATGTGTAGTTCAAGGTTATGTCTTTGGTTTCTACAATATTCTTTCTAAACATTATATAAAAACTACTGATTTAGAAATAATTTTTTAGGCTGAAGAAGAGGAAAAAGCAAAGAATTACCAGAAACTTGTTGACTTGGAAAAGGATGATTTAATAATATATCCAGAAGCCTTCGAATGTCCTGTATGCCTAACTGATTATCCTCCAAGGGAAGGAATTGTATTGAGGGAATGTCTTCATGTATTTTGCAGGTTATTTATTTTATTTTTAATTAATTTTATTTTCTAATTTATGCCATTTCAATTAACTTTTAAATTTAATACTACGCAGTTGTTTGACTAATTAATAATTAATTTAATTTATACTCTTTATTTACAGTTTTTCATTTTGTTTCTAAATATTTTATAAGATTATAAAAATACCCTACTTAATTGTAAAAATTAAATTTGTTTGCAGAAATTGCATTAGTAATACTATTCAGTTCAGTGAGGAAGCTGAAGTGAAATGTCCTTTCATAGACAATAACTACACCTGTGATAGTACTTTGCTACAACGTGAAATAAAAGCTGTATGTAATAAATCAACATTGTATAAAAAAAATAACAAAATAAGATTTGATAAAATTAATAATTAATATGACCTTTTCCAGTTAGTGCCTCCTGAAGTGTACGAAGAACACCTTGCTAAGTCCATTGCATTGGCAGAAACCAAGATAGGAAATGCATTTCATTGTAAAACACCAGATTGCAAAGGTTGGTGCATTTATGAAGACAATGTAAATACTTTCCATTGTCCTGTCTGCACTCATATAAACTGTTTGACATGTCAGGTAATTTTAAATTCTAGAAATAGAATTATTTTTTTAGATTAATAACCTTAATTCTCCACTAATAGCAACTGATTTGAGGAAACCAGCCTTCTATTATTTCTATCTTCTTAGTCAATTGATTTGTATTTTCCTACTTCAAGACTGAGTTCCTTATTTTCTCTCTCTTATTTTACATTTTAGTTACTAGGAATCATAGATAACATAGAACTTACAGTTTTCATTACAATTATTTTTCCTATAGGAAATAATAATTCATAAATATATCCTCTCCCACTCAATCTTAACCACCTTTCCAGCTGACCACAAATTGGTTCAGCTGTGATTAACTTTTTGATGAATCGTTTTTACCCTTCCGAGAGACTTAAATTAAAAAAAATTCCACTACTAATTTAAATGTAGTATAATATAATATACATTACTACAAAATATAATAAAACTAAAATATGTATTATTACTCTCGATGAAAAACTCTATCTATCTAATCTTAACTTTTCTGTTGAAACATGTAAATGTTTATAAATAAATCAAATTTTCATTTTATTGAAGTATTTAAAAAAAATTGTTATATATGCTATATATGAGTAATGCCTGTATAAAATAATCATAATAATTTACAAATAAGATTAATGAAACTTACATTGTGAAATTATATAATTAATACTTTATTATTGTTTAGGCAATCCATGAAGGACTTAATTGTAAACAATTCCAAGAACAGTTAAATTCTAATTCAGATATGAACATCGAAGCGAAAAGAACAAAAGAAATGCTTCAGGTAAATATTTTTTTTATTGCATAGTTAAATTATGTGTTTCTTGACTAATTGAAATACTGATAAAATGTCATGTATTTCAAAGGAAAAAAATTAACTAGGTATTATAAATGTAACTATTCTTAATATCTTTTTAAAATTGATTGGTTTGAAATGTCTAAATAAAATGGTTTTTAATTAGGAAATGGTTGATCGAGGTGAAGCGATGAACTGCCCAACTTGCCAAGTAGTATTAATGAAAAAATGGGGATGTGATTGGCTGAGGTGTTCAATGTGTAAGACTGAAATATGTTGGGTCACAAGAGGTCCCCGATGGGGCCCTAATGTAAGTAGTTAATTTGGTTGTATTTCATACATAAAATAACAGATAATCCTAAAACCTTCTGATAATTTAAAATATACAATGATTCACCATTGTCTTGTCTTTATCTATCTATACTTAAGCACTTCAGCAATCCAATACTTTTTTTTGTCTTCGTAAGTGCATGGAAATATCTACTGCCATCTCCCAGTCTTGGTTTCATCTCTTTTTAATTTAAATTATTCGCAGTTGCAACTGATTCTAAATATTTAAAATGCTGAAATTTTGACCACACACCAAAATGTAATGGTTCCCTTGCCTCTTCTTTATAGAGGGGCCCCGTGTATTTGGTCTTGTCTGCACTGATATCAAGAATGAATTTACTAGCAGCCAAATGAAACTCCTGGAAAGCACCAGATAATGCTGTATAGGTTCTGTCTGGGATAACAATGTCATCCGCTCATAGGATATTTTCTGTTTTTAATGTTTTTTAACAATTTATTATTTTTACCATGTTTATTTTTGAGTTTCCCTGAAAATTATTGTTGGTTCATGGTTTAAAATAAAACCATTGAATAAATTATACAAAACTATTTTTATTAATCAAAATACACTCGATAAATGTTGATAAATTTCTGCCAAAGCATTAATATTATTCAGTTCTTCTGGATAGAAAAAGTAATCATCTACTATTAATGTTAATGAATTTTCTAATAAATTTCAATAAATCAAAATTTGATGTTTTCAGAAGTTACTAGAATATTAAAATTTAAAAAAAAAAATGGTAGTTTGAAGGCAAAAGGTCTGGGGAGAGTAGATTGAAAAAAGCTTGTTTTTGTTTCAATAAAGAGGTGCAGCATTAAATTCAACATGAAGATTTTTTTTCGGTCATATATTTTTTGAGGAATCGAAGCTTTAAGCATTTTTTCCTTTCCAATTGCATTAAGGTAGACAGCTGTGTTCAATTTTCTTACTGAGAGTTTATCTTGAAGCTCTCAAACAGTTGCTCTGGAATATTATATTGCTTGACTGCATTTAAACTCATAAAATAAAATTATGTAAAAATAAATGGGAATGAAATGAAAAGAATAAGTTATTTCCGACTAATGGAATGCTACAGAAGATTGAAAACAACATTATTTTGGAAGAGCATTAATGTGTTGACACCTATTCAAAAGAATGATCCCTCGGCCATGAACAGTTGGTTATATAAAAGAAACATTTAATCATGCATTATTTTATGGACTATCCAATGTCTATACCAGTATTCTCCATCTCTCTATATTTTAATTTTTTTTTAATTTAATTCATTTTTGTTTGTTTATTTATTTGTTAAATTAATCTATCTCATATTAAAAAAATTATCATCAAGAGTATTCGACTTTAATTATTTACTAACAATTATTTAACATCCTAACTCTAGATATTTCACAGCCCATCTTAACTTTTCTTTATTTGTAGGGTAAAGGTGATACCAGTGGAGGTTGCCAGTGTGGTGTGAATGGAGTAAAGTGTCATCCTAAGTGTACTTATTGTCACTAGTCTATAAATATCTTGACTAACTAGTTTTAATTTAATGTAATATAAAATGTATTCTAATAATTTTTATAAATAATAAATTATATTAAATTATGAGTTATTAATTGCTCAGAATTTCACTTCCAGTTTGACATTATTTATTTAATAACCTAATTTAAGTCTTATAAGACCTATGATATTATTTTAGAATAATGATATTATAATTCACTGTTTTATAAAATATAATTGATAAATTTACATCATTCAATTATGAATGGATGTAGGGTCAGTTTAAATTATCTTTGAAACAGTTTGGAGCATACTTTCAAAGGGAATTCATGCTCACCCATATATGTTTATCAAGGATTGCTTTTTGGTTTCCATGATGTAAAAAAGCTTCAGAAATTCAGCTTCTGGAGTCAATTTATAGGAAAGAAATTTTAGTTCTTATACATCCGCTAATCCTAAGCAGGTGTAAAATGTTAGTCTAGATCAATTGGTCTTACATTTTTTTTTTTTTTTTTTAAATATTTCAAATCAAATATTTAAAAATATGAAAATAACGCACTATTCTCATTATCAGATAACTAAAAATAAATGAACAAGTGATAAAATTAAAGAAAGCTTATTTTGAGGAATTCAGAAATTCACAGTGCAATTATTAAAATGAACAAAATATATTTTAAGGTGAAATTATGATATACCATCCTACAAAACAAAGGATTAAAAAAAATACAATAATACAATGTTAAAACCGATTCTATTACAAAACATTATTTCAGTATTTATAATATTTACTACATGTTTATATCGAATAAGTTATCTGAAATCATTTCTATGCTGCTTGAATAAAACTTTAAAAATAAATGAGAAAAGTTTATATATAATTCACTTAAGCAGAATGTTATACTTACCTTCATTGTTTGTTAACATTATTTTTTTCACAGGTCTTGCTTCATAAAAAGGATCGAAGGTAGGGGTTTTAATATTTTCATTGTTATGTTACTTACTTAGTTCACTGATATTTATATGAGCTCAGATTTTCATATTATGAAATTAATTTGATAATGACTAATTCTTTTGTCGTTTTATTCATTTTAAATATGTGCTATTATATTAAAAAATAAAAAAAAGAGTATATTTGTAGGATAAAGCCATAAAACTTTCCTTTCTGATCTGAAATTTGATTTAGTTTAATAGAGATACAAATAAAATACATATTTTTGAATAGAAAATAGCTATTGATAATTTGTTCAGTTTTCATTGACAATCATGCACGGAGTTGAGTTTTTCAAAAATAGTAATTCTGGTTCCTATGATAAACTTGATGTGAAAAGTTAATTATATTGTGTATGAAATAATCTTAAATTAAGATTTTGTTTTTTAAATTATTACATTTAGCACAAAATAAATTTTCAAAAACTTTAGCCATTCTAAAAGGCTAACTCGTTTATGTGTCTACGTCATGAAAAATTATTTTCTTCTAAAAGCAATATTAATCATTAACAATTAATTTTTGTATTCAAATGTCTTAATAAGCTTCCTAATGCAAAATGACCTATTGCTATTTGGCTTCTCTCTCACTTTTTCTTTACTAACTATTTATTTATTTATTTTTGTTTCCTTTATATTTATGCTTGGATTATCTTTGATATAGACATCTTTTTGATTTGATGTAACATCTTTATAAACACTTTATAGCCATTGTATTGTTTTATTAATCTGAGAATAAGGGTCTTTTGAAATTAATTTAGAATATCATAAGAAATTTTGAGCTCTGCAAAAACTTTGAAATTTTGAAGATAGTATAATATCAATATTTTAATCACTACTTTTGGACCTTTACATGATTTTGATGATAAATCTGTTTTATATGAAAAATGAACAATCTAAAATAAAAGAAAACATCAACAGCTAGTTGACTAATTAATGTTCATAAATCAGTAACAGGACTCCCAACCACTACTAGCCCTGGTAAAATTTCAGTTTTAATTGCCATTTTCTTTTCTTCGCATTCTATTCCATTTTCTGTTCTCATTTTTTCATTTTCTAAATCCTTAGCAACACCTATCACTAATTTTACACTATCAAAGGAATCATGCCTTAAGAAGTTTTTACTTTTCTTTGTGCTATTACTGCGTGATTTAGTTTTCTCTGGAGTTCCAGCTTTGTAATTTGGTTCTATATCATTATGGTGATTCGTGTTGTATTCCCCTTTTGCATTGGCAGTTTCTGATGTGCTTCCCGTTTGTTTAGTTGGTGTCTTGACAATTTTCTGAGGTGTCAAGCTCTTAACATTTGCACTTTCCTTAATAGGTGAACTTCTGCTTGATTTTACACAACGTGGTGATTCATGAGGTGAGGGTAAACCAGACGATTGAAGCGAATCGGATGCTTTACCAACACTTCGGGTATTTGCTGGAGAAGATTGTGTAGATTTAGGTCTGTTTGTAACATAATCAGTGGTTGAAATGCAGTTCTTTTTTGGAGAAACTGGTGAATCTATAGTCTGTAAAGATGGACAATTGTCGGCGCATTAGAGGTAGTAAAATCTGATGATTTTGGACTTAAATTGGTAGGAGTTTCTCGTCTTAATGAATTTCGATTATAATTTGTTTTCCGCAACATTGCCTGTAATATGACAATTTTAAAAGATCTCTCCTTATTTCAATATAAAACAAAAGTAACTGACTTAAAAATAAAAAGTCACCTGAAAATTAAATGGAGGCTCATCATCATTTGAAGGATCATTTCTTGGTATTTGCTTTCCTTTTAATTCTAATTCAGCTATCGGATTGACTTTCATCTGGTTCTGTTTCACTAACTTTTCCCTAAAATAATTCAAAATCTCAAATAATTCAAAAGTTAAATGGAACCTGATAAATGATTTATGAGAGCAACAAACCTATATGGGCTCTTGTTTTGGGAACTTCCATAATTAGTTGCTGTTTCATTTGAAACCCCTGAAAATGCTTTTGCCTCTTCTTCTATCATACTTAAGCAGTTTGGTTCATTACGATATGGACTTTTTATTCCTTTTTGCCGTGGACTCCTACAAGTTGTATTATCAGGCTGAGGACTTTTGCATTTTGTTGCATTGTTGTCTTGTTGCTCGAAATTTTCCTCTTCCTCAAATTCTTCATAAGTATTATATTCAGATTTTTCATCTTCATATTGATCTTCAATCTGTTTAAAGAAAAATTTACAATAAATCCCAGTTCAAACTAAAGTTTATAAAGTAACATATATTTCTTGCATATGGCAGTATATTGTTTCAAGACCGAAAGATGAAAGTAAAAACTACTTTATTCATTTTTAGAATGATTTAAGATTGTTAACAGGAAAAGGTTGTCATAATGGAAGTAATTGGTACATAAATATATGATGAATGGCTATTAATAATCCATAGTAACTTTCATTTATCTATTTTGTACCTAGCTTCAAGTTAGTTCTTAAAGTACCCAGTTATCCTCATAAGATGGAATGTAAATAATTGGTTTAAGAGCTTGGGCATCTAATCTTTCACTTCAGGGATTATAAGTGCTGTAGATTTAATAATTTTTGAAATAATCTAAATTCAATCAGGTATTATTTCTGTCTTTATTATAATTATTATTTTTGTATTTCAATCAAAAGCGAACTTTGAGCTCAGACATTCTGTAGCAGGGAAAAAACATTGCGTTATTTTGAATGAAATGAAGAAAGAAATGCATTGAAAAATTAACAAATATCGAAAAAGCCTAATAAAAATCATGAAAAAGGTTATGTTCCTCTTATTTAATTTTTTTTTTTCCTTCAGAGAGAAATAAGAGTTAAAACACTTTTAAGGCTGAGTACAGTTTTGAAAGAAATAGGATTAATTTATTACAAATATTGTTCAAGTTTACTTATTTATTGGATAAAGTATAATGATATAAAAAGAGCTTATCTTACATTTGAATTTTATAATAGAGACACAAAATAAATATAGATATACAAACCAATTGAGCATAATATTTCTCTATTTTTAGAAAAAAATCCATAATGACTAACTACACTTTTTTATATCTAGCAACCAACATTTATACATGTCTTTTCTTAGGGAAAACATATTTACGTATGAAAATTTGGATATAATCCCTATAATTATTTGAACATGTTTTGTTTACTTTTGGCTCAATATCTATAATTTTTATATGTGATAATATTTTTTAGTACAATTGTTAAAAGTTATGTTATAATGGATACTGTAAAAGACGTTTATGAGCATATTATATTACAGTAATTTTTACTTTCACTTACCTACATATGAAATATGTAGTAAGGGAAAGTATTGCGTTCGTGAAAATTTTTGAATTCCAGGTTTAAACGGAAATACACGTTTTAGTGTCCCCTGAGTCCAAATGACTAAGTCCCACAAAAAGGTCTGTGTGTGTGTATGTATGTAAACTGAAATTTCATATTTAAGGCAACTATATGCCCGATATGTTATAAAATCTTTTTCATCAAAATCGGCTTACCAGAAGAGCCACTTTATACCATGCATTTTGCACCTATTTACGATTTTCTCAAAAACGGCTCTAACGATTTCGATTAAACTCACTATGTCAATGTAAAATTTAATGGGCTTTAATATCATGTAGGTTTCAATCAGAATTAAATAATCTTACAGTGCTTAAATGCCGATATTTTAAATTTTCTTCCTCTAAAGTACCTTTAATTTTGTAGTTTCTATAAAAATAACCATATTATCTTATTACCATTGATAAATATTATGTATATTAGTATGTTGAATGAATTCGATATTCAACTAAAGGAAAAAAAATGAAAAAATATATTTTAATGAAATGAAAAAAATATATTTTAATGCAATTTTTTGTTTTTGAACAAAAGAATAGTAATATGTATGATATACCGTTGGAAAGCTAAAGATTTTAGAAAAAATATCATCTCATACACAAGCTTGTAAAATTTAATAAAGAGTGATGATAATCCGATAAAACTAACTGATTATTTTGGACAATGATATTATAGATTTTTTAATAAAACACATGTTTCGACAGAAATTCAATTAAATTAATTCTTTATTGGTTTCACTCTTTTTTACCTCTAACTGTATTCTTTATTAAGAATGTATTAAATTCTTTAATTGTTTTTGAAAACGTAGGTAAGTGAAAGTTGTGAACTTATGCGATTTACTTTTTGATTCTCAAAAAAAAAAAAAAAAAAAAAAATTAAAGTTTGTGGCATATCGATTATACAATAAGATAAAATTTCAACCTTTAATCTCTATACATAATTTTTATTAACCCAGCTCTTAGCTAACACTGTTTTATTCTCTCTTATCTATTGTTTATAACTTTGAAATAAAAACTTGAATGATTTGATAACTTTTTTTTAAAAAATGATCTTCTTCCTTATTAAGTCAATTCTAAAGTTATCAGCAAAGGTAACTTAACTTGTGGTTCACACAGTAGGATTCTGGATGGAATGGCCAGGCTGTTATTTGTTTAAACTTATATCTATTAACTTGAATTATTATAAAAAAAGTTAATTTTAAGATAAAAATTATGGTCTGCTCTCTTTCTTCCTTTTTTTTATGTTTGATATACTATTGCATGTTTCAATTTGCACTCCATATAATAGAAATGATATGCAATGGCTCTTTAAATCGAGGAGGAACTGATGTCTTTAATCTTTTTTCTTGGTTAGATAGGGAATTGGATCCATGAGGGTGTCATTAAGGACACAATCACTTCCTGGTCGAAAGTTTGATTCTTTTGGAGCTTTGCTGCCAGCTTCCAGCCCTCTCTAGATGTTTTTGTTTATTTTATATATATATATATATTTTTTTTTTTTAAATCGTTCATATTATTATTTTAATTGATTCTTTTAAATATTAGAAAATTAATAAAAAAGAATGGGCCCTATTCAATGTGATACTGCGCTGCATCAAATTAGAGGAAGCCAAAAAATAGCTGACAATTCTCGTAAATAAAAAAACCTCAGATATTTGGGAAAGCATAGGTAAATTTAAGAAGCACCCTTTTTTTATTTACACCTACTGCACCTCATGTTCTATATGTTTATTTAATTTGTTTTCTATTTTTTTAAACTGTTTATATATATATATATATATATATATATATATATATATATATATCTACATTCGAAATTAAAAAATAAATCAATATAAATTGTAATATAACAATATAATGATTATTATCATATACAATATAATGTAGAAAACACTTACATATTTGTAAGTTTGTTCTTTATAATTCTTTTCAGCTGTTTTCGGATCCCTGTTATAGGGAGTAGAGATAAAGTTGTTGAATCGTTCATTTTTCTTTTTTGTATTTGGAAATGTTTCTTCCTCTTTAATAGAGAAATTTGTCTGGCATCCTTTGTCTAATTAAAAAAAAAAATTATTGGTATCAATTAATTTAAAAACATAGTCAACTTTTTGAAGAAATAATGTTATACAAACCTAATGTCTTAAAGGGTTCATCCCAAGATAAATCTTCATCATTGCCGATTCTGAAATAAATGAAGAAAATTAATTAAGTTTAAAAATATTGAAGATGTTCCCAATCCTATCTCAGTTATCTAATCTTTATATATGAGAAAATTTACTATAATGAGAAAGAATTATTTTGACTCAGCCAAAAAATTATATCAGAAAAAGATATATTTCTGCACAACTGACAAATTTAATGGTATGTCTTACGGTACAGCTACTGTGTCTCGCAAATGTGAAGATTCACAGTATGGATAATCTTTTATCCTAAAAGGTATTTTCCAAACAGTTGGAGTTTCTTCACCAATGTATACTTGTTGATCTGATTTGGTATCTATATTTTTTACTTGAACTTTTTCTTGTTTGATTGTTCGTAAGCTGCTTACCACATTTTGATTATATAAATGTACCTTAAAGGAAAATTTTTTAAAATAATTTTTATAATTGATGATTTGGATCATATAGATTTCATTAATGTATAATTTATAAAATTATAATTAAACATACCTGATAATAGACTTTTTATTTAATTTGGTATAAATGATTACATAAAATAAATGTACTGACTACAATATTTAAACTTTTTACTTTCACTTACCTATATAAAAGATCAAAAATATTTGTTTAGGTAATTTTTGTTAATGCACAAAGTTGTAAAAGGTAATGGATAGGGATGGATAGGATATAAAATTATTACTGATTATTATATGTTACAATTTAATATTGTTATATAACTTAATCTAAATGATATGTTTTCAACAAAACTGAATAAATTTTTTATTTAAATCAACTTAAAATTGTTTTCAACTTTAAGTTTCTTTAATAGTTATTAAATTGATTTTAACAGTGGAGGTAAGTGAAAGTCATGAGTTGCCTGCTCCAGATTTTATATTAACATTTACATGTTACCATGATTTTTAAGATTGAACATTAAATATTTTAGGTGTGCTATTTAATTATATTTAAATATATTCAGCATTTCCTTCTGGGATGTATTGGCAATGAATCTTTAAAATTATCAGTTAGGTCCTTAAAATTGTTGAATCGTCAATCCAAGACAAAAAAAAGAATATTCTGAATGTATAATGTCAGGAACGTATGCAGGGTGTAATAACTAGATTATTTCATTATATTCAGTTTTTTTCTGCATTAATTTTGTGTAACAGATTAATGTTATATTCTGTCACCACAGTAGACCCTTTCAGTCTATTAACATATTCCCTACAGCAATCACTTCAATGTACTCTGAATTTCTCCTTAATAAGCCGGAGTTTGCCAGTATAATACAACTTTCGGCTGAGGTCTATCATCCTACATATGGTACCTTCATCTTCATCCGTCTGTCCTTCAGAGATTCTCTAATTGAGCATACCCTGCCTTAGCTTGAAAATGACACTGAAGTCGAAAACTGAATCCCAATTCTTAGTGTTAACTTTTTGAAGGACATTCAGTTCTCTTTTTTCATGAAGGATAAGTTGATCTTATTGAGCACATAGGTGACTATTATCCTCCAGATATAAAATCACTCAATTTCCTTCTTTGATATTTGTTAATCTTTAATCAATAATCTTTTTATCATTTAAAAAAATTCATTTGATGGAACTTCTAGCATACCTCATATAGTTATAGTTTTGAGCTTGTACTGATTACAACTTGCATGACATTTCAATTTAGCAGAGTTCCAGAAATAATGGTATATAGCTGACTGGTACCATTTATGTAACTTTAAGTCTGTATACCCTTGTACTGAAAGTTGTTCCAAACTTGACTGATTTTTCAAAATGATAGTTCTCTTCCTGAACCAGAAACCAGTATTCAATAAACTGTTAAAGTTCTGCTCCGATCCCCAAAATTTTTAATTGGATTTCACTTGGTTCCACAATTGAATGAATAACAGATTTTAACATAGTACAATTTCAAAACTTTTTTGCCTTCTCTCCATTCCTCTTTCGGCTTAAGAATAATTCTAGTTATTGGTGTTATTTGACTTGGTTTCCTGGCATAGTTCCTTATCCCTTTTAAGTTCTTCTCTCTGAGTATATCAAAATTTTCCCAAGTGATTGCTAAGGAGACTCTTGGCTACCCTCTTCATTTTTCTTTTTACTTCCCACTTGTTTCACCTGCATCATATTATCAGGTTTCTGTGTTGGTCCATTCAACTGCTAAGGACATATCATCTCATCTTTTCTAAGGTTACTGTAACTGGACACACCTTTCCTCCCTAAGAAACATGGCTTTGTATTCTCTCATTTAGAATCCAGCTTATCGCTGTATAGAGAAGTAATTGTAAGAACAGTACAATACTTATGAACAGTTGAAAGGTTGTTCGAATTTATTATTTTTTACTGAAACAGTCATGACTTAATAATGTTATGTCTGAAACTAACTTAAATAGTTTATAATATTAATATGGAATACCTGTTGACAGAAATAAATGAATTCTTGATATTTTGCTGCTCTATACAGAATTAAAACTTGGAAAATGGATTTTGCTTTCCATCGATTGAAATATCTCCTTATGAAAAATACTGTTTCATCATCTAGTTTCCCTGAAAAAAATTAAAACAACAGTTTTATTTTAATTTATTTGTTTTCTTTATGAAAATCATATTGGAAAATGATTTAATTATTATTACCTGATGAAACATTTATCAATGGTCCATACTTTTTCCTAGCTACATAGCCTTTAATGTCTGGAAAAAATACATCATTGTAATAACCATTATTTTTAATATACATGGTAAAAAAAAAAAAATTCATTTTATTTTATTTTCACATTTCGAACTAGTAATAAGTACTTACTTTTTTGGATGATTATTGCTGCTTGCTCATCCGACATTTCAATAACTTCATTGGCTGAAATAAAAATTTTATATTGACACAATAAAACTTCCCTCTCCATCACTTTAAAAAAAATAAGTTAGAAAATAAGGTGCTTAACCAGAACTTAAAAATTACAGGTTACGTTATGATACGTTATTTTCCTGAGCCCAACAAAACAAAAACAGCTTCAGTCATGTTGATAATGTAGATACTAATAACATTTTCTTAAAACCTATCTAATATGATCTTTAATTAGTAGTAAGCAGGATTGTAAATTAATTTTATACGCTCTATTTTCAATAGCATTGTATTGCTTATATTTTAGAACAATAACATTTTTTTTTTTTTTTTTTTTTACATAATGATTATTTAAACAATTTCAGGATATTTTAATCAGACTACTAATAGATTAAAATTTTTGTTGAATAACAATAAAAGTATTTTTGAATTATTCCTCTTGGATGTCGTCATTACCAGACTCAGTGATTGAAGGTGTTGATTTCAGCTTTTTATTGGCTACATTTCTTTTTGCTAAGAAAGATCGAAGCATCGACTGGACCTTTATGATCTTCTTCACTTGAGTTTCATACATTCTGTAACAAATAATTAAAATATTTTTGTCAAGACTTTATAATATTATGCTCCTTCACAAAAAAAAAATTATGAGGTTATTGCATTTATGCTCACCTTGATAAGTATTCTTCATTATAATACTTGAGGAAAACTTTAGAATTTCCTAAGTACCATCCTTCTAGCTTCAAGCGAATCATCAACAGGCGGCAGTTATCTCTTGTTTTTTCAACTTCTTCATCAAAGTCAAAAGCCAAAAACTGATATCTATAAAAATTAAGAAGATTGTTTTACTGTCATAAATCACATAATTATATATTTGTAATTTGAACATTTGAATGAAGTTAAATAACTCCATGATTTATTTATTTTGAATTTCTGTGCTTGACTATTATAAGATTTACTTTTCCTGATAATAATAATCATTTCATTTTGAAAATATTCTAGACCAGTAGATCCCTACAAACATTTTTTGCAGACCCCTTCATACAACCATTTGAATAGCAAGGACACCCTAAATCCTAAATATTAGGATATATATTGAGATTTTTAGTGGGCTACATTGTATCACGTACATTGCATGCGAATACCTCTACCGAAACTCTATATTCTATAAACGGTTGAGGGGGGAAAATAAGAAAAAAGAATCAGGCTCTAGGAGTTTACTTCAATCTGCAATGCAATGACAAACTAAAATTTAATGTAGAACCTGGCAGATTAGTGGGGGTGAAAAGTCCTTCATTATGTTGTCCTTCAGATGGAATGTAAAATGGTGATCCAGAGCCTGTGCTAAGTCAGATACTCGCTAAAGGTACCCATCCTAATTAAACCTGGATAGGCAAAATTTAGTGTTTCCACTTTAATATCGTCTGATAGCCACAGTCGCAAAAACTGACATTTAAAAAAAAATTAGCTAACATTTTAAACAAGATGGTATTAATTCAAATACCATAAAGAAATCAAATATTCTTCTGCAACACATCATACATCTTCTGTCTTTAAGCGAATTATTTTCAACGTGTTAGAAAACAGCCAATTTTAAGGTTACGATTGTAAACAGTAGCAATAAACACAAGAATTTATATCAATGAGAATATTAACTTTGTTTATATAGAGCATGTGATTTTTATTAAAAGTCAAGGCTTCACAAATATTCTGCATTTAGGTAACTTAAAATAATTCCCTAATGGCATCTTGCAGACCCCCAGGGGTGTGCGGACCACTAGTTGGGAACCACTGGTCTGGACTATATGAGCAAAATCTATCACTAAAATCCATGAAGGTCCTGTGTTTCAGTTCCTAGTAAGAATTGGTATTTTTTCTAGGCCAATGGCTATATGGAGGTGATTAAGCCAAAATTATGCTGAGTTTTTTATAACTGCTTTATAGAGGCTGGACAAGCTCCAGAAGGGTCTCTAAACCCAAGGGTTGACCCATGGCTGATATAACAACGTGAATAATCATTATGCTAAAGCCTGATTCACAGATGCTGAAGATTAGCAGTACCCTACCACTCTCCTTTTTAAATAATGTACTTACTAAAATATGCTTTTTGACTTACCGGTCCAAACATTGTGCGAATGTAATCCTGTGAGAATAGCCCAGCTGCCTTGCTTTTGCTGTATCAATTACTGATAACGCTCGTAACTGTTGCCTGATGATACCTTGCTGAAAACCACCTGGAGTACCTTGAAGATCTGTTCGGATACATCGAACAAAATAGGAACTACCCGATGCTAAAGATTTCAATATTTCAAGAGATGTTGATTTAAATATGGCTGCGGCTGTTCTTATACCTCTCGTTTGAGAAAACTCTCCTTTTGAAGCTGTATTATAAGGCTAAAATTTTAAAATTTAATTTGGAAAATTATCTAAACCATTATTAGTATGAAATAAATACTAATTGTTTTTTCATCTAAAACATACCCTTGGTGTTCTGTTTGTATCAGCTAGTAATGCTGATCCCCAACTTTTCTTCTTAACAACACCAGCACCTGTTATAATATTATCTGTGTTGATTGTAAGATTCCCTGTTCTATTTAATTTGTTGGTAAAGAGTTGTTTTATATTATTGTTTGCCGAACATCTCAGAATTTCTGTTAGCTCTGGTGGTAGGAAGTCTCGATTTTTTGTACACATGGTAGTCGTTTGATATCGCACCTTTCCTGTGTAATGAGCAACAAAAAATTCTTCCTCTCCACATGAGAGTATGCGAGATCCTTCACCTTTCTTGTCCAGAGCATCTATTAAAAAAAAAATCATATATAGAGAAGTGAGAGTAAAAATCTAAAAGCATCTATGATTGATATTATATTGAAATAATTATTTTGCCAATTGCTTATAAGATCTTTTTATTTTTATTTGAAAATACCTATTATGTATTCTGAATCCATATTGAGCTTGTTTGCTTCATCTAAAATATGCATTAAACCATTAGGTTTGTTGAATAGTTCATCCATTGTTTCCCTGTTATTGTAAAATTGAAACTTTTTTAGTTGTATTTCTTCTTCCTCTTCTTCTTCCTGATTAATAAAATTATTATTATTATCAATGCTTTTTAAACTATACTAAGTGCCACTGATTTAGGTAAGTAGAGAGATGATACTTACGATTTCAGATATAAATATTTTTTGGTTGTAGTAGTACTGGAGTTGTTCATTCAGTGAATTTACAAAAAGTTGCTCAAGTCCATTTTCATCATAGCATTCAAAACCAAACATATCTAGTATTCCAATGAAATGGTTGTCTCCACTAATAAATAAGTAACAATGGACAATCGTAATTAATTAAAGCTTGAATTGTAAAGACTTAATCAAATTTATTACTTACTATACAGCTCTTAAAAGTGACATCTTGTAATTAATCAAATTAATAACCCAATCAACTACTCTTGCATATAATGTTTGTGCTAGAACATTTCTTGCTGCAATGGCCTCTGGAATAGAATGCTTTCTTCTCGCTGCAGTATCTTTTTCAATAACACAATAATTACAAAGTGCCCAAGTCAATCTTTTGCCATCAATTTCTAACAAAGTGGCCACTAAAATAAATTTAAAAAAAAATCAACTATTTATAAATCAAACATTAATAATATAAATGATGGTTTAGCTAGATCTTAGCATATTGGTTTTGGTAGAAATTATCAGGTAAATATGTTCATGTCACAATGGTAATACCATACTAGGAGATATAAACTAATTTTTTATGCTGAGCAGAAACATTAAATATATATAAAGAAACTTATTGACTATAAGACTATAATTCTAAACTGATGGAATAAATAACTTATATTACATTAGTTATTAAAAGTATATTATCATGAAAAATTATTTTACTATCATGAAATATATTGTTATCGAGATTATACACAAGAAAACAATGGTTAATATATATAATTTGAACATTTATTTTTATCTTTAATCCTCAATGTAAAATATATCAGATATATATTTTACAAAAAATGATACCTTTATCAACAACATCCACATCTTTAACATCTGCATTGCCGTCTTCATCTTCTTTATAGTCAATCTCTCCTAATAAAATTATGGCTGCAAGAATCTTCCAAATGAGATCTTGTTCTGATTCCTCAAACTGGAGTGCTGTTAGACTTTCTTTTAATTTCCTGAAGCAAGCCGCGTTAATTTCAGGTCTGTCTCTAGGACCCATTGGAGCTTTGTTATCGACATCTTCCTCTGAAATTTCTCTTCGAAAGTAACAGTAGGATTTTTCTCTTTCTAGCATATATGTTTCTAGATTTCCTTCTGAAGATAAGCCATCATATAAGTAATAAAATATGTGAAAGTTAGCATGATATGGTGACCTATAACAGTACAATAATAAAACATTATTAATAAATAATCATGCCTTGTATTAGGGAGATTTAATTTATGATAATTTTGAAAATATTCTTACCTGTTCCCTGTTACTCTCCACTTTTCCAGCTGATAGAGCCAAAATATAGCTCCCGAGACTTTGCCTGAATTTGAAAATGTTACTTGTGTATAAAGGGCATGTCTTGTAGAATTATCATGAAGGGGTGTAGCAGCATTTCCGAATGCTTGGATTATTTCAACAGCTTTTTTTATTTTATCACTAATTTGCTTACCATTCTGAAATGATAAAAAAAAATAATATCAATGAAATTAATATATAAATTGAATCAACTATCATAAGACAATAACCTAGAAAACTTTAATAAAATCAATTATGAGTATCCAAAATGTTTTTTTTTGTATTCTTTAACACTCAAAAAAACAAAAAAAACCTGTACCACTAAAACCCATGGAGGGTCTTGGGTTCAGTACACATAGAGATTCGTTCTGTTTCTAGGCCGACAGCCATGCAATGAGGTGATATGGCCTTGATTACGCTCAGCCCATAGGATTTTCCCCCAATTATTTTGGGTACCCACTTTATAGAGGCTGGGTCTACCCCAGGAGGGTCTCCCTACCCTAGGGTCGCCCCCCGACTGAATTAACAGTATCTGAATATCCACTAGACCACGCCCTCCTTCTCCTCCCCCCCCCTCCTCCTTTAACACTCAGAAATAAGCACATTCTTTGATTAATGCTCTTTCACATTACATAGTGAATATCTAGAAATCAGCAAGAATCTTAATTAATAATCTAAAATATTTATTGCAAGGTTAGGAAAAAGAAAAGATTATCTTGTCTGTCTTTTATTCCATCATCTTTTGGTTTGGGAGATTAATGATTTGGTTTGGTATTCTAATGTCATGAAATGTGTTGAAATAGGCCTCAGGAAGATTCTAGAATATGAGCTTAGAGATTTTTGTACAACTGTCAGTAGCTATAAGTAGTAGCTGCAGTTAAGGATATCTAGTAAACAAATAAAAAAAATAAATAAATTGCACTTCTTATAGATTTTAAATAAAGTGAGGACTGTTTTAATGGGCCAACATGGCATGGAGAATACAAAAATTTAGAAGATAAGATTTAGAAAAAAATCTTAATTGTAAACAGAAGGTTGTTCACCTCCTTCCATGTCATCTCCGACACATACAAAATAAATCTGAATGGTATTCATTCATCATTGTTAATCATGACTAATGATTAATTGGTATTCAAGATGCAGATATTTGCTAGGATAATTGTCAATAAACAGGGCAAGATGAAGCAGTGATAAGGTCACTCTGTATTATTTTTTGAATACGGGTTCTATTGATCGAAAATGTGTACTTGACTGACTCCAAGAAACTTGCACTCAATAACTCGCATGAATTTTCTGGAAAATAATTTATATATTTTACATAATATAACTTAGTATTATATTTTATATAACTGCTATAATGTTTAATTTACATAAAGAATTTAGTTTTATATAGCAAATTGTATCAATGCTAAAAAAATATATCCTACCCAGCCAAGGAAGAGTAGATGATTCACGACATGCTTATACTGCTGTGTCTTTCCTGACATGATTTCTCCTGAGATGACAATATGCTGAGGGGTATTGTGGTGTAACATATTTTGATAAGCACTGTCAGCTATTGCAAATATGTGGGGCTCATTATCAGATCTGGATTTGAATTTATATTTGCTGTAAAACTAAAATAAAAAAGTATTTCATATCAAATGGTTCCCTGGAAAATTTTAAATATAATAATCCATTAATTTAAACTAGCAATAATAAATAAATTTTATATGAATAAATAAATTTTCTTTATAAAATTGATTTATATATCTTTAAAATAAATATAATCCATTTAATAACTATAATGTGTCAAGAATAAGAAATGGAATTATGGAATTAATTTTTTTGTTCTGTTCATTAATTTAGTAATGAAATGTCATCCTGAATATATATATATATATATATATATAATAATATATATATATGAAATAATGAAAAGATATGATTATCAAGTTAACTGCTATAAGGGTAGTGAATTATGACCATACACTGTTTTATTACTGAAAGGGACATAGAGCTAGATTGGTTATGTTATTAGCTAGATTGGTTATTATTCAGAGTAATAACAAAAATTATCTACCTGATATCCATAAATATCAAGTGTTTTATTTGGGTTAAGAAATAATAAGACATCTCCAATAAATGTGTATGTATCATTCTTCCTATATCTTGCTTCAAGCTGTTCAATAATGTTATCTTCAGTGATTTTTTCTAGAGCAGCCATATCTGCCACACACATTGGTTCTTCATCTAGGCTTGGCCCTTTCTGTAAAAATACTTAATATTATTAAAGTCTTTCAAAATAACTAAATTAAAACTAAAATTAAAGGTGAAAGATCGCCACCTTTAAATACCCTTTTCGAATACTGATTTCTGCTGATCTATTGGCTAAATCTTCAGTAGTTACATTTTCAAGTAATGATTTGAGTTCTGCATTTAGCTAAAAAATTAAATTAAAAAATATATTTACAAAGTAGATAAAAAAGTAAATTTATTATTAATGAAACCTGTTATATTACATGAAAATCATTTTCTGGCAATTGTGTCAAGAAAGGGTGCTCCATTAACTCAACTAAATAAGGCCTATGTTCAGGATTTTTCTCGAGGCACCTGTGGATTTATTTTTAATCAAAAACAAAATAAAAATATAATGATATACTGATTCATTTGAAAAATGGAAATACACTTTTGCCAATATTATATAAGGAGATACTCTTACTCGGCTATAAAGTCATTGTAAGTTTGTGACCAGTTTGCTGGTCGATAGAGAGTCGGAGGTGGGTTTCGGACGATTTGGAAGAGAGCACTTGTCGGATGCATGTCTTGGAATGGTGCTTTACCATCTCCTAACTCTATGGCTGTAATTCCTGTAATAGGAAATGAGTCAGTCTGATTCTTATATGGTAGGTACTAAATTTTAACACATTATTAAAAATACATTACCCAGTGCCCAAACATCAGCCCTGTTGTCATAAGCTGTTTTGTTGCCTTTACATTCAACGACCTCTGGTGCCATCCAAGATGGAGAACCAATCGATGTCAAGCATCTTCCTAATGTACTTGATAGCTCCCTGTAATGGAAAAAGTAACCATTATCAAATCTTGTTTACATAAGGCTTATGAAAGCATCATTAATTATTCCAAAAACTAATCAGAATTTATTTATATAATGCATTCAGCACTTATAGGATAACAGTTTTAATGCAAAAATGAAAAAAAAAATAAAGGTTTTACATCCTTATTACTTCCAGTATTGAAAAAACTGAAAAAATGTGTCAGACTGATATAACAGTTTACCTCAGAGAAAGAAAGTAGTGCTGTGCTTCATTATTGATTGTTGTAATATCTTTATCACTTAATATTTCAGATAAGAAATTACAAATTATAGTTTAGTACAAAATTTAGTTTAAAAACAAAGTTGTATCTGGATATAATAATGGTTTATACACACAATTACTTCAATTTTTAATTTTATCCATAAATAATAGTTAAGCCTTAATAGATAAGTATTGAAAGATTGATTCAAATTTTGCTTATCACTATAAACATACTCTTTATATAATATATATATAATATATATATATATATATATATATTATATATATATATATATTATATATATATAATATATATATATTATATAATATATATATTATATATATATATATATTTTTTTTTTTTTTTTATTTAGCTGTTATAAACAGAAAAAAAATACGATAGATGTTGGTATAGGTCTATTTTGTTGATTTGAAAGAATTGATTGGAAGAGAAAATGCTGACTTTTAAGCAAGAGGTCTTGTGCTTATGCCGTTATTTTGAAAACAAAGAAATCGCTCACGAAAGTAATCTGGAGAATCCACTGATTTTGTAATTACAGCAAGGTGAAGTAACAAGAAGCCGAGCATTTCATAGTTCATCCTATTTTCAGCAAAACCCAATCCGATTTTTTTAGAAATTGTTTATTTAAAAAAATAATAACACATTCTCATATTAGTACTCATTTATAATGTTTATGAGATTCTATTCATACCATATATTCTTGGTAAATAAAAATAAAAGTTTACTAAAGAAGATATAAAATAAAAACAATCGTTTTTAGGCGTTGAATTATACCATTCCGCAATTCCTAGACGCTGGTAAGGTATTCATTAATAAAATATACTTTTTGTCACTATTAAGTGTACTTTTAACCCCTTTTAACCCCCATATCATTTAAAATTCACAATGCGGAATTATTTTTATATCATATATCAAATTAAAAAAAAAAATACATTTTTTAATGAAACTAGAAAGCACTAAATCGATCGGTCGAGTTCTAGTAAAGTAATTAAGTTTTTTGTATATGAATTCGGAGACTAACTAGATATACTTCAATTAATGATTTGGAGTTGGGATTCTTTAATATATAATGGCATGATGTAGTTCTCTTCAACTAAGGCAGAGAGGATTGTTCTTATTCCGTCGGTAACAATCTATAAATATCTTTTTGTTATTGGAAAGTAAATACAGTAATATTGAACTAACAAATAAGCATTAATTATTTCCTATGGTGCATAGTAATTGATTTATTTTTTAATTAAAGCGACGTGTATCTATTTTGTGAGCCATTAGTCCCAAGAAGAAAATAACCCAGCTATGAATTTAATAATCGGGATTGTGATGATGGGCAGCTTTCCAAAATTTTTATATTGGTACTTTGTCAATTTCATCGTCACAACATGGTTTCTGTAAATATTTCCTTATTAATTATAACTATGTATCGTAATATTAACAACATCCGAATAGCCATATTTTGTTTTTTCCAGGAATCAGTAAATTGGTCTAAAATAGAAAATATTCAAATGAATCACTAAACCCCATACATTCGAAGAATCAATGGGTAGGTTTTAGCTGTAAATGGAAAGTAAATTGATGTGAGGTTGGTTTGACATAATTCAAATGAAAGAACTAAAACTCACTTTGATATCCCAAAATCCACCAACTTCACTTCACCATTTTTCGTAAGAAGTATGTTGCTTCCTTTTATATCTCGATGAATTACGTGATTCTCGTGTAATTTTTGAACAGCCTGAAAAAGAAAAATATTAAAATACTAGAAACATTTTTACAAAATTCCGCATATAACAAACAATACGCTTAATAGTTAGAAGGCTATTAATGAATATTTGAAGGACTATGCGAGCGTAAAGGATCGGAACCTAATGAAGAGAACAAAAGGTGCACTTATAATCCAACGGCTGGATTTAAAGTGTGTCATTTTTCGAGCAAACATTTATTTCCAGATTAGATGAAAATGTTTGTTTAGAAATTAATCCAGTCAGTAAAATGAGATTATGATTCCAATAATTATATCCAATGATGATATATATTATGAAATATATATCATAAAGTTTTGCTTATAAGTGTTTAATTTTATTGGAAGGATGAAAGTGTATCGAAAATCAAGATTTTTTCTTCTATCAGACATTCTCTGCTCGCTGCTGAGGTAGTGGTATATAAACTTATATAGTGATACATACTCTGCAAGTAAGACTCAGGAGCAAAATGATGGTGAACCAAAGAACTTAAATTTTAGTATTTGAATGAACAGCTAGCGGATTATTACTACATTTACTTAAAAACAAAAACAAATACCGCTGAAAACTTCCAAGCTATTACTGCAAGTTCGTTCGCATTACTTGTTTATTTGGAGATCCATTAAACTATCAAATTCCTGCCACATCCAATCCCAAATCCTTCAAAAATCCTTAACTTTTTTTTATTTATCTCAAAATAGTTATATCTCTATTAATTCCGATCTCCTCACAAATCCATATGAATTTTTTATAGTTCTCCAAGACCTTCTAAAAAAGGTGTTTAGAGCGTTAATTATGCTACTAATCCTAACTTTAGATATAACAGCTTGATCAAAGTGCAACGACTATTAGTTAAGTTACAAAAAAGACTAATAAGCTATATATATGAAAAACGTTAGGATCGAGGATGTGCTAATATATGGCTTTATTATTTCTCCCTGACTGGAAAAATAATAGATCATGGATAGGTCTATGTATAATACATTGCTTTCCCCAGTCAAGGATAAATTGAGTTTGTGGATGAACGGGCTACTCAATGAATCGGCAGTTTCATGAAGTATAGGAGATAAAGAAAGATAAATTTTGAATGATCTATGTACGTTTAGACATTGTTACATTAGTAATTTTTTCTACTCATATCAATGTTGCTCCTGAGCGCGTGGATCCTAGCGACAAATGTTATATTCGGAGATAACTTCAAATTTTAATTAACTCTATTAACTCTCTCTATCCCACAATGCCATCTGTCCAGCGGTCACTTGACAGCTTATCCAAAATGAGTCACAAAATATAACAAATAAAATTACAAATGTTGGAATATAAAAATATGACTATTTTAATTCTTAACATTTAGCAAAGCGTAACTTTTTTTGTTTGAGTCAATATAGCTACTAAACGGTAGGCCCTGGAGACAAATGTTATTTAACAAAAACTATTTTCCACTAAATTTCAGATTTGGAATCTGTCGTCTAATTTTCAATCCGCGTGTAAAACTAAAGATGAATAAAACGTTTCAAAAGAAAGCTATAGACCCCCAGCCTAAAGATATATTCATGTAAAATTAAGGAGTTTCCGAGAACTAAGCTTTTTCGGATATTGGTGTTTTCCAGTTGACTGGATATTTGAGAAAAATTAGTGCAACTTTTTTATTGCTATCATTCCACTTTTAGATTTAGAAATCAACATATAATCAACGTTCTGCTGAAAGTGTTTCCTCTACGACTTGAAGGATTTCTTTTGAATGACAGAGACAAAGTCGGGTTGACCACGTGCCGAAAAATAGGCATATCAGGGCAACTAATGAGTGTGTATGACTATGTTGGGCAGCTAATCGTGGACGGAGGTAATGAAATGTAGAAAGGGCTGATGGATCGCAGGACATCCATCGCCAGGGTAATTACCAGCCCAGGGGTCGTTGGGTCTGTCACAGTGAGTTGATGGCTGGCATCTATCAGGGCTCCCGCTAACGACTACCTTAATTACAAATACACTAAACGAGGGCAGCCTCACCTTACACTATTGTTTCCGGCAGCGACGCCTTTCCTCTAGATCCTTATGTCGTTATCCCTCCCAGCTCCTCTCGTATTCATGAAGTTATCTATTAGCGTTCCTCTAAATGCTATCTGTTAATGAGACGGTCAGTTTGGGGATAGCTTTAGTTTCATTTAGGGTCGTTCCTTGTCGTCACGACGGATGTCTTATGACTGGCAATAAGCTACGCTGACTAGTGAGTCATCAACGGAATTCCAAAGATCAATATATCAATGTCTAAAATATATGTTGCTCATCGACCTGAATTCCTTAATATCTCTTTGATTTTGAATTTGGACTCAATCAAGACTAATCGAGTTTTTTACGTTTGCAATGAGAAAAAATACATGATTTCTAGTTTCTATTGAAAAGAAACATTCATTCTATCTTGGACTAACCTTCGAAGATAGGCTTACTTGACATCGGATATCTATGCTAAAATAAAACTGATGAATATCAAATAACTCATTAACTACTTTACTACTAAAACACTTGTACCATTACAAACCCGAAGGGTCTGTGGCTAAGTACATTTAGAGATTCTTTTTGTTTCTAGGACAACGGGCGTGCAATGAGGTGATTATGAAATCACTCTCACAGTTTTGGGTACCCAGTTTATAGAGGGTGGTATGCTCTAGGTGGTATCCATACCCCAGGGTCGCCCATCGGCTGAAATAACAGAATAAATAAAATATGCAATATTAATGGAACTGATTCTTTTATATTGGATAAATGTAAACAAGTTATAACGTTCAAAGTTATAATGTTATACATATTTCTGGCCTTCAATGGAAGAAAAGAAACTAAACCCCATGACGTCCGTAAAATAGAGAAAATGCAGAGCTTCAGATATCTTGACCGGTGAATTAAAAAACATACTCAAGGCGTATGTGGACAGCATACACTCTTAATATGTGTAATTCGGGCATAGGAGTAATACTTGTTACCTAGACTTATGTGCTGTAGAAAAATAAGAATATGATTACCAATTGTATTTATGGAAAGATCCAGAGGATCGACTGATTCCTTTATCTTTGCAGCCTCGTCAGGCAATATGTAGCAAGGTCATAGGCCGGATTTTCGTAAGAGAGGGAGGCAAGTGAATTGAAAATGTAAGACTTAATTTCTTAACATTGTTAAAGACATAAACAAAATAATCAAGTACGTCATTAGAGGTAAAAAGTAAATAATATTCTGTCACAGTCGGGATTAGAACACGGGACTCGGAGAGCAGTAGACTAGTGCTCTATCCACTTGACCAAGCAGCTCCTAACTTTTAAAAGCTCAATAGATATATACATAAGGGCCCGTTAAAAATGCATCTTTGTAGGAACTATATACCGCAACAGGCGACGAACGTATACGGACTTTATATACACAGTTTATAATTATTTACATGGAGCGTCCTTCAACATCTATCAAAACTTCAAGTACTAGATTGGACATTTCATCGAAACCTATATGGAATATTTCATGTACGATACATTACAAATAGCAGAACTTGAGATAGATAAAACTTAAAAACACAATACGTGTACAACGTGTGTAACATACAATGTTTCTTACGTTACTTATAAAAAAAAAATATGAATTACCTTAATTATCTCGTTCAGTATAAAAGCTATATGCAATTCGTTCATTTTTTTAGCTTGTCTGTGAAGAGCGCGAATCAAATCGATGACAGGGCCACCTTCACAAAGCTGTCAACAAAAATATAATTTTAGTTACACAGCATATTCATTATAAAATTTACAATAAAAAACAACTTCGTTACCAAAGCTTTCACAAATGTATATTAATACTTTTAAAATTAAAATAAGATTGAATACATTTCCGACAGACCTGAGTTTATTGAACTGATATCTAAAATGTACCGATCTGTTAAATTCTCGTTTTGCGAAACGGCTACAAACGTCTTATCATGAAGGATATTTTGATCCCGTTACTTACCAATTTCTGGTGCATGACGAATGCCTGCAAGAGGTTAAGGACCCAACAGTTTTTCTCTGCTGATGAGTCTCTTTGCCTAATGCAAGGTGATTTGTTTCAAATAAGTTACATCAGAATGTCCAGCTTGTCCTGTAGGGTTTATTAAATACCTTTTCCAACCAAATATATCCTTTTGTATTTATAAATTGTGCTTATGAATTACTGATTATTTAATTAAAAAACTTTTGAACATTGCAACAACACGTTACTAACAGACATGTGCTACTAGAGTGTCCTCTATTGGAACCAACTCGGTGAAAATTTAAATATTGGAAACTTGAGCAGAAATTTCACAAGATGAATAAAACACAACCGTTAAATAGTTCAATTACCTCATAAAAACAAACTATTACAATAGGACGTAATTTTCATATCATGCGCAACGGGTCTTTCATGGACAGGAATATCAACGACTTTGAGGCGAGGGTAGTATTAATATTTTTTCCTTTCGAGAGGAAGTCTTCGGTCTGGAAGACCAAGAAGATCGTGGAAGGACTTCTTCCCTTGATGAAGTTCGACAAACTTTGGCGAAAGAAAATCCCATAACAACTGTTCGAGAACATACAGGGAATCTCAATGTAAGCAAATCGACTCAAAGATATAAGAGATTGGAAAGGTAAAAAAAACTTGTATGTGGGTTCCTCATTTATTAAAGACCGCCAAAAAAAAAAAAAAATAAATAAAAATAATAATAATAATAAAAAAAAACTTTATTCTGGGACTATGTCCCTTAAAAATAACAGAAATGAACAGTAGATATTCATATATGTCTGGTCACGAAAACAATAAAATTAATTTTTATTTACAAATGAGCAAAAAGGAAAAATTAAACACTACCTAGACTTATATACATTCATGTACAAAAAGTATGGATAATAAACACACAAGATTAGAAAAAGAAAGAAAGAAAGAAGAGAAATCTCCTAAAGGCTGCTGATAGGGTTGAGGGAATTATAAAAAAACAAAACAAACTAATTATTCCACACTTGCTTTAGGGTAAAATAGATAATTATAACTTGTTTTAAAATAGAAATAAGTCAGTTGCAGATTTACATTTGTTGTGTATCTATTTGGGATGCCAAAAGATGTTGGAAAAGGTGAGATTTGAATGAGAGAAAGGAAGATGCATAGCGAATATGAGTAGGTAGGGAATTCCAGGGGGTTGCAGAACGGATATAAAAGGAGTGATCAAAAGATTTAGTTTTATGGGTGAGAATGTAAAGGTCGGAATGGCGGGATCTTGTTTCGAGAGAGTGGACTGAGGATTTAAATTTAAGGATGCTGTGAATGTATGGAGGGTACTGGGAGTTTATGATTTGGTAAAGGTATGATCCGAGAAAATATTTCCTCCGTGTAACAGGTAGGAGCCACTTCAACTCGCTGTATCAGTGGGTCACTGAAGACCTCTTCGAGGTGCCGAAGATAAATCTTATGAACATGTTCATGATACGCTTGAGTCTGTCTTCGAGCACCTTTGGGAGGCCACCATATACCACACAGCAATAATCGAAGTGGAGGAATATTAATGAGGAGACGAGAAGCCTACGGGTGGGAAGAGGGAGAAGATGCCGGGAGCGATGACAAAACTTTAGAGTGCTTATCGTTCGTCGGGAAATATTGGCAATATGGGGTTTCCAAGAAAGGGTTTGATCAATGGTAATACCAAGGTTTTTGACAGAGGAGCTAAAGGTGATAGGATAATAATAATAATAATAAATAAAAATCAACATTAGTGCCTCACATCTTTTTTTGCAAAAAGAACGAAACATTTCTTTAAGGAATTGTTACTTCTGATTGATCTACGAAAACAGCTCACGTTCTAGACAATGGCTCGATAATGGAGAAACTGCACGACAGTTTATTGACCTAAGAGCCTTAGAAAATGAGTTTTCTGAATTTATAAATTCTTAGGATTACGTATTCTAATTAATAGATACATATATATTCTTTTTTTTTAATGATAGAATCCTGCATTATTTTCCGGGTAACCCAGTAAGAAGTTGTGAAAAACGCTCATATATAGTGTCATATATAATATTCAACCTTACTTATTCATGCCTGCCACGTTAAGTTGTTTAAATGCAATCTTTGCTACTAAAAGTTTTACCTAAATTAAACATATGAAAGTTGATATTCATGATAAATGACAATATTTACCTCCATTACAAACCAAACGTAGTTTTTATTTCCTTCAGAGCGCTTGTATACTCCATAGAAGTCTGGAAGGTTTGGGTGATTTGAAAGATCTCGAAGGATCTTGTATTCTTCTTCAACGGCCGATTTATTTTCATTTGTAACCTTTTGAACTTTTATAGCAACCTTGTGTCCTGTTTTAGAAAGATAACAATTTATGTATTACATTATTTGCCTAAACTAATTATACTACTGTGTTATTTAATTGTCTCTTCGATCAAACACATCAACTTATATGTAATTATTTATGTTTTTAACTAAGTTTATTTACTCCTATGAATAGTAGTGATCAGTATTTCTATTTATTTAAAAAAAGAAAAATCTTGTTATCAAACTCAAGTCACTCTATTGAACTGAAAATAATATTTTCACAATTTTCAGAGCAATTGTGTATTTTTTAGTAATCTCATAAATTATGTTCTCATGCCTTCAGTATTTTTTTATTATACATTTTTTATTATTCTAGTCGGAGGATGATCTACTCCAGACCTATAGCTAACTATGGGCAAATCATTTCTAGTTAAAAATATATAATGGATTCGATGTAATACGTGTATATGAAGAAACATACATTTATTATATTTACAATGTTTAATGGAATAATATATAAATTACACTAAAACCTCGATAGATGAACAATTTTTTATTATTTGAATATGGTTAAACATTTTAAAATATTAGGGTGAGTAAAATAAAATGACCGTTTTAAGTATTAAAATTAACTTGAGTTTTTATTTACCTCAAATAAACTTTAGACATCAAAGTACAGTTTTTACCCCGATTTTGACCTCCTCTAATGTACGATTAGTTTTCCTCTTAAGGAAGTGAGCCATAGCTCTGAAGAGGTAGTAGTCTGATGGTGCAACATCAGGGCTATATGTGGGTACGGTAGAAGTTCGATGGCATCCATCTCAGCAAGATTCTGCTTCGTTTATCGAAAGGTGTGTGGCCGGGCGTTGTCTTACTGAAACAAAGTATTCTCCGATTCACCCTCTCCAAAACTTCGTACATCCGTTGCAGCTGTTCTTAATAGATTACTGAATCAAAAGAACGCCCATCTGACACAAACTCATAGTGAACTACTCAAAATTCCAAAAAAACTGACTGTAATGCCACTTTCAAATTTAGCAAACCATCATCTCACAGTTCGTTCATTTAGGCGAGGTTTCTAGTCAATTTCTTGTATTAAAAGCGTGGTTTCTACAATAATGTCACAATAAGACCTGAATTTTAATTGAAGGAATGCCTAACAAACGCTGAGTCTCACAGAGAGGCATTATGTTTACAAAATGATGTAATATTGTATTAGGATTAAAATGATACTAATAACAAAGACATTGGAAACTGAAAGAGAAAGAAATGTTAATAAATATCTTGAGTATTAAAAAAACGGTTAATTTTTTCACTCACCCCAATAATATTTTGTATACGTGTGCAAAAACTAAAGAATGAATCAAAGAATCTATCTAATTCTCCATTGAGAAATTTTAATTAAAATTTAAGAGAAATCCAATTTAATTTCTCGAGCGTTGGATGGACATAAAACTGATTGAATTGACGGGATTTGAAGGTCGGAAGGTTATTGGTGTAGCGGATACAAGAAGAAATGGAATTATTTACGGAGAAAGATAGGATTAAGGATGATCAGTCAAAAGCTGCGATTAGAATGAGCGTTTAATATAAATATGAAGGTCGAATACTGGTGTTATGGGAATAGACGGAGGATTTGAATTTCTAAAAAAATTAAGTTTTTTTTTTTTAGATAATCCATTTATAGAGAACTGTGTGTCGTTGAATATGCAAACAATTATCCCAATTATTCATATATTACCTGAATTCTTATCCGTTGCTGCATACACTTTAGCATTTACTCCTGATCCTAAAATATCTTGAAGATCATATTTCTCTCCAGGATCTTCTAATTTATCGAAGTCCAGGCCTTCGTTGCCTAGACCGCGCTCCATGATTAATTTGTTTTTTCCTGTTCTGAAAACCAAACAATATTATATGTCTATCTCTAAATGTTCAAAAACAGTTCAAGTAACAATGAGGGCAAACAATTAATTGTTAACAGTAAAATTGTGTGGGTCATTCTTGTGACCGTAAACTACATTCGCCCAACCGCTTCTCAAAAATATAAGTCGCTTATACAAAAGAGTAAGTATATCTTGTTCTGGTAAAAAGTCTTGCTTTATTTATCATCAAGATTAAGAGAGTATTCACTTTGCTATAAAAGAAACAACAACGTTTAATGATTTCTTACAATTCCTGCATTTTGGTTATGTATATAAGTTAACGAACGCCGCTATACAGGTATAAAAGAAAAGGGAATCGATAAATACACTGATCTGGACTCAGAACAGAACTGACTTTATTTTATCTTAATACAAACAAATAGTATGTTTTCTAGGAATAGTATTAAGCCTAATACAGTCGTACTCGCGATCTTAACTTATATATATATATATATATATATATAATGTTTTCTGGCGCAACATGACTTCTATGCCTTTGGTCGCATGGTGTAATTTCCTGGGAAAATATACTCACCACGTTTCCTGATGAACTATTATAAGGTAGGGTCATCACTCCCTACGCCTATTTTTGTGAGTGGCCACCAGTAGTCTGACGGTTTTTTTTTTAACTTTTAAAATTAATATTATTTAGGAAAGTAAGAGAAAGTTATGTGATGCGCATACCATTTTGATATGAGTACGTATTTTAGGTGGGAGTCTGTAACTTTCATTGTGCTACGTTTTTTCACCCTCATTTTGACAAGCTCTAGCTCTGTTGGTGTTCTTTGGATCGAAAATCAGAAATTAAGTTAAAGTATTTTTTACCTACCGTTTAGAAACTGATGGTTTTTTGTTGGCAAACTAATATTGGTTCGAATGAAAAAAAAAATCACGTTTTCTTTACCCTCAAAAATGAAAAACGCATTCTGGTGGTGTTGCTTGAAAATTTACTGAAAAGAAAAGGGATTGGAAAGTTCCTTTATGATAAATTTAATTGTAAAAGTTCTTTGTTATATAATGTTTGTCATTAGAACTTTATTGGTTCGAATGAAAAAAGTCATGTTGGAAACCCTTGTTTTCTGTAAACTTTGTTCATATCAATTTATCATCGATCCACCGGTCCGTCCGCAAACTCAATTTTTTTCTGCCCAGAAAAAAATCAGAAGATTATAATTGACAAATCTATGATCTATTGTTTTTTCAGTCAGGAAGAATTTATTTTTTAATTATCTGAGTTTATTTATGACAGTCTTCAAAATGTCGGTTTCTAAACAATTACGGTAAATAAGTTGAACGACAATCATTTTTTTAATGATTATAAATGAATCGGTGCCTCGAAGAGGTCTCCAGTGACCCCCTTATACATCGAATTGAAGTGGCTCCTACCTTCCATACGTAGACAATATTTCCTCGGAACATACCTCTACCAAGTCATTAACTCTCAACATCCTCCATACATTCACAGTATCCTTCAATTTAAATCCTCAATTCACTTCCTTGAAACTAGATCACGCCATTCTGACCTTTACATTCATATCCATAGAACTAAGTATTTTGATAATTGCTTTTATAACAGTTCAACACCCTCTGGAATTCCCTACGTAATCATATTCGGCATGCTTCTTCTCTTCTCTCATACAAATTCAATATTTTTCAACATCTTCTATGATCCCAAAGAGACACAAACTAAATGTAAAATTTTAAATCCACTATCCTACTTTCAACGTAAGACTAAATTATTTATTTTACCAAAATCCTAGAGTTATATCCATTATTTAATATAGGTTTGTTTTTTACTTTTACTTACCTATGTATAAAATATATATAAGATCCTGAAAATTTTCGAATTCCAGTTTCCAACGGAAATACACGTTTTAGGGTCTCCTGAATCCAAATGACCAAGTCCTGAAAATAGGTCTGTGTGTCTATGTGTCCGACCGTCCGTCTATGTGGTAAGTCTAGCGTAAAAATCATAGGCCCTTTGAAACTGAAATTTCATATTTAAGACAACTATACGCTTGATATACCAGAGCCACTTTATTTCATGCATTTTGCACCTTATTATGATTTTCTCAAAAATAGCTTCAACGATTTTGATTAAACTCGCTACATTGATGTAAAATTTAATGGGCTTTAATATCATGTAGGTTTCATTCTGATTGAAATAGTTTGACAGGGCTTAAATGCCGATATTTTAAATTTTCTTCTACTAAACTACCTTTAATTTTGTACATTCCAAAAGATTAACCATATCATCTTAATGACTTTGATAAAGGACAGCTAAATATACAAGTTGGACGAATTTGATGACCAAATCAAGGATAAAAGAGAAAAACTATTTTTTTTACGTAATTTTGGGTTTTTTGATATTAAGAACAGTAATGTGGACGTATAATATATCGATGGAAAGAGAAAGATTTTAGAAAAAATATTATCTGATAAACAGAGTTCTAAAAGGTAATGTAAAGTGAAAAATGGGGAATAAACTTATTACTGATTTTTTTTTTTTTTTTCCTTTTCTATGAATGGATGGCATTGGCATACACCATACAGCCATTTTATATATTATGTCTTATTAGTGAAAACTATTACGATTACCAAATCACAACTACCAATTAAAATTACCAAATTACAATTACCAATTACTGAACTATTACAATTATCAAATTCTTTAGTTAATCGATTGTAAATATTTATTTATACTGAACATTTTCTTATTGTTCGTAAATTTTCATAACTAATATTCTGATTATTATTTATTTCAAAAATCATCTTTTTTCTTTGAGTTTTGTATGCCGGGCACACGAATAATATGTGTTTTAGGGTCTCCCTATCACCACATTTGTCACATTGCGGAGATTCTGATACGCCTATTTTATGAAGGTAATTGTTGCAGATCCCGTGATTTGTCCTTAATCTAATATATGTTTTTACCACGTTTTTGCTAAAATTTGTTTCCGCGAACCAAGGTTTTCGAATAATTTTGGGAAATATGGTTTTGTAAAATTTTCCAGTGGGTTTTTCCTGATATAACTGTTGCCAAATTTTGAATGTATTTAATTTAATGGATTTGTAAAAATCTTTGAATGGTATCCGAAAGTCAACTTGTTGCCCAGCTGTGGTGGCAGATTTAGCCAGTTCATCTACTACCTCGTTGCCTGGGATTCCCGCGTGACCCTTAATCCACCGAAATACTATATCTTTTTTATTTTTGACTGCTATGTAGTGGTTTTTCATGATCTCCATTTGTAAGCTACTGATGTTTTTGTTAATACTATTAGTCAGTGACAATAATGCACTCTTACAATCCGTCAAAATAACAAAATTACGATCCGCGGATTTATTAATGTATCTGACGGCTTCCAATATGGCATACATTTCAGCAGTATGAAAGAACAACCATTAGGTAATTTATACTGTGCATTATAGTTGTATTTTGGAATATGAATCGCACTACCTGAATTATTATTAATATTTGAGCCATCGGTATATATATGAATATGATGCGGCCATTTGTCTGCAAGCAATGCTTTAGTAGTAGAGGCAATCATTGAATGAGGCAATGGGTTACCGACTTCTGTTTCTATATTAAATTTTTGTAATAGCATTTCGTATTTTAATTGATATTGAGGTAGCATTTTATTTGAATATATATCACGTAATGAATTTTGATATTTTATAAAACTATTGAAAACTAATGGTGTATATTTCTTTTTCTCCCAATAAGCTTTGCTTAAGATAAGAATGCATAGATTAACTATTTTACTGCAGCAATTCTGATTGTTAGCGTATGTTTTAAAAAAGATTCTGTCGGTTAGTAGCTGTCTTCTTAGTTTTAGGGGTGGTTCGCTGGCTTCGTTTAATAAGGCATCGATAGGGGTGGAATTAAGAGCTTCTAAACAGATTCTTATGCTCCTATTATGAATCATGTCTAACTTGCGCAAGTGTGTATTAGGTATTACTGATTAGCAATTTAATATAGTTAAATTTTGAATCTAAATCATATGTTTCCAACGAAAATTAATAAATGTTTTTATTAAAATCAAATTCTAATATTTTTCAAATTGAAGTATATTGAATAGTTTTTAAATTGATTTTAGTAGTCAAGGTAAGTGAAAGTCGTGTGTTGCCCGCACCAGATCTTTTTTATAATAAGGACGTTCGATAAATTAATAATGAACTTCAATATGAATAGTATCAGAGTATAAATAAATAGTTTGAGATATACTTACCCAGATATTTATGCAGAGCAGTGCTATTGCTAAGGGCGAGGACAGGAATGAGACATGAAGCCCGATGAGCTGTTTAAATCGAGTTAGTGCGGCTAACAAGGTTAAAGAAGCCATACCCTCTTTAGATTTAATACCAATTAACGTCTGGCCTCCGGGGCTTGTAACCTATTCTCTCCAACGAGATCATAAAAGCATAATTGAGAGTTTTGAAGGTTTGTGCTTCCAATAACCTCCGTAGCTTTGTGATCATATCCGCAATGAATTGGACTAGACGCCTAAAAAGAGGAAACCTTCACGGAACGTTCCTCATCCTCTTGGTCTTGAGGGTAGTTAAGGAGCTGTCTTTACTTTTTTACAAAATACAAATGCTCTTATAGCAAGATGAATTTTGTAGGTGAGCTATTATTACTTTAAAGTAAAAACCTATTAAAACCTTAATTACATTTTCACTTCAAGCAGTAAAACCTCTTGAGGCTGTTAGCTGGTTGGAGGAATGATCGGTAAACAACATAATACAATTAGGAAGAACTTATATCTATGCTATTTAAATTAATATTTACTTATTCTATAAAAACTATAATAATAATAACATGCTAATATACAAAATATATATAAGCCAGTAAACATAAAAAATGATTTGCAAACAATATAGTACTATATCCCAACTACTCTTTTCAATTATATGAATCTCTAATATACTTACACAGATTTTTGTAATACCTAAATTCAAAATGAAGCCATATGCGACTTAGGTATGTGTACTAATGAAAGAAATGTCAATTTATTTTCATTCTAGAACCATTCTATCTGAACTTATTCAATATGCTGTACAATTTTAAATCAAACAACCTACTACAGATGTATTTTAATTTTATTTGTTTATTATTATCTCTACTCTAATTTTTAAAAAATACTGTTAAATTACTTTATATAATTCTTTTTTTCGGTGACGCGATAGGCCCTTGGCCGCGCGGTGTAATCTGGTTGGAGAATACACACGCGTTACTCGATGAATTTTTGTAGGGTAGGGCATCACTCCCTACGCCTATTTTTGTGAGTGGGCACCATTTGACTGACTGTTCTCACATGCCCGGGGGAGAAGCTGTGAGTGAATCCCTATTAATTAAATCCTAGAAAAAGTTCCTACGGGATTGGGATTCGAACTTACAACCTTTGGCGTGGGAGACTAGCGCGCTAACCACTCAGGCACGGGCTCCCCTTTTTATATAATATAATATATTATGTACATAAATTACAAAATTTAATGCATCAAGAAAAGCAATATTTGTATTTCTTTAGAGAGGACGGGGATTCCCCAAACACAAATTTATTCTAATCTAAAAACTGCTTAACATGTACACTTTACATGCGTGGCAAAATGCAGTCAATTTTAATATTATTTTATGTTTTACGTGTTTAATCCGTGCAAACATGTTATATTCAGTAATATTTTAATGCACTACATAATGTTAGTTCGAATAATCTGTTCAGGATCGGATTCAAGTCATCATCATCAGGATCATCAAATTTAGATGAATGAAAGTAGGCAAAGAAAGTATTCGAACAACATCCAAATGAACAAAAAAAATAATGTAATCTTCTAAAACTGATGATAATTCGACTTTAAAATGTTTAATTAGGTCTTCTTTGCCCATGAACTTAAATCTTTAGATTTACGATTAAGTTTGGAAGAATTTTATGACATTTTTAAGGGTTAGGCTCATTAAGATTTGCGTATGAATACGTAATTATATATTGAGTGAAAGATTTATAGGTTTCTAATTTTCGTTAACTGTAAAACGTTGTGTGTTATTTAATCTATCAGCTAATTTATTTTGAGTAATTTATTGATCAATAAATTAATTAACAGTATTTTCCGGAAAAACAATGTGCACCAATACTTTCTTTGCTCACTGTTTATCATATTATTCATAGACTCCGTAGGAAGCACTTGCAGAAACCGTTTAGAGCAATAGAACTTGATCAATATTGAAACCTTGGCCAAGGAGCTTGAAGGGTTTCTTCATTGCCATTTATTTTTTTGCTAAGTATATTCCTTTGTTAATAACAAAAAGAATGTGATATTCATATACAGTGCCGTTGAGAGGTAGTATTGGAGACAGAAGTATTTAATGTTTTGAGGTCATTTATTTTGTTCTAAAAATAAAAATTCTAAAATTTTTAGAATTCTATAAATCATGAGTTGTAAAAAATTATTATTGCATGAAAATTTTGAGAAAAAAAAATTTATAACAAGAAGAATTCGCCGTGAAAAGCGGGAAACTGTACAAGTATAATACGTCCTCGCGAAAGATGAACAATGTCTTAAGATATTCGAAAATAAGGTACTATTAATTTTTTTTCCACTGAGGGACGAACTCAAAGATGAATTATTTAGAAGGTTAGACAACACGATATTGCGGAGTTTGCATTCTTTTCGTATTATCGAGATGATACCATTGCGGCAGCTGAAATAGGCGTTTTGTTAGGTTTATTAGTGAAGATAGAATTTCCAAAAATAAAAATTAGCTTTAAATTTAATATCGTCTGGTGAACGTCCAAGAATTAGAAGATCTTGAGGCTTGGACGGTGGTTGATGGATGGATTTGTGCAGGCAATTATTGAAAGCATCGACACCGAATCTTTGGGATTATTAATCCTACTCTTATTATAACCATAATTATATAAAGCGAACAGCTAAGAACAATTACTACCACTGTTTACATTATACAAATATGAAAAAAATAAATAGCTGATCTTTTTAAAACACGACGTTTCGGCTATATGTTGTCCTCGAGTTACATGTTTTTTTATTATTATTAAAATTTTAAATATTTTTTTTTTACATTAAAAAAGTATAAATTAAGAAAATCAATCTTATGGAAAACTGTTTCTTTAGGAGATCCGTTTATAACATTAGATCAAAAGATAATAATAACAACGTTAAAAATGTCAATAACCAACGAGAATATATAATTTCACAATATAAAAATATATACAGTATAACCTCGACGCTTACTGATAGCTCGACTCACGTCCTTAACAGAGCAGACATGGTTGGCGCGAACAAATAAACACATATGCGTCACCTACTCTGGATGCTTAACCACTTCACATATGCTTTTGAACATCTTGTGAAAACAGTGTATTTGTGTTTTTAAAACGCTTCTCTTAATAATTTGTTTGTAGTATTGGTAGTTTATGAATTCTGAACAGTTCATGCAAATATTGGTTGAGCATTAATCGTGTAATAATTGTGATTTATTAATCTTTGAATTAATATTATTAAATAAAATGATCTGAAAATCATTTTTTTCAAATCGGATTAAAAAAAAATAGTAAGAGGGACCAGGTCAATAATTTAAAAGAAGGTACTAATATACCAAAAATTCGTAATTTTCATAACTTTTCGCCAACGAAGATCCATAAATGTTTGTAAAAATTAGTTCATGATTATTTTTTAATTTAAAATTTCAGTGTTGAGTGAGTGTTGATTGGTATCGAAGGATAGCATTTTGATCAAAAATATGGCAGCATATAAAATTAATACAGATTGCTTAATTTAATTACCATGCATATAACATAAAAGAATAAGATCTATTATGTACGTACATAATTATTCTATCAATGTGCAAAACTCGAAATAAAAAAAAATTAAAAATAAAACAGGCTACGAAAAAAATAAAAAAATAGTGAGATAAACAATAATCGAAATATCTGTTTTTTATTTATCGTTCCAATAGATTCTTCTTCTTCCAGTGGCGCGACAAGCCGTGTAGGCCCTGGGCCTCGTGGTGTAATCGCCTGGGAGATTATGACGGGTCTCACATACCCGGGGGAGAGAGGCTGTGAGTGAACCCTCATTTAATTACATCCTTAAATAAAAGCCCTGCCGGGACTGGGATTCGAATTCACAACCTATAGCATGAGATACTAGCGCCCTAGCCACTCAGTCACGGGCTCCCCACACCATCCAACAGATTAGATTTATATTAATTCATAGTTTATTTACTATAGTTCATTTCCCCAAAATGATAAATTTGTCCACTTATCAACAGTCATAGCAATGGGGTAGGAATGCATTTTTATCTTTTCTTCTCACCTTACCATATTAATATTTTAAATTTCGCGGTTAGTAAAAAAACAAGATCATTGTGGGATTTCCCTTCTATTATTGTATTTTTAAATAAGGAAGCATTATATTTATAAATACAATGTAAAAGATGTTAGAAGGACAAGTCTTTCCTAGGGATTCCCTTCTTAAAACTTATTTTCTAACCTGTTATTACACAATACTACTTACAAATATCTATTTTAAGAAATACAGGGAGTATTTATCTTAGCTAAGGACATATTGGGGGAAGCTGGTTTTAACAAATAAAATATCTTCAATTTAAGAATAACTTTAATTTAATTTAGAAATGTAGTTCAATTAACACTAAAAATAAGGAAGATTGGCTGATAAGTATGTTACAAACCAACAGATTTTTATTTTTTCGTTTGGTCCATCTAAAGACCATCTGTTGTCTTCCACTGTTGGTTGGTTTCTTTCCTGACGATACCTTTAGCTTTTCTGTTTGTCCAGCACTCTTTCATTTTCTGCTGAGCTCTATCTTACGTTTCTTGGACCATTTCCTGGATGCGTTATGCCTAACCTCTGTAATGGACTTGAGGAAAGGTCTTGTTTGAATGGTCATGCGGTAGAGACTTCTACCATTGGTAGTATCTTGCTCAATATTAAGATCTGCAAGATCCCTCTCGACTTGTTTGATCCACTAGGATTCAGTGACTAGTTTCCCTTGTTGGCTACTCTAAAGATATTATGGGACAGTCTGCCATTGTCCATTCTCTACAGACGGCCGTAGCAAGCCAAACGTCTCCTTCTGATGTTATCTGTGTTTTTCCAAGTGTTGGTAGAGTTCACAATTTGGTTTATACCATCGCCTTCCATCCGGTAAGATTCTTGGTCCCACAATTCTTTGCAGGAATTTTCTTTTCTTATACTTAGAATGCTATTTTTTTTAAAGCATTTATTATTGTTACTATTCTTGTTTACTCATATAAAGCATTTTAAAGGATACTGGGGTATCAATTAAAGGGTAACAATTGAAAAGTTGATATTCTGAGATATTGCTCGATGATGGAACTCAACTTTGGCTCTAAGGCCTAATCCGCTCCTTCATCTTATTTTTAATGCTGATGTTCAACAAGTGTTTGCCGAATTCCGGAAATTGCTGTTCCTTAGATTTTGGGATTTGAGAGAAAGCACCATAAAAAAATACTTTTATGAATTCTTAGAAAGATTACAGTACATACTATTGTTTTCACTGATGGATCGAAAATCGCTAATAGTGCTGGATCCTCAGCAATAGTTGATGGCTTCTCGGTTCAAACTGGTCTGCCTCCTGTATGTAGTTCCTTCACAGCTGCACTAACTGTGATATACCTGGGGCTTAGGGAAGCTTATTACAGAGAGGGAAAAACCGACATTGTTTCTCTTCACTGTTTCATTTGAGCTCATTACTTTTCCTGAAGAATGTATACAAAACACATCTCATCGGGATTCTCATTCTGCTATTGGTTTTTATGCTAAATAGGTCAAATCAATCAATTTTATTTGTTTGGATTCCAAGTCACGCAGGAATTCATGGCAATTGCGAAGCAGATACGGCGCACACAGGGCAAAATCACCAATTTAGGTGGACAAAAGTCAAGTCAAAAGTTTGGAATTTTTCAGTGTTTCACCTCGATTTTATTAGTTGGTATGGCACTTAATACTAATACTTCCCGCCATACCGTGTTTACAAATAAATTGTTAATGAGTGAATCATTCTTGTTCGCACAAGTGCCTAATGACCGGCATTGTGTTCCAGGTGTGTTTAGCGCAAAGTCTTTTTGCTTTTATTTAACAATGGACATTGCTGAGACGGATAAGAAATTATATTTTTAAACTTATTATTGAATATACGTTGCAATCTACCTGTAGAGTTAATTTATCAATTAGTAAATGTATGCCCCTATTCAATAACGAAAAACTATATAACCCCTAAGTTACCTCATGGATTTGTTCATCAATCCTTCTGGTCTTTAAAAGAATTTTTGCGTTTTCGGTGATACACAATTTTTTCAGACACAACACTACGAATCAAAAGTTTTACAATCTATAAGTTGAAGAGTTTCCTAAATGATATAAAATACATCTGTTAGCTGGTTTCAGCAACTCCGAGCCATAACTAATTTTTTTGTATTATTTTTCCCGTTTTCTGGGATATGTAGGGAAGTTTCAGATTTTAGAAAATAAATTTTATGTTTGACCACTGTGCGCTCGCCAATCGTGTCAAAAAATTAATTAGTTTTTATAATTATTTTCATATTTTTTCCGTAATCTGGGACCCTAAAGGTTTAATATGGACAAGTTTCGCCATTGTGTGGCGAAAGCGGCGTCATTGATTCTACCATCTGATTGCTTAGACACTCTACATAATGATCTCTATAGGCTTATAAAATTATTAATGGACAAATGGCTGCTTAATTGGACCAGAAAAAAAAAGGAATAACAAACTTATGGAAATAAAAGAAATATTATTTCCCTGAAAATCATCTATCTAAAACAACAGAAGAGAGGAAGTCTTATTAACAAGGGTCAGAATATAACACTCCCGACTCACCCACCATTAACTGACTAGAACACCAAGACCTTACTTATTGTAACGTACCTATCACCATCAAAGACTTACTGACAGGCTGCTGGCAACTGATAAGTGTCGACCTTCCATATCATTTAAATACTTTATTAAATGATAGCAGTACATACATCACAAATTTATTTAATCATTTGAAAAGGAATAAATTATAAATTTCTGTATTATTTTTATTGCAATTAAATTATGTTTGTCAGTCAATTTATAAGGCTTCTCAATATGCCTACCGACCTTTCATACATCTACCTTCTCAATCTAACTACGAACTGTTATTAGTAATATCTTTCAAATAGAATATTTTACGTCGGCAAACATCACCACTGTTGTGGTTTGCCTGTATCAATAAAATAAATAAATAATTTTATCTAGAATTCTAAAATTGATGTACCAGTAAGGTAAGTGAAAGTGCTTTTTTTTTTATTTATCTTGAATGATCTATTTTTTTTCTCTTATGTTTACGTTAAGATAAAGTTACTCAAGCAACACCGGACAGGTCTTTAATGCTGGAATTACTAAGATGAGAGAGCATTAGTAGGGCAGTAAGAATGAAATACAAGCCATTAAAGCCGTAATAGGTATTTCATGCTTTGAAACAGACGAATGGCTTTGAGATCTCGCGGCGTTCTCCCCCGGGCCGGCCACAACTCTCGATTCAAATCTTTTTCAATTCAGCCCTTTAGCTAACTTATATTAGTTGTTAAGGTGTTTTTTTAAAAACATATTTATTGATAATTACAACTGTACAAAGATATACACAATGTAAATGTGATGAAAATAAAGAAAATGACATGAAATACATGTAGAGACACTACCCATAGGCAGAACTCGTCTAAACTAAAAGGTCTCGGAGCCATGTTCTTTTCAGACGTCTGAGAGGAATTATCAGGAGTCGAAGAGGAAGCAAGGATTGAAACTAGAGGGTTAGAGTGGGAATGAAGTTTTTCATGGAAGCAATGGTCTCTAAGTCAGCAACATATGGAAGATTAAGGTCTTTAGAGATGAGTTTATTCGTGATAAAGTAAGGAGCATTGAGGATTTTCCGAAGGATTTTGTATTGTAAGGATTGGATACGAGAAGAGTTCGATAGTTTACTAGAACCCCACAGCTCTACTTCGGTTGTTAAAGAAGAATTCTGAAAGTTAGTTCCATGTTGATATATATACAAATATACAATATGTAACAACTTTTATATATAGTTGGAAGTCAAAAAAGTTTAAAGAACTGCATTAAGTTTCGTTGGAAACGTATGTTTTAGATAAAATCATACAACAATATAAAATTGTTATTTACAACAATCACGTAAGTTTATGCCTTATTTGTCATTTTACATTACCTTCCACAAGGTTGCATAAAAGACAACATTTTTCTCAAATCTTCAGCTTCCAACAGTGAGCTCGGAAAAAAATATTAACTAACATAATAGTATTGCTCTTTTATCTTTTATTCGCTTATCGAATTCATACAACGTGTTTCTTTAGCGGTTTTATATAATTGTTAAGAAGATGATATGTTTATTTTTTTCGAATATACAAAATTAAAGTTAGCTTATGAACAGAAAATTTAAAATATTGACATTTAAGCCCTTTCAAACTGTTTCAATCAGAATCAAACCTAAATGATATCAAAACCGATTAAATTTTACATCGATTTAGCTAGTTTCATTATAATCGTTGGAGTCGTAAAAAGGTCCAAAATGCATTGCATAAAGTAACAATTCCAGTCTGTCGATTTTTGTAAAAAAAGTTGGTTTTACTTCTTGGTCGTATAGTTGTCTTAAATATGAAATTTCAGAGCTTCTCAAGACTTTCATTTCAGTTTTCGAGCAAGATTCACCACACACCTTTTCGAGCTACTTGGTCATTTGGGCCCAGAAGGACCAAAAACGTGTATTTCAGTTTAAAACTGGAGTTCGAAAACTTTCACGATCGCAATACTTTCCTTACTATCTTTTATATACAGATTAGTGAAAGTAATATGCTAAAAACTGAGTTTCATAATAATAATAATACAATACTTAATGGTAATTATTATGATTGATGACTGCAACAGTAACTTAGTCTGCACAGACAAAAATCGTTATATGAACTTGGAGCTAGGTTAAGACATCTGTATAGCCTGTATAAAATAGAAAAAACAAAAAAAAAAAAAACTGTACCTCTACCTGAAGGGCCTTGTGCTCAGTACATATAGAGATTCGTATTTTTTCTAGGCCAACGGCCGTGCCATGAGATGATAAGGCCGAGATCATACTCAGCCGCAGATTTGTCCCCAATTGTTGGGTACCCACTTTATAGAGGCTGGGTTTGCCCCATATCCTAGGGTCGTCCCCCGACTGAATTAACATATTAAATAACATTCTGTCACAACCAAGATTCCAACCCAGGACACGTAGAACTGTATACTAGTACTCTATTAACTAGACCACGTATGATTATAGTATATATTAATACAGCTTTCTAAATACACAACCGAAATATTTAAAAAATAATTTGAAGTCGTTGAAATTAACCCCTCCTCTTCGGGAAATAATGTAATTTTGACGTATAACAAATAAATAGTTAAAAAGAAGAAACAAAGCAAAATAAATATGATATGTATAAATAAGTTAACAAAATAGGTTAAACAAAATTTAATAGAAGAAAAAATAACGTATACCTTCATACTTATAATTATTTAGGTTTTATTTTTTAAATAATAATATCAAATCAGAACAAATAAAAGCATACGTAATAAATAAAACAAAACAAAAGAAGAATAAAATGTAAAAATAAGTAAATAACTGAGATTATAGAATATTTAAAAGTTGTAAAAATAAAATAAATTATCTTGACCTCATTTATACCTATATATAAAGATTAAATGATGCTCTCGATAACTTCGAGTCAAGTGTTACCAACCACATGCACCAAAAGAACTACAAAAGATCCCAGCAGCCGCTTGGCTGGTATTAAAACGTGGGAACTAAGTCCAGCGACGCTTGACAAGAGTGATAAAGCCTTCCAGCTCTACAATTTCATTATCACAAAAGATTTTGTGGCCACATCCGTTTCAATCTTCAAGGTGGGTTATAGGTATGGTTGGAACAAAATAGAGATTAGGAAGATGAGTAAGCTTCTGGTAAAAGATGAGAATTTACATAGAATAAGATCAAGGACATTGGTACATTGAGATCATGGTGTAATGTCTTGTTCGTAAGATAATACGAAGCATTGAATATTGGTCGGAGAGCTTTCGACTGAATGTATTGAATAGGTTTCATGTTCGAACTTTTAGCTGTCCTCATAATTTCGTGGTACGATAATCTAATTTATTATTGAAACTTTAAAGCAACTCTTATTTTCCGACTAATTTGCACTTTCTATAAGAAATATGTTTTGAGCTTTCTGATGATTTATTTACCTCTTAAGTGAAAATCCAGAGACCTTAATGTTAGGGAATATGATTAATGACGCATGTAATGAAGTATAGACCGGATCCCAGGGCTCGTAACGATATTCCCATCACTGTTACAGTTGGCCTGATTAGTTCCAACTCCATGATTATTTCACAGAAAGGACTAAATCCTGGAGATTCGAATCTGAGTCACCAGACCACTTAAGGTATAGAAAAAACGGATTTGAGCAGTAGCATTGTTCGAGAAAAAGACTTTTTTTTTTTTTTTTTTTTTTTCTTACCCTCTGGTTTTATTTTCGAACAAAATACAAATACAAATGTAATATGTATAGCTGTCAGATTTGTCCTTCTCTTACCCGGAGGTATTCTAAAAAGGATTGCTATATGCGCTGGATGCACTAGTAATCTTTTAAGGGCTTCTTCTAAGCCTTTATTTATCCATTGCAAAATGGGAGGGACCATTCTTCAGGGTTTTGGCAATAAATTGAGTTCAGACATAGTCCGAACTCCTTCCCTCGGCGACAACGTCAACGAGAGGTAGTGATCCTTGCCACCTCCCAGGCTTGGGTGGTGGGGTGATATCAGAAAATAATGGATTAGCACAGGCCTTCAGCCCATCAAAAAATTTAATGTGCCTCCGGCTGATATATTCAGGCACTGTTGGCAATACTAACTCCTGATGAAGGATATGGTTTCTGGCCCTCTGTAAGTTAGTACCTCTGACAATCCGCCGAAGGATGGAGTTCTGGAACGTTTGTAATTGTTTGAGAGTGGACTTAAACAGATGCCGCATCAAGGGCGCACCATAGAGCATAGTCGGACGTATTATAGCCTTGTAGATCTGTAGTTTCAGCCTCAGTGAGAGCTGAGGTGACGTGAGTAGATGATTAAGTCTATAGCTCTTTCTCCTGGCCAGTTTGAGTCGTTCCCGGACGTGACTAGATAAGGTGAGGTGCCTATCTAGAGTGACGCCCAGGTAGAGGATTTAATTAGAGACTGGCAGTGTTACTCCGTTCACTTTAAAATCAGTGGGCAAAGCGCTCTTCCCCTTCTGGAACGACATGACAATAGCATCTGTCTTCTTCGGGTTCACCCTAATGCCAATCTCCTTCAGTTCATCTACAATAGTGGTCGATGCTCCTTGTGCCAGGGTTTTCGGTCTCATACTAGAAGCATAGATGCCAATGTCATCGGCGTAGGCTGCTACCAGTGCCATTGGGTGCTTCATTGAGATCACTTTTGCTGTAAAGATCACAAACAATAGTGGTCCCAATACAGAACCTTGAGGAACCCCACAAATGGTGTCCTTTGAAGTTGACCATTTATCGCCTACCCTTACGACGAAGGATCTCCCGCTTAAGTAGCTTCTGATCAATCGGTATAATGAAGCTGGAAAACGATAGTCTTCCAACTGGCGAAGCAGCAACTTGTGGGATACACAATCAAACGCCTGTGTGCAGTCCAGCAAGATGAACGCCGTGGCTTCATTGTTCTTCGTCATACGCTCTATGGTGTGCCTTTGAAGTTTCACTAAATGATGATCGCAGGCTACGCCTCGTGAGAACCCGGTCTGTTCTGGTGGAATGATGGACTCCTCACTGCAGTGCTCTAGCAGATGGTGATGGATCAGCCTCTCGAACACCTTGCTCATATGCGAAAGGAGACTGATAGGCCGATAATGCTCTGGTGAGTCTCCATTCTTCCCAGGCTTAAGTAGCGGCACTATGATCGCTTGCTTCCAGTCATCGGGGAAGTATGAGATCCGCATACAGGAGTTAAAAATGTTTAATAGGAAGGCTTTACCCCTCCGAGGTAGCATCTTCAATAGTACATACGGAATATCATCCAGTCCCGAAGCCTTGTTACCCTTGGTGCGTCGTAGTACCGACTCAAGCTGTCCGAAGGTGGAGAATATCCTCTTTTCATTAGGGGACGTTGGTCTTCCCGCAGGAAGTGTGGGAGCATTTAACAGCCGATCATCTTCCCTCGCCTTATAAGAATCGGCCAAGAGTTCAGCCTTTTCCTCAGGGGATAATAGGGTGCCACCTGATGTAAGGTGTACACTCTTCCTCTTAGTGACGTGTGACCTCACAAGTCTCCAGAACTGACGATGATCATCATGAGTCCTACGGAGTTGCTCGTGCCATAGGAAAGTCTTCCATTCACGCATGAGGCTGGCTATCTGCCGGGTCATCGCATTGATGGCCGGTTTCAAGCCGTAGTCACAAGTTCGGTGGAAAATATTCCTCAGGTTGTTCCTTTGTGCAATGAGAGCAAGAATGTGACTCGGTGGTTTCCTGAAGGCGTTTGGCTGAGGACTAAACCTTGGTATGGTAAGATTGGCTGATACATGGACGGTGGTGGTGATATCCGAGATCGCCTTCTGCACCTCTTTAACAGTTCTCAAGTACTGTATCTTTGGTAGGGTATCATCCACACTAGCCCTATATCCTTTCCAGTCGGCCTTGTGGAAGAGGAACTTGCTCGCGGGTGGTGTTGCTGGAGTTCCCTCAAAGGCATATAGCACAGGCCGGTGGTCCGACGGTCCGTATGGGAGCGCTAGGCACTCAGTAACAGTGTGAAGGTCCCTGGTCAGTAGGTCAAGTGTGGATGTCCAGTCAGGTCGGGCCGCATGCCTAAAGGTGTGCACTCCGGGGTGGAAGACAGCCATCCTGGTCTTGGTGATATAGGTACCCATCGGATTGTTGCTACCGCACAGCCAGGCAGTGTGCCGGGCGTTGAAGTCCCCTAAGATGACAAACCGACTCTTATCCTGGGCGTGCTGCAGCAATAGCTTCATAGATGTTAATATAGCCTTGGGTCTCCTATAGACACAACAGAAAGTAAAACGTTGTTTTCATCGAACATCTACTGTGACTATATGAGTACCCACTGTAGAAGCTACTGGGTTGGGTACCAACCTCGATGGGATATCTCCTCGAACCAGAATCACTACGGCCTCGTTAGCCCCGGGTTGACAAGCCTCCCGGTATGCAATATACCCCTGAAAATACAGTGAAGCAGAGGTGGGTAGTATAGTGTCGGTCAGCGCCACCACCGATGGCCGGTGCTGCTGCAGGAGGAGTTCTATTTCAGCCTTCTTCAGAAGTAGGCCTCGAATATTATAGGAAATAATTAAGTGCTCAGTCATAATGCTTAGCGATGATCTTCGTCAGCATCTTCATCATTTCTCGAACAGTTGCCATCATCTCTGCGAATTGGGCGTTGAATAGAGCATTGCTTGGATGTGCTTGTGTATTTAATGTGAATTGCGGTGTTGAGGAGTGAGCGGGTGCTGTCATTGGTTCAGCTTCTTCATGATGCGATGTTGGGGATGTTCTCTGTAGCTGCTGCTGCTGCTGTTGCTGCCCGGCGGGTCCCCAAGTAGTTCAGTGAAAGCCAAGTTAGGGTTGACTAGCCTACTTGTCTTACTTGAAGGGGCTGCTACATTTATAATTGTCCTCTTTCCATCTGGAGCAGTTCTTGCCGGCGGGGACACTCTTTGGAGGAGGCATGATGGGCTCCACTACAGTTGGCACATTTATTGGTGCAAGTCGTGGGCAGCTTCTTTCTTCATGAGTTTGGGCGCACCGGGGGCATTTTACTGTCCTCCCGCAGTATTTCATGGTGTGCCCAAACTCTAAGCAGTTTCGACACTGTGCTGGGCATTTATCTTCTTTAAAGGGGGTTACCCTAAATCTAACCTGGTTCACATGGCGAAGAGCCTGTACATTTTCGATTTTTACCGTAGGCTCAGTGATGAGCAAGATGGCTTCAATCGGGTAGGTCACTTCTCCTTGTCGTTTGGTCAGGCGCTTGGCCATCACGAATCCTGGCAGCCTTTGTTTCACTTCAGTGGCGAACATATTTAAATCACTGTCAACATCGAAGCCGTGAACCACAAACTTCTTTGTCCTCTTGGTGCCGCGAGGTGCATAGGTGTGGAATTGCACCTTATCATCACGACGGAATAGTTTTACCACCGAGAAAAAGACGAACGAATTATTGATTTATGAAGTATCAATCCATTCGAAGTCACCGAGAGAGAATTAATTGTTTTCACTTATAAATTTTTACCATTTATTTATTTATTAGGGTTTTTCAACCACAAGGGTCTTTGCACTATATTTTACTATTTCCGTTCATTTATTCCTAATTATAAGTTGTAATTTAAATTTTTTGAAATATTTTTTTGATTTCAAAAATAAAATCAACTTCTTAATTTGCTCTTCTACCTGAAATATTTCTTCATGTTCATTTCCTGACAAATGATTTTGTCATTCATTCTCATAAGCATAGCATTCAGTGATAATAATAAGGTACTCCACACGAGATACACTGAGGCGCGGGTTTTTTTCCCATTAAATATTGATGGGTGGGACAAGTATGCCCAATCAATCCTTAAACGAGCCAAAACGATTTCTTCCTTCTGCGTCAGCTGTATGTTAAACTTTGCCCTGCGAACATAGGGCTCTACTATCCTGAGCTTATTGTCCCTCGTTGCCGTCCAGGTCTGTTGTCATACCTTCCACGTCTTTTCCTTTATTAAAGAGATCACTTCACTTGGTTGGGTGGTGTTGATCAATTGGCAGTTGGTAATAGCTCTTTTAGCAACACTGTCAGCTAGCTCATTACCCTTTATACCTTGGTAACCATAATAGATGAATCATGCATCCAGCCATTTCCAATGATTTCATTGTTTCTATGGTTTCATTTACCAACCAGTTTTGAGAAAAGGTGTTCTGCAGTGCTGTGATAGCAGACTCTGAATCTGAGCAAATTACTACACGCCGTACTATTTTAGCGTCTATTGATAGGAGACCCCGATATATAGCTAATAATTCGGCATTATATACCGTTGTGTGCTCAGGCAATGAGAACATGCAATTAATGCTTGTCCCTATACACCCACGGCAGTACCTACCCCATCTTTTCTTTTAGAGCCATCGGTGTAGATGAATTCACAATCTTCATGATTACTTTTGAACCGTGTAAATTCTGTCAGAGCTGTGATTGGGGAACTGTTTTTCCTCTTAATTCTGTGAACTCTAGGAGCACGAAGTACCCACGGTTCTGTTTTAGAAGTACTGAGCTGTGGATTATCATTTATTTTCCATCATTTGTTCAGTTGAAAACAGTTTAATAAAGAATTCCTGTTACAATTTCAAAGACAAATAAGGGATCTCCTGTAGCATATTAGTTAGCATAACAGCCTCCTATGCCAAGGTCACGAGTTCAAATCCCGCTGATGGCCCTAGGATTTTTTAATGGGAGTGAAAATTCCTTAGTTATACCGTCCTTTGGAGAAGACCCGAGCCTGTGCATTTCAGGTAATCGTTAAAGGTCCCTATCCTAATTAAACCTGGATAGGCAAAATTTAAGACTCCCTTATAGGATCGTCCGATTAGCCACAGTAGCATAAAGTAACGTTAAATAAAATAAACAAAGATATACAAAAACACACAAACGAAACTGAAATAATAATAAGAATGTGCTCTACATTTCATTTTTTCCAAAAAAAACAAAAACATAATTTAACTTGTGAGAGCACACCTGTGGTGTAGTGGGTATGCAAGCATAACAGTCTTTTACGCGAGTTTAAACCCGGCAGATGGTCCTATGATTTTTTCAAGAGAGAAACAATCCTTGATCATACCGTCTTTCTGAGGGATCCCGAACCTGTGCTTTGGTCAGTTATTCCTTAAAGATACATATCCTGATCAAACGTAGATGGGCAAAATTTAGGGCTGCAATTGTACCATCTTCCGATAAGCCTCAGTAGTATGAGTACTTGAAAATATCACCAATTGATTAACTAAAAATTGGAAAAAAAAATGTGCTGTTCTAGAAGCAGTATGAATCTCTTTATAAACGTTCCCATCATGAGTTATAGAGGTGGAGGTTTTATTTTTATCATTCTACAATTAGTTACTGACATAAAATACTTGAAATGAAATGTTAAATACTTAATGGGTTTTTCAAATATTAATTTTCAGTTATGCCCTAATGTTATCTACAGCATTACTTTTAAACGTAAAATAAAATCAAAAGGTACTGAGTGAAAATTCATTCATTCAACTGGCATAGTCAAGAGCAAGAGCACATTATATTTTCCTTTGTGATTTGAAAAATTTTGCCAATGTACCAGAATTGATTTTGTTGAAACTGATGGGCTCATGAAAATTTCCATATCTTTTCACTGAAGCCTGCTTGCTCTTTACCATCCCTCAACTGTCTGATAAAAAGTTTTAAAAAAAAATCACTGGAATCGTGCTGGTTTCAGTATTTCATTCGATTTTTTTTACCTTTTCACATTTTAAAAATATTTTCCTAAACCTGTACCACTACAACCCATGAAGGGTCTTGGGCTCAGTACATATAGAGATTCGTACTGTTTCAAGGCAGTGCAATGAGGTGATTAGGCCTTAATCGCGCTGAGCGCAGGCAGGTTTTTCCCCAATTAATTTGGGTACCCACTTTATAGAGGCTGGGTCTGCCCCAGGAGGGTCTCCATACCCTAGGGCCGCCCCCGGCTGAATTAACAGAATAAATAATATTCCGCCACAGCCGGGATTCGAACCCATGACCTGGAGCACAGCAGACTAGCGTTAAAAATATTTTCACCCGTACTAAATTTACAAAGAAATTTATGTATTTCAAAACTCTTCAAGTATAATTACAAATAAATATAAAAATTTAGAAATTGTGGAAATTATAATGAAACAGTGGTCTTTAGAAATGTTTTTGTTCGTAGTAAATAATTTAATTTTAGCATTTATTTTTTTATGGGCATTTATTATTCAGAAGACTTTCCTAAAACCACCAACTCATAGTTTACACTGAACTTTGGTGCATATTTTTCACGATCGTTGATATTTGTTTTCCTTTACTCGTAAATTTTAACTCCAATAGAAGCCGAATTAAATTATAATGAACCACCTTTACTATTTCCAACTTATCCGTGAGTTATCTTCTAAATAAGTTTATTCATTCATATTTAAAAAAAAAAATAATTGTATCTGTTTTTAAAGATCTAGTATAACCTGTAAAAAGAGAAACAATTTACATCCTTATCAAATATGCTCCAATAAAACGTACTTAAATTATATGATTACATATCATAAATGTTTTATTTATTGAATTCAGAGGAAGATGTAAGGAGATGGAAACAAAAAATCAAAAATAATTGGAGTTGTTAATTATTTATTTTGTCATTTCTTAAAAATAATCTAATTTGGCCTCTAAAATTTACATGTATTATACATTTGGATAGGTATATGACAATTAATACTAAATAATATTAACAGGGTTCTTACAATTATTGTATAAATAAATAAAGATTAACAAGGAACAACAACAGATTTCTCTAAAAATCTGGCTAATTGTACTCATTAGGTAATACTGTACATTTAAATTTTGTTGGTTTGTAACCAAAATTTCATATATTCATAAATACATTTAATATGTTAAATACATACATTATTATATTAATAGCAACAGCCTAGGTTCATATACATTGTTGTGTTATTTATGATATAATTTAATGTTATTGAGACAAGAAAGCTATTTATATTATTAAGTGATAACTGCTCGAATGGTTCTGTCCCGTCTTTCTTAGATTATATTACTATTTGGCTGATGAAGATATATAGTTAAAAACATGGGACAAGCTAATTTATTATTGTTAATTTAGCCTTTCATTTATATTCCTTAAAACTGGTCTACAATTTATGAAGTTATTGATGTCTGTCAGACTGATATTTTCATATGAAAATAACATTTCTTGAAAGAAAAAAAATGACTTCAATAATCTTCAAGATATTTGCGAAAGCATAGGTTTCAGCTAAATAACAAGATGCCGGAAAAATGTAAAGCTTTGGAGAAATAGTAGTATAGAATAGGCAATGATTAAATATGAATGCTATCCTACGAGTTGTATTAGAACACACAAAAACCGATGTTGTAATAAAAAGAGGTTTACAGTAATCCTCAATATAATATAGCGACACTACACTACGTAATAATAGGTGGTTCATTGAATAGTTTAGTCTTATAGTTTATATAGTGCAAGAGCTATAGGGGTTTTGTCTATGCTTAGTATGCATCAGTTAGGGCTATAGGTATACCTACGTGATAGTTCTGTACAGAGGAGAGTCGGGACCTACTTGCAGACCGTGATCCACTCATCGACGGTACAGTTGCTGCATGTGACGTAGCAGCACCAGTGGAACTTGCAGTTGCACCTGTCGACCAAGCGCCGCCTGATGATGTTGTACCCCCGGCCGCAGCAGAGGGAGGCACACCCGTCCACTCCCCGCCCTCCCTTCTTGCAGATCCTCCCCGTCGTCCCTCCCGCTTCTAGCCCTGGTACAGGCTCACAGAAGCTCGGCGACTTCTCGTAGTAGAGGAGGCTGCCTCGCAGATCTCTTGGGCGTTTCCGCCGCTTTTTCTTCTTCTTCCTCCTTCTTCGTACTGCCAGACCACCGCCTCCTTTGTTAGACTCCTCCACCATTATGGCTTCCCTGAACCGCTCCTTCAGTGCCACTCCTATCGTCCGAAGGTCGGGTGCGGATCTCCAGCATGTTCGAAGTTCACAGCTTCCCGAGACACCATGGCACTTACATTTCACCTCCATCTTCTTGGCTACAGCCTGAAAAGAATAAATTTAGTTATTAAATCTTCACCAATCGAAGCTGAAGAAGTAATTTATAATAGTTAGTAGAAACAAAATTAAGCTAATTTATGTATATATCACAACAATTTTTTTTTTACTTTTATTCAGATAATGTTTTATTCCTGAATAAATATCAAATTATAAATACACGATAGAGTACTAACAACCATGACTTGTTTTGGGAAGGAGGGCGAAAGCGAATTGCTTGCAACCTCAAGGCGGTCGTTAATATGAGTCATTGATTGCGTTGGGGGTAAATAAAATAAATAATAATTTTTAAAACATAATTAAACTTTATATTAATAATAATAACTTTATTGGCATCAGTATTGAAAAAGCTTCTCTCATATGGAGGAAATTATATTATTGGGCTATAGTAAAAAATAAGTAGACGACTAATTAAAATATTGAAGAACAGCAAATATTCCAAAAAAAGAAAAACACAAATAAGTATACAAAACACAGTCCTTAAAAAAAAAAAAAAAAAAAAAAAAAAAAAAAAAATACACCAAAAGAAAACAAAACTAACTATTCATTGAAACGTTTTTTCATCAGGATTTGTTCCTCTCAACCAACCACCATTTTTCGCCTACACTTTGCATCAATTCGTCCCTCCACCTGCGATGTGGTAGCCCCCTTTGCTTGTGTAGCTCTCCTCAGGCAACTGGAATGGGGTTTCATTATAAATGGCGTTGTTTGTAAATTCCTCGTTTAACATTAATCACAGGCCAAATTTCCTTATTCCTAATCATAAGCCTGGCTCCATCTTGTGTGATTTTGCCTTGCGAGATACGTGGATGAATAATTGGAAATAGGTAGAAAAAATATATATTTGGGAAATAAATTTATTATAATCTACAATACATTATAATAGTCATCATTAAACATATGCAAATATCCATCCAATGTAGATTTTCCTCTGACATTGAATAGAAACGTATGATTCGAGGATGTGGCGTGTTATACTAACCAGCCATTGGAGAAGGACCCATATAAAAACTTGGTATCGGGTTTAAGGCAAACAAATAAACAAAAATGCTAGAAGTGCCATGAGAGGATGTTTGTTTGCTCTCAGTCTGCCCATGAGACCATCTACTTTGAACCCTTGATTTTTTTCTGTTGTTAGTGTTCGGGGCCCAGTAAGGACTCTATCATAATTTAAATCATTCAATAGCGATATTTATTTTCAATGCCACAAGGAAGAAAGGGTAAATCGATAAAACTTGGATTTCCGGTGGTTGGGATAGTGCCTTGATGGATGGATTTAGAGCGATATGTGAGGGAGTGGAAGGTTCAATATGAAGCCCGTATAGCGACTCAACTAATGAGGTTAGCGTGAAGATACGCAGTGGTCCAATAGAGACGTCACTCAGAGAATAAATATTGTGACCGCTTTCTGATTAATGAGTCTACTCTTCCTCAATCTGTTACACTCAATTTCTCCGCCTCGATGGCTTTCTATTTCGTGTAGCCCTTTAATTTTTTTTTTTTTTTTTTTTTTTATAATAAACGATGCTCATTCAGCCTATCGATGCTATAAAACTAATAGTTAGTTACCCTTCCATTGAATGTAAGGCGTAACTCAATGCGGTCAGATATCAATTACGAAATGTGTTTTCCTACTACTGAAATGAAAATAATTTTTATTATTCTGGGACATTTTGTCCCCTGACAATAAAGAAACAATTAAGATAAAATGTCCAGTCTCTCTGGTATTATTTAGAGATAATTACATACACCAGTCTTATTTAGTGATATTTAAATATCTAACAACTATGAAATATATAAAATTAAAACAGGTAGAATAAATAAATGAAACAGATGAAAAGTTTATGAATTAAGTCACGCATAATTAGGACGAGACAATTTACATGTGTGCGGAAGTTTGGTCTTTTAGGAGAAGAAATAACTGGTGTTGAAAGTGGTTAAGGATGATACTTTACGAAAGGAGATGGGTAGTCAGTTCCTAAGTAAGGTAGCACGGATGATCAAGGACTTTTTAAAGGATGCAGTTCTGCGAGATGGTACATATAAATCGCTAGGCTGAGATCTTGTACGGATGAGGGTATGTACGGATGAGCGAGGAGTGGGGAGGTCAAATATACAGGAAGGTTTTCTGGCTCGCAATGATTGGAATAAGAAGATACCTAGTAGGTATTTTTTACGGAGTTCAGGATAAAGCCACCCTTGACCAGAATACCAGTAAGAAATATGTGATCGTCTGGGAAGACCGTAAATGAATCTTATAAATCTATCCATTAATCTCTTCGGACTCATCTCATTTTCTCCAAAGACTCCTTCATATAATAGGCATCCGCGAGTTTCAAAAAGAAGGTACTGAATTAAATAAATGGACAAACAAAATAAAATGCGGAAATAATTCTTGTTTGGTGTCTCTAATTAATTAACAAAACAATGCCAATACACCTAAAAGTGCACCAATTCCATGCTTATTCCTAAAAATAAATGTATTGGAAGATTAATTTTGATGAAAAAAATATGATCATTGTACCAATATTCAGACAAACGTATTGTAAATAATATTTAATATTATAATTTCCAAAATATTTGGAGAAGTGACTGAGAGCTTACAAAACTGCATCAGAAATTTAATTAAAAAATATTTAAAATATTAGTGATGTCACTCTATACGTCTGGATTTCACAGTTTAAATACCCTGCTACTAATTATACTTAATCTTTCTTCTGCTAATATCTCGTTGCGTATTAATCTTTGTATCGGAAGATTTTTCATCTATATCATCAGATGATTAAGAAAATATTTTTGTGAGTTTCCGAACTAAATATTCATGACTGAAGGAAATATTTTATACTATTCTTGTAGCGATGTTTTTTTCTCTAGCACAACGCTTTCATCATACCAAGCATTCTAGCACTATCTTGCACACAAGTTAAAAAAGAAAAACATATTACTAAGCATTGCAACATTAGAGGGTAATTATTATTATTTTTGCTTTAATTGTCCGTCAGAAGTTTTTTAAATTTGTTTAATGTTCGTTTATAAATGTGGATATGAATTGCTATTTTATCTTGTATTGAATTAATATCAGTGCATTTTTTATCTGTGGGTTGATATAACAGCATAATATTATCACCAACATTCAAGACATTGATTTCCCAAAGAATCATTCAAGGAAATTTTACTGGTAGTACGAAAATCTCTGATTAATTTATTATTCAACCAATTCTAATTTCACTTACCTACAACTACACTATATGGAATATACAGTAGGAGAAAGTATTGCAATAGTAAACATTTTCGAATTCTAGTTTTCAACGAATATACACGTTTTAGGGTTTCCTGAGTAACAATGGATAGTAAAAAAACAAAAAAAAAACACATAAACGTAAGTGACCTTAAATAATAATTTCCATTCTTATATTTGTTTAAATTAATATGTAATTCTCAAACTAAACTCAATGTAATTCTAAAAAAAAAAAAAAAAATCGACATAAACTTCATTTAAATGTTTTTTAATTTATTTTATGATTTTTTTTTTCTATATGATTTTTGTTTCTATTTTATATGATCTTTTTTCTATTTTATATGATTTTTTTTTTCTATTTTATATGATTTTTTTTTCTATTTTATATGATTTTTTTTTCTATTTTATGTAATTTGATTTTTGCATTATTTTCTGTATATATTGTATGGATGTGGTCTTATTATTATCTCACTATTACTATTGTTCATTCTAAAAAAAATTGTAATATTTCTCAATATAGTATATTTTCAGTATATTTTAAAGTCGTATGTTGGACACAGCAGATTTTTTATTTTTGTATTAAAATCTAGATATTTTTTTTACTTTATTAATACCATAATGTTTAAGTTATTTAAGAAAATGTTTTAGTAGCATTTGGAACGAAATTAATTGTGTAATTAGTATCTTCTGAAAAGAATTGCATTTCTTAATCTTGTTTAAAAGTATTTCAGCGTTCTTTAGATAGAATCGGATGGAAGATTTCGATAAAACTGAACGATTTAATTAAAAAATCTTTTAAAATATAGATTCTGAAATCAATGCTTCTAATGATGTAATGATTTTAGTAATATAGCACGTTAATGTCAATACTTAATAATACATTCAGGCATTAGGAAAATTCAATTTTTTGAAGAGGTGAGATGAAGCTTTGATTACACCTATGATGTTTCGCCTAATGACATCTCATGAAGTTCTGGCCATTTTCTAATGGCGCCTGGTCTATTTTAGTGACTCGTTTAATCAAAACGGCCAAGACCCCTGAGCGGAGTGACAGGTGGCCAGCCTAGCACCTTCTTGATCACCGATCTTGATGACTAGCTGAGTGTGAACTGGAATCTGCCAGTTTCCGGTGGCTGTCATCCGTATGGACCTTGATGATGGTACCACTAATGGAGCAATAGTGGCGTAATCCTCTCTGACTCATCTTTGTCTGGATACATGGTCTGGATCCGTTTCCGGCGCTCTGCCAGATGCGGAACGAATCTGGGTATATCCTGTGTGAGCCTGATTCCTTCTGCAGAACTATTATATGTTCTTTGTAACTCTTTACTGTATTTAAAATGAGATTTCCAATGAAGTGTGATTCAATAAAAATACGTTATAACTTGTCAATGCAATATCATTTAAAATGTGTATTCAATTCAAATTTAATGTATGAGAGAGAATTCCCCAAAAAGGATTACAATCTCTCCTAGAAAGTTCTATATTACTTTTCATTACAACATTAAATGCTATATAATTTGTCGCAGTTGATAGTAATTGCTTATCGGATTGCATGGCTCGCTAGATTGAAAATAAAGGCACGCCAGGCATGAGGAAAGACAATACCAGCAACACCTCTTCCGGGATTGAAGTAATTTCCAAGGATTCAATAAATGAAATCTCTTATGATTTAATCGATATTTACATACAATAAAACGCTTATTTTTCTGCCTTTACTAGTTTGTTTCTTAACATTCTATGAAATGGTTTTCAAGTTTTTTAGATGTTTTGTTTATTCTGTATGATCATAATTATTTTTTCAGTTGTATTTTGTCAACTAATTTGTTATTCTAAAGTTTTTCCTGTTTAAGCTACATGCTCTGGAATATTTAACTCGCTTTCTTATCTATACATAAGTAATAACTAAAAAGCTACTACATAGGCAGGTTAATGCTATATTGCAATAGCATCAATTTTTTTGTTCTATAAAAATTATAGAATGTTATTTGAACTATTTTAAAAACTAAACTATACAGTATTTTAAGGCCTGAAAAAGAGAGAAAAATTGAGGAGGAGAGAAGGGGTAATCAGGTTGAAAATATAAGTTTTTAGCTTTGATCAATTTTATTTTGGGCAATCAATGCTCTGAGGTCTAATTGTCTTGGCAAAATGCTCTAGGCAAAGTCAATGTTTTTACAAATATCACACTATCCTAAGAAGCATCTTTCAAATTTTATTCAGAAAACATTTGAAGGCTATAACGATGTTCATATCTTATGTATTTTCTTCATTGAAATGAAGAACTCTTAAGAAATAAATTGTCATTATTAATGGTTTCTAATTTGGTATGTTATTTTAATAAAAATAACAACCTTCCATTAATTTGTTTATAGAATAGTAACTAAAATTAATAATAGTTTTTTTAGAGATTTTATTTTTTGTGAATTTCTCGGTCGAATGATTGAGTGATAAATGTTTATTTGTAAATGAAATTAATGTACTCTTCAATGAGATTATTCATTGTATCAAAGCTATTTTTTATGTAAACACACAAAGACAAATAACATCAATTTAAATTGATACCTGAATGAACTCTATTGTATGGTTTTGGAAACATTTGAAAAATGATTTAGTTATTTGAAACCTTACTCGATGTAGCTAGGTGTCAAATGAAGCCCTTAGCATGCTCTGTCGGAAAAACACGGTATTACAGTCAGTTCAAAGTCAATATGGCATGTTTTTACTGCTAAACACAGTTTAAAAAAAATAATATTAAGAGAAATATGACGATTTCGAAAAATATTCGAATCAGAAAAGTTATTTTACATTATTATATTTTTTATTTGTATTAATTCTTCATTCTCAATACTTTAATAATGTATATTTAATGTGATTATACTGTATATTAAAATTAAACATTAGAATATAATTAGAACCATCTCTTCTGTTTATATATATTTATTATTTCATTAATAAATCATTTAATTAATAGGACATAACGTTTCGAGGCCCATACTGCCTTATCTTCAGAACTATTCATTAAATATATATTAGTTATTAAATCAATGCAGGTCATTCAACATCATTAAAATTCTTTTCAATTGTATTTCATAATGTAATTTTTATTAAAATTGTCACTGTATAGTATTGTATTCATTGACACACATTTCAACCAAATAAATATTTTCTACATGTAGGACCAACAAGTATGAATTTAAACATATTTTTTTTCAAAACTGGAACAGAAAAACACTGAAAATTTATATGGTAAAAATATTGTATGTTTACCTTAAATTAGTGGATAATTTTTTATATATACCATAAAAAATATATTATTAAAATGATTAAATATTCGTAATAAATGAAGAAGGGTGATGAATTCACTCAATAATTAAAATAAAATACTTTTAAAATTGTTATGATTTTTATGATTTCATGAAGCACTAGAGCCATTATAAAATGGCTGATTATTGTAAATTGTAAAGTGGAAATGTAGACAGTCATGTATTTCTTAAGAAATTAAATCATAATAAATACTGATAGATGTATAGATGAGGCATGTTTATGCTATGGTTACAATACAAGGTAGGCGGAGATTTGATTTGAAAAATTGGCTATTATTCTAAATTCTTCTTTTTATTTTACATTTTATAGGTTACGACCTCTTATACATAAGTCTTGTATTAGATCTACCTCATTGGAAATGATAAACAGAAGTAACCAAGTTTTTCCTGATCTTTTACTTTCAAATAAACCACTCATCAGAATGTAAAAAAAAAAAAATTAATCTATTCATACCATTTCAATATTGACTGTGTGTGTATTTTATTCATACCTCTTCTTTAAGAATTCAAGATTAAACCTAGATCGGGATCACTTGTAGCTGGGTGGCTAGCGTAACTAGCGTAACAGCCCCCCATGCCAAAGGTCACGGGTTCAATCCCACAGGTGGTCCTAGGATTTTTTAATGGGAGTAAAAAATCCTTAGTTACGCCGTCCTTTCGGAGGGGACGTTAAAAGGTGGTCCCGAGCCTGTGCAATGTCAGGTACTCGCTAAAGATCCCTATCCTAATAAAACCTGGATAGGCAAAATTTAGGACTCTCACTGTAGCATCGTCCGATTAGCCACAGTAGCATAAAGTGACGTTAAATAATTAAATAAATAAAAAATTAAACCTAGATCGACCAATATTTTAATTTCAATTATTTAAAAATGTACAATAACTAATTTAAACTACTACTTTTTATTTGCCCTGACGGTTTAAATCTTTAGAGAGCTATTATTTAAAATTCTTGTGAACCATAATGATTGGTAATAATTAAATGTGATCACCTCTAAAAGAAAATTTAATTGAACACTAAGAGTTTAATGAAATCATAAATATTTTACTCAATCAACAGTAAAAATACAGTAAAAGTCGCGAAAAAGATTATACAATAGGAGACTTTAACGCTGGATAAAGGCAGAGACTCAGCCGATTGTTTTGTAATTTATAAGACATGTGTAGGGATGGGTGACTGCTTGCTTAATTTACGACATTGTTTCACAAACAAGATGAAAAATAAAGATATTTTGGAGGATTTACGTGTATAATTTTTATTGCTAATTTGATGATAATTTTGTTCAGTAACTCTCTATTAAAATTAACAGAACGGGTTATCGATCTTATTATTATTATATCTAAATTATTACAGTAGCTGACGGTTATTGGCACATATATTTGTTTTTTCTCAGCGGCAAATTGGAATATTTTTTATATTCCTCCGTATGCACGAAGCAAACTATAATATTTTTGCTTGGAAAGGGCTGCTAACATAATGAAGAATATCCAGTATTTAAGTCCATTCGTTAATTATATTTTTTATCAATTTTTTATTTAATAATCACTGAATGGAGAATACCTTGGCTTTAAGTGGAACGATGTTGTGGATTTAGGACGGTAAGATATTAAATAATGAGCTTTGGAGTGTATCATTATTGGACAGATATTGTTATAGAGTAGGCAAAATGATTCGTTAAATGCGCCACTTGGTATCCCAAGTGATGCTAATATATATATTTTTTTTAATCATCATATTTCTTTATTTACACCTGTCATGCAGTAGACAATCAGTGAATCTGAGGTAAGGGTATATATTATGGCCTGCTTAGGCTGGTCAAATTGTAGAGATTTCTGAGCTTTGGCAGAAAGAGAAGAATCTATTGCTAAGAAAGGTCTGAAGGATAAGTTCGAAGGTAGGAGAGATATTGTGTTAAGTTTGAAGAGAATCCCCTAATGCTTGAGCTACATCCAGAAAAACTCCTGTTGCCAACGATTTCTGCTCTAGTGCCGACGCAATTCAGTCAGTCACTCTATGTAGTTGATAAATGGTGAAGTGATGTGTTTGGAATCCAAACTGATGGTCGGGTGTAGAGTTACTGATTGTAAGTTTCCCAAAACATCTTGAACAAATGGGGACCAGGCTGATAGGTTACATGATTTACATGTTAAACAAATAAATTCTTTAATATCCTGGGTCAAGTCCATTTAGAATAACATTAACATAATATACAAATTGGGCTTCAGAGTCTTGGAGTAATTAATTATTTATAAACAAGTTATTTATAAAACTAATCGAAAACAGACATAAGGAAATATCTAGATATATATATAGAATATATATCTAGAAAATAAAATCGTCTTATTTACAATTTTGCTATGACTGGATGGTCGTGAGATGAAAGAATAAGCGAGATTTGAATGTAGGAAGAGAGTTGGAGTGACGAATAAAGAGAGGAATAGAATTCCATAGGATTGAGGATCGGATAAGAAACGATGTGTACAAATGTGCAGATCGGTGGGCCGTTGTGTATAAATATGAAGGCCTAGTGTGTGTATAACGGGAATGGAAAGAAGATTTAAATTGTAGAAGGTCGAAAATGTATGATGGACGGCGGGATTGGATAACTTGGTAAAGGAATGATGCAAGGTAATACTTGGGACGATTGGAAGGGTAAATCCACCTCAACTCGCAATAAAATTCGGAGACGGAAGTGTACCTCGGGACCTCGAAGATAAATCAAACAAAGCAATTAATTAGGCGTTTTATTTTTACTTCGAGGTCCCCAGAAACACCACTCTATATGGTACAGCAGTAGTCGGAGTGGGATACTAACAAATAGTAACGAGGAGGTTCCGGGTTTCATACGGGAATAGGTGACGAAGGGTATTGTAATGTGTGAGTATTTCCATTGTCAAGAGAATTTAGGAGCTCCTGAGTATGGTGTCGTAAATACAGAGCCAGGAACACTAGAGCTTTTCTATGCATTTTCTTGATCGAATATTTGTTTTATCATTTTTGCTCAAATTGTTGTTTTGGTTTGTTTATGAAGATATTTTGTAGTTTCAATTTTCAATTCAAAGCTAAATGGTAGGCTCTACCATATCGATTGGTATTTTGTCCGGCTAGGATAATTTTATTGCTTACTTTTTATGAGATTCTTCTTGATATAATCGGCGATTTTGTGGTACATTAAGACACAGATTGTTTCGGTCGAGGGAGCAGTGCTCTGTGACCGTTGCCCATGGTTCAGCTCACCGTGACCACCCCTCAAAAGCACTCCCCTGGAGGAAATCCAGCGTGGCCCGTTAGACACAGCTTCACCCTAAGAAGATTCCGGAACACAAGAGGTAGTGAAGGAGCCGGAGAGTTGACCGCTAGACCTCCCGAGGCGGCTAACGCGGGGTGACCGGAGGACAAAGCCCTTAATAAACATGAGCTCCTCCTCGCTCAATAGCCTATAATTGAGTTATATTTTCTCGCCGGCTAAATATAATACGGTATAATAAAGACATTTTTACTTGCCAACGTCGTGTGGGGCCTCACATCCTCTCCCCATCTTTCAGGTTTTTAGAGATAATTTATGAACACGTGTATCCAAAATATTTAAAACGCCCATAAATTCCGGAATTATCATTATCAAGCTCAGCTGTGGTCACTTGTAGGAATTAATTAATTTTGTTTATCATATTGTGTTTAAGGAACAATTGCAAATCTCTATAGAAAATTCGACCGTTAAATTATATTTTAATGCCTTGTCTTGATCAACTTAATTATCTTTTCCTAATTTTATTAATTTACTAAATTCCTTGATTGCCTTTCATGATGAGAGAGTCCAGAAGACGGTAAAAAAAGATTAGAAAATATTGAAAAACTATCTATATTTTTTTTTTTTTTTACTGCCATCGAACCATCTTATCCTTCATATTCATTTCTACATTTTTTATCCTGAATACCGTTTACCCCTTTATGCTGCTGTGGTTTAATCGGACATGCTACAGTGGGAGTCCTAAATTTTACCTATCCAGGTTTAATTATAATAGGGGTCTTTAACGAGTACTGACATCGCACAGGCTAGGGTCCACATTTTAACGTTCCCTCCGAAGGACGGCATCTACGGATTTGAAACCGGAACTTTTGGCATAGGAGACTGTTATACTAACCACCATGCTACAGGTAACCCCTAGTCGAGACAATGTCATTCGCTTTCTTTCTTTGACCGCCACCCGGACTTACTTTCATTAACAATCAACCCGAGTATATGTAAATATATTAAATTTTTATCTATCGGCACATATTGAAGCATGAGTGTAATCCCTTTTAAACACGGTGTGGATGTGCTCGCCTACACATCCATTGGTGTTTTAAATGGTCCCATTGTTCACCAAAACTTTAAATTGTCCTTGGCGTTTATAAATAGAAAATTAATCTTTCAGATTAGTTTATGATTTTTAGAGCAAAATGTAAAGGAATAAACCAAATAGGGATTAGTTGTATATGTAAAGTGAGAAGGTTATGTTCTGTAATTTCCAAGTCAAGAAGTAGTATAAATGAAATTGAAATAAAAAAATCAGAAACGTTGCTCAAATTTAAAAGCCAATAAATTCAGTACACAATGTAATTATACAATGCAAATATATTGAAAATATTTAAGTGTATACAACTTTCTTATAAGATAAATACATTATGGGCCCATTCCTTCCAATTGCCGAGGTTGAACGACGCCTAATGAGAAAATATGCCAATAGGAAATATTTGTCAATTATTTTAAATTAAGAGACGTTTTTATTCATTTATTCTAAAATATCGGTGTTCAATAAAATGACTTTACAGGTCAATCTAGAACTCACTAGTGGCAAGGTAGTTTTTATTGAGTGAAGTTAGAAATAATTGAGTTGATCATTGTTACTATTTAAAAATCGATCTATGAGTCTACAAGATATTAAAAAATAAATAATAAAAGGCAATGTATTAATTAATTAAATTAAATTAAAGAAGGTATATATATTTCAGAAGTCTGCAACTAATGGGATATTCAGGTGTTTATGGCTTATTTTATTGGTGATGAAGTAAGGGGCATTTAGGATGTTGTTTTGGATTGCTAGAGGAATTTGATGGTTCGATCTCCACAGTTCGGATCGCCCAAATAGGAGAAATGATGATAATGTATTTTTTTTTTTTTTTTTTTGTGGGAGAGAAGTTCTGAGTGTTTGTGGTCTGGTAAGTATTGTAGTAATCGGTATCTGTGAGCTGTTGTCGTTTCAGTCTAATGTAAGGATACTCTAAAAATTAAGTGCTTTAGGTAGAATGATGTGTATGGTATTTGAAAAATGGAAGAAGCCTGTTGTTAAAACAATAGAGCTTAACTGTTCCACAGAAAAAGTGGCGCACTTTGAAAAATCATTTTTTCTTGTGAAATAGGGGCTGATTTAGAAGTAAAATTGCAACGGCACAGGCCACTTGTTTGGCGGTTATTACCATTTTAAGGATTAATAATAAATAAGTTTTTAAACAAATGTGAACCTTATTTTAATATTGTTGCAACGAAATTGCGATAAGAACTGTTATTTGTAAAGTGATTATTACCTTAATTCATGTTTTTGTTTACATTATTAATAGACCATAGGTCATGTTTTTGCTTACATGAAGTAAACAGAGGTTTCTATTTCATAAAGTTTTCCTTAATAATTGTTAATAGTTATAAAAACATGGTTTTTTGAAATTAAAAATATCAATTTTTCAAAGTGCGCCACTTTTTTTTTGGAGCTGTGTATTTATGTAATTTATCAAGATGTATATTATATATAGTAAGCAATTCCTACATATATATATAGTAAGCAAAGGTTACAATAGTATACTGACCAGCCTGCCTGCTTCATTGTTGTGTAGGCTGACCCTGGACTGTATGTCGCCGTTGTTGGACTCCTTGACGTCGAGGAACTCTTGGGAGAAGGCTAGCCCGGTCCTGATGTTGTGGGAGCAGCCACCCCACTTCCAGCCGGCTCCCGCCGCCCCTCGCTCCGGCCCGCAGCCGCACTCCAGCACCCGCCCGCTAGCGCAGGCTCGCGCCACTCGCTCGGCCACCGCTGCCGCTGTGATGGCGTGAGCGAACGCGCTCTCCCTGAAACCTTACATACTTTACCTTCATTTGTTATAGTAGTTTTCGCAAGTTCCATTAAAATTAGAACGCATTAAAAAAACTAACAACACAATAATTAGCGCTTTAAAAATAGGTTGAAATCCTTTTATTAATTTAACAGAAATTTTGAAAACTGAGTATGACTTAAGGTGAGATTATGCTACATAATTAATGACGCATGTATTTTAAACGGTTTGTTTGTATTTATTTCTAAATAAAAAATATTTATTTTAAAAAAATGGCTCTATGATACACACATCTTACTTATCGCCATTGTTAAAATTAATTTAAGATTATAGCTATGAAAAAAGTTTATAGAATTAATTAGATTGGGTTTCGATAGAAACGTGTGTTTTATTAAAGAATATATTATAATACTAGTGAACCCACAACCTGCTTAGCACGGGTGCAATTCGAACGAGCTGTTATTTATGTTTTAAAAATTCTCTTACCGATTTAGAGTTTATTTCTTTGAAAGTTTAAGTTTGTCGTAACGAAAACCCGCCCAGTGATTTAGAGTTGTATGCGGAAACCAGGAATTGTGGTATCATTTCATGTGTAATGAGAAGAGAAGATAAGAAATAATACATCAAAGAAAAAAAAAATACAGAAATAAGAACGGTTTCTGTTTTATTAGGTTTATTACTATTTTAGGTTTCAAATAACTTTTTAAATGACATTTTAAAAGTTAAATTAAGTTAGAAATCCCATTTAGTTTATGGTGAAACATCTGTTTTGATGAAATAGTATTAAATTTGAAATAATTAATGACAATGTTAGTTTATAGATTTATAACAACTTACCATTTATGTTAACAGTTTAGTAACAATTCGGTACGTAATATTGTTTCTAAAATCTTGTGGACTAAATGGAAGAATATAACTTGCATGATCCTGTACATTTAACTATAACCTTCCTCTTTACCAATAAAGTATGTTCATAAGTTTGTGGGCTTACAACTAGTTTATATTAACTTGTACGATTTCTTTTCTTGGATATTAATATTCTAAAGCCTATCGCTTTCCAACGGTACATTATACGTCTATGTTACTACTTGTATTTCAGAAATAATTTTTTTATGACTTGGTTACAGTAAATTTATTTTTCCCGTTTAAAGAAAAGCTAAATTGCAATGTATTTTACTTATGAACCAGAAGAGAATACCCTAAATAAAAACCGTATCAAAATCCGTCTTGTGGTTTAGAAGGAGTTAGCGGAAACAAAAAACGCGTTATCATTTTATATATATAGAGAGATTATCTACAATTAGTTCTTAGTACATAAGATAATATTTTTTTCTAATTTTTTTAGCTTTCCAATGGTATTCCAATAATTGATCTATATTAACACTTTTCGTATGTACAAATAAACAAAAATTACGAAAAAAATGTTTACTCCTCTCTCTTTTGAATAGATATTAAATTCATTCAAATTATATATCACCCGTTTTTTGTCAATGCTAACAAGATGATATGGATAGTTTTTTCGAATCTACAAAATTGAAGGTAATGTAGATGAAGAAAATTTAAAATATCAGCATTTAAGCTCTGTCGCACTATTTTAATCAGAATTCAACCTACATAATATTTAAGCCTATTAAACTTTACATTGATTTAGCGACTTTAACCAAGATCGGAATTAAGTGAACCTAAAACGTATATTTTCGTTGAAAACTCGAATTCGAAAATTTTTATGATCGCAATACTTTCCCTTGTTATAATGATGGAGTTTTGTTGACCGTAGAGAAATTAGATGAGGAAGATGGTTGGGGGTGCGGTCATAAATTAAAACACACAATTAAAAATAACGCTTATTTTTAATTGTGTGTTTTAATTTATGACCGCACCCCTTGTTATATATTCTATAAATAGGTAAGTGAAAATAATAGGGGTACTCACTACGTTTGCTATAGCATGCTATTTGTGTTATTTTGCTAAACCCGTTGAGTTTCTACAGTTATTTTGTGTATAAAATTGATGGGTTAAGCACAATAGCATAAATAGCATGCTATAGCAAACCTAGTGAGTACCCCTAATATAATATATTTTTACGAATCTGTAAATGAAGCATTCGTTCGGATATTGTGCAAGCATAGATACATCAACATACCCTCATATTCCAATATAAATGATTATTATCTCCTTCATAAATTCTGGACACGTATAACAATGGAATGTGTCTGTGTTTCACCTTCTTCATACTTACAGCCAAGGCAAACATAATAGCACTTGCTTTCTGCGAAACGTTTAATAATGCTAAAATAAATGCCAGCAAGAGCGTGCCCGTCCACAATGGCGACGATATAATTCAGGATTTTTAAAGGATTTACACCAGTTTTGTATCTCTTATACCTCGCTAGCCCCTGTTAAATTTGACAAAGAGGTCCGAAAAACGGGTTCACTATGCAATGGGTAGGGGATTATCTCCGCGATATCTCTAATCCGGAGTAATGTAGCCACGGTAACTACCTCTCATCACTTTTGCTCGCCATAAAGGAAACGCTGGCACAAGTTATTATCCAGGAAAACGTGATAGGGGTACTTTGAATACCGAGTGCGGGCCGGATCTATCCTCTCCAACAGCTCCTGCATAGCCTTTGATTCATACGATAACTGATTTAGCTGACCTAGCAACTGTTCATGACAAACATAAACATTAATCGAAACTCTATTATTGATTATTGTTTTAAACATATTTATTGATATTTACAACTGTATTATATACATCAAGTAAATGTGATGGACATAGTTAACTGACATGAAATACATGCAGAGACACTACATATTCGCAGCACTCTAAAAATATTTTAAACTAGAAAGTCCCGGGGCCATCTTATTTTCAGACACTTCGGGGTATTATCGGGAATCGAAGATAATGATAGGATAGAAACAAGTGGTAACCCACTTGTTTCTATCACTCTAACGAGTGGGAATGAAGTTTTTCATGGAATGATTGATACCTTGTTCGGGCTAATTTAGTAACATATGGAACATTAAGGTCTTTATGGATGAGCGTATTCGTAGCAAAGTAAGGAGCGTTAAGGATTTTGGATTGGACAAGATAAGAATTCGATGGTTTAGTAGAGCCCCATAGCTCTATTCCGTAAGTCCACACCGGGTTTATGATAGTCTTTTAAATAAGTATTTTGTAATTAAGTGGAAGGTTGAAGCGTTTTTCCAGTAAGTGTTGAAGTAGTTGGCAGTTTCTTGTCGTTTCAGTCTTGTATGGGAATTCCAAGTTAGACGTTTGTCAAGGTGGAGTTCTAGGTATCGAATCTGTTTAACAGGGGCTAGTGGAATGTTATTAAAGGAGACTGTAGGGCAGGAAGTCATTGGTTTAAGACGAAGGGTAAATGACATTTGGTGGGATTTGTTAGAATTAATTTTAATCCTCCGATTCTGGTACCATACTTCAAGGTCTCGTATGTGGGATTGAAAAGTGTGAGAGGCAGTAATTGGATCATTATCTACTGATAGCACGCACTTGTCATCAGCATAGGTAGAAACTCAAACTTAAAAATGCTTAGATTGATCATGACTTGAGATCTCCATAAAAACTTCGTGATACATTTTTTAAAAATAATTCTTTTTCCATAAAAGTACATTGAATTTAAAACAAACAAATTATATGCTTATATATTGTTATTAAATGTCAACTATGGCCTAAAAATAAAATAAAATATCCAAATGCCAGCTAAACCTCAACCATCAACAAAAATATTGATGAAATTTTGAATTTTATCCATATACACAAGCCACTGATTAGCCAACTGCCGTTAATTAGACCGGTTATATAGGATTTCAAACTAGTTGAACTCTATTTGATGTCCTTTCATTTCTGCTGATTTTATGAGCTAAACATAACTTTTTACCTGAAGTGAGAATGCTTGACTGTGTGCATATATGGGAGAAGTCAGTTCAGGGGCAGTCAAAAGAACACCCAATAAAGTATAAACTTAATTTACTGTTGCCGACATGTCGGCATAAATTATAGACCTTCTTCAGGAATATAAAAAAAAAGAGAAAAATAATTTTAAATTGGTATTTTTATAATTTTAATTTTCTATTGTCTAATTATTCACATTTTATTAAATTTCTTTTGCTCCTTTTGTTTCTGATTATTATTATATTTGTCAATTGTCATAACTACTATTTCACTTTGTTTTTAATTATCAATAAAATTATTTTACTTATCATCTTTATATATTGTATTCTACTATTGGTTGTTATCTTTTTTTTGTTTTTTTTTATATCTATGTAGAACGCCTATAATTTAGTGAAACGTCGGCACCAGTAAATTCAGTTTATACTTAATTGTGTGTTCTTTTGACTGCAGCCTGAACTAACTTCTCCCATACATTTTTACGGTACAGCTGAAATGTATAATATCAATAGCATAACAGGGACATTCAATCTACTCAATGGGATTTAAAATATACAAATATGCCTGGTTTTCAGTAAACGCATCTCTCAGAATTTCCCAGAGTCTAGATAAATGGGGCACTAGGGTCGTAAATAAATTTAAGAAAGTAAGAACACAGACATTCATAGGCCTTGACTGGTCAACAAAATTTTGTACATTTGTTCATTCATTCTCCCACGGGAACATTATGAGTTGTTGAAGTGGTGCGGTATTCGGATCACGTCCTGCGTAGCAGCGATGGCGCGTTCCACTGCGTACTCTAAACCTCCTTTATGAGATAATGTACGATTTCAGCTGCTGTATCTCTTTCTTTTTCTTGTATTTATACTATCTTTTGACCCCAAGCTCACTTCAACAGCTGCCAGATGAAGTCTTAACTTTAACTGCCTTGTTTCCTTGTGCCTTCTTTACTTTTTCTTTTACCTGAGCTCGGCGTTCTTCGCGTATTACATTGAGGGGTATTTTAAGAATGAGGTAGTTACTTAAGCATTGAAACCTCTAGCAAATCTCGGCTGTTTACCTCGACTATTGAATGTAAAAGTTTCAATTAAGAGATTGTGACAGTGCATTGTAGTTCGCGACGCAGCTATGCTTTTTTGCACCTCAGTCTAATTTTTTTTCATTAATTTTTTTTAAGCCGTGTTGCATATAAGATCAAAAAAATAATTGTTATGTGTGATAGATAGATAATTTATAATCGAATTTTACTTAAGACCTAGGTTAATGGCTTCTAACTGAAGGAATGTGTTTATGTTACAATAATGATAAAAGATGTAAGATAATGGTGTAATAAATATAATTATGTTACAATTATAATTGAGTAAGTACTGCTGACGAATCCGAATGTTTGTTTACTCCTTAATACTAACGAAGGATCGGAATTTCATCCGATTATTCGTAATTTTCGGTTGTGTGTGGATGTGTCCTATTTTCCTAGAATAACTACTCGTCAAGAAAATACCTTATAATGTACTGAATGTGTTATTAACTCTTGAAGAATTTCAGAAAATATTTTTAAAGTAAAACTTCTTAATGCGCTGCTGAATGCTTTGAATGAGTACAAATTAAACTAAATTAACCTTTTGAAATGTCATTAGAAAAAGTTCATTTGGATTATTAAATATTAACAAATCGAATAAAATTGGAACCATTTAGCATAACTAACAAATAAACTGAACCAAATTTGATTTCAAATTTCTGTTGATGATTAAATATAATAATGAATAGACGTTATAAAGTACTTATAATATTTTCTTGCTAAAAGCACTTTTCGTTATGATGAACTCATAATCCCATAGTGATGAACTCTTAACTGGTCAAACTGAACTTATTTAAACATTCAAATTTTTACCGTGCGAAGGAAGGGCGATTCGCTAGTTAAAGAATATAACGTGTACGATACTTTATGGTGGTAGCACTGAATCATCAGATCTATATATTAATAACATTTTAAAATTGCTATAAAAATATATTATCTTAACGATAATTACAACCAGTGCAAATATAAATGTCTTTACTATTTTAGTTATTCTTGATGGTTTGATCCCCACTGTTCCGATCGCCCACAAGCCAAATAATGATAATAAAAATTAGTCATTTGTTGTAGGAGAGAAGTTTAGAGTCTAGAGATTATTTATGTTATATTTAAGTAATAGAAAAATATAGAATATAGAAAAATATGTATAGAGTTTTAGAATCAGTAAAGCACGATATACATAAACCTTAAATAAAACATTATGTTTGAGATCACCAAAAACAGAAAAAATAAAAACATTGAAATATGACCTATATATATATACGTTCATAAATCAGTTATTTTGAAGATAGATAAAAAAAATTATTGATGATTTTTAACCAAAAACCCGTGAATAGCTATAAAAATGAGAAAAAAAGAAAAGAAAAAAAAAAGGAAATTTTCTCCATAAATACGGTCATAACTCAGTTATTTTTTAATATAGAGAAAAATATGTAAAGAGTTTTAGAATCAGTAAAGCGCAATAAACAAAAAAAAAGAAAAAAAAATCATCAAATTTGTGCTTGCAGATAAAAAATTGTTTTTGGACCAGAAGATGGCATTATAGCCGAAACGTCATATTAAAAAAAAAAAAAAATAGTGGTTAAGTAAAATTATCAGCCTCCGATTCTATATATTAACTACATTCTTTGTTCTAGGCTTAAAAAAAATAGAAAAATGTCTTGATTATTTCCTTTTACAGTACCGAGATAAAATGCAGATCATCTATAAAAAAGAATCACTTCAAATACTTCAATCTCGCGTAAAGGTTACATCATTTTTAATTTAAGGGTTGAGAGTGGACTTGGTTAACACATAATAAAAATATTGGATACTCACCCCTGGCGAGGATGTGACTATTGTGCGGGGCCCTGACGGCAAGAGAGGAGCAGTTCCATCGGTGCCACCTGAACTGGTGCTGGCACTCGGTGGCGGCGGCGGAGAGGCCTTCGATGGCCGCTAGGGTCAGCTCGGGGTGCCTCCTGCAGCTGTCCTGCTGCCGTCTCGTCAGCCCGCTCAGTGTCTTGCAGATCGCCTGCCCACGCAGCCCGTCGATCAGTCTGCAACTGACCGTCCATCTGACATTGCACATTGATATTAGACAGAAAATTTTACAAATTTCTGTGCTAAAATATCTATCAAGTATAAATAAATAATTAAAGCTAACATGTTTTTAAAATAACAGAGCGTTAAAAAAAAAAAACAAGGCTGTTTTATCTTATTCGAGATTTCAAATAAATATTTTAATACTTATCATAAAAACTTCGTAATACATATTTTTTAAAAGCTTCTTTTTTCATAGGAGTACATTGACTGTAAAACATACAAATTATATGCTCACACGTTTATTAAATGTCAAATATGGGCTAAAAATGAAACCAATAATATATAATAATAATAATAATATCTTGATGACATAAGCATAGAAATATGACATTTGAAAATTAAATTCAAATAAAAGTAAAACCACAATGTATATTTCATTACTAATTAAATATATGCTTTTTGTTTACTTGGAAGAGAAACTGAGGTTATCTCTGTGAAACAACTATAAAGCTTATATCTGAATGTCTGAATTTCCTTTGTACATACAATATACAGGTCCAAAAAAAAATAAATAAATAAAAAAAAAACTACTATGTGTACGACTAACTCATACTGTCTACAGTCACTTTCAGATTACGATTACATACTTCAATATGATATATCTCTACAGGGTGATTATGTTTTACAATTAAATGAAACATTAATGGATAAAACATGCATTCTCAACATAATCTGCTTTAACGAACATACGCTTATTTCCAACAGAATTCCAGCGCAAATCGAGAATTAAAAAAAAAGTTTTCGCTTCTATCGGCAGTCCCTATGACTACCTGAATTGTAATTTTTACTTTCACTTACCTATATATGGAATATATAGTATGGGAAAATATTGCTATCGTGAAATTTTCGAATTCCAGTTTTCAACGGAAATACACGTTTTAGTCCAAATGACCAAGTCCCTCAAAAAGGTGTGTGTGTGTGTGTGGTAACTCCCGAGCGAAAAAGAAAAGTCCTGTGAAACTTAAATTTTATATTAAAGACACCTATACGCCAGAGATGTTATAGCAACTTTTTTACTAAATTCGGCTGACTGGAAGTGCTGCTAGTTTATACCATGCATTTTGCACCTTTTCTCGAATTTTCTCAAAAACGGCTCTAACGATTTTGATGAAATTCGCTATATGGAAGTAAAATTAAATGGGCTTTAATAAGATGTATTATGACATGTATATGAAATCGTATATCAGGGCATAAATGCCGATATTTTAAATTTTCTTCATCTAAAGTACCTTTAGTTTTTGTAGATTCTATAAAAATAACTATATTATCTTGTTAAACATAAGAACAGTAATATAGACGTGTAATACACCGTTGGAAAGAGAAAGACTTTAGAAAATTTATCATCTTATACTCAAGATTGTAAAATTGAATAAAGAGTGATAAAAAGCCTTTTATCTGATTCTTATCACTCTTTATTCAACTAACTGATTATTTTAGATAGTAATGTAATAGAATTTTTAATAAAACACATGTTTCTATATTAATTCAATTTAATTAATTATTTAATCATTTCACTCATATTTATCTCTAACTGCATATGTAAATTCTTAAATCGATTTTAAAAATGGAGATAAGTGAAAGTCGTTTGCTGCCCGCACCAGATTTTTTTTATATACACAATTTAACTTACAGAAAGAGTTTCCTGTAGCGTAAAAACTTCCCGTGATAGAAAAAAAACCGTTAACATTTTTAAATTCAGAAACCGAAAAAAATAGTTTAAAACATGTCACAGATCTAAGAAAACAAAATTGCTGTTCCCAAGTGTTATTATTAGATGTTGGTATAATCATCTAATTATTTAAGCATAATTGAGACGTTGATTTCCAAAAGGTACTATGTCCATTCTAGAAAATTTTACAGGAAGCGCGAAAATCTCTCATTACTATATTATTAAACTAGCTAATTCGGGTCTTAATGCCTTGAAATTTAGAATTATTTTTTTTACTATAATAATAACATCATATTAAAGTTATGAAATGAATTTTTTTAGAATGATTTGGAACGAAAATAAATGCGTAATTAGTACTTTTAGAAAATGGCCGCATTTCTAAATCGCGTTTTTTAAGGACTTGAGAATTCATTAGATAACATTAAATAGAATATTTAGATAAAACTAAATGATGAGAATACAAATATGACAAAAAATCAATTTCATAAAAAATGTCCTTTAGTACCTTTTGGAAATCAACGTCTCAATTGTTGAATTGTTGTTATGCCTTCTCCAATTCTTCCTCCTTCCTTTCTCATTGTTCCTCACTTTCCAAGCCCATCTCTTGTAATCCAATGATAGTTTTTCCCTTTTCGTAGCAGTCACGAAACAGCTGATTGAATGTCTAAAGTGGGAATTTCTTCAAGTTGAGCCAGGTAAGGAAGAGGCGAATGGTACCCCTCGGCTTATTGGGACTAGAGATCGTGATTCAACAAGAGGCGTTTTCCGCTTTTTCACGAACCAATCCTGCCCCTCACTCAGCATCCTTGCTGTGGCTACAATTTATGGGCCTCACGGAATGCTTGAAGAAAAACATCTCTACAGGCTGGACAAAGTGATTCGTATAATCACTCTTCTAGGTGAAACCCTATCTTCCAGCTGCATAAACGTTTTCTCCGGAATCCTGGAAAGAAGTTGTTAATTCTTCTAACATTCTATCCAAGGTAAGAATAATGGTTACACTTTTTTTTTTCAATCGGCGGAATATCGGATTTTTTAAAAAAAAATCGTTTTTGGATTCTAAGTATCTTGAAACGTAAGCCCTCAATTTTTTGGGGGGATAGAGGGATAATTTCTTTTTTTGATCGATTACAAAGGTTTAATGTTGAAAAAAATAAACCAAAAATTAAGGAGGATTTTAAAGTTAAACTATCATAAACAATGTTATAATACATGTTCAAGTATACGATATTTCTGGTATCGAGGACCATTTAATTGTTCTCTGACAATACTTTTTTTTTTTAATTTTTCTGTCACAACCCAGGAATACATATACCTTCAAAATGGCATTTTTTGTTTAGGGTTTATATAAAATAGAACACACACACAAAACAGACTTTTTTGAGATTCTTCTTGGAGTTTAGTCTTGTGAAGACTTGAATAGAAAACATCCTATTTAAAAGAGATATATGAATTATTCCAAAGACGAATTTTAAATTTATCTTCTTTTTTTTTAATATTTTAAAATGTCAGCCAGGTACCAGACGTGGCTCATACTTATATATTATTAACTTTAAATTTATTAAGTAAATTATATGCTATAATAGATATACATTATATACGAAAACAATGTAGTTCTCTCTTCAATATGATTAGTACAAAATGTAAACATTTTGTGGTTGGTGCTAGGACTTTGATGTATTTTGTTTTTTGATCAGATAAATGGTTATATGGAGATATTTCAGGGATGAAATTTATAGGTTCTTCACTTTTAGCAAATCTTGTTTCGTAAAAATATTAAGTAAGATCCGAATTTTTACACGATCATATTACACAAAAATTGATAAGTTAGATTTAATGTTTTATTTATAAATTTCCAGTTGAATTGCTGCACCAATATTTTAATTTCAAACTATTACCATAAGATAACTAGTTGATATAAGGTGAGTTTTTGGTAACGATTCGAATGTTTCTTCTTTGAACAGACAATTTCCTATTCATAGTTGAGTTCCATGTACTCGAATCTCGCACTCCTTTTGATTTTTCATCTTATTTTCGACAACGAAAAATTAATGTATATTTATTTATTATATAAATGATAAGAACTTTCTCTTTTATTTAAATTTATTTATTATTACATTAATAAATCAATTTATATCCCTTGACTTTTCGAGGTCTATAATGCCTCATCTTCAGAAATCTTCAGTAAAATAATATTATTATGGAAGTGGAATATCATATGGGAAGAACAAGACGGGCATTACATTTGAAACTGAAAACGGTTTTAAATGTACTTAATGAAGCAATTTTTAATTAATATTTCTGAAGATGAGGCATTATTGACCTCAAAACGTTAAATGATATGAATTGCTTTATTAATGTAATAATAAATAAATTTAAATAGAAGAGAAAGTTCTAATCAATTATAAAATAACAAAATCTGGTGCATGCAACACACGACTTTCACTTACCTTTACTGTTAAAATCAATTTAAAAACTATTAAATATACTTCAATTTGAAAATATTTGAAGTTGATTTCAATAAAACGTGTATTCATTTGGAAACATATGATTTAGATTAAATAATATAACTATATTAAATTGTTAATCAGTAATAACTTTATTCCATATTCGTCACTTTATATTATCTTTTACAACTTTGTGCATAAGAAAATGTTTTTTTCTAAAATCGTTAGCTTTCCAACGGTATATTATACATCTACGTTACTATCCTTATGATGGAAATTCCAAAAATTACAATAAAAAAATATTCGGCTATTTTTCTCCGTAAGTTGGTTATCAAACTCGTTCATCTTATATATTTAGCCACTATTTATCAATCCTAATAAGGTGATATGGTTAATTTTTTAGAATCTACAAAATGTAAGATACTTTAGAAAAAAAAATTCAAAAATTCGGCATATAAGCCTTGTGAGACTATTTCGATCAGAATGAAACCTACATGATATGAAAGCCCATTAAATTTAAAGAGTTAATTAAATTGAATTAATATAGAAACATATGTTTTATTAAAATTCTATTATATTATCTAAAATAATCAGTTAGTTGAATAAAGAGTGATAAGAAGCAGATAAAAGGCTTTTTATCGCTCTTTATTCAATTTTACAAGCTTGAGTATAAGATGATAAATTTTCTAAAGTCTTTCTCTTTCCAACGGTGTATTACACGTTTGTATTACTGTTCTTATGTTTAACAAGATAATATAGTTATTTTTATAGAATCTACAAAATTTAAGATACTTTAGACAAAAAAAAAAAAAAAATTCGGCATATAAGCCATGTGAGACTATTTCGATTAGAATGAAATCTACATGATATGAAAGCCCATTAAATTTTACATCAATATAGCGAGTTTAATCAAAATCGTTAAAATCGTTTTTAAGAAAATCGTAAAAAAGTGCAAAATTCATAGTATAAAGTGGCTCTTCTGGTTAGCCAATTTTGATGTAAAAGTTGCTGTAAACATCTCCGGTGTATAGTTGTCTTTAAATATGAAAGTTCAGTTTTGTACGACTAACCGTTTTTGCGCCAGACTTTAAAATTATATTATATTATTATCTAAAATACTCAGTTAGTTGAATAAAGAGTGATAAGAAGCAGATAAAAGGCTTTTTATCACTCTTTATTCAATTTTACAATCTTGAGTGTAAGATGATAAATTTTCTAAAGTCTTTCTCTTTCCAACGGTGTATTACACGTCTATATTACTGTTCTTATGTTTAACAAGATAATGTAGTTACTTTTATAGAATTTTTATACAGAACTAAAGGTACTTTAGATAAAGAAAATTAAAAATATCGGCATTTATGCCCTGTCATACGATTTCAATAAGAATGAAACCTACATCATATTAAAGCCCATTTAATTTTACATCCATATACCGAATTCCATCAAAATCGTTAGAGCCGTTTTTGAGAAAATTCGAGAAAAGGTGCAAAATGCATGGTATAAATAGTCAGCCGAATTTAGTGAAAAAGTTGCTTTAACATCTCGGGCGTATAGGTGTCTTTAATATAAAATTTCAGTTTCACAGGACTTTTCGTTTTCGCTCGGGAGTTACCACACACACACACACACACACAGACCTTTTTGCGGGACTTGGTCATTTGGACTCAGGGGACCCTAAAATGTGCATATCCGTTGAAAACTGGAATTCGAATATTTTCACGATTTATAGGTAAGAGAAAATAATTATATTCTTCAATATTAGAAAATTGAAACTAAAACAATATTATTACGGAAGTGGAACACCATATGGGAAGAAGGACATTAAATTTGCCATTGGAAACCATTTTTAATTAATATTTCTTAAGATGGGGCATTATAGAAACGTTTAGGGATATGAATTGATTTTTAATGTAATAATAAATAAATTTAAATAAAAGAGAAAGTTCTAATCAATTATATTATACTCTTCAATATTCGAAAATTAAAATTAAACTAATGTATATTTATATTTTATTACTATAAACTGTTCGATGAATAATCAATAATCAATTTTAAGATGAATTTTTAATATTTAATCTAAATAACAGGTTAAAGCTAAGGATTGTCTGCAACTTGTATTGGCGAAATAATAGTATCTACATTTTTTTGATCGCAGCGTACTTATCAATATAGCTTATGTAAATAAGTGGATGAGTTAGGGCAGCGGACTGGTAAGAAATCAGCTGGAGAAGGGTTGTCGGATTAGATCAGGACCCGACTGTGGAGCTGAAATTGACGCGGTGGGACGCAATTCACAGTAAATTAGATCTCTAATGTTATGAGGACTCGGCCATCTTAATCAGGATATATGAGTTTCCGTCTCGGTGGATTAGTGTTATTTAATAACTTCTCTCGACGGAGACCTTTCCACAAAACTGTCTTCCACTTTACAACGTTGGTGCCCCTGTTGGAACGGCGGGGATTAATGGAGAAGAATGCCGGAGCCCCTTTCTCAGAGTTGTTGGTGGCTATAAACGCCTGCTAATACACTGTCATTGTAATATCTTAAATTTGACGTTATATTTCCTGTGGGTGCCTTCAACACCTTTAGGAAATCCTACTACGTAACCTCTACACCCATAAAAACAAAGATCTAATCAACTATAAATGCAGCTCGATTACAAACTCTACTCAGTTTCACAGAATGAAATTCTTCTAAATGCATCATAGCTTTATTTCCGTTTTTACTTATTACTTACAAACCGTGTAGTATTGGAATAAATTATATTATCCATCCAAAAGATATATACATTTAAAACAGAACAATGTAGTATACTTTGTAATGCATAGTAACATGGAATTAGTTAAAGAATGGTTAGCATTGCATCGTTCAGCAAAGTAAACTGTTAACAACGGCGGATTTGATGTGTGAAAGTGAATTCCTGATAATAGGGCTTCTGCTCGAAACGGTGATATTTAAATGTTAGGTAATATCGCATGAACTTAATAAAATAGGAAATATTTAATTATAAATATCGAAAATTGAATATTTTTATTTAATATCAATCTTTTTACTTTCATTTACCTATATATGAAATATGTAGTAACGGAAAGTATTGCGATAGTGAAAATTTTCAAATTCGAGTTTTCACCAGAAATAGACGTTTTAGGGTCTCCCGAGTCCAAATGACCAAGTCAAGCTTTTTAGTCAACCTTTTGGTCTGTGTGCGTGGGGTGTCTGTGTGTGGTAAGTCTAGCGGCAAAACGAAAAGACATATAATAATAATAGCTTACCGAACCCGAAGGTTCGATGCCGATACCACCAAACTTCGCTTGCATAGACACGTCCAATGTTCACCGGTCAAGCCCAAGCCCCGAGATCAGCCTTAATGCAATCCTCCATCGACGCCTCGGCCTACCTTTCGGACGCCTACCAGTCGGTTCAGCGAATAACCAACTTTCTCGTAATCCGTTCCTCACTAAGCCCAACAACTTTACGCGCCCATTTGAGTCTCCGCGATGCTATCAACTCAATTATATTCACAGGGTACAAACTCCGCAATTCCGCGTTATGCAACCTTCTAAACTCCCCAGTGGCCTCATCTCTCTTTGGACCAAATATTTTACGCAATACCTTATTTTCGAAAACCTTAAGCCGCTGTTCATCCTTTAAAGTAAGCGGCCACGTTTCACATCCGTAAAGAACCGTTGGAAGAATAATAGTTTTATAAATTCTAATCTTTAAGTTTTTAGATAGAAGCCGCGAACTAAGTAACTTAGCAACTGAATAATAACACGCATTTCCCACCTTTAACCGGGACTTTATTTCTTCCTGGATTTCATTTTTTCTAGTTATAATTGAACCTAAATACTTGAATTTCTCTACGTGTTTCAAAGTATGACCTGATACATCAATATCACCAAGATCGACACCGTTTCTGCTACTAATCATATACTTCGTCTTATCGGTATTTAATTCGAGTCCTATTTCTTTACCGGATTTTATTAACACACTTGAATTTAGTTGTATGGTTTCCGTGTCTTCACCTAGCAGTACCAGATCATCGGCATACCCCAAAACCGGAATCTTGTCACCCATATTTAAGCCTTTCTCGGTACACATCACCTTTTCTATGACATATTCTAAAGCTATATTAAATAACACAGGTGAAAGGGAGTCACCCTGTTTCAAACCCGATCGCACCTCAAATCTCTCGGAGTAATTATGACCGATTCTAACTTTATGGAATGTTTCCGACAAACACATCTCTACTAGGTTTACTAACTTTCTAGGTATTCCCTGTTCAATCATGATGTTATATAGCTTCTGACGGTCTATTGAATCATAAGCCTTTTTAAAATCGATATAAAGTTGATGGACTACACCGTTGTATTCCAATTTTTTCTCTAATATTTGACGTAAGGAAAATATTTGGTCAATAGTCGAGCGATTCCGCCTAAAACCACATTGGTAATCTCCGATAATTTCCTCAGCGTATTCCGTTATTCGACTAGTTAGAATTGACGAGAATATTTTATAGCATACTGGGAGAAGAGAGATCCCACGATAGTTGTTACAATCCGACCTCGGTCCTTTTTTGTGAATCGGAATAAGTATTGATTCTTTCCATTCTTCGGGCATTTTTTCAGTTTCCCAGATCTTTTTAACTAAAAAATGTATTTTGGAAAACGCCCGCTTCTCCACACGCCTTGATTAATTCACTCGTGATATTATCATTTCCTGCGGCCTTATAACGTTTTAATTTTCCTATCGCCATTTGGACTTCCTCTTTACTCGGTGCGTCTATCCATGGTTCAGCGCTCTGATATTCAGAGAGAGGAGATTGATTATTATTTTCCGTATTTAAGATGCCGTCAAAGTGTTGTTTAAATTTATTTAATATCTCAGAAGGATCCGCAATTATATTGTTATTTGCATCTTTAACCGCATTCAATAGAGGTTCAAATCTTTTACGCGATTTGTTTATACCTTGTACATCTCTCTTACGTTATTTTCGTTTCTGTGTTTTTCTATTTCTATTATTTTGCCTTTAAGATACTCTCTTTTCTTATTTTTTAAGAGTTTTGAAGTTTCGTTTTTTACTAACCGAAAGTAAGCCACATTATTATCGCTTGGATTATTTAAGGAATTCAGTTTAGCGGTTTTTCTTTTTTCGCACATATTTTGACAATCCCTGTCGAACCAAGGTTTGTTCTTTTTATTTTCGATTTTTCCAAGACATAAATTACCGACCTCTTTAATATTATCCCTGATCCCTTCCCATAGTTTGTTTACATCTTTGTGTTCCTCGTCTGAAGATTCCAAAGCTTCGAACCGATTTTTTACTTCTATCGCGAATTGTTTTCTAATTTCTAGGTTGTTCAATTTAACTAAATCAAAATTCTCGGGACGAATATAGTTCGGTGTTCTCTTTTTTGTATTTAGTTTTTGTCGAAGTTTCGCGATTACTAATTCATGATCAGAACCGCATTCTGCACCTCGATACGATCTCACGTTAATTATGCTACTTTGCCATCTGTTTTGTATTAAAACATGATCGATTTGATTCCGCGTTTGTCCATCCGGTGATGTCCACGTATACTTATGAATATCCTTACGTTTAAATGTAGTGCTTTGATTATTAGGTTTTTCGAAATGGCAAAGTTTATTAGTCGGGTCCCATTATCATTACTATATTCGTGCAAACTTTCTTTACCGATTGTAGGACGATATACTTCTTCCCTTCCAACCTTTGCGTTCGCGTCGCCTAGTATTATCTTAATGTAATTTCGCGGTAACTTATCGTAAACCGACTCTAGTTTATCATAAAATTCGCATTTTACTTCATCATCACTGTCTTCGGTGGGAGAATGAATGTTTATAAACGCGATTTTAAACCAACGCCCTTGAAATATAGCAACCGATATTCTTTCACTAAAGAACTGTACGTCCCGTAATGCGGAAAGAAATCTATTCCTAATCAGAAACCCGGTACCTAGACAATAATTAACGCTCCCCCGTACCAAATAGTATACTTTCCTTCTGTTAACGAACCCTCCCCTGGCCAGCGAACCTCTTGTAATGCAACGATATCTAAATGGTACCCCTTAACTTCATTCGCGACCGACTTTAACCCACCTGCCGTATTTAAACTTCTAACGTTCCACGTCCCTATTGTTAGATCTCTAATTTTCATCTTGCGCCATGATTCCCCTGAAGCAGTCCCCACCCGGAGACCCGAACGGGGGACTAGTTTACCTCCGGATAATGAGCGTTTTACCTCAGAGGAACCCATGACTTTTGGTGATATTTTGTGAACTAAAATATGTGAGTAGGGCGTTCGAACCTACGTCACACCCTCCAGCAAGCCTGGGGGGCCGCTCTCATTGTTGGTCAGCGAGTCCATCGGACTTAGCCGGAAGGAGCTTCCGAGGAAATTCCACCGACCATTCCCACATCCGCCACCCGTGGGACGCTCCCATACGCGGTAATGAGATCCGCGCGAGGAACGAAAAGACATACGAAACTAAAATTTTATATTTAAGACAACTATATGCATGAGATGTTGCAGTAACTTTCTCTTCAAAATCATCTAACCATAAGAGCCACTTTATACCATGCGTTTTGCAGCTTTTTACGATTTTCTGAATAACGGCTGAAACGATTTTAATTAACCTCGTCATATCAATGTAAAATTTAATGGGCTTTAATATCATGTAAGTTTCATTCTGATTGAAATAGTCTGGCAAGGCTTAAATAGAGATGTTTCAGTTTTTCTTCTTCTAAAGTATCTTTAATTTTGTTAATTCTATAAATATAACCAGTTCATATTTTTAGCAATAATAAAAAATATAATTACTTTTTTATGCAATTTGTGTTTTTGAACATAAAAACAGTACTATAGATGTATAATATACCGTTGGAAAGATAAAGATTTTAGAAAAAGTATTATCTTATATCCAAAATCGTATAAGGTCACGGAGAGTGATGAAAAGCCGATTAAACTAACTGTTTGTCGTAGATAATAATAATACAGATTACTTAATAAAACACATGTTAGCATTGAAGCTCAATGTGATTAATTACTTAACAATTGTTTTTCATTTCTAAACGTATTATCATTTTTTTTTTATTTAACAACGGAGGTAAGTGAAAGTCGTGTGTTGCGCGCACCAGATTTTTAAAATGAAACTATCTGAAATAAGATAATATATACAATATATATATATATATATATATATATATATATATATATACTCACATATATTTAAAGCAATAATATGCCTATTTCAGATTTATTTAATGTTCAGTTTATAACTGTTCCTAGATTGGACACCCTGCCACATTTTGGTGATTGATTATAAAATGTAAATTTATTATTAGATTCATGAACATTTAGTAGCTATTAGATTCATCTTCCGTAACTAACAAAGTAATTAAAGCGGTGTGTAAAAAAATATGTAGCTTGGTTGTGTTTAATTTATAAACTAATTAATTCAATTTATAATACAATAATTGAATTCAACAGCGGAAAAAACATAAATGAATTAATTATTTTAAATTATTCTGTTATGGAATTAATTTTAATGGCATTCATCTTGGTCTCTGTTGGATTTACTTTTGCAAAGGTTTTTATTCATAGGTTTAATTCGATTTCCTTTAAGATAGTAGAATTTCGGACTAGAAGGGGAGAATAGTTATAGAACGGTTTGGAAGACTAAGGTACACTAGGAACGTAATGGTGGAGGTAATGAATGCACTTAAGACGCAAACTGCTTGGAAATGGAAACTAGTTTAGGTTTATTTTTGAGAGCGATAACCGCCGCTCCTGCTATTAGGCTGCCTTTCCAACTTGTTATTTTGAGTTCCGTTTCCAAAAGCGTGGGAAAACAAAAGTTTAATATTAGCGCGCAGTATTACTTCACCAAATTATTATTTTTTCAACTGTTTTGTCATACCTTTTCGTACTGTTCTGTTGTTCCTAAAACAAGGTTTCAAAAATACCGGAGAGACTTGAGTAAAGTGACTGATGGGGTGTACTCCCTGAAAACTACTTTTAAACTAACTCGTAGATCAGTTGTTTCTAAGCCTGTGTTTAGTTCGGTATTTCTTTTCGGGCTACACGGTGAGGGAACAGATAGGTGAAAATAATGTGAAAAGAGTTCACGAAAGTAGTGTGAAAGGGGGAAGGATTAATTTTTTTATAATAAAGTCGGATAATAACATCAATTATTTATATCAAATTATTGCTAAACTTTATCAAGGCCCAGCAGTAGCTTAATAAAATATAGGGATACTGTACAAAAATAATAATGAAATAATAGAATATTCGTGTGTGTTTATAAATAAAATATTTTTTAAATTTATATATTTAAAAAAATTAATTTATTTATTTTATGATACGTGTGTGCTATCAGTAGATAATGATCCAGTTACTGCCTCTCACACTTTTCAATCCCACATCCAAGACCTTGAAGTATGGTGTCAGAATCGGAGGATTAAAATTAATTCTAACAAACTCCACCAAATATCCTTTACCCTTCGTCTTAAACCAATGACTTCCTGCCCTACTGTCTCCTTTAATAACATTCCACTAGCCCTGTTAAACAGATTCGATACCTACGACTCCACTTTGACAAACGTCTAACTTGGAATTCCCATACAAGACTGAAACGACAAGAAACTGCCAACTACTTCAACACTTACTGGAAAAAACGCTTCAATCTTCCACTTAATTACAAAAGACTTATTTATATGACTTTCATTAGACCGATGTGGACTTACGGAATAGAGCTGTGGGGATCTACTAAACCATCGAATCCTTAACGCTCCTTAATTTGTCACGAATAAAATCATCTACTAAGACCTTAATGTTCCATATGGTGCTGATTTACCCGTACTAAGTATCACTCCTTCCATGAAAAACTCCACTCCCACTCTAATCCACTAGTTTCAGTCTTTGCTTCCTCTTCAATTCCTGATAATCCGCCAAGGCGTCTGAAAAGGAGATGCCTCGAGACCTTCTTGTTTAAATTCACTACTGGAGTGCTCCCAATGGGCAGTTTCTCTTCATGTTTTGGTTTTGTACCATTAAGCAGCATATTTACTTGTATTAAAATATACAGTTGTAAATTTTTTTCAATATTCTTTTTTGTAATTTAGATAGAAGTTAAAAGAATAAACAAAGGAAATAAAGGCGTTAATTACCCTCGGGGAGTTCTGCGCATGCGCGTGAGTATAGCAGTCATATTTCAAGTCGGCTCTCGGATTTCTTGCTTTTACAGTTGGATTTCACTTCAGCACAGTCTTGAAAACATCATCAGACTTCAGGATAACAACAACAGTTATTATTGGAGCAAACAGCGGTAAGTTGTGATATAATTTACAGTGTAAAGTGAATGCTGAGTCACCTTTCATATCAGCTGATTGCCAACAGCCCGGCAAGGCTGGTCTTGCTTAACTTTTTTTAAGTTATTGTTTTTTTCCCACATCTGGTTATTATTTAATTACTTCCTATACATGAAATGCGATATTATCATCAAGTAATGTCCTCCAAAGCTTCAACTAAAAGATCTAGATCTAGTGGTTCAATCCCGTCACCTACAAAACAAAGACCCCGCCGTGATACTAATAAAAGATTAAATCTACAAGCAACCCCTTCCGGTACTAATTCAGAATCTGAACCACAACCTGGCACATCGTCACAAGGGATGACTGACGAATCGCCGTTTTTCACCCCAAATCCTTTTCAGATTTTACATAATGAAAAAGAAAACATGGAATCTACTCCTATACCTAGTGAACCACGGCCTCCTCCAATATTTGTCAAAAATATTAGAAATTTCCAGTTGTTGTGTGCGCAATTGAACAAAATTACCGAATCTACCAGCTACTACTGTATGAGTAGAATCAATGATACCAAAATATCTCCTACTACTGCCGAGACATATAGAAAAATAGTGAAATACCTAACTGAAACCAAAGCAGATTTCCATACCTATCAGCTACGCCAAGAGAGAGCTTTAAGGGTTGTAATCAGAAACTTACACCCCTCGACACCAGTTGAAGCTATTAAAGAAGAACTAACGGAGATGGGCTATAAAGTGCGGCAAGTCACTAACGTCCTAAAGGATAAAATTCCTCTACCTCTCTTTTTTGTGGATTTGGAACCAGCTGAAGGAAGTTGAAAAAATCTATGACCTCAATAGATTGTACTATTCCAGTGTAAGAGTTGAAAAACCTTACACAAAGAGAGAGATAATTCAGTGCCATAATTGTCAAGCATATGGTCATACTAAAAGTTATTGTCATCACATACCTCGATGCGTGAAATGCGGTGAACAGCACAAGTCTGTGGAGTGTACAAAACCAAAATCAACACCAGCTGTATGTGCTCATTGCCTGAAGGACCACCCGGCCAACTATAAAGGATGCCAAATCTATAAGGAGCTGAGGACCAGGTTTCAAAAACCTCAAGTACTGGATGAAACAGCAAGACAAGTAAGAAACAGAAGAGAACCCTCAAAACTTATTGATGCCAATTTATCATTTGCCCACTTACTTGGAGGTGGGAATCAAAGTACTGAAGCCGTGGCCCTGCCGGAACTACAAAATGTACCTCAATCCATTCCACATATACCTCTTTCTCAAAATGTAACCAATCCTAAGAATCCTAATCCACCACAAATCTCTCAAATTCCTCCTCCTTCAAACGCCACAGACCTTACCAGTTTGATGACATCCTTTATTTCCGAAATTAAATCCCTTGTTATGCCCCTAATATCACTCCTTACGAATCTCGTAACAAATCTCATTCCTGCCTTAAAAAAACCATAAATGACCTCACCTAATTCCTTATCCATTCTCCTTTGGAATGCGAATGGTGTTAGAAACTCACACTGACGAACTTACAGCCGTACTGCGGACAAAAACATTGATGTTGCACTCATTACTGAAACTAGACTAACCACTAAACAGTACTTTAAAATACCAGGATACACGACATACCGGACAGACCATCCAGACGGCAAACCCCATGCCGGTACTGCTGTCATAGTCCGCCGATCCCTCACCCATCACTTACATCCAATTTCCGCCCACGATTACCTACAAGCAACTTCCATCGTTATCAAAACCTTTTCCTTTCCGCTTATCATCGCATCAGCATACTGCCCTCCTAAACATCCCATTTCCTCTGCCCAATTTGGATCCTTCCTCAACTCCTTGGGTAATCACTTCATTTTGGGTGCAGACTTAAACGCTAAGAACCAACAGTGGGGTTCTAGAACCACCAATTCTCGTGGACGGACATTGCAGTCTGCACTCAACTCCCGACGCTTTCATCTCCTACCTCCCGATTCTCCTACCTACTGGCCAACAGATCCTAACCGTAATCCTGACATCCTCGACTTCTTCATCCACAGCGGATTAGGCTCTCTGAATTTTTCCATAGCTCGCCTTGATGAACTATCCTCTGATCATAGTCCATTGATTCTAAATGTATCCATAACACCTATTCCTAAACCTATCCCACCGTCATTCATTAGGGGCCCTGTCAACTGGAACCTCTTCCGCGAAATTCTCACTAATGATATTGACCTCAGAGTGATTCTCAAAACCCAAATGACCTTGACGACGCCGTATATTCCTTTACAACCGCTATTCAACAAGCCGCCTGGACTGCCTCCTCTCCTAAACAGTCCCAAATAATTCCTTACAAAAGCCATATACCACAACACCTGACAGACCTCATCAACAGCAAACGTCGAGCTAGAACATTATGGCAACGCACCCGCCACCCAGAAGATCGCCGCTCCTATAATTTTTTTTGTAGAAAATTAAAGCGGAAGTTGGCGATCTTCCGTTCCCAATCCTACAATACTACCTCTCCTCTCTCTCGACTCGTGACAATTCCCTGTGGAATGTCACGAAGAGAATCCTAAAATCCCACACCATTTCCCATCCTCTCCGGCGCTGTGATGGTTCCTGGGCTGCTTCTGACAAGCATAAGGCGAGGAATTCGTACAGCACCTTTCCAAAGTTTTTACTCCTCATCCAGAGCTTAATCCAACCCATACTGCAGTAGTTGAAGAGTTCCTCACGTCACCAATACCACTATCCTTACCACCTAAAGCAGTTAATCCCTCTGAGGTCAGATATCTTCTTAAAAAGCTTCCTCTCCGCAAATCTCCTGGATACGATCTCCTTACTCCCAAATCTTAAGACAACTTCCACCTAAAGCCATTACATTCCTTACATATCTCTATAACTGTATCCTACGCACTACCTATTTTCCTCTCTTATGGAAACATTCAACTATAATCCTTTTCCTAAAACCAGGCAAACCTTCTAACAACACGTCATCTTACAGACCTATCACCCTACTTCCGATCCTCTCAAAAATTTTCGAAAAGCTCCTACTAAAACGAATCCTAGCCAAATTTCAAAATTTTCCTTCACATCAGTTCGGATTTCGTCCTCAACATTCCACGGTTCAGCAAGGACTCCGAGTTGTAGACCACATTTCCTCCGCCCTTGAGTGCAAGGAGTATTGTTCGGGCGCCTTTCTGGACATAGCTCAAGCTTTTGACCGGGTGTGGCACCCGGGACTGCTCTTTAAGCTCAAAACCCATTTACCTCAATCCTTATACCTAATCCTCCGATCCTATTTATCCAACCGCTCCTTCCGAGTTCGCTGTGGTTCCGAATTTTCCGAACAATATACTGTTGAGGCCGGTGTTCCTCAAGGCAGCGTCTTAGGACCCGTCCTCTACATCCTCTTCACCGCCGATATCCCTACCGACCCCAATACCTTTCTGGCAACATTTGCTGATGACACAGCCATTTTATCATCCAATTCCGATCCTGAAGCAGCATCGCTAAATCTCCAAAAGCACCTTTCCTTGTCGAAGACTGGTGCAATGCTTGGCGCATTAAGGTGAACGAAAGCAAATGCACTCACGTCACATTCACCCTTCGACGCAAATCCTGTCCAACGGTTAATTTCAATTCTATACCGCTTCCTTCCTCAGACACAGTCCGGTATCTCGGCTTTTTACTAGACAAAAGACTGACGTGGAACCCACATACAAGACTAAAAAGAAAAGAACTCAACCGCAGATTCGGCCAGTTATACAGACTACTAAACAGAAAATCTCATCTTACAGTTGACAACAAATTACTAATATACAAGACAGTACTGAAACCTATATGGACCTACGGACTTGAAACTGTGGGGGACAGCTAAACATTCTAACATTAAACGCATCCAATCCTTCCAATCCAAAGTCCTCCGAACAATAGTTAATGCTCCTTATTACGTTACCAACTGTACCCTACACCATGACCTTAATATTCCGTTTGTTTTAGACCTGGTACCATCCAAATTTTCCAAATTTCATCAGAACCTTAGTCATCATCCTAACCCTCTAGCACAATCCCTATCCAGCACCACCCATCCCTACAATCCTCCTCGAAGATTGAAACGGCAGTGGCCACGAGACCTATTGTAAACATTTAAACTGGAGTTCTGACAATGGTCAGATCCTCCACTCATGTACGGTATGTTTGTGGCTACAGCGCCCTAACTCAGCCTCCACTGGCTCAGACCAGTGATGCGGCTGAGATAGAGGTGCTGGGATCTCTTGGATTCCGCTTTTTCCTCCACAAGTGGAGGGAAAAGCGTTTCATCTTACCTCTTAATTGTAATAAATATCTACTAAGACTTATGTTATATTTGTGTTTGACGTACAGTTTATCTTATATTCCCCAATCTATTTAATTTTTCTCAATAAATTCTATGATTCCGCATTTGCGTTTGATAAGTAGTTAGACTTTTGTTTTATTCATATGAGTTCAATGTTTTTATATTTTTGGCTTTGACCATTAAGATTTATTTACTGAAATAAAGATATGACATGTGAAAGTTGTTTCAATATTTTTTTTCATTTTGTAAAATTGAAAATATACATTAAAGAAAAATAAAAAAAAAAAAATTAAATTACCCTCGGGTATTATGGCTCAAACCCAAACCAAAACAACACCAAATATTACTTTTAAAAAATTTCCTATATCATAAAATATTATTTACAAAAAATAACCATAACTAAGATAAAGGTATATCGAAACTAACCGATTGCAATTTACACATTATGAAGACAATATTTTGTTTTAATTTAGAAACACCATTTTAAGAAATTAAACATTATTTGTTATACAAGTTGAAAAAAAAAAAAAAAATTGTGATAGTGTTTGATAATTCACTATCGCCTTATTCACATCGGACCTCGCACATATTTTACATGTTTTCATATTTTACTTTTCTCTACTCTCACCGTATAGCGCAGCCCTTACTGCAGAATTATATTTTTTCAATAAATAAATAAAACCATTTTTAATTTTATCCCTACTATTATATACGAAATACTGACAAATATTTTATAGCAAATCGGGCACAAAAAGTTTCTAATTGACTTAATTTTTGATGAATTAGTTCGTGCCTAAAAGTAATAATTCATAATAAAAGTGTTCAATGAGGCGATGCGGTAAGTGCATATCATTGCTAAATTATAATTCTTTAAATATTTTAATTACTGAAAATATATTTGGATTTTTAAAATATATTTAGTAAATACAGAAATAATTTTAAATTAAAAAAAATTCTTAAAAAAATAATGATTTATTCAATTACTAGAAAAATTAACTATCGCAATATTTTTTCTGAATAGTGCTGTTTTTTCAGCTATGTATTTTTAAATGATTTTTTCATGAATAATAATCTTATCTTTTAAATAAATATTCTGATTTCTCACTTTATCTATGATTATGATGTGTACTAACAAACTGACACTAGTAGGAGAAATGTTTTACCATTTATGTGCTTAGAAATATGCACATATGTCACGTATATGTTTCTTATTTTAGGATGTTTTACATTATAATAGAAATGTACATTCCCATTCGAAACTATGAGGAATATGCCTATAGGAAAGGCTCCACATTATGTGTTATTAATAATAACCGCGTATAATTGAAGATGCTGTGATTATTCGTAATCAGATCTTCCTATGAAAGCAAAGGTAATTAAATGTCAGTATTATATATCGATACATTTTTACGGATACGATATATATAATATATTGCCGCAAATACGAATAATCTTTCACTTAATAAGCCGCGACGAATCTGTGGAAATACAATTTCCTTCAAATGGCCTTCCTCCCACCACTGCACATAAAGTAATCCAAGAAGTGTCCGTCTTCACCACATAATAGCCTTTTTTTTTTGTGGAACTGATTTTATTTTATTTTTTGGGCTATTAAGACGAAAATAGTTTGTAGAGTGTACTAAACAGGAGCTAACTACCTGTGTATATGGGCACTTAATCCAAGATGAAAGGGAAGACATTATACTCAGTTCCTGGGGAGCTCTATCTTTTAATATCCAAGCCGTAGGCACCAGAAATACCACAGAGTGGGAATCCTGTCTGTTGGTTCTCTGAGAGACATGGCTATAAAATCCCGGGTATCATCTCAGTAAACTTAGTAATGGTTTATGAAAAGTATAATTAATGGTCTTGACCTCCCAAGTTTATGTGATGTGAAACGAAGGAAAAAATATCGTCTATAACGAACCGGCTAAATTACGATATTTATTGAAAGTGATGGGTAGTCAAAAGTTTATATATATATATATATAATATATATATATATATATATATATATATATATATATATGTTTATATATTTTTTTAAGTGAAAATTTCTTTAGGCGCGTTATGCGATTTTTTGCAGGGTAAATGCTTTGATTTTGTAATCATGGTAGCATCACCAACATGCTCTAGACTGGCGCATGCGCTCTGTGTATACCTGTCAAATTAGATATAGGATAACGATATCTATTTCGGTGTACGTTATCGAAACCGGTGTAATATCGATATATTTATAGTACATTATTTCAGTATTTAATTGAATTAAAATTATTTGTAATGACTGAGTGAAGGCGTGTAGATAAACCTGTCTTAGAACTTACCTCTTACTGAATATAAAGTTAATATAATGAATATCTTAGTTCTCTTGACTCTAAAATATCGATATTTGTAAATATTATTAAGACATTACTTTGCATGAAAACATTTAAACATACGAAGCCAAATCGTGAAGAACTGTCAATATTTAAATCGTATTAATGCGAAATCGAAAAGAATATCTTGATGACATAAGCATAGAAATATAACATTTGAAAATTAAATTCATTTTAATAATATAGATTTCAATTAACCACAATGTATATTTCATTACTAATTAAATATATGTTTTTTGTTTACTTAGGAGAGAAACTGAGGTTACCCCTGTGAAACAACAATTAAGCTTATTCCTAAATGTCTGAATTTCCTTGATACAAATGGCAGGTCCATAAAAAGAAATGATATGTGCACCACCAAGCCACGCAGTTTACAGTCACATTTAGATTACAGTGACCAACTCCAAGATGATATACTCTACAGATGGTGAGGTTTCAAAGTTAAAAAAAAAAAAAAAAAAAAAAAAAATCATGCTCACTATTATCTACTTTAAGGAACGTACTCTTTTTTCTCCAGAGCAAATCGAGAATTTAACAACAGTGTATACAGTCCCCATGACTGCCTGAATTGTAATTTTTTTTTTTTTTTTTTTTTTTTAGGTTGCTATGGCTGCTTGTAGAACTTATGCTAAGTACTTTGATTTAATGATAAATCTTCGTCACTTCCTTCCCTAATGGCCATTTCTACTAGCCCTGCCTAAAATAAAACTATCGAATTTAAACCTTTTGATTTTTAATCCAGATTTTTAAGCGTTAATTTACGGGATAGGTCATAGGTTCGATCTTTTATTTAAATAAAAAAAACGACAGTAATGTATGTATTGTACTATTTTGTTATAATATATCACACACTTAACCAATGCCACCTTACGACTTTGTTTAATTAGTTTCTAATCCACTGCCTATCGAAAATAACAGATCGTTAAGTTTAATTTTCGCATATAGCGAAAATATAGCATAAAATATTCATTAATTTTTTTGATTAGAACATATATTTTAGACCGACCGAAAAAACAAATTGCTAATGTATTTTTCTCTCTGTTAATCTGATGAGAGAATTCTGGTGATATTTAACCTATGGTATGAGCTCAAATCTATAATGCTGACATTTTTCCTGTTAGATTTAGATGAGACTTCTGTAGACGGGTACGCTGTTTTAACACTAACTTGAATATCATCTAAATATAAAAAAAATAATAATAAATACAACTACATGGTTTTAACACGAATGCTATAAATTAAGTGATCTCAGCATCCACATTTAACTTTAAGTAACTAAATATCTTCCTCATCCCATGAATTAATAACGTTTTATATCGATTCACAGCTACAAATAAAAATATACTGCTTATAATCGGAATTTAATCCAGGAATCAGAATACCTGTGAGCTACTCAAGTTAAAAATATTGTAAAAATACAATCCTTGTTGGATATTGAGTCCAGGACATTCTAAAGATTCATGCTGCTTCTAGATCAACGGCTAGGCGAGAAGATTATTTCGCTGTGATCTCGCTCTTTCGCCTGTTTTTCCCCAAATTTTTAGGTACCTATTTTGTAAAGACTGGATTGGACCCGGAAGGATCTCCTCACCCTAGGATCGATCTACGGCTAATATACCTAATTATCCTGCCACATCCCAAAAAAGCTCAATGCCTTACGCATAAGCTAGATATATTATAGGAACATTAAAATAAATCCATTCTTTTCTACATTTCTTAAGTAGTTTGTCATTTTATATATAAGCATTCATATCATATACTGAGAAAAGTAATAATAAAAAGCGATAGTTTTTCATTATTTAACGTTTTTAAATATTCCGAATTAATTAGATTGTGGGGACTGATTCTATGCGCATGTCCTTCATAGTAATTGTATGCCTAACGGAATGTGGCTGGTGATTAGATATGTAGAAATCAATAAGATAACTGCCAGAAATAGCCGAGAGAGCTGTCGGTATGCCATTAATAAGCGGAGCCAGACAGAGGAGATGAATCGTGGACACCAGCTCGGGTAGGTATCCGGCCTGTCCATTATTATAGGAATTAGGACCAGTCGTCCATGAATTTTGTGTAATTGAGCTCCTTACAGATTAGGAACCCTATATTATGTTATCCTTTCACACTTGCCGTGGAGTTTTTTTTTTTTTTTTTCTATATGTTAATTTTCGTATATGGAGTGTCAGAGAGAGCTGCCTCTTTCGATGGGGTATTTAATATTTAAAATAGAGTCGTTTTATTGTTCTAATTGTGTGTGTGGTCGGTAACCGGTTGGAGCGACTAATCAGTATCATTCGTTCGACCAAATACGTGTCGGGTGCGAAGGGAATTAACTCGGCGTGTGGTCCGGCGGTGATTGGCCGGTTAGGGGCCCAATCCAATCTCGTGGCCCGCCCTTTCTGGCCAATCCTAGGCCACGAATTCCCCCTCGGTCAGACACCTCGCCCACGTCGTTCGTCGCGGGAAAACACCTTTTAAAAAAGCATTTACAACTGACCGCGCAGAATCGCTCCGTTCCTTTCGACATAATAGAACGGGAATAGCCTATCGATAACGATTTATCTAAAGATCCTACAGCTATAATATTCATTTTGATTTACTTTATAACTTTGAGAATTTATATCACACATTCAAAGCCTTTCTGTCAGGTGATGATGAATTCCTTAGCCTTATCTTTCGATTTTGTTGTCAGTTTTGACCCTCCTTACACTATCAATATTATTGTATGTGGTGTTTACATGTAACACGTGTCAATAAATATGTGGTATATACATGTCACACGTTTCAATAAATATGTGGTATATACATGTCACACGTGTCAATTAATATGTTACTATATGCTCCTCACTATGGTGTGACTTAGCATACTTCCAGATTTTTGTATGGTCAAGGGCAACAATTGTTCAAAATTAATGAACGGTATAAATATCTAAAATCAAACAAGTTAATCTTTAAAAAAATTCTTGATTATATGTTTTACTTTAAAAAAATTAGAGGCTAAAATATTAATACAGTTGCTATCTTAATATTAATTTCCAAGTATCTTCATTTTCTTCAACAACCTTCACAGGGCATGCTACCAGCATCATCGGTATTTTAAGGAACAATAAATCATTCTTACTAGGAATCTAAAAAAGGGGTCTTGTATTGTGAAACGTTGGTAAAAACCAGAAAAGGACTATGATACAGTAGCCTAACGAAGCTTATTTAATATTGTTTTATTTGCGGTCAAGACACCTACTAAAAAAAAATAATAAATTACAATAATTAAAAAAATATATATATTAGGAAAAAACATCGGCTTACCATCAGTTTATAAAAAGAGTATTATTATTATAGATCCTTACAATTTAGTATGTTAATATGATTATTCTTGGTCAGGAATAAACCCAAGCTCAAAATATTACCGTTTAAAATGAGATATAAAAACTTAAGAACAGCCTCTTCTCCAAACCTGATTTACCAAATATGAAATAATAAGCTAATTTCAAAATATTAATAAAAGACCTAATTGGATTTATTAAATTAATCTCGTAATAATTCAACCAATGTACTACTCAGTTGTATCTTTAATTCAATAAGATACTTTTTTTAAATTATTTTTTCTTTCCATATTTTTATTGAAAAAGTACAGAAAATATGAAAGATTAGAAAGAGTCTGCAGGTTATTTTAAAAACCCAATCATAAAAACATTCTAATTCATTTTTATGAACAGATTATATATGAATATTTGACAAAAATATATTTGTTGATGAACCAGGAAATTATGTCATCATGAAGGCATACAATGTGTTTAGATATAATAATGCTCAACAAGACAACTGTAGAATTTGAATTCTCTTTTACTTTTTTCCACGCGTTTCAACTCCACAGAATTTTTTCCATGATCTCCCTACTGCAAGATGAAGAAATAATACAATTAAGTTTGGTAGAATGGATGTTTAATAGAGCTAGGCGCTAAAAGCGGCTGAAAGGATGAAAAAGAAAGCTGCAATTATAGTAAAAGGATTAATTGGAGGTGTTAGGTTGCTTACGTAGATGTTTCATTGAATAAAAAAAGGAGTTTCTCCTCACTGTCAATTATGTTTCTTAAGAAACAGTTCAGGCCATTAAAAAAAGTCTACTATGCTTTTACATTGAATTTACGCCAAAACTCAAACATTAACATCATTATGTAAAAAAATTTAGATAAAAATAGAAAATTATCTATTGAAAACTACGGCAAATTCATACTATTATACTCCTCAAAACATAAAAAAATCTGGTGCACACGAAGTAAAAGTGGTCAGTTTATCAAAAGTTTACATCATGAAAAGTACACTTATGTAGAAGAATACTCGTATTTCTAAGAAGTGTGCAAAAGTCATGAGAAACAAATATACAATGCTTTAATGTTACGTGAGAAAACAGTTAAATGATAAATGATTTATCATTAAATGGTATTGAAGTGACTTCTGCTATTTTAAGACATAAAAATAAAATAAAAAAATGTACAGCACACGAAGGGTTTTGTGTATGAAGAGTCACTCCTCTTTTTTGAATCTAAGTTTCCAATCTAAGTTACATTGTATACACACATGACATACCAATTAACCCCACCACACTGGCTGCTACCTACGCGGACGATACTGCACTTTTAACATCAAACGACGATCCTATACTGGCCTCACTCACTGTATAAACTATATATTAATGCTACTACATTAATTGATATTCTCTGGGAAATTCGATTAAATCAGGACAAGTCGAAATACGTAACATTCACACTACGACAAAACACTTGTCCACCAATTTTTATCGGAGACAACCAAATTCCTCAGACCAACTCTGTACATTACCTTGGACTGACACTCGATCGAAGGGTGCTTTGGGGCCCACATGTCAAGATCGCCGACTGAAAATACCATACTCTTAAATCAATATGGACTTACGCTTCACAGATTTATGGCTCAGCATAACAGCCTCAAATACAAAAACTGCAATCATTTTAATTCAAAATTTTAAGACTCATAACGACAGCTCCTTGGTACGTAAACAACAGCACCCTACATACGGACTTACAACAACCAACAGTTGACCAACATATACGAACACTCTGTACTCGTTTTCACAGTAAACTTAAAGGACACGACATTAGACTGATTAACGACATGTCAATAGCTCAAATGCCAGTCAGAAGAAGGCTAAAGAGAAGCTGGATGAGAGACCTCCTCTGCTAAATTAAAGTCTAGGAAGGGGAACTGCTGGGCACTTTACTTCCCCATGCCTACCATGTCTGATCTCACTCTTCGTACAGAACATTTGCTGATTGTCAGATAGCTTCTGCGAGATGTGAATAAAGATATATGAAGAGAGAAAAAAAAGTTACCAAAAAAGTTTTATGTATAAATAGAAACGATTAATATGGCTCTTTTATACGGAAACGCTTAATTTTAAAGGTTTTCTTAAATGATATCGACTCATTCGGTCCCAAACACTATAGAAAAGTGATCACTTAAATCCAGACCCAAGCTTGAGTTATCTATGGTATTCATAGTCAGTTTAGTAATCTAAATACATTATACAATCTATTATGAAAATCATAAAATATATGTTATGCATACTTCTAACATTTCGGCAGTATCGACATATAAATATCTTCTCCCCTCAGTAGCTTTGTCCGGTTTTATGGCCTTTAATGACCAAGAGCGGGCTTAAAATATGTAATCCTCCCATTTGATAAAATATATATTGTAAGATAAAACTAACGACATTATTGGCTGGGGACAGGCAGACGTACGGATGTGTGGGAACAGAATACGGCAACAGATTCCCATGGAAGTCAGCTGTAAATACCGCTTGTCAACCTACAGCCTGTTAATGCCTTATCTCCCGCCCAGTCATCCCACCTCCTCCTCTCGCTGACTTAGTTAGTCCCTTCGATTTCTCAAAACCTGGTAGCCGCCGTCCGGCTATTTCTGGTATTTTTATTTATTTTTTTAGAATGTTATCTCCAAGGGAAACGGAATCATCCCTTCTCCAAGGTACCTGTTCTAAAGAACCATTACCCTATATTTCAGCAAAATTTAGGTCCACAGGTAGGGTCACCGGTGAAATAGTGACTAGCATAACGGCCTTCTATGCCCAACCTCAATGGTTCAAACCCGGTAGATGGCCCAAGAATGTTTTTAATTATTAAAAATTCTTGGTGTCCTTTGGTGGAAACGTAAAATTGTGGTCTCGAGCCTGTTCTATGATACTCTTTACTTCCCCATGCCTGATCTACAGCATTCCCCATTTGTACAGCACATTTGCTGATTGTCAGATACATTCTGAGAGGCGTGAATATAGATATGAAAAGAGAAAAAAAAAGACAAGCATGATCCTGGGACGTTATACCAAATTGTTGACCAAAATCAATGGAACCACTTTATACCGTGCATTTTGCACCTTGTAAATTTTTCTGAAAAATGGATCTAACGATTTTGATTAATCTACGATATCGAAATAAAATTAAAAGGGGAGTTAAATCATGTAGGCTTTCTTTTCATCTAACTAGTTTGTTTATACTTTTCACTAAAATTATATAAATTTGGGAAAGAAGTTCAATATTGGCATAAATAAAATAATAATAACGAATAGTCTAATTATAATAATAACTAATTTGAGTAAAAATCGTAGAAGAAAAATATGATAAAATTATTAGGTTTAAATAATAAAGGGAATAAAAACATTTCAGAAATAGAAGCTTTAGTTAAGATAGGAGTTGGCGTGCTTTTAAAAATCTGCAAACCGTTCTTTTAAATAGTTTAATAAGCGTTTAATATATATATTTTTAAATTATTACTTTAATTCTGTTAAATTGAAACAATTAACCATTTCTAGTGGTTATCATTAATAAATATGGATTAATATAGAATATGAATGAATAAGATATACAACGGTAGTAGAAAATAGAGGAAATATTTGTCAAAGTTATTTTGTTTCAGCAAATAAGTACTGTATTGTTCATAATTATACACCTACGAAAGATAAATTAGCCAACGTTATAGTGGGAGACAAGATTAACATAAGTGTTTATTGTAATTAATAATTGATATTGTTAAATTACTGTAAGCCTTATAAAAATAATTATACTTTCCCTCCTCTACTGCTAAATTGTCATAGTACTACCAGAACTGAAACTATCACCTTGTAGCGGGCCGAGAGGGAATTTTTTCCCCCCATAACTTTATGATAATATATATCGAAAATCAATTTAAATGAATGAGGAATTAAGGCGAATAGTGCATAGCTCGGGTGCTCTGCGGGGCTGCTCAGGCGTCATCCCATTCATCATTCAAACAGTCAATTAATTATGCATAATATTTAAATTTTATATGAATACTGAAGCATATATTTTATCCAGGAGGAAAACAGTAAAATATTAGGTAGCTGAGAGATGTAATCACTAACAGCCAAATCCACTTATTATTATACATACATTTTATAAATTTATAACAGACTCGTTTATAGTTCAGATGACGATAAAATGCGAAAAGAATCCTAGTTTAAAATACAATCTGAACATTTACAGGTATTCAATACACAATGCCACACAATTTTTTACACATTTCAATATATTCGAAAAGATTTCATTATAACACCTTCACCAACAAAATAATCATCATTTATACTTGACATAGATAGAGGGTGTGGTGGGTTAAATTAATTTTGTGAGTAAGTTACCATCAATAAAGATTTGTTAAACAAAATTGGAATTTTAAATCTCATTTGGATTGATCATATTATATGTACAACAACGTGTTTTTATTCTTCTGAAATTTTTAGCAATTACGAAAAACCAATAAAAAGAAATTGAAGAAAAAATGATTTGCCCATACATAAAAAGTTTTGATGTATGTTTAATGCAATGAAAAGTAATGAAATTTCTTTACAAAAAATAATGTATTTAAAACTAACTAAACCAGACCATTATTATCTCAAATACAGCTTATTAAACAAGAGGTTTTATTTTTACTGGTATGTAAACTAATATACACCCCCTCCCAAAAAAAACCCAGTAAACTCTTTTAAAATTTATTTTGAGCTTGGTATAATATATTGCACTACACTGCAAATATTTCATGTATTTTCTTTGAGAAATATTTAAAAAATAGATAATAATTCTGGGTTGTCCAATATATAATGTATGATTTTGAGTTTTCTTTAAAATACATCTTTATAAAAACTGTTTATGTTTAAACAAAAACGAACCTTTTACTTTTGATGAAAATATCGATTCTAAAGATACGAAAGTCTGTTCTGAACGAATGGAAAAATTGTCAACCGGTTGTCAGGAATGTATTCATACATTATTAAACAAAAATGTCGGAAATCTTCCTTTTTAAAACGTAATTCTACATATTGGGGACAACCCAATATTATGAAGTAGTAGATGCAAGTTTTGTGATGGAGCTCATCCCAATGAATTTTTTTACTCTTCAGTTTGTTCATTTTTTAAATTTTGCACTTATTTAATTTTTCAAATAAAAAAAAAACTATTTAATATTAGTTTGGTACTTTTGCAAAATTCTCTTCTAAGAGTTTTGTAAAAACTTATGCGAACTACTACTAATCGGCAACTTATGTCTTTTAGGATATAATATACCAAATGTAAATAATAAAAGTACCTATATTATTGTCATAATTAAATACAGATAAGATTTATTAAAACTGTTTAATTTATTTTGTTAATATATATATATATATATATATATATATATATATATATATATATATATATATATATATATAATGTTTAACCTCATCCGGAATAATTTCCCAACAACCCCTTCCTAGGTATTCCGTGTTACAGAGATCCAGAGGAGAAGCAATAAAATATTCGAAGGAGGATAGGCCTCCCCTGAGGCAATATTAAATATCTTTGGTATGTCATCGCTGTTCTGTTTTCATTCCGAACATTCTTCTCCCAGACCCTAATATCTCCCTCAATAATACTCTTTACCATTCTCTATATCCCTTCTTCCCACTCCAGATGCATTAATTTGACTACCACTCGTGGGGTCACAATATTTAATTATTAACAGAGAATTAGTATAATAATCAGCTATGATGACAGCTCGTGGGAATTTCTGGAATTTTTTTGACATTCCATAGATCTTTTTAGTGATTACATAAAATGCAGATTAAACGCTTGGTGTTAAAATGGTGTTTTAAAATAAATCCTGCTTATCCTGAAAGATCGAATACCACGAAATAGTGTTTCATTTCACAATTAGTCCTTGAATACCGATATCATTTGTCACGAATAAACTCATCCATAAAGACATTAATGTTCCATATGTTTACTGATTTGGCGCGGATCAGGTATCAATCCTTTCTTGACAAACTCCATTCTCACTCAACTCACTAGTTTTAATCCATTCTTCCTCTTTAATTCCTGATAATCCTCCGAAGCGCCTGAAAAGGAGATGGTCTCGATACCTTAAAGTTTAGAATATTTTTAGAATACTTGCAATGGGAAGCTTCTCTACTTGTATTTCATGTTATTGTATTATAGCTTTTTTCATTCAATCATATTTTTCATCAATCATAATTTTTCAGTCAAATTCATAATTTTTTCAATCGATTTCATAATTTCTTGACCCCACTTTATAACTATATAAAGTTTTATGAGGTTTTTTATATTTAAAAAAATCATTTTATTAAATCTTGTTATTGCTTTTTAATTTAACGTTACTTCATGTTACTGCGGCTACTCCGACGTTGCTGTCGCGGGAATCCTGAATTTCGCCTATCCAGGTTTAATAGGCATAAAGATCTTCAAACATTTTCCTGATGTCGCAAGCTTTGGGAGTCATTTAACGTCTCTCTGCCCCTTCCCCGCTCCATCATGACCGAATATTTTTTATTTCCTCAAAATAATGCTAGGGCATTTGCAGGGTTTGAATCCGCGAGATCAAAGGAAGATGGCTCTTGAATATTTCTTATAATTTTTTAACCAAATTAATGAGGAATTATCATATAAATTTATCAAAGGTCACATGTTTTGCAGCGGCTAGCATAACAGCTTTCTGCGCGAAAGGTCGCGGGTTAAAACCCTGCAGATGGCTCTTATAATAATTCCTTATTAATTTGGCTAAAAATATAAAAGAAATACCCAAGGGTCATCTGGCTTTGATGTCGCGCATTCGAACCCTGCAGGTGGCCCTAGTATTATTTTGAGTAAATAAAAGATAATGAGGGAACAAATAAAATAAAATAAAAATATAAAATTAGAAAGAACCTTTGAAATACTAAAACTTTAATATAACGTAAAACATCTCTCCACTAAATTTATTGTTATAAAATATATAGTGAATTGAACAGGATCGCTCCACACTATAAAATAAATATAATAACCCTTCACTTCACTTTATCCTGCAGATTTGTAAATAAAAAAAGAGATTAGATTTTTTTTTTAAAGGAAGAGAGAGATGGGTTTGCATAGCCTAAGACCTGTCAGTTAGTAGAGATTTAAGAGAGAGTTGAATAATGGAGATGAAATTTCGATAAGAGAATTAGAAAAACTAATATAAGAAACATTTCTGGAAAAAAAAAATGTAATAAAAATTGTTTTTGATGAGGAAGCAGAGGCTACTGAGACTATCTGAGGGCTGATGTAATTAATCTTTGGACATGATGAGACTGGCTGTGTACACACTCTAGGAAATGGGTCGGGACATCAAAGGGGGGCCGACAATAGGGGCATCAGCTAATGAGGTCCCGCTCCACCCTCGATAATTACCCTTTAACTCTCATCTTCTCTCAGCGGCTCAATCAACGCACTGCTCCTCGAGTAGGCAACTCCCTGTTTGTACATGTTTGCTCTGTCTTGGTTTCAATGCAAGCCGTAAATACACGCTCCGTAATCAAAACGGACTTGGAAATGGCTGTCCTCGAATCCACGCAAGGCTAAGTATTGATGGGACACAGTTCCGTTCAATACCAAACAAATGCTAACTAGATATTATTACACTAGTGTCTATGAAAAGACAATAATCGTGATAAATATGGTCAAGGATAAGGTCAGAAATAATAAACAGTGTGAGATAATAAATAACTTTATCGTGATATCCGTATCCGATATGTCCTCGAGCATTCGATCCAAAGTCTCAAGATTACTCACACCCCTAATCCCTTAGCACAATCTCTATCTAACTCCAACCATCCCTATAATTGTTCCCAAAGGTTGAAATGGACGTGGCACCCGAGATCTTTTGTAAATATGCAATAATAGTTCTAGGAATGATTTCTTAATCAGACCGTCTGCGGCTCTAGTGCCCTCACAGTATTTTAATGCCAGTGACGTGGCTGGGAGTGAGGTTAAAGTGTTGACTCACAGCAGATTGGCATTAAGATGATGATGTTGAATGATATTATGACATTACAGACCTGTAGAGAAACTACCTATTGTTAACACACCAAAACAATACTATTAGTTTAGAAAGTCCCTACCTAGGCCAAATTATTTTTAGACGATCAGAGGGTTATCGGTAATCGAAGAGAAAGCAAGGTTTAAAACCTGCCGGTTTCACTGAGAATAGAGTTAGTGTTAGATTGAAAAGCATCTCGATCCAGCCATATTCGTCACTATGTAACTTTCAAGCAATCATGAATGATTTTATTCCAGTGAGTCGCAATGAAGATTTTTAAAATGATTTAGTTTTTTTTAGAAACATTGGATTTTATTCGAAGAATCAGACAATTGGATTCCATATTTAGTGAAGTCATAAAGGTCAAGACGGCAAGTAAGAATATGCCTTACCCCCATTCATGGACGTAGGCGTGGGGTTTATTATGGATGTGATTGTAAATGAAGTTTACTTGGAAGTTATCTTGATCCAACCCACATGGAACATTATGATTTTTTCTGATCAGTTTCATTTCGCCGATGTAAGAAGCATTGAAGATTTTAGGAAAGACTTTAGACTGGCTATAAGGTTTAATTAATTTCAGCCGAGGGGCGACCCTGGGGTACGGAATACCTCCAAGGGCACACAAAGCCTCTATAAAGTGGGTAACCAAAATTGGGGAAAAACCTGGCGGCTGATCGTGATCTAGTCCTAATCACCTCCTCGCACGGCCGTTGGTCTAGAAACAGTACAAATTTCTGTAAGTACTGAACCCAAGACTCTTAATGAGTTATAGAGGTAAAGCTTTTTCTTTCTTTTAATTACGATAGAAAATCATTTATTTAGTGACTCATAGTGGCCTCAACTATGTAAATCCAAATAGGCCTTATTACGGACATGTATATTTTTTAATTATTGGAAGCTTAAATTGTTTGTGTCGTGAGGTTGAAGTAGCCCTAATACCTCTACGTTAGGAAATCGCAGAGGTATAGCGTTTTGAAATTAGCAGTGGTGGTTGGTCTTTTTCGTTTTGAACCACAGTACGAAAGACGGATTTTGCCATTTCAAAACCAAGTGGCTGATATCAACTTCCAGTAGTTAAGATCATCGTCGGATGCCCTCGTATTTTTGAGCCATAATTCGAAAAAAGATTACACAGTAGTTTCGAAGAAAAGCCGTGCACTGAAGACGGTTTAAAAAAACAACACTATAATGATAAAGTTTGTATACCTTATTCTGGTTCTACGTATCTTGAAAAGCAAGACGTTATATTTTGAGGAAGGGGAGAATTTATTTTGGTCGATTGCAAAGGTTCATTATAGGAAATAATAAACCAATGAAAGTAAGTACCCTCCAAATGAATTATGTAGCACTTCTGTACTTAACTCAGAATATTGGTATTTTAGAGGTTAAAAAATACAACGTTTCAACATGAAGGAAGCCGGTCACTAGCACCCATAATTATGGTCTTTCCTTTGACAATAACGATGCATAGAGGATTTCAGCTTAATTAATATGTAACTATAATAATATGATATGTCTGTAGATTAATAAGTATTTAATTATTTATATTATGTCCAGAAATAGCTTGATAAAGGATATCATTTTCATTAGGATACAGTTGTTGTAGTTTATATTATGTAAGGGTAGTATCCTTAAATAAACTATTTCTCTCGAATGAGAAACACCAACTATTCACAAACTTTGCACAGGAGACTTGTATCGCTTCATAATATTAATAAATGACATACCATTTTCAATAATTAACTGCGATGAAACGGTAATGACATGGTATTAATGACAATCGAAACATGGGTACGAGGCATAATAGAATACTAAAAAAAATCGAGATAATGAAGTAGTTAAATATCACTTGGGGTGAGATTGATGCCACAGAGGTATTGTGCGCGATCCATCTGTAGGAGATAGCTTCAAAGGGTTGTTCCCTTTGATGAAGGGGTACCCTACCATTGTGTGCCTTATCTTTCAGGCCCCCTACCGGGCTTCCTAGCTTGTATGAACGCACCATTTTGCCACGTTTATAAAGTCTACAGCTGCTCTCATCTCAAGTTTTTCCACATTTTACGATTTCAAAAATATGGTTTTTGTTATAGTTATAGTTCAAAAACGCTTAAAGAATTATATCAAGTTTCATTGGAAATATATGTTATAACAATATAAAAATCTATAATAATCACCTATGTTTATGCCGTGTTGGTCACTTTACATGACCTTCCTTTTGAAACCCTTACATGAACATTGTATATAAGATAACATTTTTCCCGAAATCTTTACCTTTCCAACGGTATATTAGACATCTGTTGGGTTGTAAAATAAGTTCATTGCATTTTTCAATTTAACTATTTAATTATCTCTGTGTCTATAAAATCATATTTACTATAATTTATAAAAGGATAAGTTGCTTTTATACATCAGTTTCAACCGAGATTCCTTATCATCAAGTGGTATTTTGCTTGCTTAAAATGGAAGAGGAAAAATTTCATTTGTCATTTGATGATTTTTTATTTCTGAAAAGGAAAATCCGTCCCGTCAACAAAATTTGCAGTGTGTGGTGATGATGCCTTATGAAAAAGCACAGTTCATAAGTGATTTGCTTGGTTCAGAACAATTTTGACTTGGAAGACGCAAAGCGCTAGGGTCGTCTTTCAACTGTTGATGATGACCAAATTCAAGCACAACTAATCAAAATAATTTTATTGTTGATTAAATAAGCAAATCATATAATTGATTAAATGTATCTAAAGGTTTTATTGAAATCATCAGAAAAAACACTTCGAACTTATTTTACAATCAAATATATTTCTATTTTTATGTTAAAAAAAAAAAAAAAAATTACCAAAACAAATATAATAGCTCTTTTCTTCTTTAGCTGGTTATAAAATTCGTTCAACTTGTATATTTAGTCGTTTTTTATCAATGCTAATAAAATTTTGTGATTATTTTTTTCGAATTTACAATATTTAAGGCAATTCAGTGGATGAAAATCAAAATATCGGCACTTAAAACCTGTCAGACTATTTCAGTCAGAATGAAACATACATGATATTAGAGTCCATTTAATTTTGCATCAAAATAGCTAATGCAGTTTTCGAGAAAAAAGACTTTTCGTTTTCGTGTTAGACTCACCACACACACACACACACAAAGACTTTTCGCGAAAATTGGTTATTAAATAATAAAGTATTAAGAAGGCTCAAAGAGCATATAAATTGTGGTTTGGACAGATCTTATTAGTAAAACATTTATAAAAAAATTACTTAAAAATTAGCTTATTAAAATACGAGGTACACGTGATCGTAATCACCAAGCCAATCGTCAATATATGAAAATTATAGATATTACTAATTTCCTGGTCTCTATTTATCATTCCGATCCTTTCCTCATTGTGTACCTGGCGCCCACTAGAACAAATTTACCCTGACATTCATTACTCTTTTGTTATTTTATTTCGTTCCTTCATAAGGAAAACGGTTGTCATATAATTAAGCTTTAAGGTTGATTTATAGACAACTTTTAGGTGGGAGTTACTGAGCTCTTAACCTTGGTATCATTCTGAAATGAATTTTCTATATTCGTCTCGACCACTGTTAAAATATTCTGTTGAATTATATTGGGCTAGGAAATATTAGTCACTCTAAAACCGTATTGTTAATAAAAGACTAGTTATTCATTTAAAATCATTCTCACCTTTAAAACATATACTCTATAGGCACCTAAGTAAGGTTGATTTGAATATTGTCATTATTTTTTTCAGGGGAAAGTGAAATAGTTCAGCGCTAATCTGCAGATCCTATGTTTGAATCCAGCCGAGGCACTTATTCTGTTTAGTAAGCTGTGGGTTGTCCCAGGGGTCAGGAGACTTGCTGATCGTCAATCCTCTATGAAGTGGCTACTAGAAAAATGAAAAATAAACCTGGAGAATGATTCGTCCTCTTTAGCAAAATCACCTCCTTACCTAACCGTTGGGCTTGGAGTAGTACGGATACTACTTATGTATCAAACCCAAGTTTTTAAGGGTTGTAATGGTACTTGAGGAATATAACTATCGACCCTAATTTGCCAGGTTATCCCTCCTGAATTTTCAAGATCAAGGTCAAGGATACCATAGCGCCCTGTCCTTGGAGTACAGGCGTTTCTGTTGGGATGACGCGCAGAAATCCTTAGCATAGATGGTAAACCCATTATTATTTTTTTAAATTATATTTTCATAGATTTAGAAGTGTAATATTCAATACATCCAGTAAATTTTAAGAATGTGTTAATAATATCATTTGCCCATAAATAGTTTTTAACATTTTTTTTTCAGTGGCGCGACAGGCCGTGTAGGCCCTGGGCCTCTCGGTGTAAACTCCTGCGAGTTTACACTCACGTTTCGCGATGCTATTTTTAGTGTAGGGTCATCACTCCCTACGACTAATTTTATGAGTGGCCACCCTTTGGCTGACGGGTCTCTCATACCCGGGGGAGAGGTTGTGAGTGAATCCCCATTTTTTTACATCCTTATAAAAGCCCCACCGGGACTGGGATTCGAACTCAGAACCTGTAGCATGATAGACTAGCGCGCTAGCCACTCAGCCACGGGGTCCCCTTAGTTCGGGGTAGTTTTTAACATAGTTTTCCGTTAACTTGCGACGCACACTATTTTAAATTTCTTTTAGAGATGCATTTATCAACATCTTTATCTTCCATATCCAAAGATTTTTAAGAGAATAATTATTTTGATGATGAGTAAAAAAAGGATGAGACATTTGGATAACACGAAATCTTGTGTTTTTTTTTCTTAAGAGTGATGACGAAACATTTCACGGTATTGAAAAATAGTAATCCCAAAACTGGTTTCTAAAATATTGATACAAATCCTATTTCGCTCCAACCATCCCTATAACCTTCCTCGTAGGTTGAAGCGGCAGTGAAAAGAGATATCTTATAAATTTGCAATTTTAGTGCTTCTCCAATCATGTCCTGAGAGTATGTGGCTCTAGCGCTCGCCCTCAAACTCCTTTGCTTTTCAAGACTAGTGATGCGGTTGAATGAGAGGCGCTGGGATCTCCTAGAGTTGTGTCTCGACAACCGCTTGTGTGTTTAAGGGTTTGATTGGTCTTTCCAGGAGCAGTATATCAGAGATATAGCGTTTTGAAATTAGCAGTGGTGCTATGTCATTTTCCTTAAAATTATTTATTGCTTTTTATATTACTTAATTGCCTATCTACAGCTTTGTAAACAGTTATACCCTAATATAGTTATTTGTAAATAATAAACACTTGTTTAATAATTTTCTCATTTGTACTTAATAGTTATTTTGTAGTTATTTTATTTATTTTTACTTTGTACACATTGTATCTTATAACTCTAATATTTACTGCACTAGAAATATGAAATATTGTATTATGTGTCTCTTGATAAAGGATTCAAAATATTAACGGATCCAATGCCTTCCGAAGATTTGTACCGTTGATTGAACAATCTATATTTATTTCAATAAGAAAGTCATACGTGGCACTGACGTCTTTATCAACGGTGACATTAACCAAAAAAAAAAAAAAAAAAAACAACTGATAAAAGAAAAGACAAGACCTATCCGAGATCTAAAGGACAGGCTACCCCGCGCTAGGAATGCTGAGTGGAGCTCCTATCGCCCCGTGATCTTCTTCTCTTGTTTTAAGAGCGACAAAAACTTGTGGCCTCACGGAAGTACTTAACCTTGTACCAGGGCGACTTGAGGGCATACGTGACCTTTTCCGACGTAATTTCCACTTCAGCCACTTTTGAGCCTCGTCCTTCGAGTGCAGGCGTTTCTGTTGGGGCGCGGAGAAGATGCGCAGAAGAACTACGTTGTGTAAGCTGGATGGCAAACCCTTTGTTTTTTTGCGATTTACAACTGTATTATTAAATACATCTAGATAATTTTAGGAAAGTATTAATGTTGACATGCTTCACTTGCCAAGAAACTACACATTGACAGCACTCCTACTTAATAAAAAAAAATCGTTCATTCCTTTATTTATTTTTTGCAGTGATTCCACTTTCTCTAACAAGAAATCCTTTATGAGAAATTAGCCAAATAGAATCAGAAATAGAATGATGTTTTAAAACTATGTGATGTTTTATGATGATGATGATGTCTTGGTTCATGTTTATGTTGTATTTTATATCACAATACGTAGGAAACCCTTTTATCTAATCGTAAGATCTTCATGCGAATCTGTTACACAACACTAATAACCTACTTTCTACTTGAAACATTTTAGAAGAATATTTCATAAATTAGAAGAAGGAAAGGGAAATGGATACATCACCTGGATTATCCAACTATATAACATAATACATCCAGTAAATTTGAGGAAAATGTTAATAATGACATTCTACACTTGCAGAGAAATTACCCAGTACTCAAAAACTCTATATTTATTTTTTGTAATTAATACACTTTCTCTAATAACTCTTACATACTTATATAGTCTAATCTGTTTTATTTTTTACATTTTTTTTAATTCCACTCTCAAGGTGTTCTGCAATGAAGATTAAAACGTCAGACCATAGAAATAAAAAGTCCTAAACACCATAACATTACAACTGTTTCTATAACTTTCTATATTTTTTAAGGATTGACTAATCTAGCTAATCTATTCCGCTTACAGTTTCTATCTATGCAATATTCTTCTAAAATCCTAGGACCACCTGCGGGTTTGAACCCGTTACCTTTGGCATAGGATGCTGTTATGCTAGCCACCCTGCTACAGGTGATCCCATAGGATATTAATGTTTTGTACCATATTTTCATGAAGATATTAAATACAAGTTTCGTATGCAACTGTGATATAAAATGCAACATAAACATGAAATAAGACATCACATAGTTTTAAAACCGCATATCTGATGCTCATAGACTGTTTTCTCATAAGGGATTTCATTCTATTGCATTATTATTTGTCATATTTGACTCATATTACATTTGATTTTCGATTAGAAATCAGAATGCAATTAGGTACATCTGGAGTATAAAGAAAAATTAAATTTTTATCACGAATATTTTTGTTTTTTTTGGTGAAAAATAAGTAGAATAAAATTCAGTTTATTTTGTTGTTTTTTTCCTAAATTGAACTAAACACTAAGAGTTGAAACTTGGAAGTGTGAAACAGTTTAAGGTAATAGCCTGGGTTTGACTTTTAAATTAGCCCCAGAAATGGGCAGACTGCGTTCCTGGTTAGCATTCTTATATTTCCTTTAGCTCCTAATATTAACTGCAAATCCAACATTATGTCGAGATTCTTCTGTTTAGCGATAAGTCATTTAACGATTTTGTAAAATTAAGGCCTATAAGTGAATTACCCAAATGTAATTAAATTTTAATACACCCATAAAACACAAAAAATATTTCAATTATAAACTTTATATTACACAACACTAATATCCTACTTTCTACTTAAAACATTTTAGAAGAATATTTAATAAATTAAAAAAAAGGAAAGGGAAATGTTATATGTTATATCAATGGATTATCCAGTTATATAAAATAATACATCCAGTAAATTTGAGGTAAATTTTAATAATGACATTCTACACTTGCAGAGAAATTACCCGTTGCCAGCACTAAAAAACCCTTTATTCATTTATTTTTTTCATATTGGATATAAATAGCTGACCGTTGAGAATTACTAGAAGGATTACTGTCTCATTAAAATAATTTAAATAAGTTTTTCTAGGCTTCTGTACACTTAAAACTTGTAATTATTTTTGGTAAGGTCTTCCTGCTGTTGTGCTATTGTTAAAGTATAAATATGATCCATGATATCATCAATTTTAGCAAGTTTTTACAAATTTCACTTAGCACATTTTTAACTATTTTTTTTTTAACGTGCAAAATTGGCCTATTCCTTGCCTTCAATTTTATTTATTTGTATCTATTCAGGATATTTTATTTAGTTATTAATTTGTGTATCAGCTGATGCGCTCGATGATAACAGTCATACGTTACATCGTCTCTCAGATTTTTGCTTTTTTCAGTAGGAATTCGCTAGAATTCAGTCTGGAGAACATCACTAGACCTCAGGAATATTACGGCAGTGAATATTGGAGAAGTTTCGGTAAGCAAAGTTATAATTTACTTTGTACAATCACGAAAAAGTGAAAGAAGGGTCACTGATCAGCTGATTGCCGCTAGCTCGGCAAGCTCGGGCTTGCTTTTCTTTTAATTATCTTTCTTTTATCTTTAATTCTTATCTCATTATTTATTTATTATTATTATTTTCTTAATCAATGAGATATTTTCATCAAGTCATGTCCTCAAAGTCTGCAAGTAAAAGATCTAGATCTGCAGGTTCTAACTCGTCTCCCACAAAACAGAGACCCCGCCGTGAACAAAATAAAAAAATGATTCCACCAGCGACCGCGTCAGCTACCTCATTAGGTTCTGAACCACAGCCCAGCACATCATCACAAGGAATAACTGATGAATCTCCGTTTTTTACACCGAATCCATTTCAGATCCTCCAAAATGAAAAAGAAACCATGGAATCTTCTCCTATACCCAGAGAACCACTACCTCCACCAATATTTGTTAAAAATATTAAAAATTTTAAACTGATGTGTGCGCATTTAAACAAAGTAACAGATCCTAATAGTTATTATTGTATAAGTAGAACCAATGATACTAAAATATCTCCGACTACTGCTGAAACCTACAGAAAGATTGTAAAATATCTGACTGAGACCAAAGCTGACTTTCATACTTATCAGCTGCGCCAGGAGAGAGCATTAAGGGTCGTTATCAGAAACCTACATTCCTCAACACCCGTTGAAGCAATCCAAGAAGAACTGACAGAATTAGGATTCCAAGTGAGGCAAGTCACCAACGTTCTAAAAGATAAAAGTCCACTGCCTCTATTCTTCGTGGACTTGGAACCATCAGCAGGAGTCGAAAAAATCTATGACCTCAGCAGACTGTACTATACCCGTGTAAAAGTTGAAAAACCTTACACAAAGAAAGAAATAGTCCAGTGCCATAACTGTCAGGCATATGGTCATACCAAAAGTTATTGCCATCACATACCACGCTGTGTGAAATGCGGTGAACAGCATAAAACAGAAGAATGTACAAGATCAAGATCAGCACCCGCTGTATGTGCTCTGTGCCTCAAGGACCACCCGGCTAACTACAAGGGATGTGAAATCTACAAGAAACTCAGAACCAGATACCAAAAACCTCAGGATCCGAATGAAACAGCTGTACCAACCAGAAGCAGAAGAGAACCATCAAAACTTGTAAATTCTAACGTGTCATTTGCCCACTTGCTTGGAGGTGGTAACCAGAATCATGAAGTCGAGGCACTGCCGGAACAACATTTTCCTCAACATTCTCAATCTATTGTACAAGAATCTATCCCTCAAAGTTTACCTAATCTTCAAAAAACTCCTCAACATCAAATTTCTCATATCCCTCCACCATCAAACGTCACAGATCTTACCAGTCTAATGACATCGTTCATCTCCGAAATCAAATCTCTTGTTATGCCGCTTATATCACTCCTTACAAATCTAGTATCGAATCTAATCCCTGCCTTGAAAAATCCTTAAATGACTTCACCTAACTCCTTATCCATTCTCCTTTGGAATGCGAATGGTGTTAGAAATCATACTGACGAACTGACAGCGTTGTTGCAAGACAAAACAATCGATGTTGCACTTATAACTGAAACAAGACTAACGACTAAACAGTACTTCAAAATACCGCAATACATGACATACCGTACTGACCACCCAGACGGTAAAGCCCATGCCGGTTCTGCTATCATTGTCCACCAATCCCTCTCTCATCATTTACTCCCACTTCCCACCTATGATTTCCTACAAGCCACATCCATAGTAATCAAGACTTTTTCCTTTCCGGTAACCCTCACATCTGCATATTGCCCTCCTAAACATTCCATTTCCAATTCTGAATTTGTATCCTTCCTGGATTCCTTAGGAAATCGTTTCATTCTGGGTGCAGACTTAAACGCCAAGCATCAGCAGTGGGGTTCCAGAACCACGAATTCTCGGGGACGAAATTTGCTGTCTGCACTCAACTCCCGAAATTTTAATATCCTGCCTCCTGACTCCCCTACCTACTGGCCAACCGATCCTAACCGCAATCCTGACATCCTCGACTTCTTTATCCACAGCGGATTAGGCTCTCTCAACTTGTCTTTAACTCGCCTTGATGAACTATCCTCAGACCATAGTCCACTGATCCTAAAAGTATCTCTCACTCCAATTCCAAAACCCATTCCACCATCATTCATCCGAGGCCCTGTCAACTGGAACCTTTTCCGCCAAATCCTGACCGATAATATTGACCTCAGAGTAACCCTCAAAACCCAAGATGACCTAGATAATTCCGTCTATTCCTTTACCACCGCCATCCAACAAGCTGTCTGGACTGCTTCCTCTCCTAAACACTCCAATATAAATCCAGACCAAAATCATTTTCCACAACCTATTATAGACCTTATCCACACCAAACGCCGAGCAAGATCATTATGGCAGCGCACCCGACACCCAACAGATCGCCGCTCCTATAACTTCTATTGTAGACAATTGAAGAGGGAGTTGGCGAACTTCCGTTCCCAGTCCTTTAATTCCTACCTCTCCTCTCTATCAACTCGTGATAATTCCCTGTGGAATGTCACGAAAAAGATCCTAAAATACCATCATGTTTCCCATCCTCTCCGACGTGGTGATGACTCCTGGGCTGCGTCTGATGAAGATAAAGCCGAGGAATTCGCCACACACCTCTCCAAAGTATTCACTCCTCACCCGGAATCCCACATCAATCACACCGCAAAAGTGCAAGACTTTCTTATGTCACCGATTCCACTTTCCCTACCTCCTAAAGCTATTAATCCCTCTGAGGTCAAATATCTTCTCCAAAAACTGACTCTCCGTAAATCTCCTGGACACGATCTCCTTACTCCCCAGATCCTCCGACAACTTCCGCAGAAAGCTATTATATTCCTTACTTATATTTATAACTGCATCCTCCGCACCACCTATTTTCCTCTGTTATGGAAACATTCCACCATCATCCTTTTTTTAAAACCAGGTAAACCTTCCAACAACACTTCATCCTACAGGCCTATTAGTCTACTCCCCATCCTCTCAAAAATCTTCGAAAGGCTTCTTCTTAAACGTATCCTACCCATATTAGAATCTCAAAATCTTCCTTCCCATCAGTTTGGATTCCGTCCTCAGCATTCCACAGTTCAACAGGGGCTCCGAGTTGTAGACCATATTTCCTCAGCTCTTGAATGCAAAGAGTATTGTTCTGGTGCGTTTCTGGACATTGCGCAAGCTTTTGACCGGGTATGGCACACTGGATTACTCTTCAAGCTGAAAACCCATTTACCCCAGTCCCTATACCTCATTCTCCGATCCTATCTCTCGAACCGTTCCTTCCGAGTTCGCTGTGGTGAAGAATTTTCTAACCTTTATCCCGTTGAGGCCGGTGTTCCTCAAGGCAGCGTCTTGGGACCCATCCTCTACATCCTTTACACTGCTGATATTCCTACACATCCTGATACCTTTCTGGCAACTTTTGCAGACGACACCGCCATCCTATCATCCAGTTCCAATCCTGAAACAGCATCCTTAAACCTTCAGAGACACCTTTTCCTTATCGAACACTGGTGTAATAACTGGCGTGTAAAGGTGAACGAGGCCAAATGTAAACACATAACCTTTACTCTTAGACGAAAATCCTGTCCGCCAGTTTATTTCAACTCATTACCGATTCCTCTCTCAGATACAGTCCGGTATCTTGGCTTACTGTTAGACAAAAGATTGACTTGGAACCCACATACAAGACTTAAAAGACAAGAACTCAACCGACGATTCGGACAGTTATACCGACTACTCAACAGAAAATCTGAACTTACAGTTGAAAACAAATTATTAATCTACAAGACAATACTGAAGCCCATCTGGACCTACGGACTTGAACTGTGGGGGACAGCTAAACGTTCTAACATCAAACGCATTCAATCCTTTCAATCCAAAGTCCTCCGTACAATAGTAAATGCTCCTTATTATGTCTCCAATTATACCTTGCACCACGACCTTAATGTTCCATTTATTTCAAACCTAATTCCATCCAAATTTTCCAAATTCCACCAGAACCTCATTCATCATCCTAATCCTTTAGCTCAATCCCTGTCCAGCTCCACTCATCCATACAACCCACCTAGAAGGTTGAAACGGCAGTGGCCCCGCGACCTTTTGTAAATATATTGGAGTTCTAGCACTGGCTAGATTCTCCACTCAATGTGATGTATGTATGAGTGTGTGTATGTGTATATAGGTATAAGTGAATTATTGACTTTTGTATTGATTCATTATTGTGTATATATTTTATTGTAATTTTATGTTGTGTAAATATTGTATGAATGTAGTATGTTTGATATCATTCAGCAATACTATTAATGTCCAAATTGGGACAGATTGTAAAATTTTCTCAATAAAAAAAAAAAAAAAAAAAGATTAATTTGTGTAATTATTTTATTTTTAACTTATATTCATTTATTATTATTTTACTTTTTTTTAAATTTATTATTTTTTTTTTTGAGATTAATATCGATTTTAATTTTATACTTTGTATTCTTGCACCAAACCTAGTATTATTTTTGTATATTCATTACTTTTCTTTCTTTATTTAGTTTTTATTATAACTGTTCGTTATATTATCAAATTGTTTTTATTATTTAGTTCTTAAGAATAATTATAAATTTATAATCGTTAGGGGCGTCTTTTGTACGAGACTATACCCCCACTTTTTCGATTGTTACAAGTTGTAATAATTATTCTTTTATGTTAAAAAAAAAACCAAAAAAAAAAAAAACGTGTATGGCTCAAGCAGCCGATCCTTTTCAATTCACAAATAATTTTCAGTTTTTTTTTATTTTTCCTCTATTTCATTTAATTATAAACTAAAATTTGGAAGAATTAAACTAGATTTTTTAAATAATTTCTTCACCAGATCGTATTTATTATACGACAATAAGTATACATTATATTTTAATTTAATGAAAAGTACGTCATTCACCTTTTTTGAAAACAGTTTCAGCCTGGATCAGTAACAAGATTGTTCTTGATTGATAAGAACCGAGTCATGGTGTGGTCAGATGTAACGATCTGACAGCCTTGGATATCATTCCTGATTAGATGAACGGCTGAAAATGAAGAGATGGACACTATAAAAAGAAGTTGGTTTATGACGAAGGCAAGACAGTGACCAACGGAGTGGTGCGGGTGAGGCAGCAAAACTTTGGCTGCGGGGAGATCGAGGTCAGCATATAGGTACCAACCGCCTCTCGGGGTTTTCTGTCGTGAAGACGCAGTGTACAAAAGTGACATTCTACAGTCCTTTTCTTAAAAACGTGGCCAAGTTTCAGTTGTTATTTAGTAATACCAATACTAAAAATCTGGTGCGCGCAACACACGACTTTTACTTACCTCCGTTAATAAATTCAATTTAAGATTTTTTAAATGAAGTCAGACTTGAAAAAACATAAATTAAAATAATTTAAAAAGAATTAAATTGATTTAGACGGAAACGTGTGTTTCAAATTAAATAATCTAACAATATAAATTATCTACAATTATCAATTTCTATACTTTTCGTTTTTCTTCATTGCTTTTTACCCCTTTGCTTAAAAGATAATATTTTTTCCTAAAATATATAGCTTTCAAACGGTACATTATACATTTACGACACTGTTCTTATGTAAAAATAACAAAAATTACAGTTTCATACAACTCACACACTCGACCTCTTTGCGAGACTTAGTTATTTGGACTCAGAGGACCCTAAAACGCATATTTCCGTTGAAAATTTTCACGATCGCAATACTTTCCCTTACTATATATTTCATATAGTAAGTGAAAGTAAATTTCGTTGTAATATCAATCTATAATTATAAACATATGAAGGAAGATGATCCAAAAAGTTACCAACAGTTTATATTATTTCCTTTTAGACACGACAGCTTTTGTAATCTTAGTGTCATTTTTCAATATTTGTTTTCTGCATTATGCTATATTGTGTCAAAGATATTATTTTATCAGTTCATAATACTATCAACAAGTATATTTTAGATATTTCACTCTAATGTTAGATCCAAAAGTCACTATTATGCTGCTGACGATATATATACAAATACATTAATGTTTCAAATTTTAGAGGAGTAACTTTTTCGATAAGATACGTCAGTGACGTGTGACTAATCCTTAATCTGGTGATCACGGAATAGATTTTACGAAATTACTTATTAATCCGACCAATTAATCTTTTTTTATAACACCATTGGCAAACGAACCATGTGTTTTTGGCAAATGTTTAGGTAATACAAAATTATTTATTACATAAAAAGTTGTAAATAAAACGAGTTTTTTTTTCCTATTATTAATGGTGTTTATATGGAGCAATAACCCGACCTTGGCAGGTAAATTATTTTTCTTCATGCCGACCCTGGAGTAAGGAAACCCTCATAAAACTCACCCAGCCTCTGCAAAGTGTGTACTTCAAATTAGTAAGTAAAATCTCAGTGTCTGAGCCAAATAACCTTCATGGATTGAATGGATTAAGAAAAGGATAATATGGAATTCGAGATATTACTACTAACATTTGAAAATTATCTCTTTTTGAATGTTGGAATATAAATTTCTATGGTGTTAGGTTCTTTTAAAGTGACAGTAAAACCATAAGTACCTAAAGCTAACAATTAGATTTTCACACATCCCATGGTTAGATACGGTTTTTACAAGGGCCTACTGTGCCCCAAAGGTTCCCAGGGGCTGAAGGCGGAATAGAAATCTGTTGCCTGGGCATGGGTGTATTCTTTCTTTCCATCGTTTCTTGTGGATCATGGCTTTATCTTTTAATAATGTATTGTAGAACTGCTTCGCTTGTCAGAGAGTGTCAATTAGAAGAAAAACTTCTTTTTCCGAAGCCGTATTGAAAATGGGTACTGTGCAGGAAGAACTAATGAAAAAAGATTAATAATATTTAAAAACGTTATTATAAATAGCAGATACTTCTTTCCATGAGTTAAAAATAAAAGGTCATAATTATTTAAATGTTAGAATAGCATTTACTCAGACGAGTATGATTTGGATAGACTTATGTTCTTTTCTAAATATTCACAAGTATTTATCTTAAGATTGATTTTAAAATCATCAGGGTCTAAATAAATCTTAAATTAAAGGTCTAGCCGAGACCTTTACTAAAATTAAAAATAACAGTTCATACATCTGTAAAAGTCTACAGCTCTTACCGGATTAAAGTCATGGTTGAGAAACTTTAATTAGTCAGAATTACGTATTTTTTGAATTATGCTGATGCAATAAAGATTATCTGTAAATGAAAATACATAAATTATAATTGGTCCTATTCTTTAATTCCAACAATGAGCCAATGTAGTCCACAGGAAAATTTAGTTTTGAATTAAAGTTTAAAGATAGGTATCAATGTATATACAGGACTTTTATCTGGGAATAATAAGGCTTTTTTTTTATTATTATTAAAACAAATTAAAACGTTAAGACTGGATGCTTATCGTAATTCCAAAATTCATAATTGTTTTTTTTATTCACGAAAGAAAAAAATTAAGGTCGTCCCTACATCAAAATGAATACGTTACCAGCAGTTTTGAGTTAAATACAAATCAAAAAATATAGGATTAATTTCAAAGACATAAAATACAATTTATAATGATCTATCACAATTAAAAAGTGCTATAGGGATTCGCGAAGCCTTAAAATTCAGGAAAGGGTGAAAAAACGTACTCCAAAAGAACGCCTAAAGTCACTTCTCTAACATGAATCTGATTCACACTCAATGACCCTCTCGGCTCGGAATATACAATAATATGTATTTTTTAAATTAAATAAGAACAATAAATATGTATACATACTCTTTTGTTCTATTTGTTAACAAAATGATTTAAAATTCAGCCCATCATCTTCTTTCGATAGAATTAATTAATTAACGATTAAATAATCAATTCGATAGAATTAATAATAAACATTAGTTTAATAATTTGCATCATTTTTACTTTCCCATACCTATGTATCAAATATTTAGTAAAGGAAAGTATTGTGATCGTGAAAATTTTCGAATTCCAGTTTTCAACGAAAATATACGGGTCCCTTGAGTCCAAAATAACTCCTGTAACTCCGCGAAAACGAGTCCAATGAAACTGAAATTTCATATTTAAGACAACTATTCGCCCGAGATGTTACAGAAACTTTTTCATCAAAATCAGCTGACTGAAAGATCTACTTTATACCATGCATTTTGCACCTTTTTACGATTTTTGTAAAACGGCTCAAACGATTTTGATTAAACTCTATATATCGATGTAAAATTTGATAGGCTTTAATATATGTAGGTTTCATTCCGATTGAAATAGTCTGACAGAACTCAAATACCGACATTTCTAAACTACCTTTAATTTTGTAGATTTAAAAAAAAATGGTACATTATCTTATTAGCATTGATAAATAACGGGTAAATATGCAAGTTAAGCGAATTTAATAAACAAATAGAGGAGAAAAGTGCAAACATATTTTTTAATGCAATTTTTGAATACAAGAATAGTAATATAGATGTATAGTATACTGTTGGAAAGCTTAAGATTTTATAAAAAATATTATCTTATACATACCATTGTAAAAATTAACGGAGGGTGATGAAAAGCCGATAAAACTAACTGATTGCCGTAGATAATAAGATAATAGATTATTTAATAAAACACATGTTTCTATTAAAATCCAATGTAAATAATACTTTTATCCTCAATTTATTTTCGTTTCTAAATGTTTTTAAAAATTCTTTAATTGATACCAATAACGGAGGTAAGTGAAAGTCTGTGTTGCGCGCACGAGATTTTTACCGGATTAATCGGTATCCAAAAGACTAACATGATGAATTTCATACTCAAGATTGAAGGCCACTGCTCCGTTGCAACCCCCGCACGGATTTTAAAAATAAGTCTGCCAATCACGGTATTAAATGAAGATGGAAGTAATTGTTTCTGTGTATTATTTTTTCATTTATGATTTTCCTAAATGATTTATTTCCATAATTAATGTTTTATTTATTTTTTGTAAAATCGAATACAAATTTTTTTTTGTAGTTTTAATATAAATATTATTGAAGGGCTAGAACTTTTTAGGTTTTCAGGGGATAAAAAATTATTTTGTGAGCCTCTACATTCACACCTCAATGTTAGCAGTTTTATAGTTCACATATTTGTTTTATAACAAGTTAAAATAAATAATATCATATAACCTCAACTCATTTTTTGACTTAATTGAGACAATTAAATTTTTATCAATTAAGGAGCAAATTAACCGTCTTGAAATTTGTTTTCATGTGAATTTTGAAGTCCCAGCATTATTAAGAAAATTGAAATTTTGTTTATTTACTATTTATTAAGAATTAAATTTTTAGTCATGAAATACATTATGGTCTTATGCACACACATGCCTAAAAAATATTTTAATATATTAAAAAAAATATATATATTAATTTAAAAATTAACTAACCGTTCATTCATGTATTTTCACAACGTTCAAAATCTAACATTATCATATAATAAAAAAAATATTTAATTTTAATTAAAAATTAAAAAGTCATTAGAACGAATCGAGAAATATTAATTTTTTTAAAAATTATTTGTGATGTAATTCAGAGAACAATATAAACACATAATATCTTAACTCAATTATACGGAATATTATATTAAGCAACTAACGCTGACTCTATACCATTAATCAATATGGATTGAGTTTTAAATAAACCAATATCATAAAAAAATTTAAATATATATTTTTTAATCAATTTAGCTCAGCATTATAATTATTTTTAATTCATAAATTATTTTCAATATTAATAGATTATTATGATCGTGTAAAACTATTAAATTAGACAATATGAACTTCTCAGAAAAACAATAATAATTTATTGAGAACTTTATAAAAAATAAATATCGAACCTTTTTGATAACATTGTTAGCGAATATAAATCATGAGGACATGCAAAACCGGAGTAATAAATGTAAAACAAGGGTGAGCAAATGATGCATAATTAACGATCACATAAATTATGACACTGTGTACGACCGAAACATGCATGATTTAATGATGCAATGACACCTCGGGTGACTTTTTTGCTTATTAAATCAACGTTTTAGTCTTCGGTAATTAATTAGAGCAAATAATAATTAATAATAAAAATAAATTTTGTAAGTATAGTCAAAAGATATAAATTTAAACTTATATAACATTTAAAATGTTATCTGGACAGTGTGTTCGTGCTGCAAAATTTCTTGTGTTTTTAATGTAATGTATTAATTACTATAGAATTTTATTGAAATGACAGATTAAATATCACGATAAGAAACAAATATTTATTTACTGCTTCAAATAATCAGCTTGGTAATTGAAGAACCGCAACTAAGGGCAATTTAAAGTAATATTTTATTTAAAGGTTTAGTAAAAAATATTAATCAATTTAGTTTTTACTATAATGTGCTCAATAAAATGATAATTTTTATTTACATTATTTACAGTAAACTTCTACATCCTCTTAAGTGGTACATCCTAGATTATATGGAATGGTTATCAATAAATAAAATTATAATAATTACTTAAAATTATTATACTTCAGATTTTATACTTTATTAGCATATTATTATTATTAATCATAAAATAATTTTGAATCTATTTGTTTAAAAACAGTCCGACAATCTGCAGAACATTTTGATATGATACTGTAATAGAATTGATAAGAGGATCGGTTCTTCTTAATCAATCAATATTGTCTTCAGAATAGTTATTGAACATATAAATTTTTATTCCTCCCATCTATAATTTGTATTTCATAATAGTGTATTTAGTTTTTTTAAATTATTTAATTTTGATATTAAATAAGAATAAATTTTTAAAAATCGTCAGTTAACAAAATTCAATGTGGTCTAGTCGAAAATCGGCCTAGTCTTTAAAAACAGCTTTATAAAAATATTTAACTAATATTATTCATTTTTTAATTTTTTTAGATTTTTAAAATATTTGTTTTGTTCTTTTCGAATCCTCATTTATTTGCTTAAATTTAATTTATTTTTTAACTTCTTATGAACACCATTATTTTTTAGAAATTTAAATATATATATATATATATATATATATATATATATATATATATATATATTATATATATATATATATATATATATATTATATATATATTTTTTTTTTTTCATATATATTTATTTGTATAGTTTGATTTTTTTTTTTACGTTTTATGAACATCTTCATATTATTTATGCAGAAATTTATTAAAATAAATACTAGTTAGTTTTTACAAATCTGCCATGTTAATAGAAGTATATTGAATTAACTTCTCGATTAGCCAGCTATTAGTGCTTATACGATTTTGATCTATTTTATTAGCCTGGTACAAAGGGTTTGCTATTTAATTTATATAGTATATACCACAGTAGTTTATAAACGGATTTTTTTTTCCAATTTAATTTATCAACTGTCAGAACAACCCTTCACCACCATTTACATAAGGTTGCAATGAACATGGATTGGTGAGTTGAGTATTGACAGACGATCCGCAGAACCTGAGGAAGGAGACATAAAATAATCTATACATAGATGACAGATGAACTGTGTACTCACGAAATGGCTGCCATGATAGCTATAAGTCCTAAGCGACGCATGTTGGGGCCGGCTTCATGTTGATGGCCCCAGTGTGACTGGAGCTGGAGCGGCGGGCGGCCACCCCACTCCCGCGACCCCCTCCACCCCCCGCGCCACCCCCTGCCGCCCCCACCCCACGCCGGCCGCCCCCACTACCCCCACCCACCCTCCACCGCCCCCACTACCCCCGCACCGCCCCCTGTCCCTCCTCCTCTTATCGCATTAAGGAGGTGTCTTTAACGTGTAAGCGATGTCCTCACCTGCCTTCCTCCCCTCCTTCTCCCATATATTTTCCCAATTTAGACTGATTTGAATATTAAATGATTCCTCTAAGCTAGAAAAGCCCCAGCCTATGACTAATTTTCTTTGTAAAGTACTTAGTTTTTAACTACTTTCCTGTGTTTTTTACACCACCGACTGACTCCCCTACATCAGAACATAAAAACCTTATAACATATAATAAAAATTCTTTTTTTTCTTCGTTCGCGAAGGTGTCCATTCAAATCCTATAGACCTGTATTCATCGGTTGAACCAAGTGAAGAAATATTTAACAGTAAAATTTTTCAGCTACTGTTACTAATCATACGATATTACTATGGGATTCCTAAATTTTGCCTATCCAGATTTAATTAGTATAGGTGGCTGTAATAATCTAGCTATTTATCGCCCTAAAACCCCGTCTCAACCAACCGTAATTAGGATAGGGGTCTTTAACGAGTGCATGACATCGCACAGGCTGAGGACCACCTTTTTATGTCCCCTACTAAGGAGGGTAAATCCAAAGATGTTTTTCTCTTATTACCCTAGGGACCTCTTTCGGGTTTGGCATAGGGACCAGCTAACTTTGGCATAGAAGCATTTTATGCTGGCCTCTACACCACATGTGACGACCCCTTCTGCTATAACTATTTGTAATGTTTTCTGTGTTTTATAATTCTAGAATACATACGAGATTCGCGAACATTCTTCACTATTAGTAGTAATATTCATACTTCAATCATTGGTAATTTGATTATATCTTGCCTTTCCCTGGATTTGATACTGTATCAAGGTAATTGAATTTTGAAAAGTCGAAACACTGCTTTAATAGCGAGAATAATAGGTTTTCTGTTAGAAGATGGCACATTTAGAGAAAGTATTGCCTTAAGTGGTTTGATAAGTTCCTGAGAAAGGAATTTTTACATAGAAGATAGAGAACATTCCAATTGACTTTCCCCCGAGAAGCTAGAACTATCCAAAACGATTGGAGATCAGATCTTAAGTGTTATAGAGGCATATCTAATTTCTATTATTCAATAGGTAAGCATGAATATGAAATTTTATTGTACAGCGAGGTAGAAGAAAAAAAGATATATAGAAATATTTTAAACATTATCTCTTATAATTATAATTTTTAAAATCCACCGTAAAACGAAAGAGATTAGATGCAATCCGTCGCGTTAATATACATTACAATTTTACAGTTGTGCTATTTAAAAAACACTATCTAATGAATCTAAAAATATATGAATAAAGATAGAACTGAACTTGCAAGAATGAACATAAGACTTAGCTTAAATTAAATCAATATACGGTTGTTGACATGAGCATACCGCTAGAAAGGTCATTTGTAAAACAATTTTCTAAAGGTAATGACGATTCATTTAAATAGAATCTCTCTCACTTTAAAGATTAACAAAATAAAGTGGCCTTCGTTCTTTAGAAAATTTATATTATTATAGTAGCCCTAGAATAGTAGCATTAGTAGTTGAGCGGTGATTTGAATATTGAATGTTTATTAATTTATTTAATGGGGTCACTTGTGATGTAGTGACTATCATAACAGCATTATCTTGGGCACAGAATCGTTGGTTCGAACCAGGCAGTTGGCCCTAGAAATTTTTAAATGGAGTAAACAATATTGGCTGCTAACAATCATAAAAGCTAAGGGATACATATCAAACAGATGTTACTGAAACCAACGAATGTAAAAAAGATGCCAATGACATAATAAAATAACAAACAAAATAATCATATACATAAAAATAACTCTGAATATACAATTCCATTTTTTTAATAATTGAAACCCAATAAAAAATGTAATTAAAATAAAATAATTAAATACAAATTAAAATAAATGGGTCACCTGTAGCACAGTGGCTCACATAAGAGCCTTATATACCCAAGGTCACGGGTTCAAACCCACAAGTGGTTCTAGGATTTTTAATAGGAGTAAAAAGTCCTTAGTTCCTTTGCTGTCCTTCGGAGGGGGCGTAATTGGCGGTATTGAGCCATTGCGATGTCAGATACTTCTTAAAGATCCCTACCGTAATTAAACCTCGATAGGCAAAATTTAGGACTCCCACTCTAGCATCGTCCGATTAGCCACAGTAGCATCAAGTGACGTTAAATGAATAAACAAAAATTGTATGATATTCAATCAAATATTGATGAAAACCTATTTTGATACCATTACATAGCAATTCATAGATTTCATTCTCATTTATCTAGTATTAAAAATGAGCTCGTTAATGGTGAATCGAAGGACAGGTATTTTTTAAGGAGGGTGAGAGGAAATTTTGCTTTTTATGGTGGGGAATTTTATTCAGGATGATTGTTGTGAGGGTTAATCGTACTTGCCAACTTAAATCAAGCTAGTTATATTAAAGTAACTCATATACTGATTTGTATTTGGTACTTAAGTAAGTTATCATCTATTCATTTTCTACGATATTCTTTTCAGAGTGTTGGGAAATTTCCTCATTTCTATCTGAGACACCGCCGTGGTGGTCGTAAGCTCAAGCCACGTTCATCATGTTAGAAAATTGTTAGAAAATATGTCACAAATAGGAAAAAACATATTTTAGTAACGTCATAAAAAGCTTATTTGTTATATTTTAGTTTGTAATATTAATATGGTTAAATATCAATGGGATCTAAACTTCGAAGCGTGGGAGTCTATAGATTATTACCGTGGGTACGCATGTGCGTGTTGGAACATTTAAGCAGTTATATTGGGATTCACTAATATGATTTGCTTGTTTTGCAATATTTATTTGTTTTGTTGATTGGCTCTCCTTTGCCGGAGTCGAACCCAGGTCCTCTTTTTGCGGCGAGTGCCGGGCTTTGGACTGAGCATGAGAGAGCTGTGACTATTGTTGCCGGCATGCACTCCTCTTTTGTCTTAGCCGTGTCTTCTTATTGCACTCAGTGTCCCAGGTGTCCTCTATGTCTCTCCTCGCTTCATACGTACTTTCTCTCTTTACGACTTTGTCCTATTCAACAATTAGTTCTGATAACTATTTTCAACATCGCCTTTTAACAATATGGAGTAATATCAGATATATCGATGCGAATTCGGTAAGAATACCTTCTTTTATTATAACTGTATTTAAGAAATTTTTGCGTTTTACAACCTATTGAAATATAATTAATCATTTCAAGGGTACAAAGGAATGCCAGAAATGTTGAAAATATTAGAAGAAAGCTGACTACTCCAAATCAATTCGAAACTAGCCTAAATAAAAGGTGAATATATCGAAGATAATGAAGAAGGTTAGGTACGAATGAGATCAAAGTTGTTATTATTTTCTTTATTTTGTTATTATATCTCTTATTTATTGTTTTGTAATTTATTTTATTTTTTATTTATTTTTTTTCCTTTATATATATCTTATTTATTTATTTTATTTTTGTTATATATATATTTTTTTTTTCTTATGATGTACATATGGGATGAATGGTTTCTTTTAGCTGTATTACTCATTGTCCCAGTAGGCGGCAGATTGCATTATCTCTTAATAAATAAATAAATAAAAAAAAAAAAAAAAAAATGAAGAAGGTATGTGCTCTCAACCGAATCTTCAACCTGGTTGGACTTTGGATCATTAATCTACTTTTTCTCACTAGGGAATGGATGTTTATATAGCTCTAGTATGTTTTGAAGAAAAGGAAATTCAGCAAGGACATGAACGTGACTTTGGTTATGCTAAACTGTAGCGAGGAGGGCTAAAACCAAAAGTACGTACCTTGAATCCCCGTTCTGCTTGTGAAGAATCTGGAGTATATGGTGGTTTGAGAAGATATTTAAGGAGTGTTATGAAGAGTCGTAGAATGAACTAGAAAAATTGAAATGGAAAGGAAAGATTTTAAGAAAATTTGTCATCAAACGTATTGATCTTTTGGAACCCTTATTAGAAAGAAGAGACGTGGTGTATAAGAGCGAAAAAGGACCTGGCCGACCAAAAATAGCGAGATTGCAACCAGAGGGACGAATTGCTAATCACTAAAAGACAGCAAAGAGTGTACAATGTTGTGGTTTATGAAACTCACTGAAATGCAAGGAGGTTTTGTGAAATATTTAAATTCTTCTACGCTTAGAAATCCTTTGCCACAGGAAGCCATTTTAATATCTGTGGTATTATAGAATAGTTTTACTATAAGCTAATGTTTTCATTTGCTTATGTAGTTATTAAGAATATTTATTTAGAACCTTCATGCATGGATTACAATTGGCGGATTCCGTGTTGTTTTGAAATCACAAGAAATGACTTGAAGGAAAAGATCTAGAAAAATGGTATAATAGAGAGAGAATGCTAAAATAACTTATAAACTGTTATTGCAACTGAACCACAGTTGTACTTACATCTATAAAGCTAACCAATGGTGAGAAATTATTTAACCATTGATTATTTCCTCGATCAAAACATGTTACCATAACTATTACTCGTTCATAACATTACGAAGCGCGAAATTCTATTTTAGTTGAACAAGCAAATACTAGAACAGTGATGAACTATCGACTTCTTTACCTTATGTGTCAACTGTTTTTACCTTTTTTTCACCAAGAGAAGATATATTGGAATCGTTATCCTCATCCATCAGCACCATTCTAATTACTTATCTATCTTAACTCAATAAAATTCTTACTATTTTCGAAATTATCAATAGTTTTTCCATTCCTTACATAGAAGTAGCTGTGTACTGTTCTTGGAACATTCCTTGAACAATAGCAATCATTTCCTAATCAATGCAGATGTAAATTCTCAGAAGGAGCAATGGGGTTCCCGCAACATCAACTCCGGGGGGTGAATGTTGTTGCATGCATTTAATTCCCCAAAATTTAAGTTTATTTTCTCAGCCACTCCTATCTTCTGCTAATAATTACCTATCGGAGGACAAGTTAATTGGAATTTCTTTTACCTATTACTGACAGATGCCTTCCAAATCATTTGTGGAACAGAATTTTAGGTCTTGTTTACTAGTCATGCTTGTATCTCATTAAAACTCTTAGTTAATTCCTTATACCAAGACCTCTCTGGTCTGTCAAACCACGGGTCGTTCCAAAATCTTTTGGCATAGAAATAAGCATCTGGGCGGTTTATGCCCTTATAATATTCGCTAAAAAAAATTCTTTGTTCCAAATGTTATAATTCCTACTTTACTTCAATTTTTTTTCTCCTAATGTAACCATTAATAATAGATATAAACATACGTAACCAGGGCTCGATTATTTCTCATTCTAAACAGCTTTCTGCTCTTACAGCTGAAGTTCTTCCATAGGTTATTAAGAACTGCATCATACTTCCCTACCACCTATACCATCAATTTTTTCGAGGTTAAAGTCCTTTCCGAATTTTATAGATCCTTCACCTCTTTTAAATTCTGCATCAGTTACTATTAAATACAATTAAATTATACTTACCTCTTAAACAAACGACCGTTTCATATGTTACACTGATTGCTCCCACACATTTCTAGGTTGGTACATATCAACATATTTGGTTTGATCTGTTAAAATCAGAAATACCCCAATGAAATGAGAATCTGCTCTTCACAACATTTCATTCGACATAATTTAACTATTACAATCATCACATTCATAAAACGCTCTTTCAAAGAAAACTCTATTTTGTGCAAACAAATTGTTTTGTTTTATTCATTTAACGTCACTTTATGCTGCTGTGGCTAATCGGAAGATGCTACATTAAGAGACCTAAATTTTGCCTATCCAGGTTTAATTAGAATGGGGATTTTAAGCGAGTACTTGAAATCGCAGAGTCTCGAGGCGACCTTTTAACGTCTCCTCCGAAGGACGGCATAACTAAGGATTTTTAACTCCCAGTAAAAAATCCTAGGACCACCTGCGGTTTTGAACCCGTGACTTTTGGCATGGGAGGCTGTCATGCTAGCCAACCTGCTACAGGTGATCCCATTTGTGCACAACATCGTTTTAACACCATAGACATATTTCACATTATGCATCAAATTGCTGCACGATTGCATAGTACGGTTTGGAATGTGATTATAATATCTATGTATACGTAGTGTGAAAATGCGACTTGAATACTTATAAGTTTGGATGCTGTCAAGTTTTGGGAATGCTAATCTTCTTATTCAAAATTTAAAGAGTTGTCAGTATTTTATAAGTCATAATGTAATAATAATTATGAATTGTATTACTGTACATAATTTGAAATTTTAGTCTATTGGTATAAAGAAAGTTGGATTTAATTTGTTGTTAAAAGCTACCTTGGACACTTAAATGGCATCTTCTGTCAACGTCCCTACATGTATTTGTAATGACTGGAGATGCACATCATGAACATATATGTCTTTAACCAATACATTAGATTTTTAGCTTTAAGAACAAATTACAATTTTAGTTTATTTACTTTTTCATGTTTTATATATATATATTACTATGTTTCGTGGCATATGGGGTAATAAAGTAATTATCTTGAAATCTTTATTTATCAAATAGCACTTATTATCATACATATAAACATCGTACATTTGAGGCATTGTTATTATCGAGAATACTGAGGTTCTATTTACCACATAATATTACATATAGGTACCTTTGGACATGACTGCTTAACCCCCAACTTCCGACTTCCGTGCTGGACTTCCTCTTATCTTCCCGTCCGGACTCAGACTCCCCAGGTACTCCGCTATCCCCGCTGTACGAGTGGAGGGATCTATTTTTTGGTATAGCCCTTCTAAGAAGCCTTCCTGCTTGTCGCCCGGAAACTACTCTATTTTGTACAAATCAAAAATATTTCTTCACCTCCCAATATTCTCGATACATAGCAAAATATATATATATATATATATATATATATAATTAGATATAATTTTTTACTAAACAAAAGTCTTAATAACGGTCCTACACACAGTTTATACATGTATTTGAATACATTTTTTTCCCCCAAGCAACCTCCATTTTAACTGGTGTGAGATTGTCGACATTTTTTCTGAAGATAGGGCAGGAGGTAATTTAGACTTGCCGAGTAGTAATCTCGCCCATCTGCTATCCGATCCCATCTAATAGCGTTCCCGTTTCAATCTCTCCTCTACTGATCGAATTGGAATTGTTCTACTAATTATTTCCTTTATCACAGTCTATGTTGTTTATCTTTTAAGAAATTAAGTTATTAATAATAATCTATCAAAATAATTCACTTCATTTTAATTCACTTCCAGTATTACATAGTTTGTATTTATACATAAAAAAAATTATCTGTAATATGATTCTATGAATGTTACCTTAGCAAACGATTTAAAAATTTATTTCATGAACGAAGTTGGTTTTTATTTACTTATTTATTCTTTAAGTGATCTATTCTACATTATTTTCTTGCTTTATTTCAAGCATTATAATTTTTTATAGATATTAAAATAACATATTTGTACGAACGAATTCGTCTGTTTTGGTCACACAAAAAAATTACATAGCTGTTTTATACAAGATTACACAAAAAAAATCAAGAATGAATGTATGAGGGTCAATCTATTCGAAATCGTCCAGACCTTGCTAGTCAAAATTTTTCATTTTAATAATTTTTTAGCCCCCTAAAAAATAACTTTTATCCTTTAATGGATAAAAAAAATCGTGCATACATTTTTTTCTGGTAAATACTTTTAGTGTTGCAGCCGTCTTAACATAAACGTGTTGGGAAAATCTCTCTTATTCTGGTAATTTTACAGATATCGAGTCAAAACAAAAACTAACATTAATATAAGGATATGTTTTATATATTTTAACTCTACAACGTATTACCTTAAAAGTGAAGAAAGTAGTTCAGATATTAATTTAAAAAAAAAGAATTTTAGCGAGTTAAAACTTGAAAACATAGTACTTTTTTGTATATGAATTTTCAAAAACGGCAGTAGGAAGTTTACAAAGAAATATCTCAAAAGAGAATCAGTGAAAAATTATTGAATTAACACAGGTTACAGATCTATACCATGTTTAGAAGTGACATAAATTTGGCGTCTGAGACTGAGCTGGTTCCCGAGTTATAAAATTCTTAAAATAATTATTTACTACTGCAATTGTGCATATTTCAGAACGAAACTTTTTTGTTCTGAAATATGAAAAATTACAGGAGTTAAAAAATTTAAATAAAACGTTATTTAATGAAATTAGACGTAAATTTCAATGAATAAATTTTTTTTTCCGATCATAACGCCTTAGTCCATCAAATTCATATTCCTAGGTACATCTCACTTCCATGTTTGGTTCGCTACAAAATACGTACTCTTTCCTTATCTGTCATCTAAGTCATATCCCTTAAATTGTTATATATATATATATAATATATATATATATATATATATATTTATAATTTTATTATATCCATTCTTCATTTTTCTAATAATATTTCATATTTTTTTAGATTAATTTTTTTTTTTTGAGTAGACTAAGTAATTATTTATAATTATAACCAAATATAACAGCAAGAATTGAAAATTTGATAATAAGTGATCCTATTTTTTCCCACAGGGGTAATAAACATTTAGAGTATGAGCCCTAGTACGAGCTCCCTGAAGGGTTCTTGAAGTGCCTGTCACTTAACACGTTCCAGAGGGTAGCACTTGTCAAATAACTTCAAGTCTACCTGTTTCATATAATTCAACTATTGTAGTATTCCAATTATTTTTCACCTACCGTTTTATTATAATTAAAGGTTCGAAAGCGAGATAAATAGAAACAAAAATTAATAAATATATTTTTAGCGTATTTAACTAAATCGAGATTTTCTGACTATGTATTTATTTGAAACTAGAAGTTTTTCAAAAGCAATTTATTGGAGAGTGGAAAGAGGTTGAAATATTAATTTTTTTTTTTACAATTTTCGCATTCCAATTTCATATTTTAATTTTCCCAACAATACTTAGAAATCTGTCGCAAATTTTTTAACGATAACAAATATTTACATGTAAAATAAAGATCTCTTTACTTAAAAACTATAGGTATTGGTTTTGAATTTTGGTTGACCTTTAAGTGAAATGTTTTATAATAATCTCCACGCTTTAAAGTTCATTATAACTGTGATCCTCCCCTGTCTAATTTACCTGACAATAGATCCCTGAGCCGAAATCAAATAGACACATTTGCCTGTCTAGTATGACGAAATAACGAAACATTTATTTTATTAATAATATATGAATGAATGAATGAAAAAAGAACTTTATTCCGGGACTAAGAACTTTTATATGCTTCGGTTTGTGTGAATGCTGACGCGTAGTTGTGTCTTTTTTGTTATTTTGGAGAATAGTTTCACTTTATTCATAGAATTACAGGCTTAGGTGAGTTTTTATCGAGTCACTTCCTAGGCATTATCTAAATTTATAATAATAATAATAATAATAGGCTTACTGAACCCGAAGGTTCGATGCCGATACCACCAAACTTCGCCTGCATAGACTCGTCCAATTTTCACCGGTCAAGCCCAAGCCCCCGAGATCAGCCTTAATGCAATCCTCCCATCGACGCTTCGGCCTACCCTTCGGACGCCTACCAGTCGGTTCAGCGAATACCAACTTTCTCGGAATCCGTTCCTCACTAAGCCCAACAACTTTACGCGCCCATTTGAGTCTCCGCGATGTTATCAACTCAATTATATTCACAGGGTACAAACTCCGCAATTCCGCGTTGTGCAACCTTCTAAACTCCCCAGTGGCCTCATCTCTCTTCGGAATCTAAATTTATAATATAGTTTTTTTTATATCGAACAAGTTTCTTTAATTTTGGGAGTATAACTTTGCTTTATAAGTGTTTACTTTATTTCTTAAGTATCTTAAAGACCCAGAGATAATTACTATTTTTATTAATTACTTTCTTGTTATGCTTCTATCGTTTTCCTACGATTGTTAGTAACGCCATTGAAACTTAAAGTTTGTTAAGCATTTTATTAGCCTTTCAAAGATCCTTTTCACAATATATTCGTATGAAATAAAATTTATAAACAAGTAAGAAAATATATGCTGTAAATTTAATTTGTAATAACAAAATACTTAATTTTCTTTCAGTCACTCATTCTTAAACTAGTTCGAGTAATTATTTATCTTATTACGGGGTAGCCTGTAGCTGAGTGGCTAGCGCGCTATTTTCCTACGCCAAACGTTGCGAGTTCCAATCCCAGTCGGAGGGACTTTATCAAGCATTTAACTCTCTCTCTCTCTCTCTCTCTCTCTCTCTATATATATTATATATATATATATATATATATATATTATATATATATATATATAGAGAGAGAGAGAGAGAGAGAGAGAGAGAGAAGTAAGAGAGTAAGTAGATAAGAAAGAGACAAATAATCGAGTAAGTTGTAATAAGCCTATTCGTCTTAATTGAAGTAAGTACGAACGATAAAACTTCCGGCTCTCCCTTTTCAAAACATAATTGCCCCTATAAACATTGTATTCGATTTAACCTTATGAAGAAACTGGGAACGATCGGTTAAAGCTTTAGCACTTTAAACGCCATTTTCTTCTCATTTCTTTGACGACATTTAATATAGGTTATGAATAGTTATTAATGAACGTACATATTAGTATATAGTTAAATCATTAAATAAAGAAACAATTATGTAATTAAGTTAAACCAAGAAGGATTTTTGCCTATAATAGATGTTGCTATTTTCCCACAAACGGTATTTGACTTTCCAAACAGAATTAGTAGACTACCTAATAGAGATCTGTTAGCTTCGAGTGTCGAAATCCTCTTTTTTCGGTTTTCTTTGTAAACTAGAAGAGGTGCTCTAACAACATAGAGCAAGATAAACGGATTAAAAACTGGAAGAAGCAAGAAGGAGGAAGATTCCGGAACAGATTTGGCCATTGATGAAGAGGGGGCCCAGGTGTGGGTCGTGTACCTGGTCTGTTTGTACACCTCGGCGGGTGGTCTATGCTCCCCGTAATAAATTAGCCCTCGGAAAGGAATTTACTGTAATTTGTAAGTTATTGTGCTGGGGGCCCTCCCGAAGTGGCGGTGTATTGTGAAAGATGTGGAGGGGAGGGAGAAGTGGGCGTGGCCTCACCTCTCATAGGCCGCCCGTCCCCCCACCACCCTTCTCTCTAGTCACTATTTGCCATTGGCTTCCTCAGCATTAAACTTTTGCCCGCCGTGTGTGTTCCACCACAATGGGCCTCCAGCTTATTATACATATACAATGCTTCGGCCCAGTTATAATACCACACAACAAAGAAAACACCTTTAAGGTCTCTCGTCCCCTCCCTCCTGCTCTGGACCCATTTTCACATATATAAGTAGATTTCCCTTAATGTAGTACTTTTTCACATTCAGAATAAACCAACTTTGCGATTTTCCTCGTTCCACTTAATTTTAGCATGGTTAAATGCTTTAATACTAGTTTCCTTATAAATCAGCTTTAAATTTTGTTGGAAGGAAATCTCGTCCAGTTCAAGGTTCTGAATCAAATGCCAAATAGATGAATGAGTATAAGCTTATTGTCTACCAGGAGATTTCGAATAATAAAAATAATAATTTTGCATAAATAAAAATGTAAAAAAAAAATTGTTTTTAACAATTACCTAATTTAGATTGATAAAGTATGTGTACAATGAAGCAAACCGCTGTATGATTGGTTAGGCATCAGGTTGAAAATATAATCTTTTTTTTCAAACTCTGTCAAAATACATATAAATTCGATACATATTTATATACATATAAATTCATTCGAACATTAACATGTACATGCTTGGTAGAAAAAAATTCTGTATGACGACATCCTTTAGCTTATATACCATATTTTAATTTTTTTTATTTCTATTATTTTTGGTATTTGTCACAACATTCATTGGCGTGAGAGAGGAGGACCATGTGCATTTCGAATCTTTGCTGATTTAGAAATTTTCAAGGAATCGTTTGAAAATCAGGGAAGCTCTACTCATACTAAAACTTGTTTAAACTATAGTTTTTGTTCTAGTATTATTTAACCCTCAACCTTTCCAAGCTAATTATTTTTTTTTCTCTTTATATAATTCGAGATAATTTTGAAATTTCATAAGATCTTTAATTATTTAACGTTAAATTTGAACGAACCATAATACGAAATTATATTGTTGGTGTTGATGGTTACCTATAAATATATTTCATAGTTATGTTTTAATGTTGTTTTTTCGTTGTATACACGTCTTGATATTCTTAAGAATATTGTTAGAATTAATAGTTACAGTAAAGCGTTCTAGAGGATAATTGACCATCTTCAACCAAACGTGATAGGGATCACCTACGGTGTTGTGGCTATCGCTAGCCTTCTATGCCAAGGTCGCGGGTTCAAACCCGACTGGTGTCCTTTTTGAAAGGGAGAGCGCTTCGTAGGTTGTGTAAGAAATGGTAATCCCAAACTTGTACAATGCCAGGTAATCGTTAAAGACCCCTTCCTAATCAACATGGATATGCAAAATTAAGGACTCTGTAATAGCATCTTCTGGTTAGCTACAGTTGCATAAAGTGACGTTAAATGAATTAACAAACTAACCAAATGTGTTATTTTTACAGCGAGCTAAGTTGCAGTTTAGCAAATAAAGTGGAACTGATATATGTAAATAACAAGACAAGAATTTTTTCATATATTCTCCCTTAAAATTACTAGGAAGCTTAACTACTACTACTACTGAAATTACTAGAGGAAAACAAAAGTTCTGTAATAAAAATTAACAAACAATTATGCAGTCTCTCATCTTCCGGAAGCAGGCAGACCTTAACGTTCGTTCAAAATATTAAAGGCCCGAATAGTCGTGTTATTAATAATTCAAAATTTAGTTAATTTCCTCTCCTCCATGTAGGATGAAGAAAACTTTGGTTTCAATACTTTCGATTTTAGAACGGTTTCCCTTTATGATGGATATTTTTTATATATACATAAATATACGTTTTAAGCAAAGAAAGCCATTGAATATTTTCTTCCCAAGAATAAGGTCTAAAATTCCATTAAAAATCATTTATTTTTCTTCTGTAAACTTTCAACCCAAAAACCATGGCATTATATTCATTTAAGACCCTTCGGCTGTTCCTACAGTTGTAAAATAATTTATAAGTCGATATAAAAGAAGGCTACTGGAGCTGGAATAAGAGAGTTATATAATTGAGGTGTATTAGAGAGTTGATGAACTGAGGTGGAAGCCCTGAGGGATATATCCTAGGATTTACTGCGACAGTTTGGAATAGGATAACCTGTGGGGTCTGCCCCACCACCTTCATATTTACATCCTCCGTCTCCTGCCCCTCTCGCCTTCACACTCACAACAATAAACTCCTTGCGTGTAACATTTAACTGTCTCCACTCTCCAGCGGTATTTCTTATTTTATATGCTACCTACATATCGACATTTCTATCCGATCATCTTAATGGTACCCAGGCACGCATTCTGGCCTATCATAAATCATTCTTAATTTAAGATAATGATTCTAATTAGTTTCATGAAAGTTAAAAGCCTATAGAATATTTATTAATAACAAGAAAAAAAGCTTGCACAATTTCCATACAAGAATAGAATCTAGAAATTATAGATATTTGCGTAATATTCACACATTGTTTCTAGACATAAAGGGAATATATTTTATATATATATATATATATATATATATATATATATATATATATATATAACTTAGTCCTAGAATAATGTTTTTATTATTATTATTTTTTAGAATTTCACACTTCCTCAGTTTTCTCTGAGAATATTCACTTACCCGGACTCAATGAGTCAAGGGTTAGGCTCTAATTAAGACATATTTAAAAATATTCGGACAGTTGCTGCTGTTCCCAAAATGACCGCTTGTTGAACTGCTGCTAGTTTTCATGGTTAAATCTAGTCGTTGGAAGGATTCTTGCGTTCTTTTAGGAATCAGTTCAATAAGACTCAGTTTTTGTACTTCACTGTTATTTTTTAGGAGACAGAAGGTCCCAGAAAAAAATCTACTTTTCTTTCTTTCTAGATATTAGCGGAGCATTTTATGAACTGTATTGGAAAAAATTCAAAATAAAAACGTCTTACCTAAGAATCGTTCGCCTAATTTAAAAGATAAGTGCAAATTGTGTTGACTATCGTTATATTAAAAGCTAGTAACCCACCTAAGACACGTACGGCTACAATTTTAATGTAGTGTCGTTTAAAAAAATCACTCTTTGACTGATTTATAGTTTATTGCTTTGAGATTAGAAGCTCATCATAACGAATAGTGCACTTGGCAAAAACCTGTTATGTTTATTTTATAACATCTATTCATTATTTATAACATACCATTTAAGCATCAAAATTAAAGATTAACTGCGGCAATTGATGCTATTGGTCTCTTATGTAAATATTTCAGTACCGGGATATGTCCAGGGCACTCAAAATAAGAGTGCATCGTACTGTCCTTCAGCCAGTGGTCAAGTATGGGAGGTCCTGGACGCTAACACGCAACGATAAAAAAACTGTTAACATGTGGGAAACAAAAATCCTCAGAAATATCTTTAGCCCAACAAAAGAATGAGATCGCTAGGGAATGAGGAATTCATATATGTAACAAACACCTGATATAGTTACCAGGATTGCGAGTGCCAGGATAATGTGGCTGGGACATGTACAAAGAATGGAAAGTGGGAGACTGCCAAAAATGATGATGGAGAGAAACCCTGGTGGAAGAAGGGGCAGGGGGAGCCTAGACTTCATTCGGTCTTTGGGTGTCAGCAGATGGAGAAGAGCAGTCAAATATAGGTCAGAGCGGAGGAGGATCGTCCTCTGAGCACCATAGCACCTTTAAACAGGATAGGGCTTAATCGTTATAAAAAAAAATCTGAAAACATAAATTTGCCAATAAAACAAATTGGTTCGGTTAATTTTTTTGTTATAATCAGGTGGCTAGATCACACTCAGCCGCCAGGTTTTCCACTTTATAGAAGCTGGTTCTGCCCCAGGAGGAACCAGTTTTATATATATATATATATATATATATTATATATATATATATATATATATATATATATATATTATATGATATATTATATATAGTTATTAAATTTATAACATTGAAAACATTTTCATGTAATAAGCAGGAAAACAAATCACTCGTTCAAAAAACCTTGCCTTAAAGTCGTAGCATCAAAAGGCCATCTATCATCATTAAGATGACATGGAATCAATATTTACGTGGAGGTGGATAGATGTGAAGAGGGTGAAATGATTGATACATTTGACTTATACTTTGATACTCCATTGGAGGATATAAGATTGCTATGGATGGCAGAGCCGGCTGGATACAGGCGAGGTAGATGAGCCGTGACCTTTATAGACTAATGACCTGAGCTGTACATCCGTCGGGTCTTTGCTAAATATAGACATTGGTAATGCTTTCTCAACACTCCCTCTTCAAATATTTATATGGCTATCCCTTGAAAAGATTTGTTTGTTTTTTTCTTTGGTTCCTTCTTTTTTTTTTTCTATCTCTCCACCTATACCTAAAAGTGCCTTTTGAATCTACATTTTTTTTTTTTTTTTTTTTTTTTTTATCCCCGAAGACAAGGTGCAATGATTTATATGCAACGAACCATTCATTGGCAAACGAATTCAAATGTATCTTTATGGTGCCTGAGAGCCATGCTATACAGTTAATAATCATCCACAAATATTTACTGAGAAAATTACAGCATGACTTCATCCTTAAGTCTTATCGCATCGCTAGTCCGACAGAATACATAAAGGCGTTGCATTGTAATCTGAAAGAGGAATGACATCACGTGAAGAATTTCTTTCAAATAAATAACTTTATTATCTTTTATTTTTATTATTTTTGTTATTCGTTTCAACAATCTTGGACAACAATGAGGAGAAGAGAAGAGGAGAGGGTGCAAGCATGCGAATGACCATGTGTGTTTCGAAATTTTGCTAAATTAAACATTTAACAAGACATTGTTTACAAATCAAGGAAGTTATTTTCATAATAGGAAAGGTTTTCTTAACTACAGTTTTTTAAAGTATTATTTAATCCTTAACATTTATAACAAAATATATGAAATCTCTAATTATTTAACGTTAAATATGCATAATATTTTTGTGGCTATGGCGCCCTCAATCAGCTTCCACTTGACCACACAAGTGACGCGGATGAGAGAGAGCGGCGCTGGGATCTCTTGTGTTCTGCTTTTCCCTTCACAAGTGGTTGGAAAAGCCCAGTCCGGGATTCCTGCCGCAGACCGTGAACCTGTTATATTGCTATGAGCTAATGAGGAATGATAAGTTAACAATTCATTTATAAAAATAAGTGATGGAATTGTTCAATATTTTGTTATAATGATATAATATTTTTATATTATAATATATTTATATATCTTTTTAAAACTTTAATTTAAGCTTGACAGAAAGTTTAGTAAGTACTAAACCAATTATTCAGCATTAAAAAAACAACAAAGAAAACCCTGAAGAATTGGGTTCAGTAAGTAAATATTTTTATTTTTTTTTTAATAGATTTATTGCTACTTACAACTGTATAATGATATACATCTAGTAAATGAGATACAAGATAAAAATGACATGGATTCACATGTGGGGATACTACCCATTGGCAGCTCCCCAAAAAGTAAATATTTGAATTTATTTTTCTAAGGGGGTTACAGTTCTTTCCTAATTTAATAATGGCAAACAAGATGGGTTATTATTTAGGTAACAAACCTATATCAACCAGATTGGGAAGGTAATCTGGACGTTTTAATCTGGCGAGGCAGGATTAGAACCCACTCAGTACGACTTTGATTACCTCGACGCTAACATCTTTGCTCACTGGTCCACAAAAACCTCCTAAATCTTAACAAATCAAGGGATAGATTTATTGGGTTTGGCGTATGGTTTATAACTAAACTGCGCTAAAATTTACGATTGACACCACTCTTTCCGTTTATTTATTTATTTTTTTTTTCAACAACAACAATTTTATTCCGAAATATAACAAATAGTCTCAATGTCGACGGTAATAATAATGCTGTAAGATAATGTTATCACATTCTTAAAATATTCAATAATAAACAAAGGTAAAGTCGTATTAAATAAAAATAAATGTATAAAATAAACACATTTATAAATAAAAAATGACAAATAAAGGAACACCCTCATACATGTATATAATATTTACTATCTGCTTGGAATCCCGGACTTCCTCCACTTACGGAGGTAAAAGCAGTACCTAGGAGATCCCAGCCACGTCACTACTAAAAGCCAGCAAAAACTGAGTGAGGGCACTATAGTCACAAACCCATTAAATACAATTAAGACATGTTTTCAAAAATTTAATATGTACCATAAATAAAAATATTGAATTTAGTATTACAACAATCTGTTTATACAACACTAGCGCTTCAGTGGCGTTTTACGAAAACAAATGGGTTGTCCTAAACATCGGCGAACTTAGCTGAATTACCACCTCTACCTCCCTATTCGACATTTCTTGGCGATCCTATGTAAGCACCATCAGATGTCTAGAGATATCTCGATAAATTAATCATTTTCAAATAAGTAAACATTCAATAAAAACTTTCGAGAGAAACCCATCCCATCCTAATGTTCTCTCTGAAACTGCTATTTGAATAATGACAAGAATATTTCACAATTAAGTCAGTACATTCACTCATAAATTATCACTACATTAGAAAAAATGCCAAAGATAAAAGACCTTCCATGTTGGAGGTGGTGGTGTTGGTGAGACTGCATTAACCGCCCCTAAGAAGACAAATAAAAGCGGCGTGTGAGGTTTGGGGTAATGGCTCATCAGTAGCCATTGTGGTCTTCAGGAATAAATAGCCTAAATAGGCCTCTGCCTCTCACCATTAGTTCTAGCTTCTCACTCTCACTTCGGCCACAACATTTTTTTCCTCTTCACTTTTTTTTTTGTCTAAGGCGGTAGAGGAGTAAGCACCTTTGTAGCCAAAACCGAAAATCAGTACTTGAAGCAGGCTCATTTTATTTTTTTTTTTGCTCTCACCCTGGTCCATTACGGTGCAAAGAGACGTTTAGATATGCCTGTAGCTACTAGGTCCATTAGCTTTCGGTGTCAAATGTTATATATCATAAGAAGTCTAGCAGCTTTAACAGCCTCGGAATTTCGCACCACCCAGGCGGTGGTACAAAAGAAATTTCAGGTGTGGAAATCGAGAACTCTCTCTCAATGTTTAAGTTACTCTTAGTTTATCCATTGCTTTGAATCATTACACAATTGTTTATAATTAAGAAATATTCAAGTACTATAATTAAAAACCATTTAATAAAAAAGTGGCTCTATTCCAGTAAGGGAAAAGCACTTGATGTTAAACATGTCTGTCTATAATCATCGACTTCATTACATTTCAGACAAGGATGCTGTCGTCGAATTTTTGATCCGAGCAACACCAACAGAGCTGGCTGGACCTGTTACATATTTGAGGGTGAAAGATCGTTACACAATAAAGAAATCGTGATTGATTTTTTTTTTCATTAAAACCAATATAACTCCTAAGAGATAGGTCCTCGCGATAAATGTTATGTAACAAAAAATATTTTCCATTGTGTTTCTGACAAGAAAACGTCAAAAGTTAGAAAAAGAGCCTTTCATACCGAAGGTCACAGATACAAGACCGGCAGATACTCCTAGGATTTTCGGAAAGGAGAGTCCTTCGTTAGAGCAGTAAACTGATAGTCCCGAGCCTGTGTAATGTCAAGTACTATTTAAACATCCCTATCCTAATTAAACCTACATTAGCGAAATTCAGGCCTCCCACTGTAGAATTGTCCGATTAGCCATAGTCGCAATTAAGTTACGTTTAATGAATATACAAATTAATGTGCTGTTTTTACAGCAAGATAGGTTGCAGTTAAGAAAAATATACTGGAACAACTTGTATCAGGCGACAAACTAACATTTTAACATTCTATTTAAATAAAAGAAAAAATAATCATTAGAAAGGTCATTCGAATATAAGCTTGCTTTACATTTTGAGCATTTCATGTTTATACATATATTTTACATAATTGAAAATTTGAGTAGTAAATATGTTAAATTTATATTGAACATATATTAACCGATATTGAAGTTTATTTTCTTTCGAATCTCTTAGAATTATTCATTTCTTCATTCGAATATTCACATTAGCTACTAACCACTTATCAAAGATTATCGAAAATCACGAATTCAGAAAAGAGCAATCCATTAAATAATTAAAAACAAATGAGAACTTGAAAAAAAAAATTGCTATTTGGAACATTAATTATACTATAGACTTATTTGGAAACTACCATGCTAGAATTCTTACCATATTTATAATAAACCCTTAGGTATTTCTACCGTATCATTCCTTCCAGCTTAACGCCTTGTTAATGTTGAACTATAATACCTCTAAAATGTTTCGAGTTATTTCCCGTTAGTTGTTGATAAGTCTATTGGAAAGGATGTTCCAGGTAGGGTCCTCTTCTGGAGGACCATCATCTCTTACTGAATCCTTTTGTCTGAGCACTTCATGAGGAGTGGTTGCCAGGGTGGCCTCTTAACTGTAACGTAAGTAACTGTATAGAAGTTACGGGGAAGAGGTAATTGGTAATAATCGGTCCTAAGCTGATTATGGTGCAGTTGGTAGGCCTGGGATAATCCAAGACGAGTGACAAATAGCTACTAATGGGCCAACCGCTGAAGAGGAATCTGCCACCCCCTCGTCATTGTGATGCTATTGAGGAGCCAGCTACCTTATTGAAAACATGGGGTTACAAGTGCTGCAAGCCCCTGGTCAGTTACCTCTTTCTTTACCTGGTCGTCAAAGAAAGTGTTTCTAACAGGGATTTTGACCCGCTCCTTACGAACACCAAAACACAGGAACGTTATGATACTTTATTACTTTGATGATAAAATATATATACATATCTGGTTTTGTTCACTCTTCAATATATTTGATGGCGCCGTATGCTAGATAATATTTTTCTGATTTTTTTTTTTTTTTATAGATATTTATTGAGATATATTTAAATTTGTTTCAAAATGAACCGTAGCAATTGTGATATGAGACCACATTCATACAGTATTTGCAACAAACAATGATAATCTCGAAGAAAAAAAATCATAAATCATATGTGTATATATATATATATGTATGATTTTTTTTCTATTATTATGTAATTAGACATTATCATTGTCATCACATTATCATATATTACATTACCACTGTATATAATATATATATGTAAATTAAAAATGTCGTCCGTATTTACTAGGGAATGAAAACCCCCCACTAAATTTTATATATATATATATTAATAAGATTTCTATTGTAAATCATTTTCTATTAAATAACAGTACTATTTCTGAAAAAAAAAAAAAAAAGTTTCCCATTTTTCCACTTTCATTTGATTATTAAATTCATTAACAATTTATATTTTATTAGTATTGACAATTCAAGATGGTTAATTATTTATAATAAACATAATAAAATATAGGTTAGAGGATAATATTTATAAAATTTTATTAAAAATTTGATGATGATTTAAAGTAGTAGTTCTGGTTACTCTTTATCGAATATAGCCGTGACATTTAGTGTCTGTTTTTGAGCCTGTAACATCATGGAGAATTTCGCTTAAATTGCTAATTTGATTTAAGAAACCTTATGACATCTAATTTCGTCGATAAGGGTTTTTTTTTTACCTTACTCTGTAATTGTAAAAGAACATCCATATAAACAGCTATATGCAGATATTAAATTATGGTATAACTAGATAAGAAAAAAAAATCGTTATAAATTTATCGAAATGAATGTAATAAAAGAAAGTTATAACGATCTTAAAAAACTAATAGATAAAATAGAATCAGATAAAGCTCCATGAAATATGGATTAACGAAACAAGAATTGAAAAAATACATAAAAAAAGAAGATAAACAATAAAGGTTATTTTCTATAGTTCCGCTGTAGTACTATGATGCACTTACATTACATCTTATGTATAGCCGCATTTTTACTTTCCCTTTTTTATACATGAAATATCGAGTAAAGAAAAGTATTGGGATCACGAAAATTTTCAAATTCCAGTTTTCACTTGTGTGGTATGTCTACCACGAAAACGAAAAGTTGTACAAATACAAAACTTCTTATAAAAGATAACTATACACCTGAGATTTATACCAACCATTTCACTAAAATCAGCTGACCGGAAGTGCTAATTTATACCATGCATTTTGCACCTTTTTACAATTATTATTATTTATTATTATTTTCTTTGATTTTATTAAACTCAGTACATGGATGTAAAATTTATTGGGCTATGATAATATATGTTTCAATCTGATTGAAATAATGTGACAAAGCTTAAATTCCAATATTTTAAGTTTTCTTTCTTTAAAGTGCCATAAATATTGCAATTAGAGTTCTAGCACCACTGGCTGGATTGTCCACTCAATGTGCTGATGTATGACGTGTAAATATTTATGAGTGATTTCTAGATTTTGTATACATTTTATTTATTCTTTATCTTATTACTTTATATTTTTATTGCTGTGCAATTATTGTATGAATGTTGTATTTTATCATTATTATTAATGTCCAAATTAGGACAGATTGTAATATTACTCGATAAAAATTGTTATTAATTCCTCAAAATATTATAAAGTCGAAAAAAAAACATTTCAGCTCGAAAGCATTGATAAAAAAATAAATGTTGAACGAATTCATAACCAACTAAAGGAGAAAAGGGCAAACATAATTTGTTAAGAAGCTAAAGATTTTCACAAATTTGTATAAGGTACTGGAGAGTGATGAAAACTAACAATAAGTGATTGTTGTAGATAATAATATAATATATTGTTTAACCTAAAACAGATGTTTCCATCGAAACTCATTGTAATTCTCTAACCTTGTTTCCTCTTTATTTAAAAAATTATTAAATAGATTTTAACAACGGAAGTAAATAAAAATTATGTTTAGCGCCCACTTGATTTTCTACTAATTACAACTATCTTTTTTATATAGTAATTGTTCGGGTAAAGGACTAATAATATTAAATATTTATATTTTATAAAATACATACATATAACGGTAATAATACAGATAACTAATACACCGGTAATTTCAAAAACCCACTCCTACAATCTTCCATGAAGATTGAAACGAGACGTTTTATAAACATTTATATTGGAGTTCTTACACTGGTCAGATTCTCCTCTCATGTACTGTATGTTTATGGCTATTGCGCCCTAACTCCACCTCCACTGGCTCATATCAGTGACGCGGCTGATAAAAAGGCGCTGGGGTCTCTTGGGTTCTGCTTTTTCCTCCATAAGTGGAAGGAAAGGCTTAGTCAGGAGTTTCTGTAGGAGATTTCAAATATTGTATATAGCTATGATTTTGTATATGATAACTATATTTATTTTTATTATAGGTATTTTTTTAAATTATTTTTTCTTCTGTATATATATATATATTATATATAATATATATATATATACTGTATATTAATATAGATATACAGTATGAATAATAGTAATATATATATATATATATAATATACAGTGATAATGTAATATATGATAATATGATAACAAGGATAATGACGAATTACATAAAAATAGAAAAAAAATCATATATGGATTTTTTTTTCTATTTTTATGTAATTCGACATTATAATTGTTTGTTGCAAATACGATATGAATGTGGTCCCATATCACAATTACTACTGTTCATTTTGTGAAAAAAAAAACCACTAAACTGATGTGATTATTTTGTATAACAGTTTTTAACGTTTCATGAATCAATCTTCGTAAGTTTCATTGAATTGAAGATAAGTAAAATATTTCGATATTTGAATTGGAATGTCTGTATTGATCATTTCTGAGTCAGAAATCTTGAAAAAATGTCTATTTCAGCAGAATAAATCCATAATTGCATATGATCTAAAACATTCAAATATCAAAATTCTTATCTAATATGTCATCAATATCCTTTGAATTTATGTTAACACAAAGAGATAAATTCATTCTACCGGAATCCGAAATTGCTGATAAGTAATAGAGATGTTTTTTTTTAACTCTGGAAAAAGAAAATAACCAAGATCGTGAACATTTCTAGTCAGATGAGAACAATTATTTACCAAAATTCCACCCGTTTCTAAGAATTCTTAGAATTTAGGAATGGTATGTGAAGTCAGGACTCGGGAGTTTACACATTTTTCTGGAAACAGCTCATTCAACCTTTAAATTGTTACACTGGTTATATGGTTACTTCATAGCTACTGTTTAATATTAACGAAAAAAACATATAAACATATTTTCTGACCAAATAATAGTTAAGGTATTAATTAAGAAATATACTATAGATGAGATTGAGAAGCATTACGCCATGAAGTATTTAAAAAAAAAATCAAATTCGACATTATTTATTATACAAAAATAAGCAACCTTAATTCTAATTTAATTATATAAAAAATTAATTACATATAAAAATAAAATACAATATAGTCTCACAGAAATGCAGGCTATTTTTCAATAGAAGTATTTGATCCTTAAAATATTTTTATCTTTCTTTTACAGTTAACTATAGTAAAAATAAGTATTTCGGTACAATTTGATATGTAACATTACTTATGAAACCGTAAAGAAATTATATTGTTGTTAATTTTTAATTGATATGGGGACGGGGTTAACGCGTGAGAACAGTCCGCGCGTTGCCCAGCAACTGATTAACGAACTGAACATAAAAACGATTCCGAGTTCGCTTTCCGAGAGGGACTTTTAAATCGGCATAAATCCCCGACCTCTCCCTCAGGCGTAGAAACCACCGTGTTGCATACAATTTGAATTGATATGATCGATAATATTGATACGAGTGAATATAGAAAATAGTTCATATATATAAACCTAGTTAAACATTGAGAACAATGCAAAAATTCAAGTAGTTTTATAGTATCGTTTAAGAATATTTTTTTGTTGAGATTATAAAAGAAAACAAATAGATTAACATCTTCATTAAATATTGCAAACTGTAGTAAAGTTAAAAGTAAATAATATCTATGCCCAAAGAAACGAACTTAAGCACAATACATGGAACATTATAGATAGTCTTCATAAATTTAATAAAATGTGGAATCCACTGATTAGCCTTGCTTGAACATTTTTATTTCTGATTAATAATAAAATCTTTCTCGAAATCCATTGAAAAAAAATCAGGTTTCGAGGCTTAATTCCCTATATGAGAAATTAAGTATAAGCCTAAATGTATTAATCAAGGTTTTCTGTGCCAATAAAGCACAATGGTAATAGAAATAAACGAGTCGACACACAGTAAATAAATAAAATATTTACTAACATGATTATATAAAAAAGGTTCGGGATTATCAAGCTTTAACGAGGATTAGAGAATGGGTGTAGTTAGAAAAGAAAGAACGGAATATAAAGCAGGGCTAAAAATTATTAAATGACGAACTGTCATAACATTTTAATATATTTCATAAAATTTAATAATATACTGAAAATAAGTTTACTAATCGTTACTTCCCCAAATTTTATGAAAATACAACCAATATCAAGGATTATTGAACTCAAGGGATATATCACAACTTATATATGGTTAAAATTGATAGTTCTTTAAATTAAAATACATTATTTTCAGGAGAGCTACATCACTGGGTGCTGTCTCCCTCATGCCTATCCATATTTAAGGAATAACAGAACCCATTTGCTCATGGTATATATTTTACAGGTGCCAATAAAATCGTTAAGTTAAAAAAATACATTATTTACCACCAGGGAATGTTTCGTTTTGCTCTGTAAAACAGTTTATTCATTCAACTTCACTTTATGTCAATTCGGCTAATTAGACGATGTTACAATGCTAAACCTAAATTTTACATCTGTAGGTTTAACTAGGATAGAGATCATGAAAGTGTACTTGACATCGCACATCGGAACGAACATTCTACAGCATAACCAAGGATTTTTTATCCAATTTGAAAAATTCTAGAACATCTGCCGGGTTTGAACCACGCTTCGACATTAAAAAAAAAATAAAATAAGGCTGTTATGCTAACTGATACACCACAGGTGACTCCCACTCTGTAAAAAAGACAATGAAAAAGTTTTATAAGAATCTTCATAGGGTAAAGTAGTAGTATTGTACAATATATATTTAAATGCTGTTTTATGTTAAAAATTTAGTAAAAACTACAGATCTGATTTAATAACAATAGAGCGAAAAATATGATTTCGGTTCAATTTGAATAAAATTACAGCAAGTTATTATTAAGAGTGAATGCAAGTAATGTAATAGAATATTAAGTGAAAATAATACGTGAGATAGTATAAGAGATAAAGCTCATAAATAACTAATTATAATGCACAAAAGGCTGGTTATAGCAATTTAGGCGATTGCGGTGTTTTTACAAATCACCTCACGTTGCAATAACATGTGTCTTAGCTCCTTCCAACTGAGTAATTCATTAGATACCTCATCCATAAATATTGCCTTTTTTTATTTGTACAGTCGACAGATTACCATTTTGGGCTCTCAAGGAGAGTTCAATGTTTAGAATGATTTTTCGCACTACAATAAATGTTTAAGTTTTTTATTTGTGGTTTCATGATTTATCTGCATCCGTTCTTTATACATGATAATGTCTTTCTTTTAATCCACGGCTTAGGCAATGTTTTATTAGCAATGTTGAAGTTAAATAATAATTAATCGAATTGTATTACCTTTAATATTATGAATTTGCAGGACTCAAGGTCTATTATAGGTTAGGTATATACGATAATAGACTAAGTGCTAGTCAATCTCCTGACATTATGATCAATTTTATATTGAGTGAAAGTATTTTATTATGAAAAAATATGGTGCGGCCAACACACGACTTTCACTGATCTCCGTTTTTAAATCCATTAAAGAATTTTTAAATACAGTTATAGATAAAAATGAGTGAAACCATAAAAAATTAATTAAATTTAATTTCTATAGAAACATTTTATAGTTTTATTAAAGAATGTATTATATTATTATCTAAAACAATCAGTTAGTTTTATCGGCTTTTCATCACTCTTAATTAACTTTTACAAGCTTGTTTATAAGGTAATATTTTTTTCTAAAATCTTTAGCTTTCCAATGGTATATTATACCTGTATTGGAAATTGGACTAAAAAATATTTTCAGTTTTCTCCTTTAGTTGTTTATCAAATTCGCTCAACTTGCATATTTAGCTGTTATTTATTAATGTTAACAAGATAATATGGTTATTTTTATAAAATATACAAAATTGGAGGTACTTTTGGGAATGAAAATTTAAAATATCGGCATTTAAGCCCTGTCAGACTATTTCAATCAGAATTAAACCTACATTATATTAAAGCCTATCAAATTTTACATCGATATATCGAGTTTAAACAAAACCGTTAGAGCTGTTTAGGGGAAAATCGTAAAAAGGTGCAAAATGCATGATATAAAGTGGCTCTTCCGGTTAGCCGATTTTGATGAAAAAGTTGCTGTAACTTCTCCGGCGTATAATTGTATTAAATATGAAATTTCAATTCCGTACGACTTTTTGTTTTGCGCTAGACTTACCATACACACATACTTTTTTCAGATTTAGTTATTTGGACTCAGGAGACCCTAAAATTGTATTCCCGTTTTAAACTAGAATTCGAAAATTTTCACTATCGCAATACTTTCCCTTACTATGTATTTTATATATAGGTAAGTGAAAGTAATAAAAAGGTATTGAATATTTCGAATAATGTCAGATAAAACTTCTATTTATTTATAAAATTTAAGAGAATGGTATGATTTTGCATTTTGCTTATATAAATTGTTTTCATTCGGGTCTGATAACTCCATTAATTTGAGATTCCGCTTTTCAGTTTAAGCACCATAAAAAATCAAATCAATAAAGACTGAAAATGATACAACTCATATAGTAGAGATAGATATAGGTAAATGTATCGATCTATCTAGTCTTTGAAAAAACCTTTTATCTGTGGAATAAGTTTGTAGTGATACAAAAAATTTGGCTAAGGACCACTTATCGTTTGTCTAAAATAAGGAATCATCTGTCTCAAAAATTATAATATTGAACTAGAGTGATCTTAATGTTTTCCTGATAGCTTAAAAATTTATAGTTTAGGAAACCGAGATGTTAAGTTCCGAAACGTACTAAATCCATTTTAGAAAATTTTACAGGATACGCGAAAATCTCCCATTACTATATTATTAAACCGGCTTATTTGATTAGTTTCGCATTAAAATCCAGAATTGTTTTTTGTTACTATATTATACTATATCATATTAAAGTTATGAAATGAAATGTTTTAGTACGATTTGGAAATCAAATAGAAACCTAATTAGAACCTTTAGAAATTAATTGTATTTATATATCGCGTTATTTAAGGACTTGAGAGTTCATCAGACAAAATAAAATAGAAGAATTAGATAAAACTAAATGATGAGAATATAAATATTTAAAAAAAAAATCAAATAGGTAAAAAAATCTCCTTTAGTACATTTTGGAAATCAACATCTCAATTTTTGAAAAGTTATTAATTAACTACTAATTTAATTACTTAAGCCTTTGTTCGACTGCTCTTACATAATTATAAATTTTACCTCTTTTTGTTATATGGTGTTTAAAATTTGTAATGATAGGAGAAATAATCATTTTAAATCATTTATTTTATAGTGACACTAATGAATTATATCGCTTATGCTTGTTAAAAATTATTTGATTCTATGATTTATGAAATAAATTGCAATATAAGTGGATTGCATGGACTAATTCCTCCAAGATCATAAATTCGCAGCTCTATTTCTAATTTATATACTGGGTCGACGGAGAAAACGTAATCATTGACAAATTAATGAGGAACGATCGGCTTTTAAACTCAATTTTCTAATGGGCATCGGTTGTAAAGGTTCCGAATACCTCGTAAACATGAGAGGTACAGCCAGAATGTCTTCCTGTGTCCCAGCTGCCTTTCCCCATAATATTTAAGATACAAGATTAGAAACTATAAAATCAAAAGTTAATGTACAATGCAGTAAATCTTCAAGGACGGGAAAATAAAAATTGCGTAAGCTGTAATTGAAGGAAAAGGAAAGAGAGTAAGCGGACAGATAGGAAAGGGCAGTCCCTTATTAGGAGATGTAGCATTAATTGGGCGGAGGTATATAATAATGACGGAGACAGATATGCGTGGAAGCTGTGAGAGCCGGGTGGAGGAATGTACTTTACGATCCGGAGTCAGATTCCTGGACGGGACAGCGTGAGAACGACCTCATGTTTGTCCCAAGTCATTGCCGAAACCCACCATTATCGGGGCCACTTACCCCTCCTATCTATTTATTATATCTGCCTTCCGACCATCACTCACCATAGCACCATAATGGACTCCTAATAGGCTCTGCCATAATTCCCACTGACCGCCATTCTGTTCTTCCCAAACAGCGGAGGACGATGTATGGAGGTGTTGAATCTTCAGAACCTATAGATCCGAACCGATAGAGAATAGCCTGTATTCATCATACCTTCCAACCGTTCGATATTGTTAGGAAACAACCTCATCGACACGAAGAAAAAACATTGAAATATGATCTAAAAATCTGGTGCGGGCAACACACGACTTTCACTTACCTCCGTTGTTAAAATCGATTAAAGAATTTTCAAATACAGTGAGGGATAATAATGAGTGAAACCATTAAAGAATTAATTAAATGGAATTTCAATAGAAAAATATGTTTTATTAAAAATCTATTATATTATTATCTAAAATAATCACTTAGTTCTATCGGCTTTTTATCACTCTCTATTAACTTTTAAAAGCTTGTGCATGAGATAATATTTTTTCTAAAATCTTTAGCTTTTCAACGGTATATCATAGATCTATATTACTGTTTTTATGTTCAAAAACAAAAAATTGCAATAGAAAAATATTTCTTCAGTTTTCTTCTTTAGTTATTGCTAACAAGATAATAAGGTAATTTTTATAGAATCTACAAAATTAAAGGTACTTTAGATAAAGAAAATTTAAAATATCGACATTTAAGCCCCGTCAGACTATTTAAATCAGAAAGAAACCTACATAATGTTAAAGCCCATTAAATTTTACATCGATATAGCTAGTTTAATGAAAATTGTTAGAGCCGTTTTTTAGAAAATCGTAAAAAGGTGCAATATGCATGGTATAAAGTTGCTCTTCTGTTAAGCTGATTTTGATGAAAAAAGTTTTGTTACGTCTCGGGTGTATTGTTGTCTTATATATGAAATTTCATTTTCATAGAACTTTCCGCGCGGGAGTTACCACACACACACACACATACCTTTTTGCGGGAATTGGTTAGTTGGACTCAGGGGACCCTTAAGCTGGAATTGGAAAATTTTCACGATCACAATACTTTCCCTTACTACGCATAGTAAGTGAATGTAAAAAATCTGGTGCGGACAACACACGACTTTCACTTACCTCCGTCGTTAAAATCATTTTAAGAATTTTTAAATACATTTAAAGATACGAATAAATTGTTAAAGAATTAATTATTTTGAACTTCAATAGAAACATGTGTTTTATTAAATAATCTATTATATTTTTACATAGTTTTATCGACTTTTCATCACTTTCCATTAACCTTTAAAATTCCGTGTATAAGATAATATTTTTTCTATATGCTAATAAGGTGATATTCTTATAATGCTAATAAGGTGATGTACCAAATTTTTTTTAAATATACAAAATTAAAAGTACTTTAGAAGAAGAAAATTTATAATATCGGCATTTAAGCCCTGTCATAATATTTCAATTAGAATGAAACCTATATGATATTTAAGCCCATTAATTTTTACATGGATATAAGGAATCAATCTTCGTCAGAGATATCGGACTTAATTGCCGCTATTTTAAATGTTCTTCCTCTAATTCTGTATATCCTATAAAAATAATTATATTATCTTGTTAGCATTGATAATTATCAGCTAAATATGCAAGTCAACCGAATTTGATAAACAACTAAAGGAGGAAACAGCAAACATATTTTTTAATGCAATTTTTTTGTTTTTGAACATAGGAATAGTAATATAGATATATAATATACCCTTGGAAAGCTAAAGATTTTAGAAAATATATTATCTTATACACAAGATTGCAAAAGTTAATAAAGAGTGATGAAAGTCCGATAAAACTAACTGATTATTTTAGATAATAATATAATATATTACTTTCACTTACCTATATATGAAATATATACTTAGCAAGAGAAAGTATTGCGATCGTGAAAGTTTTCGAATTCCAGTTTTCGACGGAAATACGCGTTTTATGGTCTCCTGAGTCCGAATGACCAAGTACCGCAAAAATTTCTGTGTGTGTTAACTCCCGGGCGGAAACGAAAAGTCCTATGAAACTAAAATTTCATATTTAAGACAAATATACGACCGAGACGTTACAAAACTTTTTTCATCAAAAATGAGCTTACCACATGAGCCACTTTATGTATGCATTTTGCACCTTTTTACGATTTTCTTGAAAACGGTTCCGACGATTTTGAGTAAACTCGCTATATCAATGTAAAATTTAATAGGCTTTAACATCAAGTAGATTTCATTCTGATTGAAATGGTCTGACAGGGTTTAAATGCCGATATTTTAAATTTTCCTCTTCTAAAGTACCTTTAAGTGTATGTGGCTCTAGCGCCCTCGCTCAGCCTCCACTGGCTCTCAAGACCAGTGACGCAGCTGAATGAGAGGCGCTGGGATCTTCTGGCATTGTGCCTCGACATCCACTAGTGGATCTCGAGGTTTGATTCAGTGATCCCAGGGGCAGCTTGTAAATAGGTATGAATGTGAACAAGATTGTTATTATTATTTTCTTTATAGTACTTATTTAATTTTGTGTATATTTTTTTTTTCTTTTATTTGCTTAGTCTTTATTAATTTTTTTTTTCTTTAATTTTATTTACAATGTACATATGGTATGAATGATTTATTTTATCTCTAATACTCATTGCCCCAGAAGGTGGCAGATTGTATTATCTCTTAATAAAACAAATTAAAAAAAAAAAGTACCTTTAAGAGTAGATTCTATAAAAATAACCATGTTATCTTGTTAGCATTGATAAATAACAGCTAAATATGTATGTTGTGGGAATTTGAAAAACAACTAAAGGAGAAAACTGAAAACATATTTTTTTAATGCAATTTTTTGTTTTTGAACATATACATGTATGGTATACCGTTTGAAAGATAAAGATTTTAGAAAAAATATTATCTTATACCCAAGTTTTTAAAATTTAATAGAGAGTGATGAAAAACCGATAACACTAACTGATTATTTTAGATAATAATATAATAGATGTTTTAATAAAACACATGTTTCTATAGAAATTCCATTTAATTAATGCTTTAATGGTTTCAATCATTTTTATCTTCTACTGTACTTGAAAATTCTTTAATAGATTTTAAAAACGGAGATAAGTGAAAGTCGTGTGTTGCCCGCACCAGATTTTTAATATTAAATGTAGTAATAATTCATTTGTTTTTTAAAGAAACATGGTTGTTTGCGTCGTATAGCCATAGTCGTATAGCCACACTCGGCTATCTCCTCGCTCAGTCTTTGCCCCAGCAAGACCTCTTCTACATTCTTTAATAGGTACACAGTGCAGTGTGTTCACATCTGATATTGAGGCAGTAAAGCCAACCCAGCCACCCACCACCGCTACAGTATACATCGCCACAGCGACCTTTTGGAAGTGCAGCGAGCCACCAACCAAGTGTATTAACCGTCATCGTACTTAGATCAGTATAGACGTTTTTATTTATTTAATTTTTTTTCTCTATTTTTCATTTTGTTATGTTTGTTTTAATTATTAATTTGTTCTTACTGTGTCAAGTACTCGTTAAAGATTCATATCCTAATTACACCTTGATAGGCACTTGAACACCCGAATATCACTTGAGCGACTTATTTAAGTCAGCAGATCTCGAGTCCATGTTCTTTATTCTTTATAATATTATTATTTATTCCTAATCACTCTAAATCATTTTATTCCAGAATTTTAAAATAGTGTTTTAAAATAGTTATGAGTATAGTAAACAAATAATTCTAGATTCTAATGCGAAAAGAATCAAATAAGTTGTATAGTAATAAGAGATTTTCGGGTTTCCTGTAAATTTTCCTATAACGGAGATCGTACCTTTTGGAAATCATCGTCTCGATTGTTCATATTCACATTTACATTCTTATCGCATATCCATGAGAGAAATAACCTTCTTTTAAAGAAACCTTTATTGCATATCTATATCTAGGTCGTCACTAATTATGTATAAGCAGAAGATATCGCATTAATAAAAGTCGGCATGTGAGGAACGAGGAAATCAGGAATCTTAATTCTAGAATAAATTATATCTGAAATAGTCATATGTTCGTCTGCTATTTCCGGGAAAAGTTTTCCTGTGATGAAAAGTGAACAAAAGTTACGGATATATGTAAGTAATCTTATTTAACGTTTCCCACTTTATAGGATTATTGACATTGTGTACGTCATATACATTTTAACACACTGTAACTTTTTAAAATCTTTTTTCACTCTATAATTGAATTATTTACCTTTTAATAAATTATTAAATATTCTCTTTGTTTCTAACTATTGTTAATTATTATAACTATTGTATCTAATTATCAGTATAATTTCTTTTCCATCTTCCTCTTTTTCATCTTGGTGATTTTCTTTCCCATTACTCCATGAACATGTGACCAGCTTGCGATGGGGACACATTAGAGAATTGCTTCCATTTTCTGGTCATTTTTCAAGTTCTGGCGGATTGCCTAATGATAAACTTGAATTTGTTACATGCTTTTGTGGCGGGGAATCTAGAAATCCGCCCCCAACATTCGTCATAGAGCCGTTGGTAGGACATTCAGTAAGAATAAAACATGCAGCGTTATCATTGTTACAAATCAATATATTTTTTGCTACTGTAAGTTAATTATGCTTATTGTTAAAGTCTACATATATAAGTCCGTACTCATTCCTGGAGCCCTAAATATGAACATTAGAAATGTTTACCGACCACCGTAGATATTGGAAGTTGAAGTACGTTTGTTGCTATTCCAGGCAATGTGCCCAAATTGGACCACTTGTAATACATGAACAGGTTTATTTGTCACCTTTATTATCGTGTTTTGCTATATTGTTTGGAATATTGTATTTATTTAATTGTTATGTTAGGCACTGTTGTATTAATCATTTATTGTTGTGAGTTTGAATGTAGTTTTTTGCTGTTGAATGTACTTAGAGAAGATAACGTAGTGAATTTGTACCTTGTTACCTCTTTTGCTAAAATATGGTTTGTATTTTATATTGTTATGTACTTTGGTTTGGTTTATAAAGTGTGGTTTATATTTTTATTAGTTGGTTTGGTGGATAGCTCAATTCCGTTGTTAACTTAGGCTTAATGAAAGTAATATAAATTAGTTTTTTATAGAAGGTGAAAAGCTTAGAGCGTTAGTGAAATATATGTCGTAGTAATTGATATCTGCCAGCACTTACTTGTCGTTCGAGTCTAGTAGCTCTATTATTGTATGGGGATTACCCCGAAAGCAAATAAAAATTATTCATCTATTCCTTCAATTAAGTGTTTTGATGACTGCACCACTTAATTAACTTCTCCTTAAAAACAATCTAATAGTTTGCATGACAAGGACAAACATTTCCATTGGAATGTTTTTCAATGGAAGTTGCGCAGGCAACGATGAAAACTGGAACATACTAAAGTAAACCATGTTGGAGAAACAGCAAGAGCAATTAGTAAAAACGTTTCATTAAAAATTTGTTTTAGATGGCCCCTAAGTATCAACTCCTTGTGTAGGAGGACCAGGTCCCGAACTAATAGCTGACCGGGGAGGATTAGAAAGTATGCGAGGGGAAATCCCAATGCTGGAGTAATCGCTCTACAATAGTAAACATGTTTGAGGCGTAATGCTCTCATCGGGATCCGATCAAGCGTAACTTGCTCCACTTCTAAATTACAGTTTTGCCTGGGTATCATACAAGATGTATAAAACCAGATTCTTGTTCTGATTTCGATCTAAGATAGCTGGATTCTTTCATGCTATTTAATAAAATAGGTCGCTCTTATTTCTCATTTTAGCGTCGCCATTCCTTAAACCTAAGGCATACTTAGCATTCGTATATAATATATGGGGATTTTTAAATCGATTCGGGAAAAAATCTAAGCTTTTTTTCATAATCTTTTTATCGCTGAGAAAAAAAAAAAAAAAAAAATATATATATATATATATATATATATATATTTTTTTATAACTATATAATTATGCTTAGATATCCATTTGGAAAAAAAACTCTTTGGCATTATTTTTTTTTCTTGTTTTATATGGCTGAATCATTGCTAGTCCATTTCCTGGTGTGTGGGAAATTTTAATGTTAGATGTTTAAAAAATATGTCATCTCATATTATAAATACTGTTATAATCATTTTAATTTAAAACTATAAATTTATGACAAGAGTTCTTTTTATAATGAATAAACTTTAATTCGCGTGAAAAACATTGGAATTTAGGCAGGCCAATGAACTTCTCAAAACTGAAAAAACAAAACAAACAAAAAAATAACATCTGATAGCGTATAGTAGTGTCCAAATATGAAATTTCAGTTTCTTTCGACTTTTCGCTTACCTGTTCCATCAATAACTAAAGGGATAAATCTCTAAGGCGTAGATGCTGACATAAGATGCAGACACTGGGTATAAACTAAGTTTGCAGGGGAGGGGGAGGAGTGTTTATTTCATTCTGGAAAAAGCAAAAAAGAAAGAAAACACGAATATGTGTACTTTTTTAAAAGTACGAATTGTTCTTAAAGAAGATTCAACATCCATGATATATTTCTCATAACCATATTTTGGCTATTTAAGGAGTTAATAGTCACAAATAGTAATCAAGTATTCATAATTATAAGACTATAGTTTTTTGGCTCTACATTTTATAGTTTTAAATGAAAAATAAATAAAAAATATATATATTTGAAAACCAATTAAATTCAGTTCATACTTTTTGTTGATTTTCTTATCACTACTTTAACACTAAGGTTCAGATAATTAAACAATAAAACGAAAAGTATATTTGTACTGTATTCTCTAGAGAGTCAATTATGAAGCAATTACAGTAGTTATGGTAAACCAATTTCGGAGCCAGGCGCATTTGGTTACATAATATGATGGGTTTCATACAAACATGCACAGTTACATCCATAAGAAGGGTTACATATGATCATCCAACACGATTGAACATAGAACAACCTCAAGTTAGAAATCCTGAGTGGATTTATTAGAGTACGGGAGCAGGTTTTATTGGAATTCTATCTGCCCTAAATTCCACTGCGTTATATCAAAATCCAGGCGCTCCATTCGATCGTGAGTGTGGAATACTGCTATAAATTATATAATGTTATTGCTCTTTTATATCCCCATTAATATATGTTTACATGAGCATAAATTAATAGTGATTTATATTCATTTAAATAATGAAAAAATAGTGCTGTAATCCTCAGTGGGTCACTTGAAATGGTATTTGCTCTCACATCTCCAGTTTTTTAAGGCCACTGTTCCATTATTTAACATAGAATAGAATAGAATAAAGTTTATCAATGACTTGTTACATTTAGGACTAACTGTTCCTCTCTTACAATAAACAGGAATTGTATATACATTTATAATTAATCTTGAGTCAGGTATTTTACGTCAGTAATTAATATACATATATTTCTAATATTAATACTATTTGATATTTACAACATCATCCGAATAAAATAAATCATCAAAAACTTGAGATTAAAATAAAAATTAATAAACATTAATGGTAAATGACAATCTTGAAGTTAGTAGGGTACAGTGGTTAATTATTATACAAAACATTGGATAGAAGGACGAGCGACCAAACGATGGGCTTCTCATAGGTATATGCTCCACATTTTTAAATATCCTTATAATACGGAAAATAGTTGAGTAAATAGATCTATTCCTAATCATCTAAATAATACCAGTTTAAACATTTTTTTTGTTTATTCATGGTGTCATTACTACTTCCGGTAAGCCGATTTTGGTCAAAAATTGCTCATCACAGGTCATGAGATGGTCAGGTCAAAACTCAACATCTCAGATATATGCCCATCTTAAATATTTCTCGCTACTTTTTGCTAATGAACTATTTTAGACTATATATAAATATCATACATCATATATCATTTAATTATTATTTTTCCTTATATTTAATAAATCAAGCCCCCAGTTTACTGGTTATATAGCCAACGACCGTGCACTGGGGTCCAAGGAAACCTTTTTATTTGAAACAGTGAAGACTTTACTTTGCATTCTTTGTATAGTAAAGTTTGCTATGTTCCAAAGCCATAAAATACCCCAAGTTCATGAAATACTTCTTTGCTTCCCAACTTGTTAATTACTTTATAAATCAGCTTTCTAAGTAATAACTTTTGGACTGTGAATGAGCTGTGCGAAAGTTCTCATCGGCTTAAAAATACTTTTGATAATAAATATCTTTTACGATCTTATTCAAGTTGTTCAACTTTGAAGTTATTCAGCTTCATCTTCATCAAACGAGGGGAGTATAAATATTTTGAATGTTTGAAACTCTCAAAGTTTTAATGTTAATTATTTTATCTGATGGAAAAATTATCCAAAGTTATGTTTTATTAAAAAACATTTATTTATTCTTTTGAAACTAAATCATTTAGATTTTTTCGGATGAAAAATCAGTGAGAGATCACGTTTTTCTAATCAAAAATATTTGAAAATAAATTATTTATATTTATATTATATATAAATTATTATTTATACATAAAAAAAAAAAACCTGACGAGAAGACGTGCTCCTGGATACTGTCCTTCCTCATGCCTGACATGTCATTATTTTGTTTATTATTTTATCCTATTTGCTGATTGTCACATACTGCTGACAGGTGCAAATCAATAAATAAAGTGAAAAAAAAAATTATTTATAGAATATAAAGTGACGCCAATGTTTATAAGCAATAGTTTACGCAGGAATTTTTAAAGCTAAAATTAGGTTGGGAGAGGGATCACCTCAAAAAACGCTATATATATATATATATATATATATATATATATATATATATATATATATATCTATGTATATAATTTAATTTGAAATGAATCGGGTTTTAGGTCCTTAAAATCCGAATCATTTAAAATAAAATTATAATATAAAAAGGTCGATGAATTAAATTCTTCTATACAATGATAAAAATAAAAAATCTGGTGCGGGCAACACACGACTTTCACTTACCTCGATTTTAAAAATCGATGAAAGAATTTTCAAATACAGTTAGAGATAAAAATACGTGAAACTATTAAGGAATTAATCAAATTGAATTTATATAGAAACATGTGTTTTATTAAAAAATCTATTATATTATTATCTAAAATAATCAGTTAGTTTTATCTTCTTCTCATCACTCTCTATTAACTTCTAAAAGCTTGTGTATGAGATGATATTTTTTCTAAAATCTTTAGCTTTCCAACGGTATATCATACATGTATATTACTGCTCTTATGTTCAAAAACGAAAAATGTCATTAAAAGTATATTTTTTCTGTTTTCTCCTTTAGTTGGGTATCGAATTTATTCAATTTATATATTTACCTGTTTTTCATCGGCGTTAACAAGATAATCTAGTTATTATTATTGAATCTAAAAAATTAAAGGTACTTTAGAGGAAGAACTATTACTAGCGAGTTTAATCAAAATCGTCGGAACCGTTTTTGAGAAATCCAAAAAAGGTGCAAAATGCATATAAAGTGCCTCTTCTGGTAAGCTCATTTGATGAAAAAAGTTTTGTCACGTTCGGGCGTATAGTTGTCTTAATATGAAATTTCAGTTTCATAGGACTTACCGTTTTCCGCCCGGGAGTTACCACACACACACAGACACACAGACACACACACACACACAGACCTTTTTGCGGACTTGGTTATTGGATCAGGAGACCTAAAACGTGTATTTCCGTTGAAAACTGGAATTCGAAAATTTTCACGATCGCATACTTTCCTTACTATATATAGTAAGTGAAAGTAAAAATTAAATAATACAATGATACGCGCAATACTACGCGTCGGATTTTAACGGTTTTCACTATAATTTAGGGCATCTTTCTGAAGGTTTGTAAGTAGAATAGATTACAATAAAGTGTTTTTTTTTTAGTTGTAGAAAAAAAGGCATCAAAAGTAGAAATACAGACGTATAATATAATGCTGGAAAACGCAGGATTTTAGAAAACTTAATATACAATAAAGTAAGTTGTACAAGTTTTCAGAAAGTTGTTTTATCCGCATAAACATGTGGACATATATTTGTATTATTATTCTGAGGGATGTTATGGTTATTCAGTTTTCAGTTACATTCTTCCAGAAGGAATTAATGATTTTAGATATATAGTACTACTAAATCGTACGTAAGTTGTTAAAAAAAAATGAAAAGTTATAAATGCATTAACTAACATTGCTATTAATTATTTCTACTTTAAGTTTGTTTTATGAAAAGATATGTCCCATATAAACTACAAGGGAACTTAATTAAACTTTTAAAATGTATTTAGAAACAGTAAATTTGAAATATAAATTAGTAATAAAAAATAAAATAAAAACCTGCTTTGATTTGTTGGCCAATTTAAGTTTCCAACATCTGCCGATGATTAACTATGATAATGAATAGACGTTATATAGTACACATGATTCCAGAAGGATAACCTTTTAATTGGTCAAACTGAACTTTTTTAAATACAAATGACGCCAGATTTAAATTGTACCCATGGGAAGCAAGGACGGGTCGCAAGTATTAGACCAAGGCGTGTTCAGCCTTGTCGTCATGAAGAGAGGCGATTAAGTTGAAAATATAAGTGTTTCTTTTTTTCCTAAATCTCTCTAGATACATATTTATTTGAAAATTGAGTATGTTTTTTTATGAAAAAGTTTTTTTTTTAATAAATGTTATTTCCGCCACCAAAAATCGAGGATTTTATGATTTCTTAAAATGGATTACAAATAAACTAGAGCATGAGAATGGGCCAGTATCCCTTCCCAAACAGAACAGGAACGTAGCGTGTAAAGCAGCAGCCGGAGGAGTAGGAACAATCGCTAATGAATCGAACATGGTGAGAGTGTAAAAATGTTCAAGAAAGGTACATCGCTCCTTTCCGAGTTTGCTCAAGCTTGCGCAAGGTGGCGATTTGAGTCAGCTAATAGCCGTGAGTCAAACGACAAGCAATGTGGAACAAGCCCGTCCCATGTTTGACTCTGGCTATCTTTAGTCAATACTCTGTTGCTCTCTAAATGATGGTTGCGACACGAGCGTTGACGCTAAAACTGAGAAAAAGACGATTATGCAGTCCCTATCTACCTTTCTTTACTTTTCAAATTTACTTATAGGTTACTTGAAAGTTTCTATTCGCGCCAAGGAAGAAGGTGTATACTCCAGATATTCAGTACTTCTAATCCTCGATTCTTACCCTCAGTTTTTTTCTTTTTACTTTCCCTTCCTTTAAATTAAATTCCTTTCATAATCTAGTAAAAAGGTATGTTTATCCTCTCGGCTCTGGTTTAACTTTTATTACATGAAATGTCCGAGATGGTCCAAAAATTACAAGAATACATCAACAGCATCAATTTATGGACCGTCAACAAGTATCGGCAACTTATACCGAACTTTTATGAGCAAGTACCCTCGCGGGCCGTGTGTGTGAGCTATGAGGCTCTACTAAACCATCGAATTCCTCTCGTATCCAATTCTTACAATCCAAAATCCTTCGGAAAATCCTTAATGCTCCTTAAGTCGATGAATATGCAGAAGTTCAAATGGCAAGAGTTCTTCGACAGCCATCCCAAAGAGTTTTATCAGTGTGGGATCGATCAATTTGCTAGTAGATAGCTAATGATGGTAGATAACTATGGACTATACTTTCAGTATTAATTTTATTTTATATCTAATAAATAATAATACAAATATTTGCTTGAAAAACAGTAATTTATTTTTACATCTCATTAGAGAATAAAAAACATAGTTTGATTTGGAAGCAGAGTTCACTATATATAATTTTTTTAATGATAAGTATATTCGACTACTTCACACTTACTGGACAAACGCTCAAACCTTCCACTTAAGTACAAAAGCCTCATCTACATGACTATCATAAGACCGATATGGACTTACGGAGTAGAGATTTGGGGCTCTACTAAACCATCAAATTCTTCCCGTCTCCAATCCTTACAATCAAAAATCCTTCGAAAAATCCTCAATGCTCCTTATTTTTTCACAAATAAACTCATTCATAAAGACCTTAATATTCGATATGTTGCTGACTTAGCCCGAACCAGGTACCATTCCTTCCAGGAAAAAGTCCATTCCCACAACAATCCATTAGTTTCAATCCTTGCTTCCTCTTCAATCCCTGATAATCCTCCGAGGCGTCTAAAAAGAAGATGGCCACAGGACCTTTTAGTTTAGAATATTTTTAGAGTGCTGCCACTGGGTAGTGTCTCTACATGTATTTCATGACAGTTTTATATATTACCATCACATTTACTAGATGTATTTTTATTTAATGGGGGGATATGGGTATCAGCTATGGGGAGCCCGTAGCTGAGTGGCCAGTCCCGGCGGGGCTTTTATAAAGATGTAAAAAAATGGGGATTCACTCACAACCTCTCCCCCGGGAATGTGAGACCCGTCAGTCAAAAGGTTGCCATTCACAAAATTAGTCGTAGGGAGTGATGATCCTGCACTAAAAATAGCATCATGAAACGTGAGTGTAAACTCGCAGGAGTTTACACCGCGAGGCCCAGGGCCTACACGGCCTGTCGCGCCACTGAAAAAAAAAAAGAGAACGTAAATATCAATAAATATGTTTAAAAAACAAAACAATACTTTTCTCTATTTTTTGTTTTATTATTTGTATTCTTTAATGTAGTATATTACCTTGTATGTATTGAGGATACTGAGGGATGGAAACTCTTTATTACTATTATATTAATTAAATAAAAGTTAATAAGCCTTTCTCGGCAAAAGATCAAAAGGCGTTTACCTAAATCCATGGGGGCTCCTAGCGATACCTCAGGAAACTTCCCCTAGACGCTAGGACAAAGGACCCCCGGCTTGAGATGCTTTCCATATCAGCCCCGCCCGAGGTGACGACGATGAGCAGAAGATTCGGATGAGTCAGTCGGGTTCTATCCTCAAGGAGTCAAGTTCTATCCTCAAGAAGAGGCAGTCTTATTCCGTCCTCAAGAAGTTGTGAGCCGGTTTCCATCTAGAAGAAGAGATGTCCGTCTTGGGGTCAGAGAGAGCAGCTGGAAGATGAAGCCTAGAAGTAGCGCCTAAGATTCCACCTTCGCCAGCCGACTTAGTGTTGTAAAGGTATTTCTTTTTGTAATATTGTATGGCAAAGGTAGTGGTGAAGGTAGTATTCTCAATCAAATCTCTAACCAATGTATTATATAGTGTATATGTGTAAGTTAATAATTATAATAATGTATTAATTGAATCTTGTTTATTTTAATCTTATCCTGTATGCCATCTATTGGATTGGTAAACATAATACATTTGGAAAGAAGATCCAATGGTATCATTAAATATAGTTTACATATCGATTAAATATATCAAGTAAGCTAGTTTTTAAAGGTACCGCTGCCTTAGAAAAGCAGCCAATCAAAAACATAGCAATATATGTATGTGTGTAAGTGTGAATATGTGTATAAATATGTATATGTATATAGGTGTGTAAAGGTTTATATGTATAAATCCATATGTAATATAATTTATTATCCATAAATGCTCTTTATAATAAGATAAAAATTTTATAGCCTGTAGTTAAATCTATTATTGCACATTAATATTATTCTTAGGGTACTTGCTGTTCCAAAATATTTTTTTTTTTCATTTCCTTTCATTACAATGGTTAATATTGGGGTAAAAGTTGTTATCCTGTTATCCTTGATCAACTGCTTTGTTATCCGTCAACGAAAACAATAATCATACAATAATAATATTCACTATCCTGTAAACCTTAAGTGTTGCTCAGCAGATTCTTCCCTATGGTTACTAACAACAAACTAAGTATAACCATATTTGAACCTGTCCTACATGTATTGTACTCGGTCCACAATACCGCTTTGGCTCCAGGTTCAGCAAAAAGTGGATGTTGTAATCATACGATTTATTTAGTATTTTCTATCATCCGATTTTACTAAAGGCATAGCAGATGTCAACCTTCCTCTCTCTTTCCCAAAGTGTCTTGACTTTCTAGTAATTTATTGTCTCTACCTCTATAAAATAAAATGATCTCATGTATTTTATTCTTTGTTTATGATTAGCTATAGCTCCATTATTTTCATATATTATTTGCTAGTATTAATTACCTTACTCATTGATCACCTAAAAAACGTCTCAATAAAACTTTTCACCCTCTTATACGCCTTTCTAATAGCACTATAATGTTTGCTTTTCTTTTTAAATTTTTTTTTTAACAAGCCAAACTTCAAAAACAAACCACAGAAAAAAAATACAGGAATGTGTCTTTTCATGCACCAGTATGAAATCGAATGGATATATATCGCCACAAACAGATTCATGAGCTTTATTAATAACAAAATATGCAGTTCAGTGGAACTGATGTAGAGTATTGCAAGAGTTTGACAAACCAAGACATTCAACTAAGTCGTAATTCTAGCCAATAGTATTCAATTAGAGATAATATAAACATTATTAAAATTAATTGAGTGTTTATATTAATTTCTTAAGCTTTAATAATGTTAATTAATCTTGCCTAAGAATACAACTTAATTGACTCTTTTGGTTCTTAAATTCTCAAATTAATCATCTCCAACTCAAATGTATTACAATATGTTATCTACAACAGTTCATGTCTCATTAATCAAGTCTTGTTATTCCTAACTAATATGTTAATCAGGATAGATAATTGTTTATACTGATGGAATTAGCGGTGAGTCACTAATGCATCGTTTCTAAAGCACAACATGACATCAACCACAAACCAATCTATTTCAAACAACACTGCGTAGTAGTCGATCCGGGCAGCTATGAAAACTTTTGTCTATTTGAAAATCGACAAATGGTTAAAAAGTTAAACCAACACTTTGGTGCCCCTAACCCTATAATTTGGCCATTTGAGGCGAAGAGGGATAAGATCTGCAGAGAAGTGCGAAGTCATAGGCTCCGCAGAGTCCTGAGAAAATGAACCACCGTAGTCATAGGTCCGTTTCAGGCCTTCCCATATTCCCATGAGATATGTCCTTTTATCCTGGCCTAAAAAGAGTAAAACAAAAACCATATCTGGCAGTTTTGACAGCCTTCAAATGGTTCAAAGTTTCCGAATTTGAGATATTTCTGTTACTTACAGATCTTGAAAAGGAAGAACATATGAGATGATTTTTGAGTTAATCTCAAAAATCAGCTCATATGTACTAAATTTTCATTTTCCATCACAAAAAAAGAAAATGAAAGTTTTACCTCTACCACCTATGAAGGGTCTTGAGTTCAGTACAAAAGACACTTTTACTATTTTAACAACTATGTAAAGAGGTTATTAAGCCTTCATCACGCTCAGCCAGATTCCCCCCCCCCTCCAAATTTGGGTATCTACTTTATAGAGGCTGGGTGTGCCCAGGGTGGTCACTATACCCCAGGGCTGCTCTAAGGCTAATATAATAAATAATTCTGCCTCAGCAAGGGTTCGAACCCGGGACCCTAAGAATAGTAGAATAGTGCTCTATCCACTAACCTAACCACGATCTGGCTTATGATAATTTATTCTCTTGTTTTCTTCACATTCCAACATGTTTGTAAAATAGCATTAAAATTTAAACATGCTATGTAGCAAGTAAAATTGATTTATAAAGAATTGAGGAAAATTTTAGTTGTGTATTTTTTACAGCCTATTCATTCCTTAATTTTGAATTCGAGAACCGACTATTTCAATTAATTTTCTTTTCAGTAATTTTCAAGGGACTAAATTTAACCAGTTCGAGGTATACAGGAAAAAAATACCAGCAGTGTAAACGCTTTTAAATGATTTGTATATAAGCAATAATATAATAGTAAAAGTTCATGATCAAGTTTTGAATTCAATTTCAATTTGATTAAGTTATGATAATTAATATTTCTTATTATTAGCTCATTTTGAGAATCACTTGAAATATGTGAATTTTGGGCTATTTTGTAAACAATAAAATATCCTAAACCACGTAGAAAAACCGTACACATATACGAATAAAGTGTTAAAAGACCACCATGCAATGAAATAAATCTAAATTAATCAAATACTAAAACTTTATGATTTAACCAGACCATAAAACGAAAATTGATATGGTTTCACAAATACAAACTGTGAGGTATGTGAAAATTATTTTAATATTGAAGTCATTTTTTAAAATTCTTTTCTAAAATAAAATTTTCGTCGCTAGTTAAATGATAAAAATACTCCAAGAAATATTTTTTTCATTTTTAGAGTAAAATAAAATGTTATTCAAATCAAAATATTTAACAAACTAGTTATTAATCGCCATTAAAACACACGAAAAATAAAATCTCTTATTTATTTCTGTGCTTAAAAAAAAAAAAAAAAAATTGTCTTACAAAGAAAAATTATTCTTTGTTCATTTAACGTCACTTTAATGCTACTGTGGCTAATCAGATGATGCCTACACTGACTCTGAAATTTCGCCTATTCAGGTCTAATTAGGATAGGAATCTTTAACGAGTACATCTCACAGGCTGGGGACCACCTTTTTATTTCGCTTCCAAAGGACGGCATAACTAAGGATTTACTATTCCTATTAAGAGATCCTATTTTCATTTGCCGGATATAAACCCGTGATCTAGGGCATAGAAGGTTGGTATGCTAGCCACTACACCACAATCTAAGCCGTTTATACTACAATATAATATGCAAATAAATTTTTAAAAAATTGGCATACAAAAAACATTGAAATATATTTTTTAAAGTTTAATATAAAAAATATTGATATACGTTATTGATCTACAATGTTTCTCGCAAACTGAAGTGAGCATATTATTTATCTTTTTTTTCCCTTTAATATTTAGGAAAATGCTTGAAATAATAAAAATATCGATTCTATTAAATTTCTTCGCTAACTGAACTATAGATTTTTATTTCACTTTTTATGGCGTTCGATTTCATTTTATGGCGTGACAGGCCGTGTGGACCCATGACCGCGCGGTTTAATCTGCTGGGAGAACACTCACTCGTTACTCGATGACATTTTTGTAGGGTAGGGTCGTCACCTAGGCCTATTTATTATAAACATATTTAACTTTACTACTTTTCATTACTTGTATATTACACCATTTATTACTTTTATTTATTATAAAAGTCATTGTTGTCGGCTCGCGCCTAGCAATCACCCGAAAGTTGGCCTAAAATTTAGACAGAAACGTTGGCACAATAAATTAGTTTCGCTTTATTGAAGTGTTTGAATGACTGCATCCTCAACCAACGTCTTCTTCATTATATTGATTATAAATTATAGTCTAGGAAATATCAAAATCGAAATTGAATAGCGAATCAACTAAATCAAAAAACTAACCTAAAATCTTCAATCAGATAGATAATTTCATTTTTTCTATAACTTTTTAATATTGTAGAACAAATGAATGATAATATAAACAGTCTTTTAAACTACTAATATCTACAATATTTGCAAATTACACTTCAATAACATTTTAACAGAATCATTACTTAGTATTTTATTTATTTTTTTTTTTTACAACTTCTCATTTATTTTATTGCAACATGAGGAAACCGCGTGATTGAAGGTGATGACAATTCCCGCTACGGGAGCTAAATAAAAAGTCCAAGAAGGGAAATATTGATTAGTCAAATAGGATATAAAAAGAGCCATCAGAGTTTTATGGCTGTGTAGGAAGCGATAACGATTTTACAACCCCTATAAAATCCCGAGAATGCTCAACCCCATTGAGCCCTTAGCCAGGCTACACTAATTACTACAACTATTTACTACTGGCGGCTTCATTGATAGGGATGCCATGTTGACATCCACTCCAAAACCAATAACTTCATCTCCATCGGAACCATTCCAAATATTCTCCCCTTCCCCTCCCGGTGGTTTGTTATCCTTATTATCGGGGGAGTTAGGGCACAAAGGGATGATTGAAATGCTCCGGATGGCTGGAGTGCTTTTTGATTTTGATCATCCATATGGATTATCGGCACACGTAAAATCATTTATATAATAATAAATTCTTTATTATTCTGGGTCATGTCCCTTTAGATAACATTTAAAGACTGTAGAAAATGAGCTTCAGAGTCTTGAAGTAAATTAATTTATATAAAAAAGTTTAAAATGAATTATATAAAATAGACATATGTAAATGAGAGGGAAAAAAATAAAGCTTATTTATAATTATATTGTGATTTAATTACCATTAAATGATTAAATATGCGGGATTTAAAGTTAGAAAGAGAGATGGAATGGTGGATGGAAAGAGAAATAGAGCTCCATTGGATTGAGGATCGAACGAGAAAAGATCTGTCGAAATTTGCAGTTTGGTGGGCCGTAGGTATAAATTTGAAAGCCTGGAGCGTGTATAATGGGGATGGACAGAGGATTCAAATTGTATAAATTCAAAAATATATGATGGAGGGCGGGATTGGATAACTTGATATAAGAATTACACAAAGAAATATTTGCGACGATTGGAAGGGTAGAGCCACTGCAACTTACCATAAAATTGGTATACGGAGGTGCACCTGGGGACCACGAATATGAATCAAACAAAGCAATTACTTTTATATATACACACATATGTACAGATTATTTAGTGTAAAACTCTCAGTGGTCGATAATGTATATCAAATAAGCAAAATAGTTCCTTTAAAAGAATTACGCCAGTTTTGTCAATTTTATTAAATATGCTGACAGATTGGTTATATTTGATTTTTTTCTAAAATATTACTCAATATGGTGTTGTTAAAATAGAATTTTTATTACTATAAAGAAAAGATTTAAAGTGTCTAAACCACTTTGCCAACCAGTATGGCATAGTGGTTTAGACACTTTGTTCTTCATTTACCTGTTCATTAAATGATTCAAATTGAGAATTCTGTTTTAGAATAATTCTTATTAGTTTCCTCAAGAGAGCGGGGAAAAACTTGGTCTTGTCTTGGTATTGTCTATCGTCCTTTCAATATTAAAAAGCAGACAACAACTCTCAATACATTTGACACTCAGTGTATATTGTCATCCTTCTAACGTTTTTTTACCTGCAGGCCTCGGCTAACGAAAATTCTGTGTATGCACTTAATTTCGAATCTTTTGTAATCAGAAGGCATACTTTCTGGAAGCCCCTCTTAAACAAATTGTATTTCCCTCTTAGTTATGTTATCCTGCGGATTTCGGAAGCTGGTCTGAGGCCGGATCTAAATAAGCCGGACCTGCAGGCCAAGACATGTCGCTACAAGTTCTGCCTGGCTCAGGGTTCACAATGTTTCCGAACTCAAGCTATATTCTATTAAACCTTTCATTTGAATATTCCTTAATATAATATGAGGAGATTCCTCTGCATCGACCTATGCCATTGGATTTAATGGAATCGGAATCTGTACAAGACTGAAACATAAACGTTAATAAATTCTTCTAAAATGTAGAAGCTTCAAGTACGAAAATGAAAAAAAAAAAAAACTATTTAATTTTATTAAGAACAGTATATTACGTCATGTATAGGTTGAAAAAAACTACGCATGCAATTAAAATGTCATTAAAAAAATTAAAAATAATAATTTGTATAAAATAATATCAGTTCACTTAATAAACAGTTCAGCTAACTCAACATTGCTATGGCCAATAATCAATCATTATTATATCGGCGCACAATCTCATAACTGAGTAAGTATTATTGGAAAAAAAAATGTAAACAATAAAATGTTGCTATTGTAAGTAGAAAGATAATCCAAACGGTCTTTTGAAGTGCAACCATTATCACGTAAATTGTAACTACAAATTATCTATTTATTCAAATTATAGTATTCTGAAACTATTTCCGTATTTTAGCCAGCCAAAAATTATAGGTTCACAATATTTTGGTTTCAAAATATTTCTAACTCAAGCAAAACGTTATCAACCTAATTAGTTACGTTTATTAGTCATTTATTAAAGGGGCCAATAAACGTATCAGTATCAAATAGATAATCTATACCACTGGATTTAATTGAATCGAAAACTACTGTACAAGATTAAAACATAGACGTTGATAAATTTTATTGAAATTTTTTTTAAATTTTATTTATTGTAATTTACAACTGTATCATACAACACAATGAGTAAATATGCAGAGTGAAAAAAAGTCTTGAAAATGTCTTGAGAAAGAACTACACAGTGGTAGCACTTCACTAACTATTTTAAGGCAGTAGGTCCCGAGGCCACCTTCTTTTCAATCGCCTCACAGGGTTATCAGGAATATCTAAGGAAGATAGATTACGGACAAGTACCTTTGTGTGGGCAGTGAGTTTAGAATAAAAAGATGTCTATATATCTCGGGTTATGTCTGTAATAAATGGGATGTTTAGGTCATTATTAAGATGGAGTTGATTTGTGACAAAATAAGGGGCATTCTGGATTTTGGATTGTGTCTTCGAGCAGTTTCTTGTCGATTCAGTCTGTTTTATCTTTTGAAAAGTAGAAGCTTCATATATATATATATATATATATATATATATATATATATATATATATATATATATTATTATTATTATTATTATTATTTGTATATTGAGTATATATTAGGTATGGGTTGAAAAAAAAAACTATAATGAAATGTGATTAAATAAAAATAATAATTTACAATAAATAATATTTGTTCACTCAATAAAAAGTAAAGGAAACTCAACATTGCTATGGCCAATAATCAATGATTATTAATATACTGGCGTACAATATCATAATTAAGTAAATATTATTGCAAAAAAAAAAAAAATCTTTTGAACAATAAAATCTTACTTTTGTAAGTAGAAATATACAAAAGGTCTTATGAAGTGTAAACATAACTTGAATTTCAATTGAAAATTAAATATTTATGTATTCAAATCATAGTACTTTGAAACTGTCGTAAATAAAAAATAAAACAATCACGGCAGTAGAAAGGGAAATGCCACAGGCAAGGAACGGGTTCAAGCCCCCGTATTTCCGGAAGGTAAGTAGGTACATTGAGAAGTACTTTTCAGGTATGGCAATTAACGTTAAGAGGTATTACTGGCTGACCACAGCCACCTTTTCGACTACTGTAATTAATAAGCCTTGTAAATTTTCTGGAATTTTCAGACTGTGTTCGATTGAAATTCAATTACAATTTATTAAACTTAACAATTAGTGTTACTTTTTAGGTTCTCTTTAAATAAAACAAGGGATCCAGATTAGATTAGGTTATATATTTTATGGACACTCAACAGTCAAGGTTATTAGTGTCCTGTTTGAAAATTGGGTTTTGATCACGGTAGAGGGTATGTTTTGTTTAGATCTGGAATCAGTATATAATTTGCATGTTGTTACAAAATGTTTTAGTATCAGAGGCATGTTGTTACAGAATGTATTAGGGTCAGAGGCATGTTGTTACAATATATTTTAGTGTCTTACATGTTATTATTATTAGTGGTCCAGTGTTTCATCTGGTAACCTGAATTGAATTCCTGGAGCTCCATATCCTATTCCTTGCCCACTCTTCAGATCTTGATTTTTTGAAAGACGTTTTTCAGATTGTTTCTTGAAAAATGATATGTTGTTGATTGAAAAATAAATTAATATGGTTATCTATTCTATTTCTTTGAGAACAAAGTGATTGTGCTAAAGCCCGAAAATGTTTATTAACCATTGGGTTATTCGGTACGTATTCTTAAATTGCATTGCAAATCATGGGCTTGTTTTTTGCAAATAGTATAATTGAATATACAATCATTGTGTCTACAATTAATTAACTTATTTTTAAGCCTCCATTAATGCATTTTTAGTCCCACTGCGGCTCCCGGCAAAGCCATTTCCCATTTCCCTCCCCCAAAGACCATTAGGGACGTAATAGAAATAAAAAGCTGCTTTTCCAAGAGTGGCAGTAGATAGTGAGTGTATAACGTCACTAATCCTTTTGACTCGGGTCTCACCACAACTAAGCAATAATTTTATGGTAGTTATTTGCTTTTCTTAACTTCAGTTGGCTTCTCCCTCCGTCCCTTAATAGTTCTCTAATGGAAATGGTATTAAAGGCGCCGTATTTACCCTCACATCTTTTTTTTATAACTCATCCCTTCTTTGAGGTACAAAAAGTATTTAATATCCCACCTCGGCAGGGAACAGCTTTAAATTATAATTAGTTAATGCCTAACCGAGGAAACGCATTTTAGTTTCAATCTCTTTCTCTATTCCCTCTTCTTTCTATGTTTTCATTATTTTATTTCTTCGTATTTTTTACTTTTTTTTTTTTTTTACTTTATCATTCTAAGAAATACCCGTCGCTTTGTTTGAACCTTGATTAAGAAATGCAAAAAAATCTTCATAAACGAATCTTTAATTGATAATTCATAGTCATAAGAATGAGCCTCGATTCATAGAAACGTTTCTGCAATGTGAAAATACAGCACCACTAATATTAATTTCGCGAATATCCTCAGAAAGATTTATATATACGATCCCAAAAAGAACGGTTATAATTTTTTTTGTTGATTAGTAAAATACAATTTTTTAAAGCATCTCTGCAACATATGAAAGGTCTTGGGTTCAGTAAATACAGAGACTTCCTAAATTTTCTAGGCCAACGGGTGTACAAGGAGTTGATTATGCCCAAATCACACTCGGCCGCCAGGTTTTCCCTCTATTTTCGGGTACCCACTTTATTTATAGCCATGGTGTTTCTCGAGAGGGTCTCTCCACTCCAAGGCTGAAATAACAATAATTATTCTGCAACAGCCCTGGGTTTCGAATCCGTGTTCCTGAGAAGAAATAATCTGATATATCCTCTAGACTACGCCACTCACTATATACAATGAAATAAATTATTCTGGAAATATGCAGTTATAAAGTAGCTTTAAGTGCTAATGCTAAAGTCACAACCCCTCACTATAACCGAGCGTTCTAAACCTTAGACCTCTGGCATTATATATATAAAGTGCTAATAAAAAACTATTAATGTAATTTAATAAAATAAGGGAAGGTGAATATAATGGGAAGAGGGGAACGGCGTTACTGTGGTTAAATTAGTGGACTACCGATCGTGGTGTGGCTGAATAATCATTTGTTCTGTTATTTCAGTCGTACGTCGATACTGTTGAGAGAGATCCAACAAGGGTTCACCCAAACACAATAAAGTGGGTACTCAAATATTGTTGGAAAACCTTGTGGTTAAGCATGATATCCTTCAAAACAGTCCTTTCTTTAAAAGTCACTGCCTTCGAAAGAATATAGTAAAAAAAGTGATATGCCAAGATATAAAAAATATAATTTAGGCTGAAACCAGATAATAACAAGCTGACAAGGCTGGTTTCAGCCTAAAGTATATTTTCTATATAATGTGACAATGTATATATATTTTCATGTATGCAATAGACAGGACAGATTAAAGGATCCTTGAAAACGGCAAGATCCTAATGGGGTTCACACAAACAAAATAAAGTGGGTCTCAAAAATTGTTGGAAAATCAGGTGTAGAGCATGATATCCATCAAAACAGTTATTCCTTTAAAAATCGATGCCTTCGAAAGAGTATAGTAAAGAAGGTGATTTGGCCAAAATCACCCGCCAGATATTTCCTCAATAAAGTTTACAGGCTGGATTGATTCACAGCCGATGACTGAAAATAAGTAATAAACTGCCACTTCCTAAGTCGAACCCGTATGGAATTTAGTTCCCAACCCATTGCATTTCCCCACTCTCTTCTGCTTTAATGAGATTTTTTTTTTTTTCAATAGAAATTATATCTATGTTAATTTAAGGAATTACCTATGTTCGCAGTAAATTTTAAAGTTACATATTTTAAGCTTTGGATTTTACCGCACTTTCCTGAAGTACCCGTGTAATTGAAGAATATACAATATATAGACATACATTCATAGTTATCTCGCTGTTCCATTCCAGAATAAAGAGTGAAAAAAAACCCACGTGTAAGAAGGTGTTAGGTCGAGATTACGATCAGCCGCCAGGTTTACCCAAACTTTTGGGTACCGACTAATAGAGAGGCTAGATGTGCCCCAGGAGTCCATACTCTAGGGTCGTTCTACGCCAGAAGTAACAGAATAACTAATTCTGCCACAGCCTTCTGGGTTCGAACCCAGGACCCAGAGATTAGTGGACCAGTAATTTACTCATTAGACAAAGCCGCTACATAAAATAAAGAGATAAATTTGGGTAAAATCTTATTCGGTAAGAAACTCTAATCTTTAGTTGTTTTTAAAAGTAAACTTTTATAGTTATTCCGTGGTATTGGTTCGTTATTATATCAAAAGCGTTATATATCAAGTGCTCAAATAAAAGCTGTATTTTCGATAAGCTGTTTCATGCTCTTGTATTGAAACAAAATAGATAGACAGTCGTTTCTCGTTTTATTTTTTGTTTTGTCGGTTATCCTATGATCTTTTCCGCTGGTGGACCCCTTCAATTTGGACGGTTTTGACCTAGCATTTGAAGCTCCCCCCGAAGATAGAAGACTACCAGGTGCGGCTAACTGTAATAGAGCGACGAGGACTATTTGGGTCAGTTGGGAGGGCGGTAGGTAGAGCGAGCCGTGTCCAATGTAGCTGCGGTAGGTAGGATGAAGTCATCAGCCCAGGGGCCAGCCTCTAATCACAGCCCTCTCTCCGACACCTTTTTTTATCTCCATCTTTCTCTCTCTGTATATATGTATATGTATACCGGTTGTATATATGATATGTTCCACTCCAACACAACATATTGCAACTTCATATAACCCATCATTATCAACGTATAATTCATCTCCTTCTTTATTGATGGCATTAACATATCCTGTAGCTTAAAATGGTACAATATCCTTGCATTTTAGTAAAATCTTCTCAACAAAATTGTATTTTCCTTCTCTCTTAGATTCCTTGCTAAGGTAGCCAGTTCTGCGGTCACTTCATGAGAACGCAGGTAACGTTTGCGGTTTAGGAGGTTTGTCTATCATTATACTATTATAGACGTAGTTTCTAAAACCGCGAACCAAATCATTCAATCTATCAATTACTTCGCTATAAGTCATTGCCAATCATCTTTAATTAAACGACAGCATTGCTTTTACTGATATTACATGATACGCTACCCTTCATTTGTTAGCTAATAATGATTGTTATTTTCCTGGGCACTTTAGCATTCTTTTTTATAGGAAAATTTGTTCATATATAAATAATATACTTTATGTATATTTTAATACATGTCTATTATATATAATGTATCGAATTTTAATATTTTTTTAATCACTACTTTCTCTTTTATTCCTGACAACCTTTCGAGATGACAAAAAAAAATAAAAAAATATGGAGTTCTACCGATCGATAGTTTCTCTACATATGAAACATATAATTATACCATTATACGAATTTTTGTTATCAATACCGTTGGCACTCTTTAAAAATTAAAAAAACCTACTGTTGTGGACTGTATAATAAAAAATAAATTTAAATTTAGAATTTGCCCAGAATAAGGGATCTACAAAGTAGTTTACAACCGAATTTACGATAGACTGCTTACCTAAGGGTCGCCTGCTTCCTGACTTGCTGAACAGGCCCGCTCTGGCTCGGCAGTTTCCTCCAGGTGTTCCTGATTTTCTCTTGCAAACTTAAGAGACCGTAAATTCATAAATTGAAGTCCATCCATCGTGAGCGGTAGCCGTATGTAACCATACATCGTCACGGATTACACAATTACAACAAAATCTCAACTCACAGTGAGGCTTGAAAAAAACAAAAGACAGTCTAACTAACAGGTGTGATGTATACGGCTCACCCTAATTAAATTTTAATTTAAATAAATCTAAAAAATTATTATTATTATTATTTTTACTTTTTACCGTTATGTTTTTTAATAAACGATTATTCGATTATTATTGCTTGTTTATTTTAGTAATCCAATGCATTTTTTTTTTTTTTTATCACCCTAAGCTTTATTCTGTGCTGGAACCTCCCAGGAAGGGTGCTGAAAAGGGTCCTCCTATCTATGCCGACTCTATCCCGAGATCTTAAGTTGGGTCATCTTCCACTTCTTGTCCCACTACCTAGACCAATTTTCCTGAAGATTCGATCTCATCCACTCCAGTGAAGTGTCCTCACCAAATGAGCCTTCTGTCTTCATGTTATTCATTCTTGATCTCCTCTAAGAAAAGAAAAACTCTCCCTTTTTTGTCTTTTTGAAGAATCATTTCATCTAATCATTCACAGGCCCTTCTTTTGCCCTATCAATTTCTAATCAGCTTAAAGTTTTTACGGGTTGGATGTACCTCCGTATTTTTTTTTTATTTACGTTTTTATTTATTCTCACTTTGTTTTAATCTCTTATGATCCTACTTTTTAAGATTTCGAATCGTTCAAACCAACTGATATGTATCAAAACTAAAGCGCCCCTAGGATTCTGAAATATTTCTGACATTAGGTTGCTTAAACCTTACCACACTTATCATATTGAAATAATTAATAAAATCTTGCCCCCATATTACTTAGATAAATGCCTACATAATTACTCTTTCGTCTTCGTGTCAGCTTATGTTAACACAGCTATTTAATAAAATACTCAATTATACTGCAAATCTATTATGGTTTTAGGGAAATTATAGCACGTTGTGTTATAAGGAACCCAATATAGTTGGGCCGCACTGCTTTATAAATAAAGTATTTTCAGCCTTACTCTCTTCCAATGTTTTCCTTCTGACCAAATTCAAGTAATTATCATTCGCAAGCATTTTTTCCCTCTTTTTTCCTTAACCCATCCTAAAGAGTGGACAAACCTTCGAAGCGACAAATCTCGCTTCAAAGAAAAGGACAAACCTCTTTCAATCAGTACATCAAATATGTTACCAATTCAATCCTTAAAAAAAAAAATTCAATCCACCTTTAAAAAAGGTCCTGTAGATCTTCCTCGTATCGTCTCTAAAGGAAATTAGTAACTCTTTACATCCTTCTCGTGTCTGCGATCACCTACGATTCAAAGCTATAATTCATTCACAAAAAAACGAAATCTCGCCTTTGTGCCTTATATATCACAGAAAAACATTCCATAGAACCAAAATATATAAACACTTTTCCGTTGAACAACTATTTTGAATTCCTCCATTTTCAGTAACTTCTTACTTTCCAAACAGACGCTTATTAAGAGAGCCAATAATAATCCAACAGTTACCAATAGCAGTTTACTCTAAAGTATTAATTGATATACTGTTAATGTTTTAGTTTTTCAATAGGTGTACGCAATACACATTTTCTATACATAAAATAGTATTAGGTATTTATTTCTTATGTTATTTGTTTAACTATTATAAATAAAAAGATTTGTTTTATTATTTTTTTTTTTTTACATTATTGATGTTAAGGTTTAAAATATGGTATTAATTCAATATTAACTTTATCTGTTGGCCAGCCGGATTATTTTTAAGTTATACTTAAAGAACAACCTAATATCAGAATTTATGTTCCCTATTTATCTAAAACCTAATACGACCTCGTAAACGAATATCCAAAAAGAAAATCAAGGAATAAAAAAATTTCTGTAGGACAACTATCGCACGGTGATATTTTCTTAATTCGCTTCAACTCAATAAAAACAATATCTAGTTATTAAAAAAATATCCCCATACGATATTAGGACTAATTGATAAATGCACAAAATAATAATTAATCTATGTTTCACATTAAATAAAATGGATCGTTTATCACATTTATGATTGGGTAATTTATTTTTTATCAAAACATAACAGATCATCCGATTTTACAAATAGCATCTTGATGACATTATTCTTGGTATATCGGTGATCTCATGTATCTCATTTGATATATCGGGGTCAGAAGCATTCGTCAAATGTCCTTTCCCACGACATTTCGTTCAGAATTGCATTCCTTTCTGCATCCAAAAAAGTAAAAACTTTTTCGCCAAACTGTTCCTGGACAAGACTGTCAAGGCAATGTTACATTCTACAGACTAAAAAAAAACCAATAAGGTTATCATTTTATTTTATTGGATGTCGAATGTATACATGTTTGTCAGAGTTATGCTCGTACCCCTCAATTAAAAATAAAAATGTTGACCATTTCAATTGTACGAAGTTTTATTCTGAGAATTAGTAATGAGTCATAATACTGATAAGACGTGGTTGATATCTTCAAAATTTTTTTAAGTAACATTTTAGGATCATAAAAATTCTATCATAACATATTTTTTAAATAACAAACGTTTAATGACATAGCTTCGAAAATATTTAAATCACAGGTTCCACAGTTTAATTTGAAGTTTTTACAGCATCTTAACCATATAAATGAATTTCACTATAGACCAGAAAAGTAATTTATTATTATTTATAATTTGGTTATTCATGCTTTAAAAAATAAACAAATACAAAAGTAAAAGTAAAATGGCTATTATAAATAAGGTGATCTCTTTTTTAAGATACATCAGAAGTTTGATGGTTCTTCTTGGTTTGTCTGAGCATTTCTGGATGGTAGGTTCAAGAAGTATGCTTTAAAGGATATTTATTTTATTTTTTTAATCATTAAAGATCACTTTATGTTCCTATAGGTAATTGGGAGATGCTACAGAGTGAGTCATAAATATTGCTTATCCAGGTTTAATTATGATAGGGGTCTTTAACTAGTACTAGACATCGCACAGGCTCGATACCGCCTTTTTACGTCCTCTCCTAAGGACGGCATAACTATGAATTGTTTACAGCCATTAAAAAATCTATTAAAATGGTTTACATTTATTTAAATGAAACATTTTTATTAACGATAATTTACGAAATATCTAGGATTCTGATGGTTGGATACGCCAGAATTCCATATTTTTGTGCTTTTTAAAGATCTCAGAATGATTGATAACGGAGACACTTAATGTAATTAATAATAATGTTGAAGCTAGGAGTAAAATCAAATATAAATTTATAACGACAAATATTGGGTAATAAACAACATTTAATTTTTTTTACTTTAAATTTAACATTAAAAACGAAAAATTAAAAAAAGACGTCATAAAATTACATATTTAAACAAGATAACCATTCATCGAATTTATTCTATAAATGCAAAACTGATGATTCACAGGAAAAATAAGTTGGCAATTTATATTGCAATTATCGCCATATTTTGTGCTTTTTAAAGATCTCAGAATGATTGATAACGGAGACACTTAATGTAATTAATAATAATGTTGAAGTAGGAGTAAAATCAAATATAAATTTATAACGACAAAATATTGGGTAATAAACAACATTTAATTTTTTTTACTTTAAATTTAACATTAAAAACGAAAAATTAAAAAAAGACGTCATAAAATTACATATTTAAACAAGATAACCATTCATCGAATTTATTCTATAAATGCAAAACTGATGATTCACAGGAAAAATAAGTTGGCAATTTATATTGCAATTATCGCCATATTTCATTTTTAAAGAGTATAAACGTCGCCCTATTACTGAGAAAATTCCATAGTTGAGTTATGTCCGTTTGTAACACTCCAACCATCCTTTCTTGAGAAAAAAAAAATTGTTGGCAGGCTGACACTCTCGCAATACCTAATGCAGATCGGGTTCGAATTAACGAAACCAAGAGCTTCTTATAGAGAAAGAAGAGGAATTCTCGAGTAATTTAAAATGGAATGCAGTTTTTCAGAGCGAGGGTAAGCCTGAGGAAGGAAGATGTTGGGCACCTGATTAGACCCCATGACTTTTTGCCAAGGCTCAACCCTTTGACCCGTGGGAAGTCGCCATTTAGAGATTTGCCAAGGGAGGACTCTAGATACCTATCTAAATTAAAAGAAATATCTCATATTCCCATTTTTTATTTTTTTATGTGATATGATATTTTAATTTATGGATGTTATAGGCGACAATTTTCTAAAATTATCCGAATAATACGATTAAGGAACGATTTTATCTGGGAAATTTCTCACGGAATCCTCAATGAAATCCTCCGTGGAACTTTGGGAATTCCGAAACATTTCTTAGGAAGTTTATCTGGATAGGAATGGTATTAGGAAACAATCAAACGTTGGTGGAGAGTTTCAAATGTAGTTTTTTGGAATTTAGACTCGCCATTCAGTCCGTCTTATAACGTTTAATTTTACATCCTCTTATAGAACGGTACCATGAGATTGAGGGAAGAGGGATTAATTTTAATAGCATTAAAATGAACTTTATTTATTGTACGTATATATTTTCTTCAAACAGTGTTCAATAATAAGATAAATAATAATTTTAATTAGGAGAGGAACGAAGGAGACACTTTCCCTCAGATAGAATTTAGAGGACACTAACTTTCGTATGAAATTTTATTTTCATTTCAAGTAAAAAATAATTTTTCTGATTTTTATCGTTTTGACTATAATTCAGAAAATAACATAACTAAAAAGAGATCACCTGTATCGTAGTGATTAACATAACAGCCTGATATGTCTAAGGTCACGGGTCCAAATCGGCAGATGGCCCTAAGTTTTTTTAAAAGGTCTAAAATATTCTTGGTTACACTGAGGGAAACGTAAAATGATGTTCTCAATCCTGTGCCATGTTAGGTGCTCGTTAAAAATTCCTATGCTAATCAAACCTGGATAGGCAATATTTAGAAAACCCACTGTAGCATCGCCCGATTAGACAAAGTAGTATGATACTGACCTACAATGAATAAATATAAGTAAAAATGGAATGTTGAACTTGATTTCGAAACATATCGTCTTAAATACTGCAAATTTTTGTTTGTAAATTTCTTTAAATGTTATGGACAAAAAAGATGACGAATATAACATTAAATAGCTCTTTTAAATAATATATATTAGGGTAATTTAATAGTTAATATTGCTCTTTTACTGTCAGAAATCATTTATTTGCTACCGTCACATGTATAATTATTCGCGGTAACTACATACATAAATTAAATGTATCACCTTCAATCTACTTCAAGAATACAAAATTCTTGTTGTCTAAAAATATTTTATTAATAGGTTAATGCAAGTAGAAAGTACGCAAAATGAGTAGCTATATATAAAATAAATAATTATTGATGTAATAGGCTCTTTTAAGTTATTACCTTACGTTTATGACGATCAAGCAATTCTTCATTAACGCTGTGTAAAATGTAAAAAAAAAAAAAAAAAAAAAAAAATCTCTTCACAGAATTTATTGTAATTTTAATATTATTATTATTTCTATCTCTTTTGAGTTACCTTCCTTTCTCATTTACATTATTTTATTTTATTCTCTTTATACTTAATTTATTGATCCTGTTTTATTATTTTTTGTTCCGTAACCTGAGTTTTTATTAAATTATGGCAAACATGTATTGATCATATAGGATTTGGGTTCAAATCTTGACGGTCACTTGTATGAATAAATTTTTAAAAAAGTTATTACCTCACACAAACAATGTATTTAAAAATAATTTACTCAGTCATTCATATATTCCTTCCTGCGAGTTTGGTAGGTTTCTAAAGTGAATGGTTTTCATAGAAAGTATCAGAAGAACTTAAATTAAATTATTGAACTTTAATTTTCGGATATTAACTATCCTTTAAACTAATTATTAAATTACCTGTTGGTGATTATCCTCTTGGCTAAGACCCTGAAAGGTATGAGGACTCGGGAGTGGGAAGATCGCGGCGTGGGTGGCTGGGGATAGGATGTTAGGTGTCGGTAATAGCTGGTGGCTCCCTATAATAGACCCCGCCGCCACTCTAATGTTAATGTACATATTAGTAGCATAAGGAGGGGACCTTCTCACTTCGGGTCGTTAAACTCCTTGTCTTTCCTCCGGGGAATATAGTTTTTAATAGCTGCTACATCTGTAATGGTTATCTTATCTGTCCATCATCGTGTAGTTCTGGGATATAGCTTTCGGCCGCTGGAACATCAATCAATAATGTAGTCATAATACATTGTAAATTAAAAGTAGATTTATGCGTGTGATCTTCTCAAATGTAAATGATTTATATGCAAGATAATTATATACAATGATTCTCTATAATTGAATGAGCTTGGATATATTGATACATCAGGATATGCGTTTGAACACGCAGAGATATTAACCCATTCAATACGACGATTTTTTTTCGAACACGGCCCTCAGGAGCTAAATTTTATTTTTGTAATAAAGACTTCATATAATTTTAAGATTTTTTGGTACACATTAAAACCAATGTCAAATTTTGTTTTCCTGTACTTTACACGACTATTTTATCAGAATAACTGATGATTGCACATTACTGTTATTGCACACACGGTGTGCAATCGGTCTCCAATGGGTTAATGTACATAGGTTCAGTGATATCTAAAAAAACAAAACAAAAAACTGCACCTCTATAACTTATAAGGATATTGGGCTCAGTCCATATTGAGCTTTGTACTGTTTCTAGGCCAACGTCCGTGCAATAGTGTGAGTAGGCTGAGAACACGCTCAGCCCCCAGGATTTGCTCCATTTTCAGGTACGCACTCAATATAGAATGGATGTGCCCCAACAGGGTATCCCCAACAGAATAAGTTACATCCTACCACATTGGAACCCTGGACCCGAACAGTAGACTAATGCTCTCTCCAGTTGACCAAGCCGCTCAATTGTGATCAATAGAAAAAACGAAATTCAGAAGCAAATAAAGTCCCAGCTAAAGCGGGTAAATGCGCGTTATGATTCAGTTTGCGAAATGACATAGCTCGCGGCTTCCGTCAAGATACTTAAAGGTTAGAATTTATAAAACTATTATAATCCCGGCAGTGTCCAAACTGTATGAAGTGTAGTTGCTTTGAGGTTTTCGAGAATAAGGTACTACATAAAATATGCAGTCCAAAGAGAGATGAGGGAACTGGGGAATTCAGAAGGTCACACAAAGCGGAATCACAGGCCTTTTGCCCTGTCAGTATAATTGATCTGATAGCATTGTTGGGACTCGCATGGGTGTTAAAAGTTGCTATGCTCAGTGAAGAACGAATTAAAAAAACATTAATACGCGCTGAAGCAACTGGTAGGCGTTCGAGAGATCGGCCAACGCGATGGGAGGATTGTGTCAAGTGTTATCTCGGGGTCTTGGACGGTGGTCATTGGAAAAATCTGTGTAGGAAACATTTGGTGGTATCGGCATCAAATTTTCGGGTTCGCTAAGCCTATTATTACTTATTACCTTCCTCTCAGATAACTGGAATTACATATAGATCCCGGAAAAAACAATTACAGGGAAGTAAAAAGAAAAATTTCCTGACAATTTTGCAGGTAATAAACAAAACTGCTTTCTGAAACAAGAACAAAAGCAAAACAAATTAGTTCCTGAAGGATGCTCTATAAATTATTAACTCTATAACGAACAACAAGATTGTACGAGAAGCTGTCAGAGCGTATCCTGCTTTTATCGGCCAAAAAGGAGTTTTATTCCAACAAGATAATGCTCGTCCTCACCCTTTTCATAGAACTTCATAGGTTCGAATTCCTGCTCATCTACCATCTAGTGCAGACCTCGTACCGTACCATCGGCTTTTTGCTTGTTTCGATCCATGGCCAATTTTCTTCAAGGAAAAAAGTCGATGAATATGCAGAAGTTCAAATGGCAAGAGTTCTTCGACAGCCATCCCAAACAGTTTTATCAGTGTGGGATCGATCAATTTGCTAGTAGATAGCTAATGATGGTAGATAACTATGGACTATACTTTCAGTATTAATTTTATTTTATATCTAATAAATAATAATACAAATATTTGCTTGAAAAACAGTAATTTATTTTTACATCTCATTAGAAATAAAAAACATAGTTTGATTTGGAAGCTGAGTTCACTATATATAATTTTTTTTAATGATAAGTATATTCGACTACTTCAACACTTACTGGACAAACGCTCAAACCTTCCACTTAAGTACAAAAGCCTCATCTACATAACTATCATAAGACCGATATGGATTTACGGAGTAGAGATTTGGGGCTCTACTAAACCATCAAATTCTTCCCGTCTCCAATCCTTACAATCAAAAATAATTCGAAAAATCCTCAATGCTCCTTATTTTTTCACAAATAAACTCATCCATAAAGACCTTAACGTTTCCTATGTTCCTGACTTGGCGCGAACCAGGTACCACTCCTTTCAAGAAAAACTCCATTCCTACTCTAACCCTCTAGTTTCAATCCTTGGTTTCTCTACAATCCCTGATAATCCTCCGAGATGTCTGAAAAGAAGATGGCCCCGATACCTTCTAGTTTAACATAGTATTTGGAGATCTGCCTGGTATGGGTAGCATCCCCACATGTGAATAATGACAGTATAATTTTGTTCTCATTTACTAGATGTATATCATTATGAATCATAAATAATTCTTTATTTATTATCCTGGGGCATGTTCCTTTGGAATGAAATTATACATAACGTACAATATGTGGTTTAGAGTCTTAGATTAAATTAAATACATATCATACAGATGTAAATATTAATAAATCTATTTAAAAAAATGATAAGTATCATTCATTTATAATTAAGCTGGACATTGCTTAAAAAATAAAATCGGTTGACTTCAAAACTCTGTTGGGCAGCTAAGAGGAGTATATATGGATTTGGGCGCTTTGTGTAACTAATTCGCCAGGTTTACAGCTGTTGAAATGAATGGAGGTCTTAATAGATTTGAGGGACTGACCAAGGCGGAACGGATTGGAGTATTAAAGAGGAGAGGTAGAAGTGGCGCAGTCCCTTGGCGTGGCGATAAACTAATGTGGGCAGGCGGTGGAAAAGAGAAGAGCAGTTTCCCTTCATCAGGATCAGAATGCAACTAAATATGCGAGCCTCCATTCTAGGGCAGCTGTCAGCCGCTCATTGTTGTTCAACAATAGTAACAATATCTCCCTTACATCTTCTCTCCAACCTCTGTTTCTTCTTTTTTACATGCTCTCCTTCTACAGGGAAAAAAAATAAAAAAACACTCTTTCAATATTTACATTGAATCCTTTTTACTTTAACAAATTGTAAAGGAAGATAAAAACTGAGTAGACTCAATCAGGGATTTCTCAGGGTGATTTGGAATGTTCTCACATACATATATTATTATAAAAACAACAAGATAATACCGATAACACAGCCGTTTTTGTTTCATGTATCAAATTTAACGTTTTTTTAATTGAGACCCTATGAAGAAAACAAAATAAATATCTATGTGTTTTCCACATGTGCAGTCCCTAGGAAATGGTTCATTCTTAGTTTCAATTTAAATATATGCTTACTTTAAGTTGAAATTATTTTGATCGTTAAAATGTTATAATTCGAGTTTTCTTTGGAATGCATATTTTAAGGTCCCTGATTCAAAATAACTATAAAGTGTGTGAATGTGTTTTGTTTGGCTTTAAAAAAAGCAGTAAGAATCTGAAATTTTATTAATATATATAATAAATATGTTAAAATGTGACATATTTTTAAAGTTGAGAGTTCGAATCCCATTATAATAATAATAATAGGCTTAGCGAACCCGAAGGTTCGATGCCAATACCACAAAATTCCGCCGACACAGACTCGTCCAATGTTCACCATTCAAGCCCAAGCTCCCGAGATCAGCCTTAACGCAATCCTCCCATCTCCGCTTCGGCCTACCTTTCGGACGCCTACCAGACGGATCAGCAAATACCAACTTTCTCGGAATCCGCTCGTCATCGAGCCCAACAACTTTACTCGCCCATTTGAGTCTCCGCGATGCAATCAGCTCAATTATATTCAGAGGATGCAAGTTCCGCAATTCCGCGTTGTTCCGAATCCCATTATAAGCATATAATAAAATGTTTCACTCTCGGCCTCTCTCCCGGTTATGTGAGACCCTTCAGCCTACTGGTGGCTACTCACAAAAATAGGAGTAGGGAGCGATGACCCTACCCTACCCTATAAAATTTCATTGAGAAAACGTGGTGAGTATATTCTCCCAGAGATTGCAACACGCGACAAAGGGCCTACACGACCTGTCGCGCCAGAGAAAAAAAGACATGTGTTTATTATTTCCTCAAAAACAGCAATAACGATTTCGCTTGACCTCATTATATCAGTGTATAATTAAAGGGTCTTTTATAGCAGATTGGCAAACGAGAGCATGGTCAGGATGGCTCTTAATTATGAAATAAAATAAAAAAGTGTTAACTGCTTCTTTCAGCTTACATTATAGGTATTCATTAGAGCTAAACAGGGATATAGGAATAAGAAATACGAGCGTACATTTATGAGAAACTAGACAAACATTAAATACGTTAAAAGGAGTTAAAATGGGGTAAGGGAAATGTTGGACTCCTATAGTAGCAACCTCTGATTAGGTTATATGAAACATTTTGGCTAATGTGATAATAAAACGGAAAAGAAGTTTAATGAAATAATAAAAAATGAATAAAACGGAAATAAATATTGTAACTCTACCAAAAATAATGGGTCTTGTGTTTAGTACTTACAGAGATCCGTTCAGACCGTCCAATCTTCACATCCAACAGTCGTACAAGGAGAAGATTGGACTGAGATCACGTCGTAGCCAGATTTTTCCTAGTTTACTTTATAGAGGCTAGGTGTGCCCCAGGAAAGTCTCCCTAACCCAGTTTCGCTTTATAGGCGAAATAGAAGAATAAATAATCCTTCCACAGCCCAGGGTTCCAATCCAGCACCCTGAGAAGAGTGAACCCATTGCTCTATCCACTTGACCACGCCACTACCAGTTAATAAATGATTAATTTAAAAATAAAAGAGTAAAAATAATAAGAAATTACTACACTAATTAGAGATTACTGCTGAATACATGCCATACACACAACTTCATATTAAATTAATAAAAACAACTAGTGAATCAAATACATAAATAAAAGCAAAAACATTATGAAAATAAATGATGTACCGTAATGCAAAAGGAAAAAATACGTATTCTTAATAATTTAATACGTCTTTTTCTTCTAAATTCCAGAAATTTCAATATTACTCTCATGAATTTTTTGTAGTTTATATTCTGAAGCTTCTATAATTATATATTATAAATTTTGAACAACATCCAAATTACATTAAATGTTTAGGATATGATTACTATATTATTCAGATTATTGCATCTTTTAAAATCAGAGTGATGTACTAACTTGTTTCACGTGGATTATTTTTCAATATATTTTATGAATTTTACAAAATTATGAAAAACTTGATATAATCAAAGTGAGAAAGAGTGGCTTACTAGAGAGCTAGAGGTAGATAGAGTGTGAGTGAAGAGGGGAAGAGCGCTGAGAGAGATGAGCCGGATACGAAGAAAGCCCAGCAGAGATAGAATTAAGGATAGAAACAATTAACAACTACCAGGGTGTCACAACCTTCTCACGGCCTTTTTTATTTCTTGTCACCTTCCAAAATAGATTCATTTCACGGCTGAAAATCGTTTGATGGGAATGTTTTCTGAGTAACATAAAAAACAAGAATTATGACTGCGTATAATATACATGTATATCACGTTATTGTTAAGATTTTACTATTGCGTTACATAAAGTATATATAAAGCTTAGGACTTTAAAAATAATCAGTAGCAGTAAAATAATACGACTTATTCATGGGTCTCAAAAATATACAAAATATGAAATATGTAGTTAATGAACTCCTTTGTGTTGGCATTATCGAATGGACTGTTCAAATATTTTTATTTTATCTGAAATGTGGTATCAGCCGTCGATCTATGTAACTAATCTGCTTTCCTCTTCATTCCTGAACTCTATTTAATTTTTGGTATTTATTAGAAGTTAAAAACAATATAGAGTTCTTAACTTTTTTTTTTTTTAGTAAATGTAATAATTCTTGACATAAGAGCAGTACAATACGGTTTTTTTTTTGTTTTTTTTACTGGTAGTGGAGCTTTGAGAACTATATTCATTCACACTTTGTAAAATATAAATTTAAATTTAGTAAATAGTATTTTGACTTATAGAAAGTAGAAATCCTGAATCCTCAGCCAAATTTAGATAGTTTTTAAGAAATTTATAAATAAATTTATTCATAAGAATTCTAAAGCACATTGTGTTGTTTGGATGCTTAACTTCTTTAGAGGACTTTTCCCGAACCTCAACTATTTCGTACCTGATTCCACATATTCCATCAAAACTTAGATAGTAGGATAAGTCCATGACAAAATATTTCAATGTGAGGAATATTCCAATTATTAAATCGCTCCTTAAGCATACAAATCGTACGGAAGCATCCAGAACATGGGAGAGAGCACCGCATCTTGTCGATGTCCAATGTTTTTTTCATTTTTAAGTTTCGCGATTTATCTGGAAATATCAAACTTCGTTACTAAAAATAACCTATCACAGCACGTAAAATCTTTAATCGAGTATTTATTTTTAATACACTTTATACTGATTCCAATAAACTTTATCCAACTAATTATTTATATGTTTTTATAAATCTCTAAGTTATAGGAATATCATTTGGAAGAAATTTTGAACCAATATGACTCATCGTATCTTAGAGCTTAGAGGATAAATTTTGTGTGACCAGTAACGTAAATGATAAAATTTTAAAAATATTTCATCGGATTATAAAATAGTTCTAAAATTTAAATCACAATACATTGAATTAAGATATAAATGCATATAAGAAATTGAGTATCTAATGATATCCTGGAAACAAATGAACGGAATTGTTTCTAATAAGTATGAAATAATAGCCAGAAAACGGATTTTAAATAAAAATCGAAGGGTAAGAGAACAAAAAGTGTAAAAACATAAAACTGACTTAAGTGAATCTTTATTGCTGTTCAGAAAAATTTATTGACGTCTTGACCTTTTTCCTAGAAAATGTCAACAAGAAACAAGCCTTAATAGGATATTTCTCTAAAATATAAGGTTATTTATATAATGTCTTAAGATAATTAGGAAATTTACAATCTTAAACATATGAGTACTGACTTACATATGTATTGACATTTATTTATTGATATTTTTGCTCCAATCTGTTATATATCGAAATAGAATTTATTAATACTTCTTTTTAATTCTCTTTTCACAGTTAAGCATGTACGGATGAAGAACCCCTAGCAATTATTACTTTTAAAAATTACTCAACAAACGAATTTGAGCATTAGCATAATTGTAGAGAAAAGTGAATCAATGCGAATTGATGGAAAAGCGAAAATTTAATCAAATAGTATTTAGTAAACTTCTGTTTAAAGTTTATTAAAATACATTGACAATTTCTAAACTATTACGTTATAAAATTACTTATAAAAAATAATTAAAAAGTATTAAATATTGCTAATACTTTATTAGTTAAAATATCCACTCCATGTTATCTGATGAACCTTTAACCATAGACAAACAGCAGGCAGTTCTCCGTATCATTTGAATACCTTGTTAAATGAAAATAGCACATACATTTCGAAAATAGTCCATTTTTTTAAACAAATTGAATAAAATTAATCTATTTAAATTTTCCGATAATGACACCCTTCAATATTATTTTTCTCCTCTGTTATTTTTTGTGTAATTACATTTATTAAACTTACCCACGTATTAACTATAAGCTATTATTGGTAATATATTAAAACTAGTAATATTGTGAGTTGGCATATGATGCTTTTCTGTAGATTGTATGGATTAATGAAATAAATAGATGTATGCACTAAGAAGAATAAATTGCGCATTCACACAAAATATAGTAAGAATATTCAAGTTTATTCAGGCTACAAACTTTGCAATTTTGCTACTGAGCATGTAATTTGATTTGACGATTACTAGATATTATTTTAGTAGTAAGATGTTAAGAACAATCATGATCGGAAGACTGCAGATATAATAGAAAATAAAAATGTGCTCTTTTTCTAGTTATAATTAATTCATCATTAGTATGACTTGAGGAAGATTTTCTTATTTATTCATATTAAAACCAGCAAACTTTTTTTTTCTTCTATCATCTTTTTTTATTTTCATTCTTATACAATTTGTCAAATATAGTCGACGTTTCTGGGGTTTTTCTCCATTATCAAGACTAAAAAGTTTATTAAAAACATTTTACTTTTAGTTAAATTTGTTAAATAAATTTTTTTTATAATATACAATTGACTACAAATTACCGTTTTTATTTATATATATTTATTTTCTTTAGCTGACTGCTAAAATAAGAATTTTAGTAAAAACAAAATATGACAGTGAGCCAATAGTCAACTTTCACAAGTGGATGTAGCAATTAGCTAAAGAAAATAGTATGTATAAATAAAAATGGTAATTAGTAGTTAATTGTATATTATGAAAAAAAATTATTTAATAAATGTAACTAAAAGTAAAATGTTTTTTAAAAAATTTTCAGTTCAGATAATGTGGAAAAATCCCCGAAACGTTGACTATATTTGACAAATAGTATAACAATGATAATAAAAAGGATGATGGAAGAAAAAACTTGTGCTGGTTTTAATATGAAAAAATGTGCTTATGCAATGTTTTAGTAAATCATAGCGAACCTCTGCTGAAATATTTCATCTGATTTACAATAAAGATAACGATGGTCTTTAAAAAAACAGCGTCCCAAATAACCTTTATAAATTTATGAGCAATATAGCCTATGACTGGTGAGAATGAACCAATTGGTGCTAATAGCTATTTCGAAGAACGGTTCAGCAGATGCGTATCCATATAAATGCACTTATGCCCCTGACGAATACTAGAATTCGCTCAGTAATGACGGTATAGAAGAGAGGCGCAGTTGAGCGATATAGACCGACTGATGGATGTGACAGTGAACAACATAGCGCATCGCAGCCCCGACCACGCGCACATCCTGGTCAGGGTGTATCGGATCCGGAATGTGACTCTCGACCCGTCCTGCCCATTCACCAACTCCGCTCCTGCGGTTCAGTCAGTCCGATTTTGCAGTCCCATCTAGGAAACCTAAACATTTCATATCCCATCTCACATTTATCCAGAGATCACAAAATCCAGGGCTAGAAGAATATTATCATTTTCATTAATAACTTATAAAATATCTTTGAATATCATTTCCCCGGAACGAGAAATATCCCCAAGAATAAGTATTACATCTTATGTAGATACTTCAGATGTAGAAATATGTTATAGTTATAGGTTTATTATTTTCAATAATGAATCTTTGTAATCAAACAAACAAATAGAAAAAATTAAAAAAGACTATCATCCCCCCCCCCTCAAAATTTGAAGGTTTACATTTCAAGATACCTAGAATCCGAATAAAGAATTGAAAAAAATCCTTTTGTCCGCCGTACGCCGTCCGCGGCATTTCTCCGGAACTACTTGACCAATTTTTTTTTTTAATTCGTCACAAAAATACTATGGCATGCAACTATGATCTAACACCTAGTGTTGATATCAGCTAATCAAAAGTGATTTAATTGAATAACTCAGTTATTTTTAAGGATATAGACAAAATTTATTAGTATTTTATAACAAAAAAAAAACGCGATTAATTATAAAAAAGAAAAGAAAAAAAATTAAATTTTACCATAAATACGCCTATAACTCAGTTATTTTTGAAGATAGAGAAAAAAATATTTTATAGTGTTTTGGAATCAGTAAAGCGCGATAAACAAAACAGAAAAACGAAAAAATTGTCTATATATACGGTTTTAACTCCGTTATTTTCGAAAATAGAGAAAAGTGTTATTATTTTTTTTAACCTAAAACCGCGAATAATTATAAGAAGAGACAAAAAAGAAGAAAAAAATTGAAATTTGAAAATTAAGAAAAATATGTTTAGAGTTCTAGAATCAGTAGAGCGCCATAAACAGAAAGAAAAAAAAAAGTTGATCTAGATGTTCAAGTCACAAATTACATAATAGATTTTCGAGATCAAGACACTGCGATGAACAATGAGAAATTTTTTTTAGAAATATGAACAAAATAATTTCATATGGTCAAGGTAGGATATGCCCGATTTTCATATTTTAAGGACTGTTTTAATTTTTGTTTTTTCATTCTAAGTTAAATTCGCCATTCTCGTTGAAAGGATTTTTAACAATTGACATTTATTGTAACCAGGATACGGTTCAAAATGGAAGAGAACCACCATTTTTTACTCTTTTTAATTTATTTATTTCGTGTTTTTGAACATACTAACTCTAATATAGATGTATAATATACCGTTGGAAAGTTAAAGGTTTTAGAAAAAATATTACCTTATACGAAAAATTGTAAAAGTTAACGGAGGGAGATAAAAAGCCGAAAAATAACTGAATGGTCTAGAAAATAATATAATAAATTATTTGCAGTACAGTGAAATTAGGTTTTAACCCGAACATCTAAAATTAAAAAAAAAAATAACCTCTCATAAATTGTACAGTACCTTCCCCTTACTAACTGGGAAAAAGTCTTTTTTTTTTTTTTTTTTTTTTTTTTTTTTTTTTTTTTTTTTTTTTTTTTTTTTTTTTTTTTTTTCTTACCCTCTGGTTTTATTTTCGAACAAAATACAAATACAAATATAATATGTATAGCTGTCAGATTTGTCCTTCTGTTACCCGGAGGTATTCTAAAGAGGATTGCTATATGCGCTGGATGCACTAGTAATCTTTCAAGGGCTTCTTCTAAGCCTTTATTTATCCATTGCAAAATGGGAGGGACCATTCTTCAGGGTTTTGGCAATAAATTGAGTTCAGACATAGTCCGAACTCCTTCCCTCGGCGACAACGTCAACGAGAGGTAGTGATCCTTGCCACCTCCCAGGCTTGGGTGGTGGGGTGATATCAGAAAATAATGGATTAGCACAGGCCTTCAGCCCATCAAAAAATTTAATGTGCCTCCGGCTGATATATTCAGGCACTGTTGGCAATACTAATTCCTGATGAAGGATATGGTTTCTGGCCCTCTGTAAGTTGGTACCTCTGACAATCCGCCGAAGGATGGAGTTCTGGAACGTCTGTAATTGTTTGAGAGTGGACTTAAACAGATGCCGCATCAAGGGCGCACCATAGAGCATAGTCGGACGTATTATAGCCTTGTAGATCTGTAGTTTCAGCCTCAGTGAGAGCTGAGGTGACGTGAGTAGATGATTAAGTCTATAGCTCTTTCTCCTGGCCAGTTTGAGTCGTTCCCGGACGTGACTAGATAAGGTGAGGTGCCTATCTAGAGTGACGCCCAGGTAGAGGATTGAATTAGAGACTGGCAGTGTTTCTCCGTTCACTTTAAAATCAGTGGGCAAAGCGCTCTTCCCCTTCTGGAACGACATGACAATAGCATCTGTCTTCTTCGGGTTCATCCTAATGCCAATCTCCTTCAGCTCATCTACAATAGTGGTCGATGCTCCTTGTGCCAGGGTGAGAGCCCTTTTCGGTCTCATACTAGAAGCATAGATGCCAATGTCATCGGCGTAGGCTGCTACCAGTGCCATCGGGTGCTTCATTGAGATCACTTTTGCTGTAAAGATCACAAACAATAGTGGTCCCAATACAGAACCTTGAGGAACCCCACAAATGGTGTCCTTTGAAGTTGACAATTTATCGCCTACCCTTACGACGAAGGATCTCCCGCTTAAGTAGCTTCTGATCAATCGGCATAATGAAGCTGGAAAACGATAGTCATCCAACTGGCGAAGCAGTAACTCGTGGAATACACAATCAAACGCCTGTGTGCAGTCCAGCGAGATGAACGCCGTGGCTTCATTGTTCTTCGTCATACGCTCTATGGTGTGCCTTTGAAGTTTCACTAAATGATGATCGCAGGCTACGCCTCGTGAGAACCCGGTCTGTTCTGGTGGAATGATGGACTCCTCACTGCAGTGCTCTAGCAGATGGTGATGGATCAGCCTCTCGAACACCTTGCTCATATGCGAAAGGAGACTGATAGGCCGATAATGCTCTGGTGAGTCTCCATTCTTCCCAGGCTTAAGTAGCGGCACTATGATCGCTTGCTTCCAGTCATCGGGGAAGTATGAGATCCGCATACAGGAGTTAAAAATGTTTAATAAGAAGGCTTTACCCCTCCGAGGTAGCATCTTCAATAATACATACGGAATATCATCCAGTCCCGAAGCCTTGTTACCCTTAGAATGAAAAAAGCAAAAATTAAACAGTCCTTAAAATATGAATATCGGGCATATCCTTTGAAATAGCAAATTAGTCCTTTTCGAGCGTAACCCACCTCACCCACCCTAATATAGACAGTTAGACTTAAGTTATTTCGGACAGCTTCTTGCATCGGGAAGAGAGTTTCTATATTAAAAAGTGTCCTTTTTAGTATGGTAATCCTAGTTACCAGTGAATTATTTCGATTCGTATCCTTTTAAAAGGAGAATCGAGTCAAAAATGGAGGTTCCCTTCCATTTTGAACCGTATCCTGGTTACAATAAATGTCAATTGTTAAGAATCCTTTCAACGAGAATGGCGACTTTAACTTAGAATGAAAAAAAAAAAAAAATTAAAACAGTCCTTAAAATATGAAAATCGGGCATATCCTTTGAAACTGTAAATTAGTCCTTTTCGGGCGTAACCCACCTCACCCACCCTAATATAGACAGTTAGACTTAAGTTATTTCGGACAGCTTCTTGCATCGGGAAGAGAGTTTCTATATTAAAAAGTGTCCTTTTTAGTGTGGTAATCCTAGTTACCAGTGAATTATTTCGATTCGTATCCTTTTAAAAGGAGAATCGAGTCAAAAATGGAGGTTCTCTTCCATTTTGAACCGTATCCTGGTTACAATAAATGTCAATTGTTAAGAATGGTGATCGCATCACACGGGAAAAAGTCTGTTTCTGCGTCGGGTTTTGTAGGAGGGAAAAGGAGAATCAGAAAAAAATTACATTTTTCAATTTTTTTTTTTTTTTTTGTTAATATCTTAAAAAGTATTATCTTTGTCGAAAACATTATTCTTTACAAAATTAAAGTACTTTAAAATATTTTCAAAAATGATTATATAAATAATTTTGATAAAATCGATGGTTGCGAAGATATTGAAGGGACAATATACGGGCAATATTCAGCAAAATATTGATTTCTGATTTTTGAGGGGGACATCGTTTTTACTTTAAGACCTTTATCTCGAAAACTACAGGTGTTCATTACTCAAATCAAAACTAATTAATTGGGCTATAATTAACGATGATAATGATATACTTTATCATAATAATTTTCTTTGAAAGTACAGTTTTTAAGATATCTTACACAATAAATTAACAAAATGTCGTTTTCCGTGTTTTTGAAAAAAAGAAAAAAAAAAACGGGTTGACTTGTAAAACTTTATCTTGGAAACTATTTAACACAAAAATATCTATTGCCACTCAAATTAAAGCTCATTGAAGATACCATAATGTACTTTATGTTCATAATTTTCGTAGAAAAACAATTAGTATTTTATTTGACACATTAAAGTAGCAAAATGTTGATTTCCAATCTCTGGAAAGAAAAAAGTTTTTACTATCGTATCTCGTTAGTTACTAAACTTAACGATTTCAATTACCACTCAAATTGAAGTTAAGAAGATTAGTCATAATTCGATTGATTTCACCAACAGCTTCCTAAAGAACCTCATCAATATTCATTAAGGGCCGCCCGGAGCCCTTCTTCCTATCTAACGTCGTATCTCCACTGCTAAATTTTTCAAACCAACACCGCGAATCTGACCGAGGTCACCTTCTCCTTCATGTTTAACTTTAATAAGTATTTCGTAGGACACTGTTCTTGAGACAAATCAAACAAATGAGACATCATCTTTGAGACAAATAACTATGCTGATGCTTTTATAGAAGAAGTCATGTGAAATTAAATAAGCATAGAGAATGCTCTAAAGAGATTATTAAATATCGGTAAGTATTAAAATATTTACAGTTCTTTGAAATCTTGCATTGGATAAAAACGATCATTTTTTTTTTTTTTTTTTTTTTTTCGCTCCATTATCATACAGCTAATATCGGCCATAGAGTTATAAGCAATTTTTAATTCGATATAAAGCTGATTAACTACTCAATTATATTCCTTCTTTTTTTTTTTTATGTTCAACATAAGGATTGATATCACTAGTGTTGGATATTACAGTCCTACCAACATGGTAGGAGAACATCTCTTTTTGTAATTCGAAATTAGTACTAAATTACAAATCTTTTATTTTTTAAGCCTACTCGCCTTCCTAATCCCTTGGCACACTCCCTACCTAGTTCCAAACATCCCTATAGCCCTCCTCGTTGGTTGAAGCGGCAGTCGTCCAGAAATATGTCTATAAATATGTCAAGGTTGTTATTATTTTCTTTATATATATATATATATATATATAATACACATACACACACATATACATGTGTGTGTGTGTATATTTTCTTCTTTATTCAGTCTTTATTGATTATTCTTGTAATTCATTTACGATTGTACGGCAGATTGTATTATCTCCTAATAAAAAGAGAAATAAAAAATAATTTATTTTAAAAATAAATATCGAATAAGTATGTGCCTATTCTGAAAGAGTGGTACTTCTTGCTGTTGTATACCCTGTTCCCTCAAGAGGAAAACAGTTGTCCATTAAGGTATTTAGGGGCGAAGAGCAGAATGGGACCCCCGAGCGGGAGGCGACAAGTTGACAAAGACCGCAGCTGTTGATACTCAGCTGGTCCTATTGAGCTGAGATAGTTGGCCAATATCCCCCATCCCCGCTAACTAGCCTAAAAACATCCTTCTTAAGATCCTTTCGGGCCTCTCCATCCTTAGCTCCGTCCTTAGCCACAGCCTCCATAATACGGACTCCCCTCGGTGCAGCTTTCTACAAAGTAACGCTTCAGGATTAGCCGCATTTGCCGTCCTTGCTGAATATATTAAAATGTTTAGATACATATAATAAAATTTCTGGTTCATTTATAAATGAGTTAGTTCTAAGGCTGCATTAAGAATGTTTTGGTGATGGAGTGGATCCCAATGTTCATTAGGTATAAAAATAAATTGGGTGCGTGCAACACACAAGTTCCATATACTTCACTTTTTGAAATAATGTTTATAAAACATCTGGTGCGATAGTTTTTTTATTTTATAAATAGTTTTTTATTTTGATTTGTTTTTTAATAACTTCTTTATTTAAATCGAATTACAGACATTTTTACAGAGCAAGTAGAAGTCACTATCCCACTAAGACAAGCCCGTGTTTAAGAAATGAGTTCACCTGCAGCCATTCAATAGAAGTACAATAACAAACAGTAATACTGTAAGACAGAATACAATATTTAAATAGAACAGTAATTGACTAAAGCAAAAAGCAATATGGAATGTATATAGGAATTATATAAAATTGAATTATGTAATGCCCAAATAATACAAAAATTATAAAGAATACATCCCATTCAAAATAAGCGAGAACATCAGAATGGGTGAGGCAGCTTATTGAGGACACGTCTATAGCGATAAGTAATTTGGATCCAATAATTCATCAATTTTTTCCTCAATGAGGGATTTCGCCTATGTTTTAACATTGTAGTAATAATTTGAATACTTTGGAGAATTTGTGTGAGAATATTGAAAATTTGAAGGAATATTATTTTATGCAGTAGCTGTGGAATAACAAGTCTGGTTTGTTGTCCAGCTATGTTTTGGTCTTGGCACCACTAAGCTATAAAAAGTTTTTATTCTTGTTCGGCGGTCAATCTTCCCGACTAGCTCATCACGTCTAAAATACAGCTTCTTCAAAAGTTGTGGAATAATATTCAGTTTCGTTAGAAACATATGTTTTAGATTAAATCATATATAGCTTTTTTCAGTCAAATTCATAATTTTTTCAGTCAATTTCATAATTTTTTCAATCAAATTCATAATTTTTTCAACCAAATTCATAACTTTTTCAGTCAATTTCATAATTTCTTGCACCCATTTTAGACAGTTAATTTAATGAGGTTTTGTTATCAAGAACCTAACATTTTTATTAAATCTTGTTGTTCATCCATTTAACGTCACTTTATGGTACTGTGTTTAATCCGACGGTACAACGGGACTCCTAAGTTTTTCCTATCCAGGTTTACTTAAGATAAGGAGGGATCTTTTAAGAGTTACACTTTTTAAATCTTTTAAGAGTCACCTGTGGTGCAGTGGCTAGCATAACATCTTTCTATCCTCAAGATCGAGAGTTCAGACCTAGCAGATGGCCATTGGATACTTTTTTTTTATGTTTTCAACTAAATTCATAATTGTTTACATCTCTTTTAAAGGAAGAAATAACCATGGATTTTTACACCCTAAAAACAAATTATAAAAACATCCTAAGTTGAACCCTATTTTGGGAGATCAATGTTGTAACCAAAAGGAACGAATCTCTACCATCCCATCCTGGTCTGCAAACAACCAGAAGACCCGCGGCACTTAGTTTTTAGATGGAGAAAATATAAAAGATAATGCGAATATACATCGTAGGAAGAGACGACATTTTCAAATATACTTGGACAGAGTGAAGATTAGGAAGATGGAAATGTAAAATAAAAGACAAATGCAAATTGTGAAGAATTTAGTTTAAGTGCGTGCTTTTAATAAATCTGTAATTCCACATATATTTCATTTAAATTCTACACTGACCAAATAGTATTTGTTAACAAACCTTGAGGATCATTTGTTATAAATATAAATAAATAAGACAAGTAGGATTTTATATATCTAGTTCGTTATGCCTTTTATATTAATTTTTATATCCTCGTATATATTTATTATGTAACATATTTAAGTGCTATAAACAAAAAAATGCCTTAAATTCATGTAAATTAAATTACTAATTTCAATATTTTGTGAACTTCATGGCTAAGGTCATGATTTAGGGACAATAGATCTAATTCGTCTTTCGGCATGAAGTGATTATTAAATTCTCAAACTGAATGACGGTTTCCTGTCTTCAAGACGTTTTTTAGCGTTCAGTAGCGTGGACAGAGTAACGACTGTAGGAGATGGTCTTACCGTCCTTATCTGGAGGCGGACACCGGGAGTGGATTTATTGCATTGGAGGACTTCCAAGAAGAGGCCATCGCTCAAATACTTGCATAGGCCTCAGGAATGGAATGAAGGGAGATTTCTAATGGAAAGGAGGAGCACTCGAGATGAACCGTTTATCGGAAGAGTGTTGACAATTTAAAGGTCCCATAGCTCGGATTTAAAGGGCAATGTTTCTAGATTAGAAGATGGCAGTGAGACGCGAGGTCAGATATCTAGCTAGGGATTTGCTTAGTCCATTAGAAGTACGTGCCTGGGAGCCTCCATGCCTACCGTCGTGCGACCCGACGCTCTCAACACAATTATTGGTTTAAACGGCATTTCAGGTTTCGGACAGCTTTACGTCTTCAAAAAAAAAAAAAGGTAGTATATGACGTCCTCCATATGAAAGACGATAAATTGTGCTTTTAAATGATTCCTATTTCATTATTCAATTTCCATTATGAATAAATATTTCATCTTTGTGATCTGAAAATCTGTTCCTGTTAAACCATACATTACTTTTAAATATTTGCACAATAGTATCTCACCAGACTTTGTCTGCAATATGTTTTATACATGGAGGTTCTCAATGCCAGGTCAGACGTGTAATTTTTACTTTCACTTAGTAAGGGAAATTATTTCGATCGTGTAAATTTTCGAATTCCAGTTTTCAACGAAAATACACGTTTTAGGGTCCCCTGACTGTGTGTGTGTGGTAAGTTCAGCGCGAAAACTAAAAGTCCTATGAAACTTAAATGTCATATTTAAGACAACTATACGCCCAATATGTTACAGCAACTTTTTCATCAAAATCAGCTAACCAGAAGAGCCATTTAATAATATACATTTTGCACCTATTTACGATTTTCTCAAAAACGGCACTAACTTTTGATTTTGATTTTGATTAAACTCGCTATATCGATGTGAAATTGGACGGGCTTTAATGTCATGTAGGTTTCATTCTGATTAAAATAGTCCGAAAGGGCTTAAATGCTGATATTTTAAATTGTCTTCTTCTAAAGTACCTTTAATTTTGTAGATTCTATGAAAATAACAACATTATCTTGTAGGCATTGATAATTAACAGCTAAAAATGAAAGTTGAGCAAATTTTATAAACAACTAAAGGAGAAAACTGAATTAATACTTTTTTTTTTTTTTGTTAGCATGAGAACAGTAATGTACATGTATAATATACCGTTGGAAAGCTAAAGGTTTTAGAAAAAAATATTACCTTATGCATACTATTGTAAAAGTTAACGGGGGAGATAAAAAGCCGATTAAACAAACTGATTGTGGTAGATAACAATAAAATAGATTATTTAATAAAACACATGTTTCTATTAAAATCCAATGTAAGTAATTCTTTGACATTTTATTTTGTTTCTAAATTTGTTTAAAAATTTTTAAATTGATATAAATAAGGAAGGTAAGTGAAAGTCGTGTGTTGTGGTAAGTATACATAATAGTATCACATAATTTATCCAATAAAAATAAATGAATATGCACACTTACGATTTCAAACTTGCAATGCATGTTTGGATTTGTAAATTTTTCTTATATTCCAGAAGAAAGTACAAAAATATGGAAAAATAAGATAACTATTTCGCGGTTAGCTTTCAGTGCATAATTTTTCAGGGCTTGTGTTAATCCCCTACAGAAGTAAATTGTAAAATTAAATGTTTTTTTTCCTCTAAATAATTTTATAATAGTTGGTTTCTTATATAGATAATTAGTTTTTAAATATTTTTAAGTTATTTTATTGTTGCATAATACTTGACTTTTCTCCTCAATCACTATTGTCACCCGCAAAACCTTCACTTCACTCCAAACCCTTCCTTCCTGCATTGTCTCCATCAGCACTGATCACATAGTGAGTGATTCAGGTTGTCTTTTTCGGCGTGCTTCTCGAGGTTTGCAGTCCATTGTCGACCTTTCCACTTCTCCAGACTGCTTTTGGAGTGTATGTCCAAACCAGGTTCACTTCAGTCTTGTTATATTAAGTTCAATCGGTCTCTGCACCAAATTTACTGGGTCTTGATTAGAGACTTTCTCAGGATACGGCGGAGTCAGCTACTGGCAAATACGTGCAACTTCCTGGTGACACAATACGTGACCCTCCAAGTTTCTATCAAAAACAACAGCATAAATTTTAAATGATTGGCTTAGTTCTCGCGTACACATTCCAGTTTCTCCGAAGGGAGTAGAGCTGATATTGGCTTTTGCAATGCGTTCTCTGATGACCCATCAGTTCCTCCTGTCTTTGAGACGAGACTATTAAGGTAAGGTAAGCATTGATTCCACGAGAGTTGCAATATTCTGAGAGGCACCCCTTTATCGGTAGTTTTACGATAATAGTTGAAAATATAAACAGTTTCAGGATCAGCCAGGATTGAATTAAGAAATCGATTGCAAGCTCTTTAGATTCTACAACTGAGATCGAGCCACATGACAGGATGTCAAAGAGCAATTATTAGAGCGAGTGAGACTGTGGTTGGGATAAAAATACATTAGTTAGCAGCTGCTGGGCCATAAGCAAATTTAGCAATAATTTTATATTATTTTAGTCATTGTTCAACAATAAGGTAGCTGTATCATGTCTTATTCCTAATCTGTTTAAATATGATTGGTAAAAAGGGCATTCCTCCAAAATGTGTCTGACCGCTTACTGTCAACGCTGTTACACTGTTACAGTGTTGGCACTTTGGGGGTGGCTATTTGGTGACATGATGATGTATATGTGTGTGACATGATGTATATGTAAGCCCATACATACTTAGATAAAATAATTACAGCCAGTGGAAATGATTTTTTTTAGGAATCTAGATTATTGTAAAAATAAAAAAGATGAATTATGATCCGTATTTTTCTATTCGATTTAGGTACACATTTTTTAGTAGCAAAAATGTTTATTTTTTCTCTTAACCACAATGATAATTATTTCATCGAAAGGTTCTAAAATTCATGCCCTTTCAAAAAAGTCAGTGAGATCAATTAATCTGCCTGTCCAAACAATGGATATAAATATTTATGCACTCGGACTGGAGTGGTGCCTTGGAAAGAAGCCATATGGTAGAAAAAACAATAAAGGGTCAAGGCTATAAGAGCCGAGAGCCGAATATGGAAGGCAGTGACAGAGGGAGGTCAGGATCAGGTGGCCTGGACAATGGGGAGATCTTAGCTGGAGAGAGTTAGGGGCAACCTTCGGAATAAATCCAACGGTGGCTTAATCGCTGGCGGTAGCTCATTCCAAGATGGATTCCACTCCCAGAACAAGATATCCAATGTCTGTATTTAAATTAGATTTAAATTGTTCCCACTTGTACATCAATTGTCAACTTCATTGTACGATATCTCTTCGAAGGAGTCAAACGACACACCGTCCAACAAGCCATTTTATAGTCCCTACCGATATTACTTTCCTTTTCTATGCAAATCCCACTTCATTGAGCCTAGCCTGATAAAACGGGAAGGAGGGAGCACACTTTCCTAAGAGATATTGCTTTGTCCTACTGATTAATGCAAACGCTGGCTCCAATAAACTTAGTGTCCTGCATTCCACGCGTGTTTATAAAATCTTTCCCCTTTAAAGCTTTGTCTCACACTCACTGACTGCATCTTCAAGAAAAGGAATTCTGTATAGGTCTACAGGTAACTGGAAATATTTTATTTCGATTTACGTTTAACAACAATGTTATATCCCATTGGGAACTTATATCTTCGCATTAAATTGGAGAAAACGTTTGCTAACTTCAATCTTATTTACAGCAGTATTAAATAATACCAATTGAAATCCGGTGTATAGATTCTTGATGAATGAATAACAGAAAAGCTCCTGTGCACCAATAAGTCACAAACAGAAGAAAAACAAATTTAACTTTCCGATCATTTTAAAAAAATGGTATATTATAATATCCCAAAGACAACAACATATATTATACAACATCCCTATCTACATCGCTTTGAAGAAGCTTATAGAATAGCTAAGTTGTATTAATGTGAAGTTTATCCAAACTAATATAAAAGAGCAGGAATTAAAAAATGTATCCTAAACATAACTATTGCAGAAAAATCTACTAAACATCGTGTACCCACTCAACGGATAATTTAAATCATTTGATTTACACAGTAGATGTTGACCTCGAATTCGGTTCTTACAATAAAAAATCTTACGTAAATTACTGATTGCTCTTTCCCTTTTCATGAATAAAATCTTATTATCATGTTATATCTTATTATCACGTTTGCAATGAGATCCAATATAGGAAAACCGAAAAAATTTCCGACACTATAGAGAAAAGGAGGATTCTATGGTCACATACTAAGAATGGATCCAAGAAGAATAACTATAATAATCTTTGACTTTTTTTCCGAAAAAAAAAAGAAAACCAAACCGAACTGGTCTAAAAATATCTACAAAAATAAAATAAAAAAAACAGAATAGATGTAAAGGAACGGATCTGCGAAGAACGTTATTAAAGAAAAATGAAGAGGTTCCAGAACAGGATCAAGACCAAACGGCTATATCGTATTTCTCACGAGGAAAGGAGGATGAGATCTGAGAGGATCAAGAAATACTGGTCAGGCAGAATATCACAAACATTGATTGATCTAACTTACTCCAAAGTGGATGAAATGAGGAAAAATAAAATTATCTTATTGTTATTGTTTGATATGTCGCGATGTAGGCTTAGTCCAGAAATCTCTCCCAGGACTCCGTTCCTCCTCAAATCTTCCTGCCCTCCTCTTCACTTTCCAATTTATAAAAATAAGGTCATATCCTTTTTTTATATATTCTACTGTTTCCATGTAGGATATTGTATACCATGTGAAAATTACTTTAGACAAATTAAAAGGAAGTGAGTAAGTATATTGGCACTGATTTCAATATCCACAATAAACGACCGTTAACAATGTCATGCTGTAAGCGCTCCATCCTCCGAAGAAAGCGTCACTCCCAGTCCCCAAATAGGAGCTTGAGAGTCCCTTTACCTGTATATTAGGACTGTTGACTGAACTTTCTGTTTGGAGAGAATACCTGTGGAAGGAGCGATCGGCTAGTTATCCGATACGGGTGTTGCTGCGTGCAAACACAAGGGTGCTGTCCTCCATTTGACTGGAAGGACAACAACAAATATTTCCAGAGCACTTAGGAACGGAGCTAAGCTAGACAAGTGCAAACAGCCAGCCGGCACCACCTCATTAGTATCCTATCCAATCATTAGATTTTGACCCAAGCAACCATAGTTTGTTAATATACTCGTATTTATCACACCAAACTGTCCTGGGATCAACTGGTATTATGCATAATAAATTTATTTTCTCATCATTGTCGTCATTGTTCTTTTGTTTTAATATTTGTTCGATAATTATCAGGCCGATTTGCAAAAGAAATTCTTGGATATTTTTTTTAAAACAATTTATTTATTCCAGTATCGCGACATTTCAGCCTCTAGGGCCATTTTCAAGCTTCTGTAATCAATTAAAATCTCATTGCATTTATATATTTCCAACAATTCAATTACAACAACATATAATAAATTATTTTTAATAATTATGTCACCTACCATGCATATCCATCTCCATTATCTTTTAATTTTACCGCTTTTCAGCAGCGTCGTCATATTTTTTTTTTTTTTAAATGTCATTTTTCAAAAAAACCTGTATTCAAAAATATCATATTATTTTTCATCATCCATTGAAAAAGGTTTTTTTGAAAAATGACATTTAAAAAAAAAAAAAAAAATATGACGACGCTGCTGAAAAGCGGTAAAATTAAAAGATAATGGAGATGGATATGCATGGTAGGTGACATAATTATTAAAAATAATTTATTATATGTTGTTGTAATTGAATTGTTGGAAATATATAAATGCAATGAGATTTTAATTGATTACAGAAGCTTGAAAATGGCCCTAGAGGCTGAAACGTCGCGATACAGGAATAAATAAATTGTTTTAAAAAAAATATCCAAGAATTTCTTTTGCAAATCGGCCTGATAATTATCGAACAAATAAATTTATGTTTGAATTGATTGTCGTTATTTTCTTATTAGTAACCAACCAATCACACGTTTTTAACAACTTTCACAACGTTATGTTATACAAATTCATGAGGGAAAAAAAAGTTGACTAAAATTCCAACTTCAAAAATATGCATAAGCATAGATGCTTTAATACAACTTAAAGATAATTGTTCATATAATTTTAAACACACTACAGCTTATTTTAATAAACATAATTAACAGCCAAAAAATAGAAGTAAAACATGTCTTCAATGTATATTTAATTTTTTTTTATATGGATCGTAATTAATGTTTAACCTTTTTTGCTATAAATGCAGAGTCAATATGAGACTAAATTATAATTTATTTTTTGATTGATTAAAGAAGAATTCAGATTTTTTTGTTATAAATGGCTTACAAAATCTGGAAGGGAGCCGTGTGGTCTAGTGGATTCGAATCCTGGCTGTGGCAGAATATTATATTTATTTTTTTTAAAAACGTCTAAGGACACCCGCAATGTCCTACTACTGTGTACAATAGGTAAGTAAAGATAATATTGGCCGAATCGGAAGAAATAGACATAGTATTGCTTAAAGAGATTCGCAGATGTCCAAAAAAAAAAAAATAAAAAAAAAATGACCGATGAGCGACGAACTGAAATTAATACGTCTGATGCAATGGCATTGGAAGGGAACAAGTTATTATGGAAGAAATATGCTTATGTATATTCTATCGTAAAAATCGCCGACGACATGTCATACTAAACGTTGTTCGTCAACGCCCTAATATATTCAATAGTTATGCTTAAATAAAGTTACATATTTCAGGATGTGTTTCACATATTTTAATTATGTTTACTTTATACATTCCTAAGGAACTTTTCACAATAAAAACAAAAACAGAAAGATAATATGGTTCTCAATGGCAACATTAATAACTGATTAATATAGAAGTGAAAGTAGTCGAAAGAACAAATGGAAGATTCTGGAATTGTGGTGGAAGCGTTGACACGAGGGGAAGGAAAGACATGAGCTAAGTTACGACCGGGGTTGAGGAGATGATATGTTTATCAATAGGGGGTAGAGGATAGGGTCGTGCTCGCAACATAATCAACGATCGCATTAGTTAATTGAGTGTTTAATTATCCGACGGTGGGACTGAGTCGTGATTGAACGAGCACTAAATAATCCAGCGCGTCGGCTCCTCGGGGAATGAATCAGTTTGAAATATTGGTAAGTGTTTAATATGTTTGTCCAAGGGGCCACCCGCTTCGGCAATCAACCTCCTCTACATCCATTATCTTCTACCTCTCGGCAACCATTACTTCTTCCTATAGCCCTAGACTCAACGAAGGTGATCGCTTCTCCAACTTCAATTTTTTTTTTTTTTTTTTTTTTATAGAATTTGGAGTATTTTTTTAGTTTTCATCTCTTTTTAATACATCCGACTCTAGATAACTACGAAGTCAGATTTAAATATAAGGAAGCACTAAATGGGTCACCGGTATAACACATAATGAAGTTAGAGATATGAATCGTAAAAAAAAAATAACACGACTTACCTCTGTTGATAAAATCAATAAAATTGATTTTATAGAAATTGGGTTTCGATAGAAACACGTGTTTCATTAATTAATCTATTATTTATTTATACAAATGCATCTACCCTTATAGGGTCATTAGTAATATACATACTTATTTTTGTTTTTTAGATCATAATTGTTAACATTATATCACAAAGTTGGATTATAAACATTAGGTCCAAATGTATAATTAACTATATCAAATTGTAGAGTTTACACTTCTTTAAAAACTTTAATAGCTTTTGCACACACATCTCACAATCACTCAGAACTATTTCTAGTTTGTTGCCCATGTCGAATTCTCTTCTTGCACCGTTGTAGACCTCGCAGTGCAGGATGATATGCTCCAGGGTCAGAGGTGCCAATTAATCTATTAATAGAAATATTATAATTAATAGAAATATTACTGATAAAAATATTAATACCCATTTTTTTTGTTTATATTACTACTATTTGGCATTATCACAACTTTGTGTATTAGATAATATTTTGTCTCAAATCTTTAGCTTTTCCACGGTATATCACACACATATATGTTATGTTTAACTAAAACAAAAATTGCATTAAAAAAATAGTTTTGCTCTTTTCTCATTTAGTAAGATACCAATTTCCTTCAACTTATATATTTACCTGTTTTTTACCAACGCTAAAAAGAAGATATGGTTAATTTTTTTTCGAATCTAAAAAAATTAAAAATATTTTAGAGGAACAAAATTTAAAATATTGGAATTTAAGCCCTGTCAGACAATTTCAATCAACATGAAACATACATCATATTAAAATTTTTCATTAATATAACGAGTTAAAGTCTTTTTTGGGAAGATCGTTTTCATTTGCAACCTAGACTTGCCATACACACACGGACCTTTTTGCGTGACTTGGTTATTTGAACTCAGGGGACCCTTTTAAAGAGGTTTATTTCCAATCAAAATTGTAATTCGAAAAATTTCACAATCGCAATATTTTTTCTTACTATATATTTCATATATAGGTAAGTGAAAGTAATAATATTATTTTTAGAAGTATTGAAATTAACTGATCTCTAATTATAATTATAATTTTTGTCCTAGATTAGACTGATTGTAATATTATTCAATAAAGTTGTTTCTCAAAAAAAAAATTCAAAATTTTACTTTTCCAACTTTTATTTACTACGTGGCATTGATAAAACTTTGTAATTTTATTTACTTATTTATTATATCCCGAAATATAACTTTACTTATTAAGTACTTCAATATTCATATAAAAAGAAGCAAGGAGAGAAAGACAGTAAATAACTAGAATAATATGTACAGAACTTGATTGGTACATACCATTTAGTAATCTTCTATTCGAAACTCACGATTTCAAAATGGTTCACAATAAAAGTATAGTCAGATTAATTGGTCTGTTTGTTGCTTTATTTTACAAGTAGAAAGTGTGTCGTTTCATGCTGAAAACACAGGTTTTGTGGCAAGAATTTATAAGAAATGTGAACTAAAATGTCAGGAATGTTTTCTGTAAAGCTTATTTTTTTTAATGATTTTGAAACAGGCAAAAGTGAAGGTCTACTAAGGCGTCTAACGGAATCAGTAAATATTATGAAAACGAACTGGGTTGTTTATACTTTTCGAAAATCAATACTTTCTTGGATTTCTTTATATTATAATATCTGATTATAATATTACATACAGATGTAGCTAATATGGTTTCTTTTTTAACAATATTAACTGAACATTAAAAGTATATCGTTCATAATTTTGCAACAGAATGTTTGATGATTAAAATAAAAATCAAAAATGTTTGCTCTGAACTCCAAAATTGTTGGCTCGTGATCGGAAACCAGAGAAGGATTGTATCTAATCGAGATTGATATTTGACTACACCTTGACTAACTTCATCGTAGACATTTGGCTTATTATTCTATGATTATAGCAATATCATTATCAAGCTCATTAAAACCTATGAATTTGAGATTGGGATATAGGACACGGCAATGTGGACTAATCTCTTGAAACCTATTGATTCGGCGCTACCTTAGCAAACGGTTGAGTCCGATCTACAATGACGTACCTCAGGAAATGAAATATCTAGAGCAAAACTTCAAGTCAACATCAGTACCATTTACCTACCGAAGATTATGGTACTTTATTTATTTATTCAGAAATATTACAATTTGTCTCAGAGGACAATAATAATAGTGCTGTAAGATCACATTCATACAACATTTACAGTATAAACAATAGAAAAGTCAAATTACATTAAAATATATAAATAAATGTATATAATAACAAAATGTATAAACACAAGTTAACAAATAAATGAACATATTCATACCTATCTACAATATTTAAAATCTGCTGGGAACCCTGAAAAGGGCTAGTCCTCCTACTTGTGGAAGGATCCCAGAGGAGAGAAGCAGAGCCCGAAGGATCCCAGCGCCTCCCTCTCAGCCGCGCACAAAAAGATGAAAATCTGACCAGCTTCAGAACTCCAGTATAAATATTTACAAAACGTCTTGGGGCTACTCCCGTCTCAATCTTCTAGGAGTGTTGTATGGACGAGTGGAGCTAGATAGGGATTGTGCTATAGGATGAGGACGATGAATGAGGTTCTAATGGAATTTGGAAAATTTGGATGGAATCAGGTCTAAAATAAATGGAACATTTAGATCGTGGTGCTAGGTATAGTTGGTGACTTAATAAGGAGCATTTACTATTGTTCTGGGTTAAAACGTTTTGCTGTCCCCCACAGTTCAAATCCGTAGGTTCAGATAAGCTTCAGTATTGTCTTGTAGATTAATAATTTTTTGTCAACTGTAAGTTCAGATTTTCCGTTGAGTAGTCGGTATAACTGTCCGAATCGTCGGTTGAGTTCTTGTCTTTTAAGTCTTGTATGTGGGTTCCACGTCAATCTTTGTCTAGTAGTAAGCGAAGATGCCGGACTATATCTGAAGGAGAAATTGAAGTAAACTGGCGAACAAGATTTTTGTCGAAGAGCGATGGTTACGTGTTTACATTTGGCTTCGTTCACCTTTATACGCCAGGTATTACACCAGTGTTCGATATGACAATGGCAGGATTAATGATGCTTTTCAGGATCAGAACTGGATGATAGGATGGCGGTGTCGTCAGCCAATGTTGCCAGAAATGTGTCAGAATGAATAGGAATATCATCAGTGAAAAGGATGTAGAAGACGGACCGAAGATTAAAGCTACTTCCGTAATATTTATAAAAATTCTGTAAATCTGCTTTAAACAATTTCACCCGTACTTTTATAAAATTTGTAATTGACTGCTCTGGTCACCATTAAACTTAGATCATCTAAAATTTCAGAATTAATTAACTATGTCGTAGACCGTCTGAAATAGATATACCTTAACGCTTCGGATATTTAAAAAAAAATCTAGCATGCAACACACTATTGTTACTTACATCAGTTATTAAAATCTGTTTAAGTAGTTCTAATAATGTTAGCGTTCAAAATTGCTCAAAGAATTAGATTTTGTTTCGTTGGAAACATTTTAGATTAAATAAAAATCAGTATAAAATTTTGTATACAAAAATTACTTAAGTTTATACCCTATTCGTCACTTTACATTACTTTCTCTATTTTTTATATAAGATAACATTTCTTTTTTTATTTTAAGTTTCCCAACGATAAATTATACATATTAATTTCATTTTTATTTTTAAATAAATTACCTAAACAAATAAATATATTTTAATATAAAATTTCAGTTTTATACGACTTTTCGTTTTCTTGCTAGATTTACCACACTCATACAAACGTAACACCAGCTTTTTCGCGAAACTTGATTATTTGGACTCAGAGAACTGTAAATCGTGTATTTAAATCGGAAACTAGAATTCGAATTTTTTACGATTACAATACTTTCTCTTACTTTATATATTACAGATATAGATAAGTAAAACTAAATATTTAGCTACACAAATCCAGTTGACATGGGGCTAACACGTCAAGACAAAACGTAAAACGCTAAACTTTGAACTAAGCCTTTTATATTATATACGACATAGACGTTATAAATTATCCACCATACAGAAACTTAATTTATATACTTATTTATAAAAACTAATATGGACTCATGCCAAATATACGGACCTGCTATAAAGACACACATACTAAAAATACACACATCATTCAATCGCAATTTTAAGACTGATAACGAACTCACCACCATATGTTTCAAACGATACCCTTCACACTGACTTACGTATCCCAACTACAGCAAACCACATTCCATGGACTTATAAACCATTTGGCGACAAACTAAATGACACATTAACCACCTAGTGCAAAACATGGACAGAACTGACTTACCATCCATAGCTCGGCGTTAGCTGAAAAGGAGTTGGATAAGGGACCTCCTGACATGAAAATATAGTTCTGCTTGATGTCAGGAGGATGTACCACTGGGTGCTGTCTCCCTCATGAATGCCCACGCAATGTTTCCTTAGATTTTAGCACATTTTCCAATTGTAATGTTTTACAGGTGTGAATAAAATGTTTAGTGAAAAAAAAAAAATAAAATAACTACACAAATCCACTACTATGTAACCAAGTAACACATAAAACAATTTATCTTTGTCTTAGTTGAAAATCTAAACATAGATACCTGTAATAATTTGTGAAGATAGATAACGAGATCGAATTTTTGGTATATGCATCAAATCGTTAACAGGGTTCCAGTTTATACCGATAATTGGAATAGTATTTATCAATTAAATATGAGGGGGATCATATAGTAGTTTATAAATGCGGTAGCCAGAGAAGTAGGGGCGATCAATTAAATTTGTTGAGGAATATAAAAGAGACAGATATAAAATAAGATGAGAGAGTGGGGATGGACGTGAGCCGGGTCTGTTAGGGCTGAACAATGCCCGCCGTGGGGACAGTAACTCATTCCGGCCGACACCACCGGACCGGGGGGTTTTTTAAAAAGTTTTAAACCAGTTTTCAAATCAGACTCGGTGATTGTTACTAAATATAGTCGCCAAGGCCTCACATAAATCCCCATCTCCCACCTAGAGTCACCCTGTACCATTATACCGGGGTGCTTCCTTGCCATGCATGCCTCGCACGCTCCCACTAACAACTATCGCACCCTATCGTCTCTTCCTAGCCCTTTTTTATTTTTCCATATATTGCATTCCATACCAACTCCCTGTAGACTTATAAAGTCACAACAGAAAGTATGAAATTGATAATAAGCTGAATAATTATTTCCTACCTACCTAATTATGTATATTTATAAAAGAAAGTGCCATTTCACTAGATTTTCTTGTCATCGCACCATCTGAAAAATTGCTATGGTTCTAAAGTTGACATTTTTCGTGGAGGTTCGTCTTACAGTCTAGAAGTGCAATAAGGCTTAGATTTGGTGAAATTCGTTCTCTAATTGGTTTAAAAAAATATTTTTATAAAACTTAAAACAATATTCGTCTTAGAATAACTCAAAAACTATACTTATTCTAAAGAGGTATAAGTACTTATTTGAATGACAATCAAATTTCTAACTGCATAACAGCAAAATCATAATGATCTAACATCTATTAGCAAATACACTAATATTTAATAACAAATATATTTAAGCATATTTCATATTGTATCCATGTTTCGTGTCTAGGATCCCATAGACACATGTCCAATTCTTATTAGTTTTCAAATAATTTATGGTGACTAAAAACCATTTTGTTTCAAAAACATGGTAGGAATTATTTCTGAATTTACGATTTTCTCAAAAAAGGTTATAACGAATTTGATTAAACTCCCTATATCGATGTAAAATTTAATGGGCTTTAATATCATGTAGGTTTCATTATTATTAATAATCTGACAGGGCTTATATGCCGATATTTTTCTTCCTCTAAAGTACCTTTAATTTTATAGATTTAAAAAAAAATTGGAACATCATCATATTAGCATTGATAAATGACTGGTAAATAAACAAGTTGAGCGAATTTTATAAGCAACAAAGGAGAAAAGTGCAAACATATTTTGCTATGAAATTTTTGTGTTTTAGAACCCAAGAATAGTAATATAGATGTATAATATAAAGATTTTAGAAAAAATATTATCTAATATACGGAATTTCAAAGGTTAATGGAGAGTTATGAAAAGCCGATAAAACTAACTGATTGTTAGTGATAAAAATATAATAGATTATTTAATAAAACACATGTTTATATAATTAATTCGTTAACAATTTATGTGTATCTTTAAATGTTTTTAAAAATTCTTAAATTGATTTTAACCACGGAGGTAAGTGAAAGTCGTGTGTTGCGCGCATCAGATTTTGTCTACCAAAATGAATCACAAAACTAAAGTTTAATTATATGCCTTTAATCCTCATGGAATTAACTATGTTTACACACTGAATTTGTTTTTATTAAGGCTCAGTAGTGTAGTTTATTGCAAACTAACAGGAGTGACGATTCAATTCATTTTCGGCAAACTATATTGTTCTTTTTTAAAAAACGCAGCCCAAACTGTAAGAAAGATTCGTGCCGTGTATGGCAGCGATTCAATTGCTGCTACTAAGGTTCAGAAGTGGTTTTCGCGGTTTAGATCAGGAAATTTCAATTTGGAAGACCAGTCCCGGGCTGGCCGGAGTTCAACTCTTCAAATCGCAAACAATTCACGAATTACTGTCCGTCAGATAGCTGCGGAGTTGAGCCTGCAAATCGACCGTTTTTTGATCATCTAAAGAAGGCCCGGTACTTCTGTCGTTACGACGTTTAGATTCCCCATGAGCTCATTGAAAGGAACCTTATTGAAAGTATTTCACGTTGTGATTTGCTGCTGAAAAAAAAAATGTGGAGAATCCATTTTTGAAACGAGTTATTGCTGGTGACGAAAAATGGATTCTCTACCTCACACTAGCCGAAAAAAATCTTGGGGGTTGCCTGAAACAACGCTGTACGCAGCATACAACACCTTGCATCCAAGAAAGGTATGCTCAGTATTTGGTCTGATTGGAAGGGACCCATACATTTGGAGCTCCTTCCACAAAACCAAACTATAAATACGGACTTTTACAGCGCCCAGGTAGATCGATTGAAGGCAGCAATTGAAGACAAACGGCCAGAGTTGGCAAATCGCAAAGGAGTGCTATTCCACCAAGGCAACGAACGCTAGGCCCCAAGTGTCTTTAAGGACTCGGCAAAAGTTATTAAGTTTCAGATGGGAGGTGTTACCTCACTTGCCGTATTCCCCTGGCATTGCTCCTTCAGTTTTCCATCTTTTCCGTTCCCTTGAAAATTTCCTACTAGGGAAATCCTACTCTTCAGAAGATGACGTCAAAACGGACCTTTTTCTGCTCTTGAGGAATAACGAATAAAATAAAATAGAAAAATAATTTTTATTCTGGGACTACCCAGTCCTTCAGAACAATATGATATGTACAATTAATATATATAATGTGTCTGGCAACAAGCCCAAAGGATCATAATTAATTCTTATTTACAAAACTTTAAGAAGAAAAGTAGGATACATTAAAACAAAAGAGTAAACTAACTAAAAATGTAAAATAAATAAATAACTTCTGATATGTTGAACAAAACTTAACATTGAAACTGATTCATAATAATTGATCCATATAGAAACATGAAAATAAATAATAAATTCTCTTTTTTAATAGATATTTGATTTGAAATATCAGGCTTGTGGAGCGTCTGTTTGAAATGACAATAGGTACTCGAACAGCTGAGACTTGAATAATGGTAGGAAAGCAGCATGACGGATATGAGTAGGTAGGGAATTCCATAGAGTAGTAGAGAGGGCAAGAAAGGAATGATCAAAACTTGTTCTTCTGTGGGCAGGAATATAAAGGTCAGAATGGCGCGATCTTGATTGGAGGGAGCGGACTGACTATTTAAATTGCAGAAGTCTGTGGATATAGAGAGGTAGCCGGGAGTTGATGGTTTTGCAAAGGTATGATCCTAGGAAATATTGTCTGCGGTTTTAAGGGAAGGAGCCACTTTAACTCACTAGTATATGGGTCACATGAGACCTCTTCGGTGTGCCAAGGACAAATCTTAAAAATGTATTCATAATGAGATTTAGCCTGTCCTCGAGCACAGTCGAGATACCACCATATACCCCGCAGCAGTAGTCAGAGTGGGGGAAAATAAGTAAGGATACAAGGAGCTTACGGGTGAATAGTGGAAGAAGATGGCGGAAGTGATGAAAGGTTTGGAAAGGTTAGATAGGATGGAAATTGGGCGATAGTCTTTAGGGGATGTAGGGTTTGAGGTTTTATTTATAGGATGAACTAATGCTTTTTTCCAAGTAGTAGTGAATACGGAATTTAGAAGAGAAATTTTGTATATAAAGCGAATAACTGGTAGGATATCGGGAAGGCATAATTTTAGTAATTTGACCGGTATTCCATCAAATCATATGGAGTTGGTATGGGATTTCATAATAGAGGATGAAAGGTCAGTTGGTGAGATATCGGAAAAATAAAAATTATCAGGGTTAAATGATGGGATTGGTGAAAACTCGGGAGGAGATGGTGTAAAATTATTAGAGGAGCTGAATGAGAATTAAGAATTTAATTCATCGGGTGAGACTTGAAAGACTGGAAAGAAAGATGATTTGCAGAGTGAGAGTTAGCGAAGGAGTTGCCATTTTGACTTGGAATCGGGAGAAGAGGAGAAGGCTGCGTGAAAGTAGTCTGTTTTTGCCTGTCTGATTGTCACCTGAGTCAGATTGCGGAGTGCCCTGTACGCTTGATAGTCCTCTGTTAGTCTTGTACGTCTTAAGCGTCTGTGGGCTTAATTTTAGGAAAAAAGGGATAATGTACCTTCCAAGTCGTTGGGAAAGGGTAATCGCTAACGGTGGTAACTATTTTGTACATTACATAAAAAAAATGTTTCAGCTGTTCATCAATTTTAATCTTTTCCAAATTTCTCTACGAACTTTCCTGACAACCCAATCAATGAATCGGTCATAATGAATTTACTTTATATCACATTTGTATTGAGTCAATTTTAAAATTAAATCTAGAGATTTGTTTTTCTACTTTCCTTTATTTGACATTACAAACATCTTTATATATAATATAAAGATTGCACTTAAGCAAATAGTGCAAGAGTCACAGGTCTTGCAAGAACTTACTTTTTCAAGGTGTTGTCAAAAGTTATAAGGTTTATGAATATATTAATTCCTTATGTAAAGCTAAAGAACTCGCTTATAGGACCTCTTTTAATTACTTGAAGGGTGCTGGTGAGTCCTCTTACGTCTTTTTTAGAATTGTTCTGTGCTCTGTGTTGCAATCATTCTGATATTTTTAGAAATACTTAAAGGATTTGACATGTACAAATTAGAGAAGTTATGAATCTTTAAAATTTAGATATGTGAATAACTTTTTAGAATTTAAGGCGAAAACTGTGAATTGTTTTTATTATTAAGATCATCGCTGTTGGTCTGTAAATTGGTATCAGTTGTAAATATGACATTCAAGAAAATGACCTTTGCGTATTCAGTCAGTGTTGCAAATTGCTTTTTAATTTATCGATATGCCAAAAAAAAAAAAAAAAAAAATCAAAACAAATAAAACCTAAATCATTCTCACCGCAGAAGAGACAGACAGGATAAATATGTCACGGTTTGGAGGCCTTATGTTAATGCGATTGGGTTCTGTGGTTGGTAGCAATTGAATATAAACTGAATAGACCCGTGAAGGGAGGACAATGGTGGGAGCGGCCGGAGAATGAAGGAGAGAGATGGAGACAAGCACAGAACAAATAAATATGTCAAAGGGTAAGAAGAAGGTGGAAAAGAAAAACAAATAACTGGAAGGACTAAGCACAATATAGCTCTCCCTAAGGCCTGGTTACCCTTGGCTCCTCCCAGTCCATCTTCAACTATATATGGAATCTCCGTCTGCTTGGAGAAATTATTTCTGCTCAAATTAACAATATTTATTTCCCCTTTTTCTCTAAATTAAGATAAACTCATTATCCGTAAAATTATTTCCAATACCAACTTCCAAGTATACTCTTTAAGATTCGTTTTAATAAATCGAATAGTTTCTAGTATTTCCTAAAATGTTTTCATAATGGTAACTATAACTGTATACTAGTACATATAACTAAGACTACTTTGCGATATTTTCACATTTGCTTCTTTTTTTTATCTTACAAACATATCAAGTTTATTTTACTGATGTATTTCTTTGTTTGACTATTCATTTAATAATACTTTATGCTGCTGAGACTAACTGAATGATGCTACAGTAGAGTTATAAATTTAGCATATCCAGATTTAATTAGCATAGGGATCATTAACGAGTGCCTGACATGGCACTAGCTCCGGACTACCATTTTACGTCCCTACTAAAGGATGTCATAACCAACGACTTTATTCCAATGGGAAAGAACCCAGTAACCTTGGGCAGGCTGTTATGCCAGCCACTACATCAAAGGTGACCCCTAGAATGATGTATTTTATCCATTAGATCCAATTCGGAGCACCACTAAATCTTACTGTGTCATGGTATAATGGTATACATTATTTTATGAAACCATAATTTTTCTTGTTGTTTTAGTTATTTATTATTTATTGATTTAAAAATTACGTTTCAATTGATATACCAACTTCTCGTCTTCTTCCAGTGGCGCGACAGGCCGTGTAGGCCCTGGGCCTCGCGGTGTAAATTCTTACGAGTTTACACTCACGTTTCACGATACAATTTTTAGTGTAGGGTCATCACTCCGTACGACTAATTTTGTGAGTGGCCACCCTTTGGCTGACGGGTCTCACATACCCGGGGGAGAGGTTGTGAGTGAATCCTCATTTTTTTACATGCTTATAAAAGCCCCGCCGGGACTGGGATTCGAACTCAGAACCTGTAGCATGAGAGACTAGCGCGCTAGCCAGATTGATATACCAACAAAGAACAAAAAAAAAAAGGGTTCTAAATTCAATTTTTTTTTCAGTAAGGAAAAAATTCAAAATGTTTCCTACCTTTTGCATAACTTCGAAAAAGAAAATAGTGATTATAAAAAAACTTTGATATTTAAGACAGAGTAATGTAGGCTGATATTATCATTATCAATATGTTGTCTCCGCTATGACAAGTGCTTCTCAAATTCATTTTTCAGGTTATCTATTCATTTGTGATTTTTCGTAAGCTTTGTAAGAAGATAGTTCAATCTGTCAGAATAATAGGGCTGTTTATTAGATGACCTTAATGGGATCTTTAATTTGAAGGTATGGAAGATTAAAAGATTACTTTCTTTGAAGAGAACTAAATTGGATGTCAACGACTAATTGAGAACGTGGCGCTGAAAAATAGGCTGTTTAAGCTCTAAAGGGCACCTATTGATCCTCCGTCCAGAATGAAACTGCCGATGTATTACCAAAAGTATGGCCACTAAAGCTATAGCCATTTAAAAAAATATTTACCAAAGGAACGAAAGTGTATTGCCGAAGAATACATCAGCTCATTGAAAGGGAAATATATTAAAAAACTAGAAAGAAACCTTTGAGCCACTTTACACTATTCACATCTAAAAGGGAAATGGTTCTGGGCAAAAAAGAAAAGTACACATTTTAGACTTTTATTTATTTTTTCTGGAATATTTTAGAATGGATTGTAATTAATTAAGTGGTACAGATTTTTAGCTTCTTTTTAAAAATTATATTATAATAGTTGACCTGTTAAGAAATATTAAGCCAGCATTTCAAAACAATGGTAAATTAAACTAATTTTGTATAAATCAAATATCTATCTATTTTTATTTTTTACTTTATTTGTTTATCCGCCGCTACCCTTAAGGTGATTGGCGTGGTCGAAATAATTATATTAGATGGTAGAATCCAATTATTTTCGTGAATTATATTAATGTAATTATTCTGTCTTCTTCATCTTTGAGTATTTCTCTCATGGTTTTCTTTAGGTTTACTTTTTCCTTGATTGTTTGAAAAGTGGGCACTCAATTAGCAAGTGTTGCACAATTAAAGGAGTATTGTTTCATTTTTCGCAGTTGGCGGTTCCGGGCGTCTCAAAAGGTAGCCATGTGAAAACTGGCAGTGCCCAATCCTTAGCCTGCATACAATAATTTCCTCTCTCCTTGAAGTTCTTGCACTAGTTTTCCATTTTAGACTATCGGATTTGATAGTTCTCAATTTGGAAATTTTCTCTTTTCAACCATCCTCCCACTCTTTCAGCAGAACTTTCTTACAGCTACTCACCTAATCCTCCATTGTGGTTGCTTTTATTTGAGTAATCTCCACGGCCTCTCCTTTTTTGGCTGAATCAGCTGCTTGATCAGCTCTTTCGTTCCCTGTAATTCCATAGTGGCATTGTACCCGTATCATAATCACAAATCCCCCACCATACTTTAATTAGAGATATAATTATGGCATTAGATGGTGTTTGAGTATCAATGGCTGCAAAAACACTCCACGAGTCTCTCACGATAGTCCATGGCGTTTTTTTCTGAGATTATTATCCAATTATTATCTATTTATAATATATCTAATATCTATTTAATATAAATAAAAAAAAAAAAAAAACGTGAAAAACAAATCTTAAACTGAATATTTTAATCTTTATTATATTTTAGATTTAGATTTCTTTTTTTGCATTTTTTTTTTAATTCATATATATTTGAATGCGTTCTTTAAATTTTAATATACAGGTATTTTTATTTTCATTTTTTTATCTCATTCATTTCATTTTTATTTTTATCTCCCCTACAAAAATGAGGTCAAAAATATCTTTTGAGGTAAAGGAGGTATGATATTCAACTACATGCGACATACATCAATAAGATTATTTGACTTCAGATTCTGATTCAGTGAATATAAAAATCCATGAGCAATGAGTAATCGAAGACATCCAGATTTTCGAAGGTAGTAGTTTCTTGAGATACCAAGAAATGAATCCTTCATCTTCCTACAATAGTTAAAAATACGATGGCTCAATATGTAGGATAGCAATATTCTGTTTCTCTTAAATCTAGGAAACACCAACAAAAAATACCCTATAGGTTACTAGTCACCTTTGCAAAGCAGGAAAGGTGCAATTTGGCGCCATTCATGTTTAAAAAACATTTTTGACCGATTTAGAGTTTACCCCTCTGGAATTAGATATTGATCGTAACAAAGGTACACTTAGCAAGAAAATAATATGTTTATTTCAATCATATTAGAAGCCATATATATATATATATTACTAAAAACATCCAGAAAGTCTGTAATTTCCAACAAGATACATATACATCATGTAATTCATACACCAACATTATCTCACAACTAAAAATACAACAATAGAAATGAAATGGATATTTATAAATGATAACCTCGGAATTGCATTTATCATTTGATAATTAGATGTTTTAAAAAAATATATATGTTTAATTAAATGATCCGTCATTTTAATTTTAACACCTCTCTCCCCCCCCTATTCAGACATGAGGCTTCTAGGTGTAAGCATCCAATTACCTTATTATTTTTCATATTAATAAAATAAATTTTAATCATTTTAATTGAATTTTAACAATGATGAGCATAGTACATCAACTGATTCCTTTCACAGTTCTTCATTTTCATAGTGAAATTATTTTTATTGTTCTTTTGTTTCATGTTTAATTTTTTCTTTAATCTATTTTTAGGAATTGAACGTTAACCTTATAGATTATTACAATTTTTACTTCATAAATTTTACTTATTTTATTAAACATTTTTATTTAATAACATGTTATATTATTGATTCATGATATAATTGTGATATTGATTATTTATAATTGGACGATATTTTGTACTTGCAGATAAAATTGTTCTTTTGCACCTAAAGGTGGCATTTTAGCCAAAACGTTGTGCATTAATATTTAATAAAAGAGTGGTGAAGTTATTTTATTCATTTTATTTTATTCATGGAATCAGAAAAGTTTTCCCTTCACATGTTTTTCCCCGTGTAGCTAACTCAAAACCGTTGCAATATTAAAAGTATTGAATCGAAAAATGTTTATCTTGAAGGTTTTATAATCATGAAAAGACAGAGAATCACTAGTTAAAAAATTACGAAAATCAAAAATCTATTGCGCGCAACACACTACTTTCACTTACCTCCATTATCTATATCAATTCAAGAATTTTTACACGAAAATAAATTGTTAAAGAATTACTTAAATTGGATTTAAATAGAAACATGTGTTTTATTAAATAATCTATTATATTATTATCTACGACAATCAGTTTTTTTTATCAGTATTTTATCACTCTCGGCTAACTTTTACAATAGTATGTATAAGATAATATTTTTTCCAAAATCTTTAGCATTCCAACGTTCAAAAACAAAAAATTGCATCACAAAAATATCGTTTTTTTATCACTCTCCGCTAACTTTTACAATAGTATGTATAAGATAATATTTTTTCCAAAATCTTTAGCATTCCAACGTTCAAAACAAAAAATTGCATCACAAAAATATCGTTTAGTTGAATATTTAATTCGTTCAACTTATATATTTACCTGTTGTTTTTTTTTTTTTTTTTGCAATGATCATCAGGCGATATGGTTCATTTTTTCGAATCTGCAAAATTAAAAGTACTTTAGAGGAAGAAATCTTGAAATATCGGTATTTAAGCCCTGTCTGACTATTTCAATCTGAATGAAACCTGCATGATATTGAAGCCCGTTCAATTTTACATCGACATAGCGAGTTTAATCAAAATTGTAAGAGCCGTTTTTAAGAAAACCGTAAAAAGCGTAGTATAAAGTGACTCTTTTGGTTAGCTGAGTTTGATGAAGAAGTTTTTGTAATATCTCGGGCGTATAGTTGTCTTAAATATGAAATTTCAGTTTCATAGGACTTTTCGTTTTCGCCCGGGAGCTACCACACACGGACAAACACACTCACACTTGTTTGCAGGGGGGATCACTTTTAGCTGGGTGGTTAGCATAACAGCCTCCTATGCCATAGGTCACGGGTTCAAAACCGCATATGGTCCTAGGACTTTGTAATGGGAGTAAAAAATCCTTAGTTATGCCGTCCTTCGGAGGGAACGTTAATAGGTGGTCCCGAGCCTGTGCGATGTCAGGTACTCGTTAAAGATCCCTATCCTAATAAAACCTGGATAGGCAAAATTTAGGACTCCCACTGTAGCATCGTCCGATTAGCCATAGTATCATAAAGTGACGTTAAATAAATAAACAAACAAACCTTTTTGCGGGACTTGGTCATATGGACTCAGGAGACCCTAAAACGTGTATTTCCGTTGAAAACTGGAATTCGGAAATTTTCACGATCGAAATACTTTCTCTTTGTTTTTTTCTCTTACAATATTTTTCATATTTAGCTATTTGAATGTAAAAATGTCGAGCTGTAAAAGTAATGAAAATAGTATTAGTATATGTTGTGGTATTTTAAATTATTGGTAATTCTGAGAGGAGAAGAAATCCTCCTTTCTCCCAGGGGTTCCGTAACTGCAATGTCCCATGTTTTCCCTTAAAAGAATAATTTTTCCTATTTCAGTGCTGCACTCGAGAATAAAAGGCCAAGGTTACAAGGACATGTTTGTTATTTCTCAATAATTGTCGCATTGACTAGTGAGATTGGTTCCAGCGAGCTAATTGCCTTAGAAGGAACGGAAAGTGTATAAGAGAATGGAGAGGTAATGGAGGGAAGGCTATGCATCCTAGCGACATCCTCCTCCATAAAGAGGCCTTGTACTTAGCCACAATTAGATTTATTAGCCATGTCCCTCTTAAGAAATATTAACTCAGCCTTTCGAAACAATGGTAGCCTGTCGTAGAGCTTACATTAATTACTTCTTGAAATTACAGGCTATCATTATCTAGCCGCATTTATCGCTGATCCTATTGGTATTGCCTTATCCTATAATAGTTATAAGCAATAATAAATGATTTCAATATTAAATAGTATATTATTATTGACGGCTATTGTCGCTAGGGATCCGGGGTCGCCCCGTTCCCACGGTCCATCGCTGAGTCTCTTTGTTTTTTTTTCTTCTTTCCGATTTCCCGAGACCTGCCCATTCAGCTTCCCTTATCTAGCCGTAAATAGGCTCCTACCTGTCTCCTCCTAGCCTTCTCTACACCCGTTCTTGGTCCCTTTTAAATTTATTCCTTCTATAGTTATCTTACCCTCTCTTCCTAATCACCATTTGTAATTTGGATTATAAAGCAGAGTAGTGTGTCCTGCTGCCTTAGATAAGCCTGGTAAATTCACCTCCGTCATCTGTTTTACTAATAGCAAATAGTCATCCCTCCTTTATCGAGGGGTAATCTGTCTTGGCCCCGAACAGGTAGGCTCGGGTAGTAAATTTGAAACACTCCTCTCGGCGGAGAGAAAAAAAGTTTAATGAAACCTTCCTCTAAAGGTCGCGCTAAACAGTGATAGCTGCTGTTCTGATAGTACTCTCACGATAGTGGCAGAAGAACGTCTTGGATGTGATTAATTTTATTCAATAAAGTCTTATAGAAGTAATGAAAAATATTACTTAGAAAAAATCTTCTTTTATCATTAATTATTTTCATAATTATTTATTTTTATTTATTTAGATCCTGTCCTCCAGCCTTAAAACAATAAATGTGTGCATATATATATATTATATATATATATATATATATATATATATATATTATGCGTAATTTAGTAATGTAGGGTTAGGTTTAAAATACTTAAAACCAGTTAATTCCTAAAATACAAAAAAATTAATTTACATTTTTTTTACAAAAATCAAAACAATCATACATTAATCCTGCATAATTATCTTACGTAAACAAAAGCCTGTATTTAAAGTCAATTTTGAAACAATATAAGTTCACAATTAGATCAATAAACATACAACATATTCCCTTTACAAACTTATTAAAAAAAAAAATTCATAACAAAAAGATTTTTTATTTTATTTGCTTCCATTTCCGCGACGTTGTTGGGTGAGAAGCGCTGGGATCTCCCGGAGTTTAAGGAGGAGCTTCGTTATCCGAAGTTCTCTAGAGCACAATGTAAATATAGTATGATACCTATCGCCCTTAAATCAGGCAGAGTGTATCATCTTTCGTTATAAATAAATGGTTTATAAAAAGCTTGAATCAAAAATACAGTTATTATATGTTTATGATAAGTAGGTTTATAGTGAAGTACCACCACGGTAAATTTCTATCATCTATTAAAAAACTCTAAAAATTTCTCATGCATTCAATCCTATTCGTTTGCATAATTAATTATATTGTATAATAGCTAAGAGTATAGGATCATATTGAACTATAAGTAATTAATCAGCTAATATTTGATGAATGAGAATTTATTTATCTCAATGCACTAAATAAAGGGTAATGAAAACTTAAATGATACACAGAATAATGAAGAAAAATACAACAATAGACAAAAGTAAAAAAAAATCTGGTAATAACAACTTTCAGTTACCTCTTTTCTTGAAATTGAAAACTAGTTCAGCTTGAACAGCTCTCACACTAGAGATGACGATGAGAGAACAGTGCGGGGATCTCCTGGATCCTGCTTTTTCTTTAAGAGCTTAACACAAATAGGAAACGTTTAGGGTTCCCCAGGCTGATTCAAATATTGCAATATTTAGATTAAAATGAGTAATTTTGAAATGTTAGTTCATTTTTAAATTTGATTTAAACATATTAATATTTATATTTTTGGAAATTTCTTTGAAAACATTACTCATTTAATTAATTACCTCACATTTTATATTTATATTACCAATATTTTTCTGGTATTGTTATTCAAATAAAAAAATATTTTAATTCACTAATTAGAATGAATTATACAATACAATACATTTTATTGTATTCATATATACACTAGCATATTATTGTTAATTAATTTAACGGTACCTTATGTGTTTATATGTATAGTTAAAATCACGTCAATAGGGTGGCTACAGTTTATCTTACCCAATTTAATAAACCCACACACTCACACAGAGTGTAAGATAAAGATAAATTGGGTAAGATAAACTGCAGCCACCCTATTAACGTGATTTTAACAAAAGAGCATATAATCGTATACCACCATTTTTATATCCTACAACGAATTGTAAGAATGAAGAAATGAAGTCATTATAAATGCGGTATTGGAAGATATCCTCTTTACAGATTAGGATCCTAAGATCCTATAAGAAAGGGTTGTATTGATTTAATGGCGTTGCCAGGATGTGAATAAGGGGTAATTGGGGAGGTGTGAAAAAGTCAAAGAGCTCAGTCATGGTTGGAATGAAACTGGATAAGCCTTATAACTGAAAAAGTAGCTTTTGGGTGGGCTACCCTCACAACCATGAAATGTATTTAGACTTTTTTGCCACATGGCTACTTACTGGTAGGTAGGTATACGAGCCAACCTTTCTCAATCTCTTAATACTACAAACAACTAAAAATAAAAAAACGCTTTTTTAATGATAATAAACATTAAAAAGGCATATTTATATTTCTCATAGGCATATTTGGATAAAAAAATATCTTAATGTTTTTAAGACTAGTCTAAACTTTTTTACAACTCTCAAAACTCTTACCTCGTAATATAATAATGTATTATATATGTTTTGTTTTTTTTCTTGAGTGAATAATTTTAATTATAGGTTCTTTAAGAAACAAATGATCCACATTTTTGACTCAACAACTCATTTATTTTTACATCTCCAAAGTTTCAGCCCTAGTCCATTTTAAAGGATCCTTTAATCTCTCTATTGCATACATATTAATTAATAAATATATATAGTCATAATAAAAAAAAAAAATTAGGCTGAAACTAGCCTTGTCAGCTTGTTATTCACTAATACTATTGTTAAGTAATAAAATCAGATATAACTACTTCTGAGATTTATTTTGATTGTTTAAAATACTTAGGAGGGATATTAGCACTCAATCTTAATAAACATATTTCTTTTTTTGCCATTTGAACCTTTAAAAAAACATATCTATGTTTTATCTTTTTTGGGAGTAATAATTTATCAGCTTAGAAAATGAAAAGGTTTTAACTAAGTTTTTTTCCAACTGTAAAACTATGTTTATTGACTATTATTATATTGTTACTGTGTCTATTGAGAACAAATGGGCAAAACACTTTTAAAATGTGGCATGCAATGAGACATTGGATTAGGCAAAAACTGCCCTAATGAAATTGACTCCATTAATATTTATAGATTTACTACTTTCACTTCCCTATATATGGAATATATAGTGAGGGAAAGTGATGCGATCATGTAAATATACGTTTTAGCGTTCCTTGAATCTAATGACCAAGTCCTACCAAAAGGTTTCTGTGTTTTGTGGCCAGTCTAGCTCCGTTAATTAAAAAATAATGCATATATACATATGTTGCTATTAACAAACAATTACTTGAAGAGCGCGTTTGAAAATAGCAATTATTTACACAAGTCACATGATTTAATTTAATACCAAAGCATACATAAATCTCTCCTTTCATAACGTAAAAAAAAAAATAAATTTTAATGCAAAAATAATAAAGTAAATCGGTTCAAAAAAAAAAAGTACTGAATATTTCCTAAAATAGACAGTACCTATTGGAAATCATCGTATTAATTTTATGAAAGTAGCATTTTACAATTGAAATGATAGACTAACGATTTAGAGACGGCGATTGAAATAAATTATTAAAAATGATCCAAGCTAGTATATGCTTAGACCCAGGCTCTAAGAACCGACTTACAATCCTCGAAACATCGTTAGCAGTGAATTAATGAAATTTAGAAATACAATACGGATATCTGTTTACTACCAGTTAATGCGCAAAATGTGATGTTTCTGTACAAGCCAAGGTTTTGAGAATATTTTAGTGCATGTTGGACTCTCACTACTTCAATCGCCCTGAAAAAGTCCTATAATTTAGGCCAAACGGCACTATTAAATTAAGTTTATAATTAATTGTGTGTTTATTTCACTGCACCCTCAACTAACTTCTCCCATATATACACACAGAATCAACAATTCTCACTTCACGAGAATATTTTTCATTAATGTAATTTACAACAATTTTTCAATGACATCTCACGGATACCATGGGCTTCGACCGCGGAACACTAGTTAGGAACCACTGATCTGGATGAGTAACCGCCAAATTAAGAATAACTATTATTCGCATGGGATTAATTTACCTGAGTGCTGTAATAGATCCTACCCGAAGTACACTGTAAATAAATATCCTTAAAATAAAACAAATTTGTACTACTCGTGATAACAAGAGACTTATTCTTTATCTGCTCAATTTATTAATTACATTGATTATAATTAATAAAGCGAGAGAGACTAGATGAGGAGATAGCTGATTGAAGGAGAGAGTTGATTGACAGAAGCTCTATAAGCTGAGCTTTGATGATGGCCTGATGTTGGTGGCTGAGCAGCTGCTGCACTAACTCGGACCTCTGTAACTTGTTTATTACCTTTGGTCTTCGTCACTGGCACCTAATAACAGTCAAATAAAACCGCCTTGGGTATAAACCAACCAGTCAGCAGCCCCATCAAAACGCAACTATTAATAGACACCACCAAGTCTAGTAAACATTCTTTTCAAGCTTAGCAACCAAAGGCAAAAAATAACATATAAATACATTTTAAAAAATAATGTTGCTTTATTAGTGATCAATTACTGAACAAAGAGAAACTATTTTTAATACATAAATGTCTTAGAACTTTCAATATATAAAATAAAAGTATCGTTGTTCATTTTTTAAATAGGTATTTCGTCTCATATTTCGGTTATTAATAATACTTATTCAGGACGATTAAAATAAAAATTGATAAACATTATTTTTAAATGTACTTAAAATAATGTTATATTTATTCAGTAAAGCGAATAATTTCTCATTGACTGGGAAAAACAATAGATCGTGGTATATTAATCTATGAACTATGGATGTCCCCACAGAGGAAGAAATTGAGTTTGAGGACGGACCGGCGGATTGGTGATTAACTTAATTAAAGATGAAAAGGGTTTCAAACCTAACTTTTTTCATTTAAACCAATATAGCTTAAATTAATATTTTTTCAATATTAAACCTAAACAGTATGTCCTAGCGACAAATATAATGTAACAAAAAAATTTCAATTCAGGAAGTAATATGGATTGCCCATAGGACTGAAAACTTTTTTTCACATTTTCTATTTGCGCTGGAATTTTGTTGGAAAGAAGAGTACGATCGTTAAGGTAGATTATGTTGAGAATGCACGTTTTTTTTATTATTGTTTCATTTAATTGTAAAACAATATATGTAACAACTCCTGTAGAGATATATCATATTGAAGTATGTCATAGTAATCTGAATGTGACTGCAGACTGTATGAGTTGCAGGCACACATAGCACATTTTTTTTTATGGACCTGCTGTTTGTATCAAGGAAATTCAGATCATATAGAAATAAGCTTTATAGTTGCTTCACAGAGATAACTTCAGTTTCTCTCCCAAGTAATCTAAAAACATATGTTATTTAATTTTCAAATCTCACATTTCTATGTTTATTTGATCAAGATATTCTTTTTGGTTTCGCCTTACTACCATTTAAATATTGACCGTAAGATCATCATAATTTTGCTTCGTATGTTTGAATGTTTTCATGCTGTTCGCGTAAAATGTACGCTCAATTTAATAATGTGCCACAAGCGGCCATTTTGTGTTATAAGAAAATCATATGGTGAGAAGAGAAGCTAAAGTACAGCAGAAGCGTGAACGCTACACACCATCTTCGTTTGTTTGTTTATTTATTTATTTAACGTCACTTTATGCTACTATGGCTAATCGGACGATGCTACAGTGGGAGTCCTAAATTTTGCCTATCCAGGTTTTATTAGGATAGGGATCTTTAACGAGTACCTGACATCGCACAGGCTCGGGACCACCTTTTAACGTCCCCTCCGAAGGACGGCGTAACTAAGGATTTTTTACTCCCATTAAAAAATCCTAGGATTACCTGCGGGTTTGAACCCGTGACCTTTAGCATGGGAGGCTGTTACGCTAGCCACCCAGCTACAAGTGATTCCACACACCATCTACCTTCTCCTTTTCGAGTACGTTCCAATAAAAATGGAGTAGAGGAAGAAAAGGTCACCCTAGGCTGGACGACAAGGCGAAGAAAGAAGAAATGAACTGAGAAGACGAATATACCAACATGTAAATATGAAGCCCACCTAAATTTAATCTATAACCTAACCCAATTGTTCAGAATACACCAATATTTGGGATCACTTGTAGCTGGGTGGTTAGCGGAACAGCCTCCCATGCCAAAGGTCACGGGTTCAAATCCGCATGTGGTCCTAAGATTTTTTAATGGGAGTGAAAAATCCTTAGTTACGCCGTCCTTCGGAGGGGACGTTAAAAGGTGGTCCCGAGCCTGTGCGATGTCAGGTACTCACTCGTTAAAGATCCCTATCCTAATAAAACCTGGATAGGCAAAATTTAGGACTCCCACTGTAGCATCGTCCGATTAGCCATAGTAGCATAAAGTGACGTAATTAAATACACCAATATTTAATCCTAAAAGTTTTTCTTTTCAATCATTCAATACAGTCCACTTGTTATAGCTGCCACTTGGTCTAGTCCCAATCATTTTTCATAATGATGGTTAGCCCAAACACATGCAAAGTAATTTTTAATAATATATACAAATATCGATATTTTAGAGTCAAGAGAATTATATTAACTTTATATACAGTAAGAGGTAATATACAGTTAGTATTATAAATATCGATATTTTTGTGCCGATATTACACAAGAATCGAAATTGATAACCTTATCCTATCTCTAATACACAGGTATACGGAGAGCGCATGCGCCAGTCCGGAGCATGTTGGTGACGTTACCTTCGCTACAAAATCAAACCTTTTAATCCTTCCAAATTCTAGTTAAAATGTACAAGCCAAAAAAGCTAACCCCATAAGAGTAATATGCATGTGCCTCATAGGCAGCGGACCACAAGTGAACCTACCTAGATTTTTTTACTTGGTCTTTATAAATGTGACTATTAAAAATATTTTCTCAATATAATATGCATAGTCAGTTTTTTTGTTTCAATTATAGTGATAACTTTTAATTGAAATACAAAAATTAACTTTGCATGTTATATTGAGAAAATATTTTTAATAGTTACATGTACAAAGGACAATGTGGTTGATATTTAATTAATATTTTTTCATCTGGTGCCTTTTGTTGATATCATAAATTAAACTAGTTTCATCAACTAGCTCTTAACCGTAAAGTGTAAGGCTACCTCGTCTTTGACAATAGATATGTTATTAATGTTTGCGTTTGGGTTATAGAAAAGACATACTGTATTTCGGAGCTGTAAATAAGTCATAGAAAACAAGGTTATTCAAACATTATATATAACGTTTCGTTTAGGATAATAAACTAGACACTAGACAACAATTTTTATGTAGTTGGGAGATCGAGAGAAAATTAAGCCATAAAAGTGACTTGGAATTCAGTTATTCGATATGAGATGAAGATATTGAGAGAGTCCACCTGTGAACTATTTGTCTTCTTTACTTCATCAAACATTTGTGAGATGGGTATTAGGCCAAGAAGAAAGAAGAGGAGCCGATAAGGGTACCTTTGTTGGGGTTGCAGTAAATCAAAATTCATCCGCCTGGAGGGGGAGAAGAAGGTTAGGAGGGGGAGAGGCACGGTGGTAAATTCCTCGGCGAGATAAGGGCTGCGTCGATAAAGAGTTGCTCCTATATTAAATATTTGTTCCTAACCCCAACCATCCTTGGCATTCACCTCTCGATAAGATTTCCTATTTATTACCTGATTTACCTTACTCCTTAGCCCTGGGAAATTTATGGTGGCGGAAGCTCTCACTATACGGTTTTCTAAGCTTTATTTGTTTCTTTTTTCTGTGGGACGTTTTTAAATTTTATGTCAATTTCCTGTTCAAAATACATGGTAAATGCCGGAAAGATTTATGGTTTGTTTATACAAACCCTTATGGTACCTGATGGTGTACGTATTCGGGATTCGTGAACCTTTCCAAACAGCCTACCGTCTACTGATGAAACTCAAAGCTTTTGGGATACGACTGATGAATAACAAGGAGGAATATAATGAAATGATAATCATCAGCGCCTACGTCTTGAACCAATCGATTATATTATAATTGACATATCCATTTTAAAGTCAATTCTGTACAACAGTTTATTTTAAATTCATACGCTTCCCTTTTCAGGCAAAGTCTATTTTTGAGATTAATTATAATATAATTTCATTTTATTCTTTTCAAGTCCAAAATCCAAACATTAGTCAATGCTTATATGTTGTTTTTTTCATAAGGCGTAACTGGTGGCGTAGGTCCTTGTCCGCGCGATGAAGCTTCGCAGGAGCCTACATCATGATTCTCAGCGATCTATTTTAGTGTAGTATATGTTATAGGTTCCAGTTCCCTCCTTAGATCCAACAATAAATTTCCGAATCTAATCCTAAATCATTATCCAATCACCTACAGCTCCTCAGTCAAAAACCTGGGTATTACCATTGACCAAACCCTTTCGTGGAAACCCCATATTGCCCAAATTTCACGCAGAACAATAAGTACCCACAAATACTTTCATCGTTCCCGTCATCTTCTTCCACTATCCATCCGTAACCTCCTTATTTCCTCACTTGTTTTCCCCCACTTTGACTATTGCTGCTTAGTATATGGTGGCCTTCCGACAGTGCTTGAGGACAGGCTAAAGCCAATTATGAACATATTTTTAAGATTTTTCCTCAACACTCCGAAGCGGTCTCATGTGACCCATTTATACGGCGAGTTAAAGTGGCTCCTCCCTCCAATTCGTAGACAATATTTCCTAGGATCATTCCTTTACCAAACCATTAACATCAAGCTCTCTCCTTATATCCACAGTCTTCTACAATTTAAATCGTCAATCCACTCCCTCGAAACAAGGTCCCGCCATTCTGACCTTTACATTCCTACCCATAGAACAACTATTGATCATTCCTTTCTTGTCCGTTCTGCAAATCTCTGGAATTCCCTACCTACTCATATCCGCCATGCTTCATCTCTATCATCATTCAAGTCCCAACTGTTCCAATACCTCCTGTATTCCCAAACAGACGCTCAACAGCAATGAGGTTTTATATCAAAAATCAGATTTTGAATGTAAAAAGGAAATATTATTTATTGATCATACCTTACTTAATTTATTAATCTTTTTAAATTTAGTTTTGTTCAGCAAAAGTATGCATCTGAAGAAGTTTATTTATTTTACTCTTTTGTTTTATTGTATAGATATATTCCTTTTTTTTTTTTTTTTTATTACTTCTTACACCATTGTAAATAAGAATTAATCATGATCATTTGGTCTTTTGGCCAGATACACTGTATACTTTAATTGTACATATTTGTTGTTCTTAAGGGACTATGTCCCAGAATAAAGATTATTTTCTATTTCTAGTATCATCACTCCTTGCCCCTTTTTTGTCATTTGTCCGCCAGTTAGCTGATGGGCCCCACTTCAATTTAATCCTCTCTGTGTTTATTATACACCTTAATAAGCAAAACTTAGTATATTTCTGTGCTTCCTCAGGGCTAACTCTATGAGAGATACCCAAGAGATTCTATTGGGTTGTAAAATAAGTCCGTAGCGTTTTACACTATTTCAATTTAATCCTCTCTGTGTTTATAAAATCATGTTTACTTGGTCAATAATGTTTGCATATTCTAAAAAGGATTAATTAAGGTACTTTTATGCACCAGTTTCATCCGAGATTCCTTATCTTCAACTGATATTTCCTTGCTTAAAAGGGAAGAGAAAAAACTTCATTTGAGTCATTTAATGATTTTTTATTTATGAAAAGGAAAATCCGCTGCACATTTGGTTAACTAAATTTACAGTGTGTTTGGATGACGATAATGCCTTAGGAGAAAGTACCGTCGGTAAGTAGTTCGCTTGGTTCAGAACCGGAAATTTTGCCTTGGAAGACCAAAAACTTTCGGGTCGTCCTTTAACTGTTGATAATGACCAAGTACAGGTATAATTGATCAAATATATTTAACTTTTGATTACAGATATTTACAAGAATCTCAAGTGTTTATTGAAAACACCAGTAAAAACAATGCAAACGTATTTTGCAACCTAATGCAATTTGACATTTAATGTACTAATGTATAAAAGTACTCATGATTTACATTTTTCCTTAAAATGAAATAGAACAAAAAGGCAATCATGTTAGGACGCGGCTGCTTGAGAATTCACTCACAGTGTTGGTGTCATTCTTCCTGAAGTGACCTCACACCGATAAAACCCTAGGGCCTTGACGTTGGATCCAATATTGGAAGGGATAATAGATATCCATTACTAAATAGGCCGTGATGAAGAGTAAGTGACGGCTATCAGATAGTGGCGGGATGACACCTGGTGATGATGCGGCGTGGGATGAGTGCGGTGGGAATCCACTCCATGTAAATGAGCTCTACCTCAACACGTCCTTATACTTAACTTTCCGATCGCTCCATTTTAAAGGCGACCTTCTCAAGGAACTTGCAAGTCTCTCTTTCTCATAGCTTACTGACCTCTTCTCTAGAATGGAAACTTCCATCACACGAGAGGAAATCTAGTATACTTAGTGGTAATGTTCTCAAATATATTTTTTTTTAAAAATTAATTATATATATATACACGCACCCTTGGAATAAGGTTAGGCACTTTTTAGAAATGAAATGTATTTTAAATGGAAAGGGCCCACTCACTATTATATTATTCGTTTAAAATGTTTTTTACTTAATTTGGGTTTCTTTTTTTCTTTTTATTTTTAATTAGTCGCATTGTGGATAGTTCTAAAACTTTATACAATTATTTCTTCATCTTCTATAATAACTAAGTAATAATACGATATAGCGTATATATCGGAAAAAATTTAATATTTTTTAGTGTTTTTTTTATTTAGCGCGGTATTTTGATCCTAAAACTCTACATATGTTTTTTATCTTCAAAAATAACTAAGCCGGGCGTAGAAATCGGAATTTTTTCATTTTTTATAATTAATCACGGTGTCCTGATTCTAAAATTCTATTCATTTTTTTTTCTGTAATAAACAAATAACTTAGATTGTGAGTTAAACCATTTTTAATCGTCCGGCATTTTAAAACTTAGTGGTTGAAACCAAAGTTATTGGGATCATCGTAGATACCTGTTATTTTTGTTTCAAATTTCGGAACTATTGAAAAATACAGTAGTTTAGGATAAAAACGGAAGGATGTGTTATTTGTATTCGTTATTGGGGTTAATTGAAACGTAAGAACTCAAATTTTGATGAGGGTTAACTTTTTTTTCTTTCTTGGTCGTTTAAAAGTTTATTATTGAAAATAATAAACCAAAAAGCATTTATATTATAAAACAGAATTTTAATCATTTATTTACTATTTTATATCCTTTTATTTTAATTATATTTTGAATTGAAATCCTATAAACATTTCTGATTCCAGAACACTTTTCATTTTTTTCTATATCTTTAAAATTACATATTTTATAAGTTCTTACTCTTGACCCAAAATAGATTAATTTATTTTTCGTTTTATTCATTTCTTTCTATTTTTTTTATTTTCAATAATAACCGAGTTAGAGGCGTATAGATTCTGCTATATCTACGTTATAAATATTATGTTTGTTTTGTTTTTTTAAATAATTATTCACAGTTTACTGATTCTAAAACTGGTTGCATCTTGTTCTCTATCTTCATAAATAACATAGTTATAGGCGTGTACATGAGTAATAATTTCAATCGCTGTGTAGTAATTATAAAACTATGTACAATTTTTTTCTATTTAAAAAAAATAAACTGATCCATGGGCATATATGTAATGTAGGATATATAGAGGTAATTTTTTCTGTATAGGAAATGATAAATGGACAGGAAATATAGAAAATATTAATTACTTAAGTGTCATGCTTACAATAGAACCATAAACTTGATTTTATCACTGAAATCTCACCTTTTTTCTCTAATTCATTTCTAAAAATGACTTAATCAGTACTTTCTTTCATTATTTACTTTGTAACCACTCACTCAATTTTTTTATTTTTTATTTTAGTAGATTAATTTTTATTTATTCGTATATATTACAATTTGTGATAATAGATAATAATAATATTGCTACAGGATCGCATTCATACAATATTTAACAATATAAACAAAAGGAAAGTCAAATTACATAAAATGAAATCAAAATAAATAAACGTATACAATAACAAAATTTGTAGACAAAATAAATACAAATAAATGAAGTTAACAAATCCATTGAAATTTAAACTTACTAAATGTAAAAACTGTCCCTCTAAGATTAATAGAACAGGCAAGGACGGTTTAATGTCCTCAAAAACTTAAATTTAGCAAAGCAGACTTATGATATTACATCAACCCAGAACTATTGGCATTAGTAGACGTTAAGATAATCTCTTAGTATTTTAAATTAGGAGGAGCAATTTCTCCTCCAATCATACATTCGATTCAGCAACGGGTCTACAGTCAGTTTTAAGTATTTAAACTTAGCATACCATACCGCCAAAAAATATAGTTATATAATATAAATATTAAACTGATTGAGTAATATTTTGAGCATTTTATTTAATTTGACTAGAATCACTAATGATGGCCATAACTCATGACGTAATCCCAGCTCCCTAGCCAGGAAGGGGGAAAGCCATTCCTCCGCTGGGGCCCGCACCGAAGAACAGGCCACCGATCGCAATCCTAAATATTTAAAATGAAAGGGCTTGGATCAAGAAATATGAGCACGATCGGCAGGCCGACGGTAGAACTCTGCCAAGAGGGAGTATTAAAAAAGTTGACATCAAAAAGGCATCGGTCGGCCTCGGGAACTCTCGGAATGCTGATAATTGTCCGCGGAGACGAAACGTCCGACTCGGGTCCAATTTATAACAGCGGAGGGGGGAGGGGAGAGGACTTTTTTCCACCGCCTTCAGCGCACCACCTTTTTTCACCTCTAGTCGAGGGCCTCTTTTGTGTCCGGGCACCAGGAATCTTGAGCATCCCTCAATGGGAAAATACAACGTCTCCACGGCCGGCCAAATCATTAATTAGCCGACATGGCTAATAACGCTTCCGTTTCAGCTCCGCCGGAATCCGCGATCGTCCTTTCCCTGTCGCTCGTTTTCGAAATGCCTATTCGGTGTACCTTCCTCGGATCCCTAATGGTGATAATGACAGGACCCGCTATTATCGTTAGGATGCAGCGTCTCTGACATGTACGTGCTTCCAAGCAGGACATACCTACTCTACACAGGTTTTTTTAATGCTGGTCTGGTGGCATTTGACCTTTAGTTTGAACTTAAAGGTCATAATATTAGGCTAACAACAACTTTATCACATATAACCAGTATAAGTTAAGGTGTTTTCAAAGGATTAAATAGCACAGAGATAACTAGCATAATAATTAGATAGCACAGAGATGGACTTTGAACTTTTTGGCTTGATTTCGAATCCGGTTGATAACTTATTGATTCGGTTATAGATTGATTTTAGAACAACAAAAAAAACATTCTAGGCTTCACCTAAACCTTATAAAATAGTTAATTGAGGGAGGAAGATTAAAGAGGACATCATCTTGTTAAGGAACTCTTCCATTACCCATTTGAATCTCAATCTTCCGTTGCATTATAAATGTAGGTATTTATGTGTATTTAAATATGTGTATGTTTAATTTCATGCTTCACGTGTATTCTACGATTTATATAATTATTTTAAATTGTTTAAATATTTTATTTAAAGGTAACTAGATTTTTTTGTGTTTCATTGTATTTGTGCTAAGGGGACTTGGTCCAAGAATAAAGATTTTTTCATTTCATTTCATTTTTCATTTCAAGAAACAGTACTACTTAAAATGCTAGGTAATTATTGATGTAACAATAAATAAATTCACGATTTTTGAAGTGTGGGTGATAAATATTAACTACACAATTCATAAATAAATAGGGGCCTACATTTCAGAAGAAATTAAGGTTCTACAAATAAGTATGATTTGACGATTTCGACATCTATACAATTAATTCCTAAATGTAAATGTTTTTCTAAATCTTGGCTAATAACGTATTTTTAAATTTGTTTAGGAAATAAAGTGGCATGTTAGATATCCTTACTAAGATATCACGGCAATGATTAATTTATGAAGAAAAATTAAAAAATGCAATTACAGAGATATATAGATGGTGACTTAGATAAATGAAAAAACTGAAAAAAAAAAAAAAAAAAAAAAAAAAGCTTCTTGAATTAAGAACCTAAAATGTCTGGGATCGCTAAATCCATGTAAAGATTTTGCAGTCCTTATTACTTAATTAACAGGACAGAAAAAAACAACTTCTTAATAAACATTCCCGGAACAATCCGTTTTCAGCGCAAGCTTTGTTCCTAGAGTCTAAACGATCTATAATTATTTCTGTTGTAATCCCAAGAAAGCCAACTCGTTAGGGCTTATTGCAAGAAAAGGAACTAACCTCTATGTTGCCTTCCTTTCTGGTCTTAATGGGAGCAGGCTCCGGCAAAAAAAGTGCTGGAACGTGGCGAGAGGAATGAAGTTTGACTTCACTGGAGGTGGGGAATAATACATAATAATGAAGAACCTTTCAGCAACAACGCTTATTGGAACTTATTCTAAAACATCAAGAGCATCTTATATACACTTATCATGAACAGCTATCTCTACAAATCTTACCAAAATCATGCTAGAGAGTGAAAGTTTTGATTATAAACGTGATGTTGAGTATCGATTTTACTTTCTCACTGAATTGCATAACGTGTCAGTATTATTAATTCTATTTCACTTGCTTGCAGTCTATAGAAAGAAAGTTATTCTGAAGTATTATTATTTAAATGAGTTTATAAAGATTTTATTGTTAATAATGACTTACAGAAAATAAATAGTATATAATTAATTAATCTTTTCTTATCCGATCCTCAGTCCTATGGAATTCTATTCCTCTTTCTATTCGCCACTCGAACTCTCATCCTATTTTCAAATACCGCTTATTCATTCATCTTATGACCATCCAGTCATAACAAAATTGTAAATAAGACTCTATTTTATTTTCTACATATTTGCGGAAATCAGCTGATGCGCTCGATGATAACAGTCATACGTTACTTCGTCTCTCAGATTTTTGCTTTTTTCAGTAGGAATTCGCTTGCGTTCAATCTGGAAAACATCACTAGACCTCAGGAATACTACAGCAGTGAATATTGGAGAAATTTCGGTAAGCAAAGTTATAATTTACTTTGTACAATCACGAAAAAGTGAAAGGAGGGTCACTGATCAGCTGATTGCCGCTAGCTCGGCAAGCTCGGGCTTGCTTTTCTTTTCCTTATCTTTCTTTTATTTATTTTTTTTTTCCTTCTTATTCTTATTCCATTATATATTTATTTCTATTTATTTTTTTTAATCAATGCGATATTTTCACCAAGTGATGTCCTCGAAAGTTACAAGTAAAAGATCTAGATCTGCAGGTTCAAACTCGTCTCCCACAAAACAGAGACCTCGCCGTGATAATAATAAAAAAATGATTCCACCAGCGACGGCTTCAGCTACCTATTTAGGATCTGAACCACAGCCTAGCACATCATCACAAGGATTAACTGAAGAATCGCCGTTTTTTACACCGAACCCATTTCAGATCCTTCAAATTGAAAAAGAAACAATGGAATCTTCTCCTATACCAAAAGAACCACAACCTCCACCAATATTTGTTAAAAATATTAAAAACTTTCAACTACTGTGTGCGCATCTAAATAAATTAACCGATCCTAACAGTTATTATTGTATAAGTAGAACCAGTGATACTAAAATATCCCCGACTACCGCCGAAACCTACAGAAAAATAGTAAAATATCTGACGGAGACCAAAGCTGATTTTCATACATATCAGTTACGCCAGGAGAGAGCTTTAAGGGTTGTAATTAGAAACCTACACCCTTCGACACCAGCAGCAGCTATCCAAGAAGAACTGACGGAGATAGGCTATAAAGTGCGACAAGTCACCAACGTCCTAAAAGATAAAATTCCTCTGCCTCTATTCTTTGTGGACTTGGAACCATCAGCAGGAGTTGAAAAAATTTATGACCTCAATAGATTATACTATACTAGCGTAAGAGTTGAAAAACCTTACACTAAGAAAGAAATAGTTCAGTGCCACAATTGTCAGGCATATGGTCATACCAGAAGTTATTGTCACCACATACCACGCTGTGTGAAATGCGGTGAACAACATAAGTCAGAAGAATGTTCAAGACCAAGATCAACACCCGCTGTTTGTGCTCTGTGCCTCAAGGACCACCCGGCTAGCTACAAGGGATGTCAAGTCTACAAGAACCTCAAAAGCAGATACCAAAAACCTCAGAATCTGGATGAAACAGCTGAACCGATCAGAAGCAGAAGACAACCTTCAAAAACAATCGATTCCAATGTAACATTTGCCCATCTACTTGGAGGTGGGAACCAGAACAAAGAGGCCGAGGCCCTGCCGGAACAACGCACACTTCAAAATCCTCAAACCGTTCCACAACCAACTATTCCTCAAAATTTACCCAACCCTCAAAAACCTCATCCGCATCAAATTTCTCATATTCCTCCTCCATCAAATGTCTCAGACCTTACAAGTTTGATGACATCCTTCATCACAGAAATCAAATCCCTCGTTATGCCGCTAATATCACTACTTACTAATCTTGTATCAAACTTAATCCCTTCCTTAAAAAATCCTTAAATGACTTCACCTAACTCCTTATCCATTCTCCTATGGAATGCGAATGGTGTTAGAAATCATACTGACGAACTTACAGCTTTATTGCAAGACAAAACCGTTGACGTAGCACTTATTACTGAAACTAGACTAACCACTAAACAGTACTTTAAAATACCTCAATACGTAACATACCGTACGGACCACCCAGACGGCAAAGCCCATGCCGGTACTGCTGTCATTGTGCACCAGTCCCTCTCTCATCACTTACTCCCACTTCCTACCTATGATTTCCTACAAACCACAGCCATAGTAATCAAAACTTTTTCCTTTCCGGTAACCCTTACATCAGCATATTGCCCTCCCAAACATTCCATTTCCAACACCGAATTTGTATCCTTTCTAAATTCCTTAGGAAATCATTTCATTCTGGGTGCAGACTTAAATGCCAAGCATCAACAGTGGGGTTCGAGAACCACGAATTCTCGTGGACGAAATTTGCTGTCTGCACTCAACTCCCGTCATTTCAATCTCCTGCCTCCTGATTCCCCTACCTACTGGCCAACCGATCCCAACCGTAATCCTGACATCCTTGACTTCTTCATTCACAGCGGATTAGGCTCCCTCAACTATTCCGTAACTCGCCTTGATGAACTATCCTCTGACCATAGTCCACTGATCCTTAAAGTATCCCTAACTCCTATTCCGAAACCCATTCCACCTTCATTTATCCGAGGCCCTGTCAACTGGAACCTCTTCCGCCAAATCCTTACCGATAATATTGACCTCAGTGTGACCCTCAAAACACCGGATGACCTTGATGATTCCGTCTACTCCTTTACTACCGCCATTCAGCAAGCTGTCTGGACTGCCTCCTCTCCTAAGCACTCCAATAGAACTCCTCAGCAAAACCATTTACCTCAACAGCTAGCTGACCTCATCCATGCAAAACGCGGAGCCAGATCATTATGGCAAAGAACCCGACACCCAACAGATCGCCGCTCCTATAACTTTTATTGTAGGCAATTAAAGCGGGAGTTGGCGACCTTCCGTTCTCAGTCCTTTAATTCCTACCTCTCCTCTCTATCAGCTCGAGATAATTCCCTGTGGAATGTGACCAAAAAGATCCTAAAATACCACAAAGTTTCCCATCCTCTCCGGCGTGGTGATGACTCCTGGGCTGCGTCTGATGAAGATAAAGCCGAGGAATTCGCCACACACCTCTCCAAAGTATTCACTCCTCACCCGGAATCCAACAGAAATCATACCACAACAGTTGAAGAATTCCTTTTCTCACCAATACCTCTTTCCCTACCTCCTAAAGCTATTAATCCATCTGAGGTGAAATATCTTCTTCAAAACTGACCCTTCGTAAATCTCCTGGACACGATCTCCTTACCCCCCAGATCCTGCGACAACTTCCCCAGAAAGCCATTATTTTTCTTACATACATCTACAACTGCATCCTTCGCACCACCTATTTTCCTCTCTTATGGAAACATTCCACAATCTTTCTATTCCTAAAACCAGGTAAACCTTCCAGTAACACTTCATCCTACAGACCTATTAGTCTACTCCCCATCCTCTCAAAAGTCTTTGAAAAACTCCTTCTAAAACGAATCCTGCCTATATTTGAATCACAAAATCTTCCTTCCCATCAGTTTGGTTTCCGTGCTCATCATTCTACTGTTCAACAAGGACTCCGAGTTGTAGACCATATTTCCTCAGCCCTTGAATGCAAAGAGTATTGTTCTGGTGCGTTTCTGGACATAGCGCAAGCTTTTGACCGGGTATGGCACACCGGATTACTCTTCAAGCTTAAAACGCATTTACCCCAATCTCTATACCTCATTCTACGATCCTATCTCTCAAACCGCTCCTTCCGAGTTCGCTGTGGTGTAGAATTTTCTAACTTTTATCCCATTGAGGCCGGTGTTCCTCAAGGCAGCGTCTTGGGACCCGTCCTCTACATCCTTTACACTGCTGATATTCCTATTCATCCTGACACCTTTCTGGCAACATTTGCAGATGACACCACCATCCTATCATCCAATTCCGATCCTGAAATAGCATCCTTAATCCTGCAAAGACACCTTTGTCTTATCGAGGACTGGTGTAATGCTTGGCGTATTAAGGTTAATGAAAGCAAATGCACCCACGTCACCTTCACCCTTCGACGCAAATCCTGTCCAATGGTTCATTTCAATTCCATACCGCTTCCTTCCTCAGACACAGTCCGGTATCTTGGCTTACTACTAGACAAAAGATTGACCTGGAACCCACATACAAGACTTAAACGAAAAGAACTCAACAGACGATTCGGACAGTTATACAGACTACTAAACAGAAAATCTAAGCTTACAGTTGACAACAAATTATTACTTTACAAGACAATACTGAAACCAATGTGGACCTACGGACTTGAACTATGGGGGACAGCCAAACGTTCTAACATCAAACGCATTCAATCCTTTCAATCCAAAGTCCTCCGAACAATAGTAAATGCTCCTTATTATGTCTCCAACTATACCTTACACCACGACCTTAATGTCCCATTTATTTCAGACCTAATTCCATCTAAATTTTCCAAATTCCACCAGAACCTCATTCATCATCCTAATCCTCTAGCACAATCCCTATCCAGCTCCACTCATCCATACAACCCTCCTAGAAGGTTGAAACGGCAGTGGCCCCGAGACATATTGTAAACATCTATTCTGGAGTTCTGACACTGGTCAGATTCTCCTCTCATGTGCGGTGTGATTGTGGCTGTGGCGCCCTCACTTAGCTTCCGCTGGCTCTCACCAGTGATGCGGCTGAGAGGGAGGCGCTGGGATCCTTTTGACTCTGCTTGTCCTTCCACAAGTGGGGGGACAAGCCCCGTCTGGGGTTCCCGAGCTGATTTTAAATATTGTACATAGGTATGAATGTGACATGTTTTGTTTATTTATTTGTTAACTTCATTTATTTGTATTTATTTTGTCTATAAATTTTGTTATTGTATACGTTTATTTATTTTGATTTTATTTTATGTAATTTGACTTTCCTTTTGATTATATTGTAAATATTGTATGAATGAGATCCTGTAGCACTATTATTATTGTCTATTATGACAAATTGTAATATATACGAATAAAAAAAATAAAAAAAAAAAAAAAAACATATTTGCATATGTCTGTTTTCGATTAGTTTTAGGTAACTGGTTTATAAATAATTAATTACTCTAAGACTCTGAAGCCAAATTTATATATTATATCAATGTTATTCTAAAGAGACTTTTCCCAGGATAATAAAGAATTTATTTATAATTCTGCAATCTTTCATATCTACTAATCAATCATCAATTTATTTTTGTATGTTACATCTAATTTTTTTTTTTTTTTTTTTTTTTTTTTTTTTGCACGAATTGGCCATCAAGGACCACGTGAATATCATTCTGTTTTCTTCAAATCTTTCATCTTCCTTTTTCTCCAATATGCTTTCATCTTCCTGGACTGTTCCTCCCGCTCTTCCTTTGTCCCCTGTTAGAACTTTCTTTGTTTTTCCTGTAAGAACCCCAACTTCTTTTATTTTCTTCCCGAAAAGCTCTCTATCTAAGCAGTCTATTTTCTTGATTTTTAACCTATCGAGCACCTCTTTTATTTGCTTTGCATAACCACCCATATTCTTATAGCCTAGAACTTTGTCAAAAATCTGTTTGTTCAGCCTTTGATTGTTCATTCTTACCATATCACCATAAAACCTCAGTTTCCTAGTTCTGATGACTACTTCAAGGTTTTCCAAACTTCTATATATTTCTTCATTGGATTTTAGCCTGTAGCCCTCTTGTGTTATTTTGGGTCCATGAAGATTCCTAAGAATTTTTCTCCCAATCTTGAGAAATTTCTAAAGACTCAGAAGGCAAACTGTTTCCATATCATTGTTGGTCTTACTACTGTACAGTAGTGCCTTATTTTTACTGTATGCCTTCTTACTGCACAAGCTTCTAGTTGCAAAGTACAGTCTTTCTAGTTTTTGGCTAATCTTTCATCTAGGCCTGCTTTATCGATCCCGTTGTTGCATATTATCTCCCCTAGGTATTTACACGTAGGTTACCTCTAATGTTATTTATCTTTACTTTTTACTCCATAAAAGCTCATCATATGCTTGGACCGAAACGTTGGCATAATAAAGAGAGAGAGAGAGAAAAGAGACAAATGCTTTATTTGAAAAATATATGACAATACCATTGGAAATGCAATATTAAAGCCCTCCTCCTCATATATTTGTATAATTATAGGCTAAAAGGCCTAAAATTGACAAAGCACCTACAAGCGCTCAATTGTATATAATTCAATCTTAAAATACCATTAGGTGATAGAAGGCGTTATGTATTTTTATATTATATTTTATTATATATATAGTATAATAAATTGGAATGTGAAAAATAAAATAAATTTAAAAAACACAATGCTGGCTGAATAGTTGCTGCTTCATTGATAGCATAATCTGAGCTTATCAGTCTGAGACATATCATATGTCTTTTGTTTCTAGAAACAACCTATTTCAGTTTTAACGACATATATTCCAGTCTTAATGATATTCATAGTGACCTCTAATTAAAGTAATAAATATGACCTGTTTCTCTGTAAATATATATTGTATGTTTTGAGAATAAAGTCTAGATTAGAATCTAAGAAATTATAGATTTTGTCATTTTTTTTTTTTCAGTTCTCCTGACTTTACTCTTCTGTATAGCCACTTTGTCTGAGGATTCTCCTTCTTATTGTTTTTATTGCATTCAATTTCTAATTCACCAGTTTAGAAAATAGACATTTTGGCTATTAACAATTTCTTCTGTACTATTGATGTACCAATTCAATGAAATGTCGTTCTTTCCAGAATTTCTTTAGTTAGCCGGTTTGAAATGCAATAGTAGGCTTTTAAAGGTGCATTTCCAACACGCAAAAAAAAAATAGTGATGCTCCATAAATAAAGTAGTATGATTTTATTTATTTAAATAAAATCGTCAAAAAAAAAAAAAATCGTCTTTAAACGATGTGATTGAGGGCTTGAAAATATAGTAAATGATTAATGTGCCGTAATTTATGACCTCCTATTCGAATCCCAACATAAACAATGTTCTTTTTGTATGATAATTTATTTTTCTTTTATAATATTTAAGTTAAACATAGATGTACATACAGTTAAAACAAAGACAATCGTATATTCCTTTCATGCTATTGTTATTTTTTACTTGTTTAAAATTATTTTTTTAAACATCATACATTCTCGAGATAAGACCCTAATTTATTTCTGAATCTAGTGAATGTATGTCGTTGTGAATTCTTACTTATTACAAATTATTGATTAGAAAGCTGAATTCCCATCACAGTAATTTTTTGTTTAAACATTTTTTATTGCTATATACAACTGTATTAAAAAAAATACATCAAGTAAACGTGATAGTTATATAATACAATGACATGAAATATTCTCGTTGAAATGACTCTAAAAATATTATAAACCAGAAGGTCCCGGAGCCATCTCCTTTTCAGGCGCCTCGGAGGATTATCAGTAATTGAATACTAAGAAAGGGTTGAAACTAGTGAGTTAGAGTGAGAATGAAGTTTGTCATGAAAGGATTGATACCTGGTCCGGGCCAAATCAGTAACATAGGGAACATTAAGGTCTTTATGGATGTTTATTCGTGGCAAAGTAAAGGATTTTGGATTGGAAGGATTGGAAGCGGGAAGAATTCGATGGTTTAGTAGAGCCCCATAGCTCTACTCCGTAAGTCCAGATTGGTCTTATAAAAGTCATGTAGATGGGCCTTTTGTAGTTAAGAGGAAGGTTTGACCGTTTGTCTAGTAAGTGTTGAAGTAGCCTAAAACGGCGTAGTACCTTTAAAACCATAGTTCATGTCTGTTGTTGGTCCAAAGTTTCTATCATTGTATCAATTACAAAAATCGCTTCATTTTGCAAATGTTTATCATCATTTTCATTCTATTCCTGTCAATAATATTACTGTACGCTCGAATGCTAATAGAAATCAAAAATAAAAACCCCAAGTTTTGCCAATTCCCCTACTTTTGTCTTACATTCAGCATGATTAGATTTACAGTTAGTAAACTAATTTTAAGAGTCAGAGCTCAATATATTTTGTCTGCGATCAACTAAAGCGAATTGTAGCTTCATCAAAATAGAATATTTATAATAAGTTCGATTTATTATTATTATAAATCACAGTCTATTTATAATTTTAATTAAGCTAATTAGGAACCAAAGTTCCATTGGTGTTTATAATTAAATTAATTTCTTGTAGAAGTATAAACGATTATTAGCATTTTAAGTAGGAGATAAGAATAAACAGGTTTCGATAATGTTTATATATATCCTCTTAAGTATTGTTTCGGACTTTGAAAACAAATCATTAGCCGTTGTAAATATTAATATGGTTAAAAAAAAACAATTAATTATAAAGTAGATGATATCAAAAGAAACAATGCCTCTGTCAATCACATATCCAATAAATAATTAACATTAAGTTTTATTTAGTTATTTTCAATTTATGTTGACATATACCACTAATTGGATCCTACTAATTAATAGCGATCCTGAACCACAATAGTCGACAAATCATCGATTCCGATATGATGCTTCTATTTTATAATCTAGAAATGAGCTTGTTTAATGTGGCATTACCTTTTATCAAAAATCCTAATATTATCAGATGTACCAATTTTTAAAATTAGACCGGACAACTAACTATATCTCGACGATTGTATATATACATATATATTTTTTATCAGATATGTGAGCTCTACTCCTTTACATAGTTGGAATACCTAGTGCCTTGAGAAATCGGGTCTTGCTCGCAATATGAACATTCTGTAAATTCCTGGAGGGCCGTTTTCTCGAATGTTTACCTTTCTAATAATCTGAGCATTTCCTCCGGCGAAGAATTTCTTTAATGAACCCTTTACAACAAAGTTAAAATTAATCCACTCCCCCTCCCCTCCCTGGTGTATCAAAGTTCTGTACATTCGAGATGTGATAATGATAAACTAAAGGTTATTTTAATTTTGAATTTTTAACATTCAGGTTATTTATATTTTTTTTTCTTTCGATGGGGAATTTGTTTCTTCGTACTGGCCGTGTGGCGACGGAGTCCGGATACTTGGAATAGCTGCACATCTTTTTTGCAATATCTCCTCTCCTCTTCAAACATATGTTCTCCTTTTCTCCCATCGCATTATCTTAGCCCGATCATTCTTATAGTTCTTATAATGGTGAAATAAGGTTCTGTGACTTTTTTACAAACAGGATTATTACCACGAGCTTCATACATAAGCTTTATAAAAAATAATATAATAATAATCACACAACAATATGTATTTAAATACTGAAAAATCTGTAATTTGCCACCCAATTTAGTAGAAAATTTCTACTATATTAAAAAAAAATTCTTTTATCACAAATTATGTAGGTAATTTATTGATTTCATTATTTAAACAAATAATTAAATATTTTTTTAAGACCGGAAACTCAAAAAAATTTAATGATATATTACATAATGGAAAAAAAGTTACATTTAATATTTTTCCACTATTGATAAATTCCATGTTTTCTTTCAGAAAAAAACTTTTAAAATCAGTGAAGCAGTTTAAGATTTATTTTACGTTATATAAAAAACCAGCTGTTGCCAGCGATTTCGTCTACGTCAATGTCTGTTATTATGATCGCTATTAAGAAGTTTTTAAAAGAATATATTTTAAAGTACTTTTGCGTAAATGACATTTTTAGTTTTATTTTCTTGTGACAGAGGAATATACTGATTTTCTCCGCAACCCGATCTTGATGAAAATCAATTCCATACTTGTTTAAATGTTTGCCCCTGTGATTTATTAATTGTTACGGCAAAAGATAAATTAACGGGGAATTGAATACTTTTAAAATTAAAAGGACAATCATTTGGAATCATTGGGATGCGAGGTTAATTTCCCCGATTTTTTCCAGATTTTCACTGATTCTTCACTCCTTTGGGTCGCAGTGTGATGTTTTTTAGCCTAAAACCTTCCTCGATAACTGGAATATCCAACACAAAAAGAATTTTTCAATTCGAACCAGTAGTTTCTGAGATTATTGCGTTCAAACAAACAAAATCTTAAGCTTTATAATATAAGTATAGATTTTTTAAAAAATCATAGGGGTGTGAGATTAATTTCCCCGTTTTTTCAAGATTTTCCACTGATTCTTCACTTCTTTGGGTCGCAGCGTGATGTTATATAGCCTAAAACCTTCCTCGATAAATGGACTATCCAACTACAAAAATAATTTTCAATTCGAACCAGTAGTTTCTGTTATTGGCACGTTCAAAAAACTCTTCATCTTTATAATATAAGTATGGATAACAAGAAAAGAAAACCTGGAGCTCTACAACTCTTGAAGTATCTGGCTTCAGTGCATACAGAGTTCGTATTTTTCTTGGTCGGGGAAAGAGTTAATTAGTTTAACTGGGTTGGGTGTGCCTAGTCTCTACTGGGGTTTCATTCTTGGATCCGAGAACAGTAGCTATATCCACTATACCATGCTGCTCCACCACCTAAAACTAAACGCGGTGTTTTGCATAATCAATTATATCAAAAGAACTAGACAATATTGAATTAGTTAATAAATAATAATATTATATACATACACGCATATATAAACTATTTTTATTTTGTAATAGTGCTACCAGTTATATTTAGGACATTACGTAATTATATTAGAGAAGTTCAATCCCTTTCTTTTAGAAAAGAAATTAAGTAATAGCAAAATAATTCATGAAAATGTTTAAAAAAAAAAAAAAATCTATAGGAACCTGATACACAGTATACCATTATATATATATATCAGCATTCTTTCACTCGGCAGGTGGAAAACCGAGCCAATGGTAGAATCTGTCTAATAGTTCAATCCCAATAGCATATATGAACATGCATAAATATCAAAAAAGGTCACGTGGTCACTGCCGCTGTATCCTTCAATTCGGATTCTGGTAAAACTTTAAATGGAATAAGATTTTATCTCCAAGTAATATTGCGACCAGGATGTAATATTTTATTTGCAGCGAGACTTTCACAGTCAAACCTATTAAAAAAATAAAATAAATAGCAAAACATTTTCACCTTTCAAAACTAAATGTTATACTATTGAAATATTTCTTACGTTATGAAATATAATGTAATTTTGCTTTATATTACCGTTATATACCAGAACGGTTTTTAAAAATCCTTAACACCTGTTAGTACAAATTGCTTATTGGAATCGTTTTCTTCTTCCGAGATAATACAATTCATAAATGATTTATCACTTGGAAATCATTCCAATATGACAGCAGGTGCTTATTACTAATGTAAAAAAAAAAAAAAAAATTAAAAAAGGAATATTTTATTGGCCGTGTAAAATTATTTCTGTTCCCGAGACAGTGATAAAAAGTTGGCAATGACAGAGAGTTAATAAATTATCCATAAGATACAAAGAGGGTAAACTTAGGGGAGAATAAAAAGAGAAGGGCGAAGTGGCAGGTGCCGGAGGAAGAAACAAGATGGTGAAGAGATCATTGATGCAAGTCACACCTCAGCCACCACGTTACATAGCCAATTAACCATCACTTTCTAATTAATTGATGGACTTGTTCTGAATAGATTATCCCACTAATTGCCGACTGACCTATCTATATTCAAATACACTCCCTAGATTAAACCTGCCCCGCCACCATCTTCATTTACATCTTTCGCTCGTTGATTCCCTTTATAAAACACTTGTTTACCTTCCTTAATCAATTCTCAAGCGTTGTTAGATTATCCTATTAGTTATATAGCTGGTCATTCTGGATTTTAAGTCAATTTTCTTTTATCTTTATAACAAACATCTTAACCGAATGGAATGCATGTTATTATATACATTTTTTAAATAAATTATTTTACAATATCTAATACAAAATATGAAAAAAAATGGTATTCATATTTTATTAACTGATCGATTTATATTTTCATTGCTGAAATATCATTTTTATTTATTTATATATTTTTAATTTATTAATTTATTTTTTTTCAACCGGCTTTGAACGGCTAAAAGAATGTTTTAAACTCCAATTTACTTTTATTATTACTATACGGAAGAAATTGCACTATCTCTGTGGTAGGAAAGAATTAGGTGATTTTATACTTCCCTAAAATAAACCTCTTATTTAAATGAAAAACAATAATCAACGTTTTAGGGTATTTCATCCATCTTCAGGCTACTGGTTTGGAAAAAAAAAAATCTTTTCTGCTTATCCATCATTCAATCACTTCGTCATCTGATTAAAAAACTAATTAAAACATCAAAAGCCCCTAGATCTTTGTCCATCTTCGAATTTAAGCAAACAGAAGGGGTTGCCGTGTTGTTAACCAAACAGTTTTAACCAGAGCTGGTAACAGTATCCTGGTAGTTGAGGATTATTCACTGCATTTCCTTGACCTACAACAAAATAAATTTCCGGCCGAAACTGAAAAAGATGAAAATCTTAACTCTCTAAAAATAATCTTCTATACATCTTCCTTCTATTTTGAACAATAAAAGTTTTTAATCGACCGAGAACAGATTTTAAGTTCCATCCTCAAAAAATTGAAGGTTAGTTATTTCAGAATATCAAACATCCGCCTGCGATAGGTCGTGAAGTATTCGGTTTTTCTCCATGGTTATTGGGTTCATTTTAAATTTTTTTTTTTTTATTATTTGAAACTTATGCGATAAGTATGAAGATTATTGGAACTACCAAACCATCAGTCATTTTGTTTCAAAATGGTGGCTGATCGGAGACACTGTACGTCACCCAGAATTCAGTTTATAAATTTAGATTAAAAATTAATCAGTACCCATGAGACTTATTAATAACATTCCATAAAAACATAAATATATTTATATCCACCCCAGGTTGGATTAAAAAAACATTTGTCTTAGTACTTTATTTTTTTTTAAATTTTATTGTTCATTCTTAATATGCTATAATAACATAAATTCTAAAAATTATATTACACCTTATAAATAGATTATTTTCAAGATCTCATTGTTTTTAAATTATCTAATTTTCATTATTTGCACATAGGTAGTTTATCACAACTCACAGGTAGTTTATTTGATTACTGTTTTATATCGTATTTTTTAGTATTATGGTATTTACTTTTATAGTTTTGTTTTTTTTTCTTTATGTTTTTACAGATTGTTATTAAGGATGAAACGTTCTTTCTTCAATAATCTCATCCCGACCACCAACTAAAATGCCTCAACAATGATATATTCAATAATAAATAATAACATTATACTTTTTAAAAAATGAATTATGAATGAACGAAATTTATAAATATATATTCATTACTGTGATCATCATTTATCTGAACTAAAAAATGTAATGTAAATAATACTACATACAAATAAATAATTTTCATGGTTGAATAAAAATATTTGTAATTAATTACTTCTAAAAAACCTTCACATCTGCTTTGACTTGATATCACGTTTTAGAAATGAAAACAAGAAAAGAGGGTTTTTAGCTATGAATATGTATTGCCTAATGACTTCAGAGTGCTTAACACTTAAAAAAATACCTCAGCTTTTCCCACCTCTGTTATTAATCAATCCGTTACCCCGTCGAACGGTATATTTGAGCAGTTACGGACACACCATCTTCGGTTTGGCTACGTGGTCTAGGTCTGAGACTGTGAAAACTGGCTGTGTTGGCGAATTTAATATATTGGCAATACCCCCTCTTTCGTCGGCGGCCATTTTGAAGGCTGCACGGACGTCCTTGACTGGACAGAGGCTGGAAGATAGCACACGTAAGAAAGGAGATTCGGAGAACCCCCGCTGGAGGTTTTTAACCCACCCTAATAGCCCCTTAACCAGATCTTATCGTAGCCGGCCATTCACTACCGGTCCTCGGCTCTCAGGGTCGGTCTACATTTCCACGGCAGAGTCACTGCGGATAAGAAAGGATATCTTCGGGATGAATGCAAAAAAAAAAAAAAAATTGTTGAATTTTGAACTAAAAAGATTTGTGTTTAGGTAAAGTTAAAAAAAAAATATGCATGAGCAACAACAACATTTTTTTATCGATTTTCAATTTAGATGTTGTGTTCCAAAAAGTACTATATCCATTCTAGGAAATTTTACAGGAAATTCTAGGAAAATCTCTCATTAATATATTATTAATCCTAGAACTAAATGTGTAGTTAGTTGCTTTAGAGAATAATTGCATTTCTCAATCGCGTTTTTAAAGGATTCGAGTGTTCATTAGATAAAATCAAATAGAAGATTTAGATAAGACTAAATGATGATAATATAAATATGCAAAAAAAAAAAAAAACAATTTCGTAAAAAATGTCCTTTACTACCTTTAGTAAATCAACGTCTCGATTGGCGCTTATGTTACACGGGATACTAGGGCGTTACTTAGGAGTACTGTTTTCAGAAGATGCAGCGTTATTGTCTAAAAATCGTGTTATTTTCATACGTTTATCTGAATTTTCAGTTTGTAATTTAAAAGATACCAATTTATTTTGGTTAAAGTTAATAGGAGCTACGTTCAGGATAGAAAAACCAAAACAATGCATCAGATGTAAAGTTGGACATAAAATCAGATGGGATGGAAAAATATATGTATAAAAAAGGAACATCCAAAGGACATCTTACAATAAAACAATTTCTATTCATCCAAAAAATGTCAAATATTTAAATATAATCGACTGTGTTAGTTCAAAAATGCTTTAAAACAACGGTTTAAAGATGATAGGAGCAACGTTCAGGATAGAAAAAACAAAACAATGCATCAGATATAAAGTTGAAAACATAATCAGATGGTATATACATACGATGTAAGCATGCTCAAAGATTGATTAGTTACCCCCATTTCAATGATAATTATCTACCTAAAAATCAACAAAATTTAAACCGATATATATATATATATATATCATAAACTGGTAAAATATGCCAATAATATTTTAGAAGTCCAAATTTTATTCAATTATAGGTATAATTACTTTAAATTATTTAATTCTATACACTTTACACTTTACTTTACTTTAATACATTAATAAAATAATTCCATAGAAGGTAGAAACAGTACCAGCGTAAAAAAAAAACTTAAATTTCCAAGTAATGACTTATTTTCCAAAAGATGTAGTCAATAGTATCCTTCAGCCACCTTTAATGGTTCAGGAAGCGTCGGCTTGACAGCGATTACAAACCTTACTTTGAACCTCTGATTTTCAAAGCAGGAATTAGAGCCGGTTCTTCGGCATAAGAAGCCACTCTATTCACGAAAAAAATTTTCCTCAATGATAAACTATAATTAATGAATGATTTCAATATATCTCTATCTAAGAAAAATCTTTCATAAATCACTGTTTTATTACGGTGCTTAAGTTAAGTGAGATATCGGTGACTATGGACTTAGGCAGAGGGGAGCAGGGAGAGGTCAGGAAAATGAGGTAATAGATTAAGGTAGGAAAAAAAAAAAATAAAAAATAAATAAAAAAAAAATAAAAAAAAATAGCGTTAGTAATAGCTGTTGATTGCTCAATTTATTTCTTTAAAGTTGTGCTATTTTTATTTATCATACAAAAAAGGAAGGGGTTGGTTTTGAATGGATTGATTAATTTTCTCTGTAATGTTTAAAACATTTGCAGAAAAACCGAAATTGTAATCTCCCAGGTATAATCTGTTATATTATTTTTCATTAATTTGTATTTAAATTATTTTTAATTGTTGTTTGATTTTAACTTTACATACGATTTTTCCTATTTCTTTTTAATTAAGCTTGTTTGCAGACAGCCGAGTTTGTTTTTCGTGTTACTAGATAAACTATCGCAGACCATTCTATCCTTGTCCTATCCTAATCTCATAATTAGGAGTCTTCTTCTTTAGTGGGCGTAGATCTTTTTTTCCTCCAAAGAGATCTGAAAAAAACGAGCCTCCGTACAAAATCTTATTTAGTTTTATATAACATTATCATTATAAGCTTTTAAATTTTAAATGTTTTTAAACTATATTTCAAGAGTAAAACTTCGTCTTCTTAAAGTATATATGAAGTTCATAAACTTCCAAACTATTTGAATAGTAGTAAAAGTTACTTGTTCTTTGGATACCGTAAGATAAATTAATTAAGTTTCAATATTTCTGGAATTGGGGGTATCGAAGGAGTGGTGCTTAAGAATTATTTGTTGATGTACATAAACGTGTTTTAATATGGGGCCATTATCTTCATATTTTTCTTTTTAGCCTGTTTTTTTAATCCTAATTCATCTTTTATTTCTTAGTCCAAATGAAAACCAACAACTAGGCTGAAACGTGGGCACAAATGAATGATATATTTAATGATTACTTACATACGTTTTCCTATTCTGAACGCAACTCCTATGATCCATGTTTTCACTCAACAATCCTTTTATTCTATTTTTCTCTCTTACGTTTAGTAGATAATAACAAGCTGACAACCCTGGTTCCAACCTAAAATACATTTCATTATAATGTGGCAATATATATATTTTTATATATGCAAAACAAAGCACATATTAAAGTGTGATCCTTAAAAATGACCAAAGGCAGAAACGTTGAAGAGAAAAATAAAATAAAAGGATTTTTAAGTGAAAAATATGGATCAATTTTTTAATTTAAAAAGAACCTAAAAATAAATTATATTTTTCTAAAAAACCTAAAAGCAAAATTTAGTAAAACGTTTAAATTTAAAACTATATGTGGCAAAATAACACGATTTTAGAACACAAAGCTGCATATCAAAGAGGCAATATAGTATGACAAATTATCCCTTGTAAAATATAGATAGCTATTTCTCAAGCATGTCACAAAATGAAGTAGTGATAGGATATGATAATAAAGATACTTCATATATAAGAAAAAAATGGAGACAGGTCTTTTTAAAATTTAGTGCTTTGCAATAATAGCAGGCTGTTGTTTTACTATTGACGTTAGATTCAGATAGATTGTTAAAACAAAACAAAGACTAAATATTTAGCCGAACATATTTTTAAGAGTAAAAGTTTAAGTGAGAGATATCTTCCATATAAGTCGGTCAGGAAAGATATATTCCAAACGCAGGTGTGGTAGATCTACCCAGAACACGGGAAGGGAAACATAATACAAATTAACATTAGCAAATACTGGAAAAACCCCAGTTATCCTCATGTAGCTTACTTTTATAAGATTACTTCGATTTCTCTTACTTTCACTTAGATAATAATATTTTACATATTAAATATACTTTTGGTATGGCTTAGTAAGTTAAATTTCGCTTTCAATGATAATTTTCTTAAACGCGATTTCATTCTCAGAGAATATTCAACACATTTTGGTCACTCACTCCAGTCAACGCCAACCACTTACCTTATTTTAATCAGATAATCTGCCACCTTAAAGTTGCTGAAACAATTAGATTATTACAATGAAACATACTTCTTCCTCGAGAAGAAAGTATTTGTATAAAGGTGCACATGCTATGCCCTAAGCGAGACTAAGATCTTTTTGCCTCGGAAGCCAGAAGGTGGTGCACACGGGTGGTCCACACACCTCGCTCCAATTATCTCGGACCCAATCATAAATTAATAGGCCGGCCCCCAGCCCTCCCTCTCCTCAGAACAATGTGATTTATCCAGCCTATCTTCATTCAGCCCCTCGGCCAGCCATCAACCAACGCTCCATCGGAAAATGAATTTTATAGATTTTATATCCGGTCCCAGATATGATGAAAAACTGTTTTTAAAAAAGTCAGTAATTTTATTAGAACTTTTGTTAATTAATAGCCTTTATTTAAAATTTAAACCCTCAGTCCACTTACTTGAAACTAGATAACGCCATTCTGACCTTTACATTATTACCTACAAAACTATTTTTTTAATACTTCCATTTATCCACTCTGTAGCCGTCTGGAATTCCCTAGCTACACATATACGCCATGCTTCTCTCTTCTCTCATTCTAATCATACCTTTTCCAACATCTTCTGGCATCCCAAACAGACGTACAACCAAATGTGAAATTGCAGTTCAAATTTACCATACCTTTAATGCGAAGACATAATTATCTATTTTCATAGCGTTGCGGAATAATAAATTTATTTTAGTTTTAATTTATTCAAATCTAGTACTTTTTTAGAACATTTTTTCCTTTCTTTACCTTTTTTTTTGTTTGTAGTCTATATTTTTGTATATATAAAGGTATCTATTGATCGTAAGGTTTAATCAATAAATAAGCAATTTTATTTAGGTTACGTTTCGAGAATTTATTGTTCTCATATTCATGACCCTATCGTGGAAAAACGAAAAACACAATATTAAAATTTGTATACAATAATTAATATTGATGTAAAACATATAAAATAAATTATTACAAATTTTGTTACAATTTGAGACAAAATATGTCTTACATAGGCTGTTCTTATACTACAAATTTTGAAATAACACTTAAACAAAGATGCTAGGATTAGTTCAGAGACAGTGAGAGGGGGAGGGGTTTACAAATTACTTTCGTCAGAGGATCAGTGGTGTTCTCCCCTTCCTCTTTTTATTTAATTTATTTTTTTAATATTTAAATATGCCCTGATGTTTCGAAAATGAGATTTTTTTACGAGGAATTTCGTATACATTTGATTTAAGCTCTAATCTGTCTATGTATTTGGTTTCTGAGAAAAGTTTGTATAAAGTAGTTATATTTTTTAATGTAATAGCATAAATACAATTTTAAAAAAATAAAATAAATGGACATCAAAACCCTATCAGAAAATTCATCATGAATTACTTAATATCCCTTAATAATATACTTAATATAAAAAAATTATATTCAGTAAAAACAATTTGATACAGTTATCCTAAAAATTCCGTTTATTATTCCGTTCTTATTTAAATTTGCTTATGATATTTTAACCACATTACCCACAGGAAATAAATTATATTATTTTCAAATTCTATCCGTAAAATTTAATCTGTGTGAATATTTATTAAATTATATTCATCAACAAATATAATAAGGACGGATATTAAACGGAATTTTGAGAATAACTGTATCAAGTAGTTCTTTCTAAATAAATGTCAGAATTGAAGCAATAGGGGATCCCACGGGAAAATAAGCAAATGTGCTATAAAAAACGTAAGCGGCAGACATGGAAGGCATGGAGAAGGAAAGAGCCATTAGAATCCCTTCCCTAAGATTTAATTTTCAGAAAAGGTCTCTCAATTTGCTTCTTTTCAGCCTTTCTGTAACAGGCATTTCAGCTATTGACATGTCGTTTATAAGTCTATTTTCGTGTCAGTGAAGTATGCTTTGAAAACGCGAATAGAGAGTTCGAATGTGCTGGTTTGATTGTTAAGAACGTGTTAATGGTTTTATTGTTTACATACCGATAATCAGTCGTTATAACTCTCAAAAAATTTTTTGAAGTTTTCCTATGTTATTATTTTTTTCCTGAACCATAAATCTGTGAGGCGTTGGTGCATATGAGTTTAAATAGCTACAATATGTATATTATGTATTTTAATCGCTAATTGTAAAATAATGAGGCAACTGAAAGTTTAGATTTGATTTTAATACTTTGAACACTAAGATATGTTATACAATATTAAATGTATATAGTATAAACTGAAACCTACTTAATAAATAGCAAAATTCTGATAAGAAATTTCCTTTTTTTCTTAAAAATGTGCAATATATCCAAAGACTAAGTAACAACACTATGGTATATATAATAGCTTGATAATATGATTTGACTAATGAATTATTTTAAGAACGATTTATCGATTATAAATCAACATATTCATCTTCTTCCTTGGCGAGGAGAGGAAGTGACAAGTTGGGATCCGGGAACAGACTGACAACCGCCTTGGATAATCTGATGGAGGAGGCAGGCCCAGATAAGGATTCGCTGTTGGCTATAATTGGATGTCAGCTGCCTGATTTAGGACGGTCCTCTCCGCGGATATTGATGCCTTCCTAATAAGCAGTTTATTAGCCATCTCATAACTCCATTAATAGCTCACTACTTCTTTATCTTCTTCTCCGACGACCTCTGTATTAGGAGTTTGTTGTACTATAAGGAACAATGTATGATGCCTCAACGTTATAGTTTTTATCTTTAAATGCGAAGTCGCATTCGAATACTAACATCGAAATTCAAGTTGCTAGGAAGTATATGGATTTCAAATTAGGCTAGAAAACCCATGCATATCTCCTCATAGCGAATGAACTGGGTTTTTATTTAGTAGCTCATAAAATATGTATAAATTCTAAAGTATATTTCGTAGATTCTTAATAGACAACTCTAAACAATGAAAATTACAAACGAGAGTTTGCTATACAATATAAATAACGTTATTAAGCTAAATCATAACTTTCTATGAAAGAAAAGTTAAATTTGAAGATCAATTTAGAAGATCCCTCTTTCAGATCCTTCTTTTAGTATGATCGTCTGTCATTTTGGTAATGATCTTGTGTAAGTAATCGTTTAACATGTGAATTTCCCTTTATAGTTATCTTTATTTCTGTTTATGATGGACTATCCCATCTAGGTCCTTATGTAACATCGTGTTACTGATGTAAGTGAGAGACTGTTTCCATCTAAATAATCTTAATACATTCAAATTATTAAAAGTTACTTAATACCGAATAATCTTGAAAAATTGTCCAAGTCCTTGTGGAGCAAATTTTTTCTGATATAAAATGGTGCATCCACAATTGTTCGTAAAACATTTGATTGGAAATACTTAATTCTTTGGATGTTGGAGGTTTGAGTAGAGCACTACAGTTCTATCCCGATTGTCTATAAAAGATTAATGAGTACTTTGTTGATAATAATTTTGGTGTTCAAGATAATTTTTATTGCTTGGTAAGTAGGTATGAATAGGTTTCGGTATATCGTTTTTATTTATTTAACCACCCTTCCTTGCATAATATGCAACACGGGTTGTGGCAACATTAACTCACTAGCTATACCAGCACGTTAATGGGTGGCATAAGGCTACTACATGCAAATCCTTGCTGCAGCTCGGGAAGCTGCAAATATTGGCATGCCTTATGACCACTGGAGCTATGAGTACGACTCCGACTACGACTGCTGCATTGAATGTTCTATTGAACCTAACACCATTGCTCATAGCAGTAGAAACTCAAGCACTTAACACAGCCTATAGGCTCTCTAAGTTAGGAACAAGATCCAACTCTCTGGTCTACAGGGGTCATGGCAACTTGTTTAGAAGGATTGATGAAGATACGGTGCTAGCCATGCATTTCGATCTTCATTTAAAGAAATACACGGACACACTCTATTGTGTAGGGATTAACAGGACTGGCTCGCACAAACCGTGCAATGGAGTCAACTGTTGTACGGATGACAGAGCTAGGCTCAGGTGCTGGAATATGGAGAATGGATAAAGCAAAGGAAGGGATGTCCATTTCCTTATGGTAAACATACCTCAGTCTTTCAGGCTGAAGTAATGGCAATAAATATCTGTGCTCAAACCCTAATTTCAGAAGGGATGAGAGACAGACAGATAACTATCCATACTGATAGTCAAGCTGCTATTGGAGCTCTGGGTAGTTACATGACACGGTCCAAATTAGTGAGAATGCAAAAATAATCTTAATATGCTTTCCCTGCTAAATAAAGTCCGGGTACATTGGGTGCCTGGTCACTCAGGCATCCTAGGAAATGAGAGAGCTGATAGCCTCGCGAGGAGGGGTTCTGCTCAGCTACCCCCACACCTGAACCTGTGTGTGGAATTAGCCTCAGCAAAGCCAAAGGTCTGATTAAGGCAGCTGCTGAGAATAGATCCAGGCAATACTGGAGGGATACTGATAAGCAGCAGCACTCCAAGATGTTTCTGGATGGACCCTGCAAAGAGAGAAGTCATACTCTACTCTCAATGGACAGGACAACCCTAAGGAGGGTAACAGGACTATAAACAGGACACTGTCTACTTAATAAGCATCTCCACTATATGGGTTTGGTGGCCTCACCGACTTCCAGAATCTGCAAGAAGGATGATAAAACTGCATTTCATTGATATGCAGTTGTCCAGAGATTGCCAGGATACGGTTTTACCACTTTGGCGTCGACCGTATCCCCAATCCCAAGTTGCGTGAACTGATTAACCCCCACAGGTTAGTCAGATTCACCAAGGCGCTAGCCCTGTATTAACAGTAGATTGGACGGCGCACAATAAGGCTGCAGTGCATCAGATTGACCGGCAAGGAAAAAATAAAAAAATAATGTTGCCAAAAATATTCATCAAGGTTGTCCGTCTTCCAATTTGTTAACCTTAAGGCGCACCTATTCTGTCTTCTATTCTTTCGGCTGGCCTTCTCCTAATCCTAAAATGTTCTGCTGTTCCACAAAATCTTTGTAGTACGGGTAGTTTATTTTCTTCTCCAACTGAGAAAATTCGTTCTCTGATAGCATGTAGAGTCCGGTTTTCCACAGCAATGTGATCCGTTGGGGTTTAAAAGCGGTGGAAGTTGACAGGATATGCTCAGCAGATTCGAGGACCCAGCAGTAGGTCATAAGGGATCGATATTTATCCCAAAGTCTGCGAGTTTAGAGCAAAAACCCCCCTGTGAGAAACTGTGTAACCAAGTAGCCCGGGAGGACCTTTTTGCATTTAAACGAGACGGGCGGTGGGTATGTACTTCCTTAAAGCAGCCCTTTCGAGATTTCGCCTACCTTAGATTGCACTTTTCTAATGTGCCCTCCAGGAGAATACTTTTCCATTTTCCTGATTCCTTCTCAATTTTCATCTGAAGATTCTCCGGCAGACCTGCTGAACCTTTCCTCTTAAACGTGTATCTCAATCCATCCTCTCGCAGGAGTATTCAGGCGGTGTGATAGGTTTTCGTGCCATGCAGAAGACGCGAAACCTCAGGATACCCGAAATCTCACCTGCTTCTGGACACCTACACTAATATACTTCTAGACACCTACACTAATATACTTCTGGACAGAAACCGTGTATATCGTCAAGGTGGTTTTGCAATATAAATGACGCCCAAACTGGGTTTTGGTGGGATGTCAAGAATTCTGAGTCGTCTGCAAAAGTGGCTGATTATAATTGTAGAAGGTTTTGTTAAGTTTAAAATTAACGGTAGAAGTTCTAAAAAAAAAAAAAAAAATACTTCATTAGTTCTATAGAAACTTACGGAAATGCTCACACACAACTTTCACTTACCTCCGTTAAAATAAATTTTAACTTCAATCTCTCAAGAACTTTCATATAAAGTTAGAGATGAAAAAATATTAAAGGATTACATTGAGCTTCGATAGAAGCATGTTTTCCACTAAATAAGCTATTATATTATTATATAAAACAAAAACTTAAAATTAATTTTATCCGCTATTAATCAATATCTATTACCTTATCCAACATTTGGTACAAGATAATATTTTTTCTAAAGTCTTTGGCTTTTCAACCGTATAAAAGACATCCACAATGTTCTTATGTTAAAAAAATATTTTTGCTTTTTTTCTTTAGTTGGATATCAAATTTGTTTAGCTTATATATTAAATATTTTTTTGTCAATGCTAACAAGATGAAATGGTTTTCTTTTAATTTTTTAAATCTACAATATAAAAAGGACTTTAGATGAAGAAGATTTAAATATCGGAATTTAAGACCTTTCATACTATTTGAATCAGAATGAAAGCTTCATCATAATTAATTACATTTAATTTTACATCGACATAGCAAGTTTAATGTTTTTGAGCCCTTTTCTAGAAAATAGTAAAAACTTACAAAATGCATAGCATGTGTAGGCTCTTCTGGTTAACTGATTTTTTTGAAAAAGTTGCAGTAACATCTCAGGTATATGGAAGGTACGCACTTAAAATATGAAATTTCAGTTTTATACAGCTTATCATTATTGAGCTAGACTTACTACAAACATTAACCTATTCTATATTAATATTACAAAGCTGAAGAGTTTGTTTGTTTGAACGCGCAAATCTCAGAAATTACTGGTTCGAATTAAAAAATTCTTTTTTCGTTGGATAGCCCGTTTATTGAGGAAGTCTTTGGGCTATATAACATCACGCTGTTATGTACACAACTAATAGGAGTGAAGCATCAGTGGAAAATTAGCCTCCTAATGATTCCAAATGATTTAACTTTTAATTTTAAAATAATTCAATTTCCCGTTAATTTTGTTTCCTACCTCCTTTATTGTTTAACACTCAACAAATAAAAACAATATTGCAAAATACATATAGTTTTTCTTTTCAGATCATTTTATCTACCCGTTAATTTATCGTTTGCCGTGACTATTAATAAATCACAGGGGCAAACATCCAAACGCGTAGGAGAATATGTATGTAACATACTTATGTTCTTCGCCACAAGAAAATAAAACTAAAAATGTCATGTATTCTGATAAAGGCTTCTTAATAGCGATCATAATAACAGGAATTGACGCAGATGAAGTCGCGGGCAACAGTTATTTCGAAAATATAGGTAATTGAAAGAAAAGATGTTCGAAAAAAACCGAAAGCATTTTCTACATTTCACATGTATCTATTAAGGCAAGTAATAATCTAATATCCCAGCACTTAGATAACTATTAACTATTCTATTAGCTTTTGATAGATAAGCCACAAGATATCAAACCTTAATTATTATTGATAATGTAAGTTAGTGGAAGGATATAGAACAATTCCCATGCAAGAGTGGACCCGGCCAGTCTGAGAAATGTAAATGTAGAAAGATAAATGTTTCGCGTTAAGAGGCAATATCTATTCGGACCTGTGTTTTTTGCCCTTTAATCTAATAGAGTGATCCAGTTTCCGTTTTAGTCGAAGCAGTTAGGCGGTATAAAAAATGTTAAGAGACGCCAGGGAGATTAAACTGCCATAGTTTAGCCCCTCTTGGGGAATAGTGTGTTGGAATTCTCATTGACCGGGATGTAGCCATACCTGACATGTTGTACCCAGTATGCTAATCCAATATCCCAGTCACCTTCATATGGTTTTCCCCCCTAATATGGGTTATTCCAATTAGTGATAGTAAACTTTGTCTGGTATCTCGAAATAATTAATTATAGAGGAGACTATTACAATACTTTAAAGCCCATTGAAAAGAAGTATTTGATATCATTAGTGATTATAGGATTCTTTGTTAAATCATGTTATTTGTTATATTCGTCGGTCCCTACAATAAAACACGGTATAAATCCACTCATACTTTAATCAGCTTAACAAACCTTTTTTTATTATTTTTTATTTTATTTTATTGAATTTTACAACTGTATATTAACATAAATACAATAGTAAAATTGTTAAATTACGATAAAGGGCGTGAAAAGGCTTGTGAAGAAACTACCCAGCAGTAGAACTTCGATGTTTATTTAAGTAAGTAGATCCCGAGACATCTTCTTTTCAATCGCCTCGGAGGCTATCAGGAATATGTGAGGTTGATAGGTTGCGGACAAGAAGGTTTACGTGGGTTGGGAAGTTGGAATTTAAAGTGGTATATCTGGTGCGAGAAAGGTCTAGAAGAAATGATATATTAAGGTCGTTATGGATGATTTTATTTGTAAAGAAATAAGGAGCAGTTAGGATTTTGCGAAGGATTTTGCATTGGATGCGGGAGGAATTAGATGGTTTAGCAGAGCCCTAAAGTTCGATTCCATATGTCCAGATGGGTCTGATGATGGTAACATAAATGAGCTTTTTGTAATAAATTGGAAGTTTTTAACGTTTGTCGAGTAAGTGTTGTAGTAATCGATATCTACGGGCAGTTTCTTGTCGTTATGGTCTCGTATGAGGATTCCATGTAAGAAGTTTGTCAAGCTTGAGTCCTATATTATTATAGGATATTATTATATTATATTATTACATTAATTAGACTAAGGTCGAATTGTATAAAAAACAACATTCTTTTCGAAAAAGTACTACTTCCATTCTATAACATTGTACAGGAAGTGTAAAAATCTCTCATTAAATTATTATCAAACCCATTTTCTAGGTTTAAAGAGAATAAAAATGTAGAGTTGATTTTTTTATGTTAATAATTTTTTTTCCTATGACTTTCTAACAATAGAGTATAAATACAGTACGGTTTAGAAAGCAATGTATCTATGGTACTCTTTGGAAAGTATTCAAATGGAGAATAATGTATGCAAGAAATTAACCCGTGATAATTGCTATGTTGGTAACACTAAGTTTCTCATTAAAACATAACTATCGTGTTAATTATGTATGTTATAAGATGATGACGTTCCATAGAAATATCTTTCCATATTGGTTAATTACATTTTACATTCGATTTTCGATTTTTTTTTTTTAATAAAATTAATATTAAAAGACATTTTATTTATTAATAACACAATAACTTATAATTTAAGTATATGACAATAACAAGAACTTGAGTATGAAATTATAAAGTTCAAAAGTAAATTAGACAAATTTATTTATGTAATAAACAAGGTGTAAACAGTATTTAAATATAAAAACTTATAAATTTATTATCTTTTAATGTTTTCATTTTATTAATATTTTTAGTTTTCCTGTATGGTTCGATCAGGAAATTTTTCTTCATCATATATAGCAAGAAATGATGATGTAAAATTTAATTATCATCATATTCTATTTTTTATTAAAATATATGAGTTTATAAAATATCAAACTTAATTTATGTGATTGAAAAAAAAAAAATAATAAGAAAATACGAGAGGTTTATAGTTTGTTTGAAAATAAATGGAATATTCCCTTAGAGCTTTTTGGAAAGAACTGCAATTAATAAATTATTATAAGCGTTTATGAATTATCTATGTTTCGATGAAACTAAACCATTAGAATACAAATACGTCAAACTAACAAATTTCTTACAAAATGTCAATCGTGTGTTATACACAGTGTTATTCTGCCATAAGCCACCGTATTGTTTGGTGAGGCAGTTATCTGAGTTATTTTGGTTGTTTTTGTAGAACAAAACTTATTCTGTGTCTTTCATAAAATAATAAAATAAATTACCCCCTTAATAAATATAGGGCTAAACATGATATATATTTTAATAGTAGACAGGCAGCATCCAGCTATCTTAATAAATCACAATAAAGATAATGAATAAAGATAATCAAATAAAGATGATGAAAAGATAATTCCGAGACTGGCATATTATATTGTACCTATCTATCAGCGTGGCTCTACAACCCTTGGGGGGTCTTGGTTTATTATACTAAATTAAAATTGGTTTATTTATTAAATTAAAAGTTTATTATACTCTATTTAATTATTTTAAAACTTTCTAATACCACGCAACGAAAAAGAAAGTAAATTAGTACCTTTTCATTCACAAATTCACATATTTTATGATGGTATCTCCTTGGATCAATTAAAAAAAATAAAATATATGGATATTTTCAATATATGGCTCATGCATCTTATAATGACTTCTTCTTTAGTAAATTTCATTTTATTATCAAAATATGACACATTATATCTTTTTATCGGTATAGTATATTAGTATATCTTATTTCGGTCTGAAAATTTAAAAAAAAAATAGCAATTAATACAATGCTTATTTTTAGATTATTTAAGATATATTTAGCAACGTCAAGTAACATTCTGCATTAAAGCTCTTGTAATTCGTAAAATAATATCCATTGAAATTACTTTTGGATCCAATAAAAAGTTCCCGTAGCAATAAATTTTTAATTATTTTATATTATTATTATATACATCACCCATGATTAAATTTTAAATTTCACTTTGATTCAATTATTCTAACGGTAAAAACAATAATATTTCCAACACTTATTGTAAGCTTTATAGAAGTTGAGCTGTGTATAATTTGAGTTATTCAATGAAGAGTATTGCGTATTAAGAGAGGCATTATGTTCTCGGAGTTGGAGAGCAAACTGAATAGAACGAGAATGAGGCATAAATTGTAAGAGCCGATCCCTAATATGGATCATAACTCACCGCAACAAAATAAAAGAACTCAAACTGCACTGACCCTTCGCCTCATTCCCTCATCGTCCTCATGGGCTCCACGGGGTCTCTTTCTATTACCCTTTTCTAGCTTTGTCTTCTTTAAACAGAAAAGATTCTATAAGGGGAAAAATCAATAATTCTACTCCTTTACCCATTACTTTCAATTTCCAAAGAGAAATCTGAAGGCATTATATTTCCATAGAGGCTAAAAAATAATTAATAAATTAAACTGATGTTCACAACACACGACTTTCACTAATTTCGGTCGTTAAAATCAATTTAAGAACTTTTAAATAAAAAAGGAGTACTAAAAAGCGTTAAGAATTAAATTCAGTTACATTGGAAATATATGTTTTCGATAAAATTGGTATTTACAATAACCAGTTATGTTACTTTACGTAACAATAGGGGTACTCACTACGTTTGCTATATCATGTTGCTATGTCTATTTGTGATATTGTGCTAAACCCATCAATTTTATACAGGAAATAACTGTAGAAACTCGACGGGTTTAGCAAAATAACACAAATAGCATGCTATAGCAAACGTAGTGAGTACCCCTATTACCATCAATAACTTTGTATAGAAGATAACTTTTTTTTTTTTATATCTTTGCCTTTCAAACGAAATATTATGCATGTATACTTGATATGTTATGTTAAAAAAAAAAAAAAATTACATTTAAAATACGCAACACACCACTTTTACTCACCTCCGTTGTTGAAATCAATTTAAGAATTTTTAAATACATTTAGAGATAAAAATAAATTGCTAAAGAATTAATTACATTGAGTTTTGGGGATCACTTGTACCTGGGTAGTTAGCTATCCTGGGTAGTAGCCTCCTATCCTAAAGGTAACGGGTTCAAACCGCAGGCGGTCCTAGGATTTTTTAATGGGAGTAAAAAATCCTTAGTTATGCCGTCCTTCGGAGGGGACGTTAAAAGGTGGTCCCGAACCTGTACGATGTCAGGCATTCGTTAAACATCCCTATCCTAATAAAGCCTGGATAGGCACAATTTAGGACTCCCACTGTAGGATCGTCCGATTAGCCATAGTAGCATAAAGTGACGTTAAATAATTAAACAAACATTGAGTTTCAATAGAAATAATTCAATAGTTTTAATTAAATAATCTATTTTATTACTATCTGCGACAGTTGGTTTTATCGGCTTTTAATTGCTATCCGTTAACTTTAACTTTGTGTATAAGACAATATTTTTACTAAAATCATTAGCTTTCCAACGGTATATTTTGTATCTATATTACGGTTTTTTGAGTTCAAAAACATAAAAATTCAATTAAAAAATATTTTTGCTCCTTTCTCCTTTAGTTGGTATAAAATTCGTTCAACTTGTATATTTAGATGTTTTTAGCAATGTTAATTAGATGAAATGGTTAATTTTATGAAACCAACAAATATCGGCCTTTAAGCCCTGCCAGACTATTTCAATCAGAATGAAACCTACATGATATTAAAACCCGTTAAATTTTACATCGATATAGGGAGTTTAATCAAAATCGTTAGTGCCGTTTTTGAGAAAATTGTAAAAAGGTGCAAAATGCATAGTATAAAATGGCTCTTCTGGTTAGCTGATTTAAATGAAAAAGTTGCAGTAAAATCTCAGGCTTATAATTGTCTTGAATATGAAATTTCAGTTTCATATGTCGCACAGTAATGGGCAATATGACCGATTTAGATGCACAAAATTCTGAAACTTGTCTATATTTAACCTTTGGGGTCTCAGATTACGGAAAAAATTATAAAACTAATTAATTTGTTGACACGATTAGCGAGCGCACCGTGGTCAAACATCAAATTTATTTGCTAAAATCTAAAACTCCTCTATATTTTACGTTTGAAGTCCCAGAATACGGAAAAAACAATACAAGAAATCTAATTATGACTCGGAGTTGCTAAAATCTGCTAATAGATGTATTTTATATGGTTTAGGAAATTCTTGAAATTATAGATTGTAAAATTTTTGATTCGTAGTGTTTTGTCTGAATAAGATTATGTATCACCCAAAACGCAAAAAATCCCAAATATTCTTTGTAATAATTAAAGACTAGAAGGATTGATAAAAAATCCTTGGGGTAACTTGGGGGTTATATAGTTTTTCGTTATTGAATAAGGGCGTACATTTACAAATTGCTAAATCAACTCTACAGGTGAGATTGTAATTTATATTCAATAACGAGTTTGGAAATATAATGTCTTACCTGTCTTAGCAATGCCCATTGTTAAATAAAAGCAAAAAGACATTGCTCTAAATACACCTTAAACAGAATAAATGACCATCGAATAAAAATAATCCCACTATTAGTTATTAGGCACTTGTGTGAACAGGAACGATTCATTCATTTACTATTTATTTGTAAACACAGTATCGTGGGAAATATTAGTATAAATGGTCTTGCCAACTAATAATAAAAAGGTGAAGCACTGGAAAATTCCAAACTTTTGACTTGACTTTTGTCCATCTAAATTGGTGATTTAGGCCACTGTGCGTCGCTTTATTTTCACGCACACACTGATCACACACACACACACACACACACACACACACACACACGGACACGGACACGAACACTCTCTCGCACACACAGACCTTATTTGCAGGACTTGGTCAGTTTGACTCAGGGGACCCTAACACGTGTATTTCCGTTGAAAACTGGAATTCAAAAATTTTCACGATCGCAATATTTTCCCTTACTAAACATTTCATAAATAGGTAAGTGAAAGTAATAAATAGTTCTGCTCTTTTCTCCTCTGGTTGGTAATCAAATTCGTTCAACCTAGTATATTAAGCCCTTTTTTATCAATGCTATTAAGATAATATGTTTATTTTTTTCCAATCTACAAAACTATGCTTACTTTAAAAGAAGAAAAGTTTTCATATCGGCTCAACAAATATCGGCATTTCAGTCTTGTACGTCTATATCAATCAGAATCAAACCTTTATCATATCATGCATCTGAGGAATACACGCTTCTAAATGCATGATATTTTAGTTTTATAAACCTTATTGTTTTTGAGCTAAACTTATCCCACACAGACCTTATTGCGGTACTCGGTTATTTGGATTTAGGATACTATAAAACGTGTGTTTCCGGTGAAAATTTTCACGATCATAATACTGTGAAAGTTTTATCTAACAAGACCTTACTTCGTTTATTGATATACAAGCTCAAATTAAAACTTCGGTAAAGCCTTGTGAATTCATTTTACTAACTAAAATCATGTTTGACTGCTTATGCATTATTTTAAAAACATTTCTGATGTTCAGGTTTGCAGTACCACAGTATTATTCAAGATGAAAACAGATGAGAGGGAGAGATAACAACTGCTAAGCCCACAAGTTAACAAGACGAGGAAGGGTTTAAGAAGCCGCTGCTATATGAGAGCCTTCCCATTGTCCTCCGGATAATGGAGCCCTTTATTCCGGTCCGTAAGGGAACCGGCGAAGACAGTTGAGGACATCCGCTATCCATTCAATAGAATAAATAATTATATATCTCCAGAGGAAGTGGTGATTTGATTCGATTGAACACGGGTTTTTAGCTTGATTAGGCTGCTTTTTGTGAGGGTGGCGTAGAGAATCGGCCGTACCTGGACGTCTTTATTACACAGGTGAGGTCCGCCCCCCGCGGGGCTTGTAAATCTCCAGGACAAAGTGTTCCCTCCTAGACACCTTGTCTTCACCTACCCTCAACTGCCAGGATCTTATCTTCCACGCAGCGTGTCTCCATTCACCTTGTCCTCCCCTGCAGATGTTACCTTGTTTTACCTCGAAAGTCGAGGGTGGGCATAGTTCTCCTACTAGTCCTACTGTTTGAGCTATTTCTGTACAAACAGTAAATGCTTCTCCTATTCTTCTGCCTCTGCACTTGAATCTATAGATGTCATTAGACATTGAAACGTATCTTAAAATGTGATATCGCTGTAGTTAAGAAATGAGTAAATAATTGTAACTCTTCTCAATATTATAGCTTTTAGAGTCCATCAAACAGATGACTGACTGGATAAATTCATGTTATCTATCGACGATCGAGGCTAAGCACAGTACAAAATATTTAAATGATAGGTTTACGATATATACATACACAATCACAGTTAGCATGGTAGTCCCTTACTTTTTGGTCTTGGTGCCCATAATACAAAAAACGCTGCAAATTATTACACAATAGTTTATTTCTTAATAACAATCTTAGGATATAACTGAGCTGTAGATATGCAATTAAGTTATATGAGAAGCAATAAATAATTCAAAGGAAAATGGCATAGCACCACTGCTGATTTCAACACGATATATCTCTGCTACTTCTAAACAAATTTTAATGATTATTTTTTTCATTTTATGTAAAATTTAATTCAGTTTGAAATAGCATTAAAAGAAAAAAAATTGGTATTTATTTATTTATTAATGAGGAGAAACAGATTAAATTATTAAATCGGAAAGCCCTTAACTTTTGAAGGGTGTAATTTTTTTTTGGTCGATTACAAAGGTTCATTATTGAAAATAATTAACCCGAAACATGATTGAAATATTAAGTTTAAGATTTTTACAAAAATCATATAAGTAAATACTAAAATGTATAGTAATAAGCAGAATACTTGAGTTTTAAAGTTCAATTTAAAACGCTTGTTTAGGATGTTTATTTTCTATAATTCCAAGGCCCCGCAATAACTAGATCCATCACTTGTATAATCGTGAGAGGATGCTTTCATTGGGTCCTCAAAACATAAGCTTCACTTATGCACAAACAAGACTGGCTTTAGGAATTTCGTCTTAAAATATAACTACTTAAATGTCATTTTAATTTTAATAGTCGTAATCTACCATAGTTACTAAACAACAACAATAAATATTCAAAACTAATATAAATTAATTTCAACCTTAAAAACAGGATTTTTTATGAAATCTCATGAAAAATGTGACTTCATGAATGATGAATAATGCATATAAATTTTATTTGTTTTATATTATAGTATTTACAAGATCATTGTTTCTTTTTTTGAAATGGATTTTCTAACTGATTTTTTTTTAAACTAAAAGAGGATAATAGAGTTATGAATTAAATACTTTAATTTTTATTTCATGGGTTTGAAAAAAACAACAAACAAAAAGAAACAACTAATTTATGATATAAAAAGACAAGAATAAAACAAACTAAGACAAGACAATTAGAGAAAATGGGCAGGCGATACCCGCCAAGACATGGATGGAAGTGGGAGCGCGCAGTAGGTGGTGACGAAAGTAAAATTCCGGGGAACAAATAGCGTGAAGATGGAAGATAGCTCCTTGAGCTCCTCCGGGCTGACATGGATATAGCTGTTTGTCTCTCCGCATCTGGGGGATTTGTTCCTTCAACCGAATTCTTAATCTCTTAGTTCCATTTCAGTCAAATCTCGTTTGTTCCGTAGCAGCGAAGGACAGATTATCACTAATATTAAATAGCAAATAGTACATCAACATCTACATTCATCGAATGCTTCATCTCTCCCAGATTTGGGCTGTACGTCCGGAATCTTCCAAAGTGCTAGTTGAAATATATTTTTTATGAGATTTGATATGTATTTACATATGTAATTGGACATTTATGTGGATTATTCCTTATAATTTAGAAGAAAAACGAAGAAGCAAGGACTCGCACAGTGCCCACGTTAGTGAATGCCATATTCCTTTTAGTAATTCTGAACGGTCAACTAATTATATGCAATATGATGAAAAGAACACGGTAACGAAAAAAAGATACATTCATCTTAACTCTCCGCCGCAGCGCCAGAATACAAAATCGCAAGCAGGACATACTATCCACATTTCAACAGCAGCAGACCGCCTCATCTCTACAAGCCATCACTTCTACACCCCTAGGTGACTTACTTTCCTCATCGCCACTCAACCAGCTCAAAAAAGGTAAAAACTCTTCAATCACCACTGCGAAGTTTCAACCCACAATCAACCTCTACTTAAAGTTCTTCTATACCATCACCCCATTATATCACTAAGTTAAAAAGTAATAGGTCTCTGAACCACCTCCCAACACATCATAATGCCAAAACTCCCCACGCGCCTTCCTCTCAACTTACTTCTTTTGATCATTCAACTTCTTCCGTTCCGACTAAAACGGCAATTCTCTCAAAATAGACACGTTTTTAATAACCTATGTAACCTCCACAAACGACATGCTAAAAAAAAAACCGAACAAACGATTTTTCTATTAAAATGTCGATCCCATTCTGTTTTCCCAAAATTCATTGAGAACTGTATTAGTCGGATCCATTTGTCAAACTTGACTTATCCACTTATTACTTTTATTAAATTCATATACCAAGAAAGATGATATGTTTAAATTTCTTATTGGTTTGAGATAAACCGTAATCATATTTCTCAAATCACGCGAAAATGCATCGCTATCCTAAAACTATTTCTAAGATTTCGTGATTCTGTCCCACCTAAAACCCGTATGCTACTTGTATTCCCCCAGCTTGACTACGTTGTCTCATATATAGCGGACTGTCTGAGAAATATCTGAGAAAGACTTATGAGTTGTTTCATTAGATTCACATATAGACCCAGTCGCTCCCATGTTTCTAGTAGGTATGTCGATTTGAATTGACTCTATTCGTCTTTCCGCCGCACAGTGGAATATATGACCGATTAAAGTGGACAAAATTCTGAAACTTGGCCATAATTAACCTTTGGGGTCCCAGATTACGGGAAAAAAGATATGAATAAAATTATAAAAACTAATTAATTTTTTGACACGATTGGCGAGCGTATACTGGTCAAACATCAAATTTATTTGCTAAAATCTAAAACTGCCGTACATTTTACGTTTGAAACACCACAAAACGGAAAAAATAATACAAAAAATCTAATAATGGCTCGGAGTTACTATTTAGGAATAGATGTATTTTATATCATTTAGGAAACTTTTCAAATTATAGATTTTAAAACCTTTGATTCTTTGAGTGTTGAGTCAGAAAAAAATTATGTATCACCCAAAACGCAAAAAATCGCAAATATTCTTTGTAATATTTAAAGATTATAAGGATTGATGAAACAAATCCTACAAACAATTCCTTTGGGTAAATTGGTGGTTATATAGTTCTTCGTTATTGAATAGAGACATACATTTACAAATAGCTAAATTAACTCTGCAGGTATATTGCAATGTATATTCAATAACGAGTTTGGAAATCTAATGTCTTACCTGTCTCAACAATATCCATTGTTAAGTTAAATAAAATTGTTAAATTAAAAAGCAAAAAGACTTTGCTCTAAATACACCTTGAGCACAATAAATGACCATCGAATAAAGATAATCCCACTGCCGGTGATTAGGCACTTGTGTGAACAGGAATGATTCACTCATTTACTATTTATTTGTGAACACGGTATAGCAGGAAATATTAGTATTAAGGGTCTTGCCAACTAATAATAAAAATCTGGTGCGAGCAACACACGACTTTCACTTACCTCCGTTTTTAAAATCGATTAATGAATTTTCAAGAACATAAGAGATAAAAATGAGTGAAACCATTAAAGAATTAATTAAATGGAATTTTTATAGGAAACATGTGTTCTATTATCTAAAATAATCAGTTAGTTTAATCGGCTTTTCATCACTCTCTATTAACTTTTAAACACTTTAGTATAAGATAATATGTTTTCTTAAATCTTTAGCTTTCCAACGGTATATCATACATGTATATTACAGTTCTTGTGTTCAAAAACAAAAAATTTCCAAAGACATGACATGATATTAAAGCCTTATCATTATCCACTTTCAAACACCAAATATTTTTTCATACCCATACCTTCTCGCAGATCCGTCTTCTTCAAAAAATCGTTTGTTATTCGTGCTACCCTATTTCAGAATTCCTTGCCTAGAGCCATTCACGAAGCCTTATCATTATCCAATTTCAAACACCAACTATTTCTCCATCTCCTAAAGTATCAATCTTCCCAACATATGTAATATTTAAAATCTATAGATGATAACTATTCATTTTCACAAAATCTGTCTTTTATTGTTAAACTGAAGTCTTAAACTACCAAACATAATTGACATTTATATTGTCATTTTTTTGTTATCCTTCCGGAAATGTAAATGTATATTATGTTTAAAAAAAAAATTGCATTAAAAAATTTTTTTTTCAGTTTTCTCCTTTAGTTATTTAATTCTATATATATCATTTATTTGTATTTATGTCAATTATAGGTTGTTGTTTGTTTTTTTATTTTGTATATATATTATATTTTATTTAATTTGACTTTATCATTGTATACTGTATATATTGTGTGAATGGGATCTTATATCACTATTACTAATGTTCATATAGAAACGAATTGTATTATATCTCAGTAAATAAAAAAATAAAAAAAGTTATTTTTTTCAAATTAGCTCAACTTATATATTTAGTTGTTTTTTAGCAATATTTATCAGATGATATGATCAATTTTATAAAATATACATAATTATAGGAACTTTAGAGGAAGAAATTTTAGAATATCGGCATTTAAGCCCTCTTTAAATCAGACTATTTCAATCAGAATGAAACCTATATGATACTAAAGCCCGTTCAGTTTTACATCGAAATAAAATTGAGCGAGTGTAATCAAAATTGTTAGAGCCGTTTGAGAAAATCGTAAATACGTGGTTTAAAGTTGCTCTTCTGGTTAGCCGATTTTGATGAAAAAGTTCCTGTAACATCTCGGGCGTATAGTTGTTTAAAAATATAAAATTTCCGTTTCATGGAACTTTTCTTTTTCGCGCTGGAGTTACCACGCACGGACACACACTTTTTTTCGGGACTTGGTTATTTGAACTCAGGGGACCCTAAAAAGTGTATTTCCGTTGAAAACTGGAATTCGAAAATTTTCACGATCGCAATATTTTCCCTTACTATATATTCTACATAAAGGTAAGTGAAAGTAAAAAGACATTCCTAATCTCTAGTCTATTCAAGGTATGTAGATTCTTCAAAACCTTTGCACCTAAAATAAAAGTAAAATTATTAAGAAATGGGAACCTGTAAATAGAAGTAAACTATGAGAAAGATTTTCTAAATTTAAAAAATATATAATAACATGCTAACTCGGAAGTTAACTTTACGCTGCACCCATTTTAGAATTACACAAAATGTGTTAATAGCTGTACTGAACAAGAACTTAAGGAAGAATTGTGGCAAGAAGGTGTTGTAGTAGTAAGAAGAATTTATAGAAGATCAGGTGTAACTAAGGTCCCCAGCTCATTGCTAATCATGACCTGATGAACCAGAGTTGTCAGGTAACCTTAAATTATATTTTAGAAATAAAAACAAAACAAACAATAGTATTTGAGCAGAAATATTTCCGAAGTTGTCTATCATTTTGGAAAAATTCTTCTCCGAGAAATCGGTAAGAGAAGAGAAAAGGAGACGGATAAGAGACCGTTGTATGAGAATGGCCAGCGGACAGCGGAGGCATCGAAAGGAGGACGATAAAGGAAGCGACCCTAATATAGAGTATCCTAGTGAACTCCCTAGGAAGCTGGGGCCATTTGCATTCATTGCCTACATAGCTCACCGCTCTGCACCTACCTCCATTCCTTTCCCAGGCTCTTTAAGTGAAATTGCAACACCTTCCCTGCCACACTCCCGTATAATTTGAATACCTCTTTCAACAATCCCAAGACTGATTATTTAAGAGCCGCCAAAACTCCTACGGCCAAATTGAAATGTGAACTCTCCCATTTTTATTATCCTGTTTTTTTTTGTTTCTTTTTAACGCCTTCCAAATTACGAGTCTATGTAAAGTATCCGGTCCCATGGAAATTCGTTGGTTTTACTTCAAGGGCGTCCCGGACATAAAGCTGTTCGAATAAGTGAAGATTCTGCTTCACAAATCTCAAGTAGAGGATATCGAATACCAAGCCTTTTTTTTAAACACACAATATATACAGCTTTATACATATCAGAATCACCCTAGACTTCAAGATTTAAAAAAATAGAGTAATAACCTTTATAGAATAATGGGCACTTTTAAGGAAAATAGTGAAAACTAAATAATAATGAAATAATCTAGTCAACAATACAGAACTCATAATGATTGAATCTAACCTATATTTAAAGTTAGATAGGATGGTCATATGATCAGAATCAAGCTTATAATTTTGAATTAGCTTTTCATATATGATTTCTTTAACAAATACAATTTAATATTATAAATTACTTAAATATTTTCTAAAATCAAATGAAAACATCATGAATATCTCAATTCTGATCCTGTCAACTCCTAAGCCAGTTTCGAGATAGCATTTCACTTTATATAATTGATTCGTAATAGGGTTTGGCCTCAAGTTATCAATTTGAATGCTTCCTCGGCCTGGAGTTAAAGGGAAATCGCTGAATGCTAAAAATGGAAGAGCCGGAATTCGGATTGGGACGTAGGTGTCGAGGGCTATTATTACCTTGAGAAATGACGAGATGAGATTGATTAAAGAGCTATTCCAATTACACGGGAGCGGAAGGTATAACTGATGTCTGCCCACTGGGTTCAGGACTCTTCGGGAGGTCTTGCCACTTTCCTTTTCTCCCTGAAACCAATAAACCGAAACTATGTTGAATCAATATGTGTTCAACACAAATATTTTTTTTTAAGTTTTAACTGTTTGGCAAACCTGAAACTTTTGTTTACCCATTAGATAGCCGTGGGAAAAAACGACACTGTCCCATACTAGTGAGAATTATGAGGACCCCCGTAATTTTTCAATTTACTTTAAAAAAAGGAAAAATCCATTAGGATCACACGTATTGTAATATTGACATTAATCCTATAAATCGCACAAGATAATTTTCTTTTTACCACTGTTGACGAAAACTTTTTCCACCCTTGGAGTATTTTCTAGCCCAATTTTCCTTAAGTAACTCTAAATGACGATGATATTATTGACGATGACAGAAAGACAGCTTTTTAGCCGATTCGGGCCTCCTCATTCCAGCAGCCGGGATTTCTTAAGTACTTGTTACAGCTAACCGTTAATTTTTTTTTTAATAAAATTTTAGTCAAATAAACAGTTATATTTATTTAAATTAAAGTATATTACATTCGTATTAGTTAATTAGGAAATACTTAAGGGATAATATTGTGACCGTAAAAATTCTGGAATATAAATATATATTTTTTAAATTATAAATATGCATCTACATTTGAAATTAGTATGAAATAATATATGAATGAAATAATATATTAGCAAATTAAGGATGATTAGCCTAAAAGAAGGAAAAATCCATATCGGATCACACGTATTGTAATATTGCAATTTAAATATTGACGTTAATCCCATAAATCGCACCAGATCATTTTCTATTTAGCACAGTTGACGAAAACGTTTTCCACTCTTGGAGTTTTTTCTAGCCCCATTATCCCTAAATAACTCTGAATAATGATGATATTATTGACGATTACGGAATGACAGCCTTTTAGCCAATTCGGACCTCCTGCATTCCAGCAGCGGCAAATACTTATTAAGCAAACCGTTAATTATTATTTTTATAACATTTTAGTTTAATAAACATTTATTTAAATTATAGTATATTACATTCGCATTAGTTAAGTAAGAAATACGTAAGGGATAATATTGTGACCGTAAAAATTTACGAATACGAGTATATCACTAGATCCCAACCCATAAATACCCATATCTTCTCGCAGATCCGTCTTCTTAAAAAAATCGTTTGTTATTCGTGCTACCCTATTTCAGAATTCCTTGCCTAGAGCCATTCACAAAGCCTTATCATTATCCACTTTCAAACAACAACTATTTCTCCATCTCCTAAAGTATCAACCTTCCCAACATATGTAATATTTAAAATCTATAGATGATAACTATTCATTGTCACAAAATCTGTCTTTTATTGTTAAACTGAAGTCCTAAACGACCAGACAATTATTATTTATATTTTACTTTTCTTGTTATTCTTAGGGGACTACTCGTCCCAGAATAAAATTACTTTTATTTCATTTCAATATATATCTATATTGGTATTAGCTCTTAGTTTTTCTTAGTAGTGATCCCAGTATGAGGAAACGCAAATAATGGCATTGGTATGTATATACACGTTGTATCAGAAATATTTGTTTGAAACTTTATTCCCCTTCTTTTACAAAAAAAACCAAAACAAAAAAAAACAAAAACATGAATATAACTAGATCTTAAAAATTAATCGTAACGATTTGGGAGGTAGGAGAAACTTAAAAGAGACATAAGGAGGAAATAAAAGAGGCTGAGCTAAGTGAGACGTCAGCTAGCGCGGTGGTGGAGCACAGAGCTCCCTGGGTGAGGCAGCACTATCTACATACAGCTACACTATATATATACTAATGATGGCCCAACAGTCACTTGTCACTCCTCAACATTAATAAAAATTATCCTCTCACCGTCACTAACCGGTGAATACCGGTGAATTAGTGTAGCCCTGGAGCGGGCTGGCTCATGCGCTTTGTAACTCACCGGCTTGGCAGGATAAGAAATAGATCTCATTGTATGTCACCTGCACGGGGAGCTAGTTATGTTAATGTCCATGAATATACATCTACAATCACGCTGCCATGAGGTTCTAGCAGTCTTCTCTTATTTGTTCCTTTTATTGTGCTTTTACTTTTAATCTTCCAGTTCATCTGATTCCTTAAATGTGGATGCTATGTTCCAAGCAATTAATGTGGTCTATTTAGAGTATTTTTTTGGCATTCAACAACTTAATTAGCATTATATTATATTGTCGTATTATACATACAATGAAATCATTTGTCTACAGAATGTGCAATGAAAATAGTTATTTGCAGAGATTAGATTTTAAGTTCACTAAACTTCCTTTGTTTAAAATTGGATTTATTGTTGACCGTTGAGAATATATGGTGAAGAAGTTGGTTCAAGGTGTGGTCATAAAAAAAAAACACACTAATAACATTATTTTATTGTGAGCCTACGTTTCGGCCTACAAACACAATCAAAAGAAAAATAATAATAAGTCAGGTACAAAAAATAAGATTACATTACTTAAAACCTGGAAACGTTCAAAACTTATATATACACTTATTTATTTCTTCCTCTTCTCCTATCCTTAACTTTATCTGTTATATATTCAGAGCCCTCACATATGACTGTTAGTTTAATATTATAATACTTCAAAATTGATCTTCCTTAAAAAAACCGTCAAATATTACTCAACATTTGTTTTTTTGTTTTTTAATTGTTTGCAAAATTGTTAATCTGATTGGTTGTCTTTTTTTTCTTAGTCTTTATGAAGGCACACAATTTGAATCAATCAAACAATTTTATTCAGTGATCTTACAATCTGTCCTAATTAGGACATTAATAATAGTGATAAATAACAAATTTCATACAATATTTACAAAAAAATCTGGTGCACACAACACACGACTTTCACTTACCTCCGTTGTTAAATCAATTCAAGAATTTTTAAATACATTGAAAGATACAATAAATTGTTAAAAATTAATTATTTTTAATTTCAATAGAAACATGTGTTTTATTAAACTAATCTATTATTATATTATATTATATTATTATCTACAACAATCAGTTAGTTTTATCGGCTTTTCATCACTCTCCATTAACCTTTACAATTCTCTGTATTAGATAATATTTTTTCTAAAATCTTTAGCTATCCAACGGTATATTATACATCTAAGATTCTTGTGTTCAAAAACACAAAAATTGCATAAAATATATGTTTGCATTTTTCTCCTTAGGTTGTTTATCAAATTGACTCTACTTACATATTTAGCCGTTATTTATCAATGCTTATAAGATGATGTGCTACATTTTTTAAATCTACAAAATTTAAGTACTTTAGAGGAAGCAATTTAAAATATCGGCATTTAAGCCCTGTCAGACTATTTCAATCAGCATGAACTCTCCCACTCTATATTTTAGTTTTTGCGCTAGACTAACCACATACGGACACACACACACAGAGCTTTTTGCGGAACTTGGTCATTTGGGCTCAGGAGACCCTAACACATGTATTACCGGCGAAAACTCGAACTCACTCACTTTTCACGATACTTTCTCTAACTATATATTTCATAAAAAGGTAAGTGAAAATAAAAAATTAATTTTTAAAATAATGATACTATAAGTAATCAATAAAATATGTACAAAGTTAATAAGCAGCTGGAAGTTAAAAATCATTCCCACCTATAAGCCCACAATGTATACCGAAACGTTTGTACATAATAAAATAAGTTTTATTAGTGTGTTGTTCTTGACGACTGCACCCTCAACCAACTTCTCGATCATTTTTTTATTTAAGTTTGATTTTTAAAGCATAGAATACCTAATATTTAGTATAAAAGGAGCTCTTTTGGTTGAAACGTTGCATCGTACTTTTAAGGAGTTATCTTGTTACTTTTCTACAAGTAGACTATGCAATCAAAACGTGGACTGCTGGTCCGGAAAAACATCAAAATTGAGTAAAAGTTTTAAAGTCCATTCATGATCTCTGTGTGTGGTAATGTTTAAGCTAACTTCCAAACCGAAGCCTAAAGCCTCCCTGATGAAACAACCGCATCATTAATTTGTGAGAGGACACTATAGAGGAGGTGGAGGACGGGGCTGCCAGCGCGGCGCCCTCGGCCCACTGATTGATGGCCAGCTCCTGGGAAATTAGTCCAAGCACAAAGAGGCTTTGTCCCATCAATAGCACACTTCACTAGCTACTCCATTTGAATAAGTGAACATGTCCAGTTCCCTCTGCTATCTTATTCAAATAGCAGGCGTTTTGTCTGTCTTCGCTTCCTATAAATCATCTCCAAGGCAAACGCTGGGCTTTTGATGAAACTTAATTGGTCTAAGCTTGCTCGGGTCACTACTCAATCTGCTTGATTTTATTCATGTAATGCTTTTGAAATGGAGTGAAATGTAATTTTATTGTGGGATTAAAAACATTCCGCTAAGAATAAAGTACAATGAACAGAAGTTCGTCCAATTGTCTGGTTTCATTTATTACATGATAATCTAGTTAAATAGTAAATTATGAAATTATATAAAGCCTAAATAAATAGATAGAATAGAATAGAAAATAATTTTTATTCTGGGACTGGTTCCCTTAAGAATAGCAGGTTTGTACTGTTGAAATATGCAATATGTCTGGCCAACAGACAAATGAACATTTAGCTTTTTTCAGTCAAATTCATAATTTTTTCAGTCAAATTCATAATGTTTTCAATCAAATTCATAATTTTTTCAGTCAATTTCATAATTTCTTGTACCAATTTTATACAGTCAATTTAATGAGGTTTTGCTACCAAGAACGTAACATTTTTATTAAATCTTATTGTTGTTTACCCATTTAACGTTACTTTATGTTACTGTGTTTAATCCGACGGTACAGCGGTATTCTTAAGTTTTGCCTATCCGGGTTTACTTAAGATAAAGATCTTTTACTAGTTCCAATTTTTAAATCTTTTAAGAGTCACCACCTATGGTGCACAAATATAGGGCGATCTGCTGGTTTTGGACTTGGGACCTTAAGCATAGAAGGCTGTTATGCTAGCCACTACTCCACAGGTGACCCTCAATGCATTCAACAAGGTATTTGAATCTGCCGGGTTTGAACCCGAGACCTTGGGCATATTAATCTTTAACACATTGCTAAATGCATCCAGAGTCACCTGAGGAGTAGTGGCTAGCATAACAGCCTCTTTTAAAGGACGAAATAACCAAGGATTTTTATTCCCTAAAAGCAAATATAGGGTCATCTACCAGGTATGAACTCGCTATCTAGTGGATAGAAAGATGTTATGCTAGCCACTGCACCACAAGTGACCCTCGATGCATTCAACAAGGTGTTTAAATCTGTCGGGTTTGAACCCGTGACCTTGGACATATTAGTCCTTAACACCTTTTAGAATGCACAAAGGTTCACCTGTGGAGTAGTGGCTAGCCATAACAGCTCTCTATGCTTAAGGTCGCAAGTTCAAAACCAGCAGATGGCCCTATATTTGCTTTTAGGGAATAAAGATTCTTGGTTATTTCGTCCTTTAAAAGAGGCTGTTATGCAAGACACTACTCCTCAGGTGACTCTGGATGCATTTAGCAATGTGTCAAAGATTAATATGCCCAAGGTCTCGGGTTCAAACCCGGCAGATTCAAACACTTTGTTGAATGCATTGAGGGTCACCTGTGGAGTAGTGACTAGCATAACAGCCTTCTATGCTTAAGGTCCCAAGTCCAAAACCAGCAGATCGCCCTATATTTGTGCACCATAGGTGACTCTTAAAAGATTTAAAAATTGGAACTAGTAAAGATCTTTATCTTAAGTAAACCCGGATAGGCAAAACTTAAGAATACCGCTGCGCCGTCGGATTAAGCACAGTAACATAAAGTAACGTTAAATGGATAAACAACAATAAGATTTAATAAAAATGTTATGTTCTTGGTAGCAAAACCTCATTAAATTGACTGTATAAAATTGGTACAAGAAATTATGAAATTGACTGAAAAAATTATGAATTTGATTGAAAAAATTATGAAATTGACTGAAAAAAGTATGAATTTGACTGAAAAATTATGAATTTGACTGAAAAATTATGAATTTGACTGATAAAAGCTATAATTACCTACTATTTACAATTATGGATGAATTTGTATACAACACAATAAATAAATACAATAAAAACGGCCTTCAGAACTAATTTTGTTGGCCAAATGAATTGATAACAGAGTTTAAATATAAAAGAAAGAAAAAAATATTAAATAAATAAGAAAGAATTATTAGCAACATTATTCTGGTACTTGCAATAACGATATCTTTCAAATGATAAGGGATCTATATCTGCCCAAAAGTTAATGAAAGATAAACCAATTAAACGTAAATAGAAATAATATTATACAATAATAAGAAATGAAATCTTCAAGTAACAAAATAACAATTAAAAAAAAAAAAATACTGTATCGATTGTACCAAAGGATTTCTTTGGATAAAAAGTTGAAATATCATAAATAACTACTTGTAGAAAAAAAAAAAAATATATATATATATATATGTATGTATGTATATCGAATACAATCAAACTAAAATTATTTTATTGTCAGGCAGCGTCATTTTGGGATGCTAGAAAATTGGACTTTAGCGCCACATTATTATTATTAGAAGGTGCTGGAAAAGAAGGTATTTGAATTTGGAGAGCGAGGGAGCACATGACTGATGTTTGATGGGAGGGAATTCCAGAAACTAGTAATACGGCCCAAAAAAAGAGCACTCATATTTTTTTGTTCTGTGGGCCCTTCCTATATGAAGGTATCCTATATGTCCCTATATAAAGGTCGGATAAACGGTATCTCGTCCCTAGTGGATGAATTGAGAGTTTGAACTGCAGGAGATTGTAGATATAGGGAGGGTTTTGTGAGTTGATGGTTTGGTGTAAGAAGGATCCAAAAAAATATTGCCTACTGATATGAGGAATGAGCCATTGATTCGGTATAAAGATGGGATACATGAGACCACCTCGATGTGCCGGTATCGGTAGGTTCAGAATTTGTATTTAGGGTACGTACGGAAGATTAAGGAGGTCAAGGATATAGGAAGGTTTTCTGGCTTATAAGGATTGGAATAAGATGACAATGCTAATTAGGTATTTTCTTTGGGAAAAAGGATAGTTACCCTGGACCAGAATACCAGTGAGAGACGTGTGACCGTCTGAGGAGGCCATACATACATTTTACAAAGCTATTCGTCATTTTTTAGCCTCATCTCGTTTTCGCCATGAGTCCTCCATATAATAGGCATCTATAGTCTAAGTGGCAGAGTAAGAGAGAGGACAGTAAGAGTTTACTGTTTAAGGATGGATATGGATTTCATGTTAACTTTGGAAATTTGGTTACTCAAGATTAAGTTTTAATCAAAGGTAATCCAATATCAAAGATCAAACAATATCACATTAAAATGGATGTCTAGCCCTTTTAATGTTATATTGTTATATGTTCCGAGATATTCGTACATTATGAGGGCCATCGTCAATAGGATTGAAATTACAGATACTTAAAAGATAAATTATCAACGGGTTATTTGACCTATACTAATGAAACTTTTAAATATTTATTTATTAAGGTATATTATAATTTGTTACAAATTGTACAGTAGAAATCGTGATTCATACAATATATACAGAAAATATAGATAAAGTCAAATTACATAAAGTAGAAAATAAATAAATTCATATATATACAAAAATAAAAAAAACAGCAAAATAACAACCTATAATTGAGATAAATACAATGTCAAATAAATAAACATCATACAAACAATCATACCTATATACAATATTTACAATCTGCTAAAGGGATCCCAGACTGGGCTTTGCCCTCCACTAGTAGAGGGAAAAGCAAAAGAAAAGAGATTCCTGGCCCTCTCTCTCTCAGCATCACTGGTGTGAGCCAGTGGAGGCTGAGTTAGGGCGCAATAGCCATGTAGCAGAAGAGCCCCCCTCTTCGTTGCAAGACAAATCTATAGAGTAAAATAATAAAAAACATGTGTTAAAGTGGTTAATAAGAATGATAGAGGTTATAACCTGTTCTGTGTTTGTAAATACGTTCTTTTTATTTGTCAACTTATTTGTTCAATAAATATTGTGTGCAAAACTTGTTAGTTTTTACACCGACCTGCCAAAGCCACAAACATACAATACATGAGTGAAGAATCTGACCAGTGTCAGATCTCCATTATAAATGTTTACAAAACGTCGCGGGGCCACTGCCGTTTCAATCTTCGAGGAGGATTGTAGGGGTGGGTGGAGCTGGAAAGGGATTGAGCTAGGGATTAGGATGATGGAGAAGGTTCTGATGGAATTTGTAAGGTACAGTTTGTAACATGATAAGGAGCATTAAATGAAACTTTAAACCACCAGTAACAACAATTAATAATACACCATAGAGCTCTTTAATTTTTATATTCTCGAACACGTTAAAGCTAATTACTATCAGTACAATTTTATTTGTATTTTGATTCTATCAACGTTTAAACTGAACAAATACGGTTCCTTAGCCATAAAAAACTTCTAATAAAGATTCAGGTTCCGAAATAAGGCCACATTTATTTATTTAGCTTTTCGCTGAGAGTATTCTTAGCTGCATTGCCAACTGATTGATGTATTACATATTTCTTTATTTTTTTTTAAGAGATGAAAGATACCCTTCGACGCGAACTGGGACGTGCCCGATGAAAGAAGATGGGAGCCGCCGTGTAGGCAATTGAAAAAAACGAGTACCTACGTATTTGTCAACACTTCATCCCGGCCTTGATTAACGGATCTTCAAGTATGATAAATGGGATGATAGGACTGGGGTGAAGAAAGCCCCCCTATATGGTCAACAGTTCGTGATAGTTTTTCCTTCATGTCCACCCTCGCTGGCTCGCCATAGAGTGCACTCAGCAACAGTTTATCGCCACTCTATCTTGTATCTACGTCATATTCTACGTTATACTCATAACAAGTTGGCTTTTTTGTTCAAACGAAGAAGATATGGATTTTTTTTTATTGACAGCGTGAAAAGACATTTCAGCATTTTGAAAATTTCAAACCAGTTCATTCTTTTTCCTTTACATTTTGCTGACCATGTTGAAACCTTCTTCAAGACACGTAACCAATGTTCAGTGACTATGGGAAAAAATATTATATCAATCAATGTGAAAAATTGGAATTTCAAGTGGTGACGTTACCTACACAACGCTATAAAACTTATTTAGAAAAAAAAAATGACAGGGTCATTATAAATGACTAAAAACAAAACAAAAACAACTTGTAAATGAAAGTTGATATGCAGGCAAATTCAAACAGCCAGCATAAGATAAATTGGCGTCCGTCTCGGATAACCTCCAACTAGTCCCAAGTATTTATTCTGCAATATATACAATTTTTTATAGTTTGTTTTGCGAGTGTTTGACCATACGGGACAAGAATAACATATAATACGTGTGACATATAGATAATACATTTTTGTTAGTTATTTAAGTTTTGAGTATTTGCAAAGTAATGGAAATAACTTTAACATGACCCAAAAGATTTATTAATCTGCATGTTAATGTGGTTTGTAAAATTTAACTTGGAATCTAGTAGGACACCTAAGTAAGTAACAGGTTTAGCCCATGGTAAGGAATTACCATCAATTTTTACATATATGTCTATAATAGGTGGACGTTTAGTAAAAAGGATGCCATCGGTTTTGGTTTAATTCTCCACTTATGAAAGTATTTAAAATATTTTGATATTGCTTATTAAATATTAAAAATTGTCGTACAATAAACGTAAGCTCATAAATTTTGAGCGGGGCTAATTTGTTTTGTTTTTTTTGGTCGATTACAAAGGTTGGTTATTGAAAATTATAAACCAATATTATGAGGTGAGTGACTATTGTGTCTATCCTATAGGAGGGAATAAAGGTACAAGCATCTTCTGCAAGAGAGAAATGTTTGTTTTAGTTTTGATTTTGGTTTATCATTTATGTAAAGATTAAAAAGTGAGGGTCCTTGGACAAATCCCTGTGGTACACCTGCTTGAATAGTTTTTATATTGGACTTGTCATGGTTGATTTGGTATATAATAATAATAATAAAAATACCTTTATTCTGGGACTATGTCTCTTAAGGATAACAATGTCGTACAGTAAATATACACTTCAGTATATACATGTCTGGCTTAGAGACCAATAAAAAAATTTGTATTTACAATGTGTAAAAAAAAAAATGAAATAAAAAACCCTATTTATATAGATATATACAAAATATATGAATATAAACAAAACGAAAAAAATCTGCTATAAAATTATAGAGCTGAACAATTTCCAAATAAATAAATAAAAATAAATAATTTTGTCTTACGTTGAAAGTAGGATAGTGGATTTACAATTTTACGTTTAGTGTTTGTCACTTTTGGATGCTAGGTGTTGGAAAAGATGGAATTTGACTGAGAGAAGGGAAGAAGCATGGCGAATATGATTAAGTAGGAAATTCCAGAGAGATGCAGAGCGGATATAAAGGAATTATCAAAAGATTTAGTTCTATGGGTAGGAATGTAAAGGTCAGAATGGCGTGATCTGGTTTCAAGTAAGTGAATTGAGGATTTGCATTGAAGGATACTGTGAATGTATGGTGGATGTTGAAAATTAATGACTTAGTAGAGGTATGTTCCGAGGAAATATTGTCTACGCATGGAAGGTAGGAGCCACTTCAATCCGCTTTATACGCGGGTCACTGGCGACCTCTTCAAGGTACCGAACACCTTGCTATATAAACATATTCATAATCCGCTTGAGTCTGTCAACAAGTACATGTCAAGAGGCCTCCATATACCACGCAGCAATAATGCTAAGTGGTGAAAAATAAGCGAGGGAACCAGCATCCTACGGGTGGGAACTGGGAGGAGATAACGGGAGTGATGAAAGTACATAAGAGTACTTATATTATACTTAAGAATTCGTCTGGAAATTTGAGCAATGTGGGGTTTTCAGGAAAGAGTTTCGGTCTATAGCAATACCTAGGTTTTGGACTATTTATAAACAATAATGTACCAAATAATTTCAGGGAATAATAATTTTTTTAAATATCCAATCTCAATAAGACGCCTTTGATACATACCAGATCACGTTGTACTATTTTTCCAGACCAACAGCGGCCGTATCCAGAGGAAGGAGAAGGAAGTGGGAGAGGTGTGCGGCCGTAATGACCCCTGGGATTCCAGTTGGGAGCTGATCCCTCCCTACCTCCAGTTATAATTACACAATTAAATATCTAATTGCTATTGAGCTCTAGGGCTTTACCTCGCCCCGTGCTTTATGGGCTATTAACTTTTACCGTCTAAAAAAAATCTACTAATTACTCGCAAAGGGATGGAAAAGTTTCTTTTCAGACAGGCAGCTACACTATTTATTCAATTCTACCGAACTTCTTTCAGACTTCATAGATATCTTTGTAATTGCTTTAAGCATCAAAGGTTTTTTTTTCTAAAGAGTCAGAAGCATCAAATAAGCAATTAAATCAAATTGTCTAACTAGTAATTTTTAGAAAAGAATTCATGTTATATATGAAAATAACTTTTTTTTGTATGCTCTGCTCAACCCTATTGTGGTAATAAGAATATCCTCATAGAAAAGTTGGAACAAAGAAATTCTTCAAAAGAGGCTATCGGACCAAAGAAAGCTCAGGCCCGTTGGAAGGGAAACCATTTTACCCCCAGTATTGGATCCTAATTAAAGGAAATGAATGAAAACTCCTGACAGAATGTACAAACTCTACAAAAAGAATAAATAACTAAAACGTTATTCATAAAATTCTTTCCTACCTACCAATTGTTACATCTACAAATATCTCATGAATTATTAAAATGTTGTGTGGTTATTTCTGCTTGTTAATACTTTTAAAAAAATATATATTTCTATCTTTTTGGTAGATGTAACGTAAAACCTGATGTTATAGAAAAAAATATAATGAGCCAAAAGCAATGATTTAAGCCAAAGCATAATTTGATTTTAGGAATTATGATGGTACTAACTACTATATGTAATAATAAAAATCATAAGTTGGGTGACTCTAAAAGTAGTAGTTGAAAGTTAGTTGAGATAAGATACTAAAATTTTGTATATCATCTTAACTATATGAACGGATACTTCATGCCAAATTTCATGAATATCTTACCCTAAATTTCTGGATGAATTCGCATGGAATGGCCCAATTGAAAAAAGTTTATATTTAATTTAAATAAAAAGGTTATTCAGTTTCGTTGGAAACACGTGAATTAGATTAAAGAATATTACATTATAAAATTTTGATGGATAATAATCAATAATACGTTTAATCAATATTCGTCACTTTACAATACCTTTTACAAATTTTTATATAAAACATTCTTTTTATATAATATTTAGCTTGATATAATATTATACAGTGCATGAGATGTAGTGAAGGATGAAAAATGTTGTAGCAAGGAATAAGTCTTGAAAATGGGGAAACAACCCCGAAGCGTCGACTAGGATGAAAAAATGTTAAAAGACTTATGAAATAAAGTGATTAGATGATGAATGGAAGGTAGTATGTGCTTTTTTAAATGTTCCAATTGAGAAAACATCCAAAAAAATTAAAAAAGAAAAGAAAATATTATACATCTGTATGACTCTTCTTATGTTCAAAAAACAAATTTTTTTTTTTTTTTTTTTTCTAACAACAATTTTTATTGAGTAAAATTACAATCTGTCCCAATATGGACATCAATAGTAGTGCTGAAAGATATCATACATACTACATTCATACGATATTTACACGACATAAAATTACAATAAAATATATACACAATAATGAATCAATACAATAAAGTCAAGAATTCACTTATACCTATATACACATACACACACTCATACATACATCACATTGAGTGAAGAATCTAGCCAGTGCTAGAACTCCAATATATTTACAAAAGGTCACGGGGCCACTGCCGTTTCAACCTTCTAGGTTGGTTGTATGGATGAGTGGAGCTGGATAGGGATTGAGCTAGAGGATTAGGATGATGAATGAGATTCTGGTGAAATTTGAAAAATTTGGATGGAATTAGGTCTGAAATAAAAGGAACATTAAGGTCGTGGTGCAAGGTATAGTTGGAAACATAATAAGGAGCATTTACTATTGTACGGAGGACTTTGGATTGAAAGGATTGAATGCGTTTGATGTTAGTACGTTTAGCCGTCCCCCACAGTTCAAGTCCGTAGGTCCAGATGGGCTTCAGTATTGTCCTGTAGATTAATAATTTGTTGTCAACTGTAAGTTCAGATTTTCTGTTGAGTAGTCGGTATAACTGTCCGAATCGTCGGTTGAGTTCTTGTCTTTTAAGTCTTGTATGTGGGTTCCAAGTCAATCTTTTGTCTAACAGTAAGCCAAGATACCGGACTGTATCTGAAGGAGGAATTGGAATGGAATTGAAGTAAACTGGCGGACAGGAGTTTCGTCGAAGAGTGAAGGTTACGTGTTTGCATTTGGCTTCGTTCACCTTTATGCGCCAAGCATTACACCAGTCTTCGATAAGAGAAAGGTGTCTTTGCAGGTTTAAGGATGCTGTTTCAGGATTGGAACTGGATGATAGGATGGCGGTGTCGTCTGCAAAAGTTGCCAGAAAGGTATCAGGATGTGTAGGAATATCAGCAGTGTAAATGGTGTAGAGGACGGGTCCCAAGACGCTGCCTTGAGGAACACCGGCCTTAACGGAATAAAGGTTAGAAAATTCTACACCACAGCAAACTCGGACGGAACGGTTTGAGAGATAGGATCGGAGAATGAGGTATAGAGACTGGGGTAAATGGGTTTTCAGCTTGAAGAGTAATCCAGTGTGCCATACCCGGTCAAAAGCTTGCACAATGTCCAGAAACGCACCAGAACAATACTCTTTGCATTCAAGAGCTGAGGAAATATGGTCTACAACTCGGAGCCCCTGTTGAACTGTGGAATGCTGAGGACGGAATCCAAACTGATGGGAAGGAAGATTTTGAGATTCTAATATGGGTAGGATACGTTTAAGAAGAAGCCTTTCGAAGATTTTTGAGAGGATGGGGAGTAGACTAATAGGCCTGTAGGATGAAGTGTTGTTGGAAGGTTTGCCTGGTTTTAGAAAAAGAATGATAGTGGAATGTTTCCATAACAGAGGAAAATAGGTGGTGCGTAGGATGGAGTTGTAAATATAAGTAAGGAATAGATTCTTTTAGGTGAAGGTCAAATTTTTTTATAAAAAAATTGGAGGCTGATGTCTACTTCACCACTATTTTATTGAAAAAAAATATTCGCACTACGTTTCGGCTAACAATGCCATCTTCTGGTGCAGTGGAACAACTTAGATCTAAAAGTACAAAATATTGTCAAGTTACAAATAATCGTCTTACAATTTGTCATGAAACCATACAACTATGTTAGATTGTATGATAAAAGAATAAATAAAAATATATATATACACATATACATACATACATTCATACATACACGCACTCTATATATATATACATATACACACACATACACACACACACACACACACACACACACACAACATGTTTATATATACAGTCAAAATAAATTAATAATTTATGAGATTAACGTTAACAATCTTAAAATTTTATCATAACAATTTAAAACTATAACTGAACATGACAAAACCTGAACAATGAAACACATTCCAATATAAAAAAAAAAAAAAACTATATATAAATAGACTCAGTTGATGTACCATGTTCATCATTGCACATATCCAATTAAAATGATTAAAATTTAATTAATAATTATGAAACCAATAACTGATAAATACAAATAAATAATAAATACCCACACTTAGTAAGGGTGCATTTTTGTATTTATCAGTTATTGGTTTCATAATTATTAATTAAATTTTAATCATTTTAATTGGATTTGTGCAATGATGAACATGGTACATCAACTGAGTCTATTTATATATAGTTTTTTTTTTTTTTTTATATTGGAATGTGTTTCATTGTTCAGGTTTTGTCATGTTCAGTTATAGTTTTAAATTGTTATGATAAAATTTTAAGATTGTTAAAGTTAATCTCATAAATTATTAATTTATTTTGACTGTATATATAAACATGTTTGTAACTTGACAATATTTTGTACTTTTAGATCTAAGTTGTTCCACTGCACCAGAAGATGGCATTGTTAGCCGAAACGTAGTGCGAATATTTTTTTTCAATAAAATAGTGGTGAAGTAGACATCAGCCTCCAATTTTTTTATAAGTAAGGAATATAATAGCTTTCTGCGGAAGTTGTCGAAGGATCTGAGGAGTAAGGAGATCGTGTCCAGGAGATTTACGGAGGGTGAGTTTTTGGAGAAGATATTTCACCTCAGAGGGATTAATAGCTTTAGGAGGTAGGGAAAGTGGAATTGGTGACATAAGAAAGCCTTGTACTGTAGCGGTGTGATTGATGTGGGATTCCGGGTGAGGAGTGAATACTTTGGAGAGGTGTGTGGCGAATTCCTCGGCTTTATCTTCATCAGACGCAGCCCAAGAGTCATCACCACGAGAGGATGGGAAACTTGATGATATTTTAGGATATTTTTCGTGATATTCCACAGGGAATTATCACGAGCTGATAGAGAGGAGAGGTAGGAATTAAAGGACTGGGAACGGAAGGTCGCCAACTCCCTCTTCAATTGTCTACAATAGAAGTTATAGGAGCGGCGATCTGTTGGGTGTCGGGTGCGCTGCCATAATGATCTTGCTCGGCGTTTGGTATGGATGAGGTCTATAATATGTTGTGGAAAATGATTTTGGTGAGGATTTATATTGGAGTGTTTAGGAGAGGAGGCAGTCTAGACAGCTTGTTGGATGGCGGTGGTAAAGGAATAGACGGAATTATCTAGGTCATCTGGGGTTTTGAGGGTTACTCTGAGGTCAATATTATCGGTCAGGATTTGGCGGAAAAGGTTCCAGTTGACAGGGCCTCGGATGAATGATGGTGGAATTGGTTTTGGAATTGGAGTGAGAGATACTTTTAGGATCAGTGGACTATGGTCTGAGGATAGTTCATCAAGGCGAGTTACTGACAAGTTGAGGGAGCCTAATCCGCTGTGGATAAAGAAGTCGAGGATGTCAGGATTGCGGTTAGGATCGGTTGGCCAGTAGGTAGGTAGGGGAGTCAGGAGGCAGGATATTAAAATTTCGGGAGTTGAGTGCAGACAGCAAATTTCGTCCCCGAGAATTCGTGGTTCTGTAACCCCACTGCTGATGCTTGGCGTTTAAGTCTGCACCCAGAATGAAACGATTTCCTAAGGAATCCAGGAAGGATACAAATTCAGAATTGGAAATGGAATGTTTAGGAGGGCAATATGCAGATGTGAGGGTTACCGGAAAGGAAAAAGTCTTGATTACTATGGCTGTGGCTTGTAGGAAATCATAGGTGGAAAGTGGGAGTAAATGGTGAGAGAGGGATTGGTGGACAATGATAGCAGAACCGGCATGGGCTTTGCCGTCTGGGTGGTCAGTACGGTATGTCATGTATTGCGGTATTTTGAAGTACTGTTTAGTCGTTAGTCTTGTTTCAGTTATAAGTGCAACATCGATTGTTTTGTCTTGCAACAACGCTGTCAGTTCGTCAGTATGATTTCTAACACCATTCGCATTCCAAAGGAGAATGGATAAGGAGTTAGGTGAAGTCATTTAAGGATTTTTCAAGGCAGGGATTAGATTTGATACTAGATTTGTGAGGAGTGATATAAGCGGCATAACAAGAGATTTGATTTCGGAGATGAACGATAACATTAGACTGGTAAGATCTGAGACGTTTGATGGTGGAGGGATATGAGAAATATGATGTTGAGGAGTTTTTTGAAGATCAGGTAAACTTTGAGAGATAGATTGTTGTACAATAGATTGAGAATGTTGAGGAAAACGTTGTTCCGGCAGGGCCTCGACTTCATGACTCTGGTTCCCACCTCCAAGCAAGTGGGCAAATGACACGTTAGAATTTACAAGTTTAAATTGAGGTTTTTCAACTTTTACACGGGTATAGTACAGTCTACTGAGGTCATAGATTTTTTCGACTCCTACTGATGGTTCCAAGTCCACGAAGAATAGAGGCAGTGGACTTTTATCTTTTTGAACGTTGGTGACTTGCCTCACTTGGAATCCTAATTCTGTCAGTTCTTCTTTGATAGCTTCAACGGGTGTTGAGGAATGTAGGTTTCTGATTACGATCCTTAATACTCTCTCCTGGCGCAGCTGATAAGTATGAAAGTCAGCTTTGGTCTCAGTCAGATATTTTACAATCTTTCTGTAGGTTTCAGCAGTAGTCGGAGATATTTTAGTATCATTGGTTCTACTTATACAAAAATAACTATTAGGATCAGTTACTTTGTTTAAATGAGCACACATCAGTTTAAAATTTTTAATATTTTTAACAAATATTGGTGGAGGTAGTGGTTCCCTTGGTATAGGAGAAGATTCCATGGTTTCTTTTTCATTTTGGAGGATCTCAAATGGATTCGGTGTAAAAAAACGGGGATTTATCAGTTATTCCTTGGGATGATGTGCTGGGCTGTGGTTCAGTTCCCAATGAGGTAGCTGATGCGGTCGCTGGTGGAATCATTTTTTTATTTTGTTCACGGCGGGGTCTCTGTTTTGTGGGGGACGAGTTAGAACCTGCAGATCTAGATCTTTTACTTGCAGACTTTGAGGACATGACTTGATGAAAATATCTCATTGATTAAGAAAATAATAATAATAAATAAATAATGAGATAAGAATTAAAGATAAAAGAAAGATAAGTAAAAGAAAAGCAAGCCCGAGCTTGCCGAGCTAGCGGCAATCAGCTGATCAGTGACCCTCCTTTCACTTATTCGTGATTGTACAAAGTAAATTATAACTTTGCTTACCGAAATTTCTCCAATATTCACTGCCGTAGTATTCCTGAGGTCCAGTGATGTTCTCCAGACTGAATTCAAGCGAATTCATACTGAAAAAAGCAAAAATCTGAGAGACGATGTAACGTATGACTGTTATCATCGAGCGCATCAGCTGATTTAAAAAAAAAAAAAAAAAATTAACATTTCAATAAACTGTTTTGCTCTTTTTTTTCTTTAGTTGTTTATCACATTCTCTCAACTTTTACATTATATACGTCCGGACCACACACACCATTATTATTTATTTAATAACCCAAATATTTACAAGAAAAAAATTATATGGTATAACATTTGCCGGATCAGCTAGTTAGATATAAAGTGCTTTTGTACTAAACCTTAAAATTTCAATAGTGGATACGTAGGACGAAGACTTAGTAAAATTATAGTAAAATATTTCCCATGAATGAAAACTAAGTGATTTTAAAGTTATTATGGAAAAGTCCAGAAATAAACCAATAAAGTGATTTGATTTTTATTCAACGCCGTTATTGCAGCCCAGATCTATTCCAAATCGGTTCACGGTGATAAAAATAATGAGTATTTTGACAATGCAAATTAAACAGGTGTGGTAGTAAATGAAGCGTTAATGGTAAATTTAAAATGAAAAACCGGCTAAACACTCCTCAGCTCTCTAGAAAAAATAGCCAATTTTATCCATATAATCTAGGAACTACTTTAATCATCTCATATTTTTCATACATAATTAACAGGTTGTAATTACACTAAATGATTTGAAATTTATTTTAATTATGTTGAATGTTTTCTAATGTAGACTTATGTATATTATGCATTGATATTATTTATACTACGTTCATACAACAAATCATAGCTTAGTTGAATTGTTTCACAAAAATATGAATATTAATTTTATTATTTAACGTAGATTAGAGCTTTGGGGCTCTACTTAACCATCAAATTCTTCCTGTATCCAATCCCTACAACCCAAAATCCTTTATAAAATCCTCAATGCTCCTTACTTTGTGACGAATAAACTGATACATAAAGACCTTAATGTTCCGTCCGTATGTTGCTGATTTGGTCCGAACCAGATATCATTCTTTTCATCACAAACTCCATTCCAACTCTAATTCTCTAGTTTCAATCCTTTCTTCCACTTCAATTTCTGATAATCTCTGGGGCGTCTGCAAAGAAGATGGCCTCGAGCCTAGTTTAGAATATTTTTAGAGTGCTGCCGATGGGTAGTTTCTCTACATGCCTTGTTCATGACTATTTTATTTTAGTCTATTTACTAGATGTGTTGTACAATACAGTTGGAAATATCAATAAATAATATTAAAAAAATATTTAAGAATGTTATTCGATAATCCACTGTGGAAAGAACAGTTGCCGCCTGTTGGTCTCAAAACAGTACGAATCTCTAAATGGATTGAGCCCAAGACCCTCCTGAGTTTTAGAGGTACAGTTTCTTTTAACTATCAATTAATTTTATAAGTAATATTGGAAATTATACCAAAGATAGTACATGAAGGTATGTCCATAAACGATCTAAACATATGGTAGATTACTGTTAGATAAATTTGTTGCATTTTTTAATTTAATTTTTTTTTTTTTTAGGAAGTTTGGTTTTTTGTTTGTTTAAACAACGCCACTTAATGCAACTGTGGCAAATCGGACGATACTGCAATGGGAGTCCTAAATTTTGCCTATCAAAGTTTTATTAAGATAGTGATCTTTAACGAGAACCTTACATTGCACGGGCTCGAGACCACCTTTTTAAGTTCCCTCCGAAGAACGGCATAGCTAAGGATTTTTTACTCCCATTAAAACATCCTAGGACCACCTGTGGGTTTGAACTCCTGACCATTGGCATAGAAGGCTGTTATGATCGCCACCATTTTTTCTATAATTTATATATGTAATTATATCCTATGTTTATGTTGCCATGTGGGTACTTAAACGACTGGTCTACTTTTGGTACAATATTGCTGTGTTTTATTTTAAAACTCAATGAAGATTTAAAAAAATAAATTCCATTTTGAAGTTAAGAATAGTGCGTAATCAGTGATTGATGGATGAAACCTTGCAGCTATTGTTATCAATTATTTTTCTCAGAAGGAAGGTAAGTGGGGAGTTGCACAAAACATAGCATGAAAAGTTAGTAGTCAAGATGATATGCTCACTTCTCTAGAGGGTCTTGGAATCTTGACGACTCCAAGCTCACCTTCAGCCACTACATACCTCCCGTCCTCCGCTGCCTTCGCAACTACAAGGACTTGGACTAGTACTCCTCCGGAACATCGGCTACAGTGACCGAGATAAAAGATGAAGTAGAGGAGACTCTATTATGCTAGAGGGGAGCGGTGATAAGAGAGGGGTTCCCACGGCGCCGGGATGAATGCCGAGCTGCCGCTATAAACATTAGCCCGCCCAGCGTAAAAAGAGTAGTCAGGAATCCCAACAGGAATCCGCCTCCGTCACCCGACCGCTTTCGGGGACCGTCCCCTCGCTCCGCAATAACTGCACTCATCTTGTCTCAGCTAGTTATCTCCTCCCATCTACCAAAAACAAATGTCAATCGCAATAACTTCAAAACGACCAGCTGTAGACAATTATTATTTTCAAAATTAAAGGAGCTTACATCTCGGCTTCATAGACTTGCTAATTCACCGACAGTTCATAGCGGAGGAGCGTACCTCCGTACAATCATTTTAGTTATTTAATATAATAGTTGTACTCCAATGTTTGTTAAATCATGTTATTGTTGTTTGTTTTTTATTCATTTAACGTTACTTTTATGTACGGACGATGCCAAAAGTGGGTGTCCAAATTTTGCTATCCAGGACAGGGATTTTTACAACGAGTACACATCGCACAGTCTTGGAGTCATCATTTTATGTCTCCGCCGAAGGACGGCATTACTGATTTCATACTTACATTAAAAAATTCTAGGGACACTTCCGGTTTGAACCAGGGCATAGTTATGCTGGCCACTACAGCACAGGTCATTATTACTGGTGCTGTTTCTAACCCAAGAGTTCATTTTACTGAACCAATTTTTATTTTTTACTGTAAAAAAGTTCTAATAATATTTTGTATAGTTTTTATTCAACTTATAACTATAATAACTTATGTGTTAGTGTAATTGACTTTTTATTAGATTATTTATGCTTCTTCACATTATTTTTCTGTATATTTGCGTAATTGGAGCAATGATTTATAATTGATTACAGATTTCCATTATTTTTTTTTTCCATTTTGTTTTTACATTGTTATTATTAGAAATTAAGCACATGTCTAAGGATCCTTATTTATTTTTGTGGCATTTTTCAATAATAAAAATGATCCAAATTAAAGATTTTTAATATTTTATTTTGATTTTTTTTCCTATGTTGCTCATATATCATTTATTATTTTTTAACTAATCGATTTTTTAGCATTTAATTTATCTAGATTGTTATTAATTAAATATTTAAATAAATGTGATTTAAATTTACGGGCATAGCTCCTCGGTAGCCTCAATAATCGTTTATCAATATATCCATCATAAGATGAAAGGATTATATGAAAAAAGGAAATTATGATAACATAAATCACTAAAAAAAAATGCATTGATATATTCCTAATTAATCTAATATAATAGTTTAACAATTATTCCACATATTATTATTCCTGACTATAAATTTAATGCATATTTTGTTTCAGACTTAGTTCAGACTTGTTTACTAGTTAATATTTGAATAGAGGTAAAAAAGTGGAACAATCACGATCTTCGCAGGTTGCTCGAGAATCGTGATAGCATCATTATGGTTTTTAACGGCTTTGTCGGAACATTACGCCTTTATATGGTATTTAAGGTATTAAATTCAAGTACTTTAGGCTGAAAAAAATCGTTTAAGTTTTTATATTTAGCTATATTAAAAACTGACTTACTTAGTTGACAAATGTGTAAATTCAATTACTTACTGTATCGCAGTATTTTGCAAAAATTGATATAAATGATATACAAAGCTTTTAATATGGAGACTCTTATTATTAAAGTCTAAAATGGTTTCTTAATCTTTCACACTGCAATTTTTTATGGCAGTTATAGGAAAGAGGTCATCACCCCCTACGCCTATTGTTGTGAGTAACGACCGGTTGGCTGACGGGTCTCACATACCCGAGGGAAGGAATTCTCATTTCATTATATGCTTGAAAAGCACATCCAGGTCTGGGATTCGAACTCACAACCCTTAGCACGGTAGAGTAATGTGCTTGCCACACAGCCCAATTGGAGAACCACTTTAACATAATATAAATAAATAAAATAAACCATCTGATTTTTTACATGACATCAAGCCTACGTCATTGTTAATAGTTTCTTTAAATTCATTTTCTTTAAATTATTTTAATTACATCAAACCATTATATTATGTTAACTCTATTTTTATTTAAAGTTTATTGTTACTTTCACCATGGCAATTGTCCTGAAATAGTTTTATTATGTTCCATAAATATATCAATCTTTGAATAAGCATTCTCACATATCTCGTCGATTCTACAGAAACACTCATTCAAATCCTTGGCCGTTTCAGGTTTAGGAAGCCAGACGGACTTCTAGTTACTGCCATGACTCAATGCTTCCCTTTTTGTCTCTTCTGGATGCAAGAAAAAAAGTGCTTAATCAAATGCTGGCAAATGTATCGAAGGGAGAGGAAGGAGTTATACTCTCTGATACAGGACGGATCTCACGTAGCAAGAGACTGGAAGAAGAAAGGACAAAGATTATTCTACATGTCGGCGAGCCAGTAAATCACTATTTCGGATATAAATCAATTGGTAATGGAAGCAGCACATCAGCGGGAGGAGCACTGCTTAGTATTCCAAGGTTATTCCACCCTTAAACGGTCTTATTGCCTATTTCTGAACGGTTGAATATTCTCAGAGCAAGTGGCTTGGGAACTGGGAACTTGTTGCATAAGACAGGCATTCACCTTGTTCAAATTAGTCTAAACTAGGGATTTATCCCCAAGTCCTTTTAGAGTTACCAGTCCTCTAACTACTGGCCCTATCTGAGTTCTACTGTTTCATGGAAATCTCTCATTTCGAATTCAGTTCCACTCTTAACTGTAAGGATAGGCGTTAAAATACGACCCCCTTCCATTCCGCTCAATAAGGACCTCCCCGATTTATGACTTGGGAGAGAACCCTAGGTTGCCGGAGAAACGGCATCAACAATATTCGGCTTGGGGAACTCTCACAGGCGGATCACTGCATTCACAACACGTGCAAACATTTCTGAAACTTATTGAATCAATTAACTTTCTACGTCTTATTCTTGAGCCTAATCTAATCAAGTTCTGATTGCCATCCGCCTACAAGAAGCAAAACATTCCTTTGGAAAGCAAGCTTGAACTAGAGAATCCTGAATACATAATAGGTTTATTTAGATTAAAAGATATTTTACTTCTTATCAAGATTAATATTCGTCGTTCAAAGAGCAAGGATAATATTAAAGTTAAAAAGTTCCTATTAAAGAAAAACTTAATACGCGTAGCTATGTAGTTAAAATAAGTCAACCTCTAAATTGTACACTCATTCGACTTCCTAACTGAATGAATTTATACTCTAGTGTAAAAATTGTTTTTCACATATTTAATTTAGTTCATGTTTCAAAAGAGCACGTAGGAGACGTGTGATATTCGATTTATTCAAACGCCTACAATAAAAACAATTATAATGATGTAAGAATGGTTGACAACAGATATTAATTAAGACGTTTTTATTTTTAATTAATTTATTAATTCGCACCTTTCAGCAGTATTGTAACAACCAATGTTATCCACAGTGGATGATAACAACCAGGACAGGGCTGGTCAGCCTATAATAGTTTTATTTTTTTAAATTGTGACAAAATATATATTTATATGAAATAGATAGATAGACCCTTGAAAATGGCAAAAAGGCGAAACGTAGGGAGAAGAAAATAAGAAATTAAATGAGTTGAATGAAAATGAATCATTTTAATTAAAGGAACCTAACAATACATTTATTCATTAAAACAACTTTTAATTGTAATAAAAATTTAACTAAACTTTGGCGAAATAAATAAATAAAGTTTACTTCGTTTTATTAAGTGCAAGGATGACTGCACCCCCAATTAATTTCTCCTCAAAAACAACTATAAACCTAACACATTCATCCTTTAATAATCATTACTGATTAATACGATTATATTTTTAATTAATTCACCCAAATATTTTGTTAAATAATCTCAAATAATCGAGCCGTTAGGAATATAAAAAAGAAAGAAATTTATAAATAATTTTAGAAATTATTCATAATTATTATTTACAAAATGTTACTATAAAAAAGCAAACGAAAACTTGAACTAAAATGTAAACGTTTAACATAAAAAAGTTCAATTTTTTTTTTTTAATAATTTGTACACCGTCCATTAGTAACCGGTTATATGCAAACAACTTATCAGTTCTTCGTAGCAGTTTCTTCCTTCATTTTCTCCATTTTAATGTGTATGCCAATTGCAAAATACAAGAATCTATTTATTACATATCTATTATACATAAATAAAAAAAAAATTTTTTTCCAAATGCGATCAAACAAGGAAAATTATTTAATGTCTATTATACATTTCAGTGAGATTAATTAACATTGACTCTTGTCGAATGATTCTATTCCTTCATACTACTTATTTTTCTTTTAAGCACTTCATAGCCTCGAGCTGCTATAATATTATCCGCTATTTTTTCCTCACTATTTCTATGCGGTGAATCAAATACATCACTTAACTTCTTACGAATAAGGATTTGTTGATAAATGGGGTAATATTGATAAAAACAAGAGAGTCAGGAAATTAATTTGACATTTAAAAGCAATGATATGACATAAATTTCTTTCTTTACTTGTTTTTTTTTTTTTTTTTTTTTGTAGCACACTAAAAGGATAAACAAATTTCATCTCGTAAGAGGCTATTAATATTTCAAACAGCTAGCCAATGTTTCTTGTTATTAACGATTATCAATTTGTGGTTTCGCAATATTCCTTTCCAATCTTAAGAACTTATTTATATTTTTATTTATTAATTTTTTTAATTATGCCTTAAGAACTAATCAAATTGATTTTTCTCCTACCTAAAATCACTTTAATGCATTTATGTAGACTCGTGTGAATTTCCAATTATACAAAAGGCTAGGACGAATAATTTATAGGTATCTTAACTATTTTTATAAACATCTTCAATCTTTTATTTAAATTAACTTTCTAGAGACTTCCAAATTTAAATTAACAAGTGGTCATAAACAAACATATGCATTTATAGCTTGGAAATTTAAAATTCTCGAAGGTAGGAAAGCTTTGTATTGTTCTATGATCTAGAAGAATGGAAATGAGTTATATTTGATAAAAAGTGAACTATATGTACTGGGGTTATGTATGTACGGAAAATAACATCTATTCTATTATTCATTTATTTACAACTGTATTGATTAATACATCTAGTAAATTAGCTGTTGCTGGCAGCACTCTAATAAGGAAATAACAAAATTCCTTTGTAGCATATATGTTTTTATATACAATTAAATACAATAATAAACATAGGCTACGGGGAATCAGATATGAAATAAAATACATTCTGTAGAAATATTGAATATATTTAGATACGGTGGTCAATAAATTATATTATAATATTACCAGCTAATTATTGATGCAACCAAAGTTGTTAAAATAAATCAAAAGTAGTTATAAATACATAAAATAACATTGTTAATAATTATTTCTGCTTTTAGATCATTTCATAAAAAAAGGTGTCCCTCTGTAAACAAAGTGGAACTTCCATGGAAACTTAATTAAACTTTTAAAATGTATTAAGAAAAAGTTCATTTGAAATATATAATAGTAATAAACCGAATAATTAGGCACCGTTTAACATAACAAGCAAATAAACTAATACAATTTTGATTTTCGACCAATTCATGTTTCTAATTTATGTCGATGAATAAATATAATAATGAATATACGTTATAAAATGAAGATCATATTTTTTTCACAAGTTCGCTATTTGTTACGATGAACTCATAATCTAAAAGTGATAAACCCCTAACTGGGCTAACTACATAAATAAAACTACATTTAAATTGCACCCGTGCGAAACAAGCTGTCACTAGAACTTATTTTATAATCTCACTATTTATTACTGATTTCTTACTGGTTTTCTTATTCATATTTTAATGATCTGCGTGTGTATATTAGTCCTATGAATATAACTTATTAATGAGAAAAGTTGGTTCAGGGTGCAGTCAATGTAACACACAATTAAGAGTAAACTTAATTTATTGGTGCCGACGTTTCGGCCTAAATTATAGGCCTTCTTCAGGGTGGTTGTGTGAGCTGAAAAGGCGTCAAAAACAATGATTATTAATCATAATAACAACTTATTAATCAACTTATTAACAACAATAAGATAATAATATAATAACTCAATTTTTGACCAGTTATTCTCCATCCTTTTTTTTAATAAACTAAAATAAAATAAAGTCTGTTTCGGGTCTCATCATCATTTTAGTTTTTGTTTGGTTCTTAAATTACCAGAGTTGATATTTTTGTAAGAAAATGTTATTTTAACAGTTGAGAGAAATTTATAACTCCGGAACCAGCTTAGTCTCAAAGACCAAATTTATATGACTTAAGCACATCGTATAGATAGGTAATCTGTATTAGTTTAATAATTTTTCACAAAGTCCCTTTTGAGATAAACATGTGTAAACAAAGAATTAAAAAAAGAATTTTGGCCAATTTTGAAAATTCATATATAAAAAAGGACTATGTTCTGAATATCGAAATTTTTACAGCAAGTAGGACTATGGCTAAGCTATATAATAAAAAATAACTAAAAGTGAGTCTCTTTTCCTTGATATACTATTATCTTGTTAAAAATATCGTTCTGTATTCATTTTTTTAACAATTTTCTTTACAATTTAGGTAATGAGTTGTAAGGACAACAAATACAAAGCATGTCCTTATCTTATTGTTAATTTTATTTTCGATTTTATATCCATTTTTAAAAATTACAGACAGGAATTAGAAAGATTTTCCCAACAAATGTTTTTGTGCGTGAAGCTGCCTTAAAACGGCTCCAAAACTAAAAGTATTGGCCCGAAACAAAATTTATTTACAGTTTTATATTCACGAAAGAATAGAAAATAATTGTTCAAAAAATCACGAAAATCAAAAATTGCAAAATTAATGAAAATTAGACGATTTTAAATGGATTGACCCTTACAAAATTCAAGCAGTATTTATTTATTTTTTTTTTTTGTCATTACTTTCAAACATGTACTTAATGATTGGGTTATTCAATGCCGAAGAAGCTAATACGGTTGAAATTATTTGGAACAGTTGAAGAAATTCATTCATATTTCACAATATACATTCCCATTGCCGCCGATTGCGTAAAGATGCTAATGTCACATTGTAAGGTTGGCAAGATTGCTCAGCTATGGGAACCCACATCGATTAGATTTACTTATAAGGAATGGCAGACACATGCTCTTTCTTGGAATGTTGTTATAGAAAATTTCTGAGTCATGGGAATTCTTCACAGCGTGATGTTTTGGGATTCTGTGAAATCTCTATACTCCCTTCAATTTGCAAATGTAGAAGTTTCTTCCCCTCTGGGATTACTTTGAGCCAGGTTCTGATGTTGTGTAATTGAAAGTTTGAGGATTTTATTAGGATAAAATGTCGAAGTTGAATCATGTCACTTTATAACCTAAAACGAAATTGGGAGCGTTAGAGACCCATAAATAATGTATTGTTTTACTTATGCTAAAATAAAAAATACCAAACTGACAAGGTAAGAAATATATCTTTAAAAAAGCTCCCCTACCAGGTAGGTTGTAAAGGTAAAGGTAAATCTAAAAACATTTGAGCATTGCAAAAATGCATGTCGAATTTCAGTTCTTACTCCATAAAGGGGGTCCCCGAAAGAGACAGTATGCAAACGGAAATTGTTTCCACGGATAAAGTAAAACACAACAATACATGAACAGAAAATATTCAATATGTTCTAAATCTACAAGTAAAATTATTTATAGATGTGTAAATAATACTAAGAATTAAAAAAAAAAGAGTTAAACTTAACTAAAGTTCATTATGGAGAAGACTCAAAACAATATTTTGAAGAAACTATCAAACATAAAATTATAATAAAATAAATTTAATAGTAAAAATAAAATTAAGAAGTGAATACAATGTCTTGACCAATTTCATCTAAACGTTAGTGGTAACCTACCTTTATAAGGTGTAATGGAAATAAGAAATGAAGTAGATTTCGTCAGCAAAAAAAAGATCTAGTTGATTTGATTCCCCACAGAACGGTAGTGTGTACCATAAAAATCAACCAAACACCCTTTTGGCATTAATAAGAATGGAAATAGGCAATAAATAACTTTAAATCCCCTCCATTTCCTCTCCCTTAAAAAAAAAAAATAAAATAAAAGATGTCCATTAAAAGCTACCTCTGGATCCGCCAATGAAAATGGTTGCACTTTTCAAGAATTCAGTGTTATAATTTCGGGTATTTTTAAAAAATTTAATTAATGATAAAGATAGCTGATTTATTTCTCGAGGAATAGTCTCGTCACCAATAATTATGAAACAAATGTTTGGAATTTAGTTATTGAATCATTTGACTGTTCAAACTTCCTAGAAAATAACTCCCTCCTTAGTCCTCTCCAGTCCAGTTGTCGACCCGGTTATACTACCCAATCGGCTCTCCTTAAAATAACGCAATACCTTAAAAATGTCATCGATCATCATATACACGTAGTAACAGTACTTAACCTAGATTTCTCATCGGCGTTGACACGGATGACCATAGTATCCTTGTTACCAAACTCCAAAATCTTCCAGTTACCAGCAGTGCTTTGCGCTGGTTTCGATCCTTCCTCTCCGATCGTTCTCAGTATGTAGTAGTGCCGGACCAGACTAAGTCCTTAACCTTCTCCCTTTCCTATGGTGTTTCCTCTATCCCCCACCCTATTCGCTATCTACGTTAATGACCTCCCCCTCCTTATCTATCACTCTGTGCATACTCCATTCATTCTTCCAAATATACCTTTTCTTCCCACTTTCCAACCTATTACAGCTACAAAAAGACTACAAGAGAACTTAAATGGAATAAGTTACTGGGCTGTAGTCAGTAAGTTAAAACTAAATGTTGAAAAATCCAAAAGCAATTGTAATAGGATCCTATAGACTCCTGAAAACTGTTCCACAAATTCCGACCCACTTCCAAATAGCAATCCTGTAAAGTTCTACGCGAAAGTGATGAATCTGGGTATTTCCCCCTCGACTACTGCTTTACGGTATACGGTGGCGTTCGTGGGATTACGATGTAAAACGCTTAATTAATTGCTTTTTTCGATTCATCTTCGGGGTCCCTAGGTACACTTCGTATCCCAATTTTATGGCGAGTTAAGGTTGCTTTACTCTTGTATTTCCTTGCATCATTCCTTCACCAAGTTATCTTATCCCGTCGCCTATCATACATTTTTGACCTTTGACCTCAAATCCTCTCTTCATCTCAGTTGTAGACGCTCCATGCCTTAAGATTTATACACTTCGGCCCACCGTAGTTTTCAGGCGTCACTTTAACTCTCTTTTTACCTTCAAATACCGCATATTTAATCAATTAATGATCATCCAATCACAATAGAATTGTAAATAAGCTTTATTTTTTTCTTATCATTTACCGATGTCTCTTTTATATCAGTAATTGTTAACTTGTTTATATGTAATTGATTTATTCTAAGACTCTAAAGCACATTTTTTACATTCTGTATGCATATCCCAGGATAATAAAGAATTTATATATATATATATATATATATATATATATATATATATATATATATATATTTACTAAGATTAGAGGCTTATAATAAAAACCATAACTGTTGAAGAATTTTTTTTGATAATGAATATCAAGTTCAGCTTTCTCAGCTTCCATACTCGCCGAGTTACTGACGCTATCTCAACACGAAGGCATGTTTCACTCTGCTGTGGGAATGGAATCGACACTAAGGTCGTGTTGTGACAAGAAGATAGGCTTATATAAATGAAACTGATTATTCACAAGGCTCCCCTCAAGTTGTTGTAGATATTTTTCAATAATTAAATAAGGTAGGTGGAGCGACGACTACATATATATATTGCTGCCATCAACCTACCGGAGACGGCTGCGTGCTAGGACTGCCAAGGGCCCCCCATCGCTCCGACCCTCAGCATTATATAAACACTTCATATAGGGCAATCAATCCATGATATACTGCCTCCTTCCCCGGTACAAATAGCTCTGGAGCCGACCACCTAGCATGGCTACCTCTCGCTGGAGATCTTATTCCCAGCTGGAACGGACTTCCTCTCTCTCTTTTATAGATTTAAATTGCTCTCATTTTTATTAATATACAATCTCAATGTTTCAGTTATGGTAAAGAGTCACAGCTATAATCTTTTTCATATTGATGCATTCAATATTACGAATATAAGGTGAAAAAAAGAAGACGAGTTTTATATAAAAGGAAAATAATTTATATGTTTTATTTTATTTTATTTTTCTTAAGCTAATAACTGAACATTTAAAAGCTATACAACGGATTTGACGAGGTGTAAAAAAAAATAATAACCTGTAGCTCTACAACCCCTGAAGGGTCTTCGGTTTAGTACATACAGAGATTCATACCATTATAACAAGCATACGACCATTCTTGATAAGATTAAATATATATATATATATATATATATATATATATATATATATATATATATATATATATATATATATATATATATATATAAAAATAATACATTCTTAAAAGTAGTTGTAAATTTAAGAACTCCACTCATTCGAATCTTCAACGTTTCCAGAACCGATGTTGTATGATACCAAATACAACCATCAAAATTCAAAAAATGAATAAATCAGTTACAATCTACCTCTGACCTACAAATTAAGGGCAAGGTATGGTACTTAATTGGATTTTAATTATATCAATTGATATTTATGATCTAAAATACTGGAAATTCAAAAGGTATGAGCAGAAACTGTAATAAACCAAATAGCAGTTTCTTTTTCAGAGTATAGATGAAAGTGAAATTTATGTTGTATATGATATTATAAAATACTAACGACTCGTCCTGCTTCGCACTGGTGCAATTTAAATTATTTTTGCCATTTAAACAAAAGCTAAATTGCTACGTATTTTACTTATACACCTTCAAGAAAAATTGCTCAAAATGGTTGTGAAAACTGTATCAAAAGAAACAGTTCAAAACGATTGAACGAAAACTTCAAAAGAAGGCCGTGGACAACCATTGCTAAAATCTGTGTTGAAGAATATAACAACACAGTTCATGGCTCTACAAAGTTTTCACCGGCTTATTTACTGTATGGGCGTAAATACAGTAATTGTGCCTCTGAAATTGTTCCAAAAGAGTTGGAAAAGGAACATAATTTACAGACAGATAGAGCAGAAGCGTTCAAGAATTCACAAAGAAGTTTTGAACGGAACAAGAGCAGAGTAGACCAGAAAAGAATTGATCATGAGTTTTAAAGAAGGAGATTTGGTCTATGTAACGAATGGTAATAGTTTGAACAGGAGGAAGCTGGACGAAGTCAGAATAGGGCCACTCAAAATTAGAAAACGTATTTCCAAATCTATATATGAAGTGGAGTCTAACAAAAAACGGAAGGAAGCGAATGTGTTCCACTCTAGTAAGTTGGTTCCTTACTCTTTTTCTCCTGGATAAAAAGAGTCTCCGACCAGCGGAGATGTAAAATCAAGAATTTTATTATTCTTGATTTCATTATCATATGTTAATATTTTACCAAGGGAGGTTATACCTCTGTTATGAGAGTTAATTGTATCAATCAAAGGACTGTTAAACAATTCTTTATTTTAGGTAGGTTTATTGTTAATTATGTATGTTATCCAATTGATTATTTTATGTCATACAAATTGTAATAATTAAAACTTTATTTTAGCATCGTTTAACTCCTGATTCATTTAAATTAGAAGAAGAATTACATATATATATATATATATATATATATATATATATATATATATATATATATATATATATATATATATATATATTTAATCTTCTTAAGAATGTTCGTATGTTTGTCTATTTTTTGTTATAATGTTATGAATCTCTGTATGTACTAAACCGAAGACTATATATATATATATATATATAGAGAGAGAGAGAGAGAGAGAGATACTTAACTCCTGATTTATCGATAGGTTTCATAACTACAGTAGAAGTATTTGCGGGTTCCAAGTTATTTCCAACATTGAACCGTGTGAAAACGCCTTTATGTCAGATCCTTTAACAGTAGTTCAATCCTTACAATGGTAGAGATGTCAGGTTTACTAATTAAGATTCAAAATGGTAGGTTTGTGTAATTTTTACCCTGTTGACTTTCTCAGATCCCCAGGTACTGACAGAAGTCAAATGGCAGAATAATGGCACGTCATTGAAGCATTTAGCTAAGTTGTATTGTAAAGTTATTTAGCTGTAGCTTAGTGAAATTGGTTACGACAAATAGACTCTGCAACAATAGAACGTGCTTTCTCCTTTTAAGTACTGGTTTTCAACTTAGCTTAGTAATTTCCCCTTTCAAAAGACTTCTCTATCCTCAATGGCAAGTAGCAACTTAAAATAATTTTAAAATGTATTTCCCTAAGAAAATGAGACAATCGTTTTTACGAAAAATAGATTTGTATGATATCGTGGTTAGTTCTAGCCTTTTATAGTCCGTTTAAATACATTTTTAAACGGACTATAATAGGCCAGTAATCTCTCATTTTTCCAATTCTAATTTGGATATCAAAGAGGAATAAATGACTTTAGGCAAACGTCATTAGTCTTGGACAGATCAAGATTTTCTTTATTTAAATGGGAATTTTTTTTTTTTTTATGTTGAGCCCTAGAGTGTCTAAAGTACTTCTGAAGTCAGTTTGAATGACAAGCTGTTACACATTCGTACATCATTCCACTTTACCTCCATCGATAAAGCTAAGCTCCATATGTTAAAAGGCAAAACATTGTAACAAACGCACTTCAATTCATTTTTTTTTCTTCTTTTTTTTTTTATCTGTCCTGCCATCTTGACAGCGCATTGCCAACTTCCACACTGGTCCTGATGTGAATCAGCTTCGATCCGAGGCGTCTAACACAGGTATCGGTAGAATCACAGTATCACATTTGACTTCTAAAAGAGCCTTCTCAGAGGAAAGAGGATTTAAATTTAAATTTGCATACAAAGATCCCTTGTACCCTTAGATCCTTCCTTTTCCACTGTATTTTTAAAAACTTGACGTTTCCTTCGGTTTTGCACAAATGTATTAACCACTCCATATCATGTAATGCCAATGGATATAACTACATAGTTTTTTTAATAAACAAATATAGCTCATTCCATTAAAATTCCTTTCAGCTTATTTTGATTTTTTTTTTAAATATTATCAGAATATGTAATTAATTATATAATCCTCATTAATAAAATCTACAATTCTAGATTTGTTAAAATATGTAATATTTCTTCAGAGATTTTAATAAAAATATTTAAATTTATCGATAGGTCCCGTAAAAATATCTGTAATATTCATCTTTTTCTTTTAATACTTATTTTAAATTTCATTTTAATACTCCAAACATAAACGGAAAATAATATCGTATAAAAAACAACCGACTGCAATAGAAAAAAATAAAATTTGTATACTTCTCTTTGATATTATTAATTACTATTTGTCTATTTGTATGTAATTATATTACTATGTGCTCCAATTTAAGTTGTGTGGCACTACATTGTTTTTAAATAATTAATTTATTCTCTAGTTACGATTATTTCGAGAAAACGTCAAACGGAATTAGAGATGAAATTAAACATTTATACAATCACTCAGCATCTGAAGTCAGGTTTTCTTCAAACGCAGAAGTTAAGTCACTCAAAGCATGATTCTCTAGGTATGGAACTATGGGGCATCAAGCGACAATTATTTTTATTTGTAGTATAAAACTATTTGTGGCAACTTTTTATTGTTGTTTTGATTATAATGATTTGAGTAGAGATGATGGTGATTGAGAGCGATAAAGGAGACATTTCGTGGCTTACTTTTTTTTTTTTTTAATCTTACATCAGACCTTTGAAGAGAGTTAAAATAAATTAATTCCTCTTTAGTGGTAATAATGGGATCAGTTTTTTTTTAATATTTTAATTTTCGAGTTCGCTAATTTGTTAGCCATCTCACGACTAACGAACAAAAGAATCTTATGTGATAATGAAATTTTTTGAATGTTCATGATAAATTGATAATAAAAAGAAAATATCAATATACAATACTTACATTAAATATTATAGAGTACAAATATTTTTTATTATGATAAACAATATGATGATGTAGCATATAAAAGCAAAACATTAATTTTAATATAGAAGTAAAAATAAAAAAAGTCATATTAAGTCTTAAAGTTTTTTTTATGCTTATCATATTTTGTATCTATAATATTTATTATATTGAAACATTGCTGTTTATTATAAATTTATCATGTCACTACATTCAAACGTTTTTATTATACATAGTATGTAACTCTTTGTATGATGTTTGTAGCCCTGACGATGGCTCACAAGTTTGAAAATAAAATATAAAAAAATGACTCTAAATATTTAATAAAAATAATCTACATATGTAAATTCAAAAGTTATTCCTTCAGTTACGTGCTTCAAACACAAGCGGATTTTATTTACTATTTATGTTTATCTGTTTGAAGTGAGTAAACCAATTTCTGGTAGTTTTATGGACTATCATAGGGACTTAGTTATAACAATGTTCCCATCCTGCATTCAAATCTACGTTTTTTACCATGCATCACACTATATTCTCCTTTTGTAAACACTGTGATGGTTTTGTACATCTTACTACCTGTAAGCGATCGGTCGACAGTCAAATTGTAGAAATTAATAAAAACTGTTCGAATAACTAATGCTATTATTTCACATACAATAATTTCTACAGTCGACTGTACATCCTCAATACAATTAATTCCATCAAGTACAAGTGCTACAAACAAACAAAGACTGGATTGTATATTTACCTATTTTTAGTGGTTTCATCCTGTTGTGAAAGCTGAGATCACGCTCTAACACCAGATTTTCTGGGTAGTCACTTTATAGGGACTAGATCAGCTAGGAGGACTTACGGCGGTTATAACAGAATGTATAATTATCTTTCCATTCCTGCATTCAAATTCCTACAGATTAGTAACGCAGTGCATCCACCACTGCACTCTTCTCCATTCTTGTAACACAACTGTGTGCAGTTGGGCTCTTCATTGTACATCTTAACATACCTTTAAGTGTATTTTTCGGTTTCTTGAACAGTCATAAATAAATCGTAGATAATTAATAAGGAACTTGTTCTGGAATTATATCCTTAATGCTATTATTGATCAATAAAATGATATAATAAATATTGCGATGAACTGGATTCCGACTCCAGAAACGGTTCAACCTTTGGGAAGTTAGATGGAGACGCCTGGAAGAGGAACCTGTAGGTTGAGACATATTACGGAATGATGGAGGATACCATTAAGCGATGGAGAGTGAGGATGACGGAGGTGGATACGGTAGAGGACAGGGAAGGACGATGGTTATTAATACATAGGCCGGACCGGGCTAATTGCCCGATTTGTCAGGGCGGGGGGCCGCTATCCCACGGCTGGCAAATGTCACCGTCCCACCCTTTAGTACCTACCCTCCTCTAATAAGCTTTTTCATAGCCTTTTTTTTTTTTTCAATTCTCTCTCGCCTTTTTTTATTTTAGAGCCTTTCCAGCAATTTAGTTTTATTACTTCTATTTTAGTAATTCCTCGCCTTGGGCTCGCTGGCTAATCGAATTGGCTTGTACACCAGCACTCTTATCGCCCACTTAATTCTAACATAAATAATTTATATAAAAATTACTCTAGCCTGGGAACATCAGTTAAGCGTAAATGACCAGTTCATTTTTATGGCAAAGTAAGATAAACACACATCAATATGCGTTCAATACCACTCGTAATCCTCGGTTTAAAGTACATCAGTTATGCCTTTTTAAAAACGCACTTAAGGAAATCCACTTGTAATTCACCCTCAAACAAAAAACATTATCGGATTCCAAGCATACTTTGATTGAGAATGAAAATATTTCAACAAAGAAACTGCTTAATACCTCCTATCCCGTCAATATTCATGAATAGAGCCTCTCGGAATGATTTTCTGGGATTGTTTGAAACCGAGATTTTTTCGTTTCCTCGAGAGTTATTCGTTGAAAAACTTTGGTCCCCCAATGTTCCTTTTCAAATTACTTTGTTCACATTTTCGCCACCGTTAGTGTTAATTACCTTCCCATATTATAATGCAATGCACCAATGCTGATATATATCAAGTTGAGAATTTTTTTTTTTTTTTTTTTTACTAAATCCTGTCAGACGATTCAAAGGGCACACCCAGGTTTATTCTTCAATGAAGTGGTAGGAACAAACTACAACAAAAACGAAATAGTTTTGAAAGAAATGAAATTACCTATTATGAAGGGGTAAGTTTACTATTGGGTTGATGCAAAATTAATGCAGGTTTTTAGTAGGTATTGTAAATACGCCATATCTTTACTTTAACCATATATATTTAATCAAAATAATTTCCATCTGAATCAATGCACTTTTGCCAACGTTCAACAAGCTTTCTTATTCCACCAGAAAAAAAATCCGAATCCCTGGACTCAATGAAATCACGAAAAGAATTTTCAATGTCGTCCTGGTTTTGAAATTTTTTCTCCCTCAAAAAGTTGTCCAGATGCCTGAAAAAGTGGAAGTCTGTAGGAGAGAGGTCAGGTGAATAAGGCGGATGTTGGAGAACTTCGTAGCCCAACTCGTGCAGTCGTCGAAGCGTTGGTTGTGCAACGTGTGGTCTGGCGTTATCGTGGAGCAGGATCGGCCCCTTCCGATTCATCAATGCTGGGCAAAGACGTTGCAATTTTTGAGTTCCGAGTTCCGCCGCCATTTCTCGTGTGGTTTTGGTTGGGTCTTCTTCCACTTTTGACCTCAGCTGGTCGTTGTCCAGAGCAAGATGACGGCCCCGACCTTCCTTGTCTTCGAGGTCGAAATCTCCTCTGCGAAACTTCTGGAACCAACGCTGCACCGTGCACTCATTAATAGCCCCCTGACCCCACACTTCATTAATATTACGAGCCGTTTGCGCAGCGCTGCGCCCTAATTTAAATTCGTAAAAATAAATTTGACGAAAATCGCACTTTGACATTTTCGATTCAAGACCTTTGAACACACTGAACAAAACGATTTTACTAAACAAATTCATGGTGAAAGAGAGGGTATTAGATAAGGTTTGTTTTGGTATAATAATGATCAATGTTAGGATTAGCTTTGTTTACACAATTGGAATTAAGATATTGCAATAGAGGAAACCTGCATTAATTTTGCATCAACCCAATACAAGGACACTGGAGCAACTTTTTTGAAGAAATGGGCTAATTAATTAACTTGATGAAATGAGAAATATTTTTCCTGAAGACGGGTTACTAATAAGAGTTGTTTTATTTTTTATATACCTTTGGAAAGCCAAAAATTTCGGAAAAACTAATATCTAACACAAAATCTTAACGGAATATGTAAGATTCAATCCATTTGAAATTGTCCAGACCTTGCCGCTCAACATTTTTGATTTTAATGATTTTTTAACCGGTTTTACTCTACTTTTCATTAATATATGAATATTTTTGATGTAATTTGTTCCTACCACTTTATTGAAGAATAAGCCTGGGTGTGCCCACGGAGGGATGCATGTTGAATTGTCTGCCAGGATTTAGTAAAAAAAAAAATAAAATTCTCAACTTAACATAGAAAAAACAAATTTTTTTCGGAAAAAAAAATTGACATGGCTGATATAGATATATCAGCATTGGTGCATTGCATTATAATACGGGAAAGTAATTAACGCTAACGGTGGCGAAAATGTAAACAAAGTAATATGATAATAATATATAAGAAATAATAATAATATAATATAAGAGATAATAATAATAAGAAAAGGAAAATTGGGACTTCACCCAAGGTGTTTCCCTTCTTTTTACTTCAACGAATAACTATAAAATTATCAACTGTTGTAATTTTGCATGTTTTAGAGCCAAAATAAAACTCGAATGATGATGAGAATACTGTATACAGTTTTGGTCCAAGATATTACCTAAGTAGCGAAGAAAATTGTTTAAAAAATTAACGAAAATCTTAATAAACTGGAACTTAAAGCGGGCTATAACAAGGGATGTTGGAAAGGAGTCTCACGCTAAATTTTTTCTTGTTTAGTATTATTGTTGCACTACTTGTAGAATTTTCGATCGTGCAAACATTGTCCTCTTGTAAATATAAATATTCAAAAGATTATCTCCAAGTTCAGTAATATTTATACAGAAACATCTCAAAGGGGACTGAGTGAAAACTGATGGAACTCGTACAGATTATACCTCTATATTAAGTACTGTAGGATAAAATTTAAAAATGTTGAGCGGCAAAATTGATGAAAATTGGACGATCTCAAATGCATTGACCCGTAACATTAAATGAACCGTGACTGATTATTTTTTTTTTTTTTTTGTTTTTTTGAAAATCACTAATTTGGTTTAGCTAATAATTTCTGATTTTATATATTTTAATCGATATTTTTCCATTAAAGCTAAATTGAAATTTTATGAAACTTTTAAAATTCGACAAACATTATTTGAGAAGAGCTCTGAACTTTTACTCAATGTTGGGTGAAAAATTGTTTATATACCTAGAATGTTTTATGATATCTCAGCTACTTTTACTACTTTTTACTTTATTGCTAAAACTTTCTACTTCGTAGGATATTCTCTCATCGCTAAAACAATATTCTATTATGAACGAAAATCTTTGTACATAATTCACAATTTTCAACGCGAATACTCGATGTTAAGCAGTGATATTTTTAGGGTTTAACGAATGCTGAAAAACAACGGTAATTTTATTTAATATTTTATGTAATTTGACATTTTATGTAATTTGACATTTTATGTAATTTGACTATTTTATGTAATTTGACTATTATTATTATTTTCTGTATATATAGTATAAAGGTGGTCTCTTTTCAATATTATAATTGTTCATTTTGTAACAAATTGTAATATATCTCAATAAAAAAAAAATAAATAAAAAATTTATTTAAGGTAAATAACAAGTAAAGAATCTTCTTTATAAAACTAGTATTTTAGTAAATTGAATAATTTTATAAATATATTAGAAATCCTGCTCTTCTTTAAAGACGAATATAAAAAGGTTATATTATTGTAGATAGCTTATTTGCACTCAATTGTGATTTAGCTTATTGATACTGTAATGTAGATTTTAATTTAAATGTAGGATACAACTGATTGGTAAAAAAAATACTTGGTACTGTTTTCTTCGCTTGTGCTGATCAGAGATAGTATAATAGCTTACGAAAATCTACTCTACTCATTTAAGCTGGAACTTCTTTTGGCGAATCTATTATAAAAATTACCTCTGAATATCTTAAAAGATCTAAGATGGTGTTATTCTCCCTAGGAATCTGATTGAGATAAAGGAAAGTAAATAACGCTAATGAAAAGTAAGCACTTTATTGTATTCACTTAAAACGAATTTATTTTTACGTATGTTATTTCGCAGGAAAGAAATATAAAATAAAGAACAAATATGTATTTATAAAGATCTAATCAGTCATAAACGTTTTTTCATAGACTATTCTAATCTATGTATTTGCTTAAACTAGTCTTAGTTGTTCATTTATATTACAACAATCTCTCCAAACTTAATAATTAATACATAATATACATAGTTTTATATACAACGTTATACTCTTTTCGAAATAATAAATAAATAAGCTACACTGGAACTATAAAGCTAGGTAAGTATTTACAATACGTGCCTCGGTTTGGTAAATAAAATTCATTAGGTCGCATTTATAGGAAAAATTAAACAAAAAAATACAATCATATTCCGCCTTAAACTAAAATAAAATGTACATTTATAATTTACACAAATAAAAACAGTTCATCGTATTAAAACTAATTAAAATACTCTTAATAATACTGTTGACTCTGAGATGTCTCACTAGCCTGTACAATCACACACATCACGGGAATATATACATCAGTCATGTACACGATACAGTGCGGGGATGGGGAATGGGGGGGTCAGTCTATAAACAGGTAGTGTATCGTTTTCTTTGTCCTGCACAGTTTACACTTCACTTCGCAGCACCAATGGAAGGTACAAGCGCACCTCTCGACGACCGTGATCTCCTGGGTCCGGTGTCCTCGGCCGCAGCACATGAGGTCGCAGCCGTCGACGCCGATGGAGGTGTCGTTGCACTGCCGCCCGTGCGTGCCCTGGATACCCAACCGGGGATTCCTCTCGCAGAACCCTGGAGATGGCTCTAGGTACACCAAGTCTTTGGTGCCTGGAGGTTTGTGCTCAGGATTGTAAGGTTTCAGCTGGAAGTTGTACCTCGACTTCTTGCCGGTAGGCCGAAGACTTCCTGCGTTACTCACCATCACCCTAGAAGCACCGTCGAACCTGTCCTTCAGGTTATCTCCGACTTCCCGGAATGTTGGCAGTTTCATCCAGCAAGTCTTCACCGTACACGAACCAGACATGCCATGGCATTTACATTCTTGCCTCATCTCCGTCGCAACGTGCTGTAACAGAATACATAACCTATTAGTTTAAACTTGAAATGATCACAAAAATTAAATTCTTGATTACCAGAAAAAATTTATCATGTGTATCACAAGATGTATGAAAGAAAATAAATATTCAGATAATTTCTAATATTTTATATTTAGTCATACATTTCTCAGCACAATCGAAGTACATTACACTTAAATTAATTATATTGATATTAAAATTTATTAAGAACATTTAATCAGAGGTACCCATTAAATGTTTTTTTTAGTGGAGGCAGACAAACGCTGGGCTTAGCAGTTTGTTTTCCCTGTGTATCCAGCAAGGTGCATAGCCTTGGATGAGGAGGTCTTTAAGATAGTATGTGACGAAAGTGACCCCTGGCAAGACAAAGACAGTGGCAGGTGATTGGGCCTAATAAAATCTACATAATGGCGGGTGGGCTGAGTGATGTGAACGGTGGGGCAGGCAAGTAGCGGCAATTAGACTATTGTCTTGTCACCGGGGATTTGCATGCCTCCTCTCTCCTGTCCTCGGCCAGCTCCTCTTGTATAATTACTAGGCCTATCCTTAGTCGTCCTCCGTCGGCCCCCTTCTGTCCTAACCGATCTTTACTTAATAATATTTTAATTGAAACCGAATAATTACATAGGAATTCATGTAATATCTCTCGATTATACTTAGTATCCACATTTTTATCAATTACTACGTTTTAATAGTTCTTTGAAATTTTTAACTATATTCAGCCAGAAAATTTACCAATACTAATAAGCGAATACATTTATAACCAAGTATATTTGGTAGTACCAAATTTTATCATAAAGCCACCATAAAATATAAACATCACCACGGTCTCAGTAATCTGTAATTAATCATCATTTTGAGTAAATTATCACATCATTACGATGTTTTTAACATTCTAATTCTCAAAACCGGTTTAGTAACAATTATAAAGCTCTTATCCCACTCAAAAACTTAAAATTTACAGATACAGACAGCATTTAATGCTGTATCTTTAAACTCAGTATCACTCTCAGAATTCTCATTTAATTTCACATATAAATAAAGTCAACATCAACATAACATAAGGAAAAGCCATTTAAAAATGGATATTTTTCTTATAATTTATATGGGCATCTAAAATGGTTGTTGTTAATAAGCATCATCATTATACCTATATATATACTAACATATCGGAACGAAAATTTTGTTCAACCTTTACTTTTGACGACCACATTAAACTTTCATAATTCTAGGTTCGCTGATTTTTATTTATTATCACATCGCTGCTCTTTTTCTGGTCATATTTTTTAAGTATAAGTTTCGTAAATAAATTAATAAGCATAATAATATGTGCAACAATTAAAACGTAAAGACTGACCTCTGTCCACAACAACGGTACGGTACTACCCGAAACTTCTTTTGAACTCCTGAAACCGTTTGTATTGTATTGTGAAGTAAAATTGGATTTAGTATAATGTTCTGTTCGTGATAGGAGTCTAGCTCCTTATCTTTCAGGTCATATTTAGCTGCATTTATCAGTCAATAGTGTTATCTTTTAGAGGTAGAACGGTTAAAAATAATTTTCTCAGGTGACAAAAGATATGTCAGTATGGCTATTAATAGACGCTGCTCCAAAGACTTGGATTATGAGATGTGCTAATGTTTCGGAATACCAGAGGTTCATTAGATTCAGTTATAGCCTCTTGACATTTTAGCGAAAGGTGATGCACCTGTAAAGGTAGCTTATGACAAGGTGCTATATATATTGATGTAAGATGCTCCTGAATTATGTAGGAGGCACTGGCGGCCACCTTTGTTCGTCTTGCGTAAACTACGTCATCATCTGCCCGGGCCTTGATAGTCTGACGTCCTCACCTCTCCCTCATTCTATCTCAAAATCCAATGATGTTTTTATAATTATTGCATAGTCTCAATTATTTTTATTATTCATGATCATTTCATATTTCTTCGAAATGTTTTAAAGAAAATATCAATTTATATTGTAGTTGAATGAGGCAAAATATTATCTGTTATTTAAATTCAGTGCAGGCAACAATATTAATCTAATTTAAAAGAAATTCACAGAATGAAAAATTTATGTTAATTATAATACCTATGTATATAAAAAAATCAATTTTTATTTCTATAATTGTTTAATTTAACTGTAAATTGATTTCAAAAATGGAAAATAAAAGTCAATGCCTCTAAATCGAGCATGAGCTTTTCTCTACGGAAAGTTACACGTCCAGCTGTGAAAATCGAAATGCAGTATCTTCAAAAACCTACGTACGACATTTGGATAAATAGGACAATATTTGGATAAATCACTTACATGGAACATACATACGAAATTAATGCGACAAGACATAAACTACTTTCATATCTATTGGATTACTAATCATAACTCAATTTACGAAACAAGCACTACTCTACTCAGACCTATTTGGACATGAGAAGCTTGGAGTTATCCGAGTAGTATCACGGAAAACATGTGCACAAAAACAAAATAAAAACAATTCAATATAATATTTCACGAAAAATTGTTCTCGTACCATGGTATGTTTCGAATCACACGATACACAATGACACAAACATCCCAACAGTGAATTCTCTCATTCACGACAAATATGACACGTTTCATTCATTGACACATTACCATCCAAATCAACAAGTTTCTTCACTTTCTTCCTCCCTGTTACCAGGCCAACCGCAAAGAAAACTTAAAAGAAAATGCCCGAGAGATCTACTCAACTAATTAACAATTAGTATTCACAATTCAGGACCCTGATAACGAAAAACATAATACATCACACATAGCTAAATGTGTAGCAACGCAGTGGCTAATTAAAAAAATATTTAATAATTATACATTTCATGTTTGATATAACCTTATATGTTTTCTAAACATCGACTTGTGATGAATAAATAATTAAAATTTCATATTGATTTAGATTAAATGAATTATTTAAATTTTATTGTGAAAAAATCAGATATTTTTATTTAATCCTCCGGAATAATACAGTTAATTAATTTTAATATCAACTGTTTAAGAATCGTACTGTTGAGACTCCAATCGACTGACTATCGACTCCAATGAATCTTTTTTTTCAAACGCTTGACACGTTGGGCCCTGTAAAAGATACCCAGTTAAAAGATTTAACTGAAAAAAAGAAATAAAGTGCCCACCTCCTCACATCCTGTTTTTGTATCCTGGAAGATATTATAACGTTTAAAAGAAGACAGAAGTGGATCAGTTGTGTTGACATGGGACAGAGTTTTTTCCCCCATCCTTCCCATGAACCCCACCTCTTTTCTGGATGAATGATTCAAGACCGCTCCTCATCTTTAACTTTCTTCACATTGTTTTATTGGACTTTTTTCACGCCTATCTCACTCCTTCATGATCCGATACGAATTGGAAATGATACCTTCGCAGTGGCGAAAGAAATCCGGTCGTCAGGCAGCAGTTCGTGATTAGAGGAGGATTTATTGTGTGCCGGTAGATGTGCATTCGCTTGTCAGGAACAAAGTACGATTTTTTTATGTTTTTTGGTAGGAGTGTATCATAAACAATTGAAATGGAATAACAATTGAGAACTGTGAAAAATTATTTTAAAAAAATGTTTTCTGTTAAATATCACGGCTAAGATTACATCATTATCGCACCCGGATAGCATGTAGTTAGGATCAAACTTTTGTTTTTAATAATAAGACATTTTGCTCTTGATAATATTTACTTATCAATGAAACACCTCATACAAGAGGTTCTTGTTTCGTCGAAGTGATTACTTGACTATGTCGCTCTGAAAAGCTGCGAAACAGCGATTGCGTCAGATGGTGGCCACATCGCCTCCAACTCTGACAGCTGATATATGTCTATTTATTTTTCTATCCTTTCTGAGAGATTGGCTGTTGGACAGTAGCCTTTGGGCTTCACGAGCTAATGACCGCTGATGAGGCAGAAGGTAATGAGCATTAGTTTGGAGCCAGTGACTCTGCACGGTATTTATCTTGTATCTGCTTTTAGGCAAGAGATATATCGCTCCCACGTGCTAGTACCGCCACTTATTCTCGCGCCTCTAGATTACAATCCAATATCGTTTTTGCATCTACATACGTAATTAAGATGAGTTACCTAATGTTCAGCGTTAAAAAGTTCTTAGTCACCTATTCTATCATTCTTGAACAATGTAGAGAGGCAACTAATGTTTTAAATCTTTTGACTAGTCAGTAACTACTTAAGAGTTATGATATGCCTTTGCTAAACTATACACCACAGAGGGATGTATGAACAAATATTCTGCTTAACTGATTTCAGCTGGTATACTTTTTGTAATGTTCAAGTTTCATTTAGGATTTTAGATGTGAATCTTTTTCTTTTTTAAATTATAATCTAGAAGAAAAACTACTCGATTGTGTTAAGAAATGAAGATTGATCGATGATAGACTAATAACATTAAACTATCTAATAAACAGGTATTTCAAGATACATTAGGTAAAATTAAACTTACCGTCCTGCCAGCTTCGTTGTTATGGAGGTTCATCTTCTCTCTTAGAGATCGCCCGCGCTCTCCTGTGTCGACGAACTCTCTGGAGAACTTGAAGCCGAAGCCTATGTTGTCGGAACAGCCCCCCCATTCCCAGTCGCGGACTCCTAGTGCTCCGCCTCCGTTGGTAGCCCTTGGGGCACCACGGGATTTGTGGCTGTAGTCGCAAGTGCACGATTTTATCGTTCCTTCTGCGCAAGCACGAGCAACTGCGTGAGTCACAGCGGCGCTCGTGATTGCGTAAATGAACGCTGTCTCTCGGCATCCTGTAACAAAAAAAAAAACAAAGTTAGTTAGTTCTATATCATTTTCAGTATTTGAATTTAGCTTGTTAAAGATTATGAAATGGATAATGTTTTTCTCTAAGTAATAAGACACCCTTTCTGTAAGATGCAGCGTATTAGTAATTAGACGTATTTCATCCTCCTTCTCCCCTTTGAAACCTGAGCTCTTTAGAAGGCAAATAAAGACGTAGAGATTGGTCAAGAGGCCAATGAAAGGAGAAGAAGGATCCCTCAGCGATGGGAGTGGTGATGAAGTTGTCATCAAAAAGGGAATGAAAGGTCATCGGATGAATACCCGAGCGGACTGGTTCCTGCAAAGGGATGGCCGGCTCAAAGGGTCGCACTACTTCAATTAGCCCCCCGCTCGTCCTTCGGACTCATGACAAACTTCCTCGCTTACGCCTCTCCTCCCGACCGCCGTAAAGCACCAGGAATTACACTCGGTCCAAGAGCTTTTAATCGGACTCTCAGCCTTGGAGGAGGTATTAATAACTAGAAGTAATTTATACTTCCACACTGATGAGTTAATTGCATTAACTTTACGACTTGTACTTCTAAGTTGGCATCATTTCACTTCCTTATATGCTGTCCACTTTGCACTATATAATTTATAATAAATAAATTTTAATTTTATCCATACTAAAATATATATTTAAAAAATTCTGGTGCGTGTAACTCACCACTTTCACTTATCTATTAATTAATTAATCGTTATTTATATTAATTTTAGACTTTTTAAACACATTTAGAAAATAAAATAAATTTTATAAGAATTATTTATATTGAGTTTTAATAGAAACATGTTTTTATTTAAAAAATTATTATATTATTACCTACAACAATCAGTTTGTTTTATCGGCTTTTCATCACTCTCCGTTAACTTTTACAAGAGTATGTATAAGATAATATTTTTTCTAAAATCTATAGCTTTCTAACGGTATATTATACTTCTATATTACTGTTTTCAAGTTCAAAAACAAAAACTTTCATTAAAAAAATATGTTTTCTCATTTTTCCTTTAGCTGATTATCAAATTCGTTCAATGTTTATATTTAGCTGTATTTTAGCAATATTAATCAGATGATATGGACAATTTTATAAAATTTGTAAACTTAAAGGTACTTTAGAGGAAGAAATTTTAAAACATCGGCGTTTAAGCCCTGTCAGACTATTTCCATCCAAATAAAAGCTAAATTATATAAATCTCATCCAATTTCCAATCGAAAAAAAGAAAGAAAATAAACTTTATTTACATTTTTACATATTGACAAAAAATTTATAAATGATTTCGGATGAGACATCCTTACAATCATCAAATGTTTGGTTCATTTGGTAGTTATAATCTAATTATCTAATCTACAATTAATGGTAAAATTAAATTGATATTAACTATGGTAGTAGGAAAAACTAAATAAAAAACCTACATATAAAAAAAACAAAAAAAAAAAAACAGATAACACAATTGATAATATAAAATTAGAAATTAAGATAAACTAGTTTAAGTTAGCAACACATGTTTAGTTCTTTTATGAGTGTAGCGTTTTAGAGATGCTTTATTATAGTTACCGATTTCCTTTATTAAAGGATTTTTGGAGACTGGTGTTTTACTGAAGTAAGAAGCTGTTTGAGTATGGACAAAATGTTTAATTGTTGGAAGCTGTAAGTCCTGGAGCATAGATGATATTTTAGTGTAGCGGGGGTAGTTGTTAATTATCCGCATTGATAGATTTTGAATTCTTTCAAGTTTTTGGTAGTTAGTCAAGCAGGTTGAGCTCCAGACTGGCGAGGCGTATGTGATTAACGGGCGAATAACTGATTTGTATATTATTAATTTGTTATGAGAGCTCAAATGGGATTTTTTGTTGAAGTATGGGAACATTTTAAATATTAATTTTTTGGCTTTATCGATTTTTCTATTGATATGGTCTGTGAATGTAAGAGATTTGTCTAATGTTATGCCTAGGTACTGTACGGATTTTGACCAAGGGATGAGAGCTGAATTTATCTTGATTTGGTGGTTGATTTGAGGGCGACGTTTAGTGAAAAGAATTGCTTCGGATTTGGTGGGATTAATTTTCAATTTCCATTTTATGCAATATTTGTGAAATTTTTTAAAATATTGTTGAAGGCGATTCACTATTGTATCGATGCGATATGATGAGGTATACAATGCTGTATCATCAGCGTATAATGACCTCGTCACACATGGATGGGCTGGTAAGTCAGAAATGAATAAATTAAATAGGATTGGAGATAGGCAAGAGCCTTGAGGAAGACCCGCTGAGATGGGGAGGATGTCGGAAGTAGATGTGCCAACTTGAATATAAAACTGTCTATTTGTTAAATAGGAGTGAATGATGTGAATCAGGTATGGTGGGAAGTTGAATGAGATTAATTTGTATATGAGCCCGGAGTGCCAAATGGTATCAAATGCTTTTTCGAGGTCTAGAAGGAGCATGCCGGTATGTTTGCGTTCGTTAAAGGCTTTTGTGATGAAGTCAGTAAGTCGTGCTAATTGGTCAATAGTGCAGTGGTGATTTCTAAAACCAAATTGTTCATCTATTAGGAGGTTCTTTACTCTAATGTGCTTGTTAATTCTTTTGAGAATTAGTTTCTCCAGAATTTTAGAAAGTATATTTAGTAGACTTATAGGTCTGTAGTTCGAAACATTACTATGGTCTTTATTCGGTTTTTTTATTACTATAGTTTTGGAAGTTTTCCAGATGATAGGAAAGTAGCTATATCTCAATGTGCAATTAAATAGTTTAGTTAAAAAATAAATCGATTTTCGGCTTAGATTTTTAATAACTAAGGAGGGGATGCTGTCGTCACCTGGGGCTTTTTTTGGTTTCAATTCTTTAATGATATTTGCGATTTCTTTCGGAGAGATGGAAGAGAAATTAACAATAAAAGGTGATTTTAAATAATCGCGGACGGATTTTAGAATTTTACGGTTGTGGTGATTTGAACCAAGGAGAGAGGTGATTGAATGAGTTGTCTGGAAATGCTTGACTAATAGCTGAGCTTTTTCCCTGTCCAGATATGCGTAGCCGTCGTTATTTTTTAAAGGTGGAATTTTCGGGGACTGCTTAGTTAAATTTTTGTGAATTTTCCACATGTTATTTTCCCCTGGCTGACAAGATTTCAAAACCGTAGCCCAGTTTTCGTTTTTCCAGTCATGGAGACGTTTTTTAATGTAACTGTTTAGTTTATTATAGACTAATTTGGTTTTTGGAATTTTGTTACGCTGGAAATATCTTTTTAATCTATTTTTTAAATATATTAATGCTCTGAGTCGATATGGTAAATTATTATGACAATACGGGTGGTAATATTGTTGTGGAATGGATAAGGACATGGATAATTTTATATGTTCATAAAAAGCGATTAATGTGGTATCGATTTCTTTCGAATTATTTATGGTTGGGTTTATATTGATTCGGGAATCTAGCTCTTTCCTGAACTTTGGCCAGTCAGCGTCTTTGAGCGAAAATTTGAGTATTTTGGAAATTTTTGGTAAAGGAGATTGTATACGAAAAATCACGGGATTGTGGTCCGAATTTAAACATGGTAAAGCAATAAGAGGTGATAAGTTGTAAATATTTTTTGTAAGAGCCAAATCGATGATGCTAGGTTTGTAATTACGTTGAGTCGGTATATGGGTTGGTTCAGACGGACTGTGTAATTGAATATGGTTTTTTACGATAAAATTTAGAATTAATTTACCGTTTTTATTTGTTCTGTTACAGTTCCACTGTGTGTGTTTGGCGTTTAGATCGCCAAAAATAATAACTTGTTTATTTAAATTAAATAGTTTACTAATATCTGGGATATTTATTTTATTTGGTGGGATATATACAGATATTACAGTGGTTGATTTGTTGTTAATAATTGTATTAATAGCGACGGCTTCGGTAAACATTAAGTCAGGAACGTGTATAAAATGATGCTGAATATCGGACCGCACTAAAAGCATGACCCCCCCTCCAGCTCTACTACGGTCACGTCTGTAAATGACATATCCCGGAAGAGAGAAACGATCAGTTTCAGAAAGACGTGTTTCACAAACAGAGACTAAATGGGGTTGATTATGATTTAAAAATAATTTAAATTCTACATCGTTTCCGCGAATAGTTTGTGCGTTCCACATCATAAGTTTAATTTTACTATTGGCACTAGTCATTAGAATTTTCCGAATGAGTTGTAGCCCCTATTGTAATGTAAACAAGAAAGTATGTTGTAAAAGAGTACGGGATATAAAGATCGCTGATAATTATTATTTTGAAATTGAAGCTAAGGCTAAAGTTGTTCGTACAGCAGCTTATACAATAGGAATTTAGCAAGACACTGTGTATAAACAACTTTACATCGCTAACACTCATAAGAGATTTGAACAAATAAATATTACGAATATTTTTGCATAATAGAATGACCATTAATCCAACATAGAAAGTAATCCTTCTACGAGAATAAAGATTTTTGACATGCCATCTTCGGCGCTTTTTAGTTGTAATAAAATTTTTTTAAAGTTTGTAATTAATTTACTTACATTAAATAAATTGAATATATTTTTTATCTCTTTAAAACAATCAGACATGGTAGGTTCGTTAGAGGTGTTGTTGGCGGTTTTCGGAGAGAATGTGTTTTGAGGCCACGGAGATTTCGGGGTTGGTAGAACTGGAAATTCTTGGTCGGTTTGTTTAATTGTTTTTCGTGGGATAGCTCGAAGTGCTGGATTTTTTTTGCTTAACTGTAATTCGAGATTTCTTTGATATTTCGTACATTCCGTGGAATTTGAAAAATGTTCATCGGAGCAATTACAACATTTGGGTTTGAATCCGTCGATTAATGTATTTGGGCAGTCCTTTGAAAGATGGTCTTCGGCACATTTCAGACATTTTGGATTTTTAAAGCAATTACGTGCCACGTGGTTAAATTCTTGACACTTGTAACATTGAGTTAAAGTTTTGTTGGATCTATATTTTTCCCATTTTATTACAATGTTACAACTATAGCGAATGTTATTTAATTTGGCTAGCTGTTCTTTATTGTCTAAAATTACTATTAATATCGGAAGCTTTATAGACCCGTTGGCAGATTTTTTCTCCATTTGGTAGATTTTATGAATGGCTAAACCTTGATTTTGTAGGTCAGTCGAAATTTCTTCAATGGGGAACTGAGGAGGCATACCTTTTAAAATAATTTTAGGTTTCGTTTCACTTTTTGGAGTGAACGTGTGAAAGCCGAGATTGAGATCTTTTAAGAAATTTTTTACAAGTTCAAAGTCTTCACTATTTTGAACATAGATTGTGGTTTTGTTCATATTATATTTTATATTTAAGTCTTTCACTTTTAATTTTAAATTGTTAATAGCACCACTGATGTTGTTGTAAGATGAATTTACTATTATGGGGGGATATTGACTTTTGCTCTGTTTTTGACTTATTATGTTTTTTAAGATTTCGGTATCTTCTTCATCTAAATCGGAAAGTATATCATAACTATTGGAGGTTTCAATGTTGAACTCACCTCTTTTACGTTTTGTTGACGTGCTGGCTGTCTGTTCGGCCATAGTTCGTGCTTGGCCCCCGACCGGGGCACTCTTGTTTGTATTTGTTTGATTGGTGAACAATTTGAGTAACAAACAAATGAGAAACACAAAATAAAAGATTTTTCGAAAGAAAAAAGAATGACTGTAATAAAATCACTGACTAAAGGAGAGACTGATTAGACCACTGAACTGTACCCTAAGGCTGCTAGACGTGGACTGATTTCCAATCGATATACCGATTTCAATCAAAATCTTTACAGCCATTTTTGAGAAACTCGTAAAAAGGTGCAAAATGCATAGTATAAAGTGGCTCTTCTGTTTAGCTGATTTGGATGAAAAAGTTACCGTAACATCTCGGACGTATAGTTGTCATAAATATTAAATTTCCGTTTCATACGACTTTTGGTTTTTGTGCTCAGACCTTTCAGCGGGACTTGGTCATTTGGACTCAGGGGCCCCTAAAACATGTATATCCATGAAATCACGAATTCGAAATTTTCATGAACGCAATACTTTATCTTACTATATATTTCATATATTCATAGTTTCGCTGAATACTCATAGATTACTCACTTGTTTCGTATTTTTCAGATATCAGACGTCTCAAAAAAATTGATTTTCAAGAAAGCTTAAACTTCCTTCCAATATTGATAGAATCCGATTTTTTTCCGAAAACATTCGATAATTCATTTTCATTTTATTTTCGAGAGAGATAAGTATAAAAATATTTATCGTTAATGTGTTTCGAGTATATAGATAAGTTTAATTATTTGACACTGAATCTGATAATTTAGTCGAATAATCTGAAAATTTTGAGTAATAAATAAATAAAAATAGTACAACCAACAAAAGGATAACTAATAATATTAGTCAGAAACTTAACTGCTTTTCGTTCACAATAGTTAGGTATGTTCAAACCGTTATTTCATTATTGGAACAGGAAAATTAATTTCTACCAATAGGGTGGAAGAAATAGGATTAGGGATTGTGCGGAGATACGGGGGAGGTATGGCTGGGAACTAATCTATAGAGGAGAGCACAAGCCAAGGCAATCAGAGAAGCTATAAAGGCAGATTAGTCGGCTCTTGGGTAATTAGTGCGTAAGCAGGGTCCAGGTAACCTCTCCGGCCCTCTATGGGTCGACTCCGCTGCGCAACTGTCTTCGTTTTAAGGCCAATGATCACTACACGCTACGGATACTTTCTCCTTTACAAGTTACAGTCTTATGGATATCATTAATATTCATTATTTTAAAAAAATGCAATATGATATTCGGAAAGGTTTATTTATAACACTGAGCGCCTTAAACATCAGGTTATTATATGACCATAAGATCATCTTAACTTCAGACCATCTAAAAAAAGGATATTGGATATAGACAAACTAGAAAATTACGTTTTGAAACCAAAGTTCAATTCATTTACAGACAAATTGTAACCTCAAATGGTACAATTGATCCACGAGATTAGATACACGATTGTAAAACAGTGCCAACAAAACAAAATTTAGTAATCGATAGTATTTTTTTTTTAATATCTCTTAGATATTGTTCTATTTTGATTGATCGTAAGTAAAAACTTGTGTATTTCCTATCCCTCTCCCTACCGATTCGCTTAATAGTCCATCTAAACTGAAGAAGCTATTTCAAATAAAAGAAGATTTCCGTAATTTCTTTCAAAAAACCTTTGAATAGAGATTTTGAAGTATTTAGATGGAGTTTTCTGCTCCTCCTTTTGCACACTTAGGAAACGATCAGCCATTTTTTTCCTCTTTTTAATATTCGTTGTCTTAAAAAGAAGGTTGAAAACTTATTAAAGGTCGCAATTCCACTGTTTTAAAGAGCTAAAAATTCATCGCAGAGTAGATATTATTCCCGTCTATAATCCTAGCTGATAATTACTGTTTTCCAGATAAATCATAAAACAATAATGAAAAAACATACATATATTTATTTATGTCCTTTAAAAAAATGTATGTGTGACCTAGAAGTAAGACATGCTCACTACGCGCTGGGCCAGACACAATGGGTGTGGGAAACGTACGTCACCGCACCGAAATGGATTAAGGACAGTTGAAGTTCAGTTCCTGTCTGAATAACCTATTTGGAATCCTACCTGATTCGTCTGACATAGTCTAGAGACTACTTATATTCACGTTCTCCATCTATAGCATGTGTGGGAAATGAGTCTGAGATATTTTCGAATAAGGAGCGTGTAAAACTCCTTAGATGGATATAATTTCTTGTTTGTATTTATTAATAGCATAGCATATTTTTCAACAGCAATGGCATATTTATCTAACGTATGGGGAATGTATAAATCGCATAAGGATAACGTATGATATATTCCGTGTTGCGTGAATAATATTGTTCACATTGCTAATTTACAAAAACATTAAGTTATTTGAAACAATTCTATTAATCTCGCCCAAGATAAAACCTCTAATTGTTTAGAGGTATTCTTGTCGTCTGTATAAACGTATTTTTTGTATTAATTTCGATACTAATGTAATTTAATAAATTAATTAAATATAATCAGACAACAATTTAAAAATCGATAGACGCAAAAACTAGGACAGCTTAAAACGTTTTTTTTTTCAACATATGAAAGTTATCATTCGGTTCCCCAAGAGCATGACTAATTTGGATTATTCAGTGGGACGGCGAAAGATAGCTTGTAACAGCCCGAGTGTAGGATGAAGACAGTTCAAACATTTCCAGGTCCGCCAGGTGACAGATGGGATTTATATGTTACATATGATCCCTAATTGGAAGCCGCTAGGGCCACTTAGGCACGTCCAATTCTTGTTGGAAGGCCTCATCAACTATGAGGACAAATGTTTGGTACTTTGGAGATCTCTCAATTTTGCCACCACTCATTGGGAAGACAAGTGACTGCTAGTTTAGAGACGAAACTTAATGGGAACCCTGAGTAATGTGTCATTACAAATAGCTCTGATGCCACAAATGGTAGAGCGCCTTTTAGGAACGATCACACTGGGCATTAGCCTCTTTAAGAAGAGGTGAAATGGCAATGTTTCCATCCTCAACAAGGAAACCTGTACAATTTTCTCAGTAGTTGCTCTTAGTAATTTGTAATATGACATTTTAATCTATCATCATAAAAAAAAAAATACTGTAGCAATTAATGTATTCCAGAATAAATAACAAGGGATAGAATTTCTTCATAATTTTTTGCGGTTCGGAGACAAAAAAAAAATTTAATTTTATAAATAACAGACGGATACAATTATAAACAAAACGAAAACACAGTATTTAACAATTGTAGGTATCAGTTTAGTAAACTGAACTAAATTTTAAGATAAAAAAAATCTGACGCGGGCAACACACGACTTCACTTACCTCCGTTTCTAAAATCGATTAAAGTATTTTCAAATACAGTTCGAGATAAAAATAAGAGAAACTATTAAAGAATTTATTAAATTGAATTTCTATAGAAACATGTGTTTTATTAAAAAATCGATTATATTATTATCTAAAATAATCAGAGGCATGACTCGTTATTAACTTTTACAAGCTTGTGTATTGGATAATATTTTTTCTAAAATCTTTAGCTTTCCAACAGTATATTATACATATATAAACTGTTCTCATGTTCAAAATAAAAAAATTGCATTATTTTGTTGTTTAGTTTTCTCCTTTAGTTGTATATCGCATTCGTTAAAGTTATATATTTATCTGTTTTTTATCAATGGTAACAAGATGGTATGGTTATTTTTATAGAATGTACAAAATTAAAGGTAGTTTAGAGGAAGAAAATGTCGCTATTTAAGTCCTGTCAGACAATTCAAATCAGAAGAAAGCCTACATGATATCAAAGCCCATCCAATTTTACATCGATATAGCGAGTTTAATCCAAATCGTTAGAGAAGTTTTTTGAGAAAATCGTTAAAAGGTGCTAAATGCATGTTATCAAGTGGTTCTTTTGGTTAGCTGATTTGGATGAAAAAGTAACTGTAACATCTCGGGCGTATCGTTGTCTTAAATATAAAATTTTGAAAACTGAAATTCGAATATTTCCACGATCGTAATACTTTCCCTTACTAGGTATATATTTCATATATAGGTAAGTGAAAGTAAATAAGAGCTACTCTGGTTAATGTTATACGACAATTACCTATGAACGAAAACAAATATAATAAATACACCCATTGGCTCAACGGTCCACAATATTGATACTGTTACCTTAGAAACGACAGGTACAAAACCGTTTCCCTGGATTACCACAGGATGTTGGCTCGTTAGTGCACTTGACTTAACTTGCCACTCTTAACCTCTTCATAGAGGATAACACATATTTATCCCCGAGACGACCTCAACCGTTCTCAGTACCCCTTTGAAGGGTAGGTACTGAAAATCTAGGAGAGGATTGTCACGACCGTCCCTACCCTCTCTTGCCTAATACTAGTTCCACGAAAGGAGCCGAGTTCAGTTATGAAACGTTCTTATTCCACAAAGCTCCTCTTCTTTAAGTCACTTGTTTAATAAACGTAACAATGTGTAAAAGCTCTCAAAACATAGCAATAAATTAATATTGAAGTAAGCTGAGGAGTACAACTTAATAGACGATAGGAAGGAATATAAACAAGAGGCTGACCCGAATCTGGAGGTTAAAAAAAAAAACATAACCACAGCGCACCTCCCCCATACATTCATTAATATACAGCAAACCGAAGGAGTGGGGAGCCATTTAGCCGACTCTTTATTTTTTTCCGTCACATTACTAAAAAACACGAGCAGGTTCTCCTAGCAGCATTTGCATAGACCCTCCTCATATCTGATCCCTTATTAATTTCGATTTCTGTCTGATCAACTTTATTTAAGGCTTATGTGTTAACCTTTATATAATTAACTTTCAATTAATTTTATCCTTGTGAAATGGAGTGGTCTCAAGGCCGGCAGAGGAAAATAAAATAGAATGGAGGAAAAAGGAAGAAAACGAAAGAAAAAGGTGGAATAATATTTGTTGGAACAGGTTTTGTTGACTCTCTACCCACCGCAGTCAATGGGGAAACATGTATTAAAACCTTTGTGCTGTGTTTTTACTTCAATTTATATTCTCCTTTGATTCAAAGCTATGCTACTCGTAATTATATCTAATTTTATCGCCCCCTAAGCCTCTGTAATAAGTTGATGATTTCATTCTGCCTTTAAATGAAGGTAGAAGATAGTTAGGTACTATTACATGCTATTAGGTAGAGCTAATTTTACTGCAAGGTCATTAGTTTCATATACTGTTCATAAACTTTATTTCACTACTTTTTTCCCATTGAGACATTATTACTTTTTCTAGTAATGCAATCGACTCATCGTGTTTTAATTTCTATACATGAATTGAGTGAGTATATTTTGGCAACCAATCTTAGAAAAATCATGGGGATTCAATACTTTAAAAAGGCGATTCAAACAGCATTGGTATTTAGACCTGTAAGTCATATTTAAGTAATTTAAAAATATATATTTTTGGACCTCAAGTCTTCAGATATTTCTCAAATATATTTTTTTACAGTATTATTTTTTTTTTTTTAATTTAACGTTTCGAGATTTATATACCTCATCTTCAGAATTACTGGTCAGGTAAATGTTTTGAATAAAATATGGATGAATTGGAAAATTGTGATAATATGATAGTTTTAGCCAATTTGGTTGCCAAATAACCATTTGGCCACCAACACAAAAATAAGGATATTTTAAGGAGTTTTGACCAATAGTGAAAGATATGGATTTCTTTGCTGACCAGTAATTATGTAAATGAGGCATATAAACCTCGAAACGTAAATGTAATATTAATGAATTAATAAACATTATTAAAAAAAAAATTGTCCCGAAGAATTTATTATAATAAAATAAATATGTTAACCAATGTTTTCCAACAGCTGATATTTGAAAATATTTCAGCTAAAGGTAGCCGTGCTCATTGTAACAGCAAAGCGGCTTGATCGAGACACAACTGAATGCTGATTCGATTGCGGTCAGTGAGAGTTGACTTTTTTTTTTTTTTTTTTTTGTTTTTGTTTCAGGGCCAGTGGAATAAATCTCGACCTTTCCACTCCAGCTAGATTAGGCCTGTCCTTAATACATTAATACCGGAATATATTAATACATGAAAACCTATACATTTTTTAAAAATGTAATTCCAATATATTTAATAACTAGCTGTTGCCCGCGACTTCATCAATTTCTGTTATTATGATCGCTATTAAGAATATTTTAAAAGAATATATTTTAAAGTACTTCTGCATAAATGATATTTTTTGGTTTTATTTTCTTGTGGCAGAAGAACATTTTCTCCGCAACCTGATCTTGAGGTAAATCGATTCCTACGTGTTTAAATCTTTGTCCCAGTGATTAATTAATTGTTACGGCAAAACATAAATTAACGGAAATTGAATTATTTTAAAATTAAAAGGTAAACCATTTGGAATCATTGGGAAGCGAGAATAATTTCCCCCGTTTTTTTTCCCAGATTTTCCACTGATTCTTCACTCCTATTGGTCGCAGCGTGATGTTATATAGCCTAAAGCCTTCCCCGATAAATGGACTATCCAACACAGAAAGAATTATTCAATTCGAGCTTAGCGCGTTCAAACAAACTCTACAGCTTTATAATATTAGTATAGATAAAGGGAAAAGATTAATAGCAATGGCATTTATTTAAAAGCCACAAAAAGTGAAAAAATTAAACGTACAACTTTTCGAATACTTTTCGAATAAAATATTATAGTATTAAATTAATTGAACGCGAATTCGTGAAATTATTATTCTGTGACTTTTTCCAAGTATTTTTTCTTGATTTCTTCGAGTTATTTCTCTATAATTATAATTTTTAAGAATTCTAACTATGTCTTGATGTCTAAATTAAAGGAAAATACTCATTCAGGAAGATGTACCGGAGCCGACTCGGTAGGTGGTCCTGAGGAGACCAGGTAGGGCCGAGTTTACAAATTTGCCCAACGGGTGGTGAAGATATAGCTGTCAGTGTGTGCGGTTAATTTGCCAGTCCAACGCCACCTACCAACTATACCACTGATTACACCCTCTGCTCCCGAGCAAGGAAAAAACTCGACGCCTTTAATAAAATACGATCCTTTTTTATTATTTTTTTATAGCCAACCATCATCAATTACACCCCAGGTCACGTGCTATTCAGCTCCTAATGGACTTTTTTCTCCTGGGTGTTCTTTAATTTTTGTAGCTGTCGGGAATTAAGACCTCTAAATTAAATTTCTAACATCCTCCTTTGCATACATAATAGAAGGGGTCATCAAAAACTGATGATGTAATGACAGTGATTTCGCCTCCAGTGTATTGTATAATATGCACATATAATTATTACTTGATGAAGTAAACAACGTCAGTAATTTTTACTAAAAAAAGTTTTTAAGTGACAAATTCTTCACAAATCTACGACTGATAGTCGTGTGGAGAAATATATTACTGAAACAAATTATTAATTATAATTTGTAAAAGTTATTTTTTATTTATGAAAACATTTTCTCCGAATTTGACTGATCCTTTGGAAAAAATATTAAAATGTAATAAAAATGAAAAATTTATATACTTAGCCAGGTTTTTCTAAATACTCGAATCCAAATATATAATTTCTATCTAAATATCTATTTATTGAGAGTTAGTTATTTAAATTACGGTTTGATGAGAATTGAAACAGATGGTATCTAAAAATATTTATGTTCACATTCAGTGGACTTTGGAATTTTCCTCTTAAAACCCTCAAAAGATGAAGTAGTGCAAGACTTGTGGCTTTTGGATTATTTGTTTGTTTTTTGTTTGTTTGTTCGATATATCAAATAAAGTAAATTAAAAAAAAAAAGAATAAACTAAAATATTTATATGTGGAAAAGTAGGTGATAGAGATCAGTCAGAATAAAAATGGCCGGGAAATGAAAAGTACTTTTCATCTATTAATTTAAATAATAAAAAGAAACACTATATAATATATATATATATATATATATATTATGTGTGTGTGTGTGTTGTTGTGTGTGTGTGGTGTATGTGTGTGTGTGTGTGTGTGTGATATATGTATTAAGGTAATTTTTAAACATTTTTTTATTATATGTATGTACATTTTCATAAATTTAGTGAAACTTGCTGCCTTTAAAAATGATAATTTAGGATCACTATTATACTGCATGATTACAAAATGTTGCTAAGGATTTAAATAAATTTGTCATGATTAATTTATCTATCTTGAGCATCATTCCCAAAAAAGTATTTTGACAACTCCACTGAATAGATAATTTAAACATATATCTTACTTGGTACATTAAATAATTACGCATCTTTCGAAAGAATCTAATATAGCTATACATTTTAACTAATCGTAATGAGGACTAAATAAAGAACTGAAGAAAAGTACAGCGATGTGGGGTCAGAGCAACGACCCGAAACATTCATAAAGCATCTCGAACGCAAATGAAGACATTTAGGGACATAATGAAAGCAATGAAGAGACAGGAGCTATGAGGCTGGTGAATAGTCGTTCTGGGAATAGGTCGGCAGCGAGTCGTAAATTACGAGCGAGGCCTGGTGATGATGTCGCCCAGGTAGCCGCCCGCTCGGCCCGTATAAAATTCAAATTTTACACCGCCTCCCCCGTTCTCAAAATGAAAATTTGTGACAACCGTTTGTCAGCTTCGCACAAAGCAAGGTATTGTCACCTTACCTGGTGGGGCACAAAAGCCATTGCTCTCCTGGTAGATTCATAATGGCTTTCTTTTAAAAGGAAAGTTTTAAAGAAAACTGAGAGGTACAGTAGCTCACCTCCTCAAAACTGTAACAGTTTCTCTTTAGAGATGTCAATGTTTTTAACTGAGCCTGTCATTTGGACAACTGTCTTCGCGAAAGCTATTGTTTGAACGCGTGGTTTGACTTCATGTGTCAAGTAAGAGGGATGAACACGATCTCGTTGAAAATCATATCATTTAATAACTTTTTTATTTCAGTGCGGGTAACTCAGATGCACTAGTCAAGTCTGACTATGGAAATTACTTAATTTAATATTTTATACACACTCTATATGGATCTACTGTTGTGCATTATAAAAAAATATATTATAATGAATTACTTCAGTTGCTCACTTATTATATATTAAAACAATTCCTTCCATTCGGGTCAGAATGAGACAAAAAACAAAACAACAAAAATTAACGTTTTCTGATTATAAAATAATATTCATGACAAATCGAAATTATAGTTGTACTTATCAGTTTACCCCTTTTATTTTATCCCTCAATTTTTAATATCTTCTATAAGCGTGTATTGATCACTAAATCGGTATGATTTTATGTCTAAAATTAAAATATCTCCTTGCTATCAAGTTTCAAAGGGGCTTGAAACACGACAATAACTCTTAATCCTTCACGCTAGCTCATTCGTCTTTCCTTCTCTGGTTAAAATACAAATAGGAGCTAAAACAAATAAATATTTAAAAACTCTCACTTTCAGTAGCCTGAATGTATGTTTTTATTTGTAATAACTATGTATGACTTTTAACCAGACTTATATAGAAATAACAACCTGACTTGCACTCCGAACGGGCAGCTGTATATTAGGTACTTCCCAGTCGCGAAGAAAAGCCCTAGTACAATGAAAGGAATGTTTCCAATTATGGTATTTCTCAATCCTTCATTGTTCGCTTTTATAAGTCCCCTCTTTGTAAAGTCCCATCAACTTGCTATTGTTTGATGCTAAGTCCACACTCTCGTTATTTTTACTTGCTCTTGTTCAGGGCAGTGTAAAATTAAAGTTCGTCCTAGAGTGTCACGTCTCCAGGCTTGAAACAAAACACGAAGATCGATTAATGCAAGACAACGAACAGGACATCTTTGAAGACTCCTGGGAAAGTGGCCAGGTGTGAACCATGTAAATAGAGAAGTCGTGATTTTTTTCTTTTGTTCCCAAGCTTTTTTCTCTTTAGCCACATCGTCGGTTTTGGTAATGAGAGTGATGATGTGCATTTTTTACATAAAATTTGTTCATTCTCAAACCTTAGAACCTAACCTACATCTAAAATAAATAAATATGTGAACGAAACATTAATATTTCATGATGAATTTATTCTGTACTATAGAACAATGTAAGTAGAAGTTGACATAGAGGATTTTTAAAGGCAATTTAGAAGTAAACAACCAACATTGGAAATACCCCTAACACCGTTTCTTTAAACTCTTGTAAAATTGTATTCAATAGGTTGCAATACATTATGTTGAGAAGCAAAGGTATGTCATGAAGCTATGACATTATAACAATAAGAATTTTGAAAAATTCCATCCGGTATGACATTGTTCCTACAAACTCTTAAAACAAGAAGCATCAGATTCAAAACCGACCTCTTACTGGTAGTTTATACAGTTTTTTACTTTCACTTACTATATATAGTAAGGGGAAGTATTGCGATCGTGAAAATTTTCAAATTCCAGTTTTCAACGGAAATACACGTTTTAGGGTCCCCTGAGTCCAAATAACCAAGTCCCGCAAAAAGGTCTGTGTGTGTGTGTGTCTGTGGTAACTCCCGGGCGGAAACGGTAAGTCCTATGAAACTGAAATTTCATATTTAAGACAACTATACGCCCGAGACGTGACAAAACTTTTTTCATCAAAATGAGCCTACCAGAAGAGGCACTTTATACCATGCATTTTGCACCTTTTTTCGATTTTCTCAAAAACGGTTCCGACGATTTTGATTAAACTCGCTATATCGATGTAAAATTTAATGGGCTTTAATATCATGTAGGTTTTATTTAGATAAAAATGGTCTGACAGGGCTTAAATGCCGATATTTTAAATTTTCTTCCCCTAAAGTACCTTTAATTTTGTAGATTCAATAATAATAACTAGATTATCTTGTTAACGCTGATGAAAAACTGGTAAATATATAAATTGAATAAATTCGATACCCAACTAAAGGAGAAAACAGAAAAAATATTTTTTTAATGCAATTTTTTGTTTTTGAACATAAGAGCAGTAATATACATGTATGATATACCGTTGGAAAGCTAAAGATTTTAGAAAAATTATCATCTCATACACAAGCTTTTAAAAGTTATTGGAGAGTGATGAAAAGAATATAAAGCTTACTGATTATTTAAGATAATAATATAATTGATTTTTTAATAAAACACATGTTTCTATAGAAATTTAATTTGATTAATTCCTTAATAATTTCGCGTATTTTTTAACTGTATTTGAAAATTCTTTCATTGATTTTAAAAATTTAGGTAAGTGAAAGTCGTGTGTTGCCCGCACCAGATTTTTAAGATGTATATTGCAATATGAATAAATTCCAAACAGCAAAAGTTTAAATTTAATTGGAAAAGTTTAATTTGAATTAAAAACGTTTAAATTTAAATTCAATGAGTTTCCATCGAAATTGAAAGGGTGGGGGGAAATTTGAAATGGAAAATCCTAAGTTTGTCTTGAAAAAAATTATCTTGCTTTAAATATGTATTACTTTATATGAAAAAGGTCACAATTGGCGTTGAATATCATCATCGGGACTCCTTTCGGAAAGACAGCAAGGACAGGACAGTAAAAACATTCTATTATAGTTTTCAATTGCGGAAACCAACAAACTGCATTTTTGTACTAAAAGGATAGTAAGAAACAAAAGTCAAATTACTAAGTAAAAAAAAACTTATTGAATACAATAGTTGAGCCATGGCACATACCGAGGGTGTAGAGAACACGTAGCTACCAACACTAGGCAGTTGAGTATTTGAGGCACGTATGGGCTTTTTTATCTATTCTAACAGTTCATGGCTTCTGTATCCACCGCTTGTAGATCTATATCAACAATTAGGGATGCCTTTTAAAGTTTGGTTACTTTTAAATCCAATTAATTAACTAATTTTGTATTACTGTCCCGATATTTTTTTTTTCAGTAAACAGCCATCTATCTCTGTTAAAGGTATATTTATCACCAAAAGCCGAAGTCCAGGAAATCTATCCAAGAGAATTGATTGTCAATGCCGTGACTTTAAAAAGCTTATTTTATTTGTTTATTGTTTTAACTCTGTACATGAAGAAACTATAGTTAAAAGAAAAACAAATTAAATTGTTTTAGTATTTGGTTTTAGGAATAAAATAAAGAACCCTCTGTTACGATACACGAGTATGCACATCATCACATTAGTTGCAGGTTGTTTTAGAAGAATAGGCTTGTCATCACTTTATGGGTCACCTGTAGTGTAGAGGCTAGGAAAACTTTTTCTATGTCCAAGGTCGCGGGTTCGAACCTAGCAAGTGGCGCTAAAATCCTTGGTTATGCCGTCTTTCTGAGGGGACGTAAAAAGGTGATCCCGAGCCTCTGCGATGTCAGGTTAAAGAGCTTTTCCTAATTAAACCTTTTTAGACAAAATTTAGGACTCCCACTGTAGTATCGTCCGATTAGCCACTGCATTATAAAGTGGCGTTAAATGAATAAACAAACAAACTTGACATTATGATGAGTTTCTTACTCTCACTCAATCATCATCACTAACAAATTGGGTGGATAAGGTAATATGTAAAACAAGATTAAAGAAGTATACGGTGGTGTAACACCCCATTTCTTTGTGTTATTGTTTGTTCTGAGTTGGTTATAACAGAGCACCATCGTCAGTCTAAATAATACAAATGCCCTTGGAACCAGAGGAAGGTTAGCTATCTGATCGGACACCGAGGTGACGAGGGGTGACACTGCCCACTTGATCAATGTATTAAGGGACATGTGTTGGCCCTAGGCGACAGGATCATTGCAGAAGAAACTTGAAGACCTTACTTTTTCACCAACTGCTGTTGCAGGAAGAAAACACAGTGTCGCAACATAAAGAAAACGATAAAAAAGAGAGAAGAAAAAAAAAAGAAGAAATCATGAATTTCAAGGGGTAGTATGTAACTCCCGTTTTAGAGTGCCGCAGCCGAGTAGGATTTCACCTTGCGCTCTCCCTGTATGGCTCCCGGGTGCTTATGGACATCCCAACGCTATATTCTTAATGTCGTCTTTTTTTTTTCATTTAATAGCCGTTAGCAATCGGCAGTTTTCTCTTCTTCTGCCACCCTGCCAGTTTTGTCACCATTAGTTACCTACAGGAATCTAAGACATTCCCTTTACCGATCACCCCACAAAAAGGGCAATGTCAGTATGGGACTTATGCTTGTAATCACATACCTTTTTTTTTTTTTTTTAACTCTTTTTGAGTTCTTTTTACAAATGGTTCAATCGTACTAATTGTATTGCGAGTGTGTAGGTTTGAATTCATTTATTTTTTTTTTAAGATATAATAATATCTATCAAATAATCATTAAATCATAAAACCATCGATTATAGTTATTGATTTCAGTGGGATGAATCGTCTCAATATGGATTATTAGGTTTTACTAATGTCTTAATTTCTAGTATGGCCCGTACCAGGTATCATTCCTTTCATGGCAAACTCCATTCCCACTCTAATCCACTAGTTTCAATCTTTGCTTCCTCTTCAATTCCTGATAATCTATCGAGGCGTCTGAAGAGAAGAATACCTCGAGACCTTCTTGTTTAGATTGACTACTAGAGTGCTGCAAATTGGCAGTTTCTCTTCATGTTTTTCGTGTACACTATATTTTAGCAGCATATTTACTAGTTGTATTAAAATATGCAGTTGTAAATTTCAATAAAATTAAATTTAAAAAAAATTCCAATATAATAATGATAGACGTGACTGCTGGGTGGGTGACACGTGTCAAATGTGTTTTCTTCCGAAAGCAAACCCGTTAACAAGGACCGATCCATCAGCCTGTTTGCCGGCTCACCAAAGGAAATATTTACCTTGGCACAAAGGTCCAGTCCGAAAAAAATACCTCCATCCGCCTCTCTAAGGCCTTGATGATCATATCCTTCTAATTGCGTGCTTCTTTAGCAGGCAATGGAAATTCGCTACGGTGCACGGATTTAAGTCGTAAATACCTATCGCCGATTCCTAACACCCGCGTCACGAACGCCTATCAGAAATGTGTAACGTTCACACGCAGCTAGCCGCATTCCTTTGCCTTCCGACAGTTGGGATACCGATGTGCTTAGTGACAGCCTCAGGTTTTAAGATTAGATCGGAATTAGTAAGAGTGTAAACTAAAGTGCGGTAACAGATGCATGAAACATTCACAAGAAGTGGAATTCTTTTTATTTCCTCAAAACAAATTTCCTCTATAAATTTTAGCTATACATTTAATATAGTAATTTAAGATATGCGAATACTTCATACCAGGTGTATAAAATATCACCAATTAATTTTCCCGTTCTGTTTTCGTCAGCCCGGTGTCTTGAAGTTTGAACTTAATTCAATATAAGTGAATGTACAGTGTCACTGCCTACGATGATTACCGATGAGATAGCGGAACCCTCCAATTTTAAGCCATTCCCGTAGGAAGCCTCTTCCCGAATACATGGATGGAAGAACAGTGCCGTAAAAACCAGGAGCAGTTGGAAGCTATTCTTTTTAATTTATTTATTTATTTATTTTTTTGCCGTTATATTATTTTATACACATTCGGAGACAGCGGTAAGCACCCTATGTTAATTTTTTTTTTTAAAGATCAATCGATATTATTTTCCTTTCGTGTTTTAGAACTAATTATTATTTATTACTTTTAGTTGATGTTATGATCGAATTTATGATCTTATGGTGTTATGATCTTATCGAATTAATCGGACACCTGGACCCTAAACCACGAAACCATGTCACAATCAAATCTGACATACGAAAATATATCAGCATCTTCACAATCAGCATTCGCATCCTTAGTTGGAGACCATAATATGTATTTTTCCAACTTATGTATTTATTCAACTTTATGTATTTTTCATTTTATTTTCCTAGAGAGGCCGTCACGCATGCGTTTTAAAATAACGTGAGGAACAAAGGGGAAAGAAAAGCTTCATTAAGACAAAAGAAAGAGCGAGGGATGGGATAGATGCTGCTGTGACTTATCGAGTGTGTAGGATCTGATGCCGTGGGGCCTTCTACGGGATCTTGAATGAATTATTTATGGCACCTCATCCCGGGCCGGCGCATCACTCCCAATGATCTAGATAGGGGAAACCTTCAGGTAGGATCCTCCATTGTTTAAAAATTAAATCCAAATATGGTAAGCCTAATATATAATTCAATTTATATCTTATTTCCACATTCAACGATTTGCTACCTAGCGAAAATACCATAATATCAGAAAAGCTTATGAGCTCGTATAATGTATAATTTTTTTTTTTTTAAATTCTTGGGATCTTTGATCATTTTTACCCTCTCCTAAGTTATAAAACCATAAAAAAATGTTTAAATCAGAGTATTTTTTGTGTCTGTACCTCGATTTCTGTTATGATATGAAATGAAAATAAATTTCTGATTTATAAGAATAATATAAATGTACATTTATAATTTTGTTCCTTGCTATAAAATTATTATAATATTATGTTCACGATACGATTTTATGTGTAAGTAATGCAGTCTATGAAGGTATATACATACACCTACACATATATGCTATACACACACATATGTACAAATACATAGGTGATATTGCTACCTCAAAAAATATATGAAAAATAAAGCATACTACAACAGCAAGAAATAAAAATAAATATTGAATAAAGAGGTTAACTAGTCCAACTTAATAAAGGTACGATAGGTTGATATTCTAGAATAGTTGATGTTAAAAGGAAATTAAGGATTGAGATGCACGAATAAATTTATATACGGAATACCAATGTTCAAGGACTGAGATCTTCTTTTGACAGAATTGACAGTGAGGTGAACATGTTATAGATTGAGGGATTTTTCGGTTCTGAAAAGTTAATAAATATAGATACTTAGGAAAATATATATATAATAAGTTTATTTGAACTTTTCGGTGTGATCTTTCTTATAAGATCTTGTTTAAGTTTGGTTAGTTTCATAAGTATTGAACATGAATCTGTACATTCGTATTTTAATAAAATCATAAAAGTTGAAAATCCTCACGTGAATAAATACCAGAAGTCAGTTTTTCGTCTTTATGTATTTGTCTAATACTAAAGTATCTAAGAATAATGGTTTGCTTCGGAAGAAACTCTAAATACAATAATAATAACCAAGGTAAGTAGAAGTTGTGTGTAGTCCTCAATAGATTTTTTAAATATCTTGAAAAATAAATAAGGTGGAGCCGTGGCTGAGTGACTAGCGCTCTAGTCTCTCATGCTAAACTTGTGAGTTCGAATTCCAGTCCCGGCGGGGCTTTTATAAGGATATAGTTGAATGGGGATTCACTCACAGCCTCTCCCCCGGGTATGTGAGACCCGTCAGCCATATGGTGGCCACTCACAAAATTAAGCGTTGGGAGTGATGACCCTATCCTATAAATTGCATCGAGAAAAGCGAGTGTTATCTCCCAGGAGATTAGACCGCTAGGCCCAGGGCCTGCACGGCCTGTCGCGCCACTGAAAGAAAAGAAGAAAAATAACATAGAATTACTTCATTTAATTTTTTTTTTAAGATACTGTACGAGGTTTCTACAACATTAAAAATTACAAATAATAAATATACTAGATATCTGGGATGATCGCTTCGTAAACTTTTTAAATTACTTCATAAAAAGCCTTATTTGGCTTTATTTGGAAATTACAAAAAAAGTTAAATGCGAGGGCTCGTGTTTCGCAAGGCTACATGACCTGAGGAAAATATCATAGTTGGTATTATATTACTAAAAAATTAGCAGAAACAAATTATATAGGAATATCTTCTGTGACATGTATTCAGCCAGATAATCCATTGGTATTTAATATCATGCAATTCATATCAAATATATGATTTTCACTCTTACAAATAAATATTAGAGCTTATTAAAAAAATTAGAATAAATTAATACGCATCTTCAGTTTTTATATTACCTTGAAGAAATTGAAAATAACATGACTAAACTGCCAAAAGATATTTAATTTATAAGTTTATAATATACATCATAGCGATTAATTTTAAATTAATTATTTACGACAACATTAAAAGAGACGTTAGGTGCCGGTAGAAGGCTAACAGAAGTAAACAAGTGAGGTGGTATTAATAGAGGGTAATGTATAAAAATGATTGAGACATTAGTGGCCGGCGGGGTGAAGATGATAGGCTAGGTGGTAATAGTGCTTCGGTTATTATACCCTCGCTGGGTGGTCCGTTTTATTAGCCACAAATGGAGGGATAATTTAAAACTGTTTTCGGCCCCTTCATGCTTTTTTTTCTCTTTTTCAGCTATGTTTCTCACACGGCGTCTTTGGAAATAGTCCCTCATTTGGGTGCCGCCTCCTCACCATCTCTTCATCACCAACTTTTTTCTTACCACCTTTTTTTTAGTGGCAGCCACTGGAGAAGGGGTATTATGCGGTGTACCTTTGTGCGTGTCAGCCCGAGTCGTGTAACAATAAATAGTCTGATATGTCTTTTATATGCCAAATTAAAGGTTCATAATGGTGCGATGGTTTTATTTTTAAATTAATAATATATTCGTACGTATTATCTTCATGAAAAATATTACCGTTTTGAACTGTAAAATTATTTGAACAAAACCAAGTTCTGGTTCTTAATCAGACAACGTAATAACTTTAGAATAATGAAGTTATTACGTTGATTATAATTACTATGTTATGTTTCTTTATAATTGCTTATTATGTAATTCTATTTTGTATTTACTTGCCTTAATTTTATATCTTGTATATATGAAATCGTATTCTTTATTGCTTTTGGTTTAGCCAATTACTATTTATTATTTTAGACTGTTTTACTGCTTCTTATAATTTTTTTTTTGTATTAATTAGGTATTATATAATTCAATTCTGTATTTGCATGCCTTAAATTTTATATCTTGTATTTATGTATATGTATTCCTTATAGCTTTTTAGCTTAGTCAATTACTGCTTCATGCTGTGTACTGTGTAACAGTTTCTTTATAATTATATTTTTATATTCTTTATGTGATGATGCAACATGATTTTTTTTTAATTATATTTTTCACCGATTCTCTAGAATAAAATTATGCGCTAATAGCCCTCTTATTACCAAATCCTTAGTTCATCAAATTCTTTTAAGTAATATAATATTAGTAGCATAGAAATAGAGGTCTCGAGTGTTAAAATATCTATACAAGCAATTAATTATGGATACTTTAAATAACAATTAACTTAGGTGCAAATAAAGTCTATAGCGTGTTTTAAATATACCAGTTCCAAGAATATGTGTGAAAGACGACACTCTTCTTTTGGGCCATTAGGATATGGAAAGCTGCTCAAAATAATGTCAGGTTTAATTATATCAGATATTAAATACCTTAATGGAAAAAAACAACAGATTTCTGTTTAATCAGTATCCTCGTCAAACTTATTTTGAGCTCAAATTTGTTGGTAGAACTAGATAGAGGATATCTGATATTGCAATAGTGATTCTAAAAGAGGGAAAGAGAGGAGATGAGGTCCAGCACTTAGGAATAGATAAATCTGTCCTTATCTTAAGTGGGAGCCCTGAACACATGGCCCAGCAGATGGTGCCTCGGATGGTGCCCGATCTACGGCTAATAACACCGATAATAGTGATAGCCAGGTAGAAGCCTAGAGCTCTCTCAACTTCTTCTTTTCAGAATCGCTACCGGACTTTCCTTAGTAGCTTTTTTTTTTTTTTTTTTTTTTTTTTGGATTATGGTTTTTTTGGGGTTTAGAAGATAGTCTTCTACGTATCATTTTTCAAGTTTTTAACATTCAACCCATTAAAAATAATTTAATGGGAAAGGTAATCTTTGAGCGAGCTAACATTTTTTTTTTTTTTTCAATTATTTGATAACACGTATTAAATGCTGGCTGATAGTTGAATTTCCTTAGAGGAAAGTTTAAAAAATGCCTCTCGTGTCAACAAACAATCGAACTAACCGATGGAACGATAAATGTAATGGATTATTGAAGAGAAAAATAAAGTGGAAAGGAGAAGGCTGACATCGGCATGTAGCTGCCGGGTGCCGATACGCGGAGTCACTTACTGCGGCTGAAAAGGTCATACGCGAAAGTGTTCTTAACCCTTCATTTTTTTCCTAAACCTGGCCGGCCGAGACGTGAATAGGCTCCTGCAAGTTGTGGCATCTCGGAAAGGTCACATGCTTCCGCTCCTATCTCCCTAGTTGCTATAAAACTGGACTATTTTCGTTCTATCCAGATCTGAGGACCCTCTCTGGGAACTGAAGATGTCTCCGCTCCGCTGTATCCTATATGTCTTTGGCATCATCCAGTTAAGATTGTTAATACATAATTGGCTATTTAAGAAAGGAACATAAATAAAATTGCTTTAAGTTAAATGATTCCACAATTATTTTTTTATTGTACAAAGAGTAGCTTTTCTTCATGATTTTTTAAAACGCACGAGTGCTGCTCCTCTTCGGACTCTTTTAATGGTCCTCCTTTGACCAGGCGATGACAGCGATGACAGGCTGGACCAGGTGGTCCGAGGCATAAAGAGACTAACGGCAGGACTAAGGAGGGGTGAGATATTTGTTAGAAAAAGTGAAGCGGAGCCGATGATATCTCGAGTTACCTGGAGCAGCTGGACGCTCCAGCATTGTGCCACTCTAATCCAGTCTCATCAGATATCCCGGTTTGCAGCTATTACACAGCCATTATTGCCATTGTCCTCGTCAGGGGGCACCCTCCCTCTGCACCAGTTGACCTTAGTGTCTGCATTTATCAACCGCCCGGTTCTTCATCACTGAATTTTACATAACCAACAAGGATCGACTTAGTTTTTAAATATATACAGGGCATGTTTACAGAAAACGACCTATAAGAGCTGAATCTATAAAATTGAAAATCTATAATTTTGTTTTTAACTTTGTAGTGTGTTACTGTTTCATTATAAAAAATTGCGTTATATTATTTAACTATTGTATTGTATCATACTGTGTACTGTGTTACTATGTTATATTTTATTGAATCGCCGCAGGGGAACTCCTTTCCCACACACGAGCTTACATTAGTAGGATAGTGACTTCTACTTGCACTGGAAAATGTCTGTATTTTGATTTAAATAAAGAAGATTAGAAAAAAAACATAGCCGTTTTTATTCCTACATAGCCGTTATATTTATGTCACAAATTGTTTAAAGGAGGGGAATAATTCTTAAATTAATTAAAACAGCGTCACGGAGGAAACGAAATCTTTAGAGCATTTTTTAGAGCTTTTCGAATTTCAAAATTTGAATGAATATTGATCAATTAACACAAAATGAAAAACAAGAAACAATACGGCGATTGATATGATAAAAAATAAAAAACTTGTTGCAATATTAAAGTAATTGGAATTACCCTTTTGAAATAATGATTTGCCGTTTCCTGTCCATCATCCGAACATACTCTGTTCGGAAATCAAAATCGAAAATCATTCCGTAACTTTTTAGATATGAGATGTGAAATAAAAGAAATACATATAAGAGCTGTTTGATGGTATCTTTTGAACTTAATAAAACAGAAATTCATTATCTTAATTGTGAAATTGTAAGCTTTATTTTTGGTATGCTTCCGAAGAAAAAAGTTTGCGGGATACTGAATTATGTTATGAGCATTCAGGTCATTTTTCTAAAATACAATAACTCTCTAAAAATGAATTCGTCTTGTTCCAACTGAAGAAGATGTAACGATACTTCCCCGTCTGCAGGTCAGTCCCGAAGACCCCGAGAGTGGACAGGCTGAAAGTAGAGACGGAGCAGTGCCCCGCCCCGGCCGAAGAGGTCGTCCAGGATATGTACAACTCATTGTTTTCCTGAGGATGAATGGCCTCTGTGTTGGTGAGCTAGCAACGTCATCCAGTTCTATCGGTTGCCACACCTCGACAAATAGGCTACAATTTGTCTGTCCGATCCCGATCTGGACAGGTGTAGCCTAGCACAAACACAACTGAGGGCGAGTGACTCACGAAGGAGAACCATCGTTACACAAAAGGCAACCCTGGTAATGAACAAACTTCAAGGTTAATAAAATACATAGCCGAAAGAATTTTACAAATGGGGCACAACTGTTACTTGCATACAGCAATAGCGGTGCAGATGTAAGATGGCTTTTGTTATCCATTTCTAATTCAGCTTAGACACGGCATTAAAGCCGATCAGATAGGGCTGTAAAAGCTATTATCTTTGGGGAGTAGCGAATGAATTACTATACTTATACTGCTCTACGGTTATAATAAATAGTGATTTTCCATTTACAAAAATAAATCTCTGACTACACCTCAGCTTATAAACTGCTTAATGAAGACCTTTATAGGCGCACATGGCCTTCAGACCACCGATAAATAAACGTCCGAGAAATTCGACTTGTGTTATTTCAGTATGGTACTGGCTATTTATTTCTGTGAAGGCTGAGGCAGTGAGCCTACCTACAGGTGTAGTCTCTTATCGGATCACACACCTTGCATTAGCATATCGGAAGTGTAGTAAATCATCAACATTTACACAACCGATTATTTACATATAAATCTTATTTGGGTCGGGTAAACATGAGGTTTTATATAATGTCTAACAGTATACCTTCGAATATGAATACGAAGTTATAAAACTAGCGCCTGAAAAAATGAAGTATTGCTTCATATTTTTCCATGTATGTTATTTTGAACAAATGCTCTGTTACAAATTATATAAAAATGAGTGATTTTGCTTACCTCGATCGACGATCTTGCCGAAGAGATTCTTCCCCCTGAGGAAGTTCCTGGTGGAGCAGTTCCACCTCCTATTCCTGAACTGGTATTGGCACTCATGGATGGCCTGGTTGGCTCCCTTGATGATGGCCATGATGACGCCCGGGTTCTCCCTGACCAGCCGCCGCTGCTTCCTCCTCAGGGATGACTGCGCCGTAGGATCCATGTAGACCATGGTTGGTGACATCGGTACCAGATTATTGGGCTCCCCTGCCTTGGCAATACCCCTGAAACACCAGTCCCTTTAGTACTGGTCAGGTCCGCTGGGACCTTCTATTCTCCTTTCGGTTACAACAAGTATATAGTAATAAAAAGAGAAAGTATTGTCTGTCTACACTCAGGCATCTGGCAGAGCTCAAAATGTGTCAGTGATTTTCCAGTTCGTTATAAGGAACTCTCTATAATAAAAATAATAACTCCTTCTTTAGTTCCAAAAAAAAATTAAAACAAACACGAATCTTGGGCATTTGTTTATACATTACTAGAGATATACACAATACGTTTTTGTTTTCTTACTCTGAAAATTGCCAGTCAAGCCCCTCTCACGAAAATAATGTCTTTAAAAAGAATACACTACTTTCACTTTAATTAAAGAAAAACGTGAGAAAAATACTGTAAAATGGAATTTGAATGCAAAGAGAACAGACAACTAACGTTATCTCATTATTTAATAATATCAAAGTCATTACTAAAATTATTAATGCATTTGAAAATTAATAATGATTTGAATAATAATACAATAATAAATGTGTTTTTTTTTTGTTTTTTTGTGGAATGTTTTTCCAATATTACCTGCGAAATTAAACCAGAGCTAAGACTGTTCTATTGACAATGAACTATGTTCATAGGAAACCCTAGTGATTTATTATTTGCCGAAGACTGTGAGAAGAGACAGAGGCCGATTAGAGATAGGACTGAGTTGGACCCCGAACTGACAATGAGCTGGAGGATTGTTACAGTTAATGGTTTCCGATTGTCTCTCTTCTTTTGTCTTGACAATAACTAAAACCAAACCACCACCACTGCGTGTGGTCCTATATCTCATTTTCATTCGTCTGAGTTGTACCTTGTTTTTTTAATTCTTTTTCACAATCATTAATGAACTTTTCAATCACTAATTCTTCTACCATAGTTCTCCAATCTACATGACAGACATAACTATTACTGGAATGTGTGACAGGTTACAAGCGTCTGAGTTGAAATTTACCTAATTTTAGTTACATGAACCCCCGAAATACAATATTCGTGTAAATATACTATCCATAGTAAACAAACAAAAGTTATAAAATACGTGACAATAAGGTGTTCTGATTTATTAAGATTAGTCTCAATGGAAAAAACAAAACATTTATTTTGTTTTTAGCAGAATCAAAGAGTATTTCTAATCTGATTTCAATTTATTTCTTTAAAACTATCTATTTAATATAGTTTTAATTATAACTATATCTTGTACAGTAATACAATAGTACAGTAGTAAAATCATAATACTGAATAATTATTGAGGTATTTAAGGCTCTTGTGAAACTCAGTGAAGCAATTCACTAAAAATTAATTAATTTCGAAGCTAAAAGTATTGATCAAATTAATAATTATTCATAATAAGAAGCATGCTAAATAAAATTGTTACAACAGCATTTAATGTAATTTATTTTTAATAAATATCGTTTTACAGCATTGTTTATAATAATTTAAATTAAGCAACAAATGTTCCACCACCACAACTACGCCACTCTAAGCAAAGAAACTCCTCCCCCTTACCTATTTCTGGCCTTGGCGGATCTGAAGATTTTTTTGTCACTTTAAAAGTCGGCGATCATAAATTCACCATACACTATTATTAGAGGGAATTTATGACTAAAAATAACTGGTTTTGATATAAATAACTAAGGTAAATATTTTTAAAAAATAAATGAATGATAAAGTTTTAAAAAACAAAGTATCATACAAACAATTATGAGAATCAGCTCTGAGTACAATTAGCCGCCCGAGATAAATTCATCCCATACTTTCAATAAATGAAGAAATTAAGAATCAATAAACCCTGGTGGTTAAGTGGGCCCCTCTTTTTGTCGAAAGCATTAAGTCATTTCTCTGCATCGCATGCCTCATGCAAGCCGCCTTTTTTATAAGGTAAACACCTTCGCTAATCGTCTTCCTTTTAAAATTTAGATACGCCTTTTAAGTGTTAATTATTAATCGGTTTAATTTTTTTTCCCTGCATGTTGTGTGCACGGCGTCAGTGCTCGTTAAAATCATACGATTTATGATTTCAACAGCATTTTAAGATCTTTCAATTATGCTCTTATAAAAAGCCTTGATTGTTTGAGCATTAAAACATTTTCTTGAGAATCAACGAAATAATTACTATATCAATTTCATATTATATTATCATGTAGTTATCTAGATATATAATATTATGTTTTTTTTTTTTTTTTCTTAATCCAACATATAAAATAAAAAACATAACTAAATAAATAAATGATCATAAAAATTATCAAAAATTAATAGCTAAAAATCTGGTGCGGGCAACACATGACTTTCACTTATCTCCGTTTTTAAAAATTCGATTAAAGAATTTTCAAATACAGTTAGAGATAAAAATGAGTGAACCAATTAAAGAATCAATTAAATTGAATTTCTATAGAAACATGTGTTTATTGAAGTTATACATCTATATTACTGTTTTTATGTCCAATAAAAAAATATATCTTCAGTTTTCTCCTTTAGTTATATATCGCATTCGTTAACTTGTGTATTTACCTGTTTTTTTTTTATCGTTCATAATACGATTATATTTTATATATATATATATATATATATATATATAATATATATAAATATATAATAAATATATATATATATATTATTTTTTTTTTTTTTTTTGTGTCTACAAAATTAAATGTACTTTAGAGGAAGAAAATTTGAAATACCGGCATTTAACCCCTGTCAGACTATTTCAACCAGAATGAAACTTACATTATTAAATCTTAACATCCATACATAGAGTTTAGTCAAAATCGTTAAAGCCGTTCTTGAAAATATCGTAAAAAGGTGCAAAATGCATAGTATAAAGTGGCTATTCTGGTTAGCTTATTTTGATGAAAAAGTTTTTGTAACATCTCGAGCGTATAGTCGTCTTAAATTTGAAATTTCGAGGATGAACTCAGGAGACCCTAAAACGTGTATTTCCGTTGAAAACTGGAATTCGAAAATTTTCACGATCGCAATACTTTCCCATAATGTATATTTCATACATACGTAAGTGAAAGTAAAAATATTTAGTAAAACATTATGAACAAAAACATTTTCATTCGGTACTATATGATTTTTAAGGTGTTGGGTAATAGCAACCTACACAGAAACCACTGCTTCCCTCATTTATAAAAACATACTTGCGAGTAAAACAATGTACATTCTGCCAACAGTGACTTTCCTGATGCATATGCAATGCTCTGAGAAGGTATAGGATAATGCAAATTACTGAAGTTGTCTGATCCGACAGTCCTATTATCGCAAGACGTCAAGAGTTTAAACGACCGAGCCATTCATGGCTGTATTTACTCAGTTATAAAAGACTCGACTCAATGGGAGACTCAGTGTACGCCGAACGGAAAGCTGTTATTAACGTCCTTCATAGTAGCATAGATGGTAGCACACACCCACCTCTCATAATGTCAGTCCATTTTGCTAAAAGAACAAGGCCGGAGAAATCCATTAATTCAGAACATGTCTACACTACAGGCTCCGGGCCGTGTATCTGTATGAGTGATCTCTTAGAATGAGCCTTTTCCTCCAAGTTCCAAACCAGTATCAGATAGTCATATGCACGTGGTTAAGGAAATCCTTTCGTTATTTCTTAAGCAGTGTTCAAGTGAATTTCAAAAGCTCAGTATAATACAAAATAATTTTCTAGTCTCCTTAAACTATAAGTTAAAAGAATAGCTAAATAAACCATCTCGATATCAACGATGCGATAACAACACCAACAAATTAAACACTGGGTGTGAGAAAGGATATTAAAACTTTTTTGGAGTCTCTTGAGAAATGGTTTTTCATATATTTTTTTTTTTTATTTTAAACATATTTATTGATCTTTACAACTGTATACAAAATACTTCAAGTAAATGTGATGGACATATGGTAAATTGACATGAAATACATGTGGCAGCACTCTAAAAATATTCTAAACTAGAAGGTGTCGGGGCCATCATATTTTCAGACGCCTCGGAGGGTTATCAGGAATAGAAGAGGAAGATGGAATGGAAACCAGTGGATTAGAGTGGGAATGGGATTTTTCTTGGAATGAATGATACCAGGTTCAGGTTAAATCGGTAACATATGGAACATTGAGGTCTTTATGGATATGTTTATTCGTGGCAAAATATGGAGCATTGGGGATTTTACGAAGGATTTTGGATTGTGAGGATTGGATACGAGAAGAATTCCATGGTTTAGTAGACCCCCATAGCTCTACTCCGTAAGTCCAGATTGGTCTTATGACAGTCATGTAGATGAGCCTTTTGTAGTTAATAGGAAGCTTTGAGCGTTTGTCCAGTAAGTGTTGAAGTAGCCGAAAGCGGCGAGCAAAAAAATAAAAATTTTATGAATTTGAGAAGTGATTTATTTTCTACTATTTATTATAAATTTTTCAGTAAGGATTTACTTGTCATTTTCATCTCTAAAGCTATCAGTTGTCAATGACAAAGAAAATGTTCCGCGTAAGATGTCAGCCAAATCAAGTGCATGATTATTACATCAAGAACATAATTTTCGAATAAAAACAAAATATCAGTTCAATTCAGTGCAAAGTGATAAGTTTCTGTTGTTAAATGTAAATAATTCATTGCAATCTCACAGATTAAGCTGAAGGATTATAAAAACATGAAAATTGTAATGTTGCTGTCTTTAAAATGTATTTATTCAGCTTTTTCTAATGCGTGTTGTTATTTTAATATTTATACGCAGGATAGAAAAGAACAAATGACAAAGAAGGAAGTGAGAGAAAAATATAATGGCAATCGTCCTATTGTCTGATAAATGACTGTTAATTTTAATTAGTGCCGCTAATAAGTTATATTTATTTAGATAGAGTATTATTGAAACTTTAAATTATTCACATAGACAAGGAATTTTATATTATTAATTATACAACCCATTATACATGGTATGAAATATATTTATGCTTTCTTGAGCGATACGTTTATTATGTTAAATGAAAATAATTAATTTATTCATTTTAATCTAGTTTTAGTTGAAAGATTATAAAAATATTAAAATTTTAATGTTGCTGTCTGTTTTTTTTTTTAATTTGTTTAATCAGCTTTTGGTACCGTGAGTTATTATATTAATATTTATTTATAGAATAGAAAAGGACAAATGACAAAGACGGGAGAGAGAGAGAGAGAGAGAGAGAGGAGAATATAATGGCGAGGTCCGGTAGCCCCATTGTCTGTTAGATGACTCTGGTTAATTTTAATTAATGCCGCTACCCTAGGGACTCTGACGCGGCCAACTAGTTTATGTCCTTATTGAATGCTAATCCTTCCGGATAAATCCCCTCCGGGAACCCTATAAAGTTACAAATACTCTCTCCGCCCTTTCCTGTCTCGTCTAAAGGACAATTTGTAAACTCCTAACGTCCCGATTAAGTCTTATCCATATGCGTCTGACCATATGGATATCATATTAGCATTAACATATACATTATGAGAACTCAAGACAGGATTATCTTCAGAAACACGTCGCATTGATGTCTGCACATCGTAATACAAAGCCCCCCGTTATGAATCATAATTTCGTCAATAAAATAAATATATCATTAATTCGATTTTCGTATAAATAGGGAGAATAATTATGTGTTAATTATTAGTCACAAAATCAAAATAAACGACCCAAAATAGAATGTAAGTCAGCTTTTCGCTGCGGAACGTTTCATGTCCTCCAAAAAGTAAACTGGGTATCTCAGTTTATAGTTTGGTAAAAGATTCACGTAAAACACATTTACCAAACAAAATATACAGGCCTACTACTCCAACTTGATAAAAAGGTAAGTCCAGATTATGACAAATTTCTTATAGAAATATTTCCACGTTTGCCCTCTTATATAAACTATACTATAAGTTGCAGATCTACCTACCTAAATCTTTCCAATACCTGTGTATTATTGTTTAATATCCTATCCAATTATGTAAGTCAAATTAAATAATCTGATTTTGAATATATTTTGTATTTTAGTTATTTTAAAATATTCTTTATCATGTATAATTAATTATGTGTGATCAATTACCGCTCAAAATTATTGAATTAATCTTAAATTAAAAGCTTTAAAATTGTGTATATACCATTCTACTGATAATCTGCTTCTATTTTATCCTTCATGCTTCTTAACTTATTGCCAATCTTATTTTTATTATAAATGCATAGTTTTAAATTATGATTTTCAGGTGTTTTAAATATCTCATGATGATGTTTATTCAGTTATTCTATTATTTATAAATAGGATATAATTATAATAAATAAATTGTTCAGGAATCAGCCACAAAAACATTTCGTGTTATGAAATTATATTAACATGTTGTTTAGGAGACAGAAACATTATGGCTTCCACCTGAGCCTAACTAAACTTATGGAAATTCTGGAGAAAGTGATCGCATAAGATGTTAAGCGGCATAACTGTAGATTATCTTTATTCATTTCCACTATGGATTATGACGTTGATAAAAATAAAGAAAATGCCAAATTCTTCCCTGTTTCCTCTTCAGCTTTTTACTGTATAGTTCCGAAGCTGATTCTTATTTCTTATTAATAGAAATATAAAATGTATTGAAAAATAATACAAGTAAAATTTAATTTTAATTATTCAAAGTCCATTTAAAAAAAATCTGATATAAACTAATAACAATTAATCAACACCTTAGCAATACTTGTTCAATTGAGTAAGAGATCGGCAATAGCTAAATAGTAAATATTTATTTATCTATATTTTAATTAATTCATTTGACAGAAAATATTGTAATGCGTTACAATTATATAGAACCCAGAGATGAAATGACAATTTTAAAATAATGGTAAATGTACTAGATAAATAATATATTTTCAAAACTTTGATACATAACTAGGAATAAATTATATGTACGCAAAAAAAAAAAAAAAAAAAAAATGAATGAATTATTTTTAAGAAATAAACCACTTTTGAAATATAAATAAATTAATAATTTTCTTTTTTAATCGTTTCAAGTAAGTTTTGTGTGTTCAAATGGATTAAATGATTATTTTTAAATATCGCAAAAATTAATTAAATACTTATTTTCCAATAATTGCTAAACTGTTACCAATAAAACATAATATATAATTACCATTGTACGAATTTGAAAGAGAGAATATTTGCAACTTATGTATGGTTCTGTATATCAGTCTCTACTTTTTTTTATACAATGTACAATCAGGGATAGATAGATATTAGTTTATCACATTACGGCTTACAGATAAATGGATTTAAATAAATTAAAAGGAAATTTAAATGTTAACCGGATTGACTATTATTTTTTATCTAACATACTATGCAGGTAAGCAGCTCCCAGATACGAGAACATTTATGGTGTGACGATTCCTTATGCGCCGATTCAACCTTGTCCTTATCAAAGTAGTACACCAGCGACAACTAATTAATTTTAGCCATATTTGTAATGTTATACACACAGCCTCAGCAATTTATTAAAAACTTCATATACTGTTTATATCATAGTCAATCTTAGACGTCTTAACTATCCAGCCACCCATAAACAAATTTGTTCTATGTTTTTTAAATATTTTTTTGATTCATTAACCCCAACACGTCTTCTTTACTTATTAAAATATACTACATCTGATTTATGAGTCTTTCAAATTCACGTCTTGTCTTTCATCAAGGGATATAAATTCAACTTCATTATTATTTATATATTTTTTAGCGTTTCGACTATTAGGGCCTTTCACAGAATCTATTGTATTGTAATTTACGAAGTATATTGCAGACCGATATACAGTGTGAGTTGCCGATTCATCAAATTGTTGTTCTTCTTTTTCTGAAAAATAATATCCTAAATTATTTCTCTTTTTCTTTATATTTTAATTTAGTTAGCCGATAAAGAAAATGAGCAGCATATATATTATCCGAAGTCATTTAGGGAAATATTATCTTTCTTCATCTTCCACGTTGAAATAACCCAAATAATGTTACTACCGAACATTTACCAGTCGAGCTCAAAAAAGAAAAGCAATCCAAAATCAAAATTAGGTATTTGAAGGAGTTTACTTGCTAGAGATGTTGCAGCTACATTTTCCAAAATCAAGTTAAGCCTTGGGTTCACAACCGTTCTATTTTCGAACTGTACAGTAACTGTTTGTCCTGCGATCACATTTGTTTGACATAATTAACGTGGTTTCATTATTAGACGTTGTAAAATATTAATAAACACAAAATATAATGTTTACTGTTTAAAATAGGAAAAATAATTATCCAAATTGAAAAGAAACTGTAGGGAATAATATAAATAAATGCAATATGCCGGTTAAAGCTAATATATAAATAATCTAACGTTCAAAAATTGAGAAAAATTAATTTATATCATATAAAGTTGTAGATTTATAATATAATTCAGATGGAATTTATTTGTATCTATTTAAGTTTAAAGAAACAAATAGATTAGTTGATTTTTAAATTAGAAAAAAATATTTAAATTTACACATGTGAATAAAAATCGGGAAAAGGTGTATACTGCAAAAAATATTTTGTATAAGTAATTTCATGAGACATTACTAAAGTATATTTTAAAATTAAATGTCACATCAGAGAGTTAAGTGAAAGTAGTGAGATTAGCGCTTTAGATTTGGAAAAATAATATAAAATCTGATTTTTAACTGCGAAATATCTACATATCTAAAATCAGGATATCTTTACTATATAATCTTTAATATATGTAAGATGGAAATTATTTTCGGTCTTCTACCGGCGCGTATCATCCAGACACGCAACCCACGAAACAAGTTCTGAAGTTCCCGGATAGATGTAGGTCCGTCTTTGCCGCCACAGACACCAGATTAGCTAAATTATTTTGTTGAATGTTAAAATTAACTAAAATCAATAAAAATCAACGATTTGGATGTAAAAATAAATTTCATAATTAATTGTAATAATTTTTAAAAATAAATAAATAACCTTAATATCGGTAATTTCTCGTAGGTATATATTAATCGCATTGTAGTTAAAACGCTAGTTCAATATGAGGGATGATACAATGCTAAATACTTATTCAAATCCTTTAAAGACACATATACAGTATTGATTTGAAAACTTTTTTTTTTTTAAAATTATAAGTAGTCTGAAAACCAATAGTTGAAAAAATATCACGAAAATCATGTTTTGTTTTAATATTATTTTATATCAGGAAATATGTTTTAATACAAAATATTGACATATGGATACAGTATTTATGAAGAGCCTAATTCAATCTATTAATCAAAGAACAGCAGCTATAACAATTGATCAGCTAATGAATTTTTCTATAGTGATAAATGAATCTTTCGAACAACTTCATCAACAATTCATTAGTAACTTCTGATGTAGGGATCCGTAATTAAATTATTATATTGAATACAAAGGGACTATATGTAATACTATTTTCTTTACTTTAATGATTTACTGTCAATTTTGTCTCAGTTCGTAGGAAATTTTTAATATATTTATAAAAATAATTACCGAATTTCGTTCAGCGTTTAATCTTCATACATTTAAACTCAAAAACGTGTAACATAATAGCAGCTTGTTATTTTAAATTTATACTTAAATTTAACATACCATGAAACTTTAATTCAAACTTGAAATAAATTTACATTGCACTACTGCAGCTATTGCACTGAGATATTAAAATTACTAGTTTTCCTTAAATAAATAAATTCTCACACACAACTAAATCAATCACTTGTAGTTAATTACACATAATTACATGACTCGAATTAAAAGCTATGATTACTAAATTGGAACATTTTAAAATTGAAATTAATAGATTCACACAACTTTGGCATCATGATTGTGTCATTAGATCTATTACATAAATTGTAAAAATTCTAAAATCTATAATTAGCTAAATTAATATCTTTATTAGTTTATAACTGTTATGATAATATTAGTTATTTTTACCATTAAATAAATAATAATAAGATAAATTTTTGATTGAGAGTTTATTTTTTTAAATAAATAGGTATAAAAGAATAGCGCATACATTTAATGAATATTAATTACTGAAATGTGTGTATTGACAACGGAACTATTAAAGTGATTAAAAATCTTCTGAACGAAATTTTAAAATTGTAGACAATACTTTCAAATTTTATAAACCAATTTGATTAAAAATTTCAGGAAGTTTTTATTTAAATCTAAAAACATTATATTTAATTCCATTAATTTATTATTATCATAGAAAATAAAGACTGATAATGAAAGCACATTGATCGATAATGATAAAAGGAGAAAAATACAATTATTTTTAAAAGTTACTATTAAAAATGATTATATGCATTAAAAATTATTGTTTATATTTACTTTTAGGTTTTTATAGATTTATAATTTGATATTTCTATAATTTTTTATACGTTTTATAATCTCAAAAATAGATGGCCGTAAAATAATTCATCAATTTATGTATTCCGAACTTACGGAAAAATTTCAAGAGCTAATCATTGATGGATTATTTATATAATTATTTAGTTTCTGACGTTAAATAATTTAATATTATTTTTTTTATTAATTATTTTCATCACTAAATAAAATAAATCATAGAACCTATATTTCCTTTATTAAATTCTATATCTTGGCATTTTAAAAAATTAATTTCCGAGTTAGGATAATAAAAAAAAAACAACACCTTTTATGCAGTAAAGCAGCATTTTCAACACAGTTTTGATTATTGACAGCTGATGAAGAATCAATATAAATATGATTGTATTTTTGACAAGTTTATAATATTTGATGTAATCTTTATGGGTCTAGGTAGAGGCCTAACGATTAGTTTAAGAAATAAATATTATAAAAATTAAATATATAAAAACCAATAATAAGGTATTATTTTGAAACTACCTTTACTCCCAAGCACGTAATTAATTTTTCAAACTGATATGCGCATAAATAGCGTTTGAAAAAATGAAAAAAAATGTTTACCAACTTGTTAATTTATCCCCTTTAACGAACATCCTGCGTACACCTTTAGTCATATTGTAAGTATAAAGGATTGCAATCAAACTTGACTTGTAATTAGCAAATGAAGAGAAAAAAAGTATGGCAGGATATTATTGATTCACTATTCTTAATGATTATTCAAAATTAATCCTATCATTGGCTATAAACAAAAAAGAAAAACTAGATGAAGCCGACTGACAGTTTTAGAGATACGCTTCCTTTCGAGAGCTCGTGAGAAGCACATACAGACAGACAGACAGACTACTAACTCTATATAATAATGTACTACTTACCACCAGTTGCTGCCACGACCGCGACCAGATCGAGCCCTGCTCTGAACGTGTGCGAGGGTGCCGAGGGCGAGGAGGCCGGCGAGCACCACGAGTGGCGACCACATCTTACCATAACACCCGGCACTCACTAAGCTAACTCTGAGGGCGAGCTCCCTCCACCGCCGGGCCTGGGTGTGGGCGTGGCCTAGGGGGACGTGGCCTCTCTCCGCCAATCACAGCTCTCGCTCCGCCCACCGCCCCTCCCTCTTCTAGCTGCACCTAGGGCACACCTCACTCATATCATCTTCAACTACAACAGTTTCTTTTTTGTCAATTTCATTTTCTTTTCCCTATTTTTTTTTTTTATTTATTATTATTGCATTCTGTAATTAATTGTTTCCTCTTATATTACTTTTTTAATCATCAAGTTATTTTTAAAAATAAAGTCTAAACTAATTTGATTAATTTAAAATATGTAATAAGGATAACATCTATATCAATATAATTGTTAAGGTAAATTATACTAGGTAAATTAATGGACTGGAAAGTAAACTGTTGCAAAACAGCGGAGAGCATAATCCCGGATTCACTGGGAATCCTGCATCACCTCTTATATTGAGGCTATGCTGAATTTATATATGTCTATGAGCGTAATGTCTATATATTTCTAAGTTGGCAGTATCTCCCTCTATTTGTTCTTTGGAAATTGTCTTCAGGATTGATGCGGTATGCTGTGTACTATAGCAACTCAGCCAAGTTGAGCAGCAGATCCCAATAGAATTTCTCTCCTAAATATCTTTAGATGAATGTACATACATTCTAAAAATCGCGAACTGTTTTTCCAATCCATAAAAGATAAATTTAATTGTATAAATACGTAACAAGAGATATAATTTAAGTGAATCATTTAGTTTTAGTTCACAGAGAAGCCTTCCAGAATTTCATTTACAATTAATTTTTTTAACGTTCACTTCTTAACTATATATTTTATTTTTATTTTCTGCTATACCATCTACTAGACACTATATCTATTATCTAGTAGATAATAGCAAGCTGACAGGGCTGGTTTCAGCCTAAAGTATATTTTACTATAATGTGACAATATATATTTATATATATGAAATAGAAAAGGCAGATTGAAGGATCCTTGAAAATGGCCAAAGGCGGAAACTTAAGTGAGTAAAAATAAAATAAAAGGATTGTTGGGTGAAAAATATGGATCATTTTTTAATTTATTTAAAAAGACCTTAAAATAAATTTACTCACTCAAATAAACTACATATAAATAAAAATATGTATTTTATCTTAATAATAATAATAATGTGTGGGATAGATACTACTTCTAATACTATTTCATATTTATAAAATAGTATTGCATTAAACTTTTTTCCTTAATATAAGGAATTTGTTATTAGTAATTAACAAATCAGAAATACATAACAGCGATATCCATCCAAAATTAAGTAATATAAAATAAAATCATGGTATAAAAGGAATATGTAACTAATAATTGTTATTAAAAACGAAATAAATGTGCCTTCTGAAATGTTAGGTGGCATAATGAAAGAGTTTTCTCGTTTTCGCTAGGTTATGTTAATAGGAACAATACAGGTTTACTGTTGAAATATATTTTATAATTGGATGATTCAGCGATCTCAAGTATACTGTATGAGCAATTATTTACTTAAAAATGTGTACTTTGTTGGTAAATTATTATTTTCTTTCTTCTTTCTTTTTTTTTTTTTTTTTTTAAACATTTTCACATTTGAAATGTAAAAAAACCCTGAATTTTAAAAAAATTACAATAACATCCCATCAAATTTCCAAAACAATTTCCGTTCTTTTCATAGTCAAATTTGCCTTGAAATGGAGAAGAAAAAATACAATTAGAAAAAATAAATAAATTAAACTGACATTTAAAAGTCTTGGTTTAGTTATAGTCTTTGAAAAAATTATTACATTTTTTTAGTACAGTTTATTATTATTAATAGACTTTAATTAAGTTTTTTACTCATTATAATTTTGTTCCTAATAATATTAGTTTATTGGTATTTAAAAATGTTTATGTCAAATCCATCTCTAACGATATTTGACAATAAATGTAGTTTATCTCTATGCGATCTTTTAAACCTGTTGCTGAGCTATTAAATAAATTACAATCTCACTGGATTAATATTGAATAAAATACAAGAGAAAAGAAAGAAAGAAATGTTATTTAATATTTAGTTTTAAAAGTATCTAATATTTAAAACAATTATTTTACTTATGATTTGTAATTTTTTTTTTGCTTATTATTGTTAATAATTAAGGAATTAATTTTTGTATCTTTATTGTTACAATGAGGGAACAATCATTTATCGTTTTCACTGATTGAATTCTCTTTAAAACTTATATTAGCAGGAAACCTGTATTGTGGGTATTGCATAACCTTGTAAAAGTGAAGATATACCACTATGTCCAAGCACATTTATTTTCGTTTGCAGTTATAACAATTTTTATTTTCGCATTCCTTACTTATCCATATTTTTTTTTTTTTTTTTTTTTTTGTGTATTTCACCTAAGTTTATATGGGGATCACCATTACCTATTAAATACTGCAGATTGTATTGCTATATTTTTCAATTTATTTCAATTTTTATATGTACCAATAATGAAGGAGAGAAGATATAAGTAATTAGATTTTTCTTTGTATCGATTTCATCATGAGATTCGAGTACAATGACGTCTTTTACACTTAGCTATGTGTTTACAAAATATTACAATATTTATTCTTCCCTCTCTCTGTTTCTGAATTAACAAGGGAAACTTAAAATTAATAATGTTATGTTATAATTAACATTTATGGTATTTTAAAAGAGGAACTACATAGATAAAATGATGTTGGTACATTTATTTATTTGCTTTCATTCGTTTATTTTAGTATTGTTATTTTAGACACCAAATTATAAATCTATCTTAATCGTTTGTATTTAGCTGAAAATATTTCATTAAACTCCATGTTTGTATTATAAGGCTACTATTTCTTTATTAATTTATGGTTTTTAGTTATAAAAATGTTCTCGATTTTCTCTGGAATAATTGCAAAGCAACAAGTTATTCATTAAATTTAAATTGAACCAAAGGTTAAATAATTATTTATTGATTTTTTTACCTTTTTTGAATTATTTATATTTATATCACAACAAAAACAAAGTGATGACCATTTTTCAGCATCAGAAAAATCTCAAATTTAAAAAAATGAAAGTTATGTAGTATCAAAAAGAAAATATGTTTGTATAAATACCTCTTTAAAATATTTTTGATAAAAAGTCAAATATGTTCTCTAAATAAAGCATTTTTTAAAATAATAAAATTCATTTTTCTTAACGTAAAATTTCACACCTTTCAAACTCCTGTTGAAAAGCAATGTGTGTAATATGTAACAATATGGCGTGTCAGACATGAAGGGACCGTAACTCATCGATTCCTTCTCTGGTCTTGAAGGCAAAACAATGAATCTATTGAATGGGATACTAAGCTTATTTTTAGCCTTGTGCTTGTACTATCAGGTTTACGCGCCGAAGTCCTGGCTCGTGGAAATTTCATTATATATACTTAGATATGCCGTATATGTTGATAAAACTGTATGTATAATAATAGAACGGAGTGCGGTATCCGATGAATCTAAATGCTCTGATATTCGTTTCAAATATTTCAATGGGATATCAATTAAGGAGAGCTGTCAAGCTATCTAAATAGGCCCTAAGGGAATATATAAAACACGTTTTTGACATAGATGAATACTAGTTATAAATAGGTGCTATTTATCACAGTGTGGAATAACATCTGGTCTTTGCGGAGTACATAACTGTAAAAACTAAAACTGCAATAGAAGGATTTGTTTGTTTTATTCAACGTTACTTTTTGCTATTTTCGCTAATCGGATGATCCTACAGTGGGAATCCTAAATTTTGCTTATTCTGGTTTAATTAGAATGGACTAACGAATTTCTGACATCGCACAGGCTCTAGACCGTCTTTTTACGCACCCTCCGAAGGACGGCATAAATAAAGATCTTTCACTTCCCATTGAAAAATCCTAAAGCCACCTGCAGGTTTAAACCCGTGACCTTGGGCATAGTAGGTAATTATACTCGCCACTACAGCAGAGGTAGATGAATTTGTAATGGCAGCAAAATAACTAGGGCAACAAATCAATGAACACAAGGCCGTTTACATGTTCGCTTCAAGGAAACTGTGTGTAGCGGATAATTTTGTAAAAATAGTAAACTACAATATAAGGGCAGTGAAAAGATAAAAGTATTTGAGGGTACTATTTACAACAAATAATAAAATTGCAAAATAATGAAGTACAAGGACGACCGCCAGGAATATATGCTACTTTGCAATGCTAAGGATTTCAAAGTATTAAGGGGTCTCATAGAATTAGGACCATGCTCTACAAAAATATAGTGAGATCTGTTGTTATGTATAGTTCGTAGACCTGGGTGATTTCCACCACTTTGGAACGGAAGCTACTTGCAGAGGAAAGCAGAATTCTGCGCGGGATGCATGGCCCAGTGTAGAAAGGCGGCCTGTCGAGAATACGTACCAACGAAGAGCTGCGCCGAATGTATGTAAAACCGGATTTGGTCTCCATCGTGAGAGGGAACCAGATCCGATGGCTGGGGCACGGAAAACGTATGCCCAGGATTTCTATCCCAAATGCCTTCTGGAGGATCGACCTGATGGTAGACGTGGCAGAGGAACGTGTGGGAAGTGGAGGACGTTCTAAGGAAGATGAATACTACAAAATGACGTATGCTTTCCCGAAATTGGAGAGAGTGGATAAGAGTAGTAAGAGGGGTCCAGCTTCTAATAGATCCGTAGTGCCAAAAATAATAAATAAATATTTCATTGATGTTATGAAGTCTTTATGAGTGAAATCGACTCACAGAGTTTGCCACGTTCTACAACTGATTTTATGTATTTTTGCTTTTCTCAAAATCAGTTCAATCGATTTTAATAGAACTCGTTGTATATTTAATATCAGGTAGGATTTATGTGTGTTAAAATAATTATACAATACCTAAATAGCAAATCAAAAATATACAATATGATTAAATAATATTTCAATTTCTACAAGTCAAGATGAAACGACCACCTACTGCAAATCTAAACCACCAACTGCAACTCTATTTTATCTAAATCATCAAAATTAAAAATTAGACAGAAACTGAATACATATACATACCTACTTAAGCCTATATGGACTTAAGCTTCACAGATTCTTGGTTCAGCAAAACAGACTCACATACAAAAACTGTAATCATTTAAATCAAAAATTTTAAGACTCATAACGACAGGTCCTTGGTACGTAAACAACACAACCCTACATACGGACTTACAACAACCAACATATGCGAACACTCTATTCTCGTTTTCACAGTAAACTTAACGGACACGACAATAGACTGATTAAAAATATGTCAGCAGCTGAAATGCCAGTCAGAAGAAGCTGGATGAGAGACCTCCTCTGCTAAATTAAAGCCTTCCTTCCACATGCCTACCATGTCTGATCTCACATTTTTACAACACATTTGCTGATTGTCAGATAGCTTCTGACAGGTGTGAATAAAGACATATGAAGAGAAAAACAATAAGAAATAATTTGAAAATTCATTAAAGAAGAAAATGAGAAAAATCTTCTCTCTTATAAAAAACATTTTTGGCAATAAGATTTTAGAAATATCATTATATCATAAATCAAGACGTAAAAGTAAATGGAGAGTAACGAAAATGTTATTAATAATGATTACTAATGTTAAAGATATTTTAATAGGGGTACTCACTACGTTTGCTATAGCATGCTATTTGTGCTATTTTGCTAAACCCGTCGTGTTTCTACAGTTATTTCCTGTATAAAATTGATGGGTTTAGCACAATAGTACTAATAGCATGCTATAGAAAACGTAGTGAGTACCCCTAATGTAAACTAAATATAACATGTTAAATTTTATTTCACATAGATCTGTGTAAAACAGTAAATATAGTATTAAACTGTCTAATACTCAGATTTTTAAAGAGATTTTTTTGTACACTATATGAAAATTAAATCTTTATACAGACCACTGTACCTAACCACCGAATAATTTTATTATAAAACACCTATGGTTGATACGTAGGTTTGAGAAAGGTGTTTTGTTGTTTATTAGTGCATTAAAATTTTATCACTAATCAAACGATAGCACTAATATCATTCGAAACTCTACAAATGTAAATTTTATAAGGTCTACATTAATTCAATATTAACAGGCATTGAATTATTTCATTCTGATTATTTTAATAATTATACTTAACATTACTTTTCGCCATTATGAAAATTTTTCTTGTCCACAGAGATAAATTGTATATGTTTTTTTTTTCTTCCATACGACAAACACTTTATAGAGAAAAAAATACTCGACTACACTTTTTAAACTTATCTGTAAGGTGTAACTTTAGCCATTTCGGTTTGCGCCATGGAGCGCTTCTGGTGGCACAGTTGTTTTAAATAAGTCAATTTTGACTAAGACAGGCGCGAGATATATACAGTAACGCATAACAAACATCCAATATAATGGTATCCAAGGTCATAAAATAATGCTTTAGCCATCACTAATATTTTTTATGACAAATAAGCATTGCATCAAAAGACACATCTAAAAGAATCTGTATTTTAATAATTTGCTGTCATATTAAGTTTTAATTGCTTAATACATAATCGGTTTCCGCATAGGAAACCTGTATATTTTTTACATACGTCAGATAATAATTTGTTTTGAATTTTTTTAACCATAAGGTTCATTTGCACACCATTTTACAATTACCATTGTAACTAAAGTCGTTATTTATTTTTGAAAAATGTTCGTCGATTATAAAAACATTCTCAAGTTCTTGAACTGTTCTTTTCTATTTGGAATAGTTCTTCGTGTTCATGTTCAGGCAAATGTTTTAGTCGTTCACTTTCGTAAGTAAAACATAATGTGAATGTCTGTAAGTTGAAAAAAAAACATGACCTGATTATACGGCAGTGGATGACAGGAATGGTGACATCACAGAATAGACACATCAAATCCCCCGTCAGCAATTTGAATAATTACAGTCGTGTAAGTCATGAATTGAAGTGTCATTGACACTTTATTGAGATGATTTCATGTATCATAAATATCTGCCTTGAAACTTCTATTAAACACAAATTAGATACTTTATCGATTTAGAGATTGGTTATCAATCAAGCGATGCGAATTTCGTAATACTGTTCAGATTATAAATTCAAATATTTTCTGGATTATTAGTTGTAATATTAAAGATTTATTTCATTCAATAAATCCATTATATCCTTCGGAACGAAGTTTTTAATGGTAAGGTTACAAACGTGGGGAAAGGATTTAAGTATGGGTGTTAATACTACCAATTTTTTCTTCTTAAATACACATTTGTCAATAATAGAGCTCTTCAGCAGCAAGGAAGAAAATATTCTCAAAAATATATTTGTAAAATATTGTGTCAAATATTCATTTAGCATCAAATATTAGGATATGACCAGTCGTTTGTTTATAAATCCTTGACTCCAAGAGCTTTTTTATATTAATTGTTATATAGTTTATATTAAAAACATAATATTCTTTTGGGTTATTTGCCAAATTAAAGTAAGATATATTGTAATTTTATTTTATGAATAATAATCCAGAGTAATCATGGTATTATTATTCTTCTTTTTTTTTCATTATTTAGAAATTCGCACCTGCCAGCAGTATTGTGACAACTATACATACGAAAATATAGGATAAAAAAAAAAAAAAATAACATGAGGAAGGACAGTTTTTTATGTATGTTGTCCAGCATTTTTACATAATCGAAGGCTTTTATGTGGTGTTCATGAGCCAATGGTTATTTGATTAGGGGCCATTTGGAGGGTTCATAACTTTAGTTAGCTTAGCGCAGTCCTGGAGAAGGCTCGAAATGGGTGGATAAGATTATTATCAACGTGACAACGTGAATTTGTGACGAATTTTCACCTGAAGACGGCTGAGGAATTTCCCTTCTCACACCGGAGCCTAGTTTTGATCCCTTTGGTGGTATTATAAATTGTATTTTTAATTACTAGCCTATTTTATTAATTATTTAATTATGTATGCTGAATAGTATGTAGGTCTTACTTGTTGATTTCGTTCATACTATGCTTTTATCGACAATTGTTTTTCTTTCCATACCCGTAATTATAAAAGTAATCGGATTTAGTGACTACTTACGTACAAGTTTCGCCCATTGCTGCCTCCTGCTGTTAGTTAACAAAAATAAACTAAATTATTTCGACAGATATCCTATCAGTTCATTGGAGCATTAATTTACCGTGTACCACCAACACAATACTACAGATGCTCACTTCGCACTCACTTTGTATAACTGACGTGTAGGATTTGTTCCTTACAGCCAACTGAGTTCTCTCGAACATCTTTATCTCTTCAGTTTGGCACGTTCTAGGTAAATAGGTTTAAAGATGCATTACCTATCGCAGATAACCTAGAGAATAGTTTAAACTCCATGAAATAAGTTTGAGAAGAATGCATATGGTAGTAAACTAGAACAAGCTATTGCAATGCAATCTAGGAACATTGTTTACCGTTCCTGCCCAAGACTTTGCCACGCTATTTTCCTCTGCTAGTCCCTTCTCCATTTATTCTATTGTCTCTGTGTTTTCATAGCTATTTCCTGCCTCTTCTATTTAGATAATGCAAATATCCTGATAACAAACTACTTGACTAAGGTCAGGGAACTAATTCTCATCTGCTTTATTCAACTAATCAGTCATAATTAGTTATAAAATAGATTTAGTGTTTAAAGTAGCGAATACACAGTTCATAATGCAAATCAATACAATACAAATCATCCACATTAATGCTTAAGTAGGTAAAGTGGTTTAAAAAAAAACAAAATTATATATATATATATATATATATATATATATATATATATATATATATATATATATATTTTAATATACACAAGTCGTTAAAACAGCTTACGTTACTGCCTCAGTTACTTGAAAAACGGTTATCTTCCTAATAATCAATGAGTAATGAATACCATTAATATCGGGTTGTTCCACATGAAATGTCCGTTTTTATAGTTTCTGAAATACATAAAGGATTTTGCAGGTCTCTGTTGTTTTCTTCCGAATGTTTCATATTTAAAGTGAAACAGTTACTAATCCTCTACCTTTGTATTATAAACATTAGCTTCCCAATCAATTACCCACTTTTTAGTGTACCTCCAAATATGAACATAGAAATACGCGATTTTCGAGTAATATTTTTGTACGAGTTTAAACTCGGCCATTGCTGAGGCGCTACAAATATTTGCAAGGCGTTTGGGGAAGGGAGTGTTAATGAACGGACCATTCGCCGTTGGCTTGCTAAGTTTTCAGCTGGGGATACCGACTTGGAAAACTTGCCCCGAGGAAGACCTCGTCCGTAAGTAGACAACGATGTCCTCAAACATACAGTAGAAGGAAACCCCTACCAAACAGTTAAACGGCTCTCAGCACAACTAAATGCAAGCGCATCTACCGTTTCACAGACATTTAAAGTGTATTGGGAAAGTAAAAAGCTCGATACATGGGTACCTCATGATCTCACTCAGCGGCAGCAATTGAAACGCCTTGAGACCTGCGTTTCTTTGCTTGCGAGGCAAAAAAACCGAGCCTTTCCTTCAAAGAATAATTAGCCTGCGTTGAAAAATGGATCGCATATGACAATCAGCGTCAGTCAGGGCAGTGGGTGAACATCGACGACGCAAACCAAAAATTTGCATCCCAAAAAAATGATAGTTACAGTATGGTGGTCCATGGCTGGGATAATTCATCATTCCTTTTTACGTAGAGGTGAAACCATTACCACTACAACGTACTGCAATGAAATTGACCAAATGCACCAATTATAAAAAAAACAACCTGGATTGGTAAATCGGAAGGGTTCAACTCTACACGACAACGCTAGACCCATGTTTTAAAACATACCGTGCAAAATTGAAAGAACTCGGCTACGAAGTTCTTCCGCACCCACCATATTCTCCCGACTTGTCTCCAACAGATTTCAGTTCAGTTCTTTCAGACAGACTGAGTTCAGGAATTCAGACAACTTCGTCAAAGGAAAACTTTTTGAAAATGATGATCAAGTGAAAAGTGCGTTTTCAGATTTTTTTCACTTCAAAGCTCGAGTTTTTCAGTTCGGGGACAAAAAAGTTGGTGTCACTTGGGAAAAATGTGTTGAAAAAGAAGGTAAATACTAATAAAATTATCTTGTTTTCATATCGTATTTTTAATAAAAATCCTTTACCTTGAAAAAGGACATTTCATGTGACACAAACCAATAGTTGAGAAAGATACAAGCATTTGCAATAACCGTACTTACAGTAAAAAAAAACTTTAATATGTCAATATTAATAACAAAGCCTAAAATTTTTATGGATCCTAATAGTGTGTTTGAAAGTGTGCACATAGAGGGAGTATCTTTTACTAATACATGAGAAAATAAACATACACTGGAGAAAATAAATTATCTAGTGAGAGTATTGTATTGTTATTGTTAGTTTTTTTTTATTGAAGTAATTGTTAAAAAGAGGATATGGTTATTTTTATAGAATCTACAAAATTAAAGGTAGCTTAGAAGAAGAACATTTAAAATATCGGTAAGCTCCATCAGACTATTTCAGTCAGAATGAAACCTACATCATACCAATGCCCATTAAATTTTACATAGATAGTTCAGATAAGCGAGTTTAATCAGAATCGTTAGAGCTGTTTTTAAGAAAATCGTAAAAAAGTGCAAAATGCGTGGTATAAAGAGGATCTTCTGGTTAGTTGATTTTGAAGAAAGAGTTTCTGTAAAATGTTGAACTTATGTTTTAAATATGAAATTTCAGTTTCATAGGACTTTTAGTTTAGGCGCTGGAGTTACATACACACACATAGACCTTTTTGCGGGACTTGGTTATTTGGACACAGGGGGAAACGCGTATTTCCTATGAAAATTTAAATTAAAAAAATTTCACGATCGCAATACTTTCAGTTACTATATATTTCATACATAACATAGGTAAGTAAAAGTAAAAATACAACTAGTATATGTGAAACAAATATGATAAGACATTTATTGGTATCGCTCTAATAAAAATTCTAAGTCAGAATATCCTACAGCCCCTTTCTTTTCAGAAGGAAAGGGTCTGAATTAGTTGGACTAGATCGTGGAAACACGGATTAGGCCAAATGTTTAACTTATGGAACATCATCATAGATAGATATATTGATAAGGTTCCTTAAGGATGGATACGAGTGAAATTCGATGGCGTAGTGGTATTCCAAAAGTCAACTCGAGTTTTAATTGGGTTCGCTATAGTTTTTAGTTAATTGTCTAGTAAGTGTTAAAGGAGCCGAAACTGAGAGCAAGTTGCGAAATTATGATTTTAAAAAGGTATGGATTTTTGCAGTTAAACTGGGTTTCTTATGGGTTCCGCTTATTATATTTTATCTTCGACGTCAAATATATTATATCATGGTTTGAACATCCGTTTTTATCATTATACTAATATCTGATCAAGTTTACAATTATCTATTGTATTGGTTCTTTCTATATTTTGAAAAAAACAAATTTGCTGGTTGGCTATAAGGTCTATATTTCGTCTTACAAGACGATCAAAGCCGTTCCTTATCGGAGCTACTATCCCACTGTCAAATGTTTTTTTAAAAGACGTTGTCGATGGCAATTCTCACAAGGGTTTTTTTAGTTCCACTGTTTTGCCAACCTTTTCTGACCCTGAAACTTTTTTGAGTGAGTCGTATAGTTGAGTCAGATAGACTGCAGTGAGTCTGGGCCACCAGGACGCAGGCGCCAGTAGAGGACCAATAAAGCCATAAATGAGAACTCCTACTAGCCATCTCCCATGGACCAGGTACTGTGTAAACAACCCTGCCAGCCAGGTCCTATCCTACCGTAAACTGATTTCAGATCAGGAAGTTCCTGTCGGTCCTCGAAGATGTATAGCGCAATGGAAAAAGTATATACAAGAAAAAGTAGTGGTGATATACAGCTAAGCTAAGTGATTGCCTATATTCAAAGACGGGAATCTATAGGAATTCTGAGACCACAATAAAAACCTTCAAATACACAGAAACTATAAGTAAATTTATTTCTTAGTGATGTCATATCCTCTGTGTAATTGAGTAATGAATAAGTAAAAAGTTGTTAAATATGGGTCAATCCATTCGAAATCGTCAAGACCTTGCCACTGGATATTTTTGATTTTCGTGGATATAGGTTATAAGGATACAGCTTATACGATCAACATTTCCAAAACAAGAAGTGCAATGATAAGGCTAAATAACGAAAAAAAATAGGAGTGAGAATCATTTCTAACATCCGTTGTCATAGCGCGCCAAAGGTTTCAGTTGATGTAATTTTTCGTGATTTTTTTAAACCGTTTTCTTGGCTACTTAGGTGATTTGTTGTAAGAACCAAAATTATAAAATCTGGTGCGGGCAACACACGACTTTCACTTACATCGATTTGTAAAATCAATGAAAGAATTTTCAAGTACAGTTAGAGTTAAAAATACGTGAAACTATTAAAGAATTAATTAAATTTAATTTATATAGAAACATGTGTTTTATTCAAAAATCTTTTATTTTATTATCTAAAATAATCAGTTAGTTTTATGTTCGTTTTATCACTCTCTATTAACTTTTAAAAGCTTGTGTATGAAATAATATTTTTTCTAAAATCTTTAGCTTTCCAACGGTATATCATACATATCTCTTATGTTCAAAAACGAAAAATTGCATTAAAAAAATATTTTTTCTGTTTTCTCCTTTAGTTGGGTATCGAATTTATTCAATTTATATATTTACCTGTTTTTCATCAGCCTTAACAAGACAATCTAGTTATTATTATTGAATCTACAAAATTAAAGGTACTTTAGGGGAAGAAAATTTAAAATATCGGCATTTAAGCCCTGTCAGACCATTTTTATCCAAATAAAATCTACATGATATTAAAGCCCATTAAATTTTACATCGATATAGCGAGTTTAATCAAAATCGTCGGAACCGTTTTCGAGAAAATCGAAAAAAGGTGCAAAATGCATGGTATAAAGTGGCTCTTCTGGTAAGCTCATTATGATGAAAAAAGTTTTGTCCCGTCTCGGGCGTATAGTTGTCTTAAATATGAAATTTCTGTTTCATAGAACTTATCGTTTCCGCCCGAGAGTTACCACTATCACACACACACACACAGACCTTTTTGCGGGACTTGGTTATTTGCGGGACTCAGGGGATCCTAAAACGTGTATTTCCGTTGAAAACTGGAATTCGAAAATTTTCACGGTTGCAATACTTCCCCTTACTATATATAGTAAGTGAAAGTAATGAAATACTCCCATCATCATTCTAGTTTTTTTTTTTTGGTTCTTAAATATGCAAAATTACCAAGTGAATATTTTTTGAAAGAAAACGTTGTTTTAACACTTGAGAGAATTTTATAACTCCGGAACCAACTTAGTTTCAAAGACCAAATTTATATCACTTAAACATATCGTATAGATAAGTCATTTGTATTATAAGTGTTAGTTTCATAATTTTTCACTGAGTCCCTTTTGAGATATTTCCGTGTAAACATCGCGAAAAAAACAGTTTTTGCCAATTTTGAAAATTCGCATACCGAAAAGAACTTTGTTCTCAAGATCAAAATTTTTACTGCAAGTAGGACTATGACTAAGCTATATAAAAATAAAACAATTAATAGTGAGTCTCTTTTCATTTATATAATTTTATCTCGTTAAAAATATCGTTTTTATTAATTTTCGAGAATTTTTTAAACAATTTTCTTCACTATTTAGGTAATAAGTTGTGGGGACAAAAAATAGCACGTTGAGCATGTCTTTATCATACTGTTAGTTTTTGTTGTGGTTTTATATATATATAAAAAATACAGGAATTAGAAACGTTTTCATATCACATGTTTTCACCCGCGAAGCTTAAAATGGCTGCAACATTAAAAGTATTGGCTAGAAAAAAAATGTATTTATGGTTTTACATTCACGAAAGGATAGAGCATAACTGGTCAAAAAATCACGAAAATAAAAAATAAGATCTGGACGATTTCGAATGGATGATCATTATGAAAAAACTTGTATATTAAATAGTTGACCGTGTGATAAAGATAAGGGAGCGATGATTCGGGTCTAGGTCCAAGAGGATTAGAAAGAGTGAAAAACTATTTATTAGCCAACATTTCGACTCACGTCGCTGGTCTTCATCATGGCTTCTATGTTAAAGAATTAATACTCAGCGTTATTCAACGGAGAAGTTTTGATAAAGACCCGCATCGTGTATCGAAACCTTGGTTTATAAATATATTTTTATTATAGGTGTTTATACTTGGACGTGGCCCAGTAATGCCCTGATGGCTCACAAGCTTGAGCCGAAACGTCGGTAAAATTAAAATATTTAAAAAAATACTGACTCCTGATTATTTCCACCTATAATAGTTTTTATAGTCGACTATACATCCTCAATAAACATATTTTCATTTGACTGCTTAACGTTTTGGGAAATTTTCTCATCTTTCATTTGGTACCACTTGTTTTTCTTTGCGTGGATACATGCTGTTTTGATTAAATTACATGCATGCATGTATTTTATTAAATTAGCCTTTGAATGATGATCTGTAATGATCGATATGATGTATAGCTCCTAAATTACTAAAATAAAAAGTCGTACCAATCAGGAAATCTAGAATATTAGATATTACAGTAAAAAAGAGATATTTTTTTTGTTTCTCGGCCGCCAATTTCAAACAAAACATTTTTTGTTTATTTCGAGTTTCTTGGATCATTGGTTGTTTTAGAATAAAAGACAAAAAAGACTAGTCTGAAACGTATTGCCTTTGTATTGTCTCTAAAAAATGGGTTTACTCGTTATCTTTTAGGCATCTTCTTTTATTGTAGGTAAATGAGGAAACAAAATAATTATTATACAGGGTGTTTCATGAATGTCTCGTCATATTGTGACAGCAGGTGCTAGACCAAAATGAAACAAATAAGTTCATATGACCTATAGTTCGATTCTCAACGGTTAGAGAGAAAATCCTATTTTGAGTGTTTTGCTGTTATCCATGGTTTTCATTAAAAAAAAATCAAATATATCTACTTGCTGCGTACGCTCAGGAAAATAAGTGGTACGAAATGAAAGGAGAGATAATTTCCTAGGAGGTCTAGAATTCAAATCATCATCACACCATTTCCTAGGAGGTCTAGAATTCAAATCATCATCACACCATTCAAAGGCTAATTTAACAGAATACATACGAGCAATCATTCTACATATAAGCATAAATATGAAATGGACTAATATTAAGAAAAATATACTAATAATTTTGCGTTGGACCCAAACTAAAGCGAAAAAAAAAATATCTTGCTGTCATAGGGACTGCCGGTAGAAGTGAAAACTTAAAACTCTCAAATATATTTGTCTAATTTCTACATCATGTGGTATTTCATGTAATAATTCTCTCACTTTTTACATAGCTTTTTATTAATCGAAATACACAGTATGTACAAAGTAATTTAATGAATAATAGTTACAATACCCTTATTGAAGATGTATGGTCGACTTTTCAAGTTCTCATAGGTTGAAATAATCGGGAGTCAGTCTTGTGAAATATTTTTTTAATTTTGCTGACTTTTCGGCTCAAACATGAGAGCCTAAACGTTGACGAAATTTGGCAAATAGGTATTCCAGTTCTACCAATCCAGAAGTACCAGCTGTCTCTAGTGTCTTCATTAGTCACCATAAATAAACCTTCAATCTTCGTGACTCTTGTTAAAGCTATGTACCCGTATACTAATTCTCTAGGATGTTTGCGATCGTATTCATAGACAATAGAATTATAAGTACCTCCCTGATTGTAAGTACCTCTAGTAGTCATTGTTAAAGCAGAAATAAGTAGAAAATATTTTCGTTTTGTTGCTATAGTTTTCTTGTTATTAAGAGCTATGGATGATGTTTGAGGGTTAATAGGTACAGCGTTCATATTCATTATTTAACTTTATATACAGCAAGAGGTTACTTGTAAGTCATAGTTTATCTACGATATGTTTATTGATTTTATTAGCAACTGATTTTATTTAAATTAAATACTGCAATACCGATATTATAAATATCGATATTTTTATGCCGATTTCACATCGGAATCAATAACGTTCACGGAAATATCCTATCTCTAGTGGACAGGTATACACAGACGATGCGCATGAACGAGTCTAGAGCATGTTGCTAACATCACTATGGTTACGATTTTTTTTTTACCCCCCAAAGCTTTTACCCCTGCCAAAAATCGCATTACGCGCCTAAAGAGGTTTTCACTTCAAAAATATTTGATACAGTTTATAGTCGAAAAGCGAGGAAGGGCTGTTAACAAATTAATAAATATAACTGTTATTATTTGTTATTGAATAGAACAAGAAACTTTATTCTGGGACAATGTCCCTTAAGAATAACATTAATAAACAAAATAAAAAAATATTTTATTTGGCCAAAAACAATATATAACTACATTTAAATAACAAAAGAAAGAAGAAAAAAAATAAAAGTTCCTAGTAACCTCTCTATGTACATATTTGAGAAATAAATAAATAAGAATTAACATAAAATATAACTTTTACATTTCATTAAAGTAAATACACAAATCCCTTCACATAAATTGGCATAAAATTTAGACTGGAGAGAATGGAAGTATTAAAAGAGGTGTGAAAATAAAAGGTGTAAAAGAGTATGGAAGTATTAACAATTTGAGCGATGATAGGGGAGGAGCATTTCGGATGTTTGACGGGAGAGTATTCCATAAGGCAGTGGAACGGGCTAAAAAGGAGCAATAATATTTTTTGGTTCTATGGAAAGGAGTGTAGAGGTCGGACAGACGGGATCTTGATTCCCGGTGATGGGTTGAGGATTTAAATACCTGAAGGCTGTAGACATAAAATGGATGGTGGAATACATAATTTTGGTAAATAATAAAACATTGTGCTATAATTTGCAGCGGTTTTACTCAGCTTCTGTCTTGGTTTTGGTATATTGCTTGATTATTTATAAAGAAGGAGGTGGAATAAGCTACTTAGCTATTTACACTAAATAAACATTCACTAACCCTGGTCTACTGGGAAGCAGAAAGCTGAAATAAATCGAGTGAGATGTAAATGATTGAAGACAGGCTGTTTGTATTGAGGGAGGGCAGCACACAGGGGTGCTCAGTTTATTAGCTGTTAGCCTCTTCTTAAAACGGAAATAGTCCTTAGTAAGCAGCTACCATGTTTGGGGTGGTTGGCTAATGCTCTGTTTAAAATAGAATTTATTTCCTTCTTCCGAGCTCGTAAATTTATTAAGTTGTCATGAATTTACTTTTCCACGTTCTATAAACTTGAATTATTCTCGATTCAAGAAAAATAATCTATTTAGGATCAACATTATGGTTAAAAAAATATAAATAATGTAGTTGAGTGAGCGGTATTTTGAAAAACAAGAGGTTAGCATCTACATGAATGTTCAACTATATTGAGGATGTATTGTCGATTGTTGAAATTATCGTTGGTAAAAATATTTTATATACATCATGGTTCTTTAATACACCTCAGATTTTACTTTTTATACTTTTTTGTTAGAAATGTAGAACCAATATTGTACATTTTTTTGTTTTTTCTTAGTATAATTGAAAAAAAACAATTATAAATGCAAGCTGTAGTACCTATATTTAAAGGGGAAAACCGTTAGGGGTTTTTAAATCAATATTTATATTTATATTATTATTTATTATTATTTTTAACCACTATATTTAAGTCTAAAGTTTTCATTTCATACTTATCACCATCATATTATATATAATTATTTGTATCTATGATAATTATGTATATTTTTTATCATTGTCACTACATTCATATTTTTTTATTATCATATTGATATGTAACTCTTTTGATGTTCTAATACTGAAGCCCATCTGGACCTACGGACTTGAACTGTGGGGGACAGCTAAACGTTCTAACATCAAACGCATTCAATCCTTTCAATCCAAAGTCCTCCGTACAATAGTAAATGCTCCTTATTATGTCTCCAATTATACCTTGCACCACGACCTTAATGTTCCATTTATTTTAAGCCTAATTCCATCCAAATTTTCCAAATTCCACCAGAACCTCATTCATCATCCTAATCCTTTAGCTCAATCCCTATCCAGCTCCACTCATCCATACAACCCACCTAGAAGGTTGAAACGGCAGTGGCCCCGCGACCTTTTGTAAATATATTGGAGTTCTAGCACTGGCTAGATTCTCCACTCAATGTGATGTATGTATGAGTGTGTGTATGTGTATATAGGTATAAGTGAATTATTGACTTTTGTATTGATTCATTATTGTGTATATATTTTATTGTAATTTTATGTTGTGTAAATATTGTATGAATGTAGTATGTTTGATATCATTCAGCACTACTATTAATGTCCAAATTGGGACAGATTGTAAAATTTTCTCAATAAAAATTGTTATTGTTATTATTATTATTTGATGTTCTGATGTTTGTAGCCCTGATGATGGCTCACTAGTTTGAGCCGAAACGTCGAAAAAATTAAAATATTCAAAATAACGACTGACTCCCGATTATTTCTACCTACGGCTTCATCTAAATAGATACAGATAAAAATAATAATATTCCAAAGTCTGATTATATTTATACTTTAGAATATTATTAAAGTATCATCTACATCGACAGTTTGCAAAATAATAATACGATCTATCCTAATCAAGGGAAATAATAATAGAGGACAAAGAGCTCGTTAAAACCATATTTACGAAATATCTGGTGTGTGGAACACACAACTTCCACTTACCTCTATTGCTAAAATAAATTAAGAAGTCTTGAAATACAGTTTGAGAAGAAAATTATAAGATTAAAGAATAAATTACTTTGAATTTCGAAAGAAATATGTGTTTTATTAAATAAACTATTATTTACTACAATCAGTTGGTTTTATTGGCTTATTATCACACTCTATTAACGTTTAAAATTTTGTGTATAATATTTTTTCTAAGACCTTTAATATTCCAACGATATTTTATACACCTATATTACTATTCTTGTGGCAAAAATACAAAAATTGTCTTTAGAAAAATATATCTTTGCTCTTTTCTCCCTTAGTTTTGCATCGAATTCTTTCAACTTATATATTGTTTTTATCAATCCTAATAAGATGATATGGGTAATTGTTCTGAATCTATAAAATTCAAGGTACTTTAGAGGATGAAAATTTAAACCATCGGCATTTAAGACCTGTCAGAATATTTCAATTAAAATGAAACCTACATCATATTAAAGCCCATTAAATCGATATAGCGAGCTCAACAAAATCGTTAAAGCCGTTTTAAATAAGGCAAGGGTACATAATGTAAAAAGGTAGGGGACTTGGTTATGTTATGTGTTTGGACGCAGGGGACCCTAAAACGTGTGTTAAAAGGAATTCAACAATTTTCACTATTGCAATATATTATATACTATAAAGGATTATATATTTATAAATATTTCATATATACTTACTTATTAGCCATAAAAATGCTTAAACAACGGTTTTAAAATCAGGAAAGGATAGAGAACAACTGATAAGAGAATCATACAAATCTAAACTATTGAGAGGCACAGGAAGATTTGGAATAGTTTGTCCATCCCTTGTTTCCGGTGCGTTCCGAAATTGCAGACACATTGCGCCGTGTTACACACGTCCATTCTTAGAGCGATGGAAATGTATCTATAATTTAAACATATCTATACATGTGTATATATATATATATATATATATATATATATATATATATATATATATTTATATATATATATATATATATTATTTTTTTTTTTTTTTTTTTTTTTTTTTTACTTTCTTTAAATCCAGATCGGCTGCCTAAGCCATACGTTTTTTTGTTGTTTTTTTTTAACATAAAACAATAATTAGAATAATTTCTATAATTTTATTTAACAAGCATTACAAATTTACATTACCTACGCTAAATTTGCAACAAATATTTCAATCCATTATACCACGTACCACGTACGAAATAACATCGCGTTGTTACATACCATTACTATTCATCCTCATAATTAAACAATAATAAACAAAATTTTTATCGACTAGTGCCATAATAGTATGAGAGTGTTATATTCCAGATTATAAGGCATTGTTATCATTCTTTATTAGAGGGCTTTCTACCGCTTTTGTATCAATTTAACGTGTATATATATATATATATATATATATATATATATATATATATATATATATATATATATATATATTGATTGATCAGTTCTCGACTGTTGATAATTTAAGTTTGTGTTGTTCTTAGGTTTCAGTCAATAAATAAACAATTTTATCTATGCGACGTTTCGAGAATTTATTGTTCTCATAATCATGCCTTAACAGTGGAAAAAACAAACAAAAACAGAACATTAATATTATTATACAATAATTAATATATGATGTTATTGTTAGAGATATAAAAAAGAGTACATTGATATTATTATAAAATTACTTACAATTTTGGACAAAATAGTGTCTTAAGACAAATAGGGTCAAAAGACACTATTTTGTCCAAAATTGTAAGTAATTTTATAATAATATCTTTAATGTAAATCCTAATTTAAAATATCTATGTACCTACTGTATGATTATTCATTGTTCAATGTACTCTTTTTTATATCTCTAACAATAACATCATATATTAATTATTGTATAATAATATTAATGTTCTGTTTTTGTTTTTTTTTCCACTGTTAAGGCATGATTATGAGAACAATAAATTCTCGAAAAGCATAGATAAAATTGTTTATTTATTGACTGAAACCTAAGAACAACACAAACTTATTTATATATATATATATATATATATATATATAATTTTTTTTTTTTTTTTTTTTTATTAATTTCTTTAAATCCAGATCGGCTGCTTACAATTTTACAATACAATCTACATTAATTTTTCATCTATCTATTATAGAATGGGATGAAAACCCAGTTATGTTAAAAACTATTCAAAATAAATTATTGGGTTGTAAAATAAGTTCATAGCGATTTTAAAGGTGATTTAAATAAAAGCTTCAGATTCTTGTAAATAAATTATATGTGACCCATTTTGATTTATTACATGTTGTCATCTTTCAGGTAATTTTTGTAATTCGGCCATCGTCAACAGTTAAAGGACGACCTGAGCATTTCGCCTCTTCTAAGTCAAAATTTCCGGTTCTGAACCACAAACCACTTACGGACAGCGCTTTCTCCTAAGGCATCATCACCATATACTCCAAAGTTCGTTAACTGTCTCAGCAGTGGATTTTCCTTTTCGGGAATAAAAAGTCATTAAATGAAGAAAATAATTTCTTTCTTCTTTCATTCATTCAAGCAAAACAACACTTAAAATAAGGAATCTCTGTTGAAAATGATGCATAAAAGCACCTTAATTAATTCTTTTGTTAGAATATGATGACCAAGTAAACATTATTTTATAAACACAGAAAGAATTAAATTGAAATATTGAAGAACTCTAGAAACTTATTTTACAACCCAATACATACCTTGCAACAATTTCTTGGAAAAATTTACTTCAACTCTACAGGAGTCGGAACGCTATTGCAAATGGTTACTACAATGATTACAAAGACGTATTTTATCCCACGATCACTGGATTGGCGAAAATAATAGAATAAAACGTAAGCTTCCTCCTTCCTGCCTCTTACGGTACCATCTCTCAGCGAAGGCAGTAGGTAAATCTATTTCGGTCCAAAATGAGGAGTTCTGGAGACTAATAGAGACGTCGACGGCACGTGGCCACTAAGTGGAGTTCTCTTAAGTGTTCCAAAACGTAAACAACAGGTGTGCGGAAGTACGATGTGGCGTCTACTGGCTGCCCGGCGTAGCGGGTCAGTAACGTTTGCGCAGCGGGGGAGGATACGGGGTGTAGTTTATGTCGGGGCTCATTGTTGGCTGGAGGGAGCTCCCAGGCTGCTGCCTGTCATGTCGGATCGCTAGTTATGATGAATGCTGAAGGATATAGTACCAATACAGAGCATTGGAAAAAATATTAATCAATATCTACATGATTTAGAAAATATAAAGCATTACTATAGAAACTATATAAGCTCTAGTTTAAATAAAACAGAACTGATTTGTCAAAACATAGAGAGGAAACGGTTAATTATCTAGTTGGGTATATTTCAGATTGTAATATTTCATACAAAGCATCGTCATATTCAATAAATACTAAATATATCCAAAAAAGTTTTTTTTTTTTTTTTATCAAAGTAAAATTACACGAAATTTATAGTCTAAAATTAAAAAACAATAAAAAAAGAACTAATACTGAAAACCGTACCTAAACATCGAACTACATTTCCTAAATATTATATAATTGGCATCCTTAATGTTTTTCTCTAATAATTAGTATATTACTAAATAATTTTTAATGATTTTGGTACAAATGTTGAATAGCCAAAACTTCGAATACTTTTATTTTCTTCTCCCTTCATTAATAATTCATGGCGGTCAACAGTTATGTGACAATCAGCTCTTGGGCTAAAAAAAATTAAAAAACTAATAATAAGCCAAAAATGAGAAAAGGCAGTACCCAACAGCACGTCCACTCTCCAAGTTTCAATATTTGTATTGAAAACTACAAAAAAAAAAAAAAAAAAAAAAAAAAGGCAAAAATGATCGTTAGTAGCAGAATTAATAATGAATGTCAGCAAATTATCGAGTAAACATAACTTAAATGTAGCATGTTTGAAAAAAAAATAACTTTTAAGAATACCAAGAAAATAGAAAAAAAAATTAGCTAAATTAGTCTATGAAAAAGAAAAGGAAAGTAGCACAAATAACATGTTATTTTTTTAATAAAACGTTAGAATTTCATAAGTTATGTGTGTCTAATGAAATACTATGTCTAATAAATGATATTTCCTCCATCATCTTTTAGTTAGAGACCCAAAAAATACAATACAGATGATTGCAACCCAAACCTTTTGTCTTTTCCATTCTAAAAAAAAAAAATATATATATATCTAACTTTATGTTTAACTAAATTATCGCAAGCATCGTTATCCAGAGAAATCGTTTTCAAGATTTTTTTTTTAAACGGTTCAAAGTGAATTTACTTAGTATCTCATTGTCATTGAAATGTTTTTCAATTGTCCACCTCACCAAAGGATCTGTAGCATTTTGACAATCTCAAGTTTGAAAGTCAATAGAGGTGTTGGAAATCTTACTCAAAACCGAGGAAAGTGGTAGAAACAATCCCCTAAAAGACTTAGTTGTTTGACAGTATAAAAATACGAATAAAATAAAACTATATGATGTAAAAAATATAAAATTTATTTTTTAACATTTTTCATTAAAAATTTCAATTCTTAAAAAAAATCTGGTGCTGGCAACAAACGACTTTCACTTACCTCCGTGGTTAAAATCGATAAAAGAATTTTAAAATACAGTTCAACATAAATATTAGTGAAACTAAAATAGTTGTCCTAAATATGAAATTTCAATTTCATAGGACTTTTCGTTTACGTTCTGGAGTTACCATACACACACAGAGACCATTTTGCCGGACTTGTTCATTTGGACTCAAAGGACCCTAAACCGTGTATTTCCGTTGAAAACTGGAATTCGAAAATTTTCACGATCGCAATACTTTCCCTCACTATATATTTCATATATAGGTAAGTGAAGGGAAATCATAATTAAAATGAAGAATACTGAAGCTTGCCACACATCAAGGAGTTAAGGAAAATTCTTATGCGAATAAAATCATCAACATCATATTTTTTTTCAAATACTATTTTAAAACTTGATGGAGTACAGTGGAAGGCCCTCCTCACCAGTTATATGACTTTCTGTTAGGGACGAGAAAGTTGCTACGAAGGGAGTGATTTATCGTACGAGTTTTGATGGAAAATTAATGGAGAGGTAATTGATCGTAGGTTGATTGATATTCCAAATCAGGATGGAACAGATTGTAGGAGAAAAATGGTTATAAATGTGAAGATGAAGAAGGGTGACTCGGCTCATTTTAATTCTGGAATGTTACTGTTTAGGCTATGAACGGATCTTATAAAATAATATATAAGTAATAAATTGCTATAATCAAAAGTAATCAACTACGAAGATCATGAAGATTTAATTTTAGCTTGGTGAATATCAAATTTACCTGATATTTCACTTTGTTTCTCTACGTGACTAGGAAGACCTAAGAGTTGTCATCAAATACAAATATCAAAGAAAACCAAAATTTGTTCATTACCAGTGTTACCTACAGTTACAATAGAAATCCTCATGAATTTTTCATTATTTTTTCAAACCCAATCAGCAACTGAAATATAAAAGCTTACTGATTATTTTTGAAATAGAATTAAACTGATCATATTATTTTACTAATATTAACGACTTCAAACGTTATTATAATGTGGTCAATTAATTCAAATAAATAAAATTAAAGCTACTCTCGAAAAGCGCTGAAATTGTGTATATTAAGCCCTAGTAATTTGCATATTAACCTATTAGTGGACTTTTTTAATTGGAGTAGACGTAATCTAAATTTTTTTTTTTTTTTCAACTTGGAACTTGGATTACAATTTTTTTACTTACTTTTTATTTTTAAACTAAAATAAAAACAACCCAGTTAAATTTAAAATTAAAATTTCATTAAGTTCCGCTGGAAGGACCTATTTTATAAAAAATCTTATATTATAGAAATATCACTATCTATAAGAATCACATAAGTTTGAGTTCATTTATTGACTCACCGTTATCTTCGACAACTACATTATTTATTATTTCTGAATAATCAAATTATGGTATTGCAATTTATATACTAAATAGTGTATGCAGTTAATATAGAATGGTATACCAATATAACCAATTTAATCAAAATCGTTTTAGCATTTTTCGAGATGTACTTATTCTTATATATTTATTTTCTTCCTCTCTGGTATTGAAACTTTGTCTCCTCCCGAATAAAAGTCAAGAAAAAGTAGTAAAAAGTTTTTACTCATTTAAAAATTTTCCTGACAATTCTGCAGGTATCCAGCAGAACTGCTTTCTGAGCTAATTTTAGATTCCTTAGGTATAGTCCAAGGTATATTTATACCAAATAACAACAATAATAATATTAAAATTTAACAACAATAATATTACGATTTTGATATTAGGTATATTTATTCTGTTAATTCAGTCGGGGGAGCGACCCTAGGGTATGGAGACCGTCCTGGGGCAAACCCAGCCTCTATAAAGTGGGTACCCAAATTAATTGGGGAAAAACCTGGCGGCTGAGCGCGATTAAGGCCTAATCGCCGTTGGCCTAGAAAGAGTACGAATCTCTATATGTACTGAGCCCAAGACCCTTCATGGGTTGTAGTGGTACAGGTTTTTTTTTTTTTTTTTTTTTTTTTTTTTTTTAGGTATAGTCCAAGCCCTTCTGTGCCCTCCTTCGTGTTTTTAGGATTAGACCATTTGAAGAGAGAACAATTGGAGTTGTTACTTGTTCTAAGCGGTAAAGCGATTTTAGTTCTAGAGAGAGTTCATGGTATTTTTGGATTGTTCAGCTCTAGTGCTTAATAGATTGGAGTCACTTGGGACAGGTATATCGATGATTCTGGACATTTTGTTGGTTTTATCCAACACCAAAATATCCGGACGATTATGCAGCACGTAACGTCTTTATTTATTATTTATGAATTATAAAATTGTGGTATATTTATTATTATGTTCTTTATTCCAAAGAATAAAGTGGCACTTTTTTGTAAAATCATATCTATCACGAATATGTAATTTCAGTTTTGTACATCTTTTGGTTTTTGAAAATAGGCTAACCAAAAACATAGGTACACGCACCACACCTTTTTTAAATGCCATTTATTTGAATTTAGAACCTTAAAACGTATTTACATTGGAATAGTTGCCCTTACTATATATTCCATAAACAAAAAAAGGAAAGTAAAAATAAACACAATTTTTTCTCCATTCATGGCATATCAACAGGAATATTGATTACTCAATAGTAACTTTTATAGATATTGGAATAAAATTTATCGATCTAATAAAGTATCTATAGATAGTGCACTGATTTTCACTTTCTCCTTAACCCAAAGAATTTACCGATATTAAGAATGAAATATGTTTCTAGAGAAATACCTACGAAGATATTCCATACTTGCGATGCCAACAGCGTCTTGCCTTTAAGTAGCTAACGAGTAAATTAGAATGGATAATTATTGCAATTGCTTTAATGCTTTAGCATTCCTTTCGAAGCAGGTTCATTAGGGTTCAAATGACAGTCTGTTTAGAGATTATATTTTATCTTGAGTTTAAAAAAAGGTCGATCTTGAAACTATAAAATATTTACCCTTCCTTAGGTGGCCCTTTCATACAAACGGATTCTTCTTATTTATTTTTTTTTTTTTATGTTTCAGAGAATTTGAATTGACCATCTGCCAATATTAATTAGTGAGGGAAAACAAACCCCTTTATATTTATATATTTAAAAATAAAAACTCAGTTGCACAAAATATTCTAGTGACATTTTTTCTATTCATTAAAAACCTTTCTATTCATTCTATCTAATAAATAAATTAGAAAATACACAGTTTATTTATTTTTATTCGTGACAAAATGAATACTTTGATATGTGTAAATTACATATATATACGTTAAGTTATTTAGTAATTTATAAAAATGTTATTATCAAATATAGGAAATAAGGAAAAGAAAGGTAAGATTTTTTTTTTTTTAAGAAACTATGAAATAATATGGATTATCATAGACATAATTATACTGAAATAAATCATGTTATACAAGTAATAACCAGAGAATAATTATCTATACATTAGGGATATAAATATTTTTATCGCATTACATCAGACTGTAAATATACCTTACAGTGATAATTGAAGTTCAATTAAGTGATAATTGAAGGTCAGGGCAGCTGCGTTTAATATCAATACAGTAATTAAAAAAAAGAAAACATCAATCAACTTTGTTAAAAATACATCGTATGATCCTCATGAATGCTATGTAACTTTTGGTCACATGACAGATAAAACGTTTGGGTACCTTTAATACCGACATTTCTTTTGGCTGGGAATATGTAACTTTCGTCGTGTTACGTTTTTTCCGCCCTCAGTTTGACAAGCTGTAGTTCTGTTGGGGTTGCACGGATTTGACGAATTACGCTTAGCAGAAATTTAATAAATAAATTCCTTATTATCCTGGGACATGTCCGGTTTGAATAAAATATACAGAATGTATAAAATATGCTTTGGGGATTTAGACTAAATTAAACACATATGAACAAGTTACCAATTAATGATATAAAATAGAATTTTCAAATGAGAACAAAAAACAACAACAAAATAAATGAAAAGCTTATTTATAATTCTATTGAGCCTGGATATTCATTAAGTGATTAAATATAAGGGATTTGAAGGTAGAAAGAGAGTTGGCATGACGGATGGAAGAAGGGATAGAATTCCATATGTCTGAGGATCGAATGAGAAATGATCTGTCAGATATGCAGTTCGGTGGGCCGTACTGTATAAATCTGAAGGCCTGGAGCGTGAACAACGGGGATATATGATTTTAAAAGTAACCAGCTGATATCAACGCTTAGGTGTTAGGTTCATCGTTGCATGCCTTAGTATTTTTGTAGCGAATTTCAAAAAAATTGGTCCAGTAGTTTCGGAGAAATGTCGCAGACGGCGGACAAACGGATTTTTAAAATTCTTTATTCTTGTTCTACGTATCTTGAAACATGAGCCCTCAAATTTTTAGTGGGGGGTAATTTTTTTTTTTAGTCGATTACAAAGGTTCGTTATGGAAAATAATAAATCAAAAATCGATTATCAAAAATAGTATGATAAAATGGTTGAAATACAACTTTTTATGAAGACAAGAGATCACTTAAAGAGCATTTACAGGTCCTCAGGGCAGCAGAGCGACCCCCTCCATTGATGGGCCTCTGGTGACAGCTACAAGAAGACATCCTGAGAGGACACAAAGGACAGTAGCTGACCAAGGAGGACCACACTGCGAGGGTCGGTGTGGCTAATGATGACCGACAAGCCTCCATTGAGCCAACCCATTCATCGGAGGAAGTATCTTTATTTCCACGGCCGAGGGAATAATAGCTCTACACGTGCAGCCCCTCCGGACCTACCTCGCCACTCATTTACAGTTCTCCCCAGCTGCCCTCTCGCCATCGTCATAATAGATATTTATTTACATTCTCCATTCCGTAGAATCGATTTTCGAGATACAGCTTTCATTCCCAGAACTCCAAAAGTTCCACTTTTAATACCTGGGTCGATCACTTTATTTGAAAAATCACTTAATTATAAACGAATAAATCAAATGCAATTAATATATGTATATTAAGTTAGTGTACACTTCTGTCCAGACATTGATTATATTTTATATCGGAGAAAAGTGTTTAAATGTTTAATAATAGACACAGTTAAAAGATTTGATCAGGCGTCTCGTAAGGAAAGAAAGCGACGAGCAAGAAACCCTGATACAAATAATCAATATAGTTCGTGATATCCCTGTGACAACAAAGTTGAAAATTCAAAAAGTGTAGTAGAGGAATTCGGAACAGTAAGAGTTTTCTTGAGAACATTGTTTCCAAATAGAAAATATGTAACAGATTATTTGGGAACGAACAAACTGCGCTGTGCATGTTAATTTTCACATTCTTATCTACTCATTAACCCTTTTAGTGCCGGACGGCTATACATCATGGTTTGCTACACGTGTAATAGCCCCTTATTCTTCGCATTGAGAGATAACTTTATCTCTTAATAAATTTATGAATTATCTAATTTTATTGTATTGACCAAATTTCTTTGACAAAGAAGGTTTGGTTCTGTATGCATTAAATGGGTAACATTCTAAAGCGGAGTGTGCTGAGACTCTGTTTACGCGGAGCGATAAGATGGACACTCGGCACCAGACACTCTTCTAGTTCCAAAGTCGAACTGTTTATGATAGATAGAACTCAATTTTCACATCATTTATAACTGCGTTATTTATATTATTTTCAATTGGCATTAGAGAATCATTATCATTGCTTTATTCTCCATTTCGTCCCGAATACGTGGCATTATTAAGCATGTAAATATCATTTGTAGTTTTGTTTTTATACGAGTTTGTTAAAATAGTTATATTTGTCAAATTCAGCTGATTATCTTCGCATAGGAACTTGTTTTTCGTCCGGCACTAATAGGGTCAAGAGAAGGTGAACCTGCAATGTGTGATAACAGACATATCTTTAGGGAGATATCTAATAAAACCCTGTCGTAAAAGCGGTCACGAAAATATTTGAAACATTAAAACTGCTACTAATGCTCAAAAAAGAGTGAAGGATAATGAATGATTAGGTTAAAGGCAACTAAATAAAAATTAATAAACAAATTGTTAGTGAAATCTATAATTGGTATAGAATTTTCACAAGTTGGTAGTACCGCTGCATTTGAAAGCACGTGCGAAACATTCGGAATAGCACTCAATCTTAATCTTATTCAATTATTTATTTAATGAGAAATAAGCTTTTATCTATCACCGAGACAACTAAATCCCATCAAAATGTAACTTGATTGTTGATAAGAAAAATCAGAAGAACTCAGAATTATTTACGACATTAAGATAATAAGATTACAACTTTCCATTTTTCTCCTAATACATCAAACATTTTTTGAAACATGCTTGAAGCATTGTTTATCTTTCGAACAGACTTTATAATATTATAACTGAACAGACTTATAATATTATGTTCAAAATGTGTGTTTTTCTGAACCACGGCCATTCTTCTCTTCATGACTCAAGAATAAGATATTGTAGTGTACTTAGTTATCTTGATGTTGATTTCTCAAGGTTCCCATCAGCATCCCAGAGAGCAGAAGTGCTTTACTGTGAGGGAAGGTTAGAGCAATATCGTGGCTCGACACTGAATGTTTGACTAAATGAGAATGTCGACGATATCAAATGAACCTAAGCCAAACCATGGAGAGTACTGGTGGAGAAGAAATGAGCAGTGATTCAACCGAAAATAAATAGAAAGTATCCAAGATGACGATGTGGAGGTGAATTCAAGGCTACAGAATTCTTGTTTTCAGATATTTCTATTTCAGAGATTCAAAAATTCTATTGAGGGTTCAAATTACGCTGAAAAACTTTCGAAAAAAGTATGTCTGATTTTAAAACCGTGGTATGGCACCGAATGATGGAAAATCAAGATTCTTATTAGATGGAAAAAGTATTTTCAGGGACTACTTTCTCTGGATGCTGCTAATGATAACTTAACTGAAGTACTGGAAAGAGGGACATTCGAAGACATGGAAACAACATATGAAGACGAAGCTTATAATAATAAACCATTGTGTAATATTACTTCTCAAAGCAACTAATTCCAAATCCTTCTTTTTCCCCTCTATTGACATCGTAGTCAATTAAGAATAGTCGGACTTATCCTGCGTTAAGTTCTCATCGAAGATAAGGTCATGACGAAATTGAGGAGATGGAAAGAGTTTTAAAAGGACCTCTTGCCCCCCTTTAGATAACGGTGGCTATTAGGATAATTGGCGAAACCAGAAGAGGCCGTTCATAAATTAATTAAAGGAATTGTGTTATTTAAATTGGTACAATTGTAACTAATTAGTGAGGGTTTGTTCGGGCGCCATGTTCACGGTCCTACTCAATGGCAACGGTCCAGCAAGTCTTTAAGATCATCAATATTAGCAGTACAGGTTTGAGAATTTTAAATTTAATTGTTCCAATCATGAATGATAATCATGATATTACATTCGAATTCTCCAGGCACATACATGCCAGTTCCCTGCAAGAGCTAAACACTTTTAGTTGTCTGCTATTTACTGTAGTAGTGGTCCTTTACTTTGGACTCCTCAGAAGACAAAGATCGGCTATTTACGATCACTAAAACAAAAAGTACTCAAAAACTTTCCAATATTTTTATACATAAATGAATAAAGCGAAGTCTATTCGAACTTAAGACTTTCGATTGAGTACGATACGGATCAACCACACCATCGGATTCATTACATTTGCTTTTAACCTAAAACTCTTAGCCACTTGAGGTGAGTTTGCATTTGCTAGTTTAATCAGTCCATTTTCCATTACTATCCACCGAATTATATCCTAATCCAATAAGTCTCCTCAAATTTTACAGAGATTGCTGTAAATCATTGATGTATACATCATTAATGTATCAGGCAATTTTTGGTCTAATTGTAATTCGAACACATGTGCAGTTATTGTGTCTTGTCCGAGGCCTATAAGTCGATCTGGTTGCGTCTTGGACAAATGGTTTTCTTTCAATGATAACCATCACCGCCAGGCATTCCTTGACCATGATACTGCCAGGAAAAGGAAAAGACAGAATGAAGATAAAAGGAGAGGACACGGGAGCCTGTGGTAGAGGTGTGAAAAGCCGAGCAAGATGAATGGGCGGACCTCCCATTGAAAAGGAGCTATAAACCTATACCTGGGGGACCTACACTTTAGAGGGCCGATGTAAATCTGTGCTTCCCTACTTCACACCAACCTTCGACATTATACCCACCGGATACACTCCACCTTTTGTATCCACCTTATCCAACACTCAGAACAAAGATTTATGGAATGGCAAAGATGAGCGTGGGAAGTAACTTCTCAGCGCTAGAACAACGTCTGAGTAATAGTCTAACAGTCAACGATGACTATTCAGCTAAATAAAACAAATTAATGCCACTCAGGTTTATATGTAATTGCTCTTGTTTAAGAACAATATTTTAAACCTAAAGAGCCTCTAAACCTATGACGATCTGATTCAGAATTAGCGATAAGGGACAATAATAATGAAGGTTATGTGCATCATAACTAAATGAAGTATGTAACGCAAGCTGTAGTATCTATAAAAACTAAATACATTTGTTTAAATTAATTTAAGAAACAATAAGTATAAACATATAGATTAAGTGTATTAAATGGAATTCTCACACTAGACTGAAAAGACAAGAAATTGTTCGCCGCTTTCGGTTACTTCAACACTTACTAGACGCTCTAACCTTCCACTTGACTACAAAAGACTCATTTACATGACCATCATAAGACCTATCTGGACTTACGAAGTTGAGCTTTTGGGCTCCACTAAACCATCAAATTCTTCCCGTCTTCAATCCTTATAATCCAAAAACCTTCGAAAAATCCTCAACGCTCCTTACTTTGTAACGAATAAGCTCATCCATAAAGACCTTAATATTACCTTAATATGTAGCTGATTTGGCCCGAACCAGGTATCAATCCTTTTATGACAAACTCCACTCCCACTCTGACCCTTAGTTTCAACCCTCGCTTCCTCTTCCATTCCTTACAATCCTCCGAGGCGTCTGAAAAGAAGATGGCCTCGAGACCTTCTAGTTTAGAATATTTTTAGAGTGCTACCGAAGGGTAGCTTCTCTAAATGTCTTGTTCATGTCTATTTCCTTTAACCTATTTACTATGTGTTGTGATGTGTTGTACGATACAGTTGTAAATATCAATAAATATATTTTTACTTTTTTTAAATGTATTAACAAATCAAATTAGATTATCCCGATAATGGAAACAAATTTAAAATCTTCATGTTCATAGTCGTTTCCTCGTCATTTTTACTTAGAATCCTTTAGAAGCCCGAAGCATGTCTAATGAAACGTTGTATTGAACAATTTATGATAGAGTCGAAACCAGAAAACAACTAAGATATAGTCCATTGAAGCCTTAAGGAGAATTTAAAAATCAGATCTCTAACAAAAGTAGTGCACCGACATGATCCGGACCATCTTTCCAATGGTCTACTATTAATAGTTGTAATTCTTAAAAAGTACATATTAGCCGATCAGTAGTTTAGATGGAAATGATCCATGTCCTTCCTGAATGACTTTTTAAATGTCCTTTTCGAAAATTTTGATTATTGTTGATATTATTTTCCTTATTAGATAGTGTATTTAGCAATTGTATGATATTCTGTTATAAAAAATACCGTAAAGTGTTACATCACACATCACAGGCTCACTCAAATTTAACTTGCTTGATTGTATTTTATCATAGTGACTGTTACGTAAGTGTAAATTTGTTTCTTGTAACACTGAATTCAGAATATTAATTATATCAGAAACAGATAAATGATTAAGGTTGTATATATTTTATATGAGTTACTACCTTCTGTAATACGAGTTGATTCAACACTATACTATTCAGATTTCACGAATCAATCGATTCGAGAAAAAAATAAGAAAAAGCCCAGAACAGCAATATATCAGAAGTTTTATTTTTCACTAAGCGGAACGACTCAATTGCCAACACTTCAGTTATAATTCCAGTTTTATTATTTATTCAGTAGTAACCCCAAGAAGAAAGCTGCAGACTATTTTAGCAGCTTGTTGCTCAATATAATATATTATTCTGTGGATGTTGGATGATCTTCCGCGATAGCTAGTTCGATCTTCGATCTTCGATCTTGGAATACAGAATCCAATTTTGATGTATCAACTTTTAACTTGCAGAACTCACTTTGATTGAAGTAATCCACCAGCGATGACCAGCCAAAGAATCGAGTGAGCCATTCAGTGAAATATTTCAAAAAAATATTCAATACTATCCATAATAGAATGGATTCTGGGACGGCATTTAAAATAAACGAGACTAATGAATGAAATCTTGAATGTGTCACCATCCCTGATGGGTCTAATTATTCTTCGGACGATCTTTCTTTCGAAGATGAGGATTTCTTCTTCTCTGGCTTTTGTAAGAGCCCACGTTTCGGAAGCTTACATGAGGACTGGGCGGATTAGTGTTTTGTAAAGTAGGGTCTTTGTTCTCGTATTAATAAATTGGCTTCCAAGGAGTTTTCTGAAACCAAAATCGCTCCTGTTGGTATTTAACAAATCTTTTATTTACATCTGGTGCAATATTATTATCAGAGATAATAATTGACCATAGAAAAGACGCTAGACCTTGGCCCTAGAAACTGGTCAACCTTCTGAAATTTGAAGGGACCAAACGTAACGAACCCTACCACTGGAAGTGCTTCTTTGGTGCAATGTGTACGCATATCTTGAGCAGCATGCGTAAGGTCGAGGAAAGCTTTCTCTAATGCACTGAGAGACCTAGCAACAATATCTATGCCGCCCACTATATGCTAACAACTATCGAATATTCGAACACCGGAAAACACGGCTTAGAGTCTCCTGAGTACAAATGACCTAGTTCCTTTAAAAGGTCTGTGTCTGTGTGTGTGGTAAGTCTAGCACAAAAACGATAAGTCGTACGAAACTGAAATTGCATACATAAAACAACTGTACACTCGAGATGTTACAGGAACTTTTTCACTAAAGTCGGCTGACCGGAAGATGTACTTTATACCATGCATTTTGCACCTTTTTACGATTTTCTCAAAAACGGCTTGACGATTTAGATTAAACCCGCAGTATGAATGTAAAATTTAATGGGCTTTAATTTGACGTAGGTTTCATACGGATTGATTCAGGGCTTAAATGCCAGTATTAAATTTTTTTTTAAATAATTAGCTATTAAAAATTATTTTGGTTATATAATGAGTGATAGTAGAATCGAATAACCTCTTACTACGATTTATGTTGAAAATACAAAAGGTCACAGTGCAAAAAGAGGATTAAATTGTATCGTAGCTTGCTCAGAATACAGTAACAGTTGCTTAACTAATTCACCATTTATGAGCGAAATAAATTGAGACGTTGATTTCCAAAAGGTACTAAAGCACATTTTTTGCGAAATTGATATTTTGACATATTTATATTCTCCTCATGTAGTTTTATCGAAATCTTAAATTTGATTGTATTTAATGAACACTCATGTCCTTTAATAACGTGATTTAGAAATGCTATTGATTTCTTAAGATACTTATTACACATTTAGTTTCATTCCAAATCATAACAGAACATTTCATTTCATAACTTTAATATGGTTTTATTAATATAGTAAAGAAATAATTCTAGATTTTAATGCGAAAAGAATCAAATTAGCTAGTTTAATAATATAGTAATGAGAGATTTTCGCGCATCCTGTAAAATTCCCCAGAGTGGATATAGTACCTTTTGGAAATCAACGTCTCAATTGATGGTGACGATCATAATATATATGAGGTAATGTAAATGTATTTTTTACCCAATTTAAAATTTTTAAAAAACAAAAAAATCACGCATTTTATTTGTTAGTTAAGAATACTTTCTTAACATTTCTTCAGTATCTTAGGCTTTGCATGTATACAATATTGAGCAGCTCACCTTATCATTAAAATTGTTGTTTTTAATTTGTTATATTCACCTTAGCAAATATAAATTAACATACAAATTCCATATTATATAAAAATCATTACTCAAAGGTTGGTTTTCAATCATACTATTATAATTTTTAATTTAATAATTATAAAAAATTAATGCAATTTAGACCGGCAAATTTTGATGGGTGGACATTTTCATTGATGCTTTAAGAAAACAATCGAAAAGGTTTCACAAAATTCTATTTATTGGAACCGGGTTCTGAGTTGTTTCCATTTTTAGCTCCTACTAGCTACACTTCAGCGCTCCACTAAAATAAATGAGACCTCAATGAACTGTCCAAAAGAAATTATTTCATAAACCGTAGTCCAATTTGTCCATAAACCATTTTCATAGTTTAACGCTTTTGTGTTAACACATAAGTCATAATAAGTGACGACTTGTTACAGAAAGCTATGAAGTCCTGACAATAAAGTAAATTATTACTTACAATGAAGCAAAATGATGCCTTCATAATTTATTATTTCCCTTTCTCTTAGCGATTGTAACAATGAGCTAATCTATTATTTTTTAAATATTTTGTATAAGATTATTTATTTATTTATTTATTACCCTCCCCTGCCTTGAGACAATACGGGTATTGCTGCTGTGGGAAGTACCATAGATACAACCCACAACTGCTATGAAACTAATCAAACAGCATGGGTCTTCGGATGTTCAGTGGCCTTCTACATTCTTCTCTCCTACCTCAAGTTGAAGTGGCTTGGACCAATCTGTTCCTTCCACCCGTATACAAATGATTTGTAGTACGGGTAGTTTTGTTTCGATATGAGATTAGGGATATCGCCGATATGGGATTAGGGATATCGATATAGGGATATCGGATATATTTTGTATAAGAATGAATATATACAGAACGATCTTTTATAAGCCTTATAAGTAACACATTAGTTGAACTATTCAATATTGATAATTTCTCTTTTTTCCCATCTCTCTTTCATCAAGTGACTTAGAACCAGCATTCTTTATTTTTACCAGATTCCTTTCTCATTTACTTTTACTGATTTAATTTATCTTTACTGAACTTAATTTTTTTAACTTATTTTGCAACTTTTTAATTGGTATTCAAACTATTGTTGTTGTTTTTTCTTGTACCTCAACAACCCATTAAAGGTTCAGTGCAAATAGAGACCCGCAGAACAGTAGACTAGTGCTCTATCCACTGGATCACGCAGCCCCCTTTTTCGTTCAGTACCTTAATATATGGTATGAATGAATTCTCACGGCTATAATACCTGACTACCTAGAATCCGCCAGATTTTATTGTTTTTAATACAAACTTTAACGAGAAAAAAAATATCATCATCATTATTAACGGAGGTTAGACGAATAGTAGGGCGCTGATATTACTCTAAAAATGTCTGACAATCATTTTAACTGATTGTGCATCCTAGTTTTGACAAGTACTAGAGCAACTTTAAAAAGAAACATATTTCGTTTCTATGTCGTTATTTAACAGAACTAGAACAAGCTTTGATATTAGTTCTTCAAAAGATATTTTTCAGTGCCAAAGGAATGAAGTATTTTAGAGAGAAAAAAATCTTTTCGCCTCAATTTTAAATTATGATGAGTTAGATCGAGGTAGACAAAAACACACCCCATCACAGAGAAAGGTATGTATTTAGCCAGCGGCGGACCGATAGTTTCCACCTCAGTCAATGCAAGAATAAAAAAATGGGTTGGGTGGGGATGAAGATGTAATTAGGAGAGGCTTGCGGGGTGGTCCGAGGTGTTGCCGGCAGGGGCTGAGGAGATTTTAAAAAGGTTTCACCCCTAAATCATTTTATTGGCGTGTGGCGTCTCCTTTTATCTCGGCCGCCACCTCCAAGTCAAATGGCAAATCGGTCTCTGGAACAGACCACACAGGCACCTATTAGGGTACATTCCACCGTAATGATTACCTCGCTCTATTTGACCTCCTTGCAATAGGTGAGAAAGGTAACAACTTGCTCTAAAAAACGTTCACACCGAACCAAGGTATAAGAAAGCACTTACATGTGACAAAAGGCGAACAAAGAGCCAATATTTTCAGTGCGAAAAGGCACCTTCTTTCTTGTGTTTTATTGGAGTTATAAAAAAGAGACTGTTAAGGTAAAAAATCCTACATTCCTGAATCAGTACTTTCCCCTTCCTACAGTATATAAATCCCCTATTAGAGAGGTACGTTAATCAGTCAATGATTTGATTTGTTCTTATCTAGTTTCCTGTATACAATAGTGTAGTCCATGTAACTGTTTTACTTTACAATTAAAGTTTTTTCCAGTTCTTTTGTCTGAAGATAGAATTTAGTCCACACCTAATTACTTCATTAAATAAATATATAATGTTATTTCCTAGTAGCCATGTTTATTCACAACGTCATTGTGGTAAATGAAAAAACAAAACATAAGTATTTCGATATCAAATAAAAGATTCCTTGATAAAATACATCGATAAAAATCTGGTGCGGGCAACACACGACTTTCACTTACCACCATTTTTAAACTCAATGAAAGAATTTTCAAATACACTTAAAGATAAAAATACGTGAAACTATTAAAGAATTAATTAAATTGAATTTATATAGAAACATGTGTTTTATTAAAAAATCTATTGCATTATTATCTAAAATAATCAGTTAGTTTTATGTTCATTTCATCACTCTCTATTAACTTTTAAAAGCTTGTGTATGAGATGATAATTTTTCTAAAATCTTTAGCTTTTCAACGGTATATCATACATGTATATTACTGCTCTTATGTTCAAAAACGAAAAATTGCATTAAAAAAATATTTTTTCTGTTTTCTCCATTAGTTGGGTATCGAGTTTATTCAATTTATATATTTACCTGTTTTTCATCAGCGTTAACAAGATAATTTAGTTATTATTATTGAATCTACAAAATTAAAGGTACTTTAGGGGAAGAAAATTTAAAATATCGGCATTTAAGCCCTGTCAGACCATTTTTATCTAAATAAAACCTACATGATATTAAAGCCCATTAAATTTTACATCGATATAGCGAGTTTAATCAAAATCGTCGGAACCGTTTTTGAGAAAATCGAAAAAAGGTGCAAAATGTATGGTATAAAGTGCCTCTTCTGGTAGGCTCATTTTGATGAAAAAAGTTTTGTCACGTCTCGGGCGTATAGTTGTATTAAATATGAAATTTCAGTTTCATAGGACTTACCGTTTCTGCCCGGGAGCTACCACACACACACACACACACACACACACACACACACACACACACACAGCTGTGGTAGTACTGCCCGCTGAATTGGCCAGAAAAGTCCTTGAAAAGCTCACCATTCGTGTAGGTTGGATTAACAGCCGAGTGAGGGAAAAGATTTATCTTCAGAGATGTTTCCGATGCCTTGAATATGGACACATTGCTCGGAAATGTAACGGTCCTGACCGCGCGGGACTTTGCTTGCGATGCGGCGAAGACGGACATCCAGCCAAGGAATGTACTGCAGAGCGGCGCTGTCTTCTATGCCCTGAGGATAGAAACCGTAGACACGCGACAGGTGGCTTTGGCTGTCCCGTTTATCAACAGGCAATCAAAGAGGTCGGTCATCACGCAAGATGAGATTTTTGCAACTAAATCTAAACCACTGCGAAGCGGCCCAGGATCTTTGCTGGCAAACTATAAATGAGAAGGGTATCGACGTTGCTGTACTGTGTGAACAGTACAAGAACTTGGAAAATTCCTGTTTTTGGAAGACGGACAAAACCGGAAGAGCAGCTGTCTGGGTAAGGAAGGGTTATTTTATTCAGAAAACCCAGGAAAATTTAACAAATGACTTCGTTTGGGTTAAGGTGGGTGGTATCTACATCTGTAGTGTCTACGCACCTCCAAGCGCTTCTCAAGTTGAATTCGAAAAACTGCTTGATGAAATTGTACAGGAACTGCGAGGTTGTCAACCTCTAGTCATAGCAGGAGACTTTAACGCTTGGGCTACGGCATGGGGAAGCAAAGAGACGAATAAGAGAGGTGAGTGTGTACTCGACGTATTCGCTGCGCTAGACGTTGTGCTCTTAAACACAGGGTCCACCCCTACTTTCACCAGAAATGATCGCGTTTCGATTGTTGATCTGACTTGTGTTAGTCCATGCCTTGTTTCTGACAATAAATGGCACGTAAGTCAACTCTATACCCACAGCGATCACCGAGCAATTTGTTTCGAAGTCGAAGTCCCGGGTACATTAAGGAAAACATTCCATACGAAACGATCAGTGTGGAACCATCGATCATTTGACCGAGATTCCTTTGTCACAATGATAGAGGATGAAGTCACATTACTCGGACCGGCAGAGGAAAAAGTCAAACAACTAATGAAGCTTATCACTGACGCCTGTGATGCTTCAATGACTAAAACACGGAAAACAACCCGTCACATACCAGTGTATTGGTGGAATGAAGAGATCGCCGCCCTCCGAAAAACTTGTCTCCGTACAAGGAGGCTAACCCAAAGAGCGAGAGGTCGCCCGACACATGAAGTTCGGAAACAGGAACATCGGGACGCAAAAAAGCACTTGGTTAAGGCAATAAAAGATGCGAAGCGTAAATGTTGGCAGAAACTCTGCGAAGAGGTAGATGAGGATACGTGGGGAAGGCCATACAAAATAGTTATGGCAAGGCTAAAAAGCTCAAATTTATCGCCACCCAGCTCTCCTGACCTATTGGGGAAAATAGTTTTAGAGCTGTTCCCAACAAGACCAGAAGTCGTCTTCGATATAATACCGCACCTAGAACAAAACCAGGTACCGGAAATCGCACAAGAAGAACTTGAGACAGCCTGTCGCAAAGTAGGGGATAAAAAAGCCTCAGGACCGGATAATGTTCCAAACTTTGCCCTAAAAACAGCAGTCAGAAGCAGACCAGAACTCTTCCTGGATGTTTACAACTCCTGTCTCCGTGAAGGGAAATTTCCAGTTGAGTGGAAAAAGCAGCAATTGGTACTCCTGCCAAAGGGTAAAGGGTCTCCAGATGACCCTACATCCTACCGTCCAATCTGTCTTCTAAACACTGCTGGTAAAATTCTGGAGAGGATTGTGTGCAATAGAATTACAAATCATATTGAGGAAAGCCGAGGATTGTCTGAAAATCAATATGGTTTTCGGAAAGGTAGGTCAACAGTCGATGCAATAGACTTTATGATAAAGTCAGCCAGGGAAGCCACTGCAGGAAAAAGATGGAGAAGGGGTGGAAAAAGTATTGCGCCGTGATAACGTTAGATGTCAAGAATGCGTTTAACTCAGCAAGATGGGATTGCATCATGGAACAGTTGAGTAAGAAAAAACTTCCACAGTACCTCCTTAAGATTATCAGAAGTTATTTTTCTGACAGAATCCTGAGGTATGCAACAGACGCAGGACCAAAAACCTACAAAATAACTGGTGGCGTTCCTCAAGGTTCCGTATTAGGACCGTTGTTATGGAATGTTATGTACGATGCCGTACTCAGACTTCCTATGCCGGAAGGAACTACCACGGTAGGATTCGCAGACGATCTTGCTATCATTGCTCGAGGAAAGCTTTTGGAGGAGATAACGTACAAGGCCAACAAAGCAATATTTGATATAAGCCAGTGGCTTTCGTCTGTGGGCCTACAACTGGCTGACCATAAGACTGAGGCTGTACTTATTACCAGCAGGAAAGTGAGGGAAAAAATCAATTTGACCGTCGGAGAGATTAACATTCCCTCAAAGCCCTCTATTAAATACCTAGGTGTGCAGATTGATGCCAGGCTGCGGTTTGATGAACACTTGCAGGTAGTCTCCATGAAAGCAACGAAAGTAACGAACGCACTTTCTAGAATCATGCCAAATATCGGTGGGCCTGCACAAAGCCGGAGGAGGCTCCTTGCTAATGTAACCAACTCAGTGCTTTTATATGCTGCACCAATCTGGTGTCATAGCTTCCAAGTGAGATCGTATTCTCGTAAGGCGATTAGTGTCCATCGTAGAAATGCCCTGCGCGTCGCAAGAGCATTTCGCACTGTATCATATGATGCCGTGTGCATCATTGCCGACATAATTCCAATAGATTTACTGGCCGAAGAGCGTGGCAGAATCTACCGCAGAAAACGTGAAGCGCCAGAGGAGCATTGGCTAACATTAGCGAAAGGCGAGAGCCTGGAAACTCTTCGCATATGGCAGAGACGCTGGGACTCATCAACATCTGGAAGGTGGACAAACCGTCTGATACCAGATATTACATCGTGGATGATACGCACACATGGAGAGGTTCATTATTACCTTACTCAACTGCTCTCTGGACATGGCTGCTTCAGGTCATATCTCCACAGGTTCAAGCTGGATAAAGAATCATCATTTACCAACTGTCCTCGTTTGGATGAAACAGTGGAACATGCTTTCTTCGCATGCAAGAAATTTACCTTGGAGAAGGTTCAGCTAGATATGGTGCTGGGTGAAAGATCCACACCGGAAAATCTGGTACAGCTCATGTTGACCAGTCAAGAAAACTGGAATGCTGTTTCAGATTATGCTGGGAAAGTCGGAAGAATACTGAGAACCGAGGAGCGAGCGAGAAGAGGTCAAGTACCGTCAAGTATGCAGTAGAGAAGTAGGCGCTTAGCCATCCTGTCCACCGCGAAGTAATGCTTGCAAGCAGTTCCGCGGTGTGTCATCGCAGAGAATGTAGGTGGTTTTTAGTGAGTAAGAATCTCACACTGTTGTGGATTCAGTTGCCCACTTCGTCTTATGAAAGATTTTCTCCTACAATAAAAAAAAAAAAAAAAAAAAAAAAAAAAAATCACACACACAGACCTTTTTGCGGGACTTGGTTATTTGGACTCAGGGGACTCTAAAACGTGTATTTCCGTTGAAAACTGGAATTCGAAAATTTTCACGATCGCAATACTTCCCCTTACTATATATAGTAAGTGAAAGTAAAAAATATATCATAAACGCCACGGAAATATAAATTTAAGAACCTCTAAAGAATGTTCCTGAATAATTAATGGCCACAAATAATTGTTGTTAAAAAATAATTAATAAAACGTTAACAGATAAGAACTTAGGTGATTCATTTATTATCCCAAGAAAAAAATTGTTGTGTACTTTCCTAATATTCAACCTTCTTTCCTCTGAAAACTTATTATTCCTTTATGGCGTTATTTGCTGTCCTAACCATTTTTCATAAAATACTTAAGTATCATGTGATTCATTCCTTCATTGGTTTACTTCTTCTTGGGTATGCTACATATTAGGCAACTCTTGGATCCTTTATTATCCCACAGGATAGCATGAACAATGATCACTGGCTGTAACTGTTCGGTTACCAAACTTTGGACTTAACATAAGCAGTACCCTCTATCAAAAAAAATACCTGTAGATCCCCTAAGTGGTATGTTAAGTGGTCAATCAAATAAAATCACGATAAAACAGACTTTATGAATGTTGGACCATACAGTCAAGGAAAATAGACCCTTAAAATACATTGCCTAAGTGTAATGGTAGGCGTAGACTTTCATTGATACAAATCCTATGTTTTTCTTAATATTCTATGTTTTTATTCCGCTAAAGATCATTTATTTACTACTCATTGATAATGCCAGTAGGTATTAACAGCAATATTTTGAAGGAAAAAAAATACATAAGAATGTATTATGTCTGTTATTACAAATATGCTGACTATGGTCAAAACATTACCAGTACTGTATTTCTGTTACAAAATGTGTATATACGTGTAGTACTCAAATATGATAATTGGCAAAACTCGAGTTGGAACAGACATGTAATCATATTAATGCAAAATGAATGCTGACCAATCCACATTGGCTAATATCCATTTTTGTTTTATTTTTTCATACCCTCTGGCTTTATTATTTTACACCAAATAAAATACAAATACGATATGTACATATGTCACAGATATTTATATGTGCGCTGCATGCACTATTAACATTTCAAGGGCTTTTATGTCTTTATGTATACGATTACAAAATGGGAGGGACCATTCTTCAGGCCATATTGGGCAAGGTTCCCTCTCCTTGAGAAACTCCAACAACGATCCTATTCATCGGGAGGCTTCAAACCAATAATACCGTAAAAGTGCATCAAAGCCTTCTGTATCAAGTAAAAGTATCTCGATAGCTCGTTTCTTAGTCATACGATTAGTCGATCTGGCCAAGTTATTTGTTGACATCTGAGGTGATTATTTAATTTAAGAGTTCTCTAGTTATCTTAGAATGAGATGAAAATCAAAGCCTGTGGTTATCAAAGGACGTGAAGAATCGTTTGTTCTTGAGAAAGGAAGGATTTCCAGATATTACAGAGAAGACAACAATGACTGAGGGTCAACTCTCAGAAATCAACGATGCACTCCACCATCTGCGAAAAACTGTCGACTTGGCTCCCTTAATATTTACTACTTAATAGGGGGAGCCCGTGGCTGAGTGGTTATCGCACTAGTCTCTCACGCCAAAGGTTGTGAGTTCGAATCCCAGTCACGGAGGAACTTTTTCAAGCATTTAATTAATAGGGATTCACTCACAGCCTCTCCCCGGGGTATGTGGGACCCGTCAGCCAACTGGTGTCCACTCACAAAAATAGGCGTAGGGAGTGATGACCATACCATATAAAATATCGAGAAACGTGAGTGTATTCTTCCAGCAGATTAAACTGCGCGGCTAAGGGCTAAGCCTTCTCGCCACCGAAAAAATAAATATTTACTGCATATATCTATATGTGAAAGTTAAAAAAGCTACCAATCTTTTCCAAACAACATCAACACACAGAGGTGCTAACCTATTAAATTCCAAAAGGCTCTGAATAACGGTCTTCCTGACTTGAATCGTTTAGATGAAATAGGAAACAATCGCATGACTTTTCTTAAGTGCTAAATTCACTCGCCACCATCAATTAAAAGAAAATGAAAGCCATGTAAACGGTAGCAAGAGCTATTCTTTTAATCAAAGACCATATCTGCACTGATCTTGAACTGAATTATCAAATGGCTAACCAATTATTTACCTCAGGTATTAACTTCAGCAGTTACTACTGATGATCCAGGGATTATGGGGATGAAAAACGGGCGAACTCTCAAGAATACTGGAAGTTAAACTTAACCGTTTAATGGACTTTATTTATCTATTATTATAGTTTAGTGAAATGCTGAAAATAATTAGTTTTCGGTTTCAACTGAGATGCGTAGTTTACACAATGCCGAATGAAGCTGCTCTTCCCCTCCAACCGCCACACACAGAATTCAGGTGGACAAAGGTCAAGTCAAAAGTTTTCGAATTTTCGTGCGCTTGAACTTTTGATCTTTATTTATTCATTTAACGTCCCTTTATACTGCTATGGCTATTCGGACGATGCTACAGTGGGAGTCCTAAATTTAACTTATGATTATTAGTTCTTAAGACGCTTAATACTAATATTTCCAGCCATACCGTGTTTACAAATAAACAGTAAACGAGTTAATCATTTCTGTTCACACAAGTGCCTAATAACCGGCAATGGGATTATTCGATAACCATTTATTATGTTCAAAGTGTGCATAGCGCAAAGTGTTTTTGCTTTTATTCAGCAATGGACTTTGCTGAGATAGGTAAGATATTATATTTCCAAACTCATTATTGAATATACATTACAATCTACCTGCAGAGTTAATATAGCAATTTGTAAATGCATGTCCCTATTCAATAATGAAAAACTAAATAATCCTTATTTGTTTCATCAATCCTTCTAGTCTTTAAATACTCCTAAGAATTTTTGCGTTTTGGGTGATACTTAATTTTTTTCAGACCCATCGCTCCGAATCAAAAGTTTTACAATCTATAATTTGAAGAATTTCCTAAATGATATAAAATACATCTATTAGCGGGTTTAAGCAACTCCGAGCCATAAATTTTTTCGTAGGGAATTTTTAGATTTTAGCAAATACATTTGATGTTTGGCGACAGTACGCGCGCCAACCGTGTCAAAAAATTAATCAGTTTTTGTAATTTTTTTTCCGTATCTGGGACACCAAAGGTTATGGTGAAAATATGAACAAGTTTCAGAATTTCGTCCACCTAAATCGGTTATATTTTTCACTTCGACCCGCCAGTTTTTCAGTATTCTTGATTCATTTTTACACATCAGTCGATGGAGTCCTTCTTTCAAAGTTTCTAATTCAATCCTCCGTTCAATGGCAAAAAAATTTTGATTTAACCACTTCTTGTCACATTAAGATATAAAGATATTTGTTTATCCTTTGTTTATTTATGAAAAGTTTGAGACTTTTTTCCTCATTAATTAAGTGGCAATCTAATTAAAAATTATTTTGAAATGCATGTAGTGCCACATTCGCATTAGTTCGATGTGGTGTTATGTCCGTCTCTCCATTATGTTTTATGTAATGTTTATTCAGGGTGATACTGATTCAGCTTTAGCCTGTTCCATAGACCTAGTTGCAGGTAAGGAGGCCGACCGACAAGTAGAGTAGAGATGACTAAGACGTAACCTTCTAATGTTGAAAAGACTATATATTTCAGCGAGTGTCCGGAGCATTTAGAGGCTTTAGGGGGCAGTTATAGCTAATTCATATAATTTCCCTCCAGCGTGGGCCCTAACTGAGACGTGTGCAGGTAGCGACCGACGCTCCGCTGGAGCTAACCTCTAATTTAAATTTATCTGGCTAGTGTGACCGCTCTGGGGGGTTCTCTTTCATCGTAACCGCCTCCTTTCGCACAAGTGTGATCCGCCACACGGGTCTGCTCTTTAATATAATCATACCAGTGCAGACCACCCAAAGAAATAAATACTTGCCAAAGAATTTTTTTTTTCACATATCATTGTTAATCATAACTGTAGTTGCTTAATAAACTTAAATGGAAACGTATTAGTAATCGAAAGTTTATATAAGTTGATCTAATAATAATTGAATTATCTAAATAATAGGATCTAAGTATTGTTAACATAGGGGTGCTAATTCATTTACGTATATGAAGTTATTACCATATACAATATAATAATTTTGATGAATTGATTTTTTTTTTTCAACTTGATTTCACAGTAAACTGCACAGACACGAGAATAGACTTATTAACAACATAACAACAATAGCTGATGTGCCAGTCACAAAAAGGCTGAATAGAAGCTGGATGAGAGACTACCTCTGCTAAATTAAAAGCCTGTGAATGGATGCAACTGGGCACTTTCCTTCCCATGCCTACCATGTCTGATCTCACTTTTTATACAGCACATTTGCATTATTGTCAGATATCTTTGCACAGATTTGAATGAAGAAATATGAAGAAAAAGAAAAAATACATTTAAGCTCGAACACTAAATATTATTAGTCCGTTTATATAAATATTATATTTTAATTCTATATCTATTTTAATTAAAATCTTTAACGATCAAAAATAAGTCATGTGTACCACAAAGCTGAAATTTTTATTACTTCTACTTTCTTATTGATTTATTTTTGCTTTGTAGGGGATAAAATCAACTTTAGAAAGCATTCATGTATTAAACAATCCACAATCTGTTACGGAGTTGACGAGTATGTGGGACAAACTAATGATTATAAACCACTCACCTTTTTTTCTGATGGAAACACAAATACAGTTAATTTAATGCCTTCTACAAATATAAAGCATTACAAACAATGCAAAGGGGCTAAATACTACGGTAAAATCAATCAGTGTATTTTTATGACGTGTAATTGCAGTATTCTAGAACAAATAAACAACATTGAATATTATCGAGCAATAATCATTTTTTTTTTAATGAACCGATAAACGAACTAATAATATTAAGTTTTCGAGCCCAAATATATTATTTTTTTTCTTTATATTTCTTTATTCGCATCTGTCAGAAGCTATCGGACAAAGGCAAATGTTCTGTATAAAAAGTGAGATCAGACGGTAGACATGGGAAAGGAAAGTGCCCAGTAGCACCCATTCCAAAGCTTTAATTTAGCAGAGGTGGTCTCTCATCCAGCTTCACTTCAGCCTTTTTCTGACTGGCACTTCAGCTATTGTTGTTAATAAGTCTATTCTCGTGTCTGTGCAGTTTACTGTGAAAACTAGAATACTAGATGATGGTCAACTGTTGGTTGTTTTAAGTCCGTATCTAGGTTTTTGTTGTTACCCCGCGTACCAAGGAATTGTTTTTATAGTCTTAAAAATTTTATTTGATACTATTACAGTATTTGTATGTGAGTCTTTTTACTGAGCCATAATATGTGCAGCGTAAGTCCGTAAGTAGTTAGTAGTATGTATATGTATCAGTTTCTGTATAATTTTTAATTTTGATGATTTAGATGAAGAGAGTGTAGTACATTCAGGTTATGGTGAGAGTCTTTCTTTCATCTTGAAATGTGGGCCCCAAATCATCCTTCGATCGAGTGTCAGTCCTAGTAATATACAGAGTTGGTCTTAGGGGGAAGAGCAAGTATCTATCCTTGCGGTACTCTTGCCAAGGCTGGTCGAATTGAAGAAGTTTCTGAGCCCTGCCGAACAGAGAAAAACCTATCGTGGAGGAAAGAGTGAATAATAAGATAGTACGTGTAAGGTAGTATGTTCTTAAGTTTAAAGAGAAGCCCCTCGTGCCAGACTTTATCAAACGCCTGAGCACCATCCAAAAATACCCTTGTTGCGTATTGCTTTTTTATCTAGAGCTCCAGCAATGAAGTCAATAACTCGGTGTAGTTGACGTGTCGTTGAATGTGACATACGAATACCGAACTGATGGTCAAGTTTTATTTTTTGCTCAGTCAATATGTCAACCAATCTTTTGTAAATTAATTTTTCGAAAAGTTTAGAGCATGTCAGAAGGAGACTAATAGGTCTGTAAGAGATGGGTTTGTTCATGTATTTGTCTTTTTTGTGTATCATTTTTATGATTGAATATTTCCGCTGCACTGGGAATTCAGCTGACTTAAGTCGTGAGAAACACTAGAGCTTTCTTGGGCATCAGTTGGACCGTCTTGGGAGGTATTAAATCATAGCCTCGGGCTTTTCTTTTTGGTAAGTGTCTGATTTGTTGTGTGACTTGTGAAGGAGTGAAAGATATAGGAGATATTGTCAACTGTAGTGGAATGTCCAGAGTACTTTTAACCAAGTTTTCATGTTCTGTATCAGGGGAGTCAGTCGGTGGTTTAAAACAAAGGAAAGATGATCAGCAAAATTTTCAGATTTGACACGGCTCATGAACTATATGCTTTTCGCAGTGGCACCGATAACTGTCGATGTTTCAATTATTTGTTGGTATGCTTCCACATTTTAAGAGTCTAATTTATTTTCCATGGGTGTTCCATTTAGTTTATAATGGAACATCTGTTTTGATGAAATGATTTAAAAGTAGAAATAATTAATAATAGTGTTATTTTATGGATTTATAACACCTTTCTAATTATTTTTATTTTATAAAAACTTTCGTACGTTTTGGTACGTACTGTATGGAACAATATTATTTTTTGAATATTGTGCCGTGGCAAAACTGAATTGACATGACTTTCCTCAGCACAGTATTACAAATAACATATGTTATGTTCGTCGGGGTCATCTCTGGTGTATTGGCTGGTATAATAATAGCCTTTTATGCCCAAAGAAGCGTTTTCGAACCTGCACGGGACTTTATAAGTTTTCAATGGGAGTCAAAATCCTTAGTTATGCCGTCCTTCGGAGGAGACGTAGAATGGTGATCCCGAGCCTTTACGATGTGCCCTTAAACCTTTATAGACAAAATTTAGGACTCCCACAGTAGAATCGTCTGATCAGCCATAGCAGCATAAAGTGACGAGAGAGAGAGAGAGAGGGAGATTCAACATCAACTCTTAGATGATACGATCAATTTTATTAATATCATCATGTTTAAATAATGTAGTTTCCATTAGTTGAGTATATGAAACAATATTTATTTAAAGTTAGATTACATGATCCTTTCTTTTTTAAACCATTATATTTTTTAAACCCTGACATTTACTAGCTTCATCCTAAGTGCAATCGTGAGGGAGTAGTTATCAATATTTAATAAGATTACTAAATGCACCAGATCAACCTTGATGGGTGGTTAAAACAAAACAGAAAGTAAAAAATTTAAAAAAACTGTGGGTAAAAAAAGGTAGTGAAAATAAAAGTGAGTTTATCAAGTTGATATTTCAATTAGTCGCAGGATTATGCGGAGCGAGAGGTTGAGTGCGTATTTTAAATATTTATTAGATTAGTTATAAGGTAGATTTAAGATAGGAGGAGATGTGTATAATGCGAGCCGACGTGGGACCATTACCGAGGGCCCTACTATTAGGAACTATTAAGGCAAACTAACCGATCAAGACGTTCCGGGGGGAGGGTTTGTTCCTCAGATAGCTATGTAAATGAGCTACCTCCACGGTAGTTCTTTCTCATTCTCCCGTCTCTGTCTCCGTGTCTTCCGCGACAAATATTTACATTAATCGAATCTTCATTCAGCCTCGTAACCGAAAAGACCTCATCGCCTCATTCCGCCATTTGAATAAATCAAACACCAAAAAGGAATCATAGATTTCTTAGCTTATAGCTGGGATGTTCTTTTTAAAATTTTGAGCTGAGGCATACATTGCAGGGATATAAATAAACTAAAGTTGATAATTGATTGTTTCATGAGTTTACAAGTGGAATTCCAGGCGCTCTCATCTTTCTATTGGGTTGATGCAAAATTAATGCAGGTTTTTAGTAGGTATTGTAAATACGCCATATCTTTACTTTAACCATATATATTTAATCAAAATAATTTCCATCTGAATCAATGCACTTTTCCCAACGTTCAACAAGCTTTCTTATTCCACCAGAAAAAAAATCCGAATCCCTGGACTCAATGAAATCACGAAAAGAATTTTCAATGTCGTCCTGGTTTTGAAAATTTTTCTCCCTCAAAAAGTTGTCCAGATGCCTGAAAAAGTGGAAGTCTGTAAGAGAGAGGTCAGGTGAATAAGGCGGATGTTGGAGAACTTCGTAGCCCAACTCGTGCAGTCGTCGAAGCGTTGGTTGTGCAACGTGTGGTCTGGCGTTATCGTGGAGCAGGATCGGCCCCTTCCGATTCATCAATGCTGGGCAAAGACGTTGCAATTTTTGAGTTCCGAGTTCCGCCGCCATTTCTCGTGTAGTTTTGGTTGGGTCTTCTTCCACTTTTGACCTCAGCTGGTCGTTGTCCAGAGCAAGATGACGGCCCCGACCTTCCTTGTCTTCGAGGTCGAAATCTCCTCTGCGAAACTTCTGGAACCAACGCTGCACCGTGCACTCATTAATAGCCCCCTGACCCCACATTTCATTAATATTACGAGCCGTTTGCGCAGCGCTGCGCCCTAATTTAAATTCGTAAAAATAAATTGGACGAAAATCGCACTTTGACATTTTCGATTCAAGACCTTTGAACACACTGAACAAAACGATTTTACTAAACAAATTCATGGTGAAAGAGAGGGTATTAGATAAGGTTTGTTTTGGTATAATAATGATCAATGTTAGGATTAGCTTTGTTTACACAATTGGAATTAAGATATTGCAATAGAGGAAACCTGCATTAATTTTGCATCAACCCAATAGTAAGTATACCGAATTGAATTGGTTTTATTCCTCTTTCCGTCGGCGAAGCCTACTTGGTATCTGTCTTTTGAGATTTTTCAAAACAAAAAAATTTCTTACATTCTTGATATGCTTATCACTTCTTCCTCTGTCCATTCAGTAAACACGAGATCCCAACCCATAAACTTGTAAATACCTTCCCACAGAGCTACCCTACTTTAGAAATCAATTGCTCATTATTCATCCGTAAAGCCTTATGAACCACTTTTGAACATCAATTATTTGTCCATCTTCTTAACTACCAATCTTCCCTATATATGTAATATCTTGAGCTTTAGATGATAACTATTCATTGTTTCAAAATCCGACTATTATATAGTTATTTTGAAGTCTTAAAAGATCAGAAAAATAACATTTGTAAAGTACATTTTTGTTATTCTTAGGGGATTACCCGTCACAGAGTAAAATTTATTTTCATTTCATAATCACTGTAGGAATATTGTCTTTGTTAGCTAAACTAGTAATCGAAGTAGCTTTTACACAAAGATTTGAGTTTTTCATCATGGCAGGTGATCTAGTCTTGAAATGAGTATAGATGATGACATGAGTATTGGACGTATCTCTGACTTATGTCTTTTCACATACCTCAGCCAAGAAGAGCGGACTCAAGGATCGGATTAAAGAATTAAGGTAATTATAGGATAGAAAACTCCTGGGGGAACATTATAAAACTGAGATTGTTATCGTAGGTAGAAATAATCAGGGGTCAGCATGGTAAACAGTATTTATTTTTGCCGACCTTGTGGCTCAAACATGTGAGCATCATCAGGTCTGCAAACCATCAGAAAACAAAACCATACATATAAATAAGGTATGGCAATGAGACTAATGAATGTATAAATAAAATAATGAAAATGTATAAACATTATGATGACTATAGAATTAAAATTAACTATAAATTGAGAGTTAAAATAAATATATATGTATATCCACGAACCAGCAGTGAGCCATGCCAAACATAAACTGGGATAAACCGAAGATAAACAATAGATGGTATCAGGGGGGGTTGATATAAAAACCTAACTGTTTTCCCTTAAATTAAACACTTCAGCTTGCTTTGACGTTTTTTTTTTTTTTTTTATCTTATTGGAATAAATTACAAAATAAGCACAGTATCTATTCTGCATTGCTAACAAAACATTATAAAATGCAGAATCTGAGGTATACCAAGAAATTATATAATATAACAATAATATTATGTTAAAAGGGAGATACGATATGGGTTTGATCGAAATGTTGGTTTGTGCGGAAGGGTAAGAAGAGAGAGAGAAAAACAGTGAATCATAATACAAAACTCTTTGTGGGTTTTGTTGGCCTGGTTATGTAAAGGTGACGGAGTCACGTAAACTAAAGTAATAAAGAATCAGAATTGTTTTCAGTCAGGAGAGCAATGTCTGTTATGTATTGTTTTTTTATTGTGTCTAATTCTTCCAAGTGATTTTGCTGTTTTCACCCTTCATTTCATCCACAGAGGGGTAATATTAAATAATATTGAAGATAGCATCACAAAATTCCTTTAATTGAAATAATGTGCTTGTGCTTGTGTTTTTGTGAATGAGAGAGAGAGAGAAAGAGAGTACGTGTGTGACTGTTTGCGTTGTATATTTATGTGGTATTCTAGCCCAAAAATAAAAACCATATGTAACTAAAATTGCTGAAACTGAAACAGTTTATGCTTGGACATGGATCAGTAATGTCCTGATGATGGCTCACAAGGTTGAGCCGAAACGTTGGCAAAATTAAAAACTTTTCAAAAAATGACTGATTCCTGACTATTCCACCTATAATAGTTTCTACAGTCGACAATACATCCTCAATATAGATTATAATTTAAAAATAATTGTGTAAAAACATTAATATGTCATGAAGAAAATTGAAAAGTAATCAGGAAACTACAAAAGAAACCACCGACAGTTGTAGGAATACGAAAATAGCAACCCACTCGCAGAAAGTCCGCTTTCCGAGAGGTATACCAGGAAAAAGGTCCATGGATGATAACGGATTCGTCCAAAGAGGTTTTATTGTGGCCGGGAGAACACGATCCTAGAACGTATTAATCCTTGATATGATTTAGATAGGAGTGGGGCCTTGGATACCGGAGATAGCCTCGTAAAGAGCCATATTACCCGGCATAAGTTACAGTACCAGCCAGCTTGCTAAGGGACTCTAAATCATCCAGCCATCTCCTGGGTGGTGTACCCTTCGATCTCACCACCGCCCCCCACTGCCACTTTCATATCGAAATCCATTTACCAAAGATTATAGATGTCTTGACCCTTAAGGGATTCAAGATTATGAGCTACAATAGTTAGTTGCTTTCAATATGAAACAAATAAATATAATATATTTATCATTGATGTGTAAAGAAAATTACTTATTTTTACTTTCAATTGACTATATATATTATTTTCAGTGGCTCGACAGGTCGTGTAGGCCCTAGGTCTCACGGTGTAATCTCCTGGGAGATTATACTCACGTTTCTCGATGCATTTTGTAGTGTAGGGTCATCACTCCGTATGCCTAATTTTGTGAGTAGCCACCATTTGGATGACGGGTCTCACATACCCGGAAGAGAGGCTGTGAGTGAATCCCCATTGAATTACATCCTTATGAAAGTCCCGACGGGACTGAGATTCAAACTCACAACCTTTAGGATGAGGGACTAGCGCGCTAGCCACTTAGCCACAGGCTCCCCAAACTCAATGAACTATATATGAAATATATATGAAGGGAGTGTACTGCGTGAAAATTTTTCGGATTCCAGTTTCTAACGGAAATACGCGTTTGTGGGTTCTTTGAGTCCAATTACTGTGCGTGGTGAGTCTAGCTCGAAAACGATAAGTTGTATATTATTGAAATTTCATATTTAATAAGCGTATATGCCTGAAATGTCACAAAAGCATTTTCACCCAAATCGGCTACCTTGAAGTGCTACTCTAGTTAATACATTTAAATATAATCTAATTAATGTTTTTACATTTCACTTTCACTTACCAATATATGAAATACATAGAAAGGAAAAGTATTGTGATCATGAAAATTTATGATTTTCGCGCGAGCGTTCCCTGGAAGCACAAAGAGATTTTTGGAAGACCTGGGTATCGATATAGGAGATATAGCGTTGTTGGCAGAAAATGTGATTTTGGACTCCCTGGGGATTATCCACCACCACCTGTATGGCAATAAAATGGTGAATATGATTATATTTTGATTATGTAATGTGCGCACCAAAGGTCTAAATTTACAATATGGTAGTAGAGAAAAACAAAATGAGAGAAAAAAAAATTGTAAATATTATAAATTTGTATAGGAATAGGAAAAAAAAAAATTTGAAAATGTATGTAAAATATGTCGAAAGGATTGATAAGTATGCTGTGTTATATTATATATAAGCAACCCGTTGTATTTGGGCAGCATTGCCAAATAAATAAAGCATTTCTCTCTCTCTCAATTTTTCAACGGAATACACGTTCGAGGGTTCCACGAGTCCATGTGTGATAATTCTAGCCCTATAACGATAAGTTGTATATTATTAAAATTTCATATTTAAAAAGTGTTTTAGGGTCTCCCATTTAGATTTAGCCTTTTTTTATTAATTCTAATAAGATAATATGGGTAATGTTTCTGAACATATAAAATTAAAGGTACTTTAGAGGAAAAAAATTAAAACATCGGCATTGAGTCCTGTCAGACTATTTAAATCAGAATTAAATCTACATGATATTAAAGCCCATTAAATTTTACATCGATATAGGGAGTTCAATCAAAATCGTTTGATCCGTTTTTGAAAAAATCGTAAAACGTGCATAATGCATGGTATTAAGTAGCACTTTCCCAGGGAACCAAATCATGCAAAAAGGCCAGTGTGTGTACCACGCCATTCCGCCAAATAACATTATATTGGCTAAGTGAGCCATGGCAGGTTTAACAGACTGCTGAATTATCATGACAAATACTTTATCCTGCCACAACAGGAATCGAAAATTGGACTCTGCGTTTAGTGATTTCAATTTAATCTGACTTTATTTTGAGTTTTATCACGCCTAATGTAAAATTATTCTTGTTTTGTGCCGTCTTTCTTATGTCCTCCAAGGCAGAGCGATATGTGAAGGTAATGAGCTGTCATCTTCCCATCGCACAAGGGACATGTAGGACTGTCCCCGGTTCCAATTTTATAGTGATGCTGCTGAAGAGTCATGCCGAGACCACATAGTGTGGTGGTGTCGCTTCGTGCTTAGGCTGCTATGTTGGCCCCCGAAGTGATCATTCAGTTCGCCTTTGCCTATCCAGGAGATTTTATTAGCAGAATGATTTCCTTCAATCCCCGGACGCGATCGCTTTTACCCCATATCTCAAAAAGTCATTTAAAAAAAAAATATTACCTTTATATTCAAAACATATGTTCTTAATCTAGTACTGTGAAAATGACTGTGACATTATTTCAACATTTTAAATATATCAGTGATTAAAAAAAAAAATCAAATTAGCACATAACGGTTAGCGTAAAACTACTTTAGGCTTAATAATTGTCTGACCGTCAACAAATTGTACGGCGTAGTTCCGAGGAATTATGTTAATTTAATTTTTAGAATGCGTTTTTAATGTTTAACACCAGGAAAGCTGCTAATTAATAACAATAAATTATGTATCTAACCAATAATCCACAAATCCAAAAATATAGGATATTAAATCAATTATTCTGATAATTAAATCCTTTTTATCATCTAATATTTATTAATATTAAATAACGAGATAGAAAATGACTTTATCTTTTATCTTCTTTTCACAAAATGCTTTGACGTTTCTGATTTGTGTCCTTATTGTCAAAATATTCTTTAGAAATCCAACGATTAACTTACCTAATTATTAATTACAGCAATAATTAATAATATTACTGTATCTCACTAAATTTTACTAAAAGAAAAAAATAGTTTCTTTACACTTTACAATATTAAAACTATTTTCATTCGAATATAGACAAAGATATTTTTCCATAATCTGTAAACGATCGATTTAAAATTTAATTATTAGTTCTATAATCAAATATACCACAATTCTGGATTGTCATTTTTTGGATATTGTTTTTTATATGTATAAATATGTTACGTACACTGAAATCTATTTCTTATGGATATATATTTTTTTGTATTATTATTTTGAATCTATTTAAATATTTATCATTTTAACATATTTGTATGAAGAACATATTATTACCAATGAAATCACAGAATCATGCTTAAAGAAAACAAAATTTAAAACAGGACAATCCAGATAACACTTGACAAGGAGAGCTAATAGTCAATAGATAATAGCATGATATTTTTCCATTGATTCAAATAATAGGAAAATAAAAGTTGGCCATTATATTAAGGCTATTAATAGTTATGCGATTAATAGTTATGATTATTCTATTAAATTGTAAAACTTAATAAATTACAATACTGTTTTATTTTACACATGGTATGGTTAAATATCTGTACAGAAAGTTTTTAATGGGAGACAGAGAAGGGATGTCAAAACATGGTAAAAAAAAAAAAAAAAAAAGTAAATAAATAATATCAAAAGCTACCTTCAAATAAACTTATTATCATAAAATATATGATAGTACAACATTTAACTATCTTCATTTTGACTCTAATTAATTAAATAAAATAATTATTTGGTTTCTCGGTGCATATCTAATATAAATTATGTACTTTTTATTTACTAGCGGTGAATGAATTTAATCATACGATATTAAAATAATGTAATAACCAGTTTAAAATAAGAATAGAGTCGTACTCACGATTGTGCAATGATCTCAAAAAGTTTCTATTGGCAGAAAATCAGCTAGATAGTCATTTTAAAGCGGGCAAGACTAACATTTGCGATAAAACGGACTTGCTTTCTTCAGCCACAACACACAACTAAAATAGACTAATCCTAATAAGCTATCAAAAACATATTATTATCATCAATACTTACTTATCAAGAATATTTTCTTCTCGAGAACAGTCGAATATGAATATTCGATTTAAAAAAATACATTAAATCATTCAACCTGAATATCATGTTTGATATAAAAATGACAGAACATTTACTTACCATTTTCTAAAATATATTCCCTCGATTACCATTAACTTAATTCTGTGATCGGTTAATTTTTTCCCGGTTTCTCTTCAAACAATAAATAAAAAAACAAACAAGGAATCCTTAAGAATATATTCGACAAGAAGTTTTCCGCGAAAAATAAATAGGTATATTTAAATTTTAATATTTTTTTATCGAACATTATTTTAATCAAAGTTTGGTGATTCTGTTCAAAATAATTTTCATTTAATTCAGTGCAGAAATTGAAATCAAACAGTAATTAATTAACACATCTGTTAAAATGATTATATCACAATAATTTGAAAAATTTTAATTAAACCAATTTTATGGTTTAATCGAAAATGTCAAACTCAAAAATTGTTGTAAGAACAAGGTGCATCATGAACTTTGGAAACTTGGCCTGAAACATTTTATAACATTAGTAAACCACCCAAATATTTTGTTTTTTTGAGAAAGTTTTTTTTTTTTTTTGTACAGAAAAAATATAAAACTAAAGGGTCAATCCATTCCAAATCGTCCAGACCTTGCCACTCCACATTTTTGATTTTCGTGATTTTTGACCAGTTATTTTCTATTCTTTTGTGAATATAATACCATAAATATATTTTTTTTCTGCCCGATAGCTTTAGTGTTACAACCGTTTTAAACTCAACTGTTTTTAGTGTTATTAATTTGGTTTGGCTTATAGTCGTTTGATGAGATGAGGGCCACTCTAGCAAGGCAAGTAATATTTGATGTATTATATAAACTGAGTCTCAGCGTCTAAATTTTATGCTGTAGTACTTATTATATAGAGGTATAATCTTTATTAGTTTCATCATTTTTCACTTTGTCTTTTTTGAGATATTTTACTATAGACATTACTGAGCTGGGCAATAATCCATCTTTGAAAATTTATATTGAAAAAAAAGAGAAAGCTTACACGATCAAAATTTTAAAACCGGTAGTGCAATGATAAGGCTATATAAGGAAAAAATTAAGCATGAGAATCATTTCTTTAACTTCCCTTGATACTAGAGGTTTCTGTTAATGTCATTTTTTTAACCATTTTCTTGGCTACTTAGGTAATATGTTGTAAGGACCAAAATTATACAAAATACTCTCATCATCATTCTAATTTTGATTCGTTCTTAAATATACAAAATTACAAGAGTTAATATTTTTTAAAGGAAACGTTATTTTAACAGTTATGAGAATTTTCTAACTCCGGAACCTGCTTAGCTTAGTCTCAATGACCAAATTTATATAACTTAAACTCATCATATAGATGGGTAATCTGTCTTAGTTTAATAATGTTTCACTCATTCCCTTTTGAGATATTTCCGTGTAAGCATTGAGAGAAACGATATTTTGCCAATTTTGAAGATCCATATATAAAAAAAACTAAGTTCTGTCAAGTTCGAACAAGGGTTTGTGATAGGAAACATTGTAAAGAAATAATAAAGAATATGAAAAAAATACATTATAAAATAGTATGAAAATTCCAATCAACTGAATATCTGAACTTTTTTTATATCATTTCATATTTATCCCGTAAGCCACAAAGGAATGTTATGTTGAAATATAAAGATGTGCTCATGATAATGTCTTTAAGAAGAAAATAATGTCAATCACTTTTCTATTTTCTGACTTATAAAAAGCAAGAAACGAAAAGTTTGTATTTCTTAACCAATTATATTAATTTTAGATCTTGCATACATGTTTGTTACTTTTACTCTCGCAAGAACTGCTGTTATCCAGTCCTATTGGTCACTTCCCAGTTACCCATCTCTTATGCCGCTCGATGTTTTGATCTGATTCTAGAAAAAAGAATCGACATGAAATATTTTATAAGATCATAGTAAAAACTTGATTGAACGTACAGACTTGCAACATGAAGGGCAGTAAAACATCAAATATATTTAATCCTTCATATCAAAAGTTCTGTTAATGCCTAACCATAGTTATACACGCCTAACTACGTTACCAATAAAATAAACACTTACATCTGTTGCCATGTTCTAGCATAATTCCCAGCATTTTTTCTGAACCTTTCCAATAATCCATTTCCTCTGGTTCAACCATTGTCTGACTCTTTATTTATATGATGTACCCAGAAGGTTGAAACAGCAGTACATAAGAGATCTACAGTAAAATACAACGATAGTCGGAGTTTTGGCAATGGCCAGATTCTCTGCTCATGAGTGTGCGCAGCTTCAGCGCCTTGACTCCACTGGCTCAGTAGCAGTGAGGCAGTACCTATAAAGCCCCGGTATGGAGAGTAATCATAATTCTGCCAAAACCAGCCTTGAACCCTAGACATTAAAATCACGTTGAGCCACCTTGCTGCTCTTAAAACAATCGTTTTAAATGAAAACTGTTTACAGTTATTTTTATTTACGCTCTAACTAAATTATTATAAAGTTTATAACGGGTACTTTAAAAATGTCCCCTGGTTTCTCCCTAAACGGTGTTATCCCCACTCTGGGACAAACCCACTTTAGTAGAAAAAAAAACTGGTGAGTGCCACGCTTTCGCCTTTTATTTCTTTCAATGACCAGCTGTCTTCGAAATTTTCCTCCTCAGCAGAACTTATAGAGTAAAAGTTTATGGTTTCCCAGAAAGTGATCAGTGTTTGTTGTTACATACACTTTCGCATTATTTCTTCGAGAAGAGATCAGAAAAAGCGAATCTTTTGTACTTGTTCAGGTTTGCGAGTTACTCCTGAGTGGGGCTATAATAGAAGCTTTGTCACAGCTTTGGGAACGGTGTTGGACAGCCTGAGGAAAGGAGTAATGGAGCTCGGTTGGCGAAGAACTGTTACAAAAGGTAAGTGGCTAGGGATTAGTAACTCTCCACCCCCATTAGCTTGTCCACGACAATGGCCCTTTCAGCGGGTATCCATCCGACAAAGCGAATCGCTCTTCCGTAGCTTAATTCTCCTCTTCTTTCACCTCCACAGGTCAGGCTAAATTGAGTTCATCCTCCTTTTGGTCCATATCAAAATTTTACAATAAATAACCGAGTATCTTTAAATGTATTTATTAGCCAACTTTTAAGTTTCAATTTTTTAGTGGAAGCTTGCAGTAAAAAAAAAATCGTACCAAGTATCTTTTCAATAGAAATCGGTCAGGATCTTTGGAGCTACATTTACATATTTTCTGTCCGTCTCTTTTAATGATTATGAAGCAAATACAAAATACGATTCTAAATGCAAACGAGAAAAAACATAACACAGACTCGCAGTTAGAGGGGAGAGCCCGTAAAAAATATAAAAAATGATAACTCGATTTTGGTTTCCACTAACTCCTTCTAAACCACAAGACGGATTTTCATACGGTTCTCACCATCATTTAAGGCATTGTTTCCTGTAGGTTTATAAGTTAAACATTGCAACTTAGCTTTTCTTTAAACGGGAAAAATAAATTTTCTGTAACCAAAATATGAAAAAAAATATTTCTGTAGTATAAGTGGTAACATAGATATATAATAAACCGTTGGAAATAGTTATAAACCTAAAAGGATAAGAAAGTTTGACATTTCTATAGTTTTTGAATACATAGATACCAATCAAGTTTATTTATATGAGAAAATTAAATTTTGCGTTATCTCTGCTTGAATTTATAATAACAAACAAATAAACTTAACCGATTGCACTTGTAAACTAAAACTCCTTAGGGGATAAACTCTAAATCAGAAAGAGCTTTTATGAGCATAAATGCCACCTCATTCAAATTGCACCGTGCGAAGCAGGGAGGGGGGAGGGGTTCGCTAGTTATGTGAATATTTTTTAAAAAAGTAATTTCCAACTGTCGTCCTTTCATTCAGAAGTTCAGTAGTAGAAGTCTAATGTTATTTATATAATATATATATTATATTATGTGTGTGTGTGTGTGTGTGTGTATGTAAATGTATTTGGATGTTTATAATCAGAATTTCATTATTCAAGTTCATTAATAAAAATAACCCATAAAAAAAACTTACAGGATCGGTAGTTACAAATCGGTACCAACGTCACAGATCACTCCATAATGATCCTGAGAATTCGGCGTTAATATTAACCTTCTTTTTCAAAATGACTTCCGGTTAGAGATATTTTACGCCCATATATCAGTTATTTATAAATATAGAGACAAAATTATGACCGGGTTTAGTTGACCGATGATGTAATCATAAAAATAATAATCAGTTATTACATACAAACATATTTTATTTTTTATCTATGAAGAAGAAACTAGATAGTTGGTTCCATATCGAATTCCAACCACTACATTAGCATATATAGACGTAAAAGTATTTTCCTTGACACCTAAATATTTCATTAAGTTACTTTTTTTCCAGTGGTACGACAGGCCGTCAGGGCCGCGCGGTGTTATCAGCTGGGAGAATACACCCGCATTTCTCCATGGATTTTATAGGGTAGGGTAATCACTCCCCACGCTTATTTTTGTGTGTGGCCACCAGTTGCCTGGCCGGTCTCACATACCCGGGAGAGAGGCTGTAAGTGAATATCCATGTAATTAAATGCTTGAAAAGTACTTCCGGGACTGGTATTCGAACTCACGACCTTTGGCGTAGACCTTTTTTTTTTTTTAGCATTTTGTGGTTATATTGTTAATTCTTTGTGGCTATAGCTCGTTTTCGAAGTTAATAATTTCAATTACTATCTAAATGTTTTGCGATAGTTGAAAACTAGCGCTATTGTTATGGGCCTCACTTGTTTTGTTTTTATACCTGCATTAATAAATGTTTTGTATCACTCCTTTTTACCCTAAATACAATAGCAGTAAGCCATAGCATTTTTTATCTATACGACACTGAATTAGGGAATAATAAACATAGAGGAGTTTCAGGATTAGCACCTTACTTGGAGGCAAAACAAGATAATTACTCAATTTTATTTTCATAAAAAATAAAAAAAATAATGACAACTAAGCACTAACTTAAAAAATTTCCAAACAATAACTTGACAAAAATATATGTATAAGAAGAATATGCCGTTTAAGACGCTGATAGCTTCTAAAAGTTTTTAATTAAGATAATTTACTGTAGCTGTCTTATTGTAATGAACCTTACTTCAAGATATTGCAATTACTTAAAACTGCAATTTTCGGCCAATTTACCATTTCTGTTGAGATTTAGAGTTCTTAAAGTGAGTCAAGGCTACAGTGACTTTTTTTCATGATTTGCAGTAATACTTACATGTGTGTTACATGTGTTTGGGGGCGGGGTGGCTGAGTTGGTTAGCGCGCGTTGCCTAGCCACTACAGATGACCAAAAAACCTGTGAAAAAAATAATTACGAGTTCGATTACGCGGTGCTGAGGGGTCTTTTATCTCGGCATTAATCCCCCATCCCACCCCCTGGCCCGAGAAACCCCCGTATAGCCTTCAAAGGCGAGGAAGGGGTAAACAAAAAACAAAAATTAATACTTAGATATACATGAAAATGCCATCTAATAATAGCTTTGAGAGATGCTTATGACCAGTGGCAAATTGGCAAAATATGCTCATATTTAATTAAGAGTTATCCTCGAAAGCTATTGATACTAGTTTTTACATTTCAGTAAATCTTTGCATATAAACATAACTTTATCAGTTCGAAGCAAGTTTTCAATTTTAAGATTTCAAAAATGTTTGAGTTGTAAACTCATCTGGAACAGAGGATGACACCTTATACTTCTCCTATATCAACATCCTGAGACATGTCATTAAATGGGAATTTTCGCATTACATTAAATACAATGACACACTACAATTCATAGGTTCTCTACCAATTAATTATCAATCCGAATAATCAGAGTGTTTCTCAGTGGATAAAAAACGACATGCGCAAGCATTGAAACACAAACCCAAGATCGGTAATCATTCAAACTTCGATACAGAAAGAGGATACGTCAACATACAACCAATCATTCGGAAATTCAATGTCAAAGAAAATCCTAAAAAGAGTATTCCCGGGTCATTTCAACGTAAAAATTGGTAATATTAACTTTCAGAAAATTTAATTCTAAATAACAAAGGTCAGGGCCTATCCTTATTACTAGAGACCTACCCTTATTTTTTTTAGACTTGGCAGATCGTTTTTATTTTTATAGGGACTTTTTGGAACATGAAATAACGCACGTCCTGACCTATCTCTAAGCAAGGTGGGAATTTTGATCTAGGTATTTCCATATTTCACCAGTTCGATTAGCAACAGCAGCATAAAGTGACGTTAAACGAAAAACATTTCCATATTTTTCCCTACTTCTTTGGTTTCATAACTTTGACAACTGGAAGGTTATATTTATATTATGATTAAGGTTATAACCAGTGTGATTGGTGTTATGATTTTATAAAAGAATAAATTACATTTGATAACTTCAAGTTATGACCATATTTGCGTGGGTAATTTTATTGATTTTAACACATATTACTTGTTATGTCCATTCAGAAATTGTAATCTTTTTTTTTGTAGGGGGCTAATTCCTATGGACAACTGGGACTTGGTTTTAGAACGGATGAAGTCAATATTCCACAAATTGTCAGCTTCAGTGAAGATTTCTTATCTGATCATCCAGATTTGAAAAATATAAAATCCATTTGTGGAGGTGGAGGTCATACTCTGATATTGACTGAAGAAGGTTCAGTTTATGGCTGTGGATGGAATAATATTGGCCAGTTAGGTTCTAACAGCCATGGTGTGGTTACTGATTTCACCCGAATTAAAGAACTGGATGATTACTGCTTGGTCAGTTTATGTTCCACATGGGATACATGTTATGGTATTACAGAAGATGGATTATGTATAGGTTGGGGTTCCAATGTACACAGCCAATTAGGCGAACCAATGGACAAAGTAAGTTGCATTATATATATTTTTCAAGTTATTATACACTATCTCATATAAAAAATAGAATAATTCCAAGTTCAGGTCAGTTGACTGAAATTTATGGCCATGAAAAAAAAAAAATTTATATATATATATATATATATATATATATATCTGTTATTATTAAATGTTTTTATGACTGTTGTTCAATATAATGTCCCATTTGAGTTAAGTGCTTAGTTATAGAGTAGTATAGATACTAATTATATATATATATATATATATATATATATATATATATATATATATATATATAATTTCTTTTTTTTCACATATTATTATAGCACATGCTCTTTATTGATTAGAACATGTGTACCAATGTCAATTCTTATGACTAGAAATGGTTTGTATTAAAAATTTGAGAAACAGAATTTTCTTCAGCATAACCTCTAATAAAGTTTTTATTTTCACTGTTTTAAAATAGATTTAGTGGTCCATCCATATGGCTATAGTCACTAGGCAATCCATATAGTAATCCTGCAATCAAAATTTCCAGCGAGTTTTGCCCTGAGAGTTAATATTAAAAATCTGGTGCAGGCAACGCTCAACTTTCACTTTCATCGGCTGTTAAATTGAATTTAAGAACTATTAATTAAACAAATTCAAAACTGTTTAATTTAATTAAAATAAAAGTTTAATGAAATAGAAAAATAGGGCACTGATGACCTTAAGGTTTTGTGCCTAGAAATCCCAATAAACAAACAAACAAAATGTTGTTCAGTTTTGTTGGTTTGTTTGTTTATTTATTTAACGTCATTCTATCCTACTACGGCTAATCGGACGATGCTACAGTGGGTATCCTAAATTTTGCCTATCCAGGTTTTATTAAGATAGGGATCTTTAACGAGTACCTGACATCGTACAGGCTCAGGACCACCTTTTAACGTACCCTCCGAAGGTGGCATAATTAAGGATTTTTTACTCCTATTAAAAAATCCTAGGACGACCTGCGGGTTTGAACCCGTGACCTTTGGCATAGGAGGTTGTTATACTAGCCACCCAGCTACAAGTGATCCCTCAGTTTCATTGGAAACCTATGATTTAGATTAAACAATGGAATATTAAATTGTTATGTATCATTATAAGTAATAATTGTATGCCGTTTTCATCACTTTACATTATCATTTACAACTTTATATATGAGCTAATATTTTTTCTAAAATCTTTAGCTTTCCAACAGTATATTATACATCTATGTTGCTGATCCCATGTTCAAAAATTACATTGTAAAAATATTTTTTTCTTTTTCTGCTTTACAAGTTTATCAAATTCGTTCAACATTTATATTTAGTCACTTTTTATCAATCCTAAAAAGATGATATGGTTAATTTTTTTGAATATACAAAATTAAAAGTACTTTAGAGGAAAAAAATTTAAAATATTGGCATTTAACCCCTGTATAACTATTTCAATCAGAATGAAACCTGCATCATATTAATGCCCAATAAATTGTCCATCCATATAGCGACTTTCATCAAAATCGTTGTAGCTGTTTTTGGCATAACATCTCGAGGGTATAGTTAGTTGTCTTAAATATAAAATTGCAGTTTTGTATGACTTTTCGTTTTCCTGCTAAATTTATCTCACATAGACTTTTTTATGTGACTTAGTTATTTGGATTCAGGAGACCTTAAAACGTGTCCGTTAAAAAGTGGAATTCAAAAATTTTCACAATGGCTTCTTTTCATGTGAGCATATAGAAGATTTCAATTATTCACCATTTTATTTATTTTTTTAGATAACCATTCTTTGTTTTTTGGCTCTTGTTTCTATTGTATAATATACGTAATAATGTATGATGTTCTCGCCATTTAAAGGTACCACACAGACCAATCAGAATTCAATATTTAAAAACAAGCACATTTCTTTGACTTATCCTCTTATGGTCTTACTTTCTAGATTTATTAGTACAACGTAATAAAAAGTGTCAACAAAAAATTACATTAACTCTAGTAACACTCCTTGTGAATAACTTAAACATGAAAGGTAATTGTGAGAGCAGAGATAGAATGATGAAGGACTGACATTTTTCAATAAAGAGGTACACACTTCCTTAACTCTGGAACCAACTAAAGTTCTGTACTTACTTACTGTTTTGTCAGTCTATGCTTTCATATCTTAGTATAATAATTCTTTAATATTATATCTATAATGAGTGTAAAATTTGTTTACTAGATATCATCCTTCCTAATAAATTTATATTTTATTTTTCTATGGAAAGTACTTTTAAACTAAATATATAACCTTATATCTATAGTTAAAACATCGTTAAAAAAAAATTTAATACTCTTATTACAAACCTTGTTCTAGCATCCCATAGTTTAAAAATACTTTTTGTTCTCTTTTATGTGCATTACAACTTCCTTTTTCCAGGTATTAGCTATATTAGTAGCTCTATCTTAAAAAAATATTTTCACCTTAGATATGAAGTTATATTTATGAGAAATATTTTTACCTAACTTTATATATAGTTGTAGATAGTATTGAACATTTATTGGTAAATGTTTGCAGGTAGTCCATAGTGTAAAGCCAATAGTATTATCAGAAAATGCAGTGCAAGTAGCATGTGGAGTTAGACACTGTATTATACTTCGATATAATGGACAAGTCATATCATCAGGGGACTATAAATATGGCCAGCTTGGACGAAAAGTGGCAATACTTGATCATGCTTTCAGTGAAGGTAAAATAATATGACTTGAATACTATTCAAATTATAATCATTGGAGGGATAATCAGAAGTCAGTCTTAATATTCATTTCATTCTGTCAATGTTTCAGACCAAACATAGAAGCTATCATCTGGGCAAGCGAGTTCCAAGAGATAAACGACACGTGAAGTTGATAATTAGAACTCTTGCTCTGATGATAGTTCACATTAGCAGAATTAAATAAAATTATAAGGACTGACTTCTGATTATTTTTCCTATGATCATATCAACAGTCGACCAAACACCTGTAAGTTATTTACAAGCTTTCATTAAAAAGAAAAAAACAGACATCAATATTGTCGTGCATTAAATAAAACTAAAATAAAATATGAGCTTCACCTCATTTTTATAAACCAAAATCTATTCATGATGGACACTCATAAAACACCTCCCCTGCAAATCATATATATTTAAATTTATCATGATTTTAAATATTTTATTCTATATCCAGCAAACTTTATAATTAATAATTGTATGATATAAAATTAAATATCAAAAACAATTAAAAAAAAAAAAAAAAAAGAAATTCATTACAAACCAATAGAATTTTCTTCAATTTCTATATCACTATGTATCCAGTAAACCTCCTATCCCTCTATGCAGAGGGTCTGCAGAATGGACTAAACAAAATACACAATGATAAATATTGCACCATTTGTTTTTTGAAATAACATGGAACTACTGTTTCTTACTATTAAGTAAAAAAATAGCTTTAAAGGCTTTTAAATTATAAAAATAAAATAAAATAATAATATAAAAATAAATAAATAAAAATACTGACAAATATATGCTTATTATCTGAAATACCCCCTAATAAATCATCATATATGTATTTCTTATGTTGGAGAAAATAAAAATATTTTTGACCTTTCTTACCATGTAAAAATGTTGTATTTAATTAATCTTTTATCAAGCACGGGGAGCCGTGGCTGAGTGGCTAGCGCGCTATGGGCTTTTTCAAGCATTTAATTAATTAATGGGGATTTACTCACAGCCTCTTCCCTGGGTATGTGAGACCCGTCAGCCAAATAGTGGCCCCTCACAAAATTAGGTATAGGGAGTGATGACCCTGCACTATAAAATACATCGAGAAACGTGATTGTAATCTCCCAGGAGACTACACGGCCTGTCGCACCACTGAATAAATAATAAATTATCAAGCACGTCTTGATTTATTTATGTAATAAATCCATTTTATTTATAATATTAATTGTAAATAAATTAAATTATTTATTTTATAAACATTAAGATCATTTAACCACTAGGGTTATTAATTAAAACACTGAATTCTGACTAAATCTAAAAGACTGTCACCATCCCTGTTGTTTGTTGTACTCCTTATGTGATAAGACAATTAGACCTATGTAAAAAGCTCCATTAAATATGTCATAATTGCTTGAGAACTTATGATCAGTTATTTACTGAGGGCTTATAGTGAATTTCTTTTATTTAATCAGAATTACTCAAACGATCCTTTAATATCGAACTAGTAATAAAGGAGAAAAAGAAAATCACTCCCCTCTCCTCATCCAATAATTTAAAACCCAAAGAAGGAAAGTTGGACCGTATTCAAGGAAAAGGAGGACCTAGACCATGATGGGACGCTAGAAAATATTTGAAGGTCCGAAACTGGATGGCAGCGGCACAGAACAGAGATGCATGGCGTTTGCTGTTAGAGGAAGCCAAGACCCTTTATGGGTTGTAAGGCTATTAAAAGAAGAAGAAGACCATGATGGGCAATGTAGTGCCATGTGATGCTAGGTGCATCTTAAAACATGAACTTCTTGATCGGAGGCCAACCACAAAAAGACCAAGAGAAATCTGGCAAAAGCTCTTTGGTACAAAGCATTGCAAGCCTTACTTAGTGTCAGAAAACAAAAAATATAAAGGTAGTTGACCTATGAATATTATAGCTGTCAAATTGTTTAGTAATCTACCCTGTTAGACTTAATTAGAATTGTTAATTACAAAGGAACTAAAAATAATTTGAATACAAAATAATATAATTAAAATCCGGATTATAATTTCTTCATATCAATTAATAAATAACTGAAAACCATTATTATTTTATTTATCAAATGATGGTATAAAACGTAGTTGGTTCTCTTTCCCCAGAACATAGTTGTTCTAAGGCCTGTTTCAAAACAGTCTATTATTTATAAGTCTACTTACAACTAAGTGTGGAAAGCATAGTTTTGAGAATAACATGGTAGTGTTCTTTCATTATTATTATTATGCATTTATCACAAATGTACTAATGTTGTATAATTTATTAGTTATAGGTCTAAAAAATATTGAATTCATATCTTCTGGCTTCAATCACTCATTTGCCTTGAATGAAAACGGAGAATTGTATGGATGGGGAGCAAATAAATGGGGTCAACTTGGAATAGATCCAACGAATTGTAAAACAGTCACTAAGGCTACAGTTATTCCTCTAAATAAAGATTATGATATTCAAGGAATTCATTGCGGATGGTCATCAACACATCTCTTGGCAGGTAAAAAACTATATTGTGGATTGAATTTGAAAATGAAGCGTGTAAATTTGAAACTCAACTTATATGAATATGTTATAGAGCGAATAAATACAAAAACTTATTAGAAAGGTTCTAATTTAAATTATACAATCTTCATTTTACTAATTTTAATATTAACTATATTACAGGTTTAATAGTATACAACAAACTTTGAGCAATAAATTAAGCCATGGAAAAAAAAAAAAGTAGCTCTCAAATCATACATAGTCATGTCTTGGAGTACTCTACTCAAACTTTCTAATATTGAGCGGGTATCTAGGTTAAAGAATAAACCTTGATCGAGAAAATTTTGTTTTTATTTAGTGCCTACATTTTAACGTATATATCATGGTAGTTGCCCGAGCATGAATCGTCACATGTAAACTCTTGAGCAGTCCTCTCTTATATTGGGAATTACTAGAACTTCATACTGTCAGATTCAAACTTATATTGCCAGTAACTGTTAGCTACTTTTACATTAACTTTCCCCCTAAAAATGCCTCTTCAGTAAAGTTGAATCAACTTGAAATTGATAATATGCAACATGAGAATGCTGATTATAGCAACATGGAGTAGGAATTAAAACTAATAATTTAATTATTTTTTAAGGTCAATTTTCCTCCTTTACATTATAGAAATTCACTTTTATTTACTAGTGTATTTATATAGATTCATGATTTAGTAATCTCAGATAAGGTGTAATATATGAAGTTGTGCAGTGGCGTATAGATATGTTTTTATTCAACACAGTTTTTAAAATTAAGAGTCCCCACAGGCAACTGACTATGGTTGAACAAGAGAATATAGATACAGTCAATTTTAACAGAGACTTCCAATTGTCGAATGTGGAAATAGAACAAACTATTTAGATAGGGTAACCACTCATATCCAACTTTTAATTTTTTAAAGCTTAGAGAAAATGGTATTGTACTCAACATCAGTCATCTGTGCCAAGCATAATGTATTACCTCATCAAAACAGCATTTGTATTCAACCGCTATTTAGGATACCTGATAATTCGGAATACAGAACCTTACCATAAAGGTAATACAAAGAATTTCTTATTTATATTGAAATTTAAGTTAATTTGTTTATTCCAGATAATGGCATTTTGATCAATTTTGGGAGAAATAACTATGGACAATTGGGTAATGGAACCAAAGCAAATAGGTGGCAACCAGAAGAACTTAAAGGATTTACTTTTCAAAAAATTTCTGTAGGTTCAGAGCATTGCTTAGGAATGAACGGTATGTACAAAAATTTGCTTTCCCTCGATTAATTTTGATACCTTAAAATGAATTCAAATAACAGGTTCAATTTTAATGCTGATATTTTATTCTATTTTTTAACTACTGAATTATCACACTGATAAAGATGGTACAGGTGTAGTTTGCTAAGTTTAAATTTAATCTACTTCATTTTCTTTTAATTTTCACAGTGAGTACATAAAATATACTATAATAGTCAATTTGTTGATATAGTAAATGTTATGCCATCTTAATCTAGTTGTCTTCCGGTTCTAATTTATTTAATACCTGTTATAATAAAAGTACAATTTGTTATAGAACTTGGAAAGCTTTACTCATGGGGATGGAATGAACATGGAAGTTGTGGAAATGGAAAAAATGCGGATGTCTTAAAGCCTACCAAGTTGTATTTTGAAAGGCAAAAAAAAATCCAATTTTTTACTGCAGCAGTTGGGCATAACTTTGTGATAACTGAAAACAATAAACCTCTTCAATAAAAATTTTATTATTATTATGTAATTTTCTTATTTACATGTTTGCTCAAATTTCATTTATGGATGCTCAATTTCCATTTGATGGTCACAACCAAAACACATAAAATTGACAATTTTAGCATTTAAGTTTGTCATTTTCACAGTTTAATAATTTTGACATATAAGGACCATCCAGTTCATACCCTATTTTTCTATAATAATTTCTGGTCCCAACACCTGAAAGTAAAAAATTAAATGTTAATTTTGTGTTATTATAGTTTTTCATCTTTCAGAAAATCTTAATTAATATTCCACATAAATTAACATCATTCATTTACACACTCCTATATCAACAACATTTAAGAGACCACATACATTTAGTACACAAACACTTTTTTTTTTTTTTTTTTTTTTTTTTTTTTTTTTTTTTTTTTTTTTTTTTTTTTTTTGTAGTGTGAATAAATTTCACTATAGGGCAGTCTCGACTACTATATAATAAATTATATTGAGTGGTAAAGATGAACTGATAAATCACCAATAATAAAATGTATTAAGTGGGTAGCAAGTAATCAAATACCTTATTATAACAAGAGGATATTTAATATGATAAAGACAAATTTGTTTAACATTGGAAGGATTTTAAACTTTAAGTCTCTTGGGAAAAAAAAATTAAAATAATGTAAATAGATTAAATTATTCCACTAATACTTAATATAACTATAGTAATATCATGAAAAATAAAACAATACCTGATATAACGCTATTTTTGAAGATTTGTGTTCCTCTCTAGCAATTCGTTCTGCTTCTTCCATTAAAAGCATACCAAAACCTTGATGCTGAAACTTTGTTGGGTCCCTAGAGCTAACTGGTACCACACTGCCATAAACATGCAGTTCACGGACAATTGAAACATTTCCTTTTAATTCAGGCCTAGAAAATTAGTCAAAAATTAACAAAAAAATATTAAACTTTTATCTTTTATACATTTCCCCATAATAAGTGCTTGCCTAAATGTGTCTTCAGAACATTTTCGAAGTCTTAAAAGACCAACTAGAATATCTTGTTCAGGATCTTCGTATGATAAAAATGTCTCCCATCCACCATTAGCTGCATAATCCCTGCGTATAAGTTCAATCCTAAAAAAATATATACTTCATGATGAGGATAGCTAAAATACAAACGCAACATAAACACTGTTGTTATACATTTTTTATTTTAGACAATGTAGTTTCTTTGAAACTTAGATTTATTGAAAGTAGGATGGGTAATAGCATAAGACATATGGAATGGAAATTATTTAAATGACTATTGCCGAAGTGCAAAGGTTTTTTCCTTTAGGTTTCCTTACTAATCCAAGTTGAAATAACAATGGAAGAAATTCAGACAAGAATTCAAAATTTTCATTTATACTGCAAAAATTGTTTAAAAAATAATCATTTGTCAATATGATATATCTCAGTTTTGGAAATCAGCAGTTATAAGTATTTATAGTTTTATAATTAACAAATTTTACTTTTTTATTTTATTTAAGTATGGTGAAAAAAGTCTTCTATGACTGACATGATTAGAAATATATGAATTGAAGCCGATGTTTTTTCTTCACTAAAATTAAAAACCTTTGAAAATTGAGTAAAATTATTACTATATATAAATAATTACAATTATTTTGAGAATCCAAATAATATCTAAATCTGCCAAAGGTTTGTGCTAAATGTTTGGTCCAGCTCCTTTATTTTATTTGGATATATTATTTACATTCTGTATTAGTAACTAATATAATTATTATTCAATAGATTTTTCTTTGTTGTTAAAGTACACAATAGAAAAAAAGAAGGAAGAAACATTTAAATTATTCAGGAATCAAATCCTTTTCATACTAATTTGGAACTTTAAATAGAATACCAACCTCATGCGGTCGCACTTTGTGATGAATTTCTTGGATTCCTACTTCTCTAGTTCTCACATCTCTGCATTCTAATCCAAGATCTTTCATTCGAGCAAGAGCTAGTTCACGTAAATTACCATGTTCTACTCCAGAACTAAAAATTATAAATTTCTAAAAACCAGGAAATAGTACAAAGTAAAATCACAATAATATTTTAATTTACCTGACAAGCGGCATAGGTATATCTCTTTGCACTCTGTAAACCCTTGTCCATGGAGGTACTAATGCAAGAATTTTGGCTATCAAATCTACTAGAGTATTAGGTGGATAGCTTTTATAACGACCTGTTTTCCACAACTCATATAAACCAGTACCACGAATTACTAAGGTCGGATATATTTTTAACCATCTGCTCTGAATGCAGGATTTTCAAAGAATTCCTGAAATCAATTATTCATGAAACCAAAAACCTTAATTGAAAGAGAATATAAAAATGTATTCCCGCTCTATGTTTAATTTATATTGGATTTCCAAAGTTAAAAACCCATGTATAATTCAAACACTCATTAGAATATATAAATAGTTAAAGCTAAAGTTATTGGATACTGGTAGTTAAATTGAGCCAAGTATCACATAAAGTAAAGAAGGAAATCGCTAGAAGGACTAAACTGTTATACGTTCACATTTCATTCGAGCATTTCGGTGCACACAAACCTCTAGAGAAGCATTTAACTTAACAAATTATGTTATTATTTTTTTATTATGTTATAACTATTATATGTGGGGGAGCGGCGTGGTCTAGTGGATAGAATGCTAGTCTACTGTGCTCCGGGTCCTGGGTTCGAATCCCGGTTGTCAAGGAATATCATTTATTCTGTTATTTCAGCTGGGGGGCGATCCTGGGGTGTGGAGACCCTCCTGGGGCAGACCCAGCCTCTATAAAGTGGGTACCCAAAAATGGAAAAAAAAACCTGGCGGCTGAGCGTGATCTCGGGCGAATCACCTCATTGCACAGCCGTTGGCCTTGAAACAGAATGAATCTCTATATGTACTGAGCCAAAGATTCTTCATGGATAGTAGCGGCACAGGTTTTTTTTTCTTTTATAACTATTAAATGTTAATAATTATGTACATAGCTTATTTCCATATATCTTTTTCTTTTTACAACTTAATAAATTTTCACCATTAATAAAACCAAAGATTAAATTTAACAATTTTTTCACCAGTAAAATAATCCACAAAGATCTAAATATCCCATTAGTTGCCAGATGTAGACCAAACTAGATATACCTCCTTTAATTCCAAATTACCCGTCCACTCCAACCCAATCGTCCGCAACCTTTCATCACCATCTATTCCCAATAATCCCATGAAGCGACTGAAAAGACTGTGGACTTGCGACCTACTACATTAAATAAAAACTGAAGTGCTACCACTGGGTAGTTTCTTCACATGCCTGTACCAAGCACATATGATTAATTAACACATATACTTAAACGTATTTTATAGTATAATACAGTTGTAAATTTCTTTAAAATAAAAAATTTAACAGATCAATATAAATAAACTGAACAAATGCAGTGAGCAAATATATTTTTGCATATGTTTCCAATAGTATCAAAATTATTAGTATTAGTCAAACAGTTTTTTCTTCATAATTCTTCGTTATTATAATTACATTTACTATTTTTTTTTTCTCTGCTTTCATTTACTACTATTATTAATATTATATTTACTATTATTTTTATTAGAAAACATGTTGATTACAGAATATTTAAAAAAATATAATTGGGTATTATGAGGTCTTTTTTGTAACTAATATAAACTAATAGTAGTGAAAATGAATGGATTCCCCAAAGGATTCCATACATAACAGAAAGAAAAAGTAAATTAATATTGATTTCTAATTACTAACAATGAATTGTTCCATATCTCTTTCCAAATCAACATTAGGTAAATCGGGCATCATATGAGCAACAACTTTAAATCCACAATCTTTGGCCAGATTGAAACTTTCACAGACCGCTTTTACAGTATGGCCTCTGTTTGTATCCCGTGCAACATCTTCATAAACAGATTGAACACCAATTTCCAATCTTGTACATCCATAGTTTAACATGTCAGATAAATGCCTCTTCAGACAATAATCTGGCCTGGTCTCAATTGTAATACCTATGCACTTCACTTTACTTTTTTCAGAAAACCTATAAAAAGAAATTAACATGTAGCTAAAAGACTAGTAACAAATATAAAATTAAGTAGGTAGAAAAAATAAAATATATTTCAATTCAATGGAATGTTTAATAATGTTAAATTTTCATCTTTAAGAGAAATAATTTTTTTTAACCTTATTATATCCAACAACAAAATAAGTATGTTTATTTGTTTAACGTCATTTTATGCTGCTATGGCTGATCAGACGAAGCTACTGAGGGAGTACTAAATTTTGCCTATCCAGGTTTAATTAGGATGAGGATCTTTAATGAGTAATTGATATCACACAGGCTCAGGACCACAATTTTACATCCCCTTTTAAGAACAGCATAACCAAGGAATTTTTACTCCCATTGAAAAATACTAGGGCCATCTGCCAAGTTAAAACCTGCAACCTCGTACAACAGACTAAGTGCTCTATTTTTATATTCGAAGAAATAACAACTACACAAGGTACAATACCAATCTAAGCAATTATGAATGGTTGAAAATTTTCATGCTGAAATGTCACCGATAGAATTATAAATCACAAAGAGAAAAATTTAATTTATTTGACCCTGTTCATGTTGAAATATCACCAATAGAATTATAAATCACAAAGAGAAAAATTTCATTTATTTGACACTGTGCTGCCCAATAATAGCAATATAATACACAGCATACTAGATCAATCCATAACAGATATAGTTACTAAAAATTTTTTTCTGAATTTTTTCACTCACAACATAAAGAACTTCAAAATCAAATATTTTAAGATAAAACATTGTCGCAACTGGTATTCTAGGAAACATTTGTCAATAACTCCTGATATTTATTCAATAATTAAATTGGATATATTAATAAATAAAAACTTAGTAACTGACTTAACTGCTTCTTCGACACTGTGGCTTGTATATCCAGAGAGCGCATCATGCAAATTTCTGATGAAATAGTCCTGTAATCTTCTGGAAGACACATAAATGTACCTCCCATCACTATGAATTCAACCTTATCTATACTGTGACCAAGCTGCTTCAACTAAAAATTAATTCAATTCAAGTTGGAATCAATTAATAATCGTTTTAATCGCATAAGTAAAAATTAATTTATCAGAATTAATTAAAAATTTCATAGCTTAAAAAATGTACAAATTTTGAGTCATAAATATCGAACTCAACTAATTTAAGTGAGCAAATAAAAATAACAAACATAAATACAAAATTTTTTTTTTTTTTTTTTTTTTTTTTTTTTTAATTCATTTATTGAAATTTACAACTGTATGTTCATACATCAAGTAAATAGGCTAAAATGATAATACACATGAAAAAAAAAACATGAAGAGAAACTGCCCATTGGCAGCACTCTAGTAGTGAATCTACACAAGAAGGTCTCGAGGCCATCTTCTTTTCAGACGCCTCGGCGGATTGTCAGGAATTGAAGTGGAAGCAAGGACTGAAACTAGTGGATTAGAGTGGGAGTGGAGTTTTTCATGGAAGGAGTGATACCTGGTACAGGCCAAATCAGCAACATATGGAACATTAAGGTCTTTGTGGATGATTTTATTGGTGACAAAGTAAGGAGCGTTAAGGATTTTGCGAAGGATTTTGGATTGTAAGGATTGGATACGGGAAGAGTTTGATGGTTTAGTAGAGCCCCAAAGCTCAACTCCGTAAGTCCAGATAGGCCTTATGATTGTCATGTAAATACAAAATGTTTAAATTAAAATATAGATCAAACCTGTTCTATTCTATTTCTTGTCTGCACATAAGGATTGTACCTAGCCCTAATAGCCCTCATGGATGTAGGTTCATAACCAGTATATGACTGTGTTGAGTATTCAAAATCGGAATCTGGTCCTCCAGGGCAATAAACACAGATGTTACCAGTCATATTTATATGAGGGCATCTATGAGGTTTGCACATGACTGCAACAACTGCAATCTAACAAAACAAACAAAACTAATCACCTCTACATAATGAACCATTAGTGATATTAATTGGTCTAAATTAAAATGTAAAAACTTAATCATTTTCTTTACATAATGAAGATGAAACAAAATAAATATTTATATATCTATTTAGACAACTCCTAATTATTTAAACCAACTTTGTTTATCTGGATACTGGGCAAAGCACTTTCCTGTAAACACACTCATCCTGCTCCGCAGACAATATTGAGCCTTAAAGATTTGTTAATAATCTACTTTATATACCTGTAAGTTTAACTAAAACAAAATAACATTTCAGAAATTAGAAGACTTACCCCACTGGCTGTTCGAATAGGCTTTGCTTTCAGTTTCGGGTATAAAATTTTTCTAGATTCAATGGGTACTGCAGCAATGATATCCACTAATCGGGGAGATGTTTCCAGACCATACTTTGATGAAATTTTAGTTTTCAAACGATTCAAATTGACATCCTTTTCATCCCTGTCGGCTTGCAGTAACTCTTGTATAATTTCTGCAATGGTTATTACCATCCGCTCTTCCTTGCTTAGCTTAGAAAATTCTAAAATAATTAAAGAAACTCATTATTAATCAAACAATAATCATTATTGTGGATGTAATTAGTTGACCATTGAGAATTACTGGAAGGAATTAGTCCGGGTGGCAGTCATTAAATGAAACAACTAAATAGTTACAACTATTTAGTTGTTTCATTTAATGACCGCCACCCGGACTAATTCCTTCCAAATAATCATTATTGTTTGAAAAAATATCAAAGTTTTGTAACAATAAATAAAACCTGATAAGTTAGAACACCTAATTTCAAAAATTATAAAATATTGTATGAACTTTTATTATTATTAAAATATTTACACTTTTGTATACAACTTCTATTTTCATTCAAAAAACTTTAAGGTCAAGTAACCACTCATCAAAATAATTTCAGAACACCCAAGGCATCAGGCAGAGATGAAGCCTTGTTCTATTACTTTCTTTAACTCTGGACATTAATCTAAAGGCTATACAATACAATACAAAAACTTTATACAATACAAAAACTTTATGTCAACCCACCATAGCTTCGTCATCATGTTAGACTTTAACGTATTTGAAAAGAAACTGTACCAAAGTCCAATAGTTTTTACCCACTTTACACAGGTTAAAGACCATCAACCTAACTATAAATGCAGTAAATATAGGTAAATGGGTTTGCAGGACTGAAAAAATATAAGGCTAAAGAAATAAGGAAGTTTAAAATCTGCCAATAGGTACTTTAATTCCCTTAAGACATTTGATCAAGAAGATAAAAGTATCCAAAAACATGAGGAAGCAATATATAATAGCATCTTCTCACTTGGTCGAGTGAATCTTGAATTCCCACCACAAACCAGAAGAATTAAATTCAATCCATGTAGATTCAGTTTTTAAGAAATATTGAGTGAAACACAACAATGTAAAATCAGGGACTTGAGAGAGCTCTGGACATTGTTAATGAACAAGAACTAAGATGGTGAAACCATGTTTCTAGTATGTCAAGGATCATACATAAGACAAAGCAAGGACAGGAAATCAAAGATCAAAAAAGAGATGTGATGGGCTTTAAGAGATGAAGATTGGAATTGGAAAGGAAACACAATATATTGTTCAAGTGCTACAGCACAATAGGATGTCATTTCTCCAAAACAATGGAGAGAAAAGAATAAAGGAACAAACATTAACTAGCGGGCATAATCCATAGAGATAATGATGCTGGTACCAAAACCAAAACTACGAATTAAGCTAGGTAGGCTGTATAAATAAATAGGTAAATAACAGTAGGAGAGGAGATCAAATAAAGAAAACAAAAACTATTTTGTCAATTAATTGGAAAAAAAAAGTACCACTAAAATCCATAGGTCTTGAACACACTTCTTAATAAGGATCCACAATGTCTTGCCCTATGATTGTATAAGATGATCGGTCTTAAATCACCAGGTTTTTAGACAAACCCTAACCACTTTGAAGAGACTTGATCTATGGCTATCGCAGAATAAAAATAATTTTATCTTATCGAGATGGTTTACATTATAATTAAAATCTTCGATGGTTTCAGCTCTGAGATATTTCTAAATACCAAGAATTTTCACCATAAATCCACTTTAAATATTAGCAAGAATACTTTACAAAAACACAATATTGGAGATAATTTTCTATTTTCAACACAGGCTGCAGATATGATCAAGCAATGATATACACTAATCATGGCCAAAAATAAAAGAAAACAATTTAAAAGACAATTTAAAAACAAGAATAACGAATAAATTAATTAAACCAAATAACTTACCAGTGTTATTCTTCACCATTGTCAAATATTATATATCAGGCTATCGTCAATAAATCTTCTTTTAAAACACTAACTCAGCATATAGTAGTAAACATAAATCACATCAATCCATTGACTAAAATTATAAAATATTTTTTTTAAACACAATGGACCATCACCAGAAAGGTTATACATCAATGAGGTTTTCAGTAACCTCATAGACTACAAAGAGAAAACTCCCAACTCCCTCCCAATGTGATTAAATACTTGAGGTAAGGTGGCTTACTCCCTTATGCAAATCGACAAATGATAGGATCACGTCTCTAGCCCTTCATAGTCGTTACCTGTGGGTCCCTTCCTTTGGTTGCCACATCCCAACACTTATGGCTTTCCTCCTTACTTGTCTGTGTGGCAAGTCTGCCTCAAAAACCAAATATCATTTGAAATCCACGTGCAAGAAGGACCACGTAATATCACATATTCCACACCTCTTTACAAGTTTCTCCTGAAATAGTTCCAACGATTTTGCTTAAATTCGTTTGTTTGTTTATTCGTTTAACGTCACTTTTATGCTGCTATAGCCAATCGGACGACCAAAGTGGAAGTGTGTGTCACATTTGGAAGTGTGTGTCAGGTGATGGACAACTGAACATTAAATTCGTTATAGCAGTGTATAATTAAATGGATTTTGTTATCATGTTTGTTTTATTTTCCTTAAAAAAATTAGTTTCTAAATCAATTTCTTTCCGTGACTTGCATTTAATAGTTCGTTAAATTTTGGATCCATAGTTGTCCTCATCGCTTACCATTATTGTTTTTTTTATAGATACGGTAGGGTATGTGCGGTACATTTTCTTTTTTGTACTGATCGAGATCTATTGTAACATAAAAAACGAACTGCACATGTCAGCCTAATTTCTAAGCAAGAATGAAACTTACATCACGAAAACATCTGGTCCCTTAATATACCAGTAAGCTATTTCAAATGGCGATTGACTCCTAACAATTGATTAATATTTAAACGGTATTCACTATTTACTGGCGAAATAGTTGTATATCTTTTATCAGATATCATTGATATTAACTGACACAAATATCTGTGTTAATAGGAGACCTAACTGCTGCCGATGCACTGCTGAGAGACCGCACGGATGTTGAGCAAAGGGAGGAACGGTATGTCATGTTGTTGCTGTTTGACATTTCCTCTGCCTTCGACAGCGTCTGGTGGCCCCGCGTACTTCAGCAGCTGCAAAAGTACGAAGAACCTAGCAACTTTTATGCCTTCGTTGTCAACTATCTAAAAGGCAGGAGTGTTAAAGTAAAAGGTAGCTTTTTTGAGACAGAAGCATCCATCGAGCGAGGGTGTCCTCAAGGATCTGTTCTCGGTCCTCCTATATGGAAACTTGTTTTTGACGAGTTGCTGGGGCTACTTAACAAGAGCGGTTCCCTGCCACAGCTTATTTGGACGATGTGGCCGACTTGGTGGCCGCCAACAGCAGAGCCAGAATAAAAGAAGAGGCCGAAACAGCCTCGAATACGCCCAATTGAAGAATAACATATCTAGGTATAAGATTTGGGAGAAAATTCAACATGATCCCTCATTTGGACTACATGGGAAATAGGATGGCCTTCGCCTTAAATGGCCTTAGTCGTGTGGGAGGCGCTTTCTGGGGTCTCAGGTAACCAGCTACATTAGCCATATATAAGGGTGTGATTTTGGGTATCCTGAGGTACGCGTATCCCGCATAGTACAGGAACCTCTCACAACGCATAAAAAGCAGGTTAGCTCAATTAATTAATTAATTCAACGAAAAGCTCTGCTGTGGGTCCCTAGGGCGTACCGAACCGTTTCACATGAGGCGGTGCAAGTCCTCGCAGAAGCAGTACCTCTTGACCTAGTTCTGTAGGAGGATGGATTGAGGCACACATTTAAAAGGGAAGGCTCAGCAGGCCTGCCAGAGTATCTAAAAATGAAAATTGACGAGGAACCCGGAAAATGGAAAACCGTTCTCCGGGAAGACATTATAGAAAAGTGGAATCGACGGTGGGTGACATCTCAAAAGGGCGCTACCTTAAGGAAATACTTCCCCACCGTCCAGTATCGTTTAGATGCAAAATGGGCCCTCCCGGACTACTGGGTTATGCAATTTCTCACAGGACAGGGGGCTTTCACGCTAAACTCTCAGGCTTTGGGTGTTAATCCCTTATGCCCTAGCTGTGGAGTACTTGAGTCTGCTGAGCTTATCCTGTCAACTTGCACCGCCTTTGAACCCCAACGGATCGGACCTCTTAGGAAAACCGGACTCTACGTCTGATCAGACAATAAATTTTCCCAGCTGGTGACTAAAAGAAACTACCCGTACTACAAAGAGTTTGTACTGATTCAGCCCGGACAGGACACCCAGCCATATTTGGTATTCATGTGTATCTGTAGTTTATTAACACTATACATTAGATACGGCCGGCATCAATTGACTCGACACAGAAGAATTATCAATGCGAGTTTCCGTATCAAGTTATTGTATCATATGTCTGTGTATGAGATATATTTTAGTATCTGATTCATGCAAACTGATCCTTAGCTTAAATGGAGCTTAAACAGTTCAGAGCAGAAAGAATCCCTCATCTTCGAAAGGATTTTGCTCCTTATATTCGGACTCGTTAAGGAAACCGATTGAGAAGGTGTTATGACAGAGATAGACGAACTCTTGGGAAATCAACGTTTAATGGTACATCAAGTCTGACCGACAGAGATGGGCTAGCCAGATAGAAAGAACGAATCAGGAAGAAATCCCCAAGAAACAATTGGAAGGAAATTCTAACTGATATAGAGAAAGAAGGAGGAGAGAACTACGATGGAATGACGAATTTCCACTTCCTTCCAACCATAGACGAACCCCCAGAAGAAGGGGTAATTGTCTTCCTCCATTACTAACGGATAACGGAAAGAGTTAGAATATGTGAGGGCGAAGATACCTGTTTTCTTCGATAATTTGGCACCGTGCCTATCTATGGCGATGCCAATTTAAGTTAGCTAATTTACCGCGCCAAACATCGTGGGATTGAAGACCACTCCCGGGAGGACTTTAGAAGACGGGAGGTGTGAAGAGTAATGACCCTACCCTATGACTTATTGCGAATCGCGGTGCGACCAAGAGCTGCAAGGCGTGTTGCACCTTAAAAAAAATTAACGGCTCCGTTTAGAAAACATAACATATTAAGTTGTTCATAATTTATATCTTTATATTATTTAATGGAATTCAAATGTAATTTCTATAAATCTTCTAAATTTGATTTTGATCAGAAAACAAGTAACAGTAATATGAATCTCGTACGAACCGTACAATTAATTTTTTTTTTTTTATTTAACAAAACGCTTTCGGTACATTTATTCTCTATGTCATCTAACAGACAATAGTGAATCCATTGTTTAATTTTAATAATTAAAATAATATTTGCGTTAGTAAAGCTTATCTTCTGGATACACTAAACTTAGAGGTAGTAAACACTTTAGGAAAGTAAGTTTATGGTGACATCACATACCTTCGATGTTTAATAACAGTCTTCTCCAGCTTTCAGGTTGAATTTTTATTAGGGGTTTTTCCGCTGTTGTAAGTATTAAACTATATGCTTTTAAAATTAAGTGCCTAGTTTTAATTTGTGTCTCTGAGATTTGATTTAAATATGTTCCAGTGATGTGTTACATCTTATTGTTTATCATAAATATTATTTATATATATTTTTACGCGGGAAACTTGTTAAGTCTTGTCTGATTTCAGTCCTCTGATTTTGTCTTGCCATCTAAAAGAACAATTTCCTTTGAATGGTGGACAAGAGTTGTTAAAGAATACTGTACAGAATAGTATGAAAGCATGAGTTTGAACCAATAAACTTTGTGATTTACTTTAGCTAGAAACTTATTAAGTACTTCAGTGAAGGGTTAATTTAGTTTAATGCACAAATTATAGTTATTTTAATAATTTATTTGTGTTTTATTAACATGTTTTTTTTTTTCTTTTGCTTGTAAAAGTTTTTTTTATCTTAGTTAAAATGATGGATGAAGAACTTCATATATTTGAAAATCATCTTACTGGATTAGCATCTGAACTGACTAGTCCTTCAAGCATTAAATCAAACAATTATGCTGGAGTACAAATAACCCCTGGACAATCAAAATATGCCCAGTTATTGGCAGTTATAGAAGAAATTGGAAGAGACTTAAGACCAACATATTCAGGAAGTAGATCTTCTGCTGAAAGATTAAAACGAGGCATTGTTCATGCAAGGGTTCTGGTTCGTGAATGTTTGATTGAAACTGAACGGAGTGCTAGATAGCAGCAAATATTGGAATGTTGTATGAAATGTTTAGTACAAAATGTGATTATGTATATTGTGAGCTTAAAAACTAATGACCAATGTTTTCCATTGAAAAGTTATTTTTGTTTCTTTAATTATGATTTTTGGTATGTTTATTAGATTGATTTTTATCATTATTCAGCGTGTTTATTGTGTTTTAGTTTTGTATAATAAAATTGGTTGCCACTATTTAAGTTTATAGTCAATTAGGTTTAAGATGATAGATTATTAGTGTTCAAACTTGTATATAGTATATAACTTTGTTTGAAGTTAAGGATTATAATTAATTTCATTATGAAACATATGTTCTTGTCATTTTATTAAGAATCCCTGATCATTCACAATACAAGTATTCTCTAAGCTGTAACATAGCTCAAAAGAGTAATAGAGTTGGTTTATTTTGTGATTTTCTGAACAACTTCTAATATTGTATTGTGTGAAAGTTATAAGATGTTTTTTAATTTTTATTTTAGTCTATATGGATTTTTGAAACTTAATATTCAGATACTTAAATCTTACTTATGTCATTGATACATTATGTTAATTTTTTTTAATATATATTTTCCATTTTGATTTTGTAAGATTGTGAAATAAGAGACCAGTATATTTTTTAAATAAAGTTAGTGCCAATATATGAATGTGTCATTTATTCACTTGCCGGGTGATTCATTGAGTTTCACTTTGGATTGAACAGTTACTAATTCAATTTTACTTTTGAAAAGATATATCATAAAGATGATATTAAAATCCAGTTGAATGTTTCAACAATCATATAAAAAAACAAAACAGGTTTTTAGCATTTGGAGTTTTATTAGACAATAGTGAAGTGCAGTAAGAATATATTATATAAAACAACTTCAGTTACCATGTTTTTACTGTACCTCTATCATCTAAATGAAAACTTGGATACAAATACTTTGCATAATGAATAGGATTAAAGTTATGTTCATGATGGATAATAAAAACTTGTTCCTCCAATATTTATATTTGACATTTCAATATTCTGCTTTTTTATAATTATCTATTCTTCAAAATATAAATTATTGCAAAGAGTAAGATTGAAAAGACTTATTTTTAACTTTGATTGACTTGGAAAGGTGACAAAGGGCTCAGAATTCCAGACCATACCGGTAAACAAGATAACACGTGATATATATACTAGAGTATCATGTACAGTTATACCAGTGCTGCAGAATGCCTTCCTGAACCAGATTAGACCAGCTACTGAAGCTGAGTTCACCATCAATAAAGTGGAACTAAGTAAATGTCTATGGGAAGCCTGTGGCTGAGTGGCTAGCGCGCTAGTCTCTCATGCTAAGGTTGTGAGTTCGAATCCCAGTCCCGGCAGAACTTTTATAAAGATGTAATTAAATGGGGATTCACTCACAGCCTCTCCCCTGGGTATGTGGGACTCGTCACCCAAATGGTGGCCACTCACAAAATTAGGCATAGGGAGTAATGACCTTACCCTATAAATTGCATCGAAAAATGCGAGTGTAATCTTCTGGGAGATTACATCCCGATGCTCAGGACCTGCACGGCCTGTCGCGCCACTGAAAAAAAAAAAAAAGTAAATGTCCATAAGTTTTAAAGATAATTCCCTGTTTATTTTCAGCCCTTACATATCTGAGGTTTTGTAATGTATGTACCTTCTCACATTACAGACTACTAATGTAAGACTGAAAATGGTTGTGTTCCCTGATGTCTGCAAAAAATAAGACTGAATTTTTGTTTTATATATATTTAAATTAAAGGAGATTGACCTTTTAAAATGTCAATTATTTTCTCTGCATGTCATTGTATTTAATAATGTTAGTGTTTCTATTGTTAGTTGACACATGATTTCTATGATTTTTCTGTTACGTTGTGGAATAAATAAGAGGTTTGTGATTTTTCCTGATGATTAAAACCTTTCTTGTGATGTGCCTTCACCCTTGTGAATTATTTAAAAAATTTTTTAGAACTTTTTTTAGCCGAAATTCCCCTTAATTTAGTTTGTTGAAAAATGTGCAAAACAAACATCTTGCTAATAAGCGATGAAAGGTTAGAAATATAAAAAAAATTAAGGCAGTGTGACAGATAAAACAAAAAACAAAAAAAATGAAGTGTTAACAAAATACCAAATATCAGATTTAGCAAGTTATGACAATAAACTACGTACAAATATCAGGTTAACATATAAAGAGTTAAGGAAGAAAAACAGGGAGGGAGAGAAAGTGAGAAATGCTCAGAAACAGACAAGGTGTTGCTGAGTAATATTTTCAGTTGGAGGATAGCAGAGGCTAGACTTTTTGTATGTTAGTTTTCTGGATTAATCTACTCTGTTTTTCTTTCTTATCATATATTTGTATTGTTCCCTATTAACTCTTTCTCAAAATTCTTTTATTCAAGATTTTTATGAGTGTTGATGATTTTATTCATTTGAGGATATCATCATTTTAAGGGTCCTTTAAAAATGCTGAATCCTATTATCATACAAAAGATGTATGCTCTTGTTTAGAATGTATTTTTAAGTAATACAATTATTTTGCAACAAATAGACTGCTGTTAAATATTATAATTAAGGCAAGTTACACCAAAAAACAGTCCATACTTTATATTTCTTTATTAAGATGTAAATATAGCTTTCGGCATCAGAACGCCATATTCATCTGTAACATTTTTTAATAATTTAAAAGTAAATAATTTAATACATTTTTTTTTATAAACTTGTAACTTACCTTAATTTTAATAGTAATAAAATTATTCCAAATTAGAGAAATCCTAAGTTCTTCTAAGAATTTTTTTATTTTGTTTTTTAATTCTTCTAACATGAACGTTATTATTTCAGGCAAATGGCTCAATTCATTAAGAAAAATATTTTTAGTACAGAGTTGAATGCTGACTCTGTTGAGTGGTGCCCAGTTAAAAATTATAGGAATTTTTTTATTTGTGGGACATATCAGTTATCTAAGACAGAAAACCTGAAAGATGCAAAAAAAAAGAACCCCAAGGAGCTGAGAAAGGGTCATCTGTACTTGTTTCAATTAGTCCCAGAACCTGAAACTTTTAAACTTGTTGAACGAATAGCTATGGTTGGTATCCTGGACTGTAAATGGGCCCATAGACCGATTGCCAACAACATATTTCTGGCCGTTGCTACTGCACTTGGAGATGTTCGCATATTTAAACTCCAAGGTAATTATGTCCAGTTTAATACAGTAGGTTACAGAGAGCGATTGAACTAAGAATAAGATTTTTGTTCTCATTTTTATTATGTTCAGAACTATCTTTGTCCCTAATGGAGCACATAAGAATTATATTTCAACGAAATGTTAATTACGAGATTAATTTTTTTTTTACTTGGAAGATAATTTATCAAAATTTAAAACCGTCTATAATGGAGGAGGAATTTATAGCAATTTTGGGAACTGCTGACTAAATACATAAGAATTATTGAATGAGAATAAATTTTATATATAATATATATATATATATATATATATATATATATATATATATAAAATACATTTTCTGAAGCATAAAGAGAATAGTCGAGGGGGTTAAAGAAAGAAAACAATGATTTTGCTATTTAGTTTTTAACTATTTTATTTTTTTCATTCTTTGACCCCCACCCAGGCTATTTTCCTTCTGAATTTCCCTATGGTCAAGTATTGATATTCATTATAATTTTTCTGAATTTATATATCCCCACATTCTGTTGATATTCAAACTAGAACATGTATAAATAGTTCATGGGAATGTCAATCCATCGGATATGCTAACTATAAAATGAGTTGATATACTTGGCACTTCTTTGTGTCTGTGTATGAGATTTCATGTGAATCTGGAATTACATATGTTTGATCAGAATGTGCTGTCAATGACAAAGCAACTTATTTATTAAAATCAACTGACCATAAAGGTAGCACTTCACAGTGAAAATTAGGGTATGTGTAGGTGAGGTGAAATTTGTGAATTGTAGGTGAGGTTAGGTGAAAGTGAATATCACATACTTTCAACATATTATAACAAATTTTCAATTACCGAATTTTCTATATTACTTCATCATTTTTTTTACTTTTTATTATAAATAACCTTTAATTTATTAAAATTGAATTTCTACATTACAAAAACATGTTTTCTTGATTTTTATATTACACTTGTTTGTTTTGATATAACTTTATCATTCAGTTTTATAACTTTTTTTAAAAATAATATTTAAGGATATTATAGGATTTTTCTAGTAGTAATGTTTGATGTCATTATCCGAATTTACTTTTAAAAAATAAGCCTTCCCCTTCTCCTGCTACTTTCGTGAACCCTCACAAGATTTGCTTTCACCTCACCTACACATACCCTGTTTCTCACCGTGTAGCACTGGGGGACAGTTCTTTTATCATTTTGACTGCCTTCCGCTAACCATCTCATCCTTCATTGAAAAATCAAAATGATTTTCATGTTCCAAAAACAAATTTTAGTTTAGATCATCATAGCTCTGCACACATTTTTCAAAAACAATAAATACCATAAAAACATCCCATGATAAATTATTGATTATCTCTCATATTTTTATTTTATGTCAATGCTTAATTTTCTAAATGTTTAACATTAACTTGGAAATAGCAAAACGGAAAGTTTGTATTGAGAACTTAAACATATTACTTATACTTATTACGTATACTTATTAGTCAAATGCTCCAATGTAACGAGCCAGATAGTATAAATCTACTAGGAAGTAATAGACATTCCCCGTTTATTATAAACATTTACCTAACTATTTATATAAACTATAAACTAATTTAACATAATTATGATTTCATTAAGTAATTTATTACATCTAAATTTGTTTCTGGTTATTTATTTATTTGCTTGTTTGTTAAATTATTGTATAAATTTGTTTATTATTTTTCCTAGTTTATAGTGAACTTTAAATTATCTAAAATATTCTTTCATTAATACCTAAAACCATATTATATTTATTGTTTTAGATGAAAATACAGTTTCATTAAAACATGTATGTACTCATAAACTGAGTTCAAGTAAAACAACTGTTGCCTTATCTTTGGATTGGTCAACTGGACTTAATGAATCAGATGTAAAAATTGTTATAAGTGATTCTGAAGGTTTTATTACACTCGTATCTTTTGCTGATGGACAAATATGCGAAGATTGTAAATGGAAACTCCACGATTTTCATGCTTGGATAGTGGCATTTAATTATTGGAATACTAATGTCTTTTATTCAGGTATATTTATATTCAAAACTCTAAATATAAAAAATATTTATGTTTATAGATCATGAGAATATAATGAAACAAGATTTAACAGTGGATTAATTAATGATTGAAATATAAATTTCCATCAAGTGGACTTGAAATTTGTGACGTTTGGTATATGTCAACTGCAGTAAGGGAGTTGACAGGTGCCCAGATGCATCAGCAGAAAACCCATAATTACTATAATCAGTTCAGAATGTTTTCAGCTGCTTGCATTGATTCTTAAATTTCTTTGAAAATGTATTTAGTTGGTTGGCATAGTATTGATATCCCTATCAATATATAATGTATACATAATATATTGCATTGTCAGAAAAAAGAACTTTCCTTTTCTTAATTGTTACTATTGAAATATTGTTTCTTAGCTCTTTATACTTGAATGTTTTTAATCTAAGAATCTATAAATGAAATTCTAAAAATTTTAAGGTGGAGATGACTGTCAATTATTTATTTATGATAGAAGAAGTGATAAAGTTGGAAAAAATGATAAAGTCCATACTGCTGGTATAACAAGTATGCAAATGAATTTGAAAAAGGAACATTCTCTTGTTTCTGGAAGGTTAGTTTATTAAACTAATATTTAATCATTTTGTTCAAAAAAATTTAAACTGGTTTTCAAAATTATAACTATAGCTCCATGATAGCAAAATACCTAAGCGCGAAAGTTATGCATAATTGAATAAAGATTGCTTTTGTTGTTTTAAGATACAAAAACTAGCTGATCAATTTTGAATCAAAAACATCTGTAAATTAAAAAATAAAATATAACATATACCTTTTATAATGATGGAAGAATAGTTGACTGTAAAAGGAATTAGTGTACATCCCCTACTATCTTCTATTAAAAACGAATTTAATTTATGAGGAAATTAGTCTGGGTGGTGTTAGAAAAAGAAAAAAATAATGAAATAATCTATGTATTGTTTTGAGTCACCATCAGGGCTAAAAAAAAGATTCATAAGGAATACAATAAATGTATAACAATAGGGGTACTCACTAGTTTGCTATAGCACAAAAAATATGCTATAGCAAACGTAGTGAGTACCCCTAATATATAAATAAGAATGAATAATTAAACAGAATATAGTATGAAAGTGATATTAAAGGAGGAGTTAATGAGTTTTGTAATGAGGAGTTGTTGTTTCTAATTATCCTACCAAATAAAGCATTTCCAATTTCTCAGTAATTTTACTTTACATCTTCAACTTGTACTTCAGTACTGTTTGTTTTACTTATTCTGTAAAATCTTTTTATCTCTGTACTTAAATCCTTGTGATTTAGTCACTCGTTTTTCTTACCTATCAGTTTCTATTCTTAGGTTTTACATATTTAATTCCTCAGTAGCATATAAAATATTGTATTTACTGTTATTGTAATTTTACTTTCACTTACTATATATAGTAAGGGGAAGTATTGCGATCGAAAATTTTCGAATTCCAGTTTTCAACGGAAATACACGTTTTAGGGTCCCCTGAGTCCAAATAACCAAGCCCCGCAAAAAGGTCTGTGTGTGTGTGTGTGTGTGTGTGTGTGTGTCTGTCTGTCTGTGTGTGTGGTAACTCCTGGGCGGAAACAGTAAGTCCTATGAAACTGAAATTTCATATTTAAGACAACTATACGCCCGAGACGTGACAAAACTTTTTTCATCAAAATGAGCTTACCAGAAGAGGCACTTTATACCATGCATTTTGCACCTTTTTTCGATTTTCTCAAAAACGGTTCCGACGATTTTGATTAAACTCGCTATATCGATGTAAAATTTAATGGGCTTTAATATCATGTAGGTTTTATTTGGATAAAAATGGTCTGACAGGGCTTAAATGCCGATATTTTTTAATATCTCTTGTTTTTCTTTAATTGTTCTTTCTCAAATTTATGTTCTTATAAACTTATTGTATTCCTTATTTTTTGTTTTCAGCCCTAATAATGACCAACAATGCGGGTATAGAACGTATGCAAAACAATAAATAGTTTAACCTATGTCATTCTCTGACCAACAGCCAGACTAATTTCCTCCTGAATCTCTCAACTGTCAACTATTGATATTCATTACTAATTTAATTTTAAAATGAGCTCATATTATTTGAATTTGGGAGATAATATTTTTTTTTCTCTTATATTTAGTTATTTGTGTTATGATATTGATAATAATTGCCAAGCATTTGATACAATTGAACATGACAAAATTTTTTAGATAGATGACAATTCATTTTTATTCTAACGATAATTAAAGCAAATCTTTTACTAATGAGTAACTTGTATAGTAATTGTCTGTGTTTATGTTTTTCTTTATAGTTTTATATTATTTATTTACTTTACATTATTCTTAAAAGATTTTATCAAATTTTTTTTATATCAGTTGGTTGTTTGAATTTTCACAAAGACCTCAAGTTTCTTTTCTGCCATAAATTTCAAGTTAAAAGTTTACAAAGGCTTGCTGTCACAGCATAAAACTTTTACCTATAAATGGCATCAAAATCTCGTCCAATTTTGACAAAATTATTCAATAGCTGTTTACAGTTCTTTTCTATGTTTGAATAGGACTCATGAACATTTGCTAATTTATTTAGTTAGTCATTCTCGAACTACAAGAAGAGGTTTTTAGCTCCATTATCAAGACCTAGGAAAAGAAGCAGATATAAAAACCAATTGTAAATGAAATTTAATTTTAAAATAGCACATTTCATAAACATTAATTACTCAAATTTTTATTCTATTATGTTTTAAAAAATTTTTACCTTATAAATTTTCAGTATGTTTTGAATTTGAAGTTTTTTTGTTTTTTTAACTCATAATTTATCTTAGATTTTTGGATATAATTTATCTTTAAAAATAAAATTCAATTTTATTCATTTTATAAAATATGAACCTTGTAAAAATTTATTATTTACATTTTACGTTTAAATCACTTCTTTTTTTTCAGTTATGATGAAAAAGTTGCTTTTTGGGATGTTCGTCAGATGAAATCACCAAAAAACCTAATAAGTACAGGTGGAGGAGTATGGAGATTGAAATGGGAACCAAATGAATGTTCTGATTTGGCAGCCGCGTGCATGCACAATGGATTCTTCGTAATTGATGGAAACACCTGTTCAATAATTGCAGAATACAAAGAACATTCAAGTCTCGCTTATGGGATTGATTGGTCATCTCTTGAACAGAGAGAAATTTCAGATTATTTTGACATAGAGACCTTTGGGGATAAAAAATTACATGTTCTTTCCATGTGTTCTTTTTATGATAATTTATTATCCATGGCAATTCTGCAAAAAGGATTGTAATTTTTTATCTTGTAAAATGTCGCTTAATATTTATTTCACTTTTGTTAAATTAATTGTGAAATGAAGAACTGTCTATTTTGAAGAAATTTGGTAAACAGTTACCTAACTAAACAAATATATTGGAGAAACCAATGTGCAGATTTACTTTTAGGCTGATAATTTCAATAGTGATGGGGAAGAGGTTTACCGCATGATGATGTTCATGGAAGATTCCATGAATGATAATTAACTGTCTGTGATCTTGATACACATTTCCATATGGTCAATGAAGAAAAATTAAATTACTTTAATTTTTTTTTTTTTTTAAGAATACATATGTGAATTCGCTATTTAAAGTTTTTATTTAATTTTATACTTCATTGTATTGAAATGTTCAATATAAATAAATAGATCTATTGTTTCCTTATTTTAAAAGCAGTGATAACTTATTTCAAAATCTAACAGAATTGAAATCACCACTTTTATCCATATTTTACATTCATACACTTGCCTATTATTGCAATTCATTTATTCTTTTACTTTTTATTTTATTTTTTAGTCGAGTTCTTACTTTATTATATACTATTTTTATATAAGTTTTTTATTAATATGGTGTTATAAACTTTTATTTCTGGATTTCAAATGGTAGAAATCACTGATGTGAATACAACCTTCATTCTTATTGACATTATCCTAATAAAAAAAAAAAAACTTTCACCAGCATATTTTTGCATAAAAATACCACAACACATATAGATCGATCATCCAGACAACACTTCTCACCCATGTATCCTTATTCACAAATGTTAATTTGTATATGTAATACATGCCTTGGTTATTTTATATGCTTTCATGTGAAAGAGTACTAGGACATGCTTTCTAGAATTTAACTTGAATTCCAGAAGCCACTCTTTACTGCTGAAGCTAAGACAATGAAACTGAAGAATTTAGTGATCCAAAAGAGAGGAGAAAATCAGGTACTTCTCTTGGTACGCATGTAGAAATTAAATTTTTAAAAATAAATTGAACCACTAAAGCCTATAAAGGGTCTTGGGTTTGTTACATAGTGGAGAGATGAACTGTTTCCAGGCCAATGGCTGTGCAAGAAGATCAGGCTCACTTACATTCTAAACTGTAAGGTTATCCACTCAATTTCAGGTATCATTAAAGTCTGTATGAGCTGAGAGTCATTCTGTGGTGGATATCCTGTCCTGCATATTGCAAAAGTTAAGCTTTTCTATATGTAAAACAAGGTTTTGATGGAGACTAGTATACAATTTTCAAACTCATAGGGTATGTGATTGTTACTATTTTGTTCCTTACATCCTTTCCTATTTCAATCATGGCCAACAGGATGCCTTAGAGTTTACCAACTAATTCTTATTAGGGTGGAAGGTAAATATTAATTTCATGGATAATTTAAATCTGTTCAAACTTTATACAAACCAGCATCTGACTGAGGTCATATAAAGTACATCTCTCTGTAGTAAACTACTGACTTCCTGTGTGATCATAATGTTTATTTACTTATATACAATATTCACAAAGTACATACAGATACAAATATGTTTTGTTACATGATTTCAGTTATACTTCACTTCCTGTCGGATAGTTACCTTTAACAATCTACATTCCTGCTAAACAAATTTCCTACTTAGACTACAACGTTAGCGACTTTCTTGGGATCCTATTATTTTATTATGCAAAAGACTAAAATTGCAAGTTAAACGCTTCAAATTGGACTTTGAAGGAGGCTTAAGATTTTCTATTACAGATCATTTAAAAGCTTTGTTTGAGAAGTAATAATCTTGGTTTCAACAAAAGTTTTGAAACGGAAAAATTGCGAATGTACCAAGTTTCTGGTGGTCAAATCCTTTTTTGAATAAACCTGTGGCTTTTCGACGTACAAATTCGAGTATCTTTATTTCTCGGAGAGGTCGCTTTGGATCAGCACCAGATCGCACCACCTGTTAACCATCCAGATCAGTGGTTCACAACAATTGGTCCACGAGATGTCGGGATTTCAAATTACCTAGAAGTTAAATATTTGTGAAGCCTTTACTTGTAATAATAATAAAAGTATACGGCAAACTCAACATTCAAAGTAATATAATTGCTAGTGATCTCTGACAAGTGACGAGTACTACACAATGACTATCATAAGATTAGTCATTTTGAAAATGACGAAATTGGTATGAGATAATGGACAGTATTTTATTTCTTTACGAGTATTTGAATAAATTTCTATCTTGTATTGGTTTGAAATTTAGCCATTCAATGTTTTGCGATTTGAAGTAAACTTAATGGTGATGCTATACCATTCTGATTCTACCGTCTTCATTTCTAAAGCTCAGCGCCTGACTTTGGCTTGCTTCTTAAAGCTACACTACCCTCTTCTGCATTTAGAAGTGGAAATGAGAACACATTTTGCGGAAATCTCCGAATCGGAAATCATTTTGCGGTATCCCCATCTTTAGTCACTTGCAACGTCCACTGTATGTGTATATAGGGGTAAACATTTTAAAGATAAAACTTCTTTAGGCGCGAGTATAGGGTAACTGAATGCTCTGGTTGACGTCAATGCAACGGAAACATGTTTTAGTTCTCTTGTTAGCACCACTCATATTGTTCTCAGATTATCACGACAATAACAGTTTACTCGCTCTTATGATATTTTACCTCAGATACACCTACCTGTTTCCTCACCGTATTGTGCGGCCTGTAAATACTATTGTAAAGGTAGGTGTTAATATGCATGTGTCTTTATTTATAAACTTAACCCTTAAGTAAAAACAAATAGAGAAAAAGCCAATATAGAATAAAATCGTTTAACATAATGAAAATATAAGAATGCCAGATTAAGCTATTAAAAATATCAAGTTTTCTTGAATAAATCATCAAAACTGTTGAAATATTATAAAGGGTGTTTTTAAATTATATATATATAATTTTTATTTATTTATTTATTTATTTAGGGGGTCCTTGCCATTGAAGTAATTGAATAAAGAAGGGGTCCGCGAAAAGTTTTTGTTGAGAACCACTGGTCAAGATTGACCACTTAATATTTGCTAAGAAAGTTTATTGAATATGTATATATATTTTCGTAAGAGGCACTGCTCACTTTCGGATTTCAAATTTTCTTTATTAAACTAATTTAAAAGAAGTAATTTAATGGGCTAATCATTCATAAGAACAATCATCTGCAGGCCATAATTTATTCCGATCGTCATCATCCCATTGTTACTATCATTATTATTTATACATATATCGGATTATATGATCACTGCTATTAATAGCATATAATTTTGTTTTTTTCTTTCAGTCCTTTGGACTCAAGGAGGTTGTAATAGTACTATTATAGTAATAGTGCAATAGTACTATTGGTAACTGTTCCGAAGTGTCACTTCTCTTATCAGTAGCCCTTGTTTTGGTTATCCAGAGTGATATTGTTGAGCTTAGGTGTCTTCCACCCGGCTTTGGGCGCTAAATTCTATCACCCCCACCATACTACCCACGTCTTTAGAAATAAAGGTTAAGATATTTATCCAAGGTGTCTTCCACCCGACTTATGGCGCCGAATTCAAATTCAAAATACTTATTAAAACCCCCTTCTTCGTAATACCGTCTTTATAAATATAGGTTAGGATATTTATTCTAGGTGTCTTCCACCCACTTATGGCGCCAAATTCTAATTCAAAATACTTATTAAAGCCCCGTTCTTCGAAATACTTATCTTTATTTAATAAATAATGGGAAGAAATTTAACTTACAAATGCATACATTTATTTATAACTATTGATCGACAACTTCAAGGTTATTTACTTCATACAACTTTCAATTTCAATTTTATTTAATTTAATAAAGCGTGTTTTAAAAATTATTATAATGAATTACAAAAATTATTAATTATTCAATTTCATATTTATTATAAAATAATATACAAATATAACTATTTAGTATATAAAATAATATACAAATATAACTATTTAGTATATAAAATAATATACAAATATGACTATTTATTTATATATTTTAGTAAGAATCGTTAGATTAAATAATATAAACCATTTGACGATAACTATGCGATTTCTCGGTTCCTACCGATGATGATAATGTTCCTTGTACCTTTTTTTTCTATTTTTTTATTCAACATGATAATTTTAAACTTTAAACCTACAAATTAAACAAACATTAAAACAAAAATTTATAGAACGCTTCGAAAATCAAAATAGTGAAAACCAAGGGAAAGTTTTCACTATTTAAAAAAAATAAAAAATTTACCGCCATTTCTAACATCTCATTCATCTCAAAATTCATTTCATGGTCAAATATTTAATATTCAAGAAAACTAAGTTGACACAGTTGACAAGCATATACAAAGGAGAGCTGGAGAGGACAAATCGGTTTGGCTTGCTAATGTTTGTCATGTATGTAACAATCATTAACCACCCTATGAGTGTTATTGGTGTATATGGCATACACATATTATATTAATTTATTTATATTTAATATTTTGCCTTTATAGAAATAGTTTAGAAGGACAATTCATGGAAATAAATACAACGAAACTTAAAAGCCATGGAAATTCAAGTTAATGTATAATATTTTTCATTTCTACGTAGTTGAGTAATTCGCCGCAAGAGTTACAAACCCTGTGCAAACCGAATTAACTACTCCACACCTATTTGCTAACGGTTGGTAAAATGTGTATGCATCATCAAAATCAAAATTAAATCATTAAGTGATCAATATAAAATAAAATCCATCCATTGCAAGTATTTTTTATTATGTTGTGAGAAATAAAATCTGTAAAACTATTAGGCTGAGGTTATGCATTCGCCAATCTTCAACGAACTTAAGGCTCGCAAATGGTTGGTTAGTGATCGATCAGACTATTGTAGAATGTGTTTCATTCCTACACTTTTGTATTTATATGTTTATTTACTTTTATTTTCAAAAATGAAAATAATTCAAGCCGAACAAATAGCCCAGAAAATTTCAATTGGACAGATTAGTTTGCCGAATGGTTTGGCTTGGGGCTTGCCAAAGTTTGGCAAAAGAGATCAAGATCACCATAATTACAACAGCTGTTTTTCGTACAATTTACCTGTGGCACCAATCATTCTATAATATATAACAATATTAAATTTCTTTAGGATTCAGCTAATTATTCTGAATAAAACCCTTTATCTACTTACTCATTACACATGTAAATATTTTATATTCAAAGAGAGGCAATCTTTGAATATAAAGTTTCAACTCTATATTTTAATTATTTTTCTGTTTTTAGAGGGATAGAGTTAGTTGAATTGGAGTAAGTTTCTTTTTACGATTTTAAGAAACATGAGTCCCCACTTCGCTTTATTTATTATTTACTCTTTGAATTTCCCGCTAATAGATCATCACCTACCAGCCAATTTTTTGAATAACCCGCGTCTCCTCACTAATGTTCCTTCTGATAATTCATTTCCTATTCCTTATTATTCATATAAAGTCTTTAATTTGATATATATGTAATATAATTTTTACAACCATACAGTTTTTATAACATTTTACACAATTAACATGAAATGTCGTTTTCTGGGATTAAAAAAAATTTTAGAAGTAAAGCTTTATCTCGAAAACTATTTAACAAAAAATATCAATTACCATTTAAATTTAAGCTCGTTAATCATGCCATGATTCATTTTGTCTTCATAATTTTCGTAGAAAGAACAATTCCTACGAAATCTTATATATCAAAGCAGCAAAATGTTCATTTCCGATTTTTTTTACATAAAACTATATATTACAATAAGTATGGAATTTCATAATTGTTATTATTATGTAATATGTTCATTGAAATACAAAATAAATATAAAATGTTATATATCTGAAGTTAATAAAAAAGAAGATCATAATCATTATGAAGTTGTGGAATTTATTATAATCATTATTAAAACACGTCTTATTTCCTTGAATCAAAGTAAATAGAATTTAAGTAATTATTTATATAGTTATTTCCTAAATAATCCTCCCTATTTCTCCTACTTTTTCAATTTTCCGCCATTAAATGTTCACCCACCAAACAATATTTTGAATAACCCGCGTCTCCCCACCGTTCCACTAATACTTCCTGTAACATCTTCTTTCCGGAGACTCACTTTTCATCTTGTGTCGCCATTTTCCGGATCGCACTCATCTTTTTAGAAATGGATTGTGTAGGATGCAACCTAAATATCGACAATGTTAGAGTCTCCATCGGAGATCGTAATGAAGACTATATAGCCTTTCTCCAGAGGCATGGAGTTATCCGATATCACCGCCACTGTGGAGTGTGCGGTGAAATGTGCACAATGTCTAGGGGACGAGTTCCCAATTTCAGGTAATCATAAATTTATTATTAACTGTTACGTTTCAACTACCATATATTTAATGTATATTGCAATGTAGTATCCAGCATTGTATGTCTATTCCCTTTGTGAAAGTGTGATAGCTAAACATTACTTTTTTATGAAGTATTGTATACGTTATCAATACATTTCAATTTGTTTTTTTCCCAATTACCTATCAAAGGACTGTGAACTCTTAATCAAATCAATCTTTGTATCTAAAGAGGTGTTACATATTAACAATTACCGAATTATTCACTGTGGCCTCATAATGTTATGTTTATCAAGGTGGTTTTACTAATTCTCATACATTCCTTAGTAAAATACCAATTTTAAAGTATTAGGTTCTTAAATATTATTTAATTCCTGATCAATTTTTAGGTGCCAACGACAGACATTAGTAAATGGTCAGTTGCAAAAGTGCAACTTCACCGAATCGATAAAGACCAATACGTGGTTAAGAGATATACATCTCCCTTTTGACAAATTGGTCCGCTTCACCACCATGTGGTTGATGCTACCCCATGCTCGACAAATCTTAATTCAAGAGTCATTGGGTATGTCATCAAAAACGGTGGTGAAGTGGTCTGATTGTTGCAGGGAAATATGTATTTTTTCCCAAGTATTGTCAAATACTTATATTCTTGGTGGTCCAGGAATGGTAGTGGAGGTAGATGAGGCCAAGTTTGGAAGAAGAAAATACAATAGAGGTAGGATGATTGAGGGCACCTGGTTCTTCGGTGCCTTCGAAAGGGGTACCAGAAGATGCTTTTTCGAAACACTGAGAGACCGAAGCAGTGCGTCTCTCAGAGATGTAATACTGAGACGCATCTCACCTGGCTCCACTATCATTTCCGACATGTGTAGAGGATACAATGATGACTCCATTAGCCCCCAGGATTATGAGCATTTGACGGTAAACCATTCCATCAATTTTGTAAACCCCGAAACTGGAGCTCACACCCAAAACATTGAAAGGATGTGGAGGGAAGTTAGGGGAAACATTCCTCGATATGGTAGAAAGGAAGACCACCACGCTGGGTATCTCGCTGAATTTTATTGGAAAAGGAACAATTCCATCAATCAAAGAGTCCATAACTTTTTCATTGAAGTAGGAAGGCAATTTGATCCCAACGAACCGTAAGAATTTTAAATATTACTCTTATTTTTATGTTTTACTGACTAAAAGATAAATTGTTTTAATAATGATATTTATCTCTAGTGATTAATCTTAATTGTAGTTGTAGTCATTTGATTGTTAATTCAATTTCAATATAAACTAAAACATTTATGTTTTATATTTGTCAATGTATTTCATACATATATTTATATATACATTATATGTATGTACATCTTTATATATCTTATTGTTTATATTTCCTTATAGAGTAATTGAATTTTATTGAGTGAGTTTATATCTAAAAATAACTATATGAATCTTGCTATTTTAGGTGATCTTTCTTTCTACTTAAGCGTGGAATGTTTGAACAAAATTGATGTGATGGATTCCTGGATTTGTGCTTTTGTAATTGACCAGTAAGAATTCTAAACATTTTTTAATTTAGGTATATTATTTAGGTTTAAAGATATATTTGATACTTGTTTTGTGATGTTACAAACAAATCTTAGGTGCCATAAATCAAAGGCCAAAACATACATTATTTGATTATTCCATGAAACATTTCTAATTTCATATTCAATAGTTTCAAGATATTATAAATATTTATATATGTGTGTGTATGTGTATTATAGTAATACATATTTAGTTGGTATGTGAACATAGCGCCTTGTATTAGGTAATTTTTGTTAGTTAATTATCAGGGAAACAATTGCTTAGTTATGTTTTTAATGTTAACTTTATATATACAGTTAATATACAAAGATAGAGGTACTCTTAATTTTGAATGCATGGTTTTGAAATATATATATATCAAAACCATCAAAGTATACATATAATTTTGTTGATTTTGTTAAGAAATTGAATACCTTTATAACAATTTTTATGTTCTGTTATAGGTTACTATCTGTCTTTCCATTCAATCTTGGAATGAATTTGATGTGAGTTATTGGTTTGTCACATATGAGATGTCCGTTTTTTAATTAAAAGTAGAATATCATAAACAACTAAAGGAGAAAAGTACTAAAATATATTTGTTTCTGCAATTATTGCGTTTTTTAACTTGAGAATAGTAATATAGATGTATAATATACCGTTGGATAGCTCTAAAGATTTTAGAAAAAAATATTATCTAATATACGGAATTTTAAAGGATAATGGAGAGTGATGGTGGAGAGCTGGTGGCTGAAATTGATGATGTTTGATAATTTTTTGTTTTTTCTTCAATTCAGGGGAATGAAATAAAAATTATAGTAAACATTTTTAATACAAATGTTTTAATTTCATAAAGTTGTTAATAACTAAATATTTTTGTGAAAACAGACATCTCATGTGAAACCGCCTAACTTACTTAGTGGGAAACCCAGCTTTATATCACCAATCGTCTAGTAAGAATTTACTCTATTACTTTTATTTGTTATAATTGTTGATTAATATGTCTTTAGTAATGATATGAATCCCAATTCTCATTTAAATAATATATGCAGTAATACATTTTAATTGATTCTTCTGTTCACATTTTTGGATTTTTTGTTGTTTTTAATAGTAATTATTCTCTATCCTTAGATGGATTAAAAACCACAAATAAAACATTTTTTGGCTTGTATTAAAAAAGGTTTGTGGCTCACATCTGTTTGTATAGTTTCTCTGACTCAAGTGATTTTGCAGATATGTGATCAAAACACAACTAACAATATGAATAGGATCAACTTAACGTTTGTTGTACTCACTACATTACTTAAATATGGAAGAAAGTGTTTGTGGTTTTTTTAGATAAAATTCTTGAATATTAAACAAAACCATAACTTTTAGTGATTAAGAAATGTGTGAACGAAAATAGACTCGTCATCGATTCAACTGTATTTCAGGCTAAAACATGTTTTATCCTTAGTTTCAAATGCAGGAAAGAATAGAGAATAACCAATAAAAAAAATTAAGCAGGATATTCTCAACAATTTATAATTGTTGACCTATGAAAATTGAATTATGTTATAATTGTTGTATATCTTCACTTTTGTTCCAGATTCAAAACTCCATGTCTCTGGATAATAATTTTGTTGCTTCACACCAGCTTGCTCCTCAGCATAACTACATAGTACTTGTAAAAGTATGCTTTAACGCTTATTTTTATATGACCTATAAGTGTATGAATACATTCTTGATTACAGATTAACTTGCCTACCTAGTAACACCAAGTTATTATGAATTTTATTTTTCTCCAGGAAGAAAACATTAAGCCTGTAAAGCTAGCCATTGATAGACCTTCATAGAAATTTATCAGCTTCCTCAAAAAACATTATGGCCTTGAAAACATTGTTAGAAAGACAAATAATTTTGTTGTGTTTAATGGATTTTTCAGTGATTCGAAAAACAATTCATCAACAGGTGAGATATTGTTCTTCATACAAAATGAAAATTTATCCGTTGATTTTATTCATTCAATTTAATTGGTATATCCTATCGTAATTAAAACTGGATAGGTAAAATTTAGATCTCCCACTGTAGCATTGCCCGATTACTCACAGTAGTAAGTGACTTTAAATAAACAAACAAACGAGTTGTAGATGTCGATAATTATATATTTCATGAAATTCTTCATTACATGTTTAGGTTTTTGACATATTGAATGATTTAAAAAATATAGTTTTTTTTAATAATTTAAAAAACTTAATAGTTATTTGTCTATTTGGAAAAAATTATTATGTAAACTGCAACATAATACTGTAAACTTTATGTTAATTCACTTGTATTATTTATACTCGACATGAGTTCAAGTTTCTAAAATTATCTGTAAAAAAAAGTTTAGTAAAATCTTAAATTATTCTTTTTTTTTTATGAATTATTTCACTCTAGCATTAAAAAACCTGAGAGTAGAGTTTTTACTGTGAAATTAAGGTAAATATCTGTTTATGTGAGAATTAAGCTAGCTAATATTTTTTTTTTACTGTTTAGTATTAATTTTTGTGTAGTATAACTTCTTTATATCTTGAACTATAGTGTTGGTGTATGTATTTGATTTATTTTATTTTTTTTAGAAAATTCTCCAAGAAGGAGCTATGGAAGTCCTTACAGATATGGCTTGTAAAATTATAGTATTACGGATTTTTACATTGTTTGACTCAAATTGTCATTATTGTTTTAATTGTAAAGAAGAACTAGATTACATCTAAATTTGCAAATGAAAACAATAAAAATCTTTATGAATAACATGTTGAACTTAAAGATATATAGCACATTTTGTTAATATATGTGTATGTATTTTTTTTTTTTTATATTTGAGAGCTATATAAAAATGAAATTTTCAAAATTCTTTAAGTAGACTTAATGTAGAATGGATCTATGGTAGACATTTAAAAATAATTTATATAACCATGAAGTTACTCCCTCTATGATTATTTGATTTCTAACAACGTTTATTAAATTTTGGGTGTAAATTATCTAATCACTATTTAATGTTCTATCAAATTTTTTATCATTTTATTAACTTGAGGTAGTAAAGTAGGTTAGTACTATAATACCTATATTAATATAAATAAATTAATATTATTTCTCGTAACTTAAAAAACTAAAATAACAGTGGAATCCCCATAATTGTTTTTTTAATTTTATTTGAGCCATAGAAAAAAGAGAGTTACTTTTTAATTGTATTAATATTTGGTATATTTATTATTAAAAAACAACAAAAAACTTTATTATACCTTGGTACATATATAAATTATCTTTGAAACACATAATTATAAATTAAAAACTCAAAATTATCATTAAAAAAGCAGCAAAAACTTTGTTATACCTTGGTACTTATATAAAATATTTCTGGAACACATAATTATAAAAACAAGTCATGATTAAAACACAAGATCCATTTGACATTGTTATTACACAGTTATCATTAAGTAACATGAATCATAAGACATATTATTTGCCTCACCTGTGTAAAATATGAATAAAGTAGCAGGATATTTCAGTGGGATTCTGCTGTAAATTTTATTGTTTATAGATAGAGAAAAACCAAACACTCTAAAACTGTATGAAAAAAATATATAATTATTTTTAACAGGCTTCTGTATTAATATATTTGTTAATCTTTTTATTAGTATTTTATTTGTAAATATTAACATGAGCTAATTTTATGCAGAGCTACCCTTGATGATAAAGTAACATACAATGGCCGCTTTACAACACATAAAAGGGAATCGACAATTGGAAAGATTGAGTATAGTTATTAATTTTGTTCCATTAGTTTTTTCTTTTTTGTCATTTGTAATATGCTACTCTATAATAACTATAAGTAGTTTTGTTCAATATTCTTTGATTCGTATTGTTATTCTTTATAAAAAATTCATGGATATTGTATTAATTGATTGTATATATATCTTATTAAATTTGCTTTGTAATTTATTCTGTAATGTTCCAGTATGTAAATATATTTTTATGATTCAGTGATTTTCCTTAAAATAAATTCATCCTGGTATTATCTGATTCCTTATACTATCCCTTCTTGTTTTGCAAGTTATTCTCTGGATGTTTCTGCACCTTTTGTTATATTTCAGTGCCTGCCTCTGGCTTCCAGTGTATTAGGTTGATTTATAGGTTTTAAACTTATTTTTTCATTTCCCCATTTCAGTGTTATATGGCTGATGGTATGATGATACTTTTGTATCCTGCCTTTGTTGAAACCATATCATGTGAAAGATTTATCCGGCTTCTTGAACTTCATTTTTATGTTACCATTGAATTAATGATAGGGGGTGAAAGATAAGAGGCAAGGTAAGTATAATGGCAGGCCTTTTTAATTAGGTCACAGAAGGAAAGTGATTTTCCTTGATACTTCAATGGTGGACACCCATCACCCAAGGGCATGTTTAGTATCCTCTGGTTAACCACATCTCAAATGCACTGATATGATATAAAAATGACAAATAATATGAGCTTCCCTCATCAATAAGTTAAAATCAACATTCTGGCTTGAAGTTTCAATGATAGATTTATATTACTTTATTATATTATATAAGATTACTTATTGTTTCATTTCTGCTGCTGTTATATGACTACATCTTTATCCGACAGTACCCAGCTCTCTGCTCCATACAGTAGAGCAGGCATATATTCGGATTTAAATATATGGAGCTTGACCTCTCTCTCTTTCCTGCTATTGTTTAGCTGGTGGAATAGTATATATTATTCGCTTTTCCTATCCTGTGGGGTATTTCAGGTTGTACTTTTCCATTTCCGCTGATCACAGTTCCAAGGTAGGAGAACTCATTTACCACTTCAAGCTCCTCCTATTTGCACATAATGTGGATTTGTTTGGGCTGTCGCCCCACATGTTGAATTTCGCTTTTTCTGGCACTAATATAACGTTCCAATACTGCTTCCCATTCTATCAGGGCTTATTGGAGGTTAACGCTAGAGTCAATGAGAAGAAGATTTTGTGATAATATAAAGGTTGTGATTGTATGATAGCAGGCACATGTCAATAAACACAAGCAATTATATCTCTTAGAATGTTAAATTTGTCAGCGCAGAGCGTGATATCCATATGGAAAGCCGGGGCTTCACAAATATTTTATGTTGAAGTAATTTAAAATAATTATCGAATGACATCTCGCGGACCCCTAAGAGCCCTCTGACCACTAGTTGGAAACCACTGGTCTAGTACATTGCAGTGTCTACAAAGAACCATGAGAAAGGTCTGCCAAGGATGCAAGTTATACGATTTGAAGAAAAAAAGACCAAATTCATGATTGATCATTGATAAATCTGACCATTTTTAAAACAAAAACTGCCAATCAATAATACTACTGTAGAACGAGTCCATAAGTATAAATGCCTAGGAATGTAGATTAATAGAAATGGAGTATACTTTAAAGGAAATCCAATTTAGAATCGCAAGGTCGGACTATTTCAAAATGAAGATACATTTCTGCAACAGAAATCAATCATTGAAACTTCAAACCAGAATGTTAATTTTAACGTATTTTCTAATTTGTTGTATAACATGGAAACCTGGATGATGAGGGAAGCTCATATCATCAACATCAGTGCATTTGAGATGTGGTTAACCGCAGGGCACTAAACATATCCTTTGATAGTAAAGTGTCCAAGATTGAAGTATTAAGAAGAATGGGAAAAGTTTATTGGATCATCAAAACCACCAAATCAAGGAAGTTGCAGTATTTTGAACAACTTTTAAGAGGAGAGAAACATGGAATGGTATAGCGCATCTTACAAGGAAAGAAAGACAGAGGAAGGTCATGGCTGAACCGGATTCGAAATCAATAAATGATTGGTTGGACTACAGTAGCAAGGAGCTATTGAGAGCAGCCAGGAACATACATCCTATTGACATGCTCATTTCCAACCCTCCATAGAAGAGGAACACCAAGAAGAGCAGTAGTATAATGTATAATATACTGTTGCAAAGTTAAAGATTTTAAGAATTAAATAAAATCTAATTTACAAAGATGTACATAATATAACAGAGAGTGATGAAAAGCGAATAAAACTTCGAGACTATTGAATATGATTATAGCTGAGTTAGCTGGTTAGAGACAATTAACTCATTTTCGTTATTGATTAATTTGGATAACTTAATTATTATTTTTTTGTTATTCGGTTTCTACGTATGTTGAAACGTAAGCCCTCAATTTTTCGTCTATTGCAGAGATTCATTTTTGAAAATAATTGAACAAAACATTGTTTATTGTTTATTTATTTAACGTCACTTTATGCTGCTATGGCTAATCGGACGATGCTACAGTGGGAGTCCTAAATTTTGCCTATCCAGGTTTTATTAGGATAGGGATCTTTAACGAGTACCTGACATTGCAGAGGCTCGGGACCACCTTTTAACGTTAAACAAAACATTTCTTATTGTTTATTGCAATAAACAGCTAAATTATTCGTCAGTTCTAATTAATTACGCCCCAAACTGGTTGATGGATGTTTTTGTTTTCACCTGTTACACGTTGTTCTGTTTATCCTTCTTTCAGGTTCACTTTGATTGCCTCTCATCTTGCACCCCTACTTGGGTTGGGCCCAAGTTAATCCAGTCTTCTTTCCCTTAGGATGGCCACTATATTTGGCTCACCAAACAGATATTTCAACTTGCAGTTATATGGCATTTTCCATATTCCATTTCATAGGTTTTATACATTTTTTCATAGGCTTAGGAAATTACTCTTACCGAAATTTAACATTTATTACCTTTATATTATGTCAACACACACATTCTTTAATCCCTGGCGAGTACCTTTTAAAATGTAATAGTCTAATTGTCATTCCGACCCACTATGGACTTTCACATATTTTATTGCGCATGGAAATTTTCTGGTTACAGCTTAGCCAATTATAAATAATGGTTTTTGGTGAAAATATTAGGTAATAAATATTAAGTTTATATGGAGTAATTACATGTATGAAGTATAAGATGGTTGAAATGGCGGTCGTAGAACGTAAGAAAATATTTTGTTTAAAACTATTCACACCTATCCAGAATAATAAATTTTTTTTTTCTCTATTTACAGTATTTTATGACTGCCACCCGACCATCTGATTCTTCATATTTATTTACCAACCATTTAATGAATAATTAAATGTTTATATGGTCAATTAATTAATTGATTGTTAAATATGCATTGATTTATTACTTATATAGATCAATTTATGTAAAAAGCCACTAATGTCAGTAATGTAGCACCAGTATTTTTAATTAAAATTATAGCAATATTTTTTTTAGTAATATTTATAGCAAGGTATATTAAGAGTTTACAGAAGTTAAATTAGGGAAGGAAGATGAAAGGAAGTATTAGTTGAATAGTGGGTAGACGCGGGTTATTTAAAAAATTGTGCAGTGGGAGATGATCTATTAGCGGGAAATTCAAAAAGGAAATTGGGAAATGAAGTCCAGTAAGTTCAGTGGTGGGGAGACGCGGGTAATTCAAAAAATAGGATGTTTGGTGTGGACGTATAATCGCGGGAAATTCAAAAGTAAATTACGCAAGGAAGTGGAATAAGTTGAGAGGTGGGGAGACGCGGGTAATTCAAACAATAGGAGGCTCGGGGTGAACGTATAATTGCGGGAAATTCAAAAAGTAGGGGAAATGGGTAGTGTGGTGGGGGTAACGATACCCCTCCGTAAAAAGGCGGGCAGTGTAAGGTAACCATAGCTGTGCACAAGGGATAAGTAGGGCCACGCCCACTTGTCAACAGAAGTGACACTTCGGAATAATTACCGTACTATTATAGGTTGTAATAGTACTATTACAAACTCCTTGTTTGGACTCATCTTAACCCTAATATAACGCGATAATAGATTGTGGCAGCAACTACTTCCGCAGAAACTGCCAACGTGAACATCGGGCTGTAAATTGGAACAAATTACTGGTCTAGAGTATTAAAATTGATTGTAAAAACTATTTTCTTAAACCGATCATTTTTAATGTTGAAGGAATTCTGATTACAAATTGATTTGACAGCATTATGATTAAGGTCGCATTTTACCTTATTTCTTAAATAATGCCCAATTATTCTAGTTCTAAATCATTTCAGATGGTTATGAGCTAACATTTTTTAAAATGTTAATCTTGTTTATATGATTTATTTAGGAAAATGGATTTCCAAGCGTTGTCATGGTTACTTGAGAATGCAACTTGAGATGGCTCTTGATCATAACCCCTTGCATTACACACTCTTAGTGGAATGATTATGCTCACTATTTGATGTTTTGAACTTCATTATAATGTCATACAGAGATCTCAGAAGTATATCTTAATGTTAATCATTTAAACTGAGCTAGTATTATAAAATTATTACTATTGCTCCCATTTAAATTCTCTTTCTCCCCCCAGATTTCACTGAAATGATAAGATCCTTGGGATTCATTAGACTGGTATCCATGGAAAACTTCAGAACTCCTAATTTCAATTTGGTAGCCGATATACTAATCTGGTTAATAAAAAGATTTGATCCAGAAGCAAATATACATGAAACTTATGATACAGAACAAGATAGAGTTCTTCTCATAAGATCAGCTGCGGAATTTATGGTACTATATAGTCAGTAGTTTTGTTCCATAATTGATTGATTTCTTGCACTATCAAATAGATCTTGTGTTTTTCAGGCCCTGAGAGCTAATTTAATTTTAAATACCAAGCGCTTATACCAGGCAGATGGTTTCTCTGTAAAGGAATTATTAAAAATCACTACTCTCCTTTACCAAGCTCAACAAGCTAATATCGATGATGAGCAAAGTTTAAATAGACCAGCCACTGATATGATTGACATCAATTCTCATGTGTGTAATTTATCTATTTTTTCTTGAATTAAGTTTTTTTTTTTTTTTTTTTCATTTCTAAGATTTGCCATCACAAGGCTTTTCTTTCAGTGTAGATTGCACTTTTAATTTTTTGTATTCCAAATTTTTTTTGGAGCTTTGTACACCACCATGTTATATAACAAAGCAGTTAAATGTTTTTTGTCTCTCCTTTTGTAAGTAATCTTTTAAGATTAAGTTTGACTCATTTTATTGCAATTAAATCATAAATATATTCTTTTTAATAGGGATTTCTTCTCTTGTCATAGTAGTTATGAGGTAATTAAATATAATTCATTATGTTTCTGAATCCCTTGCAATTCAGAGGAGTTGAATTTAATAATGGGAGAAGGGAGAGGAAAGGATTACTTAAAATTTAACTTTAAGAAAAAGTTGTAGTTATATTTGTACTATTAGTACTGAATAGTACCCTGAATTAGAGACTTTTTAGTAGTGTAGAAAAATCAGCATGGCAATTGAATTAAGGATAGAAACAATAAGTATACAATTTGTTGGGTACACATTATTTAACTTTTTAATTTTGCAGTAAACTTTTTATAAAACATTTGTTGCTATGTCGAACTGATTATGACTGTCTTCTAATAATGAAATGATTTGGAGAAATAGCTCTAGCGAAGTTTATCTTGTCGTAAATGACTCTCTTTTGTTCTATTCAAAGTTGGTTTAGATCAAAAGAGGGGAACACTTTCATGTAGTCCTTTATAGCAAAGCAAATAAGTGCAATTTCTGTTATTCATGAACTCATTTCATCCAATACCCTAGACCAGAAATAACAACTTAAAACTTCACACTTTTTTTTTTTTTTAATTTCTGAAATAAAATGTTTTTGCTTCAATTAATAAACAGACAAGTCTCTCTGTTGGACAAAGACTAATTATAATGGTCAAATAAACCCACGAAGTACTAAGTTGAAGTTTACTTTCTGCCAGTGACCTCAGATTTTATTTACAAATATTTTTTTTTTTTTTTGACAGGTAACCATTTTTGATATTCATTTTTTAATTTTAATCAATATACATACAAAATTAGAACCATATAATCTGACAATTCAATTTTTTTTTTTTTCTTTGTTATGTAACTTTATTGTATGAGAAAGGAAACAATTTATTATTTATCAAATCATTGAAAAAGTCCCTTCTTTTAAATCGACCAAGATAGTATTTTTCATAGAATGAGTTGCCTCAAGGAAAATTTTAGAAATTAAGGATCATCAATGACATATTTTTACAAGTGGAATTATAGCACCATACATTTTTAAAAACTGCAGGCAAGCCAATAAACGAGTCCATATTTCTGTATACATTTATTTTATTAGGAGTAAAGCTTCCTTACCAAGAATGGCCCATTTGTTGGTGATCAACTAGAAACATCTCACAAACTATATAAATGTCAACTGAAGCCCAATGGACATAGATATCTTATATACAGGAGTTGATAAATAATAATCTAGAATCAATTTCTTTTTTTTTTTTTTATACTTTTATTTAATTATATAGACATTGTCATCACATACAACTGCGTAAGTGTATTTAAATGAAGTGAATTATAGCACCATACATTTTTAAAAACTGCAGGCAAGCCAATAAACGAGTCCATATTTCTATATACATTTATTTTATTAGGAGTTAAAGCTTCCTTACCAAGATGCCCATTTGTTGGTAATCAACTAGAAACATCTCACATAACTATATAAATGTCAACTGAAGCCCCAACTGGACAATAGATATCCTTATAATACAGGAGTTGATAAATAATAATCTAGAATCAATTTTCTTTTTTTATTTTATACTTTTATTTTAATTATATAGAACATTGTCATCACCATACAACTGTGTAAACGGTGTATTTAAATGAAGCCAAACAAATGATGCTGTAATGACATCTGAATTGACAAGAATTTTAGATTTAACTTGACTTTCAATCACTGTATGAATGCTAATTTTCTTTTCTTTTTTGAACTATAATATTAAAAATTAGATAGAAGAACTGAAGTCATCAAGGGAACTTGCCACCCAAGTGACTATAAAAGGTGCCTCAATCTATGAAAGTTTGGGAAAAGAAGTCGACTTGAAAGTATGTTTTTAAATATTCAACACAGATTTTTTTTTTTTTTTTGTCTTATTCTAAATGACATGTATTTCTTTGTAGGAAGAAAGATATCAAAGTGTTAATAATTTTCTTGAGTTTAATAGAGTCGAAAAGGCTTTAAAAGAGACAATTTTTGCTACAAAACAGAATATAGAGAATACAAAAGGATTCATTGAAAATGTTGCGGCTACAGAAAGCAGTTTAGACTCGAAGATTGAAAAAAAAAAGACGGAATTGGAAAGGAATCAGAAAAGACTTCAGACTTTGAAGAAAGTAAGGTAGATTGCCTCTATTTTATCATTTATTTATGTTATTATTTATTGTTGTTTTTTTTTACATCTAATTTGGGGTGACATTTTTTAAACTGTTTCATTTTTTCGTTCATCTGTTCCAAAAATTAATAGAAGCACAATTTAATATTTTAATGCTATACATTTTCCATTTTGTAGAACATGAAATAAGTGTGATTGAACAAAGGGGAGAGAGCACTGTTAATAGATCAGTGATGTAGATTTTTTTTTTTTTCTTCACCATGAATATTGGATAATCATTGTTTTTTCCAATAAATAAGCATGCTGAAACTGCTTCATTTTATATCTTAAAGAATGATATTAACCTGTTTTTTCCACTAAGACATTTTTTTTTACATTGTACCAAACAACAAATAGAAAAATAATTACTTATGATAAAACAAATAGAAAAAAAAAAATGGTAGGTTATCAGGTTAACTTGATCTTCTTACTAAGCAGCTATTGTATCTCCTGGATCATAACAGTTTATAGAAACTTTAGATCTGTTTACAATTTTATTATTTAATTTTATAAGTGTGATATCATTAAAATTTATCATTTTCAAACCAATTATAATGTTCTTATATTTCTAAAGATTCTATAGTCTAAACTTTAAATTACTATGAGATCACAGATTATCAATTCTATATATTATATTATACTTTTACTCATTATTTGTGTTGTAGCACTGTTGGAGTGGAAAATTTTTGCTCATGCCAAAGTAAATTAAAATTAAAAATTTAAAGTGTTATATGTATTAATAAAAAAAAAACTCATTTGTAAATTTTTGAGTTATCCAAATTATATAATCATTATAATTAATTTTAAACTTCCTTGCACTTGTAAAAACACTCTTTACTTTCCAATTTCCCTTACAACTTTTGGAGGTAAATTCATTTCTATCATGGCGTTGTATGATTTCCCTTAATTTATGGAGTTATATGCTTACTTAAATTCAATGAAGAAGTGATATGACCGTATCCTTAGTTTTAGCCAGAAGGATTTGTGAGATGAATATTTTATCTATTGTTAATTTACTATTAATGAACCTGACGTGGTATTTTCTAATTTCAATCTCAGTATAGAGTATTTTTCTTCTATATATGATTCCCAACAATATTTTGTAGGGATTGGGCAGAAAGTATATACCTCTATAATTATTGTATTGAAAGTTTTGTCCCCTTTTTTATAAACTCAAACTATAGATTTTTTCCAGTTGCTTGAGATCTCATCACTCCATGAGTCAAGAAACATGACTTCTGGACCTCTATGTATATATGCTAATTGTTGAGGCTCTGTTATGTTTGTTTTCTTGAACAAAACATTAAATTTTTGCTATTTCAATTTAAAATTTCGTGTATAAATCAATGATTTTTGAAGGAAGGAGAACACAAAATAATGGAAATAGCTTACCTAAAAGGTTCTAGTCCCCTCCTTAAAACTCTCCCTCCAATTCCTACCCTCTTTCGGAACAATAATCCGATACATTCAACCTTGGAAATTCAAAAGCCTTGGAATCACCTTCGACCAAAACCTCTCCTGGAAAAACCACATTTCTGATATCTCCCGCCGCTCCTTCTTCACTTTAAAGCGATTAAATGGACTTCGTGACCTCTTTCCTCTTGAAACCCATAAGCTTCTGATCTCCCTGATATTTCCCCACTTTGACTATTGCTGTGCAGTGTATGGGGGTGTCTCTGGAGATCTTGAAGAAAAACTGAAACGGTTATTTAATTGCTTCATTCGATTCATCTTTGGAATCTCCAGGGACACCTCGTCACTCGATTCTACGAAGGGTTAAAATGGCTCTATCCTCCCTACCGTCGAAAATACTTCCTGGCTTCCTTCCTCTATCAACTTATCCGATTCCGCCGTCCATCATGCATCTCTGATCTCTTATTATTCAAATCCTCAACCCATTCCCGCAACACCCTTATGCGGCCTTCTGATTTGTATATTGCGCCCCATTGAACCGCTGCTTTCGACAGATCTTTCATAATCCGATCTTCCATATGGAACTCTATTCCTTCTGATATCCGTAATTCTACTAAATTTAAATCTCCCTATTCCATTACCTCCTGTCCATTCAATTTCCAAACAATCCTGAATGATCCAGTTGCATGAAAATATGTAAATAGAAAAAGTTAAAGAAGTGTTTTTTATTTTTTTAACTAAGTAAGAATTTTATTTTATTTTTTAGTCTAGGTTATGTATGAAAACATGATAATTATTTAATTATTATGTTCTTTAATCATCACTTATATCTTTTTTTTACAAATATTTTTACAGCCCTTAGTTTTTGAAGATATATACTGTTTTATAATTTTTTTTATTTTTGTCATTTCTCTTTTGGTTTCTTTTTTACTTATTATTCATTGTATATTTCTTTTTCTTTTTTTTTTAAATCTTACTCTAAGAGAGTAATTGTATTTTATATCTCATTATTGTATATTGTATTATTCCAAAGGGACTTGTCCCAGAATAAATAAAGAAATTATTATTATTATTATTAAAAAAAAGAATTAGGATGCTGTTTCATAATATCAATTAGGTCTTTGTACATCCTCGTACTTAATCGTCACTGTTTATTAATTACTGATTTAATTTTATTTTTTAGGCAGTATTTTCATAATTTATGATTTTTTAAACATATTTAATAATAACAAGTTAAAAATTTCAGACCAGCATTTCTTGAAGAGTTTGAAAAGTTGGAAGTTGAATTACAAATGCTTTATAAGGGTTATATAAACAGAACCAGGTGTTTATCTTATTTAGAACAGGCACAAGAAGAAAATGCTACTGCTGAACAAGAAAGAATGTTTAAAAGACAGGTATAGAATTCGATTTTTACATCAATGTACACTACAGTTCGAAATGATGTTAATATTATTACTAATTATTTAATTTATAGGACATAAAAAAGATGGGCTTTAATATCATATAGGTTTCATTCTGATTAAAATAGTCAGATTAAAATATTAAAACAGGGCTTAATGCCAATATTTTAAATTTTCTTCTAAAGTACTTCTAATTTTGTAGATTTCATAAAATTAACCACATAATCTGATTAGTAAAAAAAAAGCTGAACTTATTTGATAACCAACTAACTAAAGGTCCAAAGAGCAAAAATAATTTTTTATGCAATTTTTGAACTTAAAAGCACTAATCATGTATAATTTACCGTTGTTAAGACAAAGATTTTAGAAAAAAATATCTTATAAACAAAATTGTAAAAGTTAACGAAGAGTGATGAAAAGCCGATAATACAAACTAATCATCCTAGATAATAATATAATAGATTATTGAATAGAACACATGTTTCTATTGAAACTGAATTTAATTAATTCTTTAACAATTTATTTTCATATCTAACTTTATTTAAAAATTCTTAAATTGATTTTAACTATAGAGGTAGAGAGTTGTGTATTGTGTGCACCAGATTTTTTTTTTTAAATTTTGGAATTCCTTACCTACTCCAATTATGACAAACAGGGTGGGTTATTTGAACCCAAGTGTAATGGTCAAGATTCATTATCTAGGACTGCCACAATATAATTCTCAACCAGCAAAAGCCAGATCCTATCTGGCACCGAATGACTAATATTGCTAAAACAGCAACTCCCTCACTCATCATTGCCTTCAAATGTTCATTATTGAAAATGATAAAGTAAAATTAATTTATTGATCATCCAAAACAATAATAAACCTAATTTGAACGCTTATTAATGTAAATATAAAAAAAACAACACATGTTTAGTGACTAGTCACAACTTTTTATATTTATTTCAATAAAATATTATGATTTAAGAGAGAAACTCGCAAAATGATGGAGGAACTGCAGTTAGAAGATGCAAGAAAATTGATCGAAGATGATGAAAATCTTGATGTTCTAGTTGATAATGTTCCACAGAAAGCAGTTGGGCGGTTAAGAACTGCCACAGCATCAAGTAAGCTTTAAGTGCTTAATATTATAGTAGTATAGTCAATCAAATTATGAAATGATTCAACTGAATATTCTTAGTTAAGGAAGAACATTTTGTCTCTTGGTAAAAAAAAAAACATTATAGGTTTTTGTTTAGAGACAAATTAGTATCTTATTTTCACTTGATCAATTCTTTCATTTACTTTTTTCCTTAATTAATTTGTAGTGTCCTTTGTCAGACCTAACTTGTTAGGTAGGTAGTAACTTTTTTTATTACTGTTATGATGGTGTATAGTTTACTTTTAATGTAATCTTGATATTTAATTAAATTTTCCTAACTCCTCAAGTTGATGAGCTGAAGCACTAGGTTTTTTTTATAGGAAATATTCCTTTAAAGATCCACATCTTAACAGAGTAATCTTTGAGGGTACGTTCAACTACTTTTGAGGGAGAAAAGTTGTCATGAAAGTGTCATTAATAACTTAATCATACTTAAGATTTTGGAATGATAAATCCATCAATGGTTGGTATCACCTCATTTCAAAAGACTTTCATTTATTTTTTATTTTTTATTTTACTCATCCACCAACAGGCTTAAGCCAACTACAGGTGGTAAATCATACAAATACAAACCAGCTTAATTTACAAGGCACCACAGATTAAGGTTCAAATAATTCATCTCGGTGGAGACCTTAAGATATGCACTACTAATATTTTAATTTTCGAAGTAAGGATAATGGATAAATGTTTCAACTACCAATAATAGCTTTAGTGATTTATTCCTTTTTTTACAGGACCACGTCTTACGACTGGGCGAAAAAGAGTTTATGGAGGGATGAATGCTGAAGAAGACAGTAATAGTTTAGATTCTGATTCAGAGTTCTTTTTAGACGATGTTGATGGTGAGGATTCATCTATCCTTGGGAGTAATGATGATTTAAAAGGAATGGCTTCTGAATCAAAATCTGATCAAAGTGATGATGATTTTTGAGAATATTTTAGTTTGATGAAAAAAAAATGTATAATTTCAATAAAATGACAATTTTTAATTTAGTTTATAATTTTTTGTCTAACCAAAATTGAAATAGGTACTGTTTGGTCACCAAACAGTACCTAGTTTCCATTCTCCCACCATGCGCCCTGATGATGACCCACAAAAGGGGGTCGAAACGTTGGCAAACAATAAATAGTTAAACTATTTAGTTGTTTCATTTAATGAACGTCACCCGGACTAATTCCTTCCAGCAAAAACAAAATTGAAATAGGTTTTAAGTAGATTTAAAGTTGAAAAAAAAAAAAAAACAGAACTACATTAAATTTCAAAGGAAACATTTATTTTTTATTAAATTAGGGAGCTGGTCTATTATGTAGATTTTATAATAAATCAAATTTTTAATAAACCAACCATTTCAAAGGTCCAACACATACATATTTGAAAAAGTAAACAGTAATGAATAAATTATTTATATAAAATTATTTTTTTGTCCAACATATCATTTTCAAAATACAGTTTAATTAATTAAAAAAACAAAATCTTAGTTTTTTCTATAAAAAGTGTATATCTACTGATCCTTAACTAAGAGATGTTCAATGTTTTCTTATACAGCTTCCATCATGAAGCTAAATTTGTTTACAATTCTTAGATTTACATAAAACAGGAATAAACTTTTAAAATTAAAAATCTATAACTGAACACACTTTTTAATTAAAACTTGTACTTTCCTCTCTATTTTTACAGGTTTTTTCCTTCCCACTTTTAGGATTTTACATCTCTTTCTAATTTAGAATGATTTTATTTTTATCACTAGAAGCAGTGGTATTAAGTGCTTCGAATTACGTCATCGCTTTATGGCACAATCTAAAACCATCGGTCTTATTGCTTCCATGAACATCAAAAGGACCATCTTTGGCTTCAGGCCCTAAGTTTTATCAATAGACCTCTAGCCTGCGCACAGGCCCTTAATCACCTTTGTTGAACTTGTTGATATTGCTGTTCCATTTTAACTAACTGTTAACAGTAATGCACTAGTTAAACAAACTTCACTACAGATATTGATATCAGTCTCACCAAGAAAAGGTGAGACTCTCACCTGCTGCTCTCATCAAAGAGGGTCAGACGGGGCTGCTGTCAAATCTCTGCAACAATATTGCCACAAAGAAAGCATCTTTAAATAATTTATGTACAGAATTCAGGTCATGGAACGTTTTAGCACAGCTATAATACTGTCTTTAATTAGATAAGTTCTTGTAATAAAATAAATCAATATCCTTACACCTAATAACTGCGGCAATGCGATGATGCAAGTTGCTAACTCATCATTGCTTACTGGCCCAAAGGAGGGAGAGATAAGCAGCAGCCAGCTCAGTTTTGTAGCCATCCTCAGCAGAAGATGGCACTCCATGGTTAGCACCCTCCTTCTACACCTTGGTATCGGGTAGGGTTCCTGTCTCCCGTACCATCTCTCAAGTCTGTTTTAGTGACTTTTTCCTATCCAGCAACCAAGAGTTACCTTACCATGCATAACTAGCGTCTAAAACCTGTGAAAAATTATCTCTCTCATGAGCGGTATTTAGCCTCTTTTTTTGGTAACTAGGTGCTCCAAGCTTGCCATCTTTTAAACGCTGCACTACACTGCAGAGAACAGGTCGGTGAAAATTCGTGAGATTTGGTGATTGTGAATTATCATACACTCTCGAATATTTTCAAATAATAAATATTCAATTACTGTATTTTCTATTAAACTTCATCATTTATTTTTGATAACTTTAATAAAAATATGTTTAATTTCTTAAAATGAGTTTCTACTTTTAAAAAACATGTTTTTATGATGCGTATGTTACACTTGTTTGTATTGAATAACATTATCATATAGTTTTTTTCAAATATTTAAAATAATAGGATTAATTTTTTTTTTTTTAATATGCCTTCCTCCTCTTTTGCTACTTGTGTAAACTCTCTACTCTCATGAATTTTCACCTACCTCTTTTCTCACTGGGTAGTGTGGCCTTAATTTAAAAAATATATTAGTTTTTTGTGAACATCTAAGAAAGCATCATGATTACAGCAAAACATTGTTCTACATAAAATTAAAGTACTGGTAAAACATCTTTAAAAATGGTTCTCCACATTTCCTTGCTACAATTCAGAGACATCAAAGGGAAGCAGGCAAAATTTCTTTCCTCAAGGAGCCTTATCAACTGATGGTCTTAGGTGACTGTGTTATCAGGAAAGAGTTGCTTCAAAGTGATAAAAAACACATATTTTATTTCTACAAATAAAGACTAAAAGATAAATAATATTAATAGTTTAATTATACCACTCAATACAAAAAAAAAAAAAAGTAATGATCATTTTATACTTATTAGAAATCATAAATACTAAAAAATGTGTATTTTCTTCCAATTAAAATTTAAAAGTATTTTCAAGCATAATTAGAATGAAAAACAAATAAGATAGAAGTGGTTGAGGTACAGTCAATTTACACACAATTAAGCGTAAACTTAATTATTGGTGCCGACGTTTCGGCCTAAATTATAGGCCTTCTTCAGGTGGTTGTGTGAGCTGAAAGGCGTCAGTCAACAACCTTGTTGACTGACGCCTAGGTGGTTACACAGTCAACCATTGTCACTTCATGAAAAACAAATAAATTAATAATAATTTACACCAATATTTTCCAACATATTTTATACAATTTTGTCGATGACTTCACATAATAGGTTGTTATATGGTCCACTTTTATTGGAATTGTTATAAGAGAGTGATAATCAGTAACACTCCTAAAAAATGACAATCTAGTTATTTTCCAAACCAATGAGTTGTGTTTATAATGATTTTGATTGAACTTCATAAAAACAAACACTTAATTTTAATTCTTAAAAAATGAATGATAAAAGTAAAGTAATATTAAAGCACAAACATTTATTAAGCAAGTGCATGGAGATTAAAGAATGGTTTTAAGGAATTTAAAGGCACGGGGGAATGAAAATAACAAAATACAGATTTTAATATTCTTCAGCATATATTAAAAACTTGTATAAAAAATATCTTAATACTAAAGTTTGTAGTACATAAAACAAAAATGTCCAATTAAAAATGTCAATACAAGTATTAACTATCACATTAGAATCTTAAATATACATATATCTATTTTAAAATATTTTCAATTGTGTTTATAAAGATTGACAGCTCAGAGAGATTCATTTCAAAGTTCAGAGAGTGTGTTTTGGAAATATTTGATTCTTTTAATGACATTTTATCACTCAAATGCAAAAGTATGTTAACGTAAGGCTGTTTAGTGACACTTATGGCACTACTACCAACAACAAACTAAAACAATAGTATTTAATCCATTAATATTGAGTAATTACATTATAATTAGTAAATTGTGAGATCAAACCTACAATAAAGGTACAAGACAAATGTTAGGAAAAATATATTTTTACAACTTGCTAAAACTTTCACTAATTGAATATGGTATAAATAAACTTAATAGTAGGCAAATATTGATAAAAAACGCAAACAATGCAAATCCCGATTTAAAAATGAATTATTTGAGATGTACCTTCATTCCAGGTGGAAAAAATGTAATTCACTTTGAAATTACGGGAAAATTAAGTACCTCAAATTTCCAGTCAAAGTCAATCAATTTAGAATCGGGCATTTTCTAGTCAATTACAAGTAGTAATTTACTACCAATTCTCAATATTTAGGTATTACTGTATAATTCTTTAAAAACCAAAAAGGTTATAATTTTGCAACAAGGAGGTAGTAATATTACTATTACGTCCTCCTTGTCTTGTGATTACCTGCGATTAGAACAATGTTTCATTATTAGTTACTTGGTCACATCTAAAAATTTCTTGAAATAAAACAGGTTAAAAAAAATATTCGAGTCTAGTTTTCACCGGAAACACACATTTTAGGGTTCCATGAGTCTAAATGACTAAGTACCTCAAGATGGTCTGTGAGTGTGTGTATGTGGTTAGTGAAGTTCAAAAACGATAAGACGTGTAAAACTGGAATTTCATATTTCAGAATCGTATATACCTGATATGTAACAGCAAATTTGTTTAACTAAATCGATAAACCAGAAGAGCCACTTTAAACTGTGCGCTTATTACATCATATTTTAACGATTTTCTCAAAAACGGCTCTTACGATTTTGATTTAACTCACGATGTTGATATAAACTTTAATATAATCTAGGTTTCATTCTAATCAAAATAATCTGACAGTGCTTGAATTTCGATATTTTAAATTTTCTTCCTTAAAGTATCTTAAATTTTGTCGATTCGTAAATAATAATAATTTCATCTTCTTAGACTAGATAAAAAACGAGTAAATAAACAAGTTGAACGAATTTGGTAATCAACTAAAGGAGAAAAGGACATTTTTTTTTTTTTTTAGTGAAACCTTTACGCGCGTTATGAGATTTTTGGCAGAGGTAAAAACTTTTATTTCATTACCCCAGTGACGGTTTGCGTTACCATGCTTTAGACTGCCGCATACAAGCGGTCTGTGTATGCCTGTCCAATAGAGATAGGCTATCGATATCAATTTCCGTGAACGTTTTCATGCCAGTGTAATATTGTCACAAAATATCTATATAATATGTTTATTTCAGCATTTAATTATATTAAAATCAGTCACAAATGAGATGAGTAAAGCCATGGTGGATAAACTATGTTTTACAACTTACCTCATACTGTATATAAAGTTAATATCATGAATATATTAATTCTCTTGACACTTAAATAGAAATTTTTGTAAATATTATTTAAACATTACTTTCTTTTCTTTTATAATTTTTTAGGAATTTTTACTTAATATTTCACTCTCGAATATGCACTCCTTAACTTCCTTTTATTATAAATTTATTTTGTTTCACAATTTATTAAATAGTTTTTCTACGTTTCGGGGTTCTTTCCCCATTATCAAGACTTTTTTTAAAACACCTTTTAACACACAACACATTATTTTACATTTCTAGCATACTGCTATTCGTACACTTAGAAGTTTATTGGTTAACTGCCTCACATTAGCACAGTTAGCCAATAAATTAGATGGTTGGGCCACGTAATCAGAATGGATGAAGAGAGGACAATCAGAAGCCTGTACAATGGACCCCTAACGGAAGAAGGCCTCGTGGAAGATGAAAGAACAGCTTCTCCAAAAAACTGAAGATAACGAGAGTATCTGTCAGGCTTGCTACAAACAGTACTGTCGCGCGATAATGAGTAATGAACCATTATAATTATCATTGATAAGAAATGGGTAAATATGAAATAACCCAAAAAACAACTGAAGGAGAAATATTTTTCAGGTTAAATTATTTTTCCATATAAATAATAACGTCAAAGATGTAAAATTTACTGTTTGGAAGCTAAAACATTTAGAAATATTGTTATTAAACATAGTTGGAGAATGTGACGAAAAGCACATAAACTTAAGCGATTATTATAGATAATTATTTCCATTATTACATTATTTATTCAAAAGAATGTTCCAATTGAAACTTAATCCAATGCAATTGCAATTAGATACCATGAACGTGGTGATGGATGGTACCTAGGGAGTCAAGCATTATATTTTTAACAAGTCTTGCTATGTCCTTAATATCCACAATTTGATTTTTCAAGAAGCTCCTAGTCGAGTTCGGTACTGTTCCGCGACCTTGGAAACAAAGGTTTTGCGCAGAGGTCTCTCACCAAAGCTCTAGAGATCTTTTCCTAGCGAGAGGGTTACACTTATAATAACTTTCCTCCTTTCACTTTTAACTTTGCCTGATTAAGATCATTAGTTCCTAGGATCCAAAGACATTGCTGACTTCTCTGTCATATGAAATGCTTTGGAAAAAGGGGCATTTTTCAAGCAGGAATGCTGGAATTTAAGGCTCTCTGTTGTATTTTGGACATAGGGACCTAACATCTATAACATACACACATGGGTGTATAATTGGAGTTAAGCTTAAGTGCCCTAGAACATTCAGAACCCGAAAGTATATGTTTCTCATGTAGAAATCGATTCGCTTTCAAATACTCCTGAAATGGTAAATAGCAATGCTGTGCCACAGACAGCTTGCTGGTTCAGGTTATTCAAATGAACTTTCTCTGCTAAATGACCACATTGAGTTCTCATTTTCAGATATTCCAATTTCACAGACACATTCAGCAATCTCAGCTGAATAAGACAATGAAGATGGAAACAGGGCAACTAATACATTTGAAAGTTGCTGTGAAATGGTACAGTTCTGTAGAGGACCCTCCCATTGGCAGAAGATTTGTCCTAAACCTTGATACCTTAAACATATAACATCTCAAGGAAGTGTTCACAGTGCCTGATGATAGCCTTCACACTCATGTGAATCATGGTATCAAATAGATACTATCCATGCTCTCCAATTATTCCAGATGCAGCTTTGTGTGACATGCTGTTTGGAGTTTATATTTTTATTATATCCACTTGTATAACAGAGAAGTTGAAACCAGTAACAAATAAGATAATGGACCAATTTTCATTTTTGTTCCCTTATCAGATACTTAAATAGATCTGAGAGAACAGATTCTTATTTGAACTATAGTTCAAATAGTTGCAGTGTGTTTCATTTCTAAACTGTCATTTCCTCTAACAATTTCGAGAGGGAAATATTAATGGCTACAAAACAGAAAAGGAAGATTGCTAACATAGCCAGAAAGCAGATCAAGACTCCGTTGATTACTCAAATGTTTACACTTATTATTACTAGTAGAATATGCAGCTTTAATATTTAAAAATAATATGCATTTGTATCTTTAATACATGTAAACTACAGATAGGCCCTTCTTAATTGATAAAAACCTTTTCCTTTCTAAGAAATAATGGATGGTGTCAATCCATGGTATACATAAACACATATTCTTTAAATATCTTTTCTAAAAATATTTTTCTTTATTACAATATTATAACATTCTTAAAATCCTATAATAATTAAACCTGGATAGGCAAGCTATAGGAATCTCGTCTAATTAGCCACTATATCATAAAATGGATAAACAAACATTTTTAAAATAATGTATGTTGTTAATTACTAGAAAAAACCAATATGTGAAAACCTAAGAATTATATGAAATAAATTTAAAGGACAGATTTTTTTTTTTTTGGAAAGTAATTGGAGAAGTTATAAACCTACAAACAAAAATAGTAACAATATAAATAATAAATTACTATTAGCATGGATTCATGGAAAAAAATAAGTTCAATTCTTTAAATATTTTAAGAAAACAAAATAGAAAAAATGTCTTGAACTAGGAATGCTTTAAATTAGAAACTAACACAGTTCTTCATGTCAAAGGTAAGCTGTCATAAGTCTAATTTTATTGATTTTGTTTTTGCATCATAAGTAATATAAAAGAGTATAAATATGCAACAATGCGATCTGAAAGTTCCTCTAACTGTTCTGAAAAATTTTAAACATATCTTATGACAGTTTACTTTTTATGTACAGCATTGAGATTGTAAACTGGCTAAACATGTAAAATACTTTTTGATTTATTGTTTATCTTAATTCTAATATCTTATGGAAATAAATATATTTCATTATTGTATTATTTCTCCTGAATAGGATATAACAAATCATCTATTATTTATATATAATAGAAATCACAGACACAGAATTTACAATTATGTACAAGGTATATATTACATACATGAACTTCTGTTCATTCAATATTCCTTATACATTAAAGCCGAGTTAAAGTAACACGATACTAAATAAACTCAAACCCTTCATATTTTATATCATCTACTTTCATTTCATCCAGAAGTATCTTTCCATGGATGGTAAAAGCAGTTATGTATGTAGCAATGCGACCATGGAATTCTTCAGTTTTCAAAGCTACGATAACTTCGTCTTTTGTTCCAGGAATAAATTTAAAACTAGAGAAACCATGAGTTGGAAGGACTTCACCAACGTAAGCCACCTGTAAAAGTAAGGATAATGGTTGATATATTTTTTTTAAATAATAATTCGAAAAATCATATCATATAATAAATAATCTTCCTTGAATTGGTTTCCATTGTGCTAGATTTCCTTCAAAGGCAATCCTTAATTATCTATGTGCACTGCTTCTACCTAACTAAATATGCTAAGAATATAGCAACATACATCTCTCACTAAATTCAGGCCACATCACCTAAATCACATCAGTAACCTGTGTCTCAATCTTTCACATTCCCTTCTCCCTCCCCCCCCTCACATGCTTTAACGTTCTGAAATTCTAATAGATGTTATTCTTTCAAGTGTTTTCCGTAATATCATTCAAATGTTTCATTTAGATTTCTTCAATTTAATACTTTTAGACTGCTATGAGTAGATGGTCTGCCTCAACTGATTCAAGTGGAGAGGCTGTCACTTAAAAATGTCACTAAAAAAGTTCTTTTGGCAAACACCAATACCTACAAAAGGTGAACCAAGGGTGTGCACTGAAGATGACTTTTTGGAAAGAGTACCGCATTTATTAATTAATCTATACAGTGTTACCCGTTAAGGATTGCCATTCCTTATGACTTGCTTTTTATGGCAAAGCGAGAATAAAAATCAAATGGGGAAACCAGCATGAAGAAATTTAGAGAGCCAACAAATATTTAAAAAACAATAAATTTTACTTAATGAACTTAATAATAATGTTAAAATACTTTTTCATAATTTATAATAAAGATAACGCCCTACAAAAAATGTTTAATGTGAAAGTAAAAGGTAACAATATTTCAATGAAGGCCTTTAAATATAAATACACTTTAAAATATATCAAAGAGTCAAACATGAAGTAGGAATCAGAGAAATACTTTACTAGAGAGAATGAAGAGGAAGATATTGAGAGGAGAAGCATTATTTCAAAATTTAGTAAAGCCATATTTAGAGTGTACGAATAACATCCATCAAAAACCAAATTTATGTTAGTATAAAATTTTTTTAAATAGTAATCTGATTTCATTAAAACCAAACGAGCAGTGTCATTTATTTAACATACCAATTAATAAACAGTACTTCAGAAACCTGATTAATTAATTAAAATTAATCTTATAGATATTCTTTTTTTTTTTAAATCAAGATCCATAAATAATTTCAATAATTAGTAGTGATTACATTACATGACTTATTATAATTATATTCATTTAAAAAAAATGAATATCCAACTATTCATACTAATGATACATAATATAGTGAGTTGGCAAATAAGTTCTTTCAGTTTTTAGGGCGAAATAAAACTCAATATATATAAATTTTTATTTTAATCTACAAGATAGTGACCATTATTTAATAGGACTCTTTCCCATCTATTTACTTACTCCATAATGCCATGTTCATAAAATGTCTGGACTTTATTGTCAAAAAACTGATCCAAGTGGTTTTTGATGTCCTCTTCCTTTTGGAATTTGTTTCCATTCATGGAGTTCTTTACAGACCTGTACTGTATAAGTGGTAGTAACTTGAAGCCAGGTCTGGTGAATAGTGAGGATGGGGCAAAAGCTCCCATTCAAGGCTCAATATTTTTATTGACCACTGAGGTGTGGGGCCTGGTATGGTCTAGGTGGAACACAACACCTTTCCGATTTGCCAGTTATATATGTTTATTTATAATTAATTGATCCAATTTTGTTAACTGAAAGCAGTATAGAGCATAATGACTTATTTGTTCTGATGGAAATAGTTCATAGAAAATAATACCCTTGAAATCCCACCATATGGAAAGCATCATCTTCTTTGCATCTGGATGTTGATGCATATGCAATGTGGGTTTTGATATTCTTCTAGGAGCCTCACTACTAGATCCCCAAGATTTTCTATGGGCTATTTTATCGTAAAATATTTATTTTACATCTCTTGTTACCATCCTTTTCAAAAATAGGTCATTTTTTTTCATAGTAATCACAAACGATCCATGTTGCCAAATTGACTTTACTTAGAGAGTAAGGGACCCAAACATTGAGCCAGGGGAAATAACTAGCTTGTGCTAATGGTTTTCTATGCTTGTGTGCAACACATTTAGGGCCAAAGCAATCTCCTGTACAACTTGGATGGGATAAGATCAACAAAAGCCTTAACATTGCTCATTTCAATTTCATGTGGAGAACCAGAGCATTGAGCATCAATGATTTCAAAATTTTCTAAATGAAATTTGGCAAACCAATTTTGACAGGTGTGTTTGTTTAAGGCATCATCCTCATGAATGCAGCAAATTTTTCCATGAGCTTCCACAGCACGACCACCTTTTATAAAATAATGCAAAAAAATATGCCGATAATGAATGATATTTTCTTACATATTCACAGTGCAATAGCAACACAACACTAAACCAGTTTCAACAAACAGGATAAAAAAATCCACCTTAGGGATTAAATCATCATATAAGAAGTTCATCATGGTGACATAAAAAGAAACAGAAAAACCGAAAGGACTTATTTGCAAACCAAATATGTTTAATTACACATATGAATATAGTTTTATTTCTCTTGTATACATGTATGTACAAATACACACAGTTAATTTCACCAAATTTATCTGATTTATAAATATGTATGCAAAAAAACTACAAAATTTGAATGAAACTAAAATTTCAATTATTTTCATAAAATTACTATTAACTTTAATTAAATATAAAATAGTTCACTATTTTCTCCTTCCTAAGACAAGTTGTTCATCATAGGCAAACATTTCAGTTTTGTCATATCATTGTCATATCAAACACCATTTAAAATGAAAACAAACAAAGATATCTAATCACATTTACATCAGAGTGATTCTTAAAAAAACAAAAAAACACTCGAAACCTCTTAAATGTTAATACAATTAATTTTTTAAAAGATAAATATATAAAATTTCCTAAATTTAATTTTAAAAATTACTTATGCTGTTTTTATAATTACAATAATTTAATCAAGCTTTTCATGATCACTAAAGAAATTCTTTGAATTCATATTAGTGTTTTAATAAATTCTATACCTACTTTTGGCAAAGTTATTATAATCAATAGTTGCATTATTTCTATTCATAATAATTAATAATAACAATTTTAAAAAGTTAAAAACAGGTAGCATCTTAGAATTCATAATAATCCTATTACTTAAACCCTTATGTTGTCTTTATTAAAATGACAGATTTCCAAAAAAGCTTTTAATAGTAGGGTGAAATCAGCATTCTAGATGACATTCTCCTTAGTATTTTAATTAAACTTTTAGTTAAAGATATTATTTACATTTGTTTGAAATAAATAAATTTTACCCAACATTTAAAATAATTAAATGGAAGATGGATAGTAATAAAGAAACAAAATTAAATAAAGAACAGTTTGAGGTGTGAAATAGGCTGAAAACCTGAAGTTATAAGCACTAGCAGATAAAAATAGTTTTAAAATCATTAATAAATAATTAGTTGCCAAGAATATCATTAAACTCAGTTTTAAAAAATCAGCTTTGCAATTTTCATTATTTAAAAGAAAAAAATGGTGGATTGCATTTTAACATAATAAACCGACATTAAAATAAACATTTAACGTCATTTCCATTAATGTAACTTTTTACCTCAATATTTCTGAAATCCTCATCACAAGACAATAAAACATTAGTTCCCATTTCTTCGTCTTTTTCTTCATTATATCTTTCACGTGACATTCTACGAGGGAGGAAAAACCATTTTTTATGAACATCACTCCAAACTCCAGATTCATGGATCATATACCCTGAAAAATAAAAATAATTAGTGCAGAAACAATTATGTAATACAGACAAATACATATAATATAATCACTACATACCTGGAAAATATACATCCAGTTTACTTCTGAGAGCTATATAGTTGTCTTTCCAATTCAAACTTACAACTTCTCCATTTGGACTAATTCTCTTCACCCACATAGGATCGTAATTTACCAACTCTCCTTGAGGAGAGGTCCATTCTTTGCCCATGCTTCCAACATACAAGTAACCATTCTTAACTGTTGCCCATTCTACTTTAAAGCCTAGGATCACATAATCACTAGTAATATAATTTAAAATGGAATATTTAAAAAAAAAATAAAAACTATATTTACCTTTATTCGTTTTTCCATCCCCATCAGTTAACAATATCCATGGATAAGCATTATCATCTTCAATAATGAATACCAAACCAGTTCTATCTCCAAAAGAAAGAAGTTTTCCATTAAACGTAACCAGTTCTGACAGTTCCATACCTCTTGAATTATGACTAAATTTTGTTTTCAGTGTTTTGTAATTGTTTTTGTCAAATGATACACTTACTGTTTTCGCATGTGGATCCCAGGCTAAAATGCCTTGTAGGTAATAACTGATCCATGTATTGGACTCTAATTTGCTTTTGGATGAATGATCCATGTCAGAAACAAGCCCAATTTTGAAGCGAACAGTGCCCTCAGTGTGAACTGGTTTAGTTATGGGATAAGTACTATCATAGTTCAAAGGAAGACTTAAAGATTGATGTCCACTACTGGATCCATTATTAAATTGGTGTTCTGAACTGATATTAGATACTTCATCAGTAGAATAAAAAAAGAAGATCAGTAACAAACTTATACCAGCAACAATACCTAGAAGTTTAATTTGGCATTTCTGAGCATTTTTCCCTACACGGTAGGAAGGTGGCGTTTTTAACGCTTTTCTCCAATCTTTAAGCGGTACAAACATCTCACCTTCCTCAGCTTTACTGAGAATCATTAATTAGTTATCTTTCAAAATACACATATTTAAACCTTGAAGAATTAGCACGCTTGCGCGAAACCCATAGCACAATTACATGATGAAATATTACTCAAGGTGAAATATTCTTTAATCGTACATTTTTCCTCAACATATTGAATAACAATAACGTAGCTTCGTTATGTTAAGTCATTTGTTACTGTAGTTAGTACATTTTTTATAATACTTCTAATACTACATCGCACAGGCTAACTACAAAACAATTAAGTATCGTATAAGAATCATTACAGTTAATCCAACGTAAAAAAATTACGTTGGATTAAAATACTGAATGAGTAATTCCATTGCACGTCATGAAATGAAGCTTCCAGGAAATCCTATCGATCATATTACATATCGATAGAATGTTTCCAATTTAAAAAAACTTAACGAGACCATTTCTCTCAACCATTTAACTTACGGAAGAGGTTAGATCTATGATCCCTATGTGTGTAATCTATAGCCTTACTAAATTAGTGATTGAAGTTCAGTGATCAACTAAGTTTTGTCTGCGGATCTAAGGTCTTCACGGACGATGGTTAAGGACTCCACTAAATTTCATCGGAAAATTATTTTTAATATCATTATAAATTACCAAAATGAAAAATATTTGAGAAGTTGAATCTTCTTATCAGAATCATTTTACATAATCACATTCAATCTTTCGTTTCGATGTACGGTAGGTCGTTTTCTCAACATTTAAGAAATAAGCTCAAAGAACTCATGTAGCTGGTTTGAAACTTGAACACAATTTTAGTACAGCGTAGTTCTAAAATATCAAAATCATTATCCACTATAATTCTTAGTCATATCGTGTCCAACACGCATGTCGCTGGTCCTGCATAAATGAAATTTCGAGTTCAAACTTATTCACGAATTAGTATTATTTCTTAATAAAATATAATTAGCATCATCTTGTGTTAATTAATGTCTGATAATGCTTATCCACAAGAAACATATGAGTACGAGGTACTTTGAATATAATATTGTTGGTATCAAGCGTTTCTCCTCTCCTTTTCAATTCCTATATCAATGATCTTCCCAATTCAATTCTTCCTATCATTTATATACAGACGACTTTTAGATCTACCTATCTTTCTCTCCTTCCGAGTAATTAGTAGCATTTGCCAATATACAGGAAGACCTAGATAGGATCAGTGCCTGGGAAACCCTGAATAAACTAAGGCTAAATGCTATTAACACTCAGGCCATCCTAATAGGTTCTAATTCCCTCTTCGGGTCCAAAGCTACATTTCGGAATCTAGTTCTTATTAATCACCATATATTACCTTACATGGTATTACCATTGATCAAACCCTTTCCTGGAAACCCCACATTGCTCAAATTTCAAGACCAACTTTAAGTACTTTCATCGCTACCGTCATCTCCCATTTCCCATCTGTTAGCTGCTTGTTTCCTCGCTTATTTTCCCCCTCTTCGATTATTGCTGTGTGGTATATGGTTGTCTCTTGACTGTACTTGATGACAGACTTTAGCGGATTATTAATATGTTGCGAGTTGAAGTGGCCTTTCATACCTTTCATACGTAGTCAATATTTTTTCGGAATTTCTCTTAACCAAGCCATTAACTCCCAACACCCTGCATGCATTCACAGTATCCTACAATTTAAATCCTCAGTCTACTTACTTGACACTATATCACGCAATTCTGTCCTTTACATTCCTATCCACAGAGCTAAATCTTTTGATAATTCTTTTCATATCCTCTATCCATATAGAATTCCCTACATTCTCATAATCGCCATGCTTCGTCCCTTGGCTCATTCAAATCCCATCTTATCAAACACCATCTTGCTTTCCAAACAGACTCACACCAAATGTGAAAATTGTAAATCCATTATCCTACTTTTAACGTAAGACATATTTATTTATTTTACAAAAATGCTTGCGTTATGGAATAATTCATTTATTCTATTTATTTTAAAATTGTTCAGCTCTAGTATTTTATAGGAGATTTTTTTTTATCCTCTTTCTTTCCCTTTTCGTTTTGTATTTTTTCTTACCTATTCCTATTCCTTAATTTTGTAGATATTCATAAAAATAAGTTGTTTTTTTTTTTATTTATTTTTTTTTTTTCACATTTATGAATAAAAATTTATTTCATTGGTCTCTCCACAATACGTGTATATTAAGTTTATATTTACTATACAATATTGTTATTCTTAAGGGACATAGTCCCAGAATAAAGTTATTGTTATTATTAAATAAGCATACAATATGCGCTGTATACGATTTTGAAATAAGAGCTAGTTACCGGTTGTGATTCAAGGCAAATAGTCTTTATACCCAAAACGCATATTTTATGACCTTATAATGCCTTTGGGCAAGAAAAACTAATGGGACGTCTGAATTGTATTGTGACATGTTTTGTTCATCGACTCATTGAAGGGAATTAATATTATTGTGGATGTAATTAGTTGACCGTTGAGAATTACTGGAAGGAATTAATATTAATATATGTATAGTATTAGTATTATATAGATATGTTTTCTCATCTCTGGGAGAATCATTCTCCCACCATGCGCCCTGATGATGACCCACAAAGGGGGTCGAAACGTTGGCAAACAATAAAATAGTTGAAACTATTTAGTTGTTTCATTTAATGACCGCCACCCGGACTAATTCCTTCCAGGAATTAATATTAATATATGTATAGTATTAGTATTATATAGATATGTTTTCTCATCTCCTTTTTTTTTTACATATATATAATATTGATATATTATAAACCTAGAATATATAGAATAGTGAAATTTTACAAGAATGAGACTGTGGTATAGCATACACATGTATATATTACATATTTCCAATTTCGGGAATAACAAAATAATCGAAGAAATCCGTCGGGAAGTGGGCAATTCGACGGAATTTTAGGATATGAATCTGAATTTGAAGACTACCAACAGGCTTGTGCAATATCAATTGATATTTTGAAGGATGTTTTTCTCTCTTAATTATCTTTGTTAAAGTTCTAATGCAGAATAAGAAAATTTACATTAATGACCATGTGTAATTTTATTGTGCTGACAATAATCAGAAATTACTAATTTCCAATAGAATAAATGGATGTATGTATATGGAAGTTGGTTTAAATTGATCTCAATAACACCAAAACAAAAAATAAGTACATACCAAGTGAAATAAAAAAATATATCTATAATTGTACACAGCTTGTGATGCATATATGATTGGTGTGTTATCATCACGACGGTTTAAATCGGCGGCTAAAGATGGACTTTGCACCATAAAAGATATATGGCTCAGATTCGACTTGCAGAAGTACAAGGAGTAAATATAAAAAAAAAAAAAATAAAATAAAAAAAAAATCAACCCTTATTAACGGTGCGGATTACCGGATACTCTTTACCGAACCTAGATGTTGAGGGGTAATTCCGTTTGTCATGCATTTGAGTCCAATTCATTTTTTGCTGAATAACTAAACATAATCGTTAAAGTTGAACGTTTGATGTCACAGTCGTGATGGTTATCTATTCCAACATATTCAAAAAATAAATGAATAATAACCATGTTTCATTAGAACTTCATTTTATTTTTCAATGAAAAAATATATAATGATGGAAGAATTATCGACCCTAGAATATTAGAGTTGGTTGGAGATTGGGGAGGAGGGGGGAGAGGTTCGACCAAATATGCAAACTTATTTATTAAAATTTAAGGCCATCTTCAGGGCAATGAAAAAAAATAAGACAAAACAAGATAAAAACCAATTAAAAAATAATAATAATAAAGAAAAAAATTGATAATTTTTTAAAAATAGTTGTCATTTTGTTTTTTCATAGCCCTTGATGATAGCCTAAAATTTAAGCCGAAACGTCGGCACAAAAATAAACTTGTTTATTTGGAGTGTTTTAATGACCGCACCACCCAACCAATTTAGTCTAGAACCTGACTTTTTTATCGTTCTGACGAGCAATATCTAGGGTATTTTCGCTAAGTGCTCCGTACTAGTCCTATTTTTAAATTATGCCCTTTAAATTACATTTACAACCGCCTTGTAGGACGACGAGCGCGAATAACATTATATAATTTATATTATTATTATAATTTGTATGTGTTACTTATTTTTGCTAAAACCGCGAAAGTGTGTTTTTGTAATAAAATAGTAGTACTAACAGAGCTATTAAAAAGCACTATATAGACACTTTCATAGGATATATTTGTTTTCCGGGAGTCTTACTCGGATTATGGGTCTTATCTAGGCCATTGAAAGTACTTTATAGTGCAAAAAGAAAAAAAAAAGCTATCCTGTTTTTACTTCGATTTAAACTCATTTTTACGGTTTTAGCAAAAATAAGCTGTATATGTTTTTCTATGAAAATCACTTCCTTCATATTTCGTTTGTAGCTTTTTTTTTTATGTATAACTTTGGGTGAATGTAGGTTCCGTTTTTCTGAAATGAGTGGTGAGGGTAGTTTGATCTGGTTGATTAGGGTTTTTTTTTTTATATTGAAGTACACCTGTATTTGTGTGGACACACTCTTTTTTTTAATATTTCTCTGATGTTCCAAAATAAGATAAGACAAAATAAGATTTTACGCATTTATCTTCACAATAGGAAATTCCTTCGAGGAAACAACAAATTTTAAGTGCTGTAGCTTAGTGAGTGACTGGTCAATTTTCCCACCTTATAGGATGACCAATATTTGCTCTCTTGCTTTGGATATTTCCTCTATGGTGGCTTCTGGGTCCACGGAGACGTTATTTACGTCCAACAATAATGAAAAAAAAAATCAAAATTTGGTTTTTCTTAACACATGATTGTTTGATGTGGTGTCACTTCCACTGATGGCATCGAAGAGCAACAGGTTTTCGGTAAATTCATACTTTTTTTTTTTAAGGTGTATTTTTTCATCTTATTTGCAGTCATAGTAAGGATGACAGTGACCTCCCTTATCATTACAGCTTCGTACGAAGAAGACATCGGTGTTGCAGTAGTAACAAAATTCAAATTTCGATTCCAAAATTACTCGATTCCAAAATGGAGCGGATGCCCACCATCTAGGAATCAATGGACAGGGGTCTGAATGCATTATGATAAAGCAGACTTTGGGTTTCTCAAAAGTTTGCCAAATCTCCAATTTTCCTCCATTTTCGCATTCTCGTAGCTGGAATACGCTTGGCCCAGCAAATAATTTTCTATACCGAATATGTTGGATTTTTTTAGTATACATTTTTATAAAGAATCATATTAACAAATGTACAGGGAATCTACGGGGCAAAAACTGAAAAATGTGCAGATTTTGGACCGTTTTTTTAAGATGGTGGACTGAGCAAAATAGTGAGGATGACTAAAACTTTTGTTAATGAATAATGGTCCTAAAAAATATTAAATAATAAAATAAAATGACACACTTTTTTTAGGGTAAACCTTCTCTATTGACTGGACTGATCAGGCGTGTTTCAAAATTACATAGATAGGACTTAAACGGCTTGTGGAATAGCATCCTACACCTATTTACCTTTAGTTTTTGCTCTCTCCTAGGGTATATATGTATATTATTTATATTCTGTTTTCAATTTATTGTACATATCTTATTTCGTTAAACAAATTTTAACAGTACTTTTTTAAATAAATCATTAAAGTCACTTTTACATAAACGGTAATCAAGCGTTTTGCCGTAAGCGTAAACCCACAAATACCCTACGTCTTGCCATTGGTTTCGTCTGGAAGCTCGCCAACGCTCGGCAGCAATGAAAACCAACCATTTACAATTAATTTGGCAAATGTGACAGCAACTTGAAAAATATAAATATTTTAATATTATAAATAGTCACAGTTTTCATAAGCAAGCATGTATTTCACTAGTGAAAATATCATATTCAGGTATTGAAAAAAAAATCTTTATCTAATTACAATAAACTATTATATTTTTGAGTTATTTTAGTATTTCCGTTACCTAAAGGGGTCCTAAAATCAGGATAGTGTTTTATGCAGTGGTTTGTGGTAATTTTAATTTTCTTTCTGATATTATTGGTTGCCATTATGAAGGGTTGGCAACGGATTTTGATTTTAGTGCTCCCTATCGTCCTAATAAACAAACTTGAAAGTAATGGCGTGCTAGAAGTTACTGTATGTTACGCTTAAATGACAGATAAAAACAAAAACAAAACAAACAACATTAATGTTTTGATATTAAATAAGAGTTCTATGTATGATTAAAACTGTTGATTTATGGTAAGTCTTTTTTATAATCTTTTTGTTGAATTATTATTAAGTATTCATCTGGTATTAGTCTTGCATCTTATTCTCCCCAAAGTATTACTTATTTTCTCCTTGCCATTTTTAAACCCATGAAATCATCAATTATCTCAGTTATATGTGCGTTTTGCGTTTTATGCTATTCATTTTTAATAATTTCTCTTGCACTTCTGCTCATCACAATTATTGTTATCAATTTCTATCCATATCTCTACTATTTACTATAAGTTGTATGTTAATAGATTTTAAATTTATGAATCTAGTTACAAAATGGTTTTTAGAATTGTTTGTTATTTCTGTTGATTTACTTGTATATTCGCCCTCACCTAATTCATTTATGTCCCACCCATAACCCACCTGGCTATGCACAGGTACATTTTACATGTGTTGTAATTTATATTTAAATATATCGTAGACTTTGTTGCTTCAGTATTTATCAGTAATCAGTTGAATTAAAAGAAATGCATATAAAATTAAAATTTGTTTGAGTTGTATTATTATGTAAAGCATTGATTTAAATTTTTCTATGGCACACATATTTATCTAATTTAGGTGGTTTTATTAACAACCGATGACCACTTCTTATATCTATTTCAGATTATTTAAATATAGAGCATCCACATCTTTTTCATTATATATTATGGATTGAATTTGCTTGGAAGTTACTTCCGGTAGGGCTACATACAGCTATCTATGGTAATGACTATGCTAAGGTCCAAGCTCAGAGAAAAATAGTCTGGGTATCGTTCCAGATAAAAACATTAATATCGTACTAACTATTTACTGCTTTGCCAATGTTACTGACATTATAGTTCTTAATCTGGGCACTTAAAGTTACTATTGTTAGGAAAGGATTCGGGCCATTCTTCATGGCTTTTAGGACCGAGTCCTTTTCTAACTGCTGTGATGCTCCTGATCTTGAGATGCAATGTGAGTCGAAATGTTGGTTAATTAACTTTTAAGTCTATTTTACTGTTTTCATTGATGTATTTTTAGTTGAACGTTGAGACGATATGATGGAGAAGGTGGTTGGATGTGCGGTCATCAAGAAATAACACATTAATAAGGAATACTTACTGTATTAACGTGCCGACATTTTGGCCTTCATCTGGGTTAAAAGAAACAATATAACAACCAATACAATTAAAAGAAAAATAGTAAATTGGGTACAATAATACAATGATTGTATTAAAATACGGAAACAAACATGAAATGAAGTTATATTATTATATTAAATTATCATTTTATCATCAATAATATTTTACTTTAACTTTATGTTTCTTTCCATATTTTACTTCGGTCACCGCATTGTTGTTCCTCACTTAAAATTATTTTTCTTCTCACCGTTTTGTTATTATCTTGTTTTCTTAGCCATGATAAAGGCCCACAATGTAGGCCGAAATGTTGGCACGTAATTACAATAAGTATTTCTTAGTAGTGTGTTACTTCTTGATGACCACAACCCCAACAGTCTTCTCCACCATATTTCATTATTTTTATTTTGATCTAGACTCTATTCTTTCTAAATTTCCCAATTTCTATCTTGTTATTGTTTGATGGTCATTGAAAGTAAAGATTTATGGTATAAGGCAGTAATTTAAATTGGAAAGCGAAATCCATTGGCATTTATAGTATCAGTGACTTGGAAGAAGAAAGGGGTGAAACATATAATTAGGTAACTTTCTTTTTTATTATTTTTGATTCTCCTCTATTTCCATTTTGTAATATGGTTTTCTTCCATTAGTGTTCTCCACATTTTGTTCCATCTTTCAATTTAATCGACTATCAGACATTGTTTTCTTTAGTCTCAATTTGTTTTTGTACTGTCTGGCATCCTAAGTTAATGTGTTAATGTTAAATTGTTGATCTGATTTTTGTAGTTTCTCTACTGAATGCCTAGAATATATGTGTTAGCCTAATTCTTATTTAATTTGTTATTGATCTTTCTTTTTTTTTATATTCTGAATTGTATGAATATCAGTGCACTTGAAATAATTAAAATTACATAAGTAATGCTTGGTATAATAATCAGAGTGTCATTCTCGGAAACCATCTGAAATAGCTTTTTTTTCAATAGCCCTGAGGCTGTAGCAAAAAATAAAAAATAAAATATATATATATATATTGAATTCTTAAAATCTTGATAATCCATGTTGTTTCTAATTGAAATTTTCAAGTCATCTCATAATTTATACAGTTGATAAAACTGTTTCACTAAGATTTATATGTTCATTTTCCCAAATTGATTTGATGGATCTTCTGTTCAAATTCCTTTTTTTTTTTTTTCCTTTAAGTACAGTTACTTTACTGATAACAGTTTTTTTTTTTTAATTATATTTTATTGAAATTTACAACTGTATACTACAATACATCAAGTAAATATGCTGATAAAAGATATGTACATGAAAAACGTGAAGAGAAACTGCCCATTGGCAGCACTCTAGTAATCAATAACAAGAAGGTCTCGAAGCCATCTTCTCTTCAGACGCCTCGGTGGATTATCAGGGATTGTAGAGGAAGCAAGGATGATTGAAACTAGTGGATTACAGTGGGAATGAAGTTTGTCATAGAAGGAATGATACCTGGTACGGGCCAAATGATAACAAATTAAACTTGTCTTTTAACTGGAAGTTTTGTTATGTTATTATAAATGATACCTACAAAATCATGGCTGTTGTACATTATACTTTTTTTAGAGTTGATAAAAAGGGAACATTGATGGAATAATGAAGCTAGTTTAGCTTGGTGTTGGTTTTGTGGTATATTTTCTGCTGGGTTCTTAGAAGAGAGGTAGAATTTCCTTTAGCATCGCTGAATTGCAGACATAATGAGCAATGAGTTTCATCTTTAGGTCCTCTTTCAGTAATTGTTACAAGAATCAAATATATTCTTGATTATGTTTATTCGATATATACAATTAAATGTTAACAGCTGGACATTCATGTTTAATGTAAATTTCAATATATTTATATGTTGACATTAAGTAGAGGATTTTACGCTAACATTTCTTTTGTCTGTGTGTGTTGATTGAGAAATGACTTATAATGTTTTCTTGGAATATCCTGCTAGCAGTATTTATAATGTTCTCTACTGGATGTCATATTATGAAAGCTCAAGTAAAAATATCTTTGACAGTAGTGACAGACATATCTATTGCTTCTTCAAGATAATTTTTATCTGGAGATTTAAGAAGTATTAGTTTTCCAATGTTTTACTTGGTTACTTTAATTTATAACTATATATTAAATGTGTACATACTCTTCAGATCAAATCGTGACCTGATACAAATGAATGAATATCAAACTGGAACTGTTAATGACATTTCAAAATACGATTATTTTATTCTCTCTGAAAACATTATTCATAATGAACATGAATAGTGGTTATTTTTTTGTTATGGACATGAATGATGGTTTATAGCTCTTCATTTACTTGGGCGCCAATTAGATAGATCATCTAAACTTAATTTGATATCCATAAAAAAAAAAAAAAAAGTATAGGATCCGGAGGACATCTTATGATGAAAGAACTCAGCTAATTTAGGAACCACCAATTTCAACCAAATCAACTCTTCTTATCTTATAATGAATAGAAGTTAAAAGAAAAATGAGACAAGTGTGATTTAGTGAAAGAGAGTACTCTATATAATCAATAAATTATCTTATGACTGTGATATATTTGGTATTACTGGTTCAAACTTAATTCTAATTTTTTTTTTCTTTTTCAGGTTTTTTTGTTTTCTCCTTTCCTAAAAGATAAGTATTTGATTGATCTTGACTGATAGTATTAATGAAGTTTTTTAAAGTCTATGTTCAAGCTTTATATTTCACCTTAAGTAAATTTTTTTTATACCAACATTGAGCAGACCTTTTGTCTGTCACTTTTTCCTTCTATACTTACCTAGTGACATTGGCTGTGGAACACTCTCATTCCAATTGTGTCGAAAAATAGCTCAAACTGTTTGCTTATTCATCATGTTTATAAAAGTTGAAGTGAAACTGAGGAAAAGAGGATCAAGTGCTGTAAAATATTATTTAAAGGTAAATGGTTTAGCTGATTGTTTTCTCATTATTATAATAATATAGTTAGAAGTAGTACATCCCAAATGTAGTAAATTTAACTTCTGAACATTTATTTTGGTTTATCAAATAAATCCCATATTCAAAACTTGAATGTTCTGTTAGATTCAATTTTTCTATACAAATTTTATTAAAAAATTAATATTTCAATTGTCGCCATTTTTCTTTTATTTCAATAAAAAGAAATATTATATTTTTAGTTCTCGAATGTTGATAATTTAAGCTTGTCAAGGGTCTCAAACAATAAATAAACCAACTGTGTTTAGGCGACTTGGTGATAATTTATTGTTCTCATATTTATGTTCTAACAGTGAAATACAGAATATTATAATTTACTACAATAATTAGTTGATGATATTACAGCTATAGAAAAAAAATGTTTTTTTTGAATATTTTGATTTATGTATTTTTGTGAAGGTACTATTTGAAATGATATACCCAGTATATTAATGTTATTTTATCTGTCACGTTACTGTTTCATGTTAACATAATGTAATTTTGCATTTCATTTTAAAAATGATGGTAAAGAATATATAAGAATATTTAGTATATAATTCAAAAAATTTACAGCTCTCTTTTAGGCTACATTTGGCACTAACCCACTTTGAAAACTAGTGAGTTGAGCTATTAACCCTTTAGGACCAAATTATTACTTTTAAAACTAAGTTTCATTTTATTTATTCAAATTATAGTCAACTAACTAATTGAATATTAACAGAGGAGTGGAAATATATATAATAGTACCCATCCACAAAAAAGAAAATACAATTCAGTGTATTAATTATAGGCCTATCTGTTTATCTCTAGTATTATACAAGCTTTATACATCTATATTTGAGCAAAGGATCAGGCCGTATAAGAACCGGTGCTTGAGGACGAAAGGGCTGCATTTAGGTCAAATAGGTATGCCCAGGACAACATATTTTTTCTCTGATTGATAAATCCTGGGATAGAAATGGAAAGTTGTTCATGGTATTTCTAGACATTAAAAAAGCTTTTGAGTAGGTCTAGGCTTGAACTATGGAGAGCACATGAGGCTAAGAATACTCCTAGAGACCTCATAAGTATTGTTAAATCAGTTTATTAAAATCCTAAAGGAATTGTAAGGATAAATGGAGTGGAATCCAGACCTTTTACCATGGAACAAGGAATGAAGCAGGGAAACTGCTTAGGTCCATTGCTGTTCACAAATTTCATGAAATGTATTCAAGCTGTACGCAAAGGACATGGTCCTATCAGCTGACTCGCAGCAGAAACTGCAGAAAGTGATGCTAGAACGAATCAGGAAGAAAATACTTCTCCATAAATACAAACAAAAGTAATGTGCCACTTGTGGGGAAGGGAGCCTCAGGCTATATAAATTGTAATGAGTAATGGTCAGCCACTTACACAAACAGATAATTATACATACCTGGTTGATAAGTTAGGCAGGAATGGCAAAGGGGATGAAGAGGTCAACAAAAAAGAATTAGGAAAACAAATAATGATATCCTTCCAGGTCTGTAACTCCATTGTGGGTAAGAGGGAAGAAGTTGGAAGGGATGTTAAATTAAGAAAATACAAAGCAGTGTTCCTTCCAAGGATTGTTGCGATGGCTAGATACTCCTCTACGTTGAGAAGAGTATGGAGAAAGGAAAAGAAGAAGAGAAAGCTTTACTGTTTTTGGATGATTTATTGATCGTCACTTGAACCATATAAGTGTCATCTTTCATTATTAGTTTTAAGCTAATTTATGTATATTGTGTTGCTTTTCTGCATTGTTAGCTATATTTTTGTTGTAATATTTATCTGACAATCAAATTGAAATATACCTGTTCAGTTACGAAAAATTTAAACTGAATAATATAGATAATTAAAGTAAAATAATTACCAAACAAAGTTGTATGGTCGAAAATGCAAAATTTATTATATTTACTATTTTCTGAAGCAATAAGACTTACTAAATTGATGAAAATTTAACATTTTATTTTTAAAGTATTTAAAATGAAAATCATTAACTTGAAGAAATTGTTTTGTTTTTTTGTGAACAGTATTGAAAAACTGAAAATAACATTTATGACTACTAGAAATTTATAATAAATTAAAAAAAAAAAAAAAAAAAAAAAAAAGAAGAAAGAGGGGTCACATGTAGTGTAGTGGCTAGCTTTAGCTTAACAGCCTTCTATGCCCAAGGTTGTGGATTCTAACCTGGCTGATGGCCCTAGGATTTTTAATGGAATAAAAATGTTCGGAGGGGGCATACAATGGCGGTCCTTAGCCTGTGCTATGTCAGGAACTTGTTAAAAATGCCTGTCCTATTAAACCTGAAAAAAATGGAAGATGCTATAGAACTCCTATAGCATCTTCTGAATTTTCTAATAATTTTTGACCGCTACCTGAACCATCTCATCTATCATTAGCTACTTTTAGTATTAATAATTGCAATTAAAATATGTTTTTAAATTTAACTAAATGATTTAGCATTAATGACTGCTTAAGACAATGAGAGTTGCAGTAAGTATTCTCGCGATAGTAGCCGGAGAGTGGGAAAAAGTTAGATTATTTTAGTAAAGTCTTAGTTTTAAAAATCTTAATATATATATATATATTTTTTTTTTTTTTTTTTTTTCAATCATATTACATTAGGTGTGCTAAATATGTATATGTATAGTTATAGATTTAATAAAATCATACAACAAAGCAAATGTACATTTAAATGAATTAACTGGATTGTTCATAAATCTAACACTTATTTCCTCACTTGAAATAAATTTTATAAGTTTTTTAGTATAAAAAGTTATAGTAAAACTTTTCTATTAAGCTCCAATGGAATAAACATCTGATAATTTGTATTCTTTATTTATTGTTGATATCCACAGGTCACTCTTCCTGCAACAATAAGTGTAAAGCAGTAATGGGAATGGAGAGGGAGGGGGAGGTTATTACCTTTTAGGACCTCTTATCGCCAAATTTCAAAGGTTTTTAAACTAGAGAACTCTAACCTGCTCTTTTAAAAATAATTTTAAATTAGAAATTATTAATTATGTCAATAACTTGTTTTTATGACTTTTTCAACACTCTTCAAACTTCCTTAGGGCATTATACATATATAACACATATATATACATATACATATATACCTCTTATTTCGGCACATGTTTTGTAATAATAAAAGATTCTAGTTGTTATCTCAATTCTTTAGGTTCATGCAATAAGAAGTTAAAATACATGGACGGTGGCCACTTTTATTTATTTTTAATGATTTTTTTTATTCATAAACATTTTAATGGCATATTACATGATTATAAATTATCATAATTATGTTATTAAATGTCAACTTTGCTAATATTAAAATATGGAGTGTTTAATCTTTTTGGTTTATTTGCTTTGTATTCAATCTAGCATTTACTTCACTTGATCTACTTCATTGTTTAGGCATAATATACCCAATAATACTTTTCACAAGTAAATGTTCATAATTTTTTATTTACATAAGTTAATATGACTTATCAAAACCTCTGTTATCTGATTTCTACATTAAGATTTGCAGCTAAAAATGTTATATTGATAGAGGTTTGTTACTTTTAATGTTTGCTGTACTAAATTAGTTATGTGTGTAGAAAGTGTTCATTTTTATTTTGTTGTATTCTGAAACTTTTCTCTTGGTAAATTTTTTTAATTTCCATTGAAGGTAATGCATTTTTTTTTCGCCTGTTTTCCGAGTTGTGTATGTAACCCCACTTAAGTTTTTGATTCAGTTTTATGTTTTGCCAATTAATTTGACTAATTTTTGCATATTGGTATTTGGTGTACTAGCTAAGCGTCTAATTAGAGGAGGCTTGCGTTCGAGACTCAATATGGCGGCTTGTAAGGATGAAGCGGAGTGGGAGAGCTGGTGGCCGCGTTGTGGAGGGGAGTGGGGTATATTCCCTGTTGAGGACGAGGAGAGGGGACCGAGATAAAATATAAAATACCCTGTTGCCATATCTCTTCCCTCCCTTTACTTCTCGCCAAATATTTTATTGACCTGAAATATATTAATGTGAAATATTAGGTAAAGATAACAATTTTTGGTTTAATTTTTCTTGACTGACTCAGTTTTCTCGACCAAACGATCTTTTATTTTTTTACATACATCATTTAATAAATACATGGTAGTATTTTAATTTTATATGGTATTTATTACAAATCAGTGTATTAAAAAATATTTTTAACATGTGTATTCGAGAAGCAAAATTTGACTAAATAAAAATAATGCTTATTAAATTCCAAAGTTTCCTCATTAAAAGTTAACATTTATATACTCTAATTGCAAATATACTTTATATCTTTAACAAAAGTATGATTTATTTATGACTGTTTTATTATTCCGTTAAATTCATCAATGCTATGAAATTTTATTTATTTTAAGCCTTTTTTTTGTTATCTCCTGAAAAGTTCTGATTTGACAATTTAACTCTTTTATTGGCGATATTTTCGCCCATCTCTGTAGAAATGAAATCCAGCTTTTATTTGCTGCAGCATTTTCCATTTCATCTACAGGCTAGTCCAATTCTCTTCCAGGAGTGAGTGGTGTAAACACAGTGAGTGGAATCGCCGAGCTCAGTTATTACGTCTCGCCGGGATCAATATGAACTGTCAAGGAGCCTCACTGGAACTTGTTTATATTGAATTCATTAAGGGCAAAATAAATTATTGAAATATTTTCGTAAATTATTTTTTATATTTTAAAAAGTATTTCTGTAATGATTGTTGAGGTAATCCAATGAAAGGAATTTACCGTTTTGCGTGGGGGAGAGGGAGTGGGCTCAGTGCCTAGCACAGCGGAGCAGTGTAAGGGCCGATGTCCCACGAGATGTGCGACAACTCCGATTTGGCTTCCTCGTTCGGCCATTGCCTGCTCTAAGTGTAAGTGTTTTTATTCAAACCGTTTCGTTCGGTTTTCAAAGATTCAGGAATCATTTTAGTGTTGTTAAATTGATATAATTATACTCTGCGTTTTGCCTTGGACTTCAGTTCGATGTAACCGTTACTTCATCCGAGGAATTAATGAGTTTTCTGTGCTTGTTATATGTTTAGTCAGAGTACTGTTTATTGTGTAGTAGTGATGATAAATAGTGTTTAAATACCCCGACTGTAAATTTTACCGTGTGTATTATGTTTTATGTATTTGTTTTTTTTTTTTTCCTTTATTTTTTATTATTATTTTTTTTCCTAAGTTCATATTTTGTTTATAATATTCTTTGGCAATTGTTGGTTCTTTTAGTATTTGCAATTGCAACGATTTTTTTTGTCATTTGTTTTATTTGTTGTTCACTGAGGTATTGGGCAATTCATCTGTTGTATTTCTTAAGCCCTCCCTAAAAATATTTGGTTTTGCCTTCTTCTGTGGTTCACTTTTTTCCTTCCATATTTGTTCAGCACTTCAATATTTAAAATTTGCCTTGCTATTCCTGATAATAATTAATTATAATATTTATTTAGGTCATGCTTATGTTATTTAGTTTTAAATGAACTTGCTTAGTTACTTATTAATTTAGCTGATGTTCCTTGGATTTGACATAGTTTTGATGAGCAGGTTTCTAATCTGTTCAAATATCTTTTTTTACCCATCTCCTTAAACATTTAATATAATTTTTATTTTACCAATAATATATAGATTATAACATTTTTTAAACTATAGCAGTCTTAAAAGTTTAACTAATGTTAACCTTTACCATTCATGAACCCGAGGGTCGTAATGCTCATTAGATATCATAAATTTTAAGATGTATTTAATAATCAGATTATTATTTTTTTATATATTATTATTTTCTATTTCCACCAATTATAATGTTAAATCAATATTTTTCCCAAGTATTCTTGGCTAATGTTTAATTAATCTACCTTTATGTTTTAAATTGCATCTATTTAATAGTTAAGTCCATTTATTATAGAGTGGCCTAATATTTCGCGATGAAAAAATCTTATCAAATAATACTTATATAGTTTCTAATTATTTCATGGAGTAACTAACATTTATGATTCAGATATTAGCAGTTCTCGGATTATTTATATTATCAAAATATATACTTAGTTTGATGATTGTTTTTAAATGAATAGCTTGTTTTTTAGTAATGAAGTTTTATTTTATTTTGCTCAAATCCATTGTATTTTAGTATTTTTTTAAATGGTTCATTTTTATTATCTCTGTAATCTTATTGTAGGACCAATTTGGCCTATACCAATTCTCTTGCTTATTAGTCGTTCTTAAGTTGGTGTCATTCTTACATGCAAGTACCTTAAGTTCATTTTCTTCAGGTTTTTATTTTTGTCTTATATCGTGATTTTTTTAAAGTTTCATTTCAATGATTTATCTATTCTCATAACATTCTTAATTTAAAAATTCTATGTAGTAAAGTTTTTTTAAGACACCTCAAAATTTGCTGCTAACTAGCATGCTTTTGAAATACTTTGCTTTCTTAGACAAAACTAATTTCATGTCATTCATCTGTTATATTTATTTGTACAAAATTTTACTATGATTTATTAATAATTTATTTATTTTTTTGGAATTAAGTATTAATGCTCCTTTTTAATTTCTCCTTTTCATATTATCTAATTCTAATCATTAATATGTTTAAACTTAAGTATTTTGTGTAAGAGTTATCTAATCTGATTGACTTCAGCATCCGATTTTAAAAATGTCTAAACCATGGTTAAATTTTCTTTCCTGATTGTTTATGATATTTAAGTCAAAAAAAGATCAAACAGAAAACAAATAGATGAGTTTATACTTCTATCTAATCTAAGATATGATTCTTCTCCATGTTGAAAGAGATACCATTTATAGATCAGATACATGTGTCATTCCATTTTTGATAAAGAAAACCTTTTGTTGTAGATATTGTATATCCCTAGGATTCTTGACCAAAGGAATTAGATAGTTCCAAGAACTTTCTATACCTATAACTATTTGTGTAGATAATGTTTAGTGCAATTCAAGTTTAATATTTAAGAAATGCAGAAATCCTTAAGAGCAGCTTGTTATATATATATATTTTTTAGTACCATCATTACTGTATGTCCTTAAAAGTCAAAAGCTGTTAGGTTTAAGCGTATATGAAAAGGGGAAGTCAGAAGGAGCACATTCCATTGGTGTTTTGTTTATTTCTGTTCTTAATAAATTCAAATTTATTTCCTGCTTGTATGGTTATAACTCAAACCCTGCATTTAAGAGGAGCAAAATATGGCTAATCTTGAGCATTTCATGCTATTGCCTCAAAAATATTGGAAAACTGTTTATTTCATGCTATTGCCTCAAAAATATTGGAAAACTGTTTCTTCAAGAAAACAGTATGTCTGGAAAAATAATTTATCATACATAATTTCAAATTGTTTAATGTAATATTTAAAAAAAATAAATAAAAGGCGTAGGTGGTTATTGATGTTTTCTACCTTGGTATGGCTCATAAGGTTTACTTAAATTGGATCAACTTTGTAATCATCGTATGAGAAGACAGTTCAAAACAATTTACTATCATAATATAAATCTGACAGTTCTTCCTTCTTAATCAGCTATAATATTTTTTGGACAAGTTGTTTTTATAACATTAAATTTTTCTGTAAATTTGATGTTACTTTACTCCGTGTTTACTTCTTCTATTTCTCACAAATAAATTAAAAGTTTTAAATAAATCTAACTTTTTTTTTAATTGTTAAAGTAAATTTAATAAACTAATGATTTGTTGATATATAAACAACAGTTTGATTAATTTTTTCTCCCTCCTTCCTCTTCTACCCTTAAACGCGATCTACCAATCTGTTGTATACTAAGGTCAGATTATATTGGTAAACAATAAAAACATGATTTTTTAATGTTTTGGAATTGTGTTTTAACTATCTATGCTGGACTAATATTAATTACTCTTCAAATAATGACATGTATTATGTATCAAATGATTAAAGAGTTTGGGATAAATATTTTTGACGCTTCTAAACCTTTAGCTGAGAAGCAAGGTTAGTTTCACTAAATAGGCCGACCAATGTTGTTAATGGATTTTTCAGCTTGTTAGGAAGCTTCTTTTAAGGGGTTCACTGAATACTTTACCCAAAAAGCATAAAGATTTGGTCCCAACCAACAGTGTGAAATCTTAAGTGAAGTAGTTTGAGCAGCAGGAGCTGCTGGAATTCTCTCAATCAAAAAAAAAAAAAATAAATAAAAAAATATTTTAGACCTATCAATAAAATAATTTACAACAAATATTTAATTTTTTTCAAAGGGAGTGGTCTATAATTAAATTAATTAACATATTTGGCATTGTAAAGGCACTTTTTTGCTTATTCATTCAACATCACTTTATGCTTCTGTGGCTGATTAAAAGATGCTATAGTGGGAGTTCTAAATATTGCTTATTTAAATAACAAGTACCTTACATAGCACAGGCTTAGGAGCATTGTTGTAAGTCTTTCTCTGAAGGATTTTTTATATACTTAAACAAATCCTTGAGTCATCTGCAGGGTTTGAACCTGTAACCTTAGACGTAGAAGGCTGTTATGTCAGCCACTGTACCTAAGGTGATCCTCCGTTAAAGCACTATTTGTGGCCTCATTAACATATAGTGTGCTTGAACAGTTATTGGCAAAAAATAAAACAATTTAGTGAAGTAATTATCAGTGGGTCCTTAAAATCATCATTATTCTGACTATACCTGCTGTTTCATTTTTTTAATTGGAGTGATTGTCAGTAACCCCTTTAAATTAAAATATTTACAGTAAAAATACTTCATTTATAAAGTAGTGCTGTCCAACTATATTAAGCTTGCTTACAAAAACAGCATACTATAATTTCATTAAAAATATTTTATAATTATAATTTTTTATAAATATGATGTAACAAGAATTTTCTTAATAATGTCATAATGTGTAGTCAGGTCAAATTAATGTAGAGTAATACCTCGAGTTTGACTCATTATTAACATCTAAAATTAATATCTTTCTAATGCAGGATAAGGGTTAGGCCATCTATAAGTGAAGTAATATGTAATTAAGAACATTGAAACTATTCAAATAATAACAATATGAGACTAATTAATAATCATAAGTTACAAATACATGCTTTTTAAAAATTTAATCATCTTATTCTCTGTTTGAATTTATTTTATTATATTTGTTACAGATTTCTGCCACAATGAGAAAAGCCCATGATAATTAATTAGTCTGTAAGGTAAGTGTGAATTTTTCTCTAAAACTCGAATATGTATGTATATTTTATTAATATTTGATACTGTATATACATGTATTTTAAAAACTAAGAAATTATTCTTTGATAATGATGGGTGAGCCATTTTTTCCTGGGAATATTGAATTTGAGATTTAGAATAGTTTCTGCATTGGCAATCTATACCATATACCATCAAGGATTTCAGGATTGTTTTTTTTTTTTTTTTGACATAGATTGTGTTTATTTAACAGTCCTAAGTTGTGATTGAAAGTACTTGATATTTATTATAAGTACTTTTCACAGTCATACTTAGTTATTTATTTCACATGTTATCACTTATCTGAATCCGTGATGTATTAAATTGATACATAATAAAATAATGGTTATTATGTATGTATTGTTCATAACTTATATGAATAAATATATGAACTGTTTGATCTTGAATTGTGATTGTTAAACTGAATTGATACTTCCTAGAACTTTCATAATAGTTTATGTTATCTCATTAATATTAAATAGTGATTCAGTCATATTAGACAACCAATGAATACGATTTTTTTTAAACTTAGGAGTGTACACAGTTAACACAGTCAAAAACAGGTATGATTCAATCATTAATGGGGTGAGACTGACCTCAGTTGATTAAGATTCTGGTTGGGGGTTCATTTGTTTAAACAAATATAGATAAACAACTTTTTTTAAAGAAATGTTTTGACTAAATCTGAAGACCTTAATGTTGTAACCAGACAACAATATTTCATGATGTTACCCAAATTAACTAAGGCCACTGATTGGGATGTAAGGACCAAAACAGTACTGAATTATGACACCTCCTGATGTTGGAATGTGGTACATCAGTGGAGTAATGCTCTTGTGGTAGCCGCATGAGTACAACCTCAGATTAGTTGTGTTCTTGCTAGAAATTTTACCTTTGACAATAAGTTACTGATGTCCAAGTGTATCTGGTAATATCTATTGCTGATGAACTCATTACAATTATTAAAAGTTAACGCTTTGTTTAGTTAAAATGTTCTAATTAGTAGATATAATCAAGTTCAGTCATTTAGGCCTTAGAGTAAGCATTAGGTAGTAATTAGTTGAGGCAAATTGAATTACTTCAAATTACATTTATCGCTTATTTAGATCAAAATATATGCTTTAAGGGTATCCATTATAACTTTTTCTAAGGAATGTCATTATTAGGGGACGTGAGTTACATTGGTTACCCAATGTTTTTTCACGTTCATGCTTTGTAGTAATACTTATTTATTGTTTAAATTTATTTATTTTTTACATTTTTTTTTTCAGACTTTGGTTTTTAAATTTTGCCTGCCAAAGACGTACTGAGAGCCAATGTTTCGAAACAATTCTAGTTCAAATGAGATTTCTTCTAAAACTACTAATGCCTTTGTACAAAATAAAGACGAGGTAGAAACTTTCGTATCAGTGCTTTCTGATTTGTATTACTTTAACATTGAGATTTAACATTTTGACATTTTTTTTTTTTCTGTTTACCAGGAGGACAAATCTGAGAGCTTGTTAAGAGGTATGGCGCAGCCTCCCAAGCCCACAAGTCCTACTCTTCAAGTGCCTGATAAAAGGGTTAGTTTCAACATATCAATTATTGAAATAGCTAATGTTTTTATTTAATTTATAAATAATGTGAGTGAAGATTAAACCAGTCTGCTGCAGGGTTGTAGAAAAATATGAGAGTATAGTATTAAAATACACACTTTAGTATATTAAAGATTTTTGATAAAATAATTTAATATACATTTTGTAGTAATTATCAATATAAGGAACTTTTAAAATTTGTATAAGTTAAGTTTTCTAATTAAATTGTGATCTCATCAATGACTGCACCCCCTGCCTACTTATGCATTAATTCATTCTATAATTGATTATTCTTACATCAACATTTATTTATGTTAATCGGCTTGTTAATCTATATCACAGCCCACATTAAAAATAATTCACAGCTTTAATTTTTTGTGATGGGAGTTTCATTAATTTTCTTTTTAGACTTCTGTATTTTATGCTCATGTCCATTTTCTATCTTGCAGGACGTAATGGTGGTAGATATTGGGGTGAGAGAAGAAGATGGCCCCGTCCTGACTGTGATAACCAACCATCCGTCCCAAGCGCCCGCCAAGATTTCCTCATCAGAAGTAATTTCATTCTTTTATTTTTAATGAAATCATGATTACTACACACATCTTGCTTGTATTTAGATAATAAATTTATTCATGCCGAAAATTAATCGTTTTTCTTATTTTATTTTCAGATTGGTGAATGTGAATCTGACGGTTCTTCCAAAATGCCACTAGCAGAGACACAAGGAACGGGTGCTCTTTGCTTAGATAGCATTAAGTCTATTAGTGTTAATGAATCATTTAGTGTTAAGGATAAATTTATTTACCCGAGCAAGAGTTCAATTCTGCCGCCAAACATTCCAAAAACCAACGATGATACCGATCAAGATGTTAAAAGCTTTAAAATCTGTGATTATTATACTCGGTGGGGAATACCACGAAACTTCAAACTGTTAGGAGGAGGAGAGAGTTCTCTTACTACGGGAACTACTGGTTGGGGGTCACCACCTTCAAATCAAGGTGGAAGTTCAGGATGGAACAGTGCAACTACTAGTGGAAGTAATAGTTCTTCCGGACAAGGACAAGCGGGTGCTGGACAAAGTCCAGCTCCTGCCTCTGCTGGACAAACTTGGGGTAGTACCCAAAACAATACCAACAACAGCAATAGCAATAGTAACAATAATAATGGATCTCGTAATGCAGTCAGCCAGCAAGGTGGAAGCACACAACAGCAATCAGGAGGGGGGCCACCTAGTCAGTCCACGGCTCCACCTGTAGCAGCTGTGTCTACATCAACTGTTACGACTGCTCCAGCCTCTTCAGCAACAAATACGTCCAATATAAATACTGCTACAACATCATCTTCTCAACAAAATGGTTCAACTTCTGGCAATCAAGTAGTAGGAAGTGGTTCTACTTGGGCGACTGCAGTTGGCAAAGGACTTCCTCCGACTAGCACAGCTACAACTCCCACCTCAAGTGGAAGCACATCTACTAAACAACAAATGGAACAACTCAACACAATGAGGGAAGCTCTCTACAGTCAAGATGGATGGGGTGGTGTAAGTATAAATTTATCTAAAATATACACTACATTTTTTAATTTATTAAATAAACCTCAAAAATGTTAATCTGTCATGACTTGATGATAAATGAACTATGTCCAGTTAGTGAGATAAAGAAGAGGGCTAATAGCTCTATATTTTTTTTTATTCCTATTCTTTTTGTCTTAGCTGTTGGGTTTTTGATAATATATACCATTGAAGTCATATACATAGAATGAATTTTCCTTTGTCATTTTGATGTGGAAGGGTCACCAAGTTTCATATTATATGTATGTATTTTGTGAGTGGTCGGATCTTGGTATAATATTCCATTGCTGACTTTGAAGGTGTCAGTGCATTCATGGGATTGTGTATTCTTGAATCATATGTTAACTTTATTTGCAGTATCAATTTGTAATATATTAGTTCAGGTGGATTTTGGTCAATCCTTGTTTTTGTTGCATTGATAGTTATTACTTCATGACTGGAAAATGATTTAAGATTTTTAAGCTATTTTTATAAGTTATTCTTATGGACATCAAATGTAATGCATCCAAGTAGAACTGTTGTTCTTGTGTTCATATCCAAGAACTAACTCCTTATTATTCTTTCTGTTTATTTTTTTTTAATCTAGGCAAAATTGTCCTCAAATGCAAAGTTCCTGAGCAATACTCCAAATGTGATTTTTATGATTTACTCAAGATTTTCTTCTTTTCTGGATATTTTCTGTCTTTCCTTGTTTAATGGGGTATATGAATTGGTAAACAATTTTAGTTAAAACATCTTAAATATTTGCTTCTAAAACCACCATGTTTAATGCTGATCTGTTCATTACCTATTTAAAAAAATAAGTTTATACATTTTTTATCTTTGCAATATTCATAAAATATAACCAACATGATGTCACTTTATCTCATGACCAATTGACTTAGTGTTATCTTCCAAAAAGCGTCATTGCTATAAAGTCAAGTTTTTTATTGATTCTTAATGTTTTTTTCTAATTAGCCAATTGTTGATCATATTAAGTAGTGGTTTGGAAATTTTTTTTTGCTTTCTATACCCTTAGTGAAAGGTGTACCTAGAGATAAAAAGTGTCTTTTGAAAGTATTATTGAATCTTAAATATAGAATGCTTAAAGGGGATTAGAAAGTGTCAGTTTCTGCTCAATAATGAGAGAAAGATTCTAATTTATAAGTCATTTGGCAACAATCAAAATTATTTCTTGTAATTCTAATTACTTAAAACATATAGTACGGGGTCATTGCTGAAGCTACTAATTTCAATAAGGTTGTTATTAATAAAACTTAGATTGTTGATATTATAATTAAATCTTCTAAAGATTTCAGATTGCTGTTGCTTCTTTATTGAACCATTATTTTATTTGTTTAATTAAAAAAATATATTTCATATTGCTGCATCATATAACAAAAATATTTTACTATATATTTTTATAAATAGAAGTATTGATTTTCATTAAATTATAGATTTATTTTCTGTCTTTTGTTTTTAAAGATAATTCTTAGTTTGAGTAAAAAAAAGTGAAATTTATCTAATAAGAAGTGATAGTATACGTATGGTTAAAGAGAACTTTTTACTCATGCTTTTATATTCAAAATCTTCCCTTAAAATTGAATGTTAAAATATATGAACCTGAAGATGAGAAATATATCTCAAGGCTATTGTGCTATTCAAATTTTGAATTATACAAACTATGTAGAGAAAAATACTGATTAATAGTCTATTTTGTTTGTTATTTTAAAATATTCTTGAAATCTGAGCTTATGTCATGCAGCAGTTCCTAAATAAATGAGTTATATGCAAATGTCAGCATTTGAGGCAGGCTCTTTTGTACTAATGAGTTTGAAACTCTCAATTTTCAAGGTCATTTTTCAACTAAGAAAAAAAAAAGATATTTTGGGTTTGTGAAAGCTTTGCTTTGTTTTTATAACTATGAAGCATGATTATATATACAAAATTTCCAGTTAAACAGTTAGTCCAATTTTAATGAAAAAATTATGGTGATGTAAATTATCACCGTTTTTATGAAAGTTATGCAATTTAAATCTCAACTAATTATTTAAAAAAAATATTAGTTAGCAACTCTTTAAAACCTTTGTGATTCCCAAAATTTTGAAGTCAGCATATTTAATTATTGTTATTATTTCATTTTTTTTTAGCAAAATGTCAACCAAGACAGCAATTGGGATATACCAGGTTCTCCAGAACCAGGCACAAAAGACAGCAACAATGCAGCCCCTGTTCCTCTTTGGAAACTACCTATTAATAATGGTATTTTTTGTTTTTATATATTTTAATGTAATATAGACTTATTTAATATATGTTAATTAGTTTCATAATTAAAGGCTGAATATCTAGTGTGTTCAAATCATTGTATTTGGGAGCAATTTTAAATTATTATTATTTTAACTTACAATCTCCAACTTGAGAATTTTAGTATCACCGATTACAGTTGTAAATATCATTAAAATATTTTTACTTTCACTTACCTATTTATGAAAGTATTGCGATCGTGGAAAATTTTTAATTCCAGTTTTTGACGGAAATACACATTTTAGAATCTCTTGAGTCCAAATGATCAGGTCCCAAAAAGAGGTATGTCTGTCTGTGTGTGTGGTAAGTCTAGCGCAAAAACCATAAGTCTTATGAAACTGAAATTTCATATTTAAGACAACTATACGTCCGAGATGTTACAGCAACTTTTATCATCAAAATCGGCTAACTAGAAGACCCACTTTATACCACGCATTTTGCATCTTTTTATGATTTTCTCAAAAACAGCTCTAACTATTTTGATTAAACTTGCTATGTTGATGTAAAATTTAATGGGCTTAAAAATGGTTTAAGTTTCATTCTGATTGAAATAGTCTCACAGGACTTGAATGCCGATATAATGAATTTTCTTCCTCTATAGTACCTCTAGGCAGATTTAAAAATATTAGGCACATCATCTTATTAGCATTGATAAATAACAGCTAAATATTCAAGTTGAGCAAATTTGATAAACAACTAAAGGAGAAAAATGCTAACATATTTTTTAATGCAATTTTTGTGTTTTTGATAATAAGAACAGCAATATAGACGTTTAATATACCATTGGAAAGAGAAAGATTTTAGAAAAAATATTATCTGGTAGACAAAGTTGTAAAAGGTTATATTAAGCGATGAATGGGGAATTACTGATTAACAATTTAATATAGTTATATTATTTAATCTAAATCATACGTTTCCAACGAAAATGAATACACGTTTTATTAAAATCAACCAAATATTTTTCAGATTGAAGTTTATTTAATAGTTTTTAAATTGATTTTAACAGTGGAGGTAAGTGAAAGTCGTGTGTTGCCAGCACTAGATATTTTTTTAATTATCATTAATTATACTTTTTTATGGATATATTTTTGTGAGTCTATTTTTCAATTCCACTTCTATTTAGGCACGGATCTTTGGGAGGCTAATCTACGAAACGGAGGTGTTCCTCCACCTGTGAGCCAGCAGAGCCAGAAAACACCTTGGGTTCACACTCCCAGCACTAACATCGGTGGTACGTGGGGCGAAGATGATGAAGGTGATGCCTCCAACGTATGGACTGGTGTTCCTCAAGCTCAGACTGGATGTGGTCCCCAGTGGCCTGCTCAACCACCTCCCATTTGGCCTGGTAAAGAACAAATTTAATTTTTTTAAAATATTACCAATGACTGAGTATTAATTATTTTTATATTTAAGATCAAATTACGTTCTGCCTATAAGAATCAGAACTCCTCATTTTTTTTCTTCTTAATTTCACTGGTCTAATAAACAAATAAAAATTCATCATGGAAAGACTATAAAGATTTTTTCTTAAAAAACTATTTAAATTACCAAAATATATTCCAACTCATTTTCTCTACTTTGAAACAACAATAGATCCATTATTTATGTTCACACTAAAGATGCATTTTGATTATATTATTAGAAGTTTTAATCTACCACCATAATATCCAAAGATATTAGCTTTACATAAAATCAAGAAAAAAAAATAGGGTTCAAAAACATACTTTATCTGAAAGAATCGCAGTAAATTACATTACTAACTAATGTTCTCTGGAGGTGATTAGATGGATAATTAAAATCAGGGGTGATGTTTTAAACCTAAATTATAAAAATTTCGTGCAAACAAATAATATATGTAGTTAGTGCAATACAAATAAAATAGAAGATTTTTTTCACTTTTTGGCTGCCTGTCCGATACTTTCAGAGTTTAGGAAACAATACTTTAATTCTAAAAATTTAACTTGGGATCAAATTGTAGAGTTAATAAATAAAAAAGATTGGCTGGCATTAGTCAATCTCTTCAGATCGGCTTTCTCTTATAGAATGTTGCTCACGAAAGAATTTAACAATTAGTGAATTTGATTTTAGTACATAATTAACATCCGAGGTGGTTGTTTCTTATTTTGTTATTAATTATTTATATTAATAGATTAAAGGTTAATTTTGTCGTTTAATTTTTTAGCTACCAAAAAAGAAGGAGATTGGGGAGGACCTAACTGGAATGATCAACGTGACACAAGAGACCTTCGTCACAGCGATATGAGACAAATAATGGATGCTAGAGAACATATGAGACCAACTTCTATTGATCACAGGTTAGGTTACGAAATATAAAATCATAATGGCATACTGATGTATATGGTAATAATATTTAAAAACATATTATGATCTTAATCCTAGATCAATGGGTGGGAATGATGTGATTATGAGAGGTGACCCACGAGGAATTAGTGGTCGTCTTAATGGAGTGACCAGTGAGGCAATGTGGCCTGGCCCAGGGCCCCATCATCACATACCTCATCATCAAGGAAAATTACCATCTCAACCTAACCAACCAGGTAGGCGATAACAAATTTTTTTTAAATATTTTAAATTTTGTTCACTTAGTTTTAATCAAATGTTAAAGCAATGCCATCAGGTAAAATTTCAATAAACTTCTAATTGTCTAGTTTAAAATAATTTTATCACTAGGCATTTTTTTACCTCTTATTTCAAAGCATTTCTTGAATTTAGGTAAAACCGCGCTCTAAACATATTTCTGGCTCACAAAAAAGAGAAAACATAAATCATGATATGATAAGATTAGTTCACATTTTTCTACTACCTAAGCATTGAAGAAAGTGGCTTAAAAATTCCACAGAACTGAATGTAATGAGACTTTAAAGCAATAATAAGTTTATTATTGATATAAAATTCACATTTTTTTTTTTAGTCATTGTTTCACTTATTGTAGAAATTTAAATCTTGTAAAAAATTTAAAGCTGATTAGATTTTCATGACAAAAGAAATAAATATTATTGATTTAGTTTAAATAAAATACTTAATTTTGGTCGCTTACACATAAATTTTATTTTTCAAAATTGTTTTATTTAAAAGCAGTTAAAAACTGTTCGTATATCTGGTTTAGGCATATAAATAAAATGTTCCTTTCTATAGTTTTGGTCTGGTGATTTCATATTTAAAACATTAAAATATATATGATGGGTCCACGGAAGAAAGGGGGCGAGTCAACTTTTTTCCAAATTGTAGTTATGTATAAATAATTGTTCCTATAGTTAAGTAGAATATGTTGGTGAAAAGACATGCAAAACTAAAAGGAAAAGGACATATAAAAAAATTGAAGAAAAATGATGAAACATTCTTTAAGTAATTAAAGATCCAAATCTAAAAACTCGATTTTCTCAGAAAGCACTCCAAATGATATCCATTCCCCCTGCCTTCCATGGACTCTTTATATGTTTAGATAATGCGTCTGAGAAAGATAAAAAAAGTTTTCTTATGGACTAGATGTTTTCTTTATAGTAATTTACAACTATAAACAAGTACAATAAGTAAATGTGTAGGAAGAATGCAATTTATTTAACTATTTTAAGGCAGTAAGTCCCAAGGCCACCTGGACCTTTTCTGTTCCAGATATAAAAGTGGTTTTCTTATTTCAAACTATACTGTCTCAATCTGATTTGTGAGTTCATGTTTGGTAATTTTTTCTTCATTAGTAAAATCTGCTAATAATTTTGTACGCTAATTATTTTTAGTTAATCAATGGAGTAGTACTGGGCCTCCAATGAAGGACATGTCTGGTCTCGGTGGTAAATCAACTGGTTGGGAAGAACCTTCGCCTCCAGCTCAACGAAGGAATATGCCCAACTATGATGATGGAACATCGCTTTGGGGCCCACAGCATCCCAGGCCCTCAATCCAAGGTATTTCAATGCTTTTTAAAGAGTTCTATTTGATTTAATTTGGTCATTTTTTGGTAATCGTCTGGTCATTAGTCATTGTGCTTTTAACTTGATAGTATGTAGATGGAAAGTGACAGAATTTAGCACATTTTTGAATTTGTGGATGTTATTTTCTTATATAATCTGGTCATCTTCTAAATAGCCTTTATTTGAAAAACCAAATTCTCATTAAATATAAAAACTAGGTTGTGTAAAAAGATATTTTTAGCTTGATATTAGCACCAAAACAATTTTTTGAACCAGTGATGAGGACCAATAGTTAATAAAGTATTTTAATTTGCTACAGGTCTAGCAAATGTGCGTATCCATTCAATCCAGTTACCTTCCACGATCAGTTCTTCTTTAGTCGATGTCCTGTTTTGTCTATTAATTTTGTTTGTTTGATTTGGTTTTTGGGCGTTCAACAGCTTGGTCATAGTCCCAATGCATGGCACTGTTTGCTCCTTAAATAGCTCTCTACCTGTTACATATTTTATTCTGAATAGCAGAAGTTCTACTTTTTATTATTAAGTGGGGGATAGAGGAGGGGAATAAGTAAATTTCCCTTCCAAAAATCAGTTACTGTTATTGTTTTCCTTCTGTAAGAGGCATATTTATAGTTGGTAAGTACTTCAGACCTTTCCTTCTTCCCTCCATAAAAGCAACAACCCCCCAAAATTCAGGCTCTTGATCTCTTCTACTTGTACTTGGCATCTCCTTTATTCTTTCCTGTGTTGTCAAGAGAGCCATTTCAGTAGTTTCAGTCAGGGATTACTTTAACTAGTTTTAGATATTTTAAATAAGAACTCAAGAAGAATCTCTCACGCTGTAATTAGTTGTGTTACTCTATCTGAATCCTGCTTTAAAGATGTCTGCCCCCTACATGCAAAGCTCTCAAAATTGTTGTATTTTAGGCTCTCTCCCATCCTTCATTTAAATTTTCTTCATCCTCATTTTCTTTAGTTACATCCATCTTTAAATCACCAAAAAGAAATGTCGTCTATATTATTAAAATTGTGTTTATATTTTGGAAGTCTTAATTACTATTTAATTGTATGAAATATACTATAATTAATTGTGTTTGTTATTAATATCTGTTAAATAATTATTATTTCTTGTTCCAATGTAAAATTTTTAATAATTTAATATAAATTTCTGTTTTTTATTTGTTCTTCTACTCTTAATTACAGGCCAGAACAAGGTTTCTCATTGGAAAGAAATGCCTACTCCTGGTATAGGTCGTGGTGGCTTACAGTGTCCTCCTGGTCGTGCAAACCCAACTATGAAACCTGATCAACCTTTATGGCCTCATCATCCAAGGTTTGTTGTTTTATATCAAATTATAAGTAATTATTAAAGTGCATTTATAAATAAATGCTTTTATTCAAATGGTTAATAGAAATATTTTTATTTCTATAATATGATACTGTCTTAAAAACTAAATAAGCCCATTGTGATCCACTTTTGTCAACCCTCTATCATCCTGTTTTTAAGGCCATGGGGTTACCACTTAGAAACTATAAAAAAAAGCTGAACTGTAATTTAATTGTCTTATTTTTTATTTTTTCTCTTGAAAAAAAGTGAGCTTTGGACTAAACTTTAAAGTTATGAGACTTCAAGTCCGTTATTCAGCAGTTCATTCTTCTGAATTTACCTTGGACAAACGGGAAGTGCATAGTTCCTGAAAATGCATAGTATGGTTTATTAATTTTTTTCGACTGTCCCTGAACAGTTAAAATAAAAACAATTTGATTGGTCCAGTGGATATTAGGATTCCATGTATATGCTCATTCTTATCATAAGTGTCATAAAATCCTATATCATGTGGATTTTATAAGGATTTCATAAATCACCTTAGTGGACTGCTGCATTGTAAGTATAAGGGATGCAAGTCTACTATTACTTTTCTATGGCATGAAGATAAACAGCATCATTTTATAATACGAGTTTGAATGTCAGGAGGATGGGGACAATACTGGGTATTGTCTCCCTCATGCCTAACCATGCCATGTTTCCTTGTTTATAAATTCCCATTTGCTTATTGTATATATTTTACAGATCCAGATAAAATCATTGATTAAAAAAAAAAAAAAAAAAAAAAAAAAAAAAAAAAAAAAAAAAAAAAAAAAAAATTATAATACTCCTCATTTCCCAGCAAGTATTCACTTATATTGATGGATTTGATTCAACAGTTAATTGTAATACCTTATCAATATGCCACAATAACCCTTGTTCAGTGTTTCTGTTGCTCAGTTTTTCAAACCAATGCCCAATGCCATACATTCTCATGAAAGCCTCCCATGCAAAAGGTCACGGGTTCAAACCCGCAGGTGGTCCTAGGATTTTTTAATGGGAGTAAAAAATCCTTAGTTACGCCGTCCTTCAGAGGGACGTTAAAAGGTGGTCCCGAGCCTGTGCGATGTCAGGTACTCGTTAAAGATCCCTATCCTAATAAAACCTGGATAGGCAAAATTTAGGACTCCCACTGTAGCATCGTCGATTAGCCATAGTAGCATAAAGTGACGTTAAATAAATAAACAAACAAACAAACATTCTCATGAAACTATTAGATATTGGTAAACCTCGATTATATTTAAGGTATCTATTTGCATTTCTTGATACATTTTGTTTTTGTCCTTTTCCATCCACCTAATTTTGAAAATATTAGGAAATTGCATCATATTTGTTTGATATTCATATTTCATATTTGTTCAGATCATTTATCCAGTGTAAATATATTCAGCCTCACCTCTATAAATAACCTTTGTTTTATTTAGGAATGAACGTGGATGGGAAGGAGGAATGGATAGCGGTCCATGGGGAGATGAAAAACCAACACCTACCGCTGCTCCTTGGATGGACCAAGGACTAGCTCCTTCTTCATGGCAAGGCGGACCAAAACATAAACCTGCCTGGGATGGCTCTGATTTAGATCCCACTTCTTGGGTTCACTCGAAACAGGTTTGTTTTATTTATTACTTTTATTTCACATAAAATTTCCATCCTTCAAAGGTAAACACAATAAACTTCAAAGAAATGTTAACATTATATTATTCGATGACTTATAAAGATAAAGTAAAAAAATTAAAATACTAAAATAATCAGTAAGATAATGTTATAAGCAACACTTAAGGCAGCACTACATGGTGAGAAAACAGATATGTGTAGGTGAGGTGAAAGCAGGGTCTTGTGAGAGTTCACAAAATCAGCAGGAGAGGGAGGATAATTAAAAAAAAAAAAAGAATTGGATAATGACATCAAATATTACTTTTTGAAAAATCCTACATCATTAAATATTATTAAAAAAAAAAAAAAACTGAATGATGAAGTTATAAATGATAAAAGAAACAAATGTAATATACACATAATGAAAAAAATGTTTTTTTAATGTAGAAACTCGATAATAAGAATTAATAACATTATTGATGATAAAAAAAAAAATTAATAAATTTTGAAGTAATATAGAAAATTTGGTAATTAAATATTAATTATGTTGAAAGTATGTGAGAGTGTATGATAATTCACTCTCACCAAATCTCACGAATTTCACCTCACCTACACCTACCTGTATTCTCACTGTGTAGCGCAACCTTTGAGCCCATTTTAGAAATGGCCAATCTTCTATTATTTACACTTCATTAAAAATTACTGAGGAGCGGCATGGCCTAGTGGATAAAGTGTTAGTTTACTGTTCTGCGGGTCCTGGGTTTGAATCCCGGCTGTGACAGAATATTATTTATTCTGTTATTTCAGCAGTAAGGTGATCTTGGGGCATAAAGACCCTCCAGGGTCACATCCAGCCCCTATTTAGTGTATACCCAAAAATTGGGAAAAAAACCTCACAGTTAAAAGTGATATTGTCTGAATCAACTCATTGCATGGCTGTTGGCCTAGAAACAGTACAAATCACCATATGTACTTAGCCCAAGAACCTTCATGGACTGTAGAAGTACAGGTTGTTTATTTATTTATTATTTTTTTTAATGATAACTGTAAAAAAATATGTTTGTGTTATTTTAAAAACACTAAAAAAATAATTTCTAATAATGGTTTGTGCAGCTTGTTCCATGAATGGATGGCATCGACATATGTTGCTTGTTAACTTCATAAAAATAAGTTTCCTACAAAAATTGTTGCTAATTATGTATTATTTGATATGTGCTACATATTTTTTTGTGTTGTCACATAAGAAAACTGATGTTTAGCTTATGTATGCAACGGGTACGCATGATTTTACCCGTTATGAATGAAAGAGCTGTAGTTCAGTTGATGTTAGATACCGAAAAAAAAAAAAAAAGAAAGGATGATGTGTTGACAAAGTTTAAGCTTGTTAAAACTGTATCTCACAATTTTGGCGCTATATCTTTTATACAAAGAGATTTGTAGCTTTAACTGCGAGTTAGATTAAAATTAGTGTAGTACTGTGCATTCGTAAATCTTTCGATATTAATTATTTGAAATTTTTATATAAACCATAATATACCTAAAAATTAAAAAAATCACAACAATATCAAATACTAGATTTTAAACGTCATGTAGTGTATGATGTATGTTTTATTAACAATCAATTTGATGACCAAAAAAGGTAGGGTGATTTTACTTATGAAGTGTTAATCAGTTGTTTGGTATTGGATTTAATGATTTTTCCAATATTTCACTAAACAAAGAAAAAACTATTAGTAAAGTCAATACTGTTACCATGCCATTTATCTTAACCTTATAATTTTATTTATTGTATCTATGCTTTTATTTTTTTAATTTAAGGGAATAATTTTTTGTTGCAGCCTTCAAAGTCTGTTTCAAAAGAATTTATCTGGACAAGCAAGCAATTTAGAATTTTATCAGAAATGGGCTTTAAGGTAATGTTAAGTTTTAAGTGATTTTTCCTTTTTAAACATTATTTTTATACTTGAATGTTTATGACCTAAAACTTATTTTATATAATAGATTCCTTATTTGTCTCTTGTGAATGATGGTTAATGTAAGTGTGAATTTGTATTTTCTGTTTTTCCATATATCATTTGAAAAATGGTTTAAAGATTCCTGATTGGCCAACTAGATAAATGTTTTTTCAACTCTAGTACGGCTTGTGGAAGTTATACTTTTTGACCTGATTGCCATAATTATTAATTCTATTCAATTATTCCTTATAAAGTAGAACAAATCAAAATGCTCAATGGTTGTTTGTGGGTATAAGGAATTTTATTTGTTCACACTTTCATTTTATTCAATAAATTTATGACATGAACATCTTTCTCACCTATATCATAAACATCGCTTTTTATGTCACAAATTTGATAAATTAACTGTGTTAGTTGTGTAATATTTGAAATGAGTATGAAAAACTCGAAAAAAATTGCCATTATTGAGTTTGTTGCCTGTTAATGTTCATATCTGTGACCTCATCTTGCGATTTTTTAAAAGTATTTATTCCATATTAAGTTCTCCATTATTGGTTTTCAGAGATGCTTGATCTATTTTTATTTTATAAAATTCATTATGTTGCTTTACTAACAGGCATTAACGAAAGGTTTATATTGATTTAACAGAAGGAAGATATTGAAAGTGCATTAAGAAGTTCCGGTATGAGTCTTGAAGATGCATTGGATCAGTTGAACACCAACAGCAGGGGACTAAGCGCTGGAGGTGGCGGTGAGAGATGGCCTCGTCATGGTGATTTAGATCCTGATCATGCTGCTATTATGAATGCATTTCCTTCACCTCAACAAACTATTTGTCTTGCTCCATATCCAGTAAGAATATCATTATATTTTCTTTCTTCTCTATTTTCTATTGAATACTTTGTTTAACCTCGAATGGATTTTTTCATTTCCGTTCTTCCCTTATTGTTATATGCGTTTCCTATCTTATCTAAGGGGTCATAGATATATGAAAATTTTAGCTGAATATATATATATATATATATATATATATATATATATATATATATATATATATTGGGTTGATGCGAAATTAATGCAGGTTTCCTCTATTGCTATATCTTAATTCCAATTGTGTAAACAAAGCTAATCCTAACATTGATCATTATTATACCAAAACAAACCTTATCTAATACCCTCTCTTTCACCATGAATTTGCTTAGTAAAATCGTTTTGTTCAGTGTGTTCAAAGGTCTTGAATCGAAAATGTCAAAGTGCGATTTTCGTCAAATTTATTTTTACGAATTTAAATTAGGGCGCAGCGCTGCGCAAACGGCTCGTAATATTAATGAAGTGTGGGGTCAGGGGGCTATTAATGAGTGCACGGTGCAGCGTTGGTTCCAGAAGTTTCGCAGAGATTTCGACCTCGAAGACAAGGAAGGTCGGGGCCATCATCTTGCTCTGGACAACGACCAGCTGAGGTCAAAGCTTTCTCAATCGAGGTGAGACTATAACTGCTGACAAGTACTGTCAAGAAATTGACAGCATGAATCAAAAATTGCAACGTCTTTGCCCAGCATTGATGAATCGGAAGGGGCCGATCCTGCTCCACGATAACGCCAGACCACACGTTGCACAACCAACGCTTCGACGACTGCACGAGTTGGGCTACGAAGTTCTCCAACATCCGCCTTATTCACCTGACCTCTCTCCTACAGACTTCCACTTTTTCAGGCATCTGGACAACTTTTTGAGGGAGAAAAATTTTCAAAACCAGGACGACATTGAAAATTCTTTTCGTGATTTCATTGAGTCCAGGGATTCGGATTTTTTTTCTGGTGGAATAAGAAAGCTTGTTGAACGTTGGCAAAAGTGCATTGATTCAGATGGAAATTATTTTGATTAAATATATATGGTTAAAGTAAAGATATGGCGTATTTACAATACCTACTAAAAACCTGCATTAATTTTGCATCAACCCAATATATATATATATATATATATATATATATATATATATATATATATATGTTTCAAAGACTGATCATCTGTCCTCTCAGTTGTTTGCTTCTTTCTTTTTATTTACTTACAAGTGGATTAGATCATTTTATAAATAGCCAGTAGCTGAAAGCATCGTAAACTTATGTTTGCTTTTTCGAAGGTAGGTCTTCTGGTCGAATTAAAACCAAGAAATCCCTTGATTGACTTATCACTACTGTTTCTCTTTCATCTGCTGATCTAGAAGTAAGGATATCATTCTGAATAATTCTTTAAAATAACTGTTTACCTGGTGTCAGAAAAGCTCTTAATTGTCTGGTAAACTTGACTTTTTATCCCCGTCTTATCTATCAAAAGACAAATGTGGCTTGGTAGTCAACTCGAATTAAATGTTATATTTTCTTGATTAATTTGGTGAAGTCTACTTAATGGAAGTTGTCAAATGAAATTTCTGATTTTTATATAGTGTATATCTGACCTCTCCCATCCTCTCTTTTTTAACTACATCCCCTAAAATGTCTGAAGAGAGGTAGTTTTCAGTTATCATTCAGAATGATATATCAAAGCTTCCTGTGATAAAAGAAACACGGTGCAGGAGAAGGGGTGATAAATATCAATCACTGTTCTTTTTTCCTAGAATAGACACTGATTCAAAAGGTTGAATAATTATAATGATTAATTAACGAATAATAAAGTTATAAAATAATAATAAAGAAGAAATTATTGTTATACACTTTAATAATATAGACATAATATAAAATTTATACCTATAAACAAAGAAGAAATAAACTTTAAATTAATGGTGTTGGGTTAAAGAAAGCAATTAATAATTAAGGTGAATAAAACAAACTAAGAAACAGAAAAAAAAAAAAAAATTAAAAGTCTATACTGATCAATGATGACGGTTGATAAACCTGGTTGGTGGCTCACTTGCTGTTCTTCGAAAAGGTCGCTGTGGTAATGAATATTGTAGGCCGGGCCCAGCTGGATTGGCTTTAATTTTTCAATATTAAAAGGAAACAATGCACTGTGTAATAATTTAAGGATGTAGAAGAGGTCTTTCTTGCTGGGTTAAAGATTGAGCAAGGATAGTCAGTCGAGAGCATTAATACGACACTATATATGTATTTTAAAACAATCAAACTATTGCGGTTATATTGCTACATTTAATGTTTTTTAAAACTTAAAACAGGGGGGAGGGGTGAGATGGTTAGCATGTGTTGCTTTAAACACACGTTGTCTAGCTACCAGATGACCAATATCTTGATACCAAAAATATGAGTTCAACTCTCCTTACCGGAGGGGACTTTTATCTCGGAATTAATCCTCTATGCCCTCACCCCCTGGTCCGAGAAACCCCCATATAGCATTCAAAGGCGAGTTAGGGGTGGGAAAAAAAAAGAAAAGTTTTAAGATAAAAAAGACTTGAAATTAAAGACAGGTAAATATTATAATAAATAAATTTAAAGCCTAATTGCGCTTGAAAATATGGGTTTTAATTGTTCTTATGAAAAGTTGCTGGTCTAAGTGCTGAGTTTAAAAAAATCCAGCTTTGTACTATTGTTTCAAGTTGTCATCCCTTAAATTTAAAAGTCATAAAACGTAGTGTGCATCAGAATGTACGTTAGATGGTCATTTGGCCGTTCCCTCTCATTTAGGTATCAGTAGGATGAGCTGTCTTGTTTGCTCTAATTCCCATTGGAAAGGATGTTAAATATGTATTAGATAAATGAAAAGGGAGCATATGCTGGAAGTGGAAAAATAAAATATTGAAGAATGTTGATTTGTTGTTTATCAGTGAAATGTCTATTAGCAGGGTGGAGGTGGTGGCGGAAGTGGAAGTGGTCCTGGAGGTGGCCCTACCTTAGCGACCATAACACCAGCTGTAATGCAGAAACTTCTTGCACAGCAACCTCCACAGCAGCAACCTTTTGCTCAGGTTTAAAAAATATTTATTTCATTATAGTACAGGAAATGAAGCTCAAAAAATAACAAAACCTCGCAATTTTTTCGTCTAGCATAGATAAAAATTTGGAATTATGCTGATTTCATCCTCTAGGTTATTTTCTTCATCGTGCCGTTGTACGCTTTTTGTTTTTTGAGGGTGATAACTACCCCTAATTGTAAAAAAATCATAAACGTTTTAAACCTTAATATGGTTAAAATTCGGTTTGTATTAGCTAAGTATGGATAATATTTTATGCTTTAGAATACGATTTAATAATGTTTCAACCCTTAAAAATCAACCCTTGTTGGAGTTAAAAAAAAAAAATTATTGGTTTTTTAAACATAGCTCCTTCGCTCCTTCTTTTAGTGTTGAAAAGTTTTTTTTTTAAATGAGTAAGTAGAGATTTTCTAGAGCTATAAGACTATGTGAATTTAATTCATTAAAATCCCTTAGTTTTTTAATGGGGTGAGTTTGAAGGGCTCAAATTAGGTGGTGTTCGCTTGTAAATAGTGGTTTTAAACGGCTATTTCTCGCCAAATATTCACTGTACAGAAAATCTACGCTCAGGGAAATTTAAATCATTCAAAAAGCTACAATTTAGTGCTCTTATCATTTTTTTTTGTATCTCCAGGAATTTCTAAGATATTTTGAAGAAAAAGTTGAAAATTCAAAATCGCCAAAAAATCGTTTTCTCTTTAAACTTCAATTTTTCTAAAATTAGGTATTTTAAATTGGTCAAATTTCTTGGGTGTATTGAAAATGCATATATGAAGAGAACCACAGAAGGGCGAGGATCACTTATAATTTAGGAGGTAGTCAATGGGTTGTTTTCACTGATTTTTTCATAGAAAAAAGTAGGTAAAGACCTTATTTTGATCATAAGTCGCTTAATTTTTATGCTAGAGACTTTTTTTATTTGAAAGGTCTAATTACGTACTTAAAAAAAGATTCAATGAGTTTTCCTCGTAAAATGCAAATTTTTCCTGTTAATTGACTTTAATCTTTCAAATTATGCATTTAGCGAAAAAAAGTTAACCATTAGCATGCCGTATCTCTCGGTTCCTATTGATCCTAGAAAATATTTAAAAAAAGGATTTTGTTTGTGTTTTTAAAGCTACAATTTTGCTATCTTTAGGGTTTTTTTTTTTTTATAAGATGCATATTTTTCGAGTTATTCTAAAAAACCCTTTTAAAAACAACGATTTTTCCGTCAAAAACTGTTACTTTCAACTGCTTAATAAGTGAAAAAAATATTAGTTTTACGAAGAAAACGTCAAGAACGTTTTTTTCTTAGAATTCCTTTTCCCATTGATTCCTACAGTTAAAATGTAGTAAAAAATTTTCATCCCCGAGTGGCAACCACCTCCTAGGTTTTAGTGTACACCGGCATGATGTAGAAAATGATACTTGGTCTATTCCCTACCTTCTGTGAAAATTTCATGTAATTCCATGCTGGACAAGAAAATTGTGAGCCATAATGCTTCATTTCCTGTACTAATATATCAATTGGTAGTGTTTACTGTGTTACCAAAGTTAATTTATGAAATATTATTAAAATTATACGTTTAATGGGGGTAGCCCGTGGCAGTGTGACTAGTGTGCTAGTCTAATGAGCCAAAGTTATGAGTTGGAATCCCAGTTTCGTCCAGATTATTCAAGTGTATAATTAAAAAGAGATTCTCTCACAGTCCTTCCTCTGGGCATGTGAGGTCTGTTGGCTAACTTGTGCAACTAACAGAAAGTTTTATTGGGTAAGGAGTGATGGACCTACCCTTTAATGCACCATCGAGGATTGTGGTGCTGTCTCTGAATATCGAAATTATATACATAATAAACAGCCTGTTTGGAAGAAGTTAAATACAACTTTTAATTAATGTTCAAGTACAAAACTTGGTCATGTGACTCTAGTTGCATTATTGTAAACCAAACCTCATTTAAAATTCCTAATTAAACTATTTTTAACTTATTAATATTGGTGAACATTGTATGAATCAATAATTTAATCAAACTTATTCCAGCAATCTTCAAGAACACAGCAAACTCAGCAGCCATCAGCTCAGCAGCTTAGGATGTTAGTTCAGCAAATTCAAATGGCAGTTCAAACTGGTTACCTCAGCCCTCAGGTAAATAATAAACACACACATATAATTTTATCTAATTAATTATACTATTCCTTTTTTATGTGATTTTTTTTTGTTTGTTTTTTCTTCAGATTTTAAACCAACCATTAGCTCCACAAACGCTTATTTTATTGAATCAACTTCTACAACAGATTAAGAATCTACAACAACTTATGCAACACCATACTGTCATGCAAGTTAATCCTCTTGGTAAACCAAGCTCAAATCACCTATTACAATTATCAGTGCAGATCACCAAGACTAAGCAACAAATAACCAATCTTCAGGTATCTAGATTTGGACTAGTTGAATTATTATTTAATTTATTTTTTTAAATTGTAGTTTTCATTTTTTAAATGAATTCCTCATGATTATAATTTTCAGAATCAGATAGCTGCTCAACAAGCTGTGTATGTTAAGCATCAACAACATACACCGCCTACGTCTGAATTTTTTAAGAGTTCATTACATGAACCGATTTCTGCACTTCATCCAAATTTCTCTGATCTTTCTCTCAAAGATCCTCCGGTTAGTTCATTATTATTTTTCTTAAATTGAAGTATTGGATAAGTTTCAACTCAATGTTTATTTTATATTAAAATATAATATAAATGCATCCTTCAACAGACTAGTGGAACAAGTCAACAGTCACGATTAAATCAGTGGAAGTTACCTGCACTAGAAAAAGACTCTGATATTGGATCCGGTGAATTTTCAAGAGCTCCTGGCACAACTTCTAAATCAGCTCAAGGCTCATCTTCACCCAATACCAATCTATTACTTGGGCAGGCTGATGGGTAATTATTGATTTATTAAAACCTATTCATAATATTTTCTTTTTTTCCCCATGCAATCTCCCTCAGTTTTTTTCCCAGTATTTCATTAGATTCATTTTTAATGTTACTGAGAATATTTAAAGTAATATTTGATATTATTGTGTTCTGATTTTATCATATATTGTATGATGATTAAAATCATTTTTAATGTTAAGGTTTGTAAAGGAATGGCAGTGGTGTTAATACATTTATTTTTAAATTTCTAATGGTCTGTTACAGTACCTGGTCTTCTGTAAATCGCGAGTCCAGTTGGCCTGATTCCTCAGGAGATGATGCATCTGGTAAGGATTGGCCGAATTCCAGCCAACCTCCATCTCAAGCATTCTCAGATCTTGTTCCCGAATTTGAACCAGGCAAACCTTGGAAGGTAAAGAGCCAGCGTTATTTGTTCTATTCATTTTATTTTACACTAACATTACTAAGTAATACATGATTAGCTTGTAGCATGATTCTAATATTTAAATTTTTGTAATGAAACGGTTATGATAGAATTTTCTTAAGTTTTTGGGACTATATTATTGAAATTATTCTTTTTTGACATGTATCTTAGGTCTGTTTATGATTAAAATATTTCCAATAAACCTGCTGATAATAAGTATTTAATACGAAAGTGATTGATAGGGTTATTTGCACTTATTTGTTTCTTTATTTTAGGTGTATATCCATATGAAATTTGTTTCAATTCGGTTTCATTGAATAGTTCAGAATATTCAAGTATAATCGTGGTCTTAGAAATCGCACTACTCATTGAAAAACAAATATTTCCATAATTAAACATAACGACTTGACTTCTAACTAATCCTATTTCTTTATAGTATAAAAGTTTTTTCTCTAATTCTAAATTCTCATCATCATATCTGAATGATTCTGATTTCAACCTACCATGTTGCATTTTAATAATCTATATATATTTAGATGTTTTCTATTTGAAAATGATTTTACTTTTATTTTTGTAGGGAAACCCATTGAAAAGCATCGAGGATGACCCAAGCCTTACACCAGGTTCTGTTGTAAGGTCTCCTCTTTCGCTGCCTTCAATAAAAGATACACATATTCTCTCAACTAGTACCGGAGCTGGTAAAGCCTCACCTACTACCAGTTCCTCCTTGGATATCATTCCTTCTCTTGGTTTATCATCCTCTACTTGGAGCTTTAATCCACCACCTTCTTCATCCAACACCAGGTAGGTTTCTATTCTCTAGATTCTTGGTGTTATCAGATAAAATTAATATTAAAGTGAATAGAGTTGATAATCCTGTTCTTATTAGTGTAATAATTAGCTAGCAGTTCAGCCTCATTAAATTTGCTTAAACCCCTTTAATGCAAAATAAATTTTAAAATTATAAAGTAATTATTGGGTTGTCCGGAAAGTTTGTAGAGATTTTTAAAATAAAGTTTACCTTTCATTTTTTTTTTTACTAAAAATGAATCACAAAGCTAATATTTATTTATATGCCTTTAATCCTCATGGAATTAACTATGTTTACACATTGAATTCCTCTTTATTAAGGCTCAGTGGTGTAGTTTATTGTAAACCAACATGAGTGATGATTCAGTTCATTTTCGGCATATTGTGCTGTTCTTTTTAAAAAAAGGGAAAAACGCAGCCCAGACTGCAAGGAAGATCCGTGCCATGTATGGTAGCGATTTAATTGCTGATAGGACGGTTCTGAAGTGATTTTCGCTGTTTAGATCAGGTGATTTCAGTTCGGAAGATCAACCCTGGATTAGCCGGAGTTCAACTCTTGATGGTCATCGCAAACAATCCACGAATTACTGTCCATGATAGCTCCAGAGTTAAGAGCCTGCAAATCTACTGTTTTTGATCATCTACAGAAGGCCGGGGTACATCTACGGTTACGACGTTTGGGTTTCCCATGAGCGCAGTGAAAGAAACCTTATTGAAAAGGATTTCATGTTGTGATTTGCTGCTGAAAAAAAAAAATTTGGAGGATCCGTTTTTGAAACTAGTTGTTACTGGTGTCGAAAAATGGATTCTCTACATCAACACCATCCAAAGAAGATCTTGGGGGTTGCCTGGAACAACGCTCGTAACACCAAAGGCCGGCTTGCATCCAAGAAACATGATGCTCAGTATATAGTAGGAGTTTAAGGGACCCACAAATTTGAGTTCCTTTCACAAAACCAAACTATAATTACGGACTTAGGTCGATTGAAGGCAGCAACTGGAGAGAAACAGCCAGAGTTGGTAAATCAGAAAGGAGTGCTATTCCACCAAGACAACTCTAGGCCCCATTTGTCTTTAAGGACTCGGCAAAAGCTATTAAACTTCATATGGGAGGTTTTACCTCACCTGCTGTACTCTCCTGACATTGCTCCTTTGGATTTCCATCTTTTCTGTTCCCTCCAAAATTTTCTACAAGGAAAATCTCACTCTTCAGAAGATGGCGTCAAAATGGACCTTAGGTTGTTTTTCAGGAGTAAGGACAGTGATTTTTGGAAAAATGAGATAATGGACCTTCCAAGCCTTTGGAAAAGGGTAATTGCTAAGAGTGGAGTGGTAACTATTAGGGGTGGACATAATCGAATGATCGGACTTCGATGATTGAAATAATCGAATGATTTCATAATCAAATGATTAGTATGTATTGCAAGAGACGATATGTCACAATTCCCGTCTCAATAGTGGCTGAGCCTAGGTGCAAATATGCATATAATTATGTGATGAGAAAAAAAAAAAAAAAAAGTCGTTCGATTATCCGAGCTCCTTATAATCCCTCGTTTAACAGTTCAGTTCGAATGATCATTCTCTTATCCAAACCGATTAATCTGATAATCGATTAATTCGAATGATTGAAATAATTGAATGATCCGATAATCCTCATTCGATTATGTCCACCCCTGGTAACTATGTTGTAGATTAAATAAATAAATTTTGAGCTGTTAATCAATTTTAATTTTTGTCCAAATTTCTCTACCAACTTTCCTGACAACCCCATATAAATCAAATTCTATCTTATAATTTTTCATTCAGTCTCATTTGTTGCTAACATTATTTTAATTTTTTTTATCGTAACAGCAAAACTTCTACCTAATCCATATAAATTTTCTACACACTCTTCTTCATTACCTTTTCTCCATTTTATTTACCATACTTCATTTTCACACTTATTAAAAAGTATTGTAGTCTGCTATCAAGGATATGAAAGTCATGACAGTTACTGCTGCTTGTGACTGTATAGTCATGTTACAAAGCCTTAGAGTTCCTCATTAAATAGTAAATTAGTTGCAGAGAATTTTTTTTTTTCACATTTTAATAGTTGTCTTTAATAGTAGTGAATTCTCAAGTGTACAAACATTCCAGATATAATAGTGCAGATAACTACTAAATGTTAGTATGATAACTTTCTGTTTACCCTAAAAACTGTCTGAACAAATAAAAAAAGTGATATTTGTCAAAGTTATCTCGAGAAATGGGTTTATTTATTTTTTATAAATATCGAGTGGTTCTTAAATCTCTATTTTGCATTTTTAAATTCGCTTTTTTTCAGTGAAGTAATAGAATTGCAGATGAAACCTAAATATTCTTGATGACATTTTTACTAAAAACTACCTGATTTTTTATCAGAAGGATTCAAAGAAATTCTGGCAGTATGATCTTTTGTCATGAATCAATAAAGAATCTTATTAGAGATAAGAGACTCTATGGAGATAAAGCAAAATGGTGCAGATAACATGAAATTTACTTTAAAGAGCACAAATCTGTTGTCACACACTCTCACCGTAGATGGATAGCCATTTACCTTGTACACATAATAGTAAGTTATGCCAAGACATCAGCAAAGAAATTTGTTGCCTTTTGACGTGTCTTCGTCATTATTTATAGATTAGTCAAGAAGAAGCTAATGGAAATTTTTCAATATCTGAAAAATGTATATAAAATACAGAGGAATAAATAAGTTATTATTGCTTGTGGTACCATCATTTCAGTTTTGCTAGTGAGACACTATCCATACAATAATGCTATTAGCATTCTTTGTACTGTCAAGAAATCAGCCAATGTCAATGTGCATCAAATACCGATGTTTCTTTTGCATATCAGTTTCAGAAAGCTTGTTTAAAACACTGACAAATAAACTTCATATCATTTTTACCAACCTTATATTGGTAAAGGCGATTTAGAATCCTATAAAACAGATTTTCAATTATTCTGTTGAATATTTCATTACATATATAATTCAGAATTTACTAAAACATTTTATTATTATAAATCAGTGTAATGTAGTTTTCCACTTACTTTTCTTCTTCTTATAACGTGAAAAAGAACTTGTGATTTATTTCTCAATACTTTCTAAGAAACTGTTTCTTAGTTCTTTATATAATCTTTCTATCAAGTAAAATGATGCAAAATTAGTTGAATGCTGGTGAAGATTGTTTTATAGCTATTGTAGCCATTATCTAAGATGTTTTAGTGTGTTGCTAATAATTAAAAAAAAATGTATACAGTTGATCTAGGTCATAATAAAGATTTATTAAATCAATCGTTCAAAAACTTTTTTTTACAGAGTTTTAATTAACAAAAAAAAAAAAAAAAAACTCTGTATGCAAAATTGGTAATAGTAATTATTAAAATATATAGTTTTGAGTGAGGTAATAGTTGGTTTGCCACTGCACTTCAAATAAATTTATAATGGGAAAATTATATCAAGAAAAATATTGATGTATAGCTAAATAAACAAAGAAATTGAACCAACCAACTTCACATCACCTCTTTGCCTCGCACATTGCTACAATGTCACCGCAGACATGCACTACTTCTGGAGGTTCACCGTAAAAATTGATAACTAAATTTTTGTGAAAAAGTTACCCTCTTTACCACCCCCTCTTCATTAACTTTCCAATGGACAGCATTTTTTTAATTTAATTTAATTTTTTAAATATTTCACTATTAACTATTTCACTAAAATGAAACTATTTATTTACACAATACCTGCCTTACTGAGAGATAATAATAATCACCCCTTTTCCCGGACTAATGCTATCCCCTGTATTCATCAAATTCCTTAAGTCTGAAACTATCGTTTTTCTTCCATTTACTGATTTTTGTGATAAATATTTTTTTAACTGATCTAGTGTGAAGCTGAACTCTAGTGGAGCGGGTGGAGGTGGTAGTGGATCAACATCAAATAATGGTGGAGGCAAAAATAGTGCTTCAACTTGGGAAACTAATTCATCTGAATTGTGGGCTCCTAAAAGAGGGCCTCCCCCAGGTTTACCAGCCAAACCTTCTGGTAGCTCCAGTGGTGGGCAGGCTACTAACGGTTGGGGACCATTGTCTAGTAGCGGCCGTTGGTCTACTGGGCAAGGTTGGCCTGGGCCAAATCAGGCGGCTGCAACTCAGCCAGGATCAACTTGGTTGTTATTGCGCAATCTTACTCCTCAGGTAATACAATCAAAATCATTGTAAGTATTTATTAGATGTTAACCATTTCACCGAAAACATTTTTTTTTTTTTTTTTTTTTTTTTAAATTTCATTGAGCATGTTTCTCTTGGGGATTTAGATACAGAATTTCTTAAAAAAACTTATAATTTCCTAAAGGAAGAGAAGGGGGGGGAGAAGCTTTGTGTTGGCTCAGTAATTTAAAAAATGTATATTCCATATTCGCTTATGTGTATATTGATTTATTGTAATTTTTTAGGTTTCGGTATTTGAAGATTTTTTAATTTTTTAAAATCGGATTTCAATCCAGCATGCTCATTTCAAATTATTTTCTTCGATATAGAGATTATTTATTAGGTATACAAAGTTTATTTTTTATTAAATTAATTATTTGATACTTGGGTTCCACTAATGGATTTTGTGAACTATCGTTCTTTATATAATTTTTCAGAGGTTGTTGAAATGAACAACCAAAGCATGTCAACAAAAATTATTAAACTAATCTAATTTTTTCACTTATGTCCTAAATGGATTAATATGATAGCAGGCCCTCTTGGCATAACATTTAAACAAGGCTTTTCTGCCATTGGTAGTGGGAAAGACAAATCTTATAAGATAATTCTGGGTAAGAAGTGATTTGGAATGTGGTAGACAATTTTTTAATATTGCGAAATTTCAGACTATTTTAATCAGTAAATCGATTAATTTAATTTTGGTAGTGATTCAAAATATATAGAAGTTTTTTGTACAAAGCCTTGTAGCAGTCCTGCTAATTAGTAATTTTGTTAGATTATGATGTTTATTTATTATTTAGCCTGCAATGATTCGTATGTAATATGACTAGCCTTACTTAGATATTTTTTTTATTTATTAGATTGATGGTTCGACTTTGAAAACTCTGTGTTTACAACATGGGCCTCTATCTAATTTTCATCTCTACCTAAACCATGGCATTGCTCTTGCTAAATATGCTTCTCGTGAAGAAGCCAACAAGGTGCGTATCTTTTTCAACTTGTAATGAAATGGTTCTTTATTTTAAACTATGCTTTAATATACGATGTTGCTCAACAGGCCCAGGGTGCTCTAAACAATTGTGTCCTTGGCAACACTACAATCTTTGCCGAGAGCCCCAGTGAGACGGATGTACTATCATTACTTCAGCACCTCGGTGGGCAGGGGAGCGCTGCCAGTGGCAGCTCCGCCTGGCGTGGCAAGGAGGCCTGGGGCAACTCTCAGCTGTGGGGAGCCACAGGAGCCAGCTCCACTGCTGCTTCCCTCTGGGCAGGAGATAGTGACCAGCATCGCAACACTCCATCCTCAATTAACTCATATTTGCCAGGTGACCTTCTTGGTGGTGAGTCCATTTAGGCAAATCCTCTTCATTCTTCTCTCAATACTTCACCAAATTCTTCTCGATCTATAAATACGTCAATCAAAACTATTGAACAAAAAAAATATAAAAAAACAAAAAAAAAACAAATACTTTGATCTCAAAAACACCACATGACCTTTTTATTATAAATATATATGATATGAAGTATATGCAATTAATTATTTGTACCAGGAACTTATATCTTATTATTAATATAATTATTATTATTGTATTTTAAAGAATGAATTTGATAATGAGTTTTAAATTATATAACGACATGTGTAGTTCCTGTCGAACAAAATCAGACTGTTTTGAGTATTTGTTAAAAACGATTCAATATTACTAAGTAATAATTTATATTAAAGATGATAAAAGAACTATTTTATAAATAAATTTAAAAAGAGAATTATTACGAACTGGAGGTACAATCGACTTATAAATAAATTGGTTATGTGTAATGTTTATTTTATAGATATTTGTTTAAATTTGCTTTAAACTTATTTATAAAAAAGTCTTTTGCTGGAAAGATATATAATAATGAAGAATTTATGGTTGTCTTCTGGTTATTTATTTAGCAGGTAGTTTTGTTTTCTTTGTCACATTGTTTTTATTTTTATAATGATTTAAGTCACATGTTGTTTGGTATTAGGTATTTTTTCTTGGGATTTTTATTATAATGATTTTTAATATAAGTGAGATTTTCTATTATCGCTGTATAGCGTTAAACCTTCAGTCTTTTGATGATTATATATTGTATATATTTTGAAGATAACAATGCGCTGTGAGCAAGCAAGTGGCTTTTTAGTATGTATTTTTAATCTACAGATTGATACAATACAGTCGTTGCTACCATAGAATTTCTAAGTGGAACCTGAATTTTTTTTTAATGTAATTTTTGTTTATGTACATAATTTATTAAAATATTTGTTTGGACGTAAGAGTTATACTTTAAGTAATTTTTATTATGTGTAGTTTTATAAACAATGGTGCAAATGTATTAGGATGTTAGGTTTGTGAATTGTGGAAAGGTTTTGGTGTTGCCTGTTGGGAATGAGGTGGGAAATAAAATATCATTTGAAAGTCTTCCACAAGTCACAGACACAATTTCACTACCTTTGACTTCACTTCAAGCTTAGTTAATTCTTAACACCATACCCCTTCACTCCCAATGTGGCAAAATCATGTCTCTCATATTTGTTACTTATAGTCTGAATATTATTATTATTATTATTAATTATTATTGTATATTTAAAAGATATGCCAAGTCTTTAGTTTATCTCATGTTACAGTACGTGTGTTTAGGTAATTGAATTTAAGATTGGTTAATGATGTACATGATTTTTATGATAGGTGTGCTTAAACTATTACTCTTGAAATTGCCAATAAACCCTCAACCAAATATTAATGTATAGGAAAGATTAACTTTATCACTTAAAGATGCTTTTGTTTTTTTTCTATAGAATTAAGTATATATGTATATATGTGTGTGTGTATAAATACATACCAACACACACGTATACATATACATATACATTTATATTTATATATGGAATCATATATATAACATATATATATATATATATATATATCTTAGATTAATGTTATGTTAGGAGTAAAAAGAAGGAAGAAATATAAGTCAGTAGCTAATAAGTATTTCAAGTAATAATAAGCAACCAGATTCGTTAAAAGAAGTTGAAAAACATTGTTAATGTTATTTCAAAAACAGTTATATTTTATCGAGAGATGACTTTCTTTTTTTTATTTTAAGAGTATTTTATTGCAATAAAAAAAGAACCATTGAAGAATAGGATGTATAAATGTACTAGTTGCTGATGAGTGAACTGAAGTTGGACTTAAGTATAAGTCAGGCGTGTGTCATAGCATACTTTCATGTGACCTACGTGTTTTTTGGATTAAGATATCTAAATCTGTGGCCTGTTTTGCTCACACACCTAATCTCCTCTTATATTGTGATAAAATAATTACTATTATAGTGACAATTTATGTAAAACTTAAAAAATTAATAGAAAAAAATGTTATAAAAATGAAAAAAAAAAAAAAAAAATGAAAAAAGATAGAGCAGAGGGAAAGGCAAGACCGGCTTACACAAGCGATAACTGGTCAATTGTGCGCCGTGATTATCCCGTGATACGTACACAATTTACATGGCTGTATCCTCTATATTATAACGCATATATATAAATACATACATTATATATACATATATATTATTATATTTAGGACTATTTTCTGTAGTTAAGTGTCTTTGTTAAGTTGTTTTTATTGCTTGGGTTCAGCCTTGGGTAAAGGGCTTCTCACAGTCAATTCACATATCTCTGGGTTTTCAACATAGTCTATATCTATTGTAATTAATAGAGTATTTGTAAGAAAGAACATCTTGGGAAAGTATTTTCCTCAATGTTTTACAATGCCCATTACTACATGAACCTATGCAAATATTTTAAAGTATTAATCAAACATTTATTAAGGGAAAAATAAGTAATATTGCCTTTGACTAGACGACTTCTCAGGATCCCTATTTTTCAAACCCGGTTTCATTTCCTTTTGCTTCAAATAAGCATTTCAAACCACTCTGCATTTTAAAAATTGTCGTTAAAAAGTATAATTCCGGTAACTAAACAAGTAGGCACGCTTATCTGAGCTTTATTAGTCAGCTAGTTTTAGTTCAAAATAATTATTAAATATTGATCAATTCATTGTCCAAATTGTTGTTAAAAGCACAAAAGAACAGATAGAGAAACGAGGGAATCATGGGAAAGAGTTTTATATTTTCATCAGTTATTTATTTAAAATCGTCTGTTATAAAAGCTGAAATAGGCAATGAAAAAACCCTGTTTCCCAAGATTTTTGTGATTCAAGTGCCACTTTTGTTTGAAAAATATTTAATATTAATAATAAATATTATTAGATGTTGTATGTTGTCTGTTGCAATCAGATAATTATGTGTGTGTTGATAGGTTTCTAAATGAATAGTAATAGACTTAAAATAGTTTTTAAAAATAAAAATTGAAATAAATATAAGTTAAAAAAAAAAAAAAAAAAAATTGCGTGAGTGTGCTGTCTGGTTACTCTTAGTATTATTGTGATTTATAGAAATATGGTGTTTCTGCGAGGACTATTGATGGCATGTAGTTGTTAAGGTTAAAAGGGGACAACTGTTCTTTCTGTTCAAGTAACAATTTCATCTAACAATATTAAAAATATTTTTATCTTTATAATGAATAAAAATGCGAAAAACAGTAATTTTGACAATCATTTATTTCAACATTTATTGTATTGTGTTTCGCATATCTGGGGATCATATCGACACCAATAATTAATCTAGCAATAAATATGAACGGTAATGAGAGGTATATTGAAGATTGAGATGTTATAACAACGAAGTGAAGAATCACTCGCAGGAGCACCCAGTAACTGTTGTCAGTACGCGGTTCAGTCTCTCTGAGGGTTTTCATTTAGAAACTAGTAATAGAAACATGTCTATGTGAAGCCATATCATTTATACTTAAAATGAAAATACAGTGTGAAAATTGAGACTTAAATGAACCAACAGAAAACTTTTTTTAGTCAATATTTTATCATTTTAAAATGTAAAGTAAATATTATATTTATTAATTAAAACTATTATTTTCTGTTGACAAATCAGAGTGATAAAAAGCGCGTCTTTTTTAATTTTTTTAAAATAAATTTAATATTTAAATATCAATATTTATTTTCTGAAAATAGTGCTTATTTTTTCAATATTTAATGGCTATTGTGTAAATATAAATAGGGTCTGTATTAAGATGTGTTCAATGTATTAGGGTTATCTTATTACTGTGTGGCTATAGGTTAAGTTATCACACGACCAATGTGTCGCCTTTCATACTGACGCCTCAGTAACTGAAACGACATAGCCTTACCATTAACGATAGAAAACAGCTTAATAATGTATTCTTCCAGTGGTCTTACATTTTACATAATAAATAAATAAATATATATAAATATATATATAAATATATTAAATATATTAACAATAATTTTAGAGTGATGGGCTAAGTTTGATTAGATTAGTACATGAAAGTGGTAAAAATTTAAAAAAAAATAATTGAAAAGCATGTTTTATGCGTGATTAAGGTTGTAATTTCTTCCTTGTTGATGTTTTTAAAACATCTTGAGGATTAAAGTTTACCACTTCCTAAGAGTGGAAGAACATGAACATAGGTGTTGTACAAAGAATAAGTCCTGATTAAAATATTAAAAAAAAAAAAAAAAAAAAAAAAATTGCGCATCAATGTCCTTTTAAGTAATTAATAAGTGTGTTTTATTTTGGGTTTTTGGGCTTACGAAAAATAATTTTTTTTTTCATTTTTTTTTTTTTTAATGAGATCCTTGTACCATTTAGAATAAGTAAATCACATTAGTTAGTGGTTAGTTCAAAATTTATCCCTAAGTACACAGAACTGTCATAATTTTCTCTCTATTATCAATAATATATTTTTTTATTATTTTGTTTTCAGACACATAATTCAAGAATAGAATTTAGGTTAATTTTAAAAAGATTATATTTTATTCTTCAAACTAAAAAAAAAAAATTCATTCCTTGGTAACTTCAAATTTGGCATGCATTTTTATTATTGGCTCAATCATCTTTTGTTAAAGGCGCACATAATGCATTCCTCTTGTATTGCAGTTTTTGTTGAAAGACTTAATTATTATATTTCTGAAGACTGATTGGTGATGGTCATTTCTTGGTTCAAGCGCAGGAATGTCTTAAAATACAGTGCGGTAATATATATATTGATATAAATATTTATTTTTAGCTCTTTATATGACATTACATAAAAGTTTTGATATTTTATTTAATTATTCAGTATTAGCAGGCCAAATGGATATAACTCGCAACGTGCCTAAAGTAAGTGCTATATAATCTCTTAGTGCCCTAATTGGGTTAAAATTAAGAACACCTTATATATTCAAATTTTGTGAATCTTAACATTTATCATGTGTTTATGATTTCTTGAAATCTGTTTAAGTGACAAATTAGCATAGTGAGGAATGGGATTTGACTTAGCCATGTTATTTATAAAGTGATTATTGAATTATTCAGTTTGAACTTTGATTTTTTACCTTTATTTGAACTATAAAAAGCTAGTTTTGTGTTTATTTATATTTTCAGATTCTATTAAATGTATGACCATTTCTCACCTTTGTTTGTTTGTTACATGTTACAAAAACATGTTTGTCATTTCACAAAGAAAAAAATACGTTTAGCAAATGTGATGTTCTGATTAGTCATAGAGAGAATAATGTGGTTAAGACAGTAAGACCAACTTTAAAACAAAATTTCCCTGAAATTTTAAGTTGGTGTTTATATATTGGTAAACCGTCCTGCGCCTGTAGATCTAGTTTAACAGAGTTTTCAAATTATAGCTCCCAATATTTCTAGACTAAATTGTTATCTTTAGGTTAAGTTTATTAATTGTATGAGTCACAAAAATGATAAGGTTGGTATTCACATCTGATTATTTGTGATTTTTTTAATTTTTATTTTCTTTCTTATTTCTTAAAAATCTATTTCATTGGTCAATTATTGTGATGGAGTGTTGGTCACATCAATGACAGCATGAAGTTTTGTCACATTATTTCTTATTGTATTGAAATGATTAAACCCAATTATCACATATAGTTATTGATAATTATACTTTTTTTCATATAATTACTTTAAAGTGTCTGATGTCATAAAAATCTTTGTGTTGTCGTTTGGTCTAGTCTCATTAGCAAGTCAATGAATATGAGCATTGTGTGAGTGTGTTTGTATATGTGTACATGCACACTTATGTGTGTATGTATGCATATATATGTATGCGTGTGTGCATATTCATATACTTTTAGTTATTAAAGCGGGTTATTGTGAGTGGGTGGTTACATTCTCTAGTTATTGCCAACAGATTCAGCATTAAGCATGAGAACATGTTTCCCTTGAAAGGTCCTTGGACCTGATTAGTGCAATCAAAATTTTCTTTAACTAATGGGAAACTGTAACATTATTTTCATTTACTATTAAAATGACATTCCTTCTGTATTTTAGGCTATTTACCTTATTTCTCCCTCTTAACGTTTATATTATTTCTTATTTATTTTATAATTGATTGTGTTCCTTAGTTTACACAGTTGTTTCGAGAAGTGCCTTAAGTCTTTGTATCTAGTGTAATTTAAAAAGTTTTTGTGCTTTAGCACAAAATGGGTGCAATTTAGTAAATGTGTTCAATATTCCACATTAATATATAATTTAGCTCTAAGACACCTGTAATTTATTTCTAGACTTTTAAAATATGAAAACCAATTTTGTGATTTTTCCACCTTAATAGTCTGTTGTAACAGTGTGTGATGCTTTTAAGAATTTAATTAAATCCCGTTTTATTCAGATTTTTGTTATATTTAGAAGCTGGCATCATTTTCTTGTGATTATATTTATATTTAATTAAGGGAAATCTCTAATATTAATAAGTTATATTACCTGATACATGTATTGTATGTATATATATGCTCAATTGCTATTTACTCATTAAGTTAGGTTTAATTTTAGTGTATTGTGGCCTTAATGATGGTATTTTCAGAAACTTGAATCGAAATCCTGGTCTTTTTTTTACATATCATATGGTGGTTCCGATAGCCATCCTATTTACATACATCAATTTTACTTTGGACAATGTGATTTATTTTATTCTTTAAAAAAATTAATAAACTTAAGCAATACTCATAAACACTGTAGTTCTCAGGGCTTTGCTAAAAATCAAACAGCCTATGATAAAGTATCTAAAATTAATAATTATGAACATATTATTAAATTATATGTGAGTAAATATTCACATGTACATATATACAAATCTTATTGAGAATATTGAAACAGTAACGTTGCTCATTTTTATCAGTATATTAGTAATTACTCTGTTTCTCAAACCAGGTCACTGAAGTGTTACCTATATTTAACATTGCATTTTCTTCATTCATACCAACAAAGTCGCCGACTTTAAGAAATTTTAATGTTATCCAATTATTGTGATAACTTGTTAAGTATTTATTAGGTATTATTATTATATTTTAAAATTGATTATTTAATTTTATTTTGGCCGTAATTCTCTTCTTCCTTAGTGCCTAAGTTGAAATATTTTCACATCTTTATCCACCTATTTTCTCATGCCCTACTCATTCAAGACAGCTCGTGTAGTAGTAATAAATTGAAACAAATAAAAAAAAAACTATTCATTTTGAGTGGGCTTACTATAAGACTGCATGTTTCCTAAATCCCAGAAACAGTCATTTAGTTGTATTGGGATCTGTGATTTTCTCTGCTTGAAAAATAATTAATTTTACTTTCTTATTTTATTGTCATCAAAGTTTATCGGAGGATTATTTTTTATTATATTAACACATTGTTGGTAAGCAACTAATGAATGCCTCAAATATTAACTTCTTCCTTTCTCTTTAGTTCAAATTTATTTTTTTGTATTTATTATTTGTATGTATGTGATATAAATTGTACTTGATATAAACATTACAGTGGGACAGAGGAAAATATTTGGGTTCCTAAAAATATATATTAGACTTACTATATATGCTATGAATATAAATAGATATATACATATTTAAATAAATGTATGTTTATAATTGACCTGATAACTTTCACTAGGTTAAAACATAATTTATTGTGGTTTGTGCCAAAATGAAGAACATTATAGGTCTTGTTCACAGTACCAATACCCACATCCTATTTTTAGAGTAAGTGTTTTTAATATATATAAATATATATTCTGACATATTTTTAGTGATTATTATCGTTATTTAATCTTAGTGTGTTGTTATTTTGGACTTTTTTCTTTTATTTTCGCTTTAAATTTTCTGTTTTTAATTTTTGATTGTCATATATTTTTAAGAATAATTATCAGATAAGAATATCAACCTTAACGACTCACTATTACTCAGTACAAGATTGTACTATTTTGTTTTTTAGAATCATTAATACTTAATGTGTTATTGTTAGTTATAACAGACTGGATGATAACAGTTTTAACACGATCACATTTTTCTACTTTTAAGTACATTTTTTTTTTTTAATACTTAGTAATGAGGAGCTTTATATTATATTATATATGTGTATATGGTGTTTGAAGCAGTTATGTCTTAACAATAATTCCCCATGTTGTACCTGTATTCTACAGCTTTTCCTTTTTCTCATAGCTGTTGACGTGAGCTTGTTTAGCCATTAGGGTGCACTGTTGTATCTAGTTTGTAAGCCCCATTATTTATAATTGTGTGCAAAAATAAAATTTATAGACCCTTAGTTTTTGCCTTGCTTTTCTCATATTTGTTATGTTTCCTAATACCCATTGGTAATAATTACTTAGTTATTTTGCTATTCCAGTCAGATGAATGTATATTATATGTTACTAACGTTCAGGGCAGTTTATCTGAGTTGACACATGCACTTTGCGGCCTAATCCAAGAGCTCGGTGACAATACAGACCTAAATCATATCTGTAGTAATTTATATTACTGCAATTGTCTAAATTGAAGTAAGTTTTTGAAAATCAATTATACTGTTATATTTAAAAAATGACTAAAAAAAAATTAAGAAAAAAATATTAATCATAACATTTTTGCACAGATTCAAGTACTTGTATTTAATGTGTAGGTATGTATGGCTGATATTAGAATTTAATATGAAATATATAAGCACCAGAATTTTTACAATAAAAGGGGGTGGAAGAAAACAATCATTCCTTTTACAGTTCATGTGTTTTCATGTAATATAGGATTTTTTATGTAAAAGATCCAGTTTTTAATATGTATGCTGTTCAGTAGTGCCTATTTCATGAAAGTAATAATCAAATATGTTGACTCTATTATGTGGGGTAATTTTGTGAAGCATTTATATTAATAACTTCTCAATTATTGTAGGCTTAAGATAAAAAAAATAATAATTTAGCTGAAAAGTCATTTTTAGAATAAATATTATATCTAAATATATATTTAAAACAAAGGAAAAATGTCAAAATACTTTGAAAAAAAAAAAAATATAAAAATCGCAGCTTCTATCGAATGACTTAATGTTGAGTAAATTCATTATGTTTATAAATAATTTATTAATCCGGTGAAAATGTTTCCTGTATTGTGATTTTACACCACTTTTTTACTAACTGAGAACATTTCTAAACATATTAATTTATAAAATTTAAGTAACAGGGTTAATTGTTTTAATCGGGGTGAGCAGACTTGAGTTACCACACGGCACAAGGAGAAAAAAAAAATGCCTTAAATAAGTGGGATGTAAAAGAATTAAGTAGAAGTGCTAAGGGTTAAGCTGTTTATTTTATCCTTTATTGGAATGGCTGTGCCTTTTCTCATGTTTCATGGTCATTCGTATATTGATAGGTAAAGAACAAAGTTTTATTTCTTTCATGTTAATGAAATATTTGATTCCAATTAAAGTAGTAAACTCATTTTCTAGTATAATGTTATATTTAGGTGACCATTTTATGATAAAGTAATAAAAATAAGTGAACAGTATATTGTTATGTATTGTATAATGAAAAGCAGTGTCAAGGGTCTTGCTAGGTATAGGACGTTTATTTGGGAGAGGACTTGTTACTTTTGTTTGTGGTAAAATGTCCACATAATTTTAAGTGCTTTTAAAATTAAATTTTAATATTATATTGTAATATTACCACAATATGTTTATTGTAAAGTGACCATTATGCATTCAATAAAGGTTGTCCTAAATAAATTTTTCTATTTATTTTTAACCTAGCCTGATAAGGCAATCATTACACGACATTGAAAATACTTGTATTTAAAATTCATTTCTATTTCTGTTGTGGAGGATCCAACAAGTGAGGTAAGTATAGGTTGAGGCTGAGAGCAGAGCTTGGAATAGTGATTAAATACCATGAACTTCTTTCTTCAAGAGCTTGTGTGTTAACAGGAATTAACACTTATAGTATATTATCGAATATTTAAAAGAGTTAAATTTAGTACTTGATTGCTAATATAATTAACTTTTTTAAGTTGTGGGGTAGCAGGGTCTAAGGGTGTCAGTGGGACAGGATCCCCTTACTCCATGTGATACATGCCACTTTAAAAAATAATTGTGTATGCCTTGATTTTAAACAGTCATGGTATTCCAAATATGTGTGTCATATTCGGGCAATTAAAAGAGAAAAAAATGACCGTTTTAAGTGTTAAAATTAACTTTTAATTTAAGTAATATAATTAACTTTTAAGATTTTTTATTTACCTCAAATTAGTTTTAGGCATCAATTACAATCCATTATGCTGAATGGTTTGTTGCCATCTATAAGTCTATTCTCTGCCCCAATTTTGACTTCCTCCAATGTATGAAAAGTTTTCCCTTTAAGGAGTAAGCTATTTCTCTGAGAAGTAAGTAGTCTGATGGTGCAACATCTGGACTAAATTTCCGGTGCGGTAGAAGTTAAATGGCATCCATCTCAGTAAGATTCTGCCTCCTAATATAGATGTGTGTGGCCGGCCGTTGTCTTGCTTAAACAAAACTCTTCCATTTTACCAAAGCCAGGTATCACCTCTCTAAAACTTCGTTCATCCGTTGCAACTGTTCTGAATAGAGTACTGAATCTACAGAACGTCCATCTGCCACAAACTCAATGAACTACTCCTTCAAAATTCCATGGTCTTTTTTTGAAATTGAGTTCTCTCAGCGACCGGTAAAGCTGGCTGGGCTGGCCTTGGTCTATCCATTGTCCTGATGTGTTAGGATTGCGGCAGTAAATCCACTTCCATCACTGGTGACAATTCTTTAAAAGAAACTTTCATAACTTAAGGAACTTTTACCATGTATTGGCTAAAACCCTACATTTCCTCCTCTTTTATTTCCTTACCCGACCACTCCTTACGTCATGACCGATTAGGCCGCCCTGGCGGAGGCGTCGGTCTCTATGTACATAATAGCCCAAAATCCCGTATCCTAGATGTCTCAACCCCATCCGATCATCCTCATATTGAATTTATTATACTTGAAATTATTTGTAACTCTCATTCTCTCCTATTTGCAGTAGTCTATCGCCCTCCTTTAGTTCCGTTTGATGATCCTTTTGAAACTACCCTCTACCGCTACGTTCTTCTCTATAACAGTATTATAATCTCCGGCGTCCTCTACACCAATTTGCTTTCCAACTCCAATGACTGACTGTACCTCGAAAATCTCTTCTTCTCCCTTAATATTTTCATGGTATCTTTTTCTTCCATTCAACTACTTCAGATACCTGGCTCAACCTTCATGTAATTGATTCAGCACATAGCCTCCTCTCTTCTTCTCAATTACCAGTCCCATGACCTAATACACATATACAATATCTAAACTTCAGCAATCCTTCCTAAAACAACAACTTTCCGTAATATCAACTCCCTTACTCGTGAAATTATTCAATCTAATCTTGAAGTCCTAAAGTGGGACGATATATATTCATGCACCTCTATAGATTCAATGGTCCGATATCCTCACCTCCAATCTTATCAGTATTCTTGACAAACATGCTCCCCTCAAAACCTGCACCTTCCGCCGCCGCCCTGCTCCTTGGATGAGTCCAGAAATGAAAGATTTACAAAAGAGGTGTGAGGAAGCCTGTAGACACTTTAGACGTACTAGACTAACGGATGATTATCAAGCGTTCAGGGCACTCCGCAATCTGACTCAGGCAACTATCAAACAAGCAAAATCTAACTACTTTCACGAAACTCTCCTCTGCTCCCGATTCAAAGCCAAATTGACAACTCATTCACTGTCTCTTTGCAAATCCTCTTCCTCACCATTCTACCAAGCCTCACCAGATGAATTAAATATATACTTTTCATCTTCCTCCTCTGATAATCATTTTCCACATTCTTCAGTTACTTCTCTTCTGTAATGAAATCCCATACCAAGTCCATAGGATTTGATGGAATACCCGTCAAATTATTAAAATTATGCCTTCCCGAAATCCTACCAGTTATTCTATTCATATATAATTTTTCCCTCCAAAATTCTATATTTCCAACTACTTGGAAAAATGCAATAGTCCATCCTATCAATAAAACCTCTAATCCTACATCCCCTAAAGAATATCGCCCAATTTCCATCCTATCTAACCTTTCCAAGCCTTTAGAAAGAATAGTCCAATCTCAATTATCTAATTTCCTTGAAAAGTCAAAACTTCTTGATCCTCTCTAATCCGCTTGCCGACCTGGCTTTTCCACACAATCCGCTCTCCTCAAGATCACCAGCGACATACATACTCCTATGGATGAAAAGAAACGGACCGTACTAATACTTTTAGACTTTTCAAAAGCTTTTGACTCCATGGAGCACTCCATCCTTTTCTCCAAACTACAATTCCTATCCTTTTCCAACAGCACTATTCGTTGGTTTCACTCATTTCTCTCTGGTAGAACCCAAGCTGTCACCATTCCTAATCATCATCTTTCTTCCTTTCTTGCCCTTTCGGCAGGTGTGGCCCAGGGCTCAAGTATATCTCCTCTCCTTTTTAATACGTATATCAATGATCTTCCCAACTCTATCCAACATTTGTACGCTGATGTTTTCCAGATCTACCTATCCTTCTCCCCCTCCGAGACATTAGTAGCATTTTCCGAAATTCAGGAGAACCTGGATAGAATCAGCGCCTGGAGAAATCAGAATAAACTTAAGCTGAATGCTATGAAGACACAAGCCATGTATTATGTTCCAATTCCCTATCAAATCTAATACCAAATTTCCAAGTCTAATCCTTAATAATTACCCAATTACCTTCAGTTCCACTGTTAAACACCTAGGTATCACCATCGATCAACCCCTTTTCTGGAAACCCCATATTGACCAAATCTCCCGAAGAACATATTTTATTTTATTTATTATTTGGTAGGTCTTACATTACATTTTATACAAGTTAATATACCACAAACTATAAAACAATATATATGGTGCTACCTTCACCAACTCAACATAGTATCTTGGATGCAGAATCCGAGGCTCAATAAAAACATTCTATCTTGCTTAGCGGTATCCCATAACAGTGATAACAACTGCGTCACTATAGTAATACATTTTCACACCCACAACAAACTACTAGTTCATAATAAATATGTTTCACTAATTCATGTTCCAGCATGTAGTCCACGAAGCATCCCGAATCTTCCTAAGATTTGTCTTCGACATTTCAAGGAGGTCTCATGTTACCCACTTATACGGTGAATTAAAGTTGCTCCTTCCCTCCACCCGCAGACAATATTTCCTTGGACCATGCCTTTACTATTAACTCCCAGCATCCTTCCGACATCCACAGTCTCCTTCATTTAAAATCCTCAGTCCACTCACTTGAAATTAGATCGCGACATTTTGACCTTTACGTTCCTACCCACAGAACCAAAACTTTTGATCGTTCTTTTATTATTCACTCTACTACTCTCTGGAATTCTCTACCAACCCATATCGGCCATGCTGTCTCTTTATCCTCAGTCAAATCCCAAAACTTTTCCTATACCTTCTGTCATCCCAAATCGACGATCAGCAAATGTGATATGTCAATTCTATCTAGAAATCTACATTGAATGAATGAAGATTACTGTTTAGTAGTAAATTTTATATTATTTAGTCTAAATGGTATGTTTCAAACGAAACTGAATAAATAGTGGACATAGTTAGTTGACCGTTGAGATTACTGGAATGAATTAATTAGTCCGGGTGGCGGTCAGTGAATGAAACAACTAAATAGTTTTAACTATTTAGTTGTTTCATTTACTGACCGCTACACAGACTAATTCCTTCCAGAAAGTGAACATTTTATTTAAATTGACTCTATACTTTGTTTAACTATGTGTTTCTAAAATAGATTTTAACAGCCGAGGTTTTGTAAAACAAACGACATCTAAATTATTTGGATATTGATCATACAAAAATACTAAAATCGCGATTAAAAATACGAGGGTAGTGATGGGTGGATGGAACTTTGGGGTTATAGGTATTTTATAGTGCCAAATAAAAATAAATGGAAAAATAATTCGTGAAAAAAGCAAAATTCTTTTTGTTGTATTGGGGTAACCAAATCACCAAGCAGTATGAAATATACTTTAGGACCGATTCTCATACGAACCTAATATATAATATATATATATATATTATATATATATATATATTTTTATTTTTTTTTTTTTCTTTTTCTCTTTATATCTTTATTTACACCTGTCAGAAGCTATCGGACAATCAGCAAATGTGCTGTAAAAATGTGAAATGAGACATGGTAGGTATGGAGAAGGAAAGTGCCCAGCAGCACCCCTTCCTAGGCTTTTATTTAGCAGAGGAGGTCTGTCATTTATCTTCTGTTTAGCCTTCTTCTGGCTGGCATTTCAGCTATTGACATGTTAATCAGTCTATTTTCGTGTCCGTTAAGTTTGCTATGAAAACGAGAAAAGAGTGTTAGTATAGGTTGGTTAAGTCTATATGTAGGATTCTGTTGTTTACGTAATAAAATACAAGGAGCTGCCATTATTGAGTCTTAAAATTTTGGATTGAAATGATTTTAGTTTTTGTATACCAACCAAATTGCATAAAAATCGGTTGTGCCTTTTCAGAGGAGTACGACCACAAATTTATATATTAGATAAAATCAGTAAATTTAACATCATCTCATGGCGCATTAAGTTAGTCTTTTTAGTTATATCATTGTATAATGTTAGGAACAAAATTATCTTAATTGTATAATGATAGGAACAAAATTATCTTAATCATATGTTTGTATATAATATCAAACTGAAAACAAATTTAAAATATCTCATTTACATTTTTTGTTTTCTTTTTAAAATAATATTTAAGTGACTTTTTTAGGGCTACCTTTAAGCACTGTTCTACCCAAGAATGTATCAATCTAATATAAGCTTGCGTTTGTCTTCATTATCCCGCAGTTTACATTTTTTTTAAGTATGGAAAATTCGAAAACAAGTATTTCAAAATTTTACCACCAATCAGTACTATTATTGACCGATAACCCGAATCTTCTAAGAAATTAATCTTTTTTATCACCTGACAATTTCCTTGCTTATTTAGCAGGTGTTCTTGTTTGCAGAGAGTAAGAAAATATGAAGGGAAGGATGAGTACTGTGTTTTCTACACTACAGTTCTAGATGGTTGTAGCCGGCTATGTAGGGAAAACCGAAGTTGACCACTATGGGTTATGTGGCATGCCATTAATTGGTAAGGATCACATGTTTCTATTAATTTTTAAATATACACATGATTCATTTATTGACATTTCGTGTCAACGTTTAGTAACACAGAGATATTTATCGAATTGAAATATATCAACTCTTAAGCATGTTTGAATTTTGGTGGGAAAAGTCTTTTTGTGACTCATCAAAGAAAGTGAATACTGAATATAACTAAATACAATAATTAAATTTTAGGATTTCATTCTTATAGTCTTATTGGCACAATAAGCAGCATAAATCTCACTTTCGAATTTACGTTAAGATTTCATACGTATCGATCAGAAAATAAAGTAATGTCATGTTTTTTTTTAAGATGAAACTAATGCTCATCATTAATTTTGATATTAGGTTCATGTTTCTGTGTTGTTTTTTTATAATTAACCTAATTTATAAAGGTAAATTTCTGAACACACGCTCACGCACACACACACATACGTGTATATGGGCCATTCTCAACAAAACGTACAATTGGGTGCGTCTTTCTTGAAAATTTCAAAAGTAGAATTTTCGGTCCATCCTTTTTTTTTGTGTGTCCCTATATATATAATCTTATCTGATGTAGCACTTAGCAGAGCTTGATTGGATGTAATTATCAAAATAATTAATTAATTAAAACAATAATTATTCCATAAATCAGAAAGTGAGTTAATGACGATCTAGTGGTGAGCCGATGATGAGTCGGTGAGCCAATGATTTTTGGAATGATCTCCCGAAGGTTTGAACGTCTAAAAGGGTTAAGACAGTCCTCGTCTCTTTCATCTGTTCAATATTTTTAAAAATTCGCTTCTATATACTGCTATGTTCTTGACCGGCTGCTTTTCTAAGGCAGCGGTACATTCATAAACTAGCTTACTTGATATATTAAATCCATATATAAACTATATTTAATGATACCATTGGATCTCCTTTCCAAAGGCATCGTATTTACCAATCCAATAGGTGGCATGCAGAGTAATATTAAAGTAAACAAGATTCAATTAATACACTATTATAATTATAAACTTACACATATCCAGTATGTTATTACATTGCTTAGAACTTTGTTTGAGAATACTGAGGGACATTTTCACTACTACCTTTGGCATATATCTTTAAAACACTAAGTCGGCTGGCGAAGGTGGAATCTTAGGCGCTCCTTCTAGGCTTCATCCTCCAGCTGCTCTGTCTCCGATGGATCTCTGTTCTTCTTGTTGGTGGGAACACTATCCCTCGTGGCTGGAATGAGACTCACTCTTCTTGAGGATATAACATGACTGCCTTTTTCGAATCTTCTCCTCATCGTCGTCACCTCGGGCCGGGCTGATATGGAAAGTACACCAAGCCGGGGGTCCTTTGTCCTAGGAACTTTCCCGAGGTATCTATCGCTGAGGGGCCCCATGGAGGTAAACGCCTTTTGATGTTTTTCCTACAAAGGCTTATTAATATTTAATTTAGTAATTATTTAATAATAAATTTAGAGCCCTCAGCATCCTCAATACATTACAATACGATCAGCACCCGATTGAGTACGATAAAGTGTGAACCAGAATATTTCTTCATACCAGAGCAATAGGTTCAAAGGAAACAAAAAAAAAAAAAAAAAAAAAAAAAAAAACCATCCGTTTCATTATTGGCGCATCTTCTGTGGGGTGCGCTAATGACGGGTGCATCAATGACGAATCGAAGGTTTTCCAAAATGTTTTCTCTTCAAAACAAAGTACATCACTCTACTCAGTAAGCTGAATCCTATCACGGTAAAATAGAAAATTAATCAATTAAAAATAACTAGCAGAGGTAGAGTGGGTGCGACAATGACGGCCAATAAAAATACTCTCACTCACTAGCGTACGTCTTTCCTCCCTGCCACCGTGAATGATACAGAAAGCGGTTACAAACGTCTTGGTCGGCTTGCCGAAGCCTTTTTCGAGCCTTTTTCCGCCTTTTTATGGCTTGAAGGGAGATCAAAACCGTTTGGGGTGCGCCAATGACGCAAAATCCCTTGGACATTTCAGTTTTATTTATTTGAAACGGATATAACCGTTTTCTAAACCTGCAATTCTGTATTCTGAAACTATAGAGTGTATGTATGAACGCAATGAACCAAACCAGTAAAATCTTTCCAGCAACTTGACTGGGCACCACGTTGAAGTTGGCAAAGTCTGATTTGGACAGGGTGAGCCAATGATTTTTCGGACATTTATTCAAATTTTTCATTCAGGAATAATTCATTTATTTGAACTTATGAATGTGCACCAAGTAGAGCAGAAAAATGTCTACCAGAAAAAAAAAAAGTTTGAAAATAACTAGTTTCAGTACGAGGGAAATCATTTGGATAGCGTTTGTACTTTTTGTTGAGAATGGCCCATATTGTTATTTCTGGAACAATAAAATAAAATGATAATAGATGGAAAACTATTGCTTTACTTAATTAGTTAAAAACCCTGTAGGAATAACTCAACGTACATAGAACGTGAAGGGTTTATCATCCAAAACTTATCTAATTAGTACGTTTTGGAATAGGTTTCGATTCATGGAATTCAGCGGAAATCGGAATAACAGGTAGTAGGAATAGTAGGTAGATATGAGGTCTGGTGAATAGTGAGGCAGGCATATAGTTTTATTTTTAATTATATTATAGTTTAATTTTTTTTTTACTTAATGAAAATCTCTGCGACCCCTGAAGCTTAGAGCCTTTAGATAGTCTGAGACTCCAACCCACTAAAACCCCACTTATTTGACACGCAAGGAAAGCATCCCAGGATTAGCATGTGCTCTGATCCTCCTGTCATTTTACCTGCATATCTATTTATTTCTCCCCCTAAGAAGGTCAACTCTAGCTCTTCATGTAATCGATTGTTGCTGATGTACAATAAAACATCAACTATAATCCGAAGTACTTTATTTAGAAAGATTTGAATTATTCGAATATTACTGTTCTTGATACAAGCCCAGAGATTAATTCTATAAGTCCAAACAGGTTTCAGTATTTGCATGTATGTCAAAAGCTTATTCTCATCTGTCAGGTGGGAGTTGCTACACAGTAGCCAGTGCATTTTCCCAAATTATATGTTCAGTTCCTCCTTCTTCTTCATTAAGTGTTCTATTTCAGTTGTATCCAGTGCCATACCTGGGTACTTTATATACTCTCAACAGCAAAGGATTAGCGATAAGAGCCTCTTGGCTTCATCCTGAAGTATAAATCATAATCGCCATTGTCTTTGCTTGACCAGTTTGTACTACCTGTTGAATACCTGTACGCCACTCACTCCAATTTTTTTGACCTGACTTCTCAAATATGGTTGTAGATTCATTGACAGCTGTTCAAATTGTCGCTTTAGTAGAAGATTAAAGAAACTAGCGATGCATCGCAAGATTCCTAGACATTTCCAAGATAACTGTCTTAAGAACTATCCGACGTCATGAAGAGACTGGCGAATCCAGGCATGAGGATACCTGGTTCCATACAGCTTCTGAGACTACATGGAAGCTACGCTCTGCACGGAATGTGACGGTGAGTGTGGATACAATATATTGAAGGTTGCGTGATGAGAGCCTACATTCACCGCAACAGGCAGCTCGTCTGAAATTTGCTTTTAATTATCGGCTCTGGACAGATGAAGAATAGAGCCATGTACTCTTCACAAATAAGTCCAGATTTTTTTCATTATACTTCAGATGGACGAATAAGAGTGTGAAGGAGACGTGGCGAACGGTTTGCTCGGTAAAGTTCGAAGGAGGTTCTGTTTTGGTGTGGATGACATTTATTCCGATGCTCGCACGAACTTGGCGACGTTTAGCAGGGCTTCATCAATACACTTTAAAATTTACATAACCGATGTCTTACAAGATATTGTGGTCCCTTTTGCCCTTTTTATTGTTCACAACTTCTTATTAATGCATGAAAATGCCCGCCTCATAGGCAAATATTGTGAGCCTAGAACACGAACCCTCGAATAGCCCGCCAAGGCCCGGACCTAAACCCCATTGAACACTTTTGGTCCAGCTGGGCCGGGCAGTCAGACCACAATTGAGGCCCTCATTAATCCTCCAAGAGCTAAGAACAGCCGTCGTGGAAGAGTGGGGGGGGGGAGGGAGGGATATTCCACCAAATTACATCGATGGCCTGCTACAAATTATGCTAAGAAGGTTGGAAGCTGTCATATTGGCACAAGGAGGAAACACACGGTACTCAGCCGCCAAGTCCAATTGTGTTTATTTAATGTATAACTAAGTGTTTATTTAATGTAAGGTACTAAGACCGTTCACATCAAAAGACCGTTTCACTTAAATTTAGAAGATTGTTAAATTAAATTTAGATATTTTTTTATTAGATCAATATCTTATTTTCCCCCATAAATTTTCAAGTTTTCTATTGGCCTTATCTATAGATGGTATACCACTTTAAAGACATAATAACGCTACCTTATGGGATGTAACTGGTAGTTGGTTGTTTGTTTATTTAACGTCACTTTATGCTGCTGTGGCTAATCGGACGATGCTAAGATACAGTAAATTTTGCCTATCCAGGTTTAATTAGGATAGGGATCTTTAACGAGTACCTGACATCGGCTCGGGATTACCTTTTTACGTCCCCTACGAAGGAACGGCATAACTAAAGATTTTTTACTCCCATTAAAAAATCCTATGACCATCTGCGGGTGTGAACCGTGACCTTTGGCATAGAAGGCTGTTATGCTAACCACCATTCTATAGGTGATCCCAGTAGTTGGTTGTTTTATTGTTTTTTTAGAAATTTATGGGGGTCTGTTTTTTTTTGTTTCGTTTTTTCTGCTGTTGAATGTAGTTTGGATATGCGACCTCAGCTTGTATGCACTGATTGGCTTTCGTTCCGTTTGATTCCCAAGCGTTTAGTATCATAGCTGGAAACTTTATCTGACTACACCGTGATTTTTCCAATAAAGAGTAACAATTTCGTCACCTATGAGAAATCAACGGAATGTCAATACGTATTTCTGTCCCAAAAAATTGCTTGTAATTAGGTGTAGATTCTATAAGGTGAAGGTCTAATTCTATGAACAAAGTTGGAGTCTGATATTTAATTTCACCACTCTTTTATTAAATATTGATGCACAACTTTTCGGCTATGATAAATGCCATCTTCAGGTGCAAAAGAACAATTTTATTTAAGGTGAGAGGATACTTACACCCAGAAACTTCATGTCTGAATAGAATGTCCTATTCGACATGAGGCTTCTGTTTATCAGCCTCCAACTTTATTCATTGCTTGTAATTTTAGAAACGCCCATACACCTCCGTCATTAATAATTATTATTGCTATAATAATTTTGTTTTTATTTTTAGGCTTTGCGCTTTTTGTATGGCATTATTTTTTCAAAATAATTACGGTATCTGGTATGGAGGAAACTATATCAAGTCATATTTCAAACCGAAAGAAGATATTGAAGAATCAAAATGTGGTATACAGACAAGTGGGAACCTATTACAATCATATAGGGATTTATTCCGTCCAATCTTCAGGCATCAACATAGCACTTTAATCGAGTACCCATTAGTGCAACAAACAGACAATGTGGACTTTAATTATTTCAATAAGCATTTGTTAGCTGGAGAAAAGAAATACGAACACTTTCCTCAGTATAATTTTGGACAAGGAAAAAATCATGATTCATATTATTCCAACAAATTTTTATTACCAAACTATAAAGTTCTTATTAATCCTTTCTTCTCTGGAATACCCATACCTTCAAAAATAGAAGAAAGTCAAAATTTCGTTAACCCCATAAGAGAAACGCAATCGAATCTCAGACCATTTGAACCTGAAACAAAGTTGAAAGATACAAGAGAAAGTCGGTATTATTACTCAGGGGTAAAAAAACAAAAACCTATCCATAAAAAAAAGAAAAATGAAATTGATAAGTTAATTTATCCTCATAAAAATCTTGGAGGATTGTTCTTACCATCTAAAATTATACTGGACAATTTCAGCGCCTGGAAGTGGAAAAGCAAAAAGGAGATCCAAACTAATAATCTTTCAATGTCAATGGTATATGATTTATTATTACCGAAAGCACGTAAGCCGTTCAAAAAAACAGAGGATTTTAGATGTACAACAAATAATGAAAAAAATGACACCTATGAGGAATCAACGGAATTCGAACACGTATTTCCAGCCAAAAAGCTTTTTCCACCCTCGAGCTATTATAGACCCACCGGCAGGATGATGGTTATGAACAAAAAAACACAGCTAAACGGGTTTATCGACTTACATGAAACCTCCAATGGAAGTAGCGAAAAAGACGTGGATAACCTTGAAGATTTCATGAAATCAAAAAAGAGTGGAAACAATAAAATAAAAAATGAAATTAACTCTACAGGTATTTCTGGTTGTGGCTGTAGAACAAAAAACGGAATGAAAACTTTTGATTGTTTTACAGCAATGGCAATAACTACTGATACGCCCATAATTTTTAAATTTGAAGATTACCTTTGTCAATGCTACAGCTCTGCGAGTGACATCCATCTATCTGAAGCGCGAAAAAAGATCAATGGGAACAAAGCTAAAAGAAAAAAGCTAAAAGAAAAAGTTAAATGTTTAAAAAAAAAAATCGCAGAAATAGATTTGAAAATTGATAACGACTTACAAGGAGATAAAAACAGTTTGATCAATTCAAATAATGACTTAAATGTTGGTAAATATATAATTATATCAGATGATGGCGTTATAGATCCTGATGATGGAGAAACGTTTAATTATGATCTCGGAGATAACGCTTATTCATCTAACACTGATACTTCTAATACAAACGAATGTTCAACAGACATTTCAAGGATCAAGAGAAGGACATTCAGATGTAAAGCGAATCGGGATGGCAAAAGGAAACGAGCATTCGTACCACTCCATTCATATCGTAATGATTTATTCCGAAAACCCAGCGCTGATTGTTTCAGCTCATCCAGTACTTCCCATTTAAAAAATAGAAAAGCGAAAAACCATAAACACAGACAATTCGAAAACAAATTAAACAATATGATACATAAAGATTTGAACTCAAGGGTTTGTGGCAGAGGGATGTCAATTGAAGGTATGAAAAAGCTGGTAGGCGTAAATATTAGTAAAAAAAAAAACAAGACACATATTAAAAGGGAATTTGTTGGTGAATGTCAAGCTCGTAACTTCAGTAATGCTTGTTATGATTACGATGAAATTTCGACCTTTACTAATTCAATTAATTGTCCACCTGACACCGTGATGACCACATGTATAATAATCGGTATTGAAACTTCCACCCTTTCTACTGATGAATTTTCTGATACAAATACATTTTCTGATACTAGTGCATTTTCTGATACAAGTGCATTTTCTGATACTAGTGCATTTTCTGATACTAGTGCATTTTCTGATACTAATGCATTTTCTAGTACTGAAAATCTCACTTCTACCTCTTCAGTCATGCCACTTCAGACTTTTTCAAATGCTACGAAACTGATATCGATTCATAAAAGCACCCACTCCGATTTCCAGATTGTTAAAAGAAGTACTGAAATACCAACAATGACTACAGAAATGGAGCACAAACTATTGCCGGATACAGGGAACCGCCACCCTGCCAAATTGGAGTGTGAACAGAAATACAAGAGGGAGTGTATATGCTCTGTTACGAATGTTCTACAAGAGATGAATAATTTGATTTCTAACAACCCTGATCCAAAATTTATTCTTGATCGACTAGCCAAATATGATTGCAATCATTATAATCCAGTAGAGATCAATTATAAAATGTCTCCCGAATTAAAGCCAAGACTTATTTCAAATAAACACAAAGACTTTTAGCTGATGAAAAGAGTGGCCCCAAAGAAATTATTGATGAAACATTTCAAGAGTTGTTAGTTCGAGACATGCCTAATGAGGGTATATTTATTGTTCTGCACATAATTAAGTTTTCATTATCTATTTACAAGCTCATGCATGGAATTGAAACTTTGAACTTCTTTAATAATTTTTTTTAGGGACAGATTTTTATATATTTCCCAGCACCAATATAGAGATACCATGTTTCATAAATAATGATGTCCAGCTTTCGCCAAACACTGCTGATTCGGCATCTTATGTTTGGAGGCAAGGAGATAACAAAATAATAACAGGCAATTAATTTGTTTATATATATATATATATATATATATAATATAGCACTGCAAAATATTATTCACTCTAATACCGCAAAATTAGTAATTGTGATTTGTCGTTTCACTAGTGTTTTAGCAGAAGAGATCACTATCAGAAGAGATCCTCTTCTGCTATTTATGCTAACTAAGTTGCTATTTCTATAAACCAGATTGTGTTCCTTGTCATGTGTTTATTATTATAATATCTCAGAGATTCCGAATTGATTTTTCGTTGAATTTCAAATTTCAGAGGAAATATTATACAGATTAAGCTACTTTGTAAGATTGAAAATTGATCTAATTCAAATAGTTTAAATTATGATAACGCTCCGAGCTCCAGGAAATAGGATTTGTTTAGAATTTTAGTTTAAATTGCTAGTTATTTTAGTCAGCAGGTCATGGAAATGGTTTGGCCATGTCAACCGGATGAATAAAGACAGGCAGGTTAAAAAAGTTAAGATCTTTGCCTTATTACCTTATAGTCTGCGTAACAAGGTCGCAAGTGTCCTATCTTGGGTGAATTAAAAAAAAAAGAAAAAAAAATAATTTTATAGAAGATAAGATTCCATTCCCATCTCTTTTCCGACCGACCAAAAAATTCATTATTTCGGATACGAGAAGGCAGACTGAGATGGTGTGATTTGTCGACAAGTGACTTCAATCAGTATGTTATCCTATACTTAAGCTTCAAACTAAACTAATTATGATCACACTAGAAATAATAATTGACATTATAATGGGAATTTAATGGTCGTGTGTTATAATAGAAAGTATTTTTTTAATATGAACATTTGTGTTTTCCTTGCAAATCGTCCATAAGCAAATAAGCTTGATAAGAGTGGTTCAGGATTATAAACTCGTCGACTTTTCACAAGCTTGTCACCTAATGAATAATAATGCCTAAACTACGTACTTATTTATTTAGTTTTATTCTGTGCCCTGACCAACTACTTTGGCAATACAGACGTTGCAGCAGTGGGATGCACATGATGCGCATGACTGCTTAACAACCGACTGCTGACATTAAAAACTTAAATCCCGCGCATAAAGTTTTTTTTAGTTTCACTACCATTCTATTCTTCTCTCCTCTGCCATCAGCCTCCTTGGAACGGTAGCTTTGCTCCTCGTTCGGTTCACTTGGGTGGCGGCCCTATCTTCTCTGCTTCGCCTCTCCGGTAGTCTTTGGTAATGAAGTTTTGCTCGAAACCCCTTCCTCCCCCGTTCTCTCTGGGGAATTGCGAGAAACAGTCGTCCAGGAGGACCCACTTCGCTTAATCGTCACCGGACAGTAGGGAAGTATTTTCTCATTGTAGAACCTTTCCCATGTATTTTAGAAATTTTTGTTTTATTTTTTATTAAATATATTTATTTATACAACTGGTAAATGCGATGAGGTCTTTAAGGAAGTTTACTTGTGGCAAAGTAAGGAGCATTAAGGATTTTAAGAAGGATTTTGAACTGTATGGATTTGATAGAGAAGAGTTTGATGTTTTAGTAGAGGCCCATAGCTCTACACAGACTTTAAGAATTTATTCCTTTATTCATGTCATCATTGATGTCGTAAGAAAGGTGTTATGGTTATTGAAATAGTTACTCCCTGTTGATAATAATCTGTGGAAAAATGGTGAAGGTAAGGAAATTATTTTTTATGACGACGAAGAACTTTTTTTCTATTGCTAATATAATATTTTGTTGTTCTTTGTCAAATTATAGGTTGGCCAAGAGATTATTTTATGCTCCTCTTTGGAAGTTATTTTTGCTCTTTTACTAACAAATGGACCTCTTTAAGTCCACACGTACGAAATGTTTATTTTTGTTCTTTTTATTTATTTATTAAATAAATTGTTTACTATTATCTTTAGAAACCTCATTTAGTTTTTTATAAGTTATTGTAATCGCTGACTGATTGACTAATACATCTTCGATTTTTTGTTACTTCCCCAACATGATCCTTTTATACAACGTACATATATTAATTATTAGTTTTTTAGGAGTAATATGTTTGAGATCAATAAATAAAGTTTTTTTTTGTCAAAGGTGGACGCGTAACTGAAGATTTAAGCCACAGAGGGATGTTACAAATCGCAGAGGCCACCATCGCTGATTCAGATAATTATACTTGCACTGTAAATTACACGAATCCCGACACAGAACAGACAGTCAGTAATTCCTTCGTCCATTCAGTAATGGGTAACTGTTTTAATTTATTGAATTTTTATATGGACTGCTTACATTACTATGTTGAAAATACTTTTTTTATGATCAGAGATATTTGTCCCAAGTAGGGAGGTTAGTGAGTTATGTATTTATGGGATTCAAGAGCTAAGGTCATCAGTGTCCTGGTTTAAAATAGTAAATGAAGGGCTCTTAACGTTCTCGAGCTTATGAGTACAAATGTTTGGAAATTGGAGACCACTGAGCGGCGTGATTTAGTGGATAGAGGATTAGTCTACTGTTCTTCGGGTCCTGAATTCGAATCCCGGCTGAGACGGAAGATTTTATATTCTGTTATTTTAGCCAGGGGGCTACCCACAGAGTATGGAGACCTTCCTAGGGCAGCGCCTTTAAAGTGGGTACCCAAAAATGAGGGAAAATCTGGTGGCTGAGTATGATCTCAGCCTAATCACTTCATCACACGACTGTCGGCCAAGAAACCGTATAAATCTATATATGTACTGATTACAAGACCCTTGAGGGATGGTGGAGGTACAGGTTTTATTTTTTCAAAGGTAATGAAGATTCCATCAACGCTCGCTCACACCTTTGCAGAATATCAAAGTTATCAGCATAACCTAGTAACTACATAACTCGGAGAAATAAGTTGTCATTCGTTAGTTTTTCATATTTAATGTATGAACAGCCTACTCGAATGCCATGTTAAACCGAAGGCACACTTGTGCGTCTCCTTGCCTTACTCTTTACCTATATCGAAAATAACCTGATCTTACACCGACTACGTATTATAATATGTCTTCAAGTCATCTTCATCAGTCTCATCAGTTGTTTGGGGGTTTTAAATTCTTCTAGAGTCTTTCAGAGTACTTTTCTATCAATGGTTTTGAATGCTGATCGACCAAGCGGTGATAGTCAGCTTATATTTAGCAAATGTTTCCAAGATAATCCGCAGAACGGAGATCTAATCTGCCTCTCCTAAAACCTGTCTAATAGTTTCCAAATCCTATTTCCACAAGTGAAACTAATTTCTCAAGCTCAATGTTAGGCACTATACATACGTTCTGATTGATCTCCTTTCATGTGCAGAAGAGAAGCTTAAGATCCCAATTTTTCGACCTCCTTTTCTTTTGTCCTGATGGCTATAAAGTGATGTTTTTTTTTTCAATTCTTGATTCTTAACTGCGTCACTGTGGTCTTCAAAACTGTTTTGATTGTTATTGCACGCAATCACAAGAAGTCCTCATTCTTTCATAGAATTCTTCTTTTAAACGGTTATGACATGCTGTGCAAATATGACTATTCTTCAGTTTTCCTTCTTCAAGAATTTTTTTTGACTGGTCTTCGAAGGGAGTTGCCTACGATCATCCTTGCATTCATTCAAAGCATTTCTAAGAAATACTTGTGGAATTCAATGTGGGTGTGCCATCTTGATCAACGTGTTGTCCATTAGATGGATTATTTTTTTTTTTTTTAAAGTTAGGTTGCTTTAATTTTTAAGAGCCATATTTATTTATTTGTTTAAATTTTATCTTTTTCAGTTGTAACTCTTCCGAAATTCGCTTTGCATACGCTTCTGCATTACACGGCAAAAGCGCAATGTGATCAAGAAACTCTAGAAATGTTTGAGCTATATCTTCCACAACAAGTCGAAGAACACATTTGTTACCTCGAACCAGATAGAAAGAAAATATGTACGGTTGAAATACATAATCCTATTTGTCATCCAAAAAACAATGAGGTAAAATGGTTATTTTGTGATCTCTAATTCTCAAAAATTCAAACTTTTGTTTAGTTTTATTTACTAAAAACATAATCAATTATCATTACGGACCTTTGCCTTAAAATACTGCCATGTACAGATTTCTTCTGTCAAATGAAATACCCGAAACGTATTGTTTATTTGAAATGTTTAACGGTTTTAAAATTTAAATTTATTTTGATATCCAATAAGCTATTTTCAGCATCCATGATTAATCGTTAACTAATTTCGTTGATAATTATTCTTTTAAACCTTATTTCTTTGAGATATATTCCATTTAAGTATGTTTTCTCTAAAGAGATTTAGATATATATGCATAAAAACTAATGATAGAATTTATTTTTACTTTCACTTACCTATATATGAAATATTGTACATAGTAAGGGAAAGTATTACGATCATGAACATTTTCGAATTCCAGTTTTCAACGGAAATACACGTTTTAGGGTTCCCTGAGTCCTAATGACCAAGTCCCGCAAAAAGGTCTTTGTGTGTGTTTGTGTCCGTGTGTGGTTACTCCAGCGCTAAAACGCAAAGTCCTATAAAACTGAAATTTTATATTTAAAACAACTATACGCCGAGATATTACAGAAAGTTTTATCAAAATTAGCTCTAAACAGAAGAGCCACTTTATACCGTGCATTTTGCTCCTTTTAACGATTTTCTCAAATACGGTTCTAACGATCAACAAAACTCTGCAACTTCTCTTAACACGATAACGATAAGAAATACTTGAACAAACGTTCCCGTATTGCTCAATCTAGTCCCTATAGAAACTATAAATTGGAAAAAAAATCTTTGTAATGCTTCTTAAAATTTAGGTTAGCAGGTGATTTGGTAGAAATCACACTCTACCCTTCAAATTTTTATGAATCAAAATTTTAATATTTTTCATTTAAACATTATAAAATACTAACCGGTATATAAAGTTGCAGTATGTTGCTCTGAAATCAGTTTGGAAGTTTCGAAGCAAAGGGTTTAAGCAAATCGCTCTTGCGTCTCAGGTATTTATCATTAATTTTATTTTGAGTACCTAGAACATTATATAGCAATTATCTAAGGATGAGATTCATAGTGCCATGCAATTTACAGCGATATTAAAAATTAATTTCTGAGAGTATATGTAAAGTTCAAAATATATTCGACTATGATTCATCTTCATATACATAATACACCAAGATTTTAACCCATTTGTGCCCAGATCTTTTTTGATTGAGAAAAATAATTCCCATTGGCGGGAACCTGTTGTCAAAAGTTATTTATTTTTATATGAAATGACCCTCAAGATTCGTGGTCATTTTTCTTGATGAACATTTCTATCTTCTTAATCTGCACTCTGCTTTTTTTTTTGTTGTTTTTTAAGTTTTTTAAAAATGTAGTCTCTTCCTCCGTTGTAAATTCGCATTCTATTTTATATTTTCTGCTTCTAAACACTAACTGCTGCATGTCTTCTAGTTGTTTGTAGACATCATTTTTTCCATCTCCTTTTATTCTCATAAGGGCGAGATATTTGTTTGTACATCCGTGGTTAGTCCGCAGTCTTACGATTTATATGATACTTGTTAGTGTAAGTTGCTGATTCCGAGCAAACCATGGAACAAGGCTCACAGTTGGTTGTACCTCGTAGTAGTCTCTGCCTTTTGATTGTGACTCCCAGTCAACCTATCTTGCCATTCTTTTATTTCTTCTTTCCTTAAGTGTCTTAGGAGATCCATCATGGGTACCTTGGCGTTCTCTTTCACCGTTTGTGTTATTTCACCTCAGTCAGCAGCCCCATTTCCAGATAATCCTACGTGGCTTGGAATCCATTGAAGTATATAGTTGTCGTATGGTATGCTATGTAGTCGATTACTTTAAGTTTGTTTGGTATGGAGAATTATATTGTATGTTCTTTACCTGGATCTACTATGGTTAGTGTTGTTTGGTGCAAAATTTGGAGGCATCAGTATATATCTTCACCTAGTCAGAATAATGGTTATCCATTATATTGAATGCCAATGGTTTTATATATTTGGGGCCTATGACGATTTACAATCTTATCTCGTTGCCTTTCAAATTGTAGCATCCTGCAGGACAGAAGTGTATTTAGGCCCTGGGGACCTTTTCAAGTATGTACTGTTTGTAGCGTAGCCTGCATTTCAGATAGTAACTTATTTATAACTGGAGGATAAATATTTCTTGATACTGATGCTTTTCTTATGGGGTATTGATTTTAGATGGTAGCTTTTTAAAATATATGTCCTCGTAAGCCACGTTCTTCTTAAGGTCAATGGCATCTCTCAGCTTTAGCTAATAGAGCATTCGTTGGTGTGGTTTTGAACGCCCCCAAACAGATTTTGATTGCAGAATTGTTGACAGTATAAGCTGTTAATCAAACACGATTTAGTTTCAATATAAATCACGCAGCAGTAATCCCAAATCAGGTCGTATGATAGATTTATATGATAATATCATATTTAGGGGATGAGAACCCCAACAAACCCCGGCCAAAATGTTTAATATATTAACATTTTTATACGCTTGGTTTTTAATGTTTGTCAAATGAGGTTTGAAATTCATTTTCCTGTGTAATTTTAAACTTAGGAATTTTACTTCCTCTTGACCAACTTGGTTACTGCTGATTGTGACATTATAGTCTACTATTTGGAATTTTCTTTTTTTTTGTAAATGGTATCAATTTGCTTTCGCTAGGATTAATTTGAAATCCGATGTCATTGAATCTCTGCTTTAGTAATTCCAAGGCATTACATATGATTTTTTTCCCCTCCTCTGGTGATTCGACAACGGTATAAACTAAGAAGTCATCAGAAATAGAATCATTTTGCAACAAGGTATTGGTTTTAATGTATATATTCCGTGTATATATTGAAAAGAATGAGTCTAAGGACATCTCCCTGTGGCAGACCATTGTAGGAATCGCAACTGACCAGACCTTCTAGAGTATAGATTAAGTATGTACGGGCGGATAAGTAGTTGATTTTTGTCAAAAGTTACGATTATTCTCGGAAAAATCAGCTGTTGAATTTTTTAAATACTGGGTATAAATGGGATATTGGATAGACCTTTAGTAGACAGAAGGGCTAATAACATTATATAATATTGTTATATGAGGTCATTAACTTATTTCGATGAACTATGAATGTAAATATTAAAAATATATTAAAAACTATGAATGTAAAGATGGAAAAATAAAGAAAATATTTGGTCTATTAAAAAAGAAAAGAAAAGGGAATTGAAAGGGATTATTTAAATTTTTTTTGGTCACATTAAAAAATATATATTTTTTTACGACAGGAAAATGAGGAGAATATTATGGAACTTTCTCTGAACTATGAATTGGATATAGCCGACGTAACGCAAACTATGATTTCTGCTGCAAACAAAACTCGCTGTGGACCATTTTGCCAACTAAAAATTATACTTAAAGTGGTTGATATTTTGCGAGAATCGTTCACTATTGTACTGCCACATTCAGGTTATTCAGTATATCTATTACAAAAACAATTTAAGTTTACGATTTCATTAGTTTAGTATACGAGTACACTACTTCACAATAAAGTGGCGCACTGTGAAAAATTGATTTCTTTTTTTTTTCTCACTCCCTCCATAACTTCCCTCTCTTGAGGATTAAGGAGGTAAAAATTCGTATATGGTTGTTTTTCATAGGTTTGAATCAATGGTATAAATTTGGTTCTCATATACGCGGGGCCAGATTTCTTCTTTCTTTCCGCTATAAGATGCCTATGCGTACGGTGAATAGTTTTGCGAGATATTTCAATTGCCCAACTTGCCTCTATGCTCAACTAGCCCCGCTCAACCCTACCCGTTATTGAAAGTTGAATTCAACTGAGAAAAACAATTCTTTTTGTATCATAAATTTTCTCTTTTTTTCATTTTTTTCCCCAGATCTTCAATTTATTTAATTAATCAAATATTTATTTTTTGCTTCTTAATCTTAATTTTCTCCCTACATCATCCCGAAAGAATAATATTTTATAATATGTTGATTAATTGAACATAATTTTCACAGGAAAAAAATATAATGATTTTTCAAAGTGCGCAACTTTTTTGTGGAGCAGTTTATTAGTGTTATGTAATAAAGTGAGATAAAATGAGAGAGAAAGAACTCACCTTATACTCAAAGTGGATTTAATATTTCTCTCTGGATGGGAATACAATAGATCATGGATATGTCTACCTGGGACTGTCTTCGAATTTTAATTCCAGCTACAGCAACTGAGTAGAGCGTTTCAAAAGAACTAACACTAAAAAATGTATGTAATTTGAGCTAAGGGCCTAGCGGAATAAGCATGTGAAATCTGCCTCCGTGTATATGAGAACAAAATTTATACCATTGATTCACACCTTTGAAAAACAACCGTATGCAAATTCCTTAATCCTCATGATAGGGAAGTTATGGAGGGAGAAAGAAAAAAAAAATTGTTTTCTCCTGAACAGCTAAACCGATTTTCACGAAAAAACTTTATGTTATGGATATTACAAAACAGTTTAAAAAAAAAAATTTTTTTATTTGTCACCATGGGGTAAACTTGCAATAAAATTGAAAAAAATATATATTATGGAGGACCCTCCAATGAAATAAAGTAGCGAAAAATTGGAGGTGTAAAAAACCATCATAACCTAAAAAAGTTTTTAGAAAAATTGAAAACAAAATTTTTTGACTAACATTTTTGTAGAAAAAAATATTTTTTGGAACCGTTTTATAAAATCCACAACATATATTTTTTCGTGAAAATAGTTTGACCTGTTCAGGTCCCCTCTATAACTTCCCTCCCATAAGAATTAAGAGGCTAAAAATTTGCATAAGGTTGTTACTCATAGGTGTGAATCAATGGTATAAATTTCGTTCTAATATACGAGGGGGGAGATTTCACATGCTTATTCCGCTAGGCCCTTTCTACAAGTAGTCCAATAATAAGACTATACTAGACTGAAAATTAAGCGTGAGACTCCTTTCTACACTTCCTTATTGTGGCGCACTAAACGTTTCCGTTGATATTAATTTCGTTAACGGTTTTTTATGGTACTTAGGTAATGTGTTGTAAGCGCCAAAAGTGTAGGAAGTAGGGGTGGCATAATCGAATGACGATTATCGGATCATTCGATTATTACAATCATCCGGATTAATCGGTGCGGATAAGCGAATGATCATTCGAACTCAACTGTTTAACGATAATTGAGGGAATTATAAGGAGCTCAGACTATCGAACGACCTTTTTTTTTTTTCCACATAAATCCTCTCTCACAATGCATACTAATCATTCGATTAATTTAATCATCGAAGTCCGATCATCCGATTATGACGATCATTCGATTATGCCCACCCCTAGTAGGAAGTACTCTTCATTATTCTAGTTTTTAGTTCCTTCTGAAATATCCAAAATTACGGAAGTTTTGTTTATTTGTTTATTTATTTAACGTCACTTTATGCTACTATGGCTAATCGGACGATGCTACAGTGGGAGTCCTAAATTTTGCCTACCCAGGTTTTATTAGGATAGGGATCTTTAACGAATACCTGACATCGCACAGACTCGGGACCACCTTTTAACGTCCCCTCCGAAGGACGGCGTAACTAAGGATTTTTTACTCCCATTAAAAAATCCTAGAACCACCTGCGGGTTTGAACCCGTGACGTTTAGCATGGGAGGCTGTTACGCTAGCCACCCAGCTACAAGTGATCCCCTAAAATTACGGAAGTTAATAATTGTTAATGAAAACTTTTTTTTATTTTTTAACAGAGAAGAGAATTTTATAGCTCGGGAACCGAGTGAAAGTCTGAATCACCAAATTTATGTTTCTTTCACACATCATATACGTATGTAATATGTATTAGATATCACATTTTTTTTATTTGGTCCTTTTTTAACTTCTTTTTTTTTTTTTTTTCGGTTGGCGCCACAGGCCTTGGAGGCCCTTGGCCGCGTGGTATGGTTTATAATCCACACCGCGATACTCGATGACATTTTATAGGGTAGGGTCATCGCTCCCTACGCCTATTTTTGTGGGTGGCTATCAATTAGCTGACGGGTCCTACATACCCGGGGGAGATTGTGAGTGAATCCCCATTTATTTGTATGCTTGAAAAAGTCCTCCTGGGACTGGGATTCGAACTCACAACTTCAGCGTGGCAGACGAGCGCGCTTACCACTTAGCCACGGGCTTCCCCTTTTTTAAAGGGATAAAAGGCTTCTATTCTTATATCCAGAAGTGTGTTCTGGACATGGGAGATTAATTCCTTTGTTCTGCCTTTTTAACATATTTCCGTGTAAATATCGCGAAAACTGAATTTTTGACATTTTTTTTTAAATTCATAAAAAAAAAAAAAAAGACTATGTTCTCAAGATTGAAATTTTTACAGCAAGTATGACTATTACTAACCTATAGTAAGAAAACAATAAAGGAGTCCCCTTTTCTTTATAAACTTTTAGCTCGCTAAAAGCCTCATTTTATATTAATTTTGGAGAATTTTTTCCAACCACTTTCTTCACCATTAAGTGTTGGAAAAAAAATGAAGAGCGTATACTTATCATATTGTTAGTTTTTGTTTTAATTTTATATCTACAAAATTACCAGGATTAGAAAGATTTTCCCAAAACAGGTTTTCAGTCTGGAAGATGACTTAAAATGGCTACAACACTAAAAGTATTGGCCAGAAAAATATGTTATCCACGCTTTTATAGTCAAGAAAGGGTAGAGAATATATGGTAAAAAAAAAATCATGAAAATCAACCAACAACTCTTTTTTTTCCATACCGGTTCAAAGTTTATCATTACTTTTTATTTTAATTAACAAATCTCTATAATATAATTACACACAGAGGCACCCTAAACAGACTAACAGGAAATAACTTGTTTATTTATTTTTATTTTGTTTTAGTGAGCTCGTCATCTGGAGCTGTGTTCAAACCTGATGTGAATTCCATAAATATGAAAATACTGATTGCATGTGAAGGAGGATTTAAATTAGAGCAAGGCTTTTGTAGTAAGTTATTTATGAACGAGTATTAATCTTGAAACTTATTTATCACTTTTAATTGGGACAGATTTTAATTTTACTCAATAAAATTGTTGTTGATTGAAAAAAAAATTGATCACTTTTATAGAAATATTATAATGATGCTTCCTCGGTTCCACGTTCGGTTGATACAGTGCATTTGAATCGGGGAATCGACCTCGAAACACCTAAATTTATAAAACATATTCAAACATCTCCACAACGTAAAAACATAGAACATCAGTACGGATGAGAATATATATATATTTGATGTTAAAAGGACCCAATATACGTTATAATTTGGTTGGACATTCAAGTTGTAGAAAGGCAAATCAAGTTGGCCCACAAGGTTTTACAATATTAGTTGAGACGAAGTAGTCAGTACTCTCAGTCCTATAGTTTCGCTGGTTGCATTATAATGAGATTTTGTGCGAAGATAAAGGAACTTTCTTTGTGTACTGTCATTATTGCTGCATGTATGGGAAGTGAGAAATATCCCGGAACACAAAATTATGTTAATCCCTTACTTTATAACCCAAGAATACGGATTATCATACACTGAAGACTTGGAAAAAGGCCGTAGAAAATAACATAAAAATTATCCATTGATAAATATTGAAGTAATAAACAAAAGAAAATAAGAAAGTTTTGTACCTTATATTGTCACAAAGTTGAAAAACAATAGTTTTCATAGTCTGATTGTACATTAAAAGAAAAAAAAAATCAATAAAAACAATGTATTTTAACACATTAATTTTAATTTTAATTTGCATGTGAAATATGCGTTACATTGCGTGTGAAATACCTCTACCGAAATTCTATATTTTAAAAATGGCCTAGGTGGGTAAATGGTAATGAAGAAAAAAGAACCAGGATTTTCTAGGAGTTTGCTTTAATCCGCAAAACATTGAATTACTAAAATTTAATGTTGAATCTGATAGCAGATTCAAGGATTTTTTAAAGGAAGTGAAAAATCTTTCGTTATGTCGTCTTTCAGAGTGAAAGATCCCCATCCTAATTTAACTTTAGGACTTCCACATGAATATCGTCCATATTAACAGTATGAATAGCCACAATAGCATAATATGGCCTTAAATTAACAAAAATAACCTAAAATTTAGAACTTATACAAGAATGTAGATATTTAAATCTCCAGAGAGAAATGAATAGTTGTTTATTATGTTCCGCAATACTTCATACATCTTCTGTCTTTGTGCTCATTATTTTTTAAATGTTGAAAAATGGCCAATTTTAAAGTTTTATATCACTTAGAATGAAAAATCTGTTCGTGTAGAGTGCGGCTTTTTAAAAGACGAGACTTCATAAAAATTTTACGTTAAGGTGATTGAAAATTATTTCCCAATGACACCTAGCGGACCCCCTGGGCCCTCAGGGTCCGCGGACCACTGGGTTGGCTCATTAGGCCACACAAAATTCAAAGTGGGTCTGATTTGGTCTTCCAATTTAACGGTTCAACATCACCAACGCAAACCAATTTGTACAACAGGTTGTAGCATGTATTGTAGCATGCCTTAAGAAAGAAGCCACACCTCATAGATCATCCACTTCACATTAACACTTATACTTCGTTGGTGCCTTTTTTTCACTTAACAATTAACGCAATTAATTAATACTGAAGTAGATATGAATCTAGATAAGCCCGGAAGGCCTAAGTCACTAGCGATTTTAGTTACAGGATTGAAAAATGATTTATGTACATATATATTACAGTGTCCTCCAACCGGCGCTTCCTATTTTTTCTATTTACAAACCGTGATCTGCAATAAGAGTAATTAAAAACACACCGCTCGGCTATGTACACCCTCAAGCCGTTAGCTTAACCTACAGCTTAATCGCAAGAGTTTAGCTTACCAAATATTTGTTATAATACGCAATTTAAACAATAAACTTTAATTTTTGACAAACCGTCACTTCCTCAAGTTATTTAATTTCATTTTATACATGCTGGAATGGTGAGGTAGGTTTCCTTGAATAACTGGGGAACGCTGAAAAAGTCCACTGACTGAAGAGCATGGGCGTGTCCCTACCCGTATTTGAGATTGGTGTCTATGAGCTCAACGGTGCGTTCGCCGCAAAGAAGACATTTTAATTTTCAAAATGTACCTAAATCCTTCAGAATTTGCATTTAGACAACACAGTTCTGCAACAGCGCCGTCTACACAGACGATTTGCAGAATTCATCTATCCTTTCTTTCTCTAAAATGTTCCTTGCAGCCATATCCAAACCTTGATTAAGCAATGTTGAGGACAATACGTCATGTAGTAATTGTAATTTTACGATAGTTACCTAGTAATAAGTTATTTTTCTAAAAAGGATATGATTGTCTAGTGCCTTGCCCTGCTAATACCTACAGTGAAGAAGGTAGTACGGAATGTAGTAATTGCCCCTCAGGAACGTATCAGCCCAACATAGGATCTAGAACTTGCGAAAAATGCCCTCATCCTTTTAGAAGTGGATGCTCATCGCTTGTAGGTATCAGTTTTGATTTTATTCGTAATGTTTTTAAATCAAAGTAAAATGAAAGATAGAAACCAAATAATTATTTCTTACTGATAATTATTTTTTGTAGATAATTATTTATTGAGTTTTGCTTACTACTCCCTCTATAGTCGAAAGGGTAGATCAACTCAGTACTGGCTACTAATCAACATATACCTTTGACCTTTGCTTTTCTTCAGCATCTGATTATTAGGAAGGAAGTATATTCTGATGTGACCCATGTTAGTTCATAGCGTTTTTTAAATAGTGTTCTGAACTGATTCCTTTTTTTTTTTTTTTTTAGACAAAGAAAAGGAGTTATGAAAATATTATCCGCGATCCATTCAAAATTCAGCTCCGTTTACCCTGTTACTTCTGTCGAACTGAACAAGCATTTCGCTGATCCTTTTCTTATGCCTAACTCGACTCAAACTTCTTCCCTTTGATTTTGAAAACTTCTATTTTCAAAATATTCCACCTAACGATCTACTATCCTCCATCCTCAAATCCAGAACCAATGATTACGGCCCTGATCAAATCCCTGTAAAAATAAAAAAATTGTGCTGCGCCCTCTTGCTTATATATAACTTCTTTCTTCAACATTCCATTTTTTCACTTACCTGGGAAAAAGTTATTGTCCGTCCTTTAAATAAAGTTCCTGTCCTTGCTCAGCTTCGGACTTCAGACCCATATTTATCATATCCTAACTCCCTAAACCACTGAAAAGAATAGAAAATATGCAGTATAGTTTGTTATTCATTAAATGATGTATATAATTTATATTGTGCACATTTTTATTATTCTCAGAGGCTAGCTTTTCCAGAGTAAACATTATTTTTCATTTAAATTCATTGTTCAGTTCAATATCAAAATCTATTGATTTAAATGTTTGCTAAATTAATGATAATATTTTTTTTTTTTAAATACATGATAGGAACAATGTCCAACTGAACTTTCATAGACACTTGCCTATTTTTTGCTAATTTTAAAACAATAATTTTGTTTAAATTTTTTTAGTCTGTAAATTTACCAAAATATATAAGCAGATAATATTGTTTTGTTCCAGTGGCTGTCAAGTACCGTTATTGTTATCACTGTTCTGATCATTATACTAATTGCTTTAATATCGACTGCAATGGTTTATTTGTGCAAGTATTGTTTTGGTAAGATAAAAAAATAAAATATAGATTTATGATATTAGAAATATTTCTTATTGTATAAATTCCTCCCCAAGTTAAGGATGCTTAGGTGATTACTTAGAGCATCCAATTCTGTTTCTTATCTACAAAGAACCTTAGTAAATGAAATAATATTTTCATATTTAAAAAAATGCATATGTCGCAAATGAAGAATTAAAATATAGAAAGGAAACAAATAAGTTTGTCGATATGACAAAAAAAAAAAAAAAAAAATTGAAAAACAAATATTACTAAAAATATATAAACATAGGAACGAAAACAGTATATTAGTTAATAATTACAAAATAGCAGGATTTGAAATAGATAATTATTTTTTCCCAAAAAATCATGTAATAGTTATTATATTTGATTTTAATTTAAAAATTGTGCTTGATTTATACATAAAAATCATGCTTCTGCTTAACTCATTACTATTGGCTAATTATATTTTTATACTGGGACATCATATTTTTTACTTTTTCCCTACAAGATAGAAATATATTTTTTAGAATATTAAGCAGGTGAAATCAAATTATCAAATGTTGTAGCCAGTATCATCATGATTACTGGGAAATACATTATAAAGTGGATACTTGTTCCCTTTTGTAATGTATCCTTCTCTTTAAGCTAGACTTGTTCATGAGCTTTGAGAAATTCGTTTGGAGAAATTGCACCATAAAGAAACGTTCTGGTCCAGTCAATAAAGCACAGGATTTCTATTTCTCTGGGTCTTGGGATTGAACCCAGTTTTGACAGTATAATTATTTAATTATTATATTTCAATCATAGAGAAGGCTGAGGATAGACCTTTGGGTCTCACTCAGCCTCAATAGTGTGGGTAACCAAATATCCCAAAAAGCAAAAACCCAGGAGGCTAAGGGTGATCTTGGCCTATTTATTTCCTTAGCATACAAACTCTATGAATCTCTATATTTATCGAACCCAAGACCCTTCATGGGTTGTAGTGGTACAGGGTTTTTTTTTGTACCATTGATATGGATTATTATAATGAGTAAAAAGTATGCATAACATCTCAGATTACTATAGAAGAGATCGAAACAAAAATGTTTTAAAAAGTAAATCCTATATAATTAAACTTATTTTTGTATCTGAATTTATTTAGGACACCATCTATTTTTTAACAAAAGCCGGTCGTAATAATCGATAAATAATTTTATTTATCATCCTAAAACCTCTCCCCTACCTTTAACAAAAGGGATTCATTCATGAAAACATATATGAAAAAAAAATGTATATGTTATATTTTCACAGGTTTAATGGTAAATAACTAGTAGCCTAAGGGACACGAGTTACATAAAATCTGTTGTAACTGCTATTTTATAATGCAAGTGCTATAAAGTGCCGATTCTTGTTGTTGTTGTTCGTTTATTCGTTTAACGTCACTTTTATGCTACTATGGCTAATCGGACGAGTGCCGATTCTTTCTTTCAAAAATATTTTAAAGTCAAGAACTAGGCAGCTACGCAGAAATTGCCTCTTATTCTTTCATGGATTGTCATAATAATTTTTTTGTATATTAAAAATACAAGTGGTAGGGTAGACATATTGTTACTACTTAACAGAAAAAAAAAAAAATAATGAAATTTTATACACCAATGACGAATCCATGAGAACAAGCATTTTTTTTTTTCAATTTGAGAAAAATTAACAGTAGCTTTCTAGGTTTCATAGCTGCCTAATACTTCCTTTAAAACATAAGAGCAATAATAATTTTATTAAATAAGCCTGTTAAAAATATTTGCCAAGTTCCTTTGCCAAACATAACAATCAATGGTATTACTAAATTGCTACATTTTAAGAACCTATTCAGGACTGGATAAAAGCGAGACTTGGGTACTATTTGTTTCACTGGCTCATTCACTTAGGGTCTGTTAGATCCAGAATTAAGGAAACATATCCTTGAGCAAAGCAAAAATATTAACTTTGAGAAGGCTGAGGAAATGGAGTCATCTCTGAATATGCCAAGAAGCAGTATGAAATCCACTCAACTTTCTACTTTGGAAGTTTGGAGAATACCTTTTTTAAAAATGTATTTCTTTGAAAAGTTTGATTAGGAAATCCAGAACATTCAAGAAAAAAAATTCTCCAAATACAAAATTAGGGCCTGATAAAAAGGTCATGGCATCATAAAAAAAAAAAATTCTTCAATAGTTAGAAATACCAGATGGTACATTGAGAAAGAGAGCAACAGCTCATTTCACTTTTTCAGCTCATTTAAATTTTTCAAAATTGATAATGATTTATTCCAAATTAAAACTGAAAGTTCCATACAATCATGATTTTTTATTTATTAATGCAAACATTCAAAATTTATCAATTACCCCAGCTATAGAAATCTTATTTCCTATAACTCTGTTGCTACCCGCTTCTATGGACTCCCAAAAATTCATAAACCAGGTATCCCCCTCCGCCCTCTCACATCCAATATCAACTCACCTTCTGTTAACCTCAGTAAATGCCTACTACCCTCTTTTCAACATCTCAGTCACAACAATCCTTATGATATCCAAAATTCTTTTCTTCTCCGTGAACAATTGATATCCTTCACTATTCCTGAACATTACATCCTTGTTTCCTTTGATGTAGAAAACTTGTTTACCAATACTCCCATCGATAAAGCCCTCTGTATAGTCGAAGATAACTGGTCTTATATTCAACCCCATACCTCACTCAAGTTTCCTTCATACCTGGAATCCCTCAACCTTTGTTGCAATTCCGGATACCTTACATTCCATGGACAGTTCTTTTATCAAATTTCAGGACTGGCCATGGGAAATACTCTTGCCCCTGACCTTGCTAATATTGTCCTTAACGATTTACTCAATTCCATAATCCCTCAGTTTCCTGATGATATTATCCTAATTAAAAAATTCATAGACAACCTCCTCAATTGTTATTGATTTAAAAAATGTATTTATTTATCATTTGTTGAATTCATACATATTCTTTCTTAATATCATTCACATAGTCTTGTGTTCTTATCAATGATTACAACTCTTCCATACGAATTGGTCAAGTTAATAAAAATAAAAAATAAATCGCATAGCTGATCCTTAATGAAAAAATTTAACTATGGATTCACACATTGGAATTTTAATAAGCCCATATTTATAAATTAATATGTAATGCATGAATCTTAAGCTATTATTTTATTAAGTTAGTTTGACTGGTTTACAAGTGTATTATAATTATTAAAATATAGAATTTTTAATAATATTATAAAATACTTCAATATTTAATTAATTCCAGTAAGATGCATGGCACCATTTATATCACCTTGTATACTTCGGATATTTAGAAAGAAAAAAGAGAAAAAAACAAGAGAGGTGCTTTCAAGAAATGTGTTGAAGGTAAATTAAATACAAAATTATAAGTTATTGATATTTATTTGGTATGATTTTTCAAATTAATATTGCTTGTGAAAGTATTATAGACAATTTACATATATTTGAACTCTTGAATTATTTTATCTCCATTTTATTGTATTTTTTAAATTTATTAAGGCTAATCCTAATATACCCTTAGACTAGTACTAACATGCCGCAATAGCAGCATGCCAGTGCTAAGAAAAATGTCTGAAAATCTATAAATCACTTTACTGCTGGTGTGTTTGCTCCAGAAATGGGAACCATGGCCAATAAATCTAATTATCTACAAGGAGCCAAATTCTAATCCGGGTTCTGAAAATATTTCAATTATATAACATATATATAAGAAAAAAAACTACTTTTCTCAGAGGCTATTGGGTGAATATTTAATGAGCTTTGGAACCTAAGTTACAGCTCAGCCTGTGATGAACGGAATTCAAGGAGTCTCCCAATTAATACAATGATGTAACTGCAGAAATTGTTCAAAATTGGATTAATTTATTAATTGCTGAAAATGTTTTTAAATTAAACTATTTTAAATTGTAAGAAAAAAAAATTTACTGCACTGATTAGCTAAAGAACCTATATTCCCAACTCTCAGAAACCTTGTTTTTCTAAACACTCCATATGGCCACTGAAATTCTAGCAATAAAAGATGGCCCAATTATAAAATTCCTATAAGGAGCATATGATTTTTTTTATTATTGGTTGAATGTATATTCTCCATAAAAAAAGTTTTCATCATTGAAAGATTTGTGTATACCCAACAAAGAGAGTGTGGCAGCCTACCCAGAAAATTATTGGAACTAATAAAAATATAAGTAAATATATACAGCGATTGAAAAATATAACCAATATTTTCAACTTAACTCGCCCCTCCCCTTAACGAAAGAGCGGTAGTAAATTACTTTAAATATTTGATCTTGATTTTACTTTATTTTGTTTTCACATTTTTTGTTTTATTGTAATTTATTTTTATTATCCTTCTTGTTCTAGAAAAAATATAAGAAGCTGTCACCTCGTAAAAAGAAGGAAGATACTACAGGTAAAAATATTTGTCTAGTTAAAATCAATAAAACACTTTTTAAATTAAAGGGCAGGTAGCACAACAGAGTGAATCAATAATTGCATTAATCACTTAAAAATTGTTTGTAATTTTTAACAATTATATATAATATTTTCACTTAGCTTTCCAAGTAAATCTGCAAGGCAGACATTGTAAATTGCTTCATGTTGTCAATATACAAGACCAAGCCACCAATAAGTAAATTTAGCATGATACTGATTGTTTGTTTATCCATAAACACCACTTTATGCTCCACAGACAGCTGCTGTGGCTAATCGGACACTTATTTCTGCCTGATAAAAAACCAAATACTCAATAAATTGCTTTAACAACTACATAAACCAATGAATGACTAGTTTTCATTAGTTAGCCACCTTTCAAATCTTTAAATTACTAAACCAGAAAACGTTTTTAGAGAACTATTTAAAAATGAGATATGTCCCTAAGGATAATCTGAAGCTTATCTTGAGATAATCTTTATGATTCGCCTTCTTGTATGTTAGGAAAAATAATACTCACCCAAAAACCCATTAAGAGAGTAATTCAAAACACTGCATCCTGCCGTAGACCTCGTTAATATATTTTTTTATGATCATAATAATCATTTCTCTTGAGCAGATTTTACCATTCAGAACCTCTTTATACAAATAATGTTCTGAATAGAAAGAGTGAGTTTAGACCTTTTGTTTTTCTTTTTTTTTATTGGAACATACACTCACTGAAATGACAGATATAAGTTTTCTGTTTCAATCTATTAATAGCTGCCTCATAAAAATCTTTCATATCCGTTTTTCTTTTTTGCAGTCAATAAAAAAGCTTCTCTTTTTAATGTAAAATGCTTTATAATTCCCATGAGCTAGTAAATTACAGCTTTTTATTAATAAAATCAAAAACTTTAGGATTTTCTACTTTTAGAACAGTCTTTAATGGACCATTTCTCACCTGTTAGCAGGAAAAAAATTAAAGAAATATTTCAAAACAGAAAAGGTTCCGTCTATTAAGATATCACACAAGAAATGAAATTATATTCATCGAATAGGTTACATTTTCAATGAGATTAAAATAAGAGATTAATAGCTAATACTTTACATATTGTTATAAATACTATTATGTTCTTTATCTCATGACATGTTAAATATATGAATCATTTCAGAACCCCCTACACCACCAGCTGAAGATTTTACTAGTTACTGAAAGAAAATGAAACCAGCAAAGAAACTATATATGGATGTACAATAATGGTCCTAACAATCGAAGAACTGAGTTTCAATAAACTGTGATTTGGGTACAAAGGGAGTCAACTGAAATCACATTTTGAAGATGAAAGTCCCATCCTGAATTATTACTTACTTTTTTTTTTTTAAGCAGCATTTATTGTAAAAATGTTCATAGGAATTTTTAATTAAAAGTCAAACGAAGATTTTAATTGTTTGTTTGTTTCAACGGACTATCTATTGCAAAATCTTTAAGATTGGATTTTTTTTATTCTTTTTAATTTTAAATAAAGTGATCTAAAACTTGATTAGATAAGTATGCTTGATTCTGATGGTTATTTAAAAAAAAAAAAAAAAAAAATCATGGATCAATGAGGTACTACAATAAAATAAAATAAAAAGATTTTTTTTTTGTAAAATCCTTTTAAGCATATAAGTGGTGAGTGCAAAATTGTTGTTAGTGGGGCCAAAAGGGTTGTAAATAGTCGTTTTTTAAAAACACTTTCTGAATATATATAATTTAAAATTAAGTTTGTGCTTGAAAGTAAAGACATTCTCTAACCACACCTCACTCTTCAAAATACCTAATTTTGTTAAATATATATTTTCTTTTTAATATATTTATTTGTTACAATAATTTTTGGATTATTCCATGGCCTCCTCATAGTCCTGTAGAAGTAAAAACAAACAAAGTAAGAAAATAGAGAAGTCTCTTTTGTAGGTAATACGACATTTTCATGAAGCTAATGCTGAAAAACATTTACAATGTTTACATATATATTTACACACACACACACACTTACAGACAGTAGTTGACTTTATTTTTAAGATTTATTAATTTCTAAAATCTGCAATCTATGCATCAAAATTTCTATTTTGTAATAGAGCACATTAGTGATACTAAATATTAATTAAATACAGTAAAATAATGTAATATTCTATTTATTTATATACAGTATGAATTGGTAAAAAACAAGAAAAACTACAATCCTTTAGAATTAGGCTAAAATAAATTTTAATCAATAACTATTTCAGCTCCGACTTTAGATAAAGCTTCTTTTAATTTCTCAGCCTCAGCTTTATCAACATCTGCCTTAACAACAGTTGGACAACTTTCAACAAATTTTTTGGCCTAAAAAAAAAAAAAAATAAATAATAATCACTTAAAAACAAATATTATAATTATGAAAGCCATAAAACTCATAAATATATATGCTATTTTACCTGTACTAAATTCATGCCTTCAAGTAAGTTTTTACATTCTTTAATTAGGGCTACTTTTTGTTTTTCATCATACTTCATCAATTTTACAGTAAAGATAGATTTTACAGCCTTAGAAGTTTGTGCTTCTTCATCCTCCTAAAGTAGTAAAAACAAATTAAAACCATAAAGTATTATAATAAGAATTAAAAATTTTTATAACAAACATTCATTCAACTTTATACATCACAATAATAAAAAACAAAACAAAAAAAACAACAGAATATTTGGTTATATTATGCATTCCTAAGGATGTTATAATGATCATATAATGAGTTATATGAGTTTGTCATATAATGATATATTCTTTAAGAGAAGAAAATAAGAAAGACGCGCTCATCCATATTTAGCTTAAAGTGTAATAATCTCCTGGAGTTTTCTTTGAACAATATTTAAAGGCATTTTCTTTTATCACTTTATTCTTTTCACACACTCTTGATGACAATGTTCAGCAGGGGAAAAACCCAGAACAACTTTTTGAGATTTTGCAGAGGGTCTGAATCTCAGCAAATTGACCAAATTACATACAAATACAAATTAAACGGCCAAAAAAAAGCAGCATTATGGAAGTCAGTGCTACACTTCTTTGCCAAAACAAAAACAACCCTTTGCTGTAAAGAATGTTACTTGTGATTTTATTTTTCCTAGTCCGCCCCTAACTCGCCTTAAAGGCCAGCAGGAGAGGGTAGGGGATTAATGATGATTTAAAAAACCCCTCCCTCCCTCCCCCCGCTTGTCAAATTACTGGTCATCTGGTTTTTGGACAACACACGTTCATAGCGATGCGTGCTAACCTGCTTAGCCACCCCGCTCCCTAATGTGGATACTTACGATAACAGTAGACGTCCAGGACAGTGGCTGGACAAAAGAGAAGCAGCACAACACTTTCCAAAGCCCCCAACTCATCAAAAAAAGGAGATGTTTACTGTTTGGTGGGCTTCATTTAGTTCGAAACACTACAGCTTCTTAAATCCTGCAGAAACCATCTATGGCAAATATTATACCCAAATTAATGCAATGCTTCAAGAATTGACAATATTGAAGCAATCTCTGGTCATTCAAAGGGACCCATTTTGCCTCACGACGCCCGTCCATAAGTCTAACATATTGTTGGAGCTTCGTATTAGGAACTCTACTAAATCCACTCTACTCTCCAGACCTCTCACCTACGGATTATTATTTTTTAGACACCTGGACCACTACTTATATGACAAACAATTTTAAGGACTAAGGGAATCAGAAAACACCTTTTTTTTTTTGCAGTTTTTTAATTCTAAAGATAAGAGATTATATTCCGGGAGAATTTGCCTACACGTTAGCAGAAAAATTTTGATAGTAATGGAGAGAATTTTATAATAAAACATATGTAAATCTCTATTATTTTTTCAGACAATCCGATACTTGTCTTAGATTAACATTTCTTTAATTATGAGTACATCTCCTTTTCCTTAAAACTAATTTATAAGACCTGATAAGGACTTTAGATTCAGTTAAGCACAGGTTTAGTGTAGAAGACTTCTCCAATTTTCGAACAAACTTAGTTCAGAACATTTTTATAACTATTAACATGAATTTTTAATTATCACTGTTGGGACTGCGGGAAAATAGTTTTTTTTTTTTTTTTTAATTGACTTAAGCCAAACCTAAAAAATCTACTTCCTTCAATATTTACCTAAATCACCATAACTACTTTGCAACATTGAATTTTTCCATTCCAAGTGTGTACAGAAAATTTCATTTCTCTTCCAAATCCTTCCCCTAAAGCTTCTGACCTTTGTATAAAAATTGTACATAAATGAATAGTCTTGATGACATCCTTAACTTTCCTAGTCTTTATTACGTGCTATATAGAACTAAGTATTTTCTATAAAATCAAAGTTTCTAGCATGGGAAAATAAAAGGACTTAAGAGATCTTAAAAAATGTATTAATATTGAACATAACTCTTATATGTGACTGAATATTATTAATACTTAGATGTTCACCTTTGTGAGTATACAGCACTCCTACAGTACCTTGGTTAAATTCATTTTCCCTCTATGAAGGTATGATTAATCATACAATAAGAAATCTGAATGTATGTATGGTTGTTTGATAATAAATTAAAATTCTCTTTACCTCAGCTTTTACTGGAGCCATTCCACCGACTGGCATAACTGAAACATCAGGCAGATTAAGCCTTTGTTTAAGAGCCGTACTTAATTCTGAAACTTCCAACAGTGTAAGATGAGAAATTTCTGTAACTAGTTTGTCTATTTTCTCTGAATATACTGCTTCATTGTCTGGAGATGGGACAGCTAGAGATTCACCAGCCAATGAAGAACTGTAAAATTATATTTATCAACTAATTTCAAAGAAATATATTTTAAAGGTTCACAGCAAACTGTTATGTTATTTTATTTTATTGTTTTGAGAGATCTATCCTTTAGCTAAAATATATTTTGAAAAGCTTTGACATTAAATTAATCACCTTTTAGAAATTGATCTAATCTGCCTAAATCCTATGAGTCCAAAACGTCTTAGTAAGGACATGATTAAAATATGATGATTATCAAAGACAAAATTTTAAAAAAGCTAATGCGGTTAAAAGGTTATGTGTGTAGCTAGCAAGCATAAAGGATATTACAGTGAGATAGGAGAGAATAAAGTTAAAACCTCGCATCAAGCTAACCGGGAGAGAGTATCTCACTTTTCAAAGAAGCTTCCTATGATTATCCAAGATAATTTAAAAAGTAAATAGTTAATATATTCTTCATCTTCGTTCTTCTTTTTCTAATTTATTTCTAATTATTGTTATATTTATTAAGTTATTATACTTATTTCTATTCATTTCTTTACGTCGCTTAGACTGCTGAAGCTATGGGCCACGGCTGTTCTTTTGACAAAATAATTTAATTTGTTGCGTTTCAAAAAATATTCTGTATTTTATTATATTTTCATAGGTTAAAGAACTTTCTTCAATTTAAAGGTTTATCTTCATCTTTGATATTCACTATAGTGGAGTACATTTTGTATAGTTTAACACTATATTATCACCGATTTGGGGAAATCCTAAAAGGTGGCGAGGATGGGTCAGCTCCGTTAGTCCAATCCTTAACTTACTTATTATTATCCAATTCTTTCAACATTGTGACTTTTGGAGGTAGGAAGAGTCGGTGTTTCTCGCTCTTTCATTCCCATCTCTGTTTACGATCCTGGCAAAATGTAGTTTTTAAAGTACGGCTTATTCTTTCATCAGTGCTTTTCTTGCTACTCATGCCCTTATACCCATATCAGTGTTATATTTTGTATTAAAGTCATGTATATGGCCTGATTTTTTTAAAGGAAAAATTTGCTTACGGATTAATTTTCCTTCCTTTTTATTTTCTACGTGTAAAAATGTATTTTATGTCTCTTTTGGTTCATTTATGAATATAGAATTCAAATTGTTCTATCAACATTCATTTCTACCTTTATTCATCATTCGACAACAATCTTTCTCGGACCGTACTCTGATATGTAAAAATGATTTCACGATCAAGAAATAGATCGTACACTATTTTATGTTATCTAATACTAAAAAACAAATACAACTATTTACAAACAACACATGTAACTAACTATCTACTGTATGTTAATAGCCAAAGTCTCAAAACCGGGTTAGTACCGATTATGAGATCCTACGATCAAATACAGTGAGAATGGTGTCATTGGATTCAGGATTTCACGGAAATAGAACCATTTGAAGTTCTTAATTTTGTAAACAATTGAATAAAGTTGACCTAAAAACAACATCAAATACATGTTTTCTGTTGAAAAGATTTCTTTTTCAGGCCAAGTACCGAAAAAAAGAATTAAAAAATTGTTGGAAATTAAAAATTTCATTTGAAAGGAAATTTTTTTTATAATCTTTAAGTGCGCCTTAAATTACTGTATGATTTCTTGATTACCTCAAACTTAAAAACTCGTGCATAAAAAATAAGTCCATTGCCTGCTCATCTTGTTTCTACTATGAATGAAACAACAAATATGATGAATTAATGAACAGTTTATAATATTATACATGCAGTAATGACTGAATGGGATCCAGAAGGGTTTGCTGAGTCTAACACTGTCTGTCTGAAATAACATGATAATTTTACGGTTGCTCTATTCTCTTGCCACTCGAGTTATCAACCCTAACATCCAATGGAAACCGAACCGATTTGATAGTTAGCTTCAATTTTTTGACATACTTGGGATTGAACCATATTTTTCACAGAGACAATTATATTTGTCAAGTTTACATATTAAATTAATTAATGGTTGAATATTATAACGTTGAAAACAATAGTTTAGTCTCCCTTCATTGTTATTGTACGTGTTTATGAATAACCTTGGTTCCATGTCGACCAAAATTTTGAATAATCAAAATAGTCCTTGAAAATTTTAGCTGTGATAACACTCTTGGGATTCGAACGGCAGGATTCTTTCCCTCAGACTTAATGATTATGTTAAAGTCTATCTATAACGGATAAAATTATATTGTCTCAGTCGGTTGATACACATAAATACGTTTAAATACAATAAAAAAACAAAAGTGAGTTGAACATTATGAAAAAACGTTTTTCACACGTCTGGAGGCAAGAATAAAATGAAACAAAGATTCTGTGAAACAAGGTACTTTTGATAAGGCCCTATGCCTTTACAGTCTTATCCGTATATTAGTATAAGTACAGTATAATCCGATCTTAAGGAGTCCAAAACACTCCAGTAATATGACCTTGCGAAAAAAAAAAAAAAAGACTTATAATAGCCAGTTAATCATTTTAAGTTTTAGATTACACTTCGGTATCGTCGTCCTGTTTTAATTTAAAATCTTTCTGTAATTATATAACTACCTTTGGTAGCTCGAAAGTAATTAAAATAAACATTATCCATATGAAATTAATTTTAAGCTCCAATATTTCATTTAAATGTTAACATACTTACTTGACGTTATTGGGTTTGAAAAATATTCATTGAAAGACAGCGATTGAGTGATTGGTGGAAAAAGAATAATATAAAAAAACAAGCAGATGTGCATAAGAATTTCCCGGAATGTCTCTTATGTCTTAAGGAACGTAATTTTCTTTTTAACTAATAAACGCCCAAAGGAACCAAACAAATTGAACTTGCTTTCATCAGAGAATATACATCCTCCCAAAACCTAAACGGCTTATGTAAATACTCTCTGGCAAAACCAAGACGCTTTTTACGGTTAATTTCATTTAAATAAAGTTGTTGTTTTTTTCGAGGTACTCTACCATGCAGGTCTTTAGAATTCGGACAGTATCTGATTTTCATGTGACTAACCTGAACACCAGTAATTGTATGGACTGTATTAGCCAGGTCTCGAGAACTTACTAACGATGCTGCTTAGCTCATCTTTCTCCTGATCCTGGGACTTTTTCGGGCGGCCTTTTCGCTCAGTGTTTTCAGTTTTCCCATGTTCCTCCTTTATGATGTACCCGACCGTGGAAAAATTTATACTTAATAAATCTGCAATCTCACGATATGATTTTTGTTGACGCCCCAACAAAACAATTTTTCGCGAGTTCTTGAACCGGTATGATAGTTAATCAGTGACTAAATAACTTAATTCTTAATGCTTTAGCATTTTTGGAAAACATTGGATATTAGAGTGAATTTGATATAGGATTAGATTTATTTTATTTAACGTCACTCTATGCTACTATGGCTAATCGGACGATGCTACAGTGGGAGTCCTAAATTTTGCCTATCCAGGTTTTATTAGGATAGGGATCTTTAACGAGTACCTGACATCGCACAGGCTCGGGACCACCTTTTAACGTCCCCTCCGAAGGACGGCGTAACTAAGGATTTTTTACTCCCATTAAAAAATCCTAGGACCGCCTGCGGGTTTGAACCCGTGCCTTTGGCATGGGAGGCTGTTACGCTAGCCACCCAGCTACAAGTGATCCCAGGATATTAGTGATTATACACAAAGTGTGCAAATAATTTTTGCCAGAGGATTTCATGATTTTTTTTTATTTTTCTCCATTAGTTTAAAATGTTAACTATTGTACACATATAGAACTGTTTCAGTTTTAAATATAATTTTTATTAATGTAAAGTTCAAAGTATTATTAGTTCCCTAAGGTAGTTTTTATAAAAACTTGGGATGAAAATACTTTTTGCCGCCATTGTATAATACGAACTTTTCAGTAATCTGAACACCCTCCTGCAACTATTAATTCGGATTATTAAGATTATACTCAATTGTTCTTTTTCTCTCGGAAATCGTAGGGCCGAATAATTTCAATGCTATAAATTCATCTCATTGAATGGTTTAATCGATAACTTTTGAAATAGGAGCTTAGCATATATAGCGGCTTTCTCTTCTCGCTCATTGGGTTCTCTCGAAAAACGAAAAGAAACATATGGTCATTAATTTATTTATTAGTCTAAAATAAAAACTAACCAATTCATGGGTGATCATTTAAATAGCAAATATGCTGTTAACTCCCTCAAATACATACGGCACCTTTTACTAATAAAATAGTCATTTTCAGTAAAAATGAAAACGTTTTAACAATCATAAGCCAAATAAGTATATACATTTCTAAACACATTCAGGCCAGATGTAACTTTTTTTCCGTATGTACAAAAGTGATCTAGTTATGTGGTTAGTACACATGCTTCACTAAGTAGATCTTATGTAGAGAAATGTAAGACAAGACTATGACTGGTAGTTATATAGTTCCATTAGTGTCAGTGCTTTTGATATTATACGGGAGTGAAATTTTAGCTGAGGTTGAGGGGCAGCCAATTTCGTACGGTAATGCTAGAGGTAGTTATATCAGAGGGATACTTTAAATCACATAAGTTATGTTTAATAAATCACAACGATCTGTCATAGAACGGCTTGTAAATTACCTTCCTGCCTTGTTGAATAATAGGATTAAAAAATAAATAGGATGTTATTTTTTCCAATTTACTTTGTTACTGAATATCTATGAATGATAACACCTATAATTTAATACCTCCAGTTTCATATTTATGGTAAATTATTGTTCAGAGATTGGCATCCATCAGAAGGAAAATGGGCTGGACATTGTATATTTTAAACATTATAAATCCTGACCATTTTCAAAGAATAATGGATGTTGCGTTTTAAAAATATCAAGCTCACATTTTTATTTTATCACATTACTATTTTGTCTCCCACAAGGTATTAATAATTTAGTTGGTTTGTATATTCATTCATTATTACTTTCTGCTAGTGCAACTAATTGGACGATACTACAGTGGGAGTCCTAAATTTTATTTATCCAGTTGAAATTAGGATAGAGATCTTTAACAAGTACCTGACATCGCAACGGCTCGGAACCACCATTTTACGTTACGTCCCCTCCAAAGGACGGCATAATCATAGATTTGTTACTTTCTATAATAGAAGTCTGTTATGCTAGCCATTACACCACAGTTGACCCAAATATTTCTTTGTTTAAAGTCTTGTACTAATTTGAAACAGTTGGTTAATTTTCCCAAGGCATTTAACTTTTGAAGAGATTTTTTGTTATCTATTTCATATCCTTCAAAAAATTAATCCATATTTCGTGTTTAGCGTCTTTTTTATCAAGAATTTTCCATATTTTGTATGATGGGATGCTCTCACAATTTGCCAAGTTCATAACCACACGTTTTAACGAGGAACAGACGTCAGCTTAATATTTACCGCTCTTTATTACAACTTCTCCTTATTCCAACAAAAGTCAACAGTTTTAAAGTTTTATTTTATTTAATATATTTTGAATAAAATAGGTAACAAAATCTTATAATATTCATTGCATTAACAAAGGACCTTCCTTAGTTTTCGCCCTACTTCCTGTCTTGGTCTGAGCATCATCTCAAAACAAAAAGATCAAGCACACAGGAATTACAAAAGTTATTTAAAGATTAAAATATCTTTGTCTAAGATCTGTTTTAGTTTCAGCGTCATTATTTCCGCTCGTTGCAGCAATTAAAAGATTCAGTATTACATCCTTTTTCCGAAGTGGAAGAGTATACATTCTTCTCAGGTGTTAAAGATCCTAGGCAACTTCTTGATTTAATTTTTAAAAATTCTACAGGTAAAAACCTATAAGCATTCCAACAAAGCTAAAAATGCAATGTTAATTTTATGATCTTAGATTTGAAACTGTTTGATGAGTAGTTTTTTATTTTGACTGTTTTGTGGAACATTTTGAGCTGTTAAAGGACTTGCTAGCCGTTTAAAGCTCTCACTTTGACCTGATTCCCCAGTGTGTCGGTAGATGAGAGGTTTTAAATAAATAAATTCTTTATTGTCCTGGGACAAGTCCCTTTAGAATAACATTAACAAGTTTTTAACAAGACGATAAATGATCTAGATTATTCAGCCCACCCAGTGTCTAGAGTTGAGGTCATTCTAGTCATGTTTAGAAGTCGACATTGTATTCGAGTAAGAGAGCGATGCCTCGCAGAAGGCAGAATGGTCCATCTTGCTGGAAAAAAATATTTTGTTACAGTCCTTAACAATTTTGAAAGAAATATCGAACTGTTTTGAGATATGGTATTATCTATTTTTTTTTAAATCATTGATACCATTATTTTTTCTTGGGCTCAACTAATGTCGTAAATTACATCAATTCAACAACATTGAAATTTTTTAAAGGAATGCAAAATATTAAACAAGAAAATATCTTACAAATATATGCATCGCTGCTAACATTGAAGCCTGCTCGAATTTATCCATGTTGAGTCCTGAATTTGTTTAGAATATTTTCTGTATTTCTTCTTTTCGGGATTTAATTTGCCTTCTTTGGCACTTATTTGCTGTTTCTTTTACTCTGAGTTAATTCAGTATAATGTTGTATGTGCGAAAAACTCTTAAATGATTACATCATAGTACAGAGGCTGAAATTTATTGCACAGGAAAATAAAAGAGTACTATATTATTTCTAATTGATATTCGTAGGAGTTAGTTGAGACTTAAAGTCTTTTAAAAGCAGTTTATGACTCATTATAGTTCTTTATTAATATCAATACTATAATAATAGCCATGTCTTTTTAATATATGTTTTATAATGTTTCAGAATTCCTAAACATTGATGACTCTGATCCTAAAGCAATCTTAATGTCTGAAAATGTGAGTAAATATTGATTAATATGAGATAAGTTGTCTCTAAATGTAGAATATATAAAAGGCTGCTTTTAAAATTATTTTATGGGATGAATTAAAAACTTGAGTATTTTGTTAAACTAACATGCCCATATCAAAGTTCATCTATTTTGATTCTTTCTTTTTTATTGAAAATCAGCTAAGAAAAAAGTACATTAATGAACCTAGTTTACCTAATCTCTTGACCATAGATTCTTTGGTTTGCATTAAAATCAAGGACAAATGTTTCATGTTCTGTGGGAACGTATACTTCTGTGCGGGTTGAAGTTTAGAAGAGATAATATTGAATAGTATTAGGTTCTTTCCTACATCCTTTTCTTAGACCGATCCTGGTTAAATTCCTGCACAGGACTGATCACCGATCTAGAATATGTTTTTCAATGTTTTCGTATATCTTCAGTTTCAGACCAACTCTCTGAAAATTCGGAAGTTGTGTAACAATGAATTTTCGATTCCTATATTTCTGGTTTGGAACGTGTTAGATCCAAACAAATGTATTGCGCACGTTCTGGTAAATTTCAATGGGAAGGCTATTGTAATATATCACATAATAATATAATATATCAAATTTTAGACAAGATTGTGTACCTAAATTGAAGTCCTAACTCTTTTCAGGGTGTTGAAGGTGTTATGAAATATGCTGGTGTGTTCGGAGGGAATGAAAATGATTATCCGCAAATTTTAGCCCCATATGATTCATCTTTGCAAGCCCACATCAGAGTCAAACGGCTTACAGAATAACTTCAGAATATAAAACCATACAAATCCATAACTTCAGATTAATAAAAAATAAATGTTGATTTTATTAATGTATTTATTATATTTTCATCTTAAGCTATAAGCTAGATTCGCTGAAATTAGTTGATTTTGACGCCATATAAAGTATAAAATACCTCAGATTATTATTTTTACTTTCATTTACCTATATATGAAATACATAGTATGAGAAAGTATTAAACTATAAACCTATATACAAATAAAACATATACCTAGTTGGAGAAAATATTGCGATCGTGAAAATTTTCGAACTCTAATTTTCAACGGAAATACACGTTTTAGGGTTTCTTGAGTCGAAATGACGAAGTCCTGCAATGTCTGTTTGGTGAGTCTAGATCGAAAACGATAAGTTGTATCAAACTGAAATTTCATATCCATAAAAGCGCTCTAACGATTTCGATTAAACTCGCTCTATCGATGCAAAATTGGCCTTTAATATCATATAGGTTTCATTCTGATTCAAATAGTCTGACAGGGCTTAAATGCAATTTTTTTTATTATTTTATTACCATAGCCTACTAGCCTACGAAATAATAATAAGTAAAACATACCTTCCTATAAGCTTGATTCATATTAACAAATATAACTTCCTCAATAAAGACAATTGATAAACTTCCTCAATTAGAAAATAAATAAAAACTACAACAAATATTTCTTATCGTAATATATGTTTATCTATGCATTTTGTACAGTTTACAATATTTCTAATAAGAAAATTTTTGTTAATTGAACATTTGGAAAATAAGTGTTTACTAAGCTTGTTTATGTAATCTTTAATATGAGGTACTCCTAATTCTGAATATGAGGATGGATAAAATATAGGAAGTTTGTGATATAAAAGTTTCTTGATTTAAAATTTAGTTCATTAATGGCAACATATAAAATTTAAAATATTTCGGATTATTATTTTTACTTTCACTTACCTATCAATGAAAATTACTTACTTATCTAAGCTTTATTATTTTATTTTTACACTCATTTATAAATGTCTATCTTATATCATTCATTTAAAAAAATTGTATGTATTTAATTTACTCTAAGACTGTGAAGCTCGTTTTCTACATTCTGTAAATGTTATTCCAGAGGGACATATCCCAGAATAATAAAGAATTATTATTATGTATGAAATAAATGTGTTGAATGAAAAAAGTGTCCACTGAGTACTCATCGGGGCGGTTTTTCACTACTTGGTTTGGATTTGATTGTGAGGGTCCTCAACCCTTTAGAGACAGAACTGAATTATCTCCCTTCAACTCATCTTATTTTCTTTTTCAATTTATGTATTATTGATGAGATTTCATTAGAGAGGTAATGTGGTCAGTTAGAGAGATACGTACATAAAATATATATGCAATTGTATACTGTTTATTTCATTCAGTTTTTTTGTCCTTCTTTCGGTTTGCCTGACAGTCCTTGGGGATCCCTGGCCGATCAGTATGGTTTCCTAAGATTCCACAACGTGATCCTCATGATATAATTGGTTTTTCGATTTATATTTATATGTTATGAGAATGAAATATTTTTATCCATTATTTATTTCAAAATAAATCATTCGGATCTTCATTCTGTGTGTTGCACTTTCTGCCCTTGTAGGAGAAAAAAAAAGTTTTAGATGGCTGATATAAAAGAATAAATTATAATTAGCTGAATCCAAACCAGAGAATCTGAGTTGAGTAACCTCTGCCCTACCCACTGACCCTACTTCACACCTGTTGGAGTAAATAATAAAAGAGGAATAAAATAAATAAATGTTATTCATTAATTAGCATTTGCCCTTTATTATTAAATAACACTTTTATCAATATGAAATATGTTATTATTCATACCAACCCTGTTTAGAAAAAAATCTAGAATGCAACACAACTTTCAAATACATTCCTTCTTAAAATCAATTATATTAGTTTTAAATAAACTTAAGAATTAAGTTCAATTAATTTCACCAATTAAATAAATTAAGTTGATTAAGAATTATAAAAAATAAAATAATAAAAAAAATTATATTGAGTTACATAGAAAAACTGATTTTAGATGAAGTAGTGTAACAAAAGAAAATATTTTCTATAATGATCATTTAAGTGTATGCTCTGTCCTTTACTCTCCATTACCTTTAACTTTGCACATTGGATAATTTTTTTTCTAAAATCTTTAACTTTCTAACCATCAAATTACAGATCTATGTTAATATTCCTTGTTAAATAAAAGCATATTATTCCTTTATTTAATTATAAAATTGTTTTAGAGTTTATTTATTATGAATATAAAATGAGATATAATAAAAAAAATACTTCAATAATACAAAAAATTAAAAATACTTTAGGAAAAGAAATTTTGAATTTTTTTTATTTAAATGGGGACAAAATCTATTTGATATTAAAAGTCATTTAATTTTATGTTTACATAGGAAGATTAATCAAAATGGTTAGAGCTATTTTCTAGAAAATTGAAAAAAGGTGTAAAATTAATTTTATGAAGTGGCACTACTGATATGCCGATATTAGAGAAAAATGTTGTTGTAAAATCCCAGAAATATACCTATCGTAAAATGTAATTTCATTTATATGTCTTGAAAAATCTGATTAAAAAATTTTCATGATCACAATACTTTCCCTTAATATATATTTCTCATGTAGAAAAGAGATAGTAGTAATAAAAAGAGGTTTGTTACAGAATGACAATGAATCTATACATTTAGAATATCCTACAGAGGATCTTATAAAAAATTAATGATTGTTTTTATACCTATAAGTCTAAAAAGAAGATTGACCAATTTAAAAAAATGTCTATACCTTCAAACTTTTGTATTGAATACTTTTCTTCTATATCATTCTCCTGAGTGTTCCTCGAGGTGGCGTCTGCAGGGTCTGGCATCAAAAAACTTCTTTGGATAACGGTCCTCCTCCATTCGGAATCCCAACTACCTTTTTTCGACTATTTTCTTTAAAGTAGGATCACATAGGTCACCCCATGTCCTCTCTTTCCTAACTCTGTCCCTCTTTGTTTTGCCTTCTATTCTCTGGAGGTACTTTATTTCTGCAACCGTAACTCAACTCTAGTGTCTTTCCAGTGGGACCCAGCTCTGATTTCCATACACAAGAGTATATAGGATATTTGGGCTTGAAGAAATGTAATTTTACACTGTTTTCCAATTCTCTTCACCATAGTGCTGTATATTTGATAGTAAATGGTATTACCTTTCTTAATCCTGTTTGAGAGCTCTAGGTCCATTTATGCTGGGCACTGTTCTGAGGTAAGTGTCCAGCTGTTATGACTCCAACACTTCTCCTTTGTAGTTAACACTTTGTAGTTAACAAACACTTTCACGGCCAACGTGCATCATTTCCTTCTTATCCAGCCCAGCCTCTAAAAAGGGCTAAGGCTGTCACCTTGTCTAACAACCCTTCTCATGGGGTTTAATTTATTTATATTTGATTTTGTACTTAATTAATGAAGCTGAAATTAATACATCCAAATGTGACCCCAACCACTTTTGTATCACTTCTGACACTCTATACAGGGACTGATCAAATAAATTATAATGAATGGTTGATCCATTATAATGAGTTGATTAGCAAAGAACTCAGCTATATATTAATGACTAAGTAAGGTGAGCCCTTTGCTAATGGACCAATTATAATGCATTAACCATTCAGAATTATTTAAGGAAATTCTGAGCCAACAAAGCACATTTCATTAAAAATCGTACTCTTTCCCCATACAGCTCTCATTTATTATTAACAGTATATTTCTTTCTATTCTTAATAACGATTCCATTTAGATAAATCTTATAGTCTATCATTATATCCTAAATTATTAATAAAGATATAAGTGCTTAAATCTAAGAACCCCTTTGTATTCAAAGATTCCCTTACTTGGCCAGTATTATTTAAGGTGTTATATGAGAAATATGACCATGAAAGTAAATCCCTGTTAACCCATACAACAGTATCAAAAGTATTTTAACCCTTGTTCAAAACTAATTTTAAAAAATACTGCTCACAGTACACACTTACCTCCCTTTTTGAAAACAAGATTTAAATAAACCTATCAGGATAAAAGAATTATATAGTTTCGATGAAAATATTTATTTTAGATTAAATAACAAATTAATTAGTAGCTGATATGGTGAACTATCTTCTAAAATTTTAGAGAACTTCAATAATGGTGGAGACTAATGGACCTCAACTATTTCATTACCTAATGTTTGTAAGGCTAGAGGAAAGAATATCTTGCAGCAACTAAGGAATTCCATGTTTCCGAGACTTTACAATTATTCATTCCTCTCAAGTTCTCATTGCATAAATTGTACACTGAAATATTTCATTTATTTTGTACTAACTTTCCATGGTATTTAGTATTGTTTGATTTAAGTATACATATTAAGTAAAAAAAGTATATTTTTCATACACTAATCACTATAAAAGAAACATGAGTATCCATTTTCTATAAGTCACACGGCTTTAGCTATCCACATCCACCTCCAATCTAAGCCTGTCAATCACAAAACAGATAAACAATGTATCTCCTTCACCTATAGCTATATACTAAACTCTATTAAGTAACACAGCTTCCCGTTTCCATCCCACTGTATACATTTATATCTATTTTATGTATACATTTATTTCTATATATGTATTTATTTGATTTGTTAATGTATTTAAAAATTCTTAATGTTTTTACAATTCAATTTATTTTATTATAAATTTACATGTATTTATTTTATTCTTTTTATCAACTTGTATGATCTGTAAATGATTGTAATTTACAAATTTTTTCCATAATATTGTCACCTTATTATGTTTACTGTCTTAATATATTTATCATAATTAGGGAAATATTGGTTGGGAGGTAGTCAGTTTTATTCCATATACTTTGTCCATTATTGTTCTTACTATTATATAGGTTTTTACTTTAAGAATTATGTTAAAACATTTTCTAGTACCATTATGATATTACTACTATTATATGTTTAATCTGATTACTTCTTTTTATGCTAGCATTACAAATTTACTCATTGTTGTCAGATCCCGCCTTGAATGCGGTACATATTTTCCCTTTTACCCATTTTTGGTATGTGCTTTCCTATCTACCTACCTGGATCCCATTGTACCTAGTTTCCATTCGCCTACAATACGTTACTATCTCCACTGTACTCCATATTTCAATTTTTCTTATTTCATGTAATTTTTTATATCTTGGTACATTATCTGCTCTGTATGGCCCTCTCACTATTATACCATTGCATTGTAATTTAACAAACCAATTTTCTTTACACATCTAGTTCCTTTGATGTTTTAATATGGACATTCTCTAGCTCAATAATTTTTAAAATAGTATATTTAATCTTTTTATAAATGTATCTCTTTTGTCCTGACGACCCACAATGGAGGTCGAAACGTTGGCAGAAAATAAAAGGGTTAAAACTACTTAATTGTTTCATTCACTGAGTGCCACCCGGAGTAATACCTTCTAGAAAAAAAATTGATTATGAATCAAAGGCAACCATATGCAATGAGTTAGGAAAAAGAATGAATTATGTAGGAATCCCATTATTTTTATAATTTTATATGGTAGCTAGTACCATCATAAGTGCTAAAAATAAAATTATTGTAATATGTACCATTATATTAGCTACCAAGACCAATAATAAAAATCTGGTGCGGGCAACACACGACTTTCACTTACCTCCATTTTTAAAATCAATGAAAGAATTTTCAAAAACAGTTAGGGATAAAAATACTTGAAACTATTAAGGAATTAATTAAATTGAATTTATATAGAAACATGTGTTTTATTAAAAAATCTATTATATTATTATCTAAAATAATCAATTAGTTTTATGTTCATTTCATCACTCTCTATTAACTTTTAAAAGCATGTGTATGAGATATTTTTCTAAAATCTTTAGCCTTCCAACGGTGTATCATATATGTATATTACTGCTCTTATGTTCAAAAACGAAAAATTGCATTAACAAAATATTTTTTATTTTTTCTCCTTTAGTTAGGTATCGAATTTATTCAATTTATATATTTACCTGTTTTCCATCAGCGTTAACAAGATAATATAGTTATTTTTATTGAGTCTACAAAATTAAAGGTACTTTAGGGGAAGAAAATTTAAAATATTGTAATTTAAGCCCTGTCAGACCATTTTAATCAGAATAAAACCTACATGATATTAAAGCCCATTAAATTTTACATCGATATAGTGAGTTTAATCAAAATTGTCGGAATCGTTTTCGAGAAAATCGAAAAAAAGTGCAAAATGCATGGTATAAAGTGCCTCTTCTGGTAAGCTCATTTTGTTGAAAAAAGTTTTGTCACGTCTAGGGCGTATAGTTGTCTTAAATATGAAATTTAAGTTTCATAGGACTTACCGTTTCTGCCCGGGAGTTACCACACACACAGACCTTTTTGTGGGACTTGGTTATTTGGACTCAGGGGACCCTAAAACGTGTATTTCCGTTGAAAACTGGAATTTGAAAATTTTCATACTTCCCTTACAATATAGAGTAAGTGAAAGTAAAAATGATGAGATTTTACCTACTTAATATAAAAAAAATATTATGAACCAAATGCAATTATTTATATTATATTTAAGTAGAAGAAGGATTTTTTTTCAGTATTTATGATAATAATGCCTACAATATATGATAAAAATAATGGGATTTCAACTGCTTAATACTCTAAAAAAATAAGTTTCAAATTTGCTAGTAAATGTAACGTAAAATGTGATGTTTCAATATAATAAACCAACAGCAATGATTAATGCAAAAGATTATTTATTTTTAGGTAATATAGGAGTATACCAACCATATATAACAAAAAATCAGGGGATTTCAGGTTATTTTTTAAAAATATTTGTTTTAAATGAACTATATAGTTATACATGTTTATAAAAATCAAATATAAACCAAAAGCAATAAGTTAAAAAAAAAAAAAAAAAAAAAAAATGGATGTTATCAGTACTTATGATGATACAAGCAACACTATATAACAAAAATCATGGAAATTCATCTGGTTAATATTTTAAAAAATATATATCTAGTTGCTAACGCATGTAATGTAAAATATAATGTTCAATATATTATAAACCAAAATCAATATCTTCAACAAAAACATGACTTTTTATTTTTTTTTTTAGCATTTATGCATGGTTCTAGCTACCATATAAAATAATAAAAATAATGGGATTCCTACATAATTCATTCTTTTGCTTAACTCATTGCATATGGTTCATAATTATTTTTTTCTTGAACATTCATAGCTTAACTTAATTTATATCGATTAATTTTGTTTTAATATTTAGCTGTAGAAATCCCATTATTTTTATTTAATTGCCTTTGATTCATAATCAATTTCTTTTCAAACTATTCGTCTTGCTTTACATTTGTTTCATGATTATTGGCGTATCATGGATTAATTATTTATTTATTCTGTTTATATCCATAGTTTTCTTCATATAATCTGAATTTTCCAGGCTGTTAAGACTGAAAAAATAACAGTAAGACAGCTTATGAAAATGCTCAAGTTTGGATCGCTCTAAATTAAAAAAAATCTGGTGCGGGCAACACACAACTTTCACTTACCTCGGTTTTTAAAATCGATTGAAGAATTTTCAAGTAGAGTTAGAGATAAAAAAACATTAGTTATGTCAGTGTAAAAACATGTTTTATTAAAAATCTGGTGCAGACAACACACTAATTTCGCTTACCTCGACTGTTCAAATCAACTTAAAAACTATTAAATATACTTAAATTTCAAAAATATTTGAAATTGATTCTAATAAAATTTATTTTATTGAAAGCATGATTTAGATTAAATAACATAACTATATTGAATTGTTAATCAGTAACAAGTTCATTCCCTATTCTTCACTTTTTACAAATTTGTGTATCGGATATTATTTTTTCTAAAATCTTTCTCTTTCCAACAATATATTATACTTTTATATTACTGTTATTATCAAAAAACCAAAAATCTCTTTAAAAATTAATTTTGCTCTTTTATCTCATAGTTGGTCATCAAATTCGTCCAGCTTATTTATTTAGCTGTCCTTCATCAATCTCATTAAGATAATATGGTTAATAGTTTAGAATTTACTAAATTAAAGGTATTTTAGAAGAAAATTTAAAATATTAGCAATTAGGCCCAATCAGACAATTTCAATCAAAATGAAACCTACATGATATTAAATTTTACATAAGTATAGCGAGTTTAACCAAAATCGTTTAAGAGCTGTTTTTGAGAAAATCATAAAAAGTGCAAAATTTATGGTATAAATCGCTCTTCTGGTTAGCCGATCTTGATGGAAAAGTTGCTGTAACATCTTGGGTGTATAGTTGTCTTAAATATGAAATTTCTGTTTCCTACAACTTACTGTTTTTGCGTTCGACTTACCACACAGACAGACCTTTTTTCAGGACTTGGTCATTTTGACTCAGACCCTAAAACGTGTATTTCCGTCAACTGGAATTAGAAAATTTTCAAGATAGCAATTCTTTCCCTCACTATATATTTAATATACAGGTAAGTGAAAGTAACTAGTTAAGATTGAATTATAAAATTGTGTCTAGTATCCTACCTGTATGAAAGAATACATCATGCTAAATTTTGGGAATACCTGAGATCTTCAAACTTCCTGGATGAATTTGCAAGGACCAACCCATTACCTTACATATATTCACAAGCCAGATTTGAAGTAATTTGCACAGAACACTATTTAATACGATAGGAATATCTCATGAAATTCACCAGAACATAAAGAGCTACGTATATACAAAACAGAAGCAATTTTATACAATACTAACTTATAAATTGCGGCTTGGAAGGAGTCCCTCAATGGTAAGGAAATACAAAATTGTATTTCCTTCAAAGATAATTCAATGTTATTTGAACAGGAGGATAAAAGTAAAAACATTCAAAACCAGAATCATGATGAAAGGATACTTTTTTCAAATTACTTTAATTAATTAATAAAAAAAAAAACTAAACTCATGTCGAAAAAATACCTTATTTAGTAAAATTGTTTTGATTAACATAACCATCTACTCTTATCATTGAGAAAAATTACAACACATTAAGATTAAACTCTACTTCATTTTTGACAAGGTTACCTGATTGTAACCACTTAATTCAAACATTGTTGAATCTCAGAACTTTACACCAGAACATATCAATTATCATGGTTTACAGTTAGTAATTATGACTATTATTTTCTTAACATAAGGAACTGATTTCCATTCACATTTATAATCAGAAATTGAAAAGATTATGATGACTGAACATCCATTGCTCAAATACCATTTAAAAACACATGAATTGTTTTAATATATATGGGTGAATGATGTATAAACATATATTAGGAAATCCTTGCACTTATAGTATATTAAAATAAAAATACCATAATTAATCATTAAGATGGGAAATAGGATAAAAAATAAAATAAAAAAAATAGTTTTAGAATTTATGATTTATTTTCCCATAATTCTAAAATTCCAGTTCTGCAGATGGGAATAAATAATACTTTGGCCTAGTGCATGCATTAGGTGTCATTATTTCACTGGCTCAAAAATCCATTACAGGAACAAACAGATGACATGATTTTGATACAAAAAAGACAAACCTACACTGTATAAAACTTTCTTTTAAAGTAGCAAACTTAGAAAATTAAGCATATACGAGCCACATGGAAAAAATTGGAATGCAAAGTGTCTTTTTTTTAATACATATATATATATAAAATATTTTTTTATAAAGATAATAACTAGTACAATAGAAAATGACTGAAAAAATAAACCCCTTCATTACAAAATTAGGGCGAGGGGAGGACTTGATGGTAAGGGGAGGGAGAAAATTAACATGGAATGAGATTGAAATCAAATGATATTTTAAATAATTAAATAATGGAAGAAAAAGAATTTGACACATTTCAAACTCCCAATTTTAAAGTGGGAGTTAAGAAGTATGTGTTCAAAAACTTAATGAAATGATAATTAAAATAATAAACAAATATAATAAACATTATAATACAAAAGAATAAGCAGGTCTCCAGGAGGAGCATACAAAGGAAGGAAAAGTAGGCATGACATGTGATGACAGCCACTTTAGAAACATTTCCTGTGAACAATAGATGGGCCAGATTCGTCGTATTCCTGCTTAGAAATCCACATTTGCTGGAAGGTAGAGAGGGAGGCAAGGATTGATCCACCAATCCATACTGAGTACTTCCTTTCTGGTGGAGCAATGATCTTAATTTTCATTGTAGAAGGAGCAAGGGCAGTGATTTCCTTCTGCATCCTATCGGCAATACCTGGGTACATGGTGGTACCTCCAGAGAGAACGGTGTTGGCATACAAGTCTTTCCTAATATCGACATCACATTTCATGATGGAGTTGTAAGTGGTTTCATGGATACCACATGCTTCCATACCCAAGAAAGAAGGCTGGAACAGAGCTTCGGGACATCTGAACCTTTCATTTCCAATTGTGATAACTTGTCCATCAGGAAGTTCATAAGATTTCTCTAGAGAACTTGAACTGGCAGCAGTGGCCATCTCCTGCTCAAAGTCGAGAGCTACGTAACACAATTTTTCTTTAATGTCCCTAACAATTTCTCGCTCAGCAGTAGTGGTGAAGGAGTAACCCCTTTCAGTCAGGATCTTCATGAGGTAATCAGTGAGGTCACGTCCAGCAAGATCCAACCTAAGGATGGCGTGAGGTAGAGCATAACCTTCATAAATTGGTACAGTGTGTGAAACACCATCTCCAGAATCCAGAACAATACCAGTTGTACGTCCAGATGCATACAGAGACAGAACAGCTTGAATAGCGACATACATAGCGGGCGTGTTGAATGTTTCAAACATGATCTGAAAGAGTAAAAACAAAATTAATTCTGTATATATCAATTAAATAAAACATCTAGTACAATAAAATATTAAGAAATGAAAACAAAATATAATACAGAACATAGTGGATTACCTGTGTCATTTTTTCCCTATTTGCTTTGGGATTCAAAGGTGCTTCAGTCAGGAGAACTGGGTGCTCTTCTGGAGCCACTCGAAGTTCATTGTAGAAGGTATGATGCCAAATTTTTTCCATATCATCCCAGTTAGTAACAATACCGTGTTCAATTGGGTATTTCAATGTTAAGATACCTCTCTTGCTCTGGGCTTCATCTCCAACATAACTGTCTTTTTGGCCCATACCAACCATGACACCCTTTAAAACAATGATTTGAATTAATAAAGATATTCATTAATAACTTATAATAAAAACTATATTTTAAATGTTTAATTAAAACTTGCGATACATAAACTTAAATTCTTATCTGCTGACACATTACGATACACCTCGCATATATTTATTTAATCATGTTATTCAGGAAAATTCTAAAATAGGAATTTTAAAATAATCATACATCAACTTACAGAAAATTGATCGTGGCTGTAGTGTGATACATTGCAAAAAACAAAAACTAACTTTTGGTTTATAATATTAAATTAATAAATTGGGTTGTAGGTATTTAAATGCCTAAAATTGATCAAAATAGAAGAATATAAAGTGAACATAATCTAAAATCAATAAATAATTAGTATAAAGAAGTTCGCTAATTTACCAATCATATTTATTAAGATTTGATGTCAGGACATAAGAAAATATTCAGTGAACACAATATTATGGATTTTCTTTAAGATCTGAGATGTTTTCAACTTCGAAGAACCAAGAGAATGATATTATTAATTTAACAAAAATTAGGGATAAATAAAATATTTATTCATAAAATCACTATTTAGTCATTAAATTATTAATTTTGAATGGTTATAAATATATGTATTTTTTAAAGTAGACAAGTAAACACGAAATCGAACAGAATGAAAAGGTTTATTTTCCATTTGATTGAATATAGAATTTGATAACTTGTACATGTTTACTGTAAAGATAAACTTCACTGTTAATATTTCTGTATTATCGCCAAACTTTAACATAATAGGATAAGGTAACTATCCACTAGGGTCTCAATAATAAAAAATATAATTTAACCAATACTTAAAATAAAAAAATTATTGCTAAGTATTAACACGAGTAAAATGATTTAATAAAACACGAAACCTTCATAAAGAAAGAGCTACCGAAACTATGACTAACTAATGTCTTCAATTTAAATTAGAGGAGTTTAAAAAAATAATAAAAATTAAATAAGTAGTAGTGCGATATCCAATCATTGCTTCCTAAATATTTCTACAAGTTTCAAGCCCCCTTCTTGAGAAATAGAATCTCTTCTAAGCATGTTTTAGGCAGAAAAATTATCTTCTTAAAATTAAGTTATGAACATTAACAAATCTTAAAGGATTATACTCTAGGATATGTAATTGTAAACCAAAATTTGAAAAATCCACTATTGAGGAAGTTGAACAGTTGAATTACTCAAGGGGATATGTACGTAATATTTTTAAATAAACCTACCACATCACAAAAAATTTCATTGAAATGACATTCGCATTTATCTAGAGACTACAAAATTGAAAATTAATCAATTTCTTTTTTTGGATTAAGAAATACTTTGATATAATAAGCTGTTTAAATAGACTTAATTCAAAACAAAAATTAATTAAAACACTTGTCAAGGCAGAAAAAATTATCTCGCAAAGAATTGAAGAGTAGTACAATTTAAAATTACAAAATATCTTAAAACTTAATAAGAACTTATTTATTTAAACATGATAAAATTTTTATATACTACAACTCACCTGGTGCCTTGGCCTGCCAACAATAGATGGGAATACTGCTCGGGGTGCATCATCTCCAGCGAAACCGGCTTTGCACATACCGGATCCATTGTCTACAACTAAAGCGGCAACTTCTTCGTCACACATTTTGTATAGGGGTTAATTGAGCTGTGAACAATAGGATTTAGCTATTACTTTAACTCGATACAACTTCTTAAAAAAATTTAAGAATCAATTCCCAACATGAAATTACTAAGACCCATTCAACTAATATCACTATACACCCCACATCTACACCAAGACTTTTTAACACAATAATCAAGTAGCACTAATTCCAGATGACACAGGGTAGTGTTGCACTAGAACCACACCCACTAAACAATAAAAGTTAACACTTACGGAAATAAATAAATAAATAAGAAGTAGCAAGCCAAGCTTGGAACAAGAACTGATTGCTAGAGCCGGGGGTAAATCTGTAATATACCATTCCCCCCACCGGTACCTCCCCCACCACGCCGGCCAATGTGGCTGCTACCCGGTGGTACATGACCATATATGGTAACATAGTCCAGCATTGCGGATACAAAAGTATGGGGGTAAAACTTATTTAACCTCTCCCATCAGATTGATCGTATTTTCACTTTAAACACAGTAAAGAAAACATCTACATTCACGGCTTACAACAACCATTCAAAGTTCGCCAGTTACGACATACAAATATAGAATTGGAACACTCCCAAACATTATTAAAAGAACAACTACCTGTGGATTGATACTATTAATACTTTAAACTCAATTCTTTGACAGTACCTCGCGATTTCTAGGGCACTTCTAACTGTCGGTCCTTAGATTATCACAAATTTATGTTTTAACAATAAATGGACAGCTATTTGTAATTCATAACTAATGCTTATAATTGTACAGTACAAGATCTGAGAAATACAAAATAATTTACCTTACCTTACAGAAAAAAACGTTAACGACAAGAGCCAATGCGTACACCAGACCTGAATTGACGGGAATGAAGGAGGTATGGAGCCGTTGGTTTCCAGCCTCAGAATGGACTCTTCGAACAAGGGGTGTTAGCTACTAGAGCCTGTAACCGGAATTTGAAATAAATAACGTTTGAGAAACGTTTTAAACCAAATGTTTAATGTAGTTTTTTTCTTAATATTAATTACAGATAATTGGGTAGATTATATAAAAATAGGCAACTGTAAAAGTTATAAAATTAAACAAAAGCCGGTTAGAGGGGGGTGAACGTAATGGAATCGACCATCCCCACTCCGCTCCCTCGGTCTCTACTCTTACCATATATGGGCATAAAACGGATAGACGTTTCTGATTGGCCAGAACAACCGCGCTTCGGAATCAGCAGAGAAATCCTTCGCTGCTTGAGATTCCATCTATGGCATCACTTAGCAACTTAACAATTTTTTAATTATAATTAATAGTAACCGAAATCCAAGACATTTTATCAATATTAATGTATACTATGCGTTATAGTGGTAAAAATATAAATTTAATCAAGACATACAATTAAATAATACAGTAATTCTAGCTAAAATTTAAGCACAATTAGGTTGAATGAACATATATTTAATACTTTTGATTGAAATTAAAGCACTCAATACTTCATAGAATGTTTAATGTTATTGGCTGTTTATTTGTATTGCTTCGAGTATCAATCTTTGTTCACTATTTTCAATGTAATAAAATTCAAAAATTACCTCAAATCGTCTTCTTTGATAGTGTTTCGTGAATTTTAATTTTTGTTATATATTTTTTTAATGCTTCAAGGCTTTCTTTTAATAAATTAGTAAATGATTTTGATCTGAGTTAGTGGTTATGTTATTCTGATGCTTTTATCTAATTCAGTATAGGTTACATTATGATTTTGCAACTGATGTTATAAAAATGTAAAATTAAAATTAAATGGAAATTTTCATCCAAGTAGGTAGTCATATGATAAATTTATTTTAACGGGCCATATAAATTGCTGAGATACAGTGTTTCTTAGAAGTGGCTTTTTTTATTTTAATTAGTAAAAAAAAAAACAAATTTTCTTTCATAACCTTGGTTGTTCGCTGATGTATAAAATGGTATCTATAAAATGCAATGTATTTCTGGGAAACTAAGGAATATTAAACCGGTTAGATATTATCAAAAGCAGCTAGTAAAAGATCTATCTAAAGTTATGTAAATTCCAATACCAAGAGACGCTATACATGAGCTATAAATTAATGAACTCAAGAATTTCGCTACCACATGATTAGACACTGAATCGAATTTTATTCAATAAAATTAAATTACTGAAAATAAATTCACATTATCGATATCGCATGGATAAAGGACGATGCAATTCCTCCCCAATAATAAATTAAAAAAAATTAGATCAAATAATCAAACTCAAACTTCTAACATTTTGGGTAAGCATTTTAATCAAAGGTTAAACAAAATTTAAAGCCAGTGACAATTCATTTCAGGTTAAGAAAGGATAATATTATAAATTCAAGGCATGATTTAATAGATAATAAAATTTTTGTTGTGAAAATGTAGATGTAATCTCTCTCGCCCCCAAATATACCAAGGTCATTCATTATTCTAAGTATTGAAAACTGTATAATCTTCTTTCAAAATTATTTGATAACAAAGAACATATGTGTATTTGTTGCTATTTCTAATATATAATAAATTTACGTTCTAACAATGTAATGAAATTACATATTGATTCGTATAACCTTGTTTTTCAACTAACTAATTACTGTAAATATGTATAACTCCTTTTTTTTTTTTTTTTTTTTTTTTTTTTTTTAATATTCTTTCCTAAATTTAGTTCTAAGCATTACACTATTTTTTGAAAGTATTTATTTATTTAAATCTACATTTTAATTAAAACAATACAATAAGTAAATGTGTGGTAATATTATGAAAATTGAGGAAAGAATTATCCATTGAAAACACTTCAGTGTTACTATTTAAAAAAAAAAAAATTATATGATTTAAATACAAAATACATTTTGCATAATTTTTTACCTTTTCATCTAGAATATGCTACTTTCTCTCAGTTTTAGGATATTTTTATGTTATCCATAAGGAGGGGCAGGTCTAGAAGTAGTATTTGAGGGGAGACTTTTTTCTTGCAGGGCGAAGGTAAAGAGGGGTTCAACGTCCTTACAAATTAAAATCAAGCAAGCCAGGAGGGTTATCCTATAGGTTACCTAACTATTATAGCTAGAGTAGGAAGATCAAAATTCAAATTCGAACCAGTGTAATTTGACTCGATGTCACCAAGGAGACGCCTTATAAAATCTCACGAGCGTTGAAACTAGTATGAATATAGTGGTATTTTAAATTCCTAATTTTAATTTATTACTTTCACTAACCTATACATTATTATATATATATATATATATATATATATATATATATATTATATATATAAATATAATAATAATAATAATAATAATAATAATAATAATAGCCTTACCAAACCCGAAGGTTCGATGCCGATACCACCAAATTCTGTCTACACAGACTCGTCCAATGTTCGCCGGTCAAGCCCAAGCTTCCGAGATCAGCCTTAACGCAATCCTCCGCACCGAGCCCAACAACTTTATTCGCCCATTATAATATATAGTAAATATATATATACTAAGGAAAAGTATTGCGATCGTGAAAATTTTCGAATCCGAGTTTCACAGGAAATACACATTTTAGGGTCCCCTAATTCCAAATGACCAAGTCCCGCAAAAAGCTCCGTGGGTGTGTGGTAAGTCAAGTACGAAAAGTCGTACAATACTGACATTTCATATTTAAGACAACTATACACCCGAGATGTTAGAGCAACTTTTTCGTAAAAATCGGCTTACCAGAAGAGCCACTTGGTACTATTCATTTTGCATCGTTTTACGATTTTCTCAAAAACGGCTCTAAAGATTTTGATCAAACTCGCTATATCGCTATATTTGAAAAACAGCTAAATATGCAAGTTGAGTGAATTGGAAAAGCAACTAAAGGAGAAAACTGAAAAAATATTTTTTAATGCAGTTTTTATGTCTTTGAACACAAGAATAGTAGTGTAGATGTATAATATACTGTTAGATAGCTAAATATTTTAGAAAACATATTATCTAATACATGGAATTGTAAAAGTTTATATAGAGTGATGAAAAGCCGATAAAACTAACTGATTGTTGTAGATAAAAATATAATAGATTATTTAATAAAGCACATGTTTCTATTTAAATTCAATATAATTAATTCTTTAACACTTTATTCTCTTAATGTATTTAAAAATTCTTAAATTGATTTCATCAATGGAGGTAAGTGAAAGTCTGTGTTGCGCGCACCAGATTTTTTCAACAACCCAAAGTGTTGAAACTAGTATGAATTTAATGTTATTTTAAATTACCTAATTTTAATTTATTTTATTTAGAGGTCATATTATCTCCCCGCAAACCCGTAACTGTTTAAGAGCATAAAAAAAGTTATGCGTTTTCAATTTCATCACCAACGATGTATTGTATAAATGTAAAATTTTGTTTTTTTTACAAATGCAAATTATTATGGGATGAGAAAAGATTATTTTCACTTTTATATTTAATCGTATAAGGCTTTCCTTTTGACGGTACTTTTAAAAAAAATATTCCATCCTGATTTGAATGGATGAATGGAATATCTCATTACCTTAATTAGAGATACCTTTCACAAAGTTTCTTCGCCATGTGTAAATAGCTCTTAAGGGGAAATTCTATTGTATCCTGAGAAAGAGGATTCTTTAAGAAAAGCAACTTTCGCTGAGCATACTAAACATTACATATACATAAAGATCATTACTTTAGACTTTTCGTCATCGTTATTCGAACCTTTGGGTGAAAGGTCTGTCGTTAGGTCGCTTATGTACATCAGAGGACTAGATAGATCAGTTCATTGAAAAATTGAAGAAAAAGCATCTGGTTGTTGAAAAAAACACACGACTTTCACTTAGCTCCGTTGTTAAAACCAATTTCTAAAAAAATAGAGATTGAAAAAGAATTAAGTTGATGGAACATTTGTTTCAGATTCAAAAATATAACAATAGCAATTATTGTCTAACAATCAATTATTAGTTTTATCCGCTTTTCATCATTCTACATAATATTATACAATTTAATATATAAGATAACATTTTTTCTAAAACATTAAGCTTTCCAATGGTATAATATACATCTATATTACTGTTCTTATATTTAAAAAAATCAGGTGCGGGCAGCACACCACTTTCACTTACCTAGAATGTTAAAATAAATTTAAAAACTATTAAATATACTTTAATTTGAAAAATATTTTTAATTGATTTTAATAAAACGTGTATTCATTTTCGTTGGAAACATATGATTTCGATTAAATAATACAACTATTTTAAATTGTTCATCAGTGATAAGTTTATTCCCTATTCGTCACTTTATAAAAACTTTTACAATTTTGTTTATCAAATAATATTTTTCTGAAATCTTTCTCTTTTCAACGGTATATTATACATCTATATTACTGTTCTTATTATTTAAAAAACAAACAAAAATTACACCAAAAAAAAAAATATATAGTTTTGCTCTTTTATTCTTAAGTATCAAATTTGTCCAACTTGCATATTTATTGGGTTGATGCAAAATTAATGCAGGTTTTTAGTAGGTATTGTAAATACGCCATATCTTTACTTTAACCATATATATTTAATCAAAATAATTTCCATCTGAATCAATGCACTTTTGCCAACGTTCAACAAGCTTTCTTATTCCACCAGAAAAAAAATCCGAATCCCTGGACTCAATGAAATCACGAAAAGAATTTTCAATGTCGTCCTGGTTTTGAAAATTTTTCTCCCTTAAAAAGTTGTCCAGATGCCTGAAAAAGTGGAAGTCTGTAGGAGAGAGGTCAGGTGAATAAGGCGGATGTTGGAGAACTTCGTAGCCCAACTCGTGCAGTCGTCGAAGCGTTGGTTGTGCAACGTGTGGTCTGGCGTTATCGTGGAGCAGGATCGGCCCCTTCCGATTCATCAATGCTGGGCAAAGACGTTGCAATTTTTGAGTTCCGAGTTCCGCCGCCATTTCTCGTGTGGTTTTGGTTGGGTCTTCTTCCACTTTTGACCTCAGGTGGTCGTTGTCCAGAGCAAGATGACGGCCCCGACCTTCCTTGTCTTCGAGGTCGAAATCTCCTCTGCGAAACTTCTGGAACCAACGCTGCACCGTGCACTCATTAATAGCTCCCTGACCCCACACTTCATTAATATTACGAGCCGTTTGCGCAGCGCTGCGCCCTAATTTAAATTCGTAAAAATAAATTTGACGAAAATCGCACTTTGACATTTTCGATTCAAGACCTTTGAACACACTGAACAAAACGATTTTACTAAACAAATTCATGGTGAAAGAGAGGGTATTAGATAAGGTTTGTTTTGGTATAATAATGATCAATGTTAGGATTAGCTTTGTTTACACAATTGGAATTAAGATATTGCAATAGAGGAAACCTGCATTAATTTTGCATCAACCCAATATTTAACAGTCCTTCATCAATGTCATTAAGATGATATGGTTAATCTTTTGTAATGTAAAAAATTGAAGGTAGCTTAGGGGAAGAACATTTTAAATATCGGTATTTAAGCCCTGTCAGACTATTTCAATCAGAATGAAACCTACATGACATTAAAGCCCATTAAATATTACATCAAAATTTTAAGTTTGATCAAAATCGTTGGAGGCCTTTTGGAGAAAATCGTAAGTGGCTCTTCTGGTTAGCTGATTTTGATGAAAAAGTTGCTGTAACATCTCGAGCATATATTTGTCTTAAATATGAAATTTCAGTATTGTACGACTTTTCGTGCGAGACTTACCACACACACACATGCGGACCTTTTTGCGGGACTTGGTCATTTGGACAAGGGACCCTGAAGTGTGTTCAAGTGAAAACTTGAATTCGAAAATTTTCACGATCGCAATTCCCCTTACATTATATTTCATATATAGGTAAGTGAAAGTAAAAAACAATAATTACATTTTTTTTTAAATTTTCTTTCTTTTCTCCTTTAGTTGGATATAAAATTCGTTCTGCTCATACATTTACCTATTTTTTATCGACGCTTACAAGATGGTATGGTAATTTTTTTCGAACGTACAATATTAAAGACTCTTTAGAGGAAGACAATTTCAATATTGTCATTTAAGCCCAGTCGGAATGAAACCTAAATGATATTAAAGCCCTTTGAATCTTACACCGAATACCAAGTTTTGAGAAAATTGTAAACATTTGCTAAATGCATGATTGATATACAGTAGCTTTTCTGGTTGGCCAAATTTGTTGAAAAAATTGCTGTAGCATCTCAGGCCAATTATGAAATTTTAGTTTTATACAACTTATAGTTCTCGAGCAAATCTGATCATTCATTCACACATAGACCATTTTGCGGGACCCTTAAACTTGTTGATTTCCAGTGAAAACTCGAATTAGAAATTTTTCAAGATCACAATAATTTCCCTCATATATATATTTCACATAAAACTAAGTTTGTCAATAAAAATTAGTTGAACGTAATCGGAATGCTTTTAATAAGCCTTTAACTTCAGCATGTATTGGTCAGCAGAATATGAGTGATTTCATGAGATGATGTTAATATCTGTTGGTAATAGTCAAAAAGGAAAATTTCATAGCCCAGATAAATTAGTAATCACAGTATCTAATCTCCGAGACGGTTTCGAGATGGCGTCATTTTGGACAGGTTTTGAATTTCACCGGGTATCTTTTAAGTTTGATAAAAGTAATGTGATAACAAGTCTAATCTTTTAGGAGATAAGATAAAATAGAATAGAATATTCCTTTTTTTTTTTTTGTAATTTTTATATTTAAATTCAGGACTAACCTTAGGTATTAAGTATACAATTGTGAGCAAATCGGCAAGTCGGAATTTAATAATTCGATAAAGAATGAAGTATTGAAAATAAATATTAAAGAATAATTATTTTGTTCTAAATTATTAAAATAAAGCGTACTTATTAACCAACGTACATATATATATATATATGTATGTGTGTGTGTGTGTTCATTTTAAAGTCACTATTAATTTTCACATTAAATATTTAATGCTTCCAAGTTTAAGTTTCATGGTCAAAACAAAATATTTACACTGGATTTTCATGATGGGAGCAGAAATTGTAAATATGTTTATAAGTGTCTATTATTTATTATAAAATTATGGATGGATTACTAGCGAGATAAAACTATCGGGTTAAAGGGACACCTAGGTTGCCAACAGCAGGATGGGTCTGAATCAATTTTTCCATCAAAATTATTGTACCAAATTCAAAACTAAAGGAGCAAATTTAATAAGTATAAGGGAAAATGTTGAGGTTACAGACTATTATATTACCTTTATATGTGTGTATATGTATATATGAAATCTGTAAGGAAAAGTATTACGATCGTGAAAATTTTCAAATTCAAGTTTCACAGAAAATACACGTTTTAAGGTCCTCTGAGTCCAAATGACCAAGTCTCGTGAAAAGGTCTGTGTTTGTGTATGTAGTAAATCTAGCTGGAAGAAGAAGAGTCGAACGTAACTGAAATTTAATATTTAATACAAATATATGACCGAGATGTTACAGCAACTTTTTCACCAAACTCGATGAACCAGAAGGACTTATACCGAACATTTTGCACCCTTTTACGATTTTGATCATTGGTGTAACTCGCTAAATCGGTGTAAAATTTAATGGGCTTTAATATCATGTAGGTTTCATTCTGATTAAAGTAGTCAGACAGGGCTCAAATACCGATATTTTAAATTTTCTTCCTTTGAAGTACCTTCAATTATATATATATATATATATATATATATATATATATATATATATATATATATATATATATATATATATATATATATAGTTGTTTGGATTAGTTCACAACTGTTGATAATTTGTTTTCAACTGTTCTTAGGTTTCAGTCAGTAAATAAACAATTTCATTTATGCAACATTTCGAGAATTCATTGTTCTCATATTCATGCCTTAATAGTGGAAAAAAATTAATATTTTTATACAATAATTAATATATGATGTTATTGTTAGAGATACAGAAAATAATGCACTAAACAATGAATCGACACACAGCAGTTAAATAGATATTTCAATTATAATTCATATTAAAGATATTATTAGATACGATTTGAGATAAAATAGTGTCTTACATAGACATATGTGTATACTATAAACTTCGAAAGAACACTGAAGTTAAGATGCAAATGAATAGTTCAGGTATGGATTTAATGTATTCATTTCTGTATCTCTAACAATAACATCATAAATTAATTATTATATAAAAATATTAATGTTATGTTTTTTTGTTTTTCCACTGTTATGGCATGAAAATGAGAACAATAAATTCTCGAAATGTCGTATAAATAAATTTGTTTATTTATTGACTGAAACCTAAGAACAGTAAAAAATTATATATATATATATATATATATATATATATATATATATATATATATATATAAGAATTTTAATATAGATGTATAATATAATATACTGTTATAAATCAAGAGATTTAAAAAATGTTCTTATATACAAATATGCAAAACGTAATGCAGAAAGATGAAAACAGCATATGCTCAAGTCGTTATTGTAGCTAATAATTTATAAACTTTAAAAAACAATATTTACTTTAAACCCCGTTTGAGATTGGGTTCACTGTTTGAAGATGTAGTCTTCATTGACCAGCGGTTATACAAGATGATGTCAGAACCCACGCACAACCGCCAGGTTTTTATACTATCCCAATGTAAGGCCACTTCTTTTGTAGGTCCTGAGTGTGTAGGAACTTGGAGTCGATCCACAGGTAACATTTTTTTATGAGTGTCGGAATTGAACGAGTATATATATAGTCTTGAAGAATATACATTCCTAATAGAAGTTCTAAATTAAGTGAAAATAAAATCAAGTACTTAGAAGTATACTTGAAGTAAAACCGATTTAACAAGTTTAAATAACGAAGAGACTATGAGTATAATGTTATTGACAAGGATCATTGATGAATAACAAAGCACCCCGTAATTTATTCATAACAACGTATTATCATAGTTTTTAAACTCTTCTACGAAGTAAATATAAACAAATCAATATTAACCATTTTATTTTGCTAAAAACATCGGAAGTAATTTCAAAGGTAAGTTAGAAGGTGGCACCTAATTTGGTCCGATGGGAATGAAGTGTGTCAAGGATGGTGCATTGTAGTGACGGCTTTTATTCAAAGTCGACAGCACCATCCCAATATCACCCGTATTAACAGTCTATAAAACCAGAATCATTCCTAATTTATATTTATGATTGACTCCATTTTAAAGATTTTTTTAGATTTACAAGCCATAAAGAGAAAATATCGGTTTGTAATGATTCCAATTAATAGATCATTTTCATAAACGGTTGCATAAGTTCTTTAGTTTTTACGTTTATTATTTTCAATAATATTTTTTTAATATAAAAACTAAAAAACAAACAACCTCTTCAACAAAAATTTAAGCCCATTCATACTCCAAAAATTTCATCCCTCGTCATTACGGTATCTGCTATTGAGCTCATAAATTGTTTTTTTTTTTTTTTTTTTTGTTCATGTAACGGCACTATATGCTACTATGTCTGTGAGGATTTTTTACTCCCCATTAAAAATCCTAGGACCATCTGCCGGGTTAGAACCCGTGACCTCGGGCATAGAAAGTTATTATATTGGAAGGCCTCTACATCACAGGAGACCCCTGAATTTATGAATTCATAGCGTGTGTATATTTTATATTTATTTGAGAGCTATTAAACCAGACATGAATCTTTCCTAGGTTAGGAGACATTCTTGGTAAATGCAAAGTCTCTGTAAAGTACCCACAGGAGGTTAAATGTAATCAAGGAATTGAATATGACCCAGACATATTCATTCAGACATATGGTTTCATGAAAATTTGTACACCCGGAGTTGCAAATGTGGTCCATTTCTGCAATAATACCAGCCCAGTTAAGTCACAATGCCCTAGATTCGTAGTATCAACTTTTATATCATCTGCACTTAACACGGCATTCGTTATATCTTCTCTTCCTACATATACCATCGTCAATTCTACCAACTCCTTCAGACTTGCAGATGAACTTTAGTCGCAGGACAATACTTTATGTAGGTATGTTATATGTTCTTTCTTTCAAGATCATGATGTTTCACTTCTTTTATCTAAAGAACTCGTCTCTGAATTTCTTCCTCTACCCATGCTTAATTAACCTGCAATCTTAAACACGCAAAGGATTGTACTCTTCCAATTCCATTCAGTTTTATTGATGTATTACTTATGTTCACAATCTTACAGGCTGATAGGATACACATGTGATTTACTTTGTTTGATAATTAACCGCAGATAAATTTGATGAGACAAATCAATTTGGATGCGATTCTCATTTCATATTGCCTTAGATATAGAAATATAAAGATTTAAAAAAAAAAAGTTTCTTTAGACCTTGATTATAACGCGCTTGTTTGAGAACTCCAAGGATGCAAGTCCAATCACAATGATCAGAAGTAGATTTGTAGATTTTATATGGGATGAGTTCTTCATCTGTAATGATTTTTCCATTGAAAAATATTTAAAACTAATAAAAAATTTCTGAAATAACTAGAAAAACCATATCTTTTGTATTGTAATGTCGATGTTAGCGTTTTCTAAATAATAGGCCAAAGCACTATCAGCAGCAGGAAACAGCATATTAATTGTAAGGAACGAGAGCAAATGAATACTACAATATCATAGTAATTTTAGCAAAATATATTGTGCAGAAAATACCTCTAGTTAGCAGTTCCGAATGTCAAAACACCAAAAATTGCAAGTAATAATTTAAAGAATCTCCGTTTGGCTATTTCTATCATGACCGCAAATTCAACATTGGTTTTGGATATAATAGAATTGGAACAGTCAGCTGTAATTTCTTGTTGTTAGTAATATATATATATATATATATATATATATATATATATATATATATATATATATTTTTTTTTTTATTATTAATGTATTGTAATTTACAACTTTATTAAACAACACAATGAGCAAATATGAATTATGAAGAAAAGTCGTGAAAATGTCTTGAGAAAGAACTACCCAGTTTTGGATTGTAAGGATTGGATGCGGGAGGAATTAGATGGTTTAGTAGAGCCCCAAATCTCGATTCTATATGTCCAAATAGGTCTGATATTAGTGATGTAAATGTGTCTTTTGTAATATACTTGAAGTTTTGAACGTTTGTCTAGTAAGTGTTGTAGTAATCGGTATCTTCGAGCAGTTTCTCGTCGTTGCAGTCGCCTGAGGATAGTAATAGTAAAATATGAAATATATATATATATATATATATATATATATATATATATATATATATATATATATATATATATATATATATATATATATATGAACTACGAAAAAATATCGTAGGCAGAAATTATCGGGAGTCGGTAATTTTTTTGAATATTTTAGTTTCGATAATTATTTGAATTTTGCCGATGTATCGGCTTAAACTTGTGAGTCATGTTAAGCATAAACTGTTTATTTTTATGCTTGACACGGCTCAGTAATGCCCTGATGATGGCTTACAAGTTGATCCGGAATGTCGGAAAAATTACATTATTCGAAAAAATGATCGACTCCCGATTATTTCTACTTATGATAATTTCAATAGTCGAATATACATCCTCAATGCGAAAAACATAATTATCGACTAAAGAATAAAACATTAGAAATCTTTTTGGAGGTAAATTTTTTTATTTGACAATAATAGGAAAAATAATTATAGGTGTATAATAATTATTAATAAGGTATAGAGCTTAGAAAAACAATATTTAACATACTAAATTGTTCTGCGATTGTTCTGACGCTCTCCTTCAAACGCCCTGAGGAAGTCCTATACTTTAAGTTGAAACGTTGGCACCAGTCTATTAAGTTTTTCTTAATTGTGTGTTCTTTTTACTGCACCCTGAACTAACTTCTCTCATTTAACATACTAAGGCGTAGAAAGTAATGGAGATGGACAGAAATGCAGAAAAAGGGAGTAGGCTAGCAAGGAGAATACCACGTCCCCTAATTGGATATTTGGTGGAAGTATTCTTGTAGATGAAAGATAATTTTCAGCGGAGAGAGACAGAGATAGGGGCAGAGAGTGGCTATTTATGGAAGTAAAGCCGACCAAAGAGGCCAAGTAGCAGAGCGACATTGGCCGCCCGTCCTCGTCCCATACATAGTGCTTGTGCCTTTCCAATGACGTCACCTCTCCGCCTCTGGCATAGCAACTTCCCTTGCTCTCTGCTAGTTCGTCCTCTCTGGCTGTCACTTCACGTATCCTCTTCAGGTAAATATCTGCAAACTTACCTGTTCTTTCTACATGAATATCATTAGTACATTACTCGTACTAAATGGGGGAAAGGGGTGGGGTGGATTTCATTATGGATAAGACAACGGCTTGTTCCGATTATCTTAAAATTATCTTTTTGAATGTCTTAATACGTCTTCTGGAACATCATATGTACTCATTTGAAAAATTTCCAACAAATTAATTCAAAACTATCTTGATCAAAAGCAAGTAAAATACTTCTTTTCTATGTCTTTTGTGTCGAAAACCATAGAAACAAATTCAATTGTTATTGCTCTTAAAAATATTTGTTTATTGCTGTAACGCCACTTTGTGCTAATAAAGGGAGCGGCGTGGTCTAGTGGATAGAGCACTAGCCAACTGTTCTCCGGGTCCTGGGTCGAATCCCGACTATGACAGAATATTATTTATTCTGTTAATTCAGTCGGGGGGCGACATTAGGGTATGGAAGCCCTCCTAGAGCAGACCCAGCCTCTTTAAAGTAGGTACCTAAATAGAGGAAAAACCTGGCGGCTGAGCGTGATCAAGGCCTAATCGCCTAATTGCACGGACGTTGGCCTAGAAACAGTACGAATGTCTATATGTACTGAGCCCAAGACCCTTCATTCGTTGTAGAGGTACAGATAACAATAATTGTTACAGAAAATATGCATTACAAAAAAAATCTGAAGCTCCCATTACACATCGTTCACTACCTAAAGACACACTTAATGATAAGTTAACACTTAATGATAAAAGCGTTTGCTTTCAATAAGCAATATAATTAGGAATTCCATTTAGATTTCGTGGTAACACCTGGATGGAATCTACAAGTAGACGTAAGTAATTTGTTTTCATCCCTCTCGTTTTCATTTGTCTAAAAATAGTAGGAATTTCTATACATGTGTACTGAGGCCAAGACCCTACATGGGCTCAAATGTTCTTCTTATTTATTTTATATATATATATTTTTTTTTTTGCTGCAATACTATAGCTAATCGGACGATGCTACAAAGAAACCCCATTGTGCTTGTCCAGGTTTAATAAGTTTAGGGATCATTAACGAGTACTGACATCGCACAGGCTCGGGACCATCATTGTACATCCCCACCGACGGACGGCAAAACAAAGGATTTTTTACTTCATTTTAAAAAAAAAAATTATAAGGCCGCCTGCCGGGATTATGGATATGCCTACCCTTAATGGACTAACGCAATAAGCATGTGAAATCTGCCCCAATCTCTATCAGAACTAAATTTATAACATTGAATCACACCTCTGAAAAACCACCTTTTGCAATTTGTTAGCTCCTTAATCGTTGTGTGAGGGATGTTTTAGAGGGAGAAAGAAAAAACCTTTTGATCTATACAGCTGAACAGATTTTGAAAAAAAAAAAATGTATATGTTAGGTATTTTCAAAAATAGTTTATTATTAAGTATACACTGGAACAATTCCATTTTTATGAACCTCAAACATTTTCAAACGTTAAAAAAGTTTTTTTTATAATTATAAAGTGTGTGTACATATAACTAAAGTATTTAATTTTTTAAAATTATTTTTCTAGATTCTATTTTTTTTTTTCAAAAATAATCTCACCAGAAAATTTAGTGAAATGGGACTTTCATTTATGGATATAGATAAGCTTTTATTTAAAAAATAGTATTTAATGTTATAAGAAGATTTTACCTAAAATAATCGCTCTCTTAAGCCCCCGATCTTAAATACTCATCACTGAAACTATCATCTTGTATTTAGGCCATCACCATTATGTTATAGGCCCTCTAACCGAACTCGTTTCCCAAACTTGTGCACGTACAATTACCAATTGTACAATTACTAACTACACTTTCAATTACCCTTCCTAACCAAGGGTTCTCATAATATACATCCGCAACTTCAGATCTTCGGAAATTTTATGCTAAGTTTTAAGTACAGTGAATGTCAAAAGTATACGAAATCACTATCATTCCGTAATTTACTTGATTTTATCTTCTTTTCCATGTTGTTAAGGAGTTGTTAACCACTTTATAATGTTAGAAGGAAGGTAAACAATAGCTAAAACCAAAAATGAGGATCAAAATCATTTTATTTTTAATAAAGAATTTAAATTTAAAGTATTCGAAATTACGTGGTTTCCTAATTATATTGATGCAGTGATCATAAATAAAAATCCAGTTGGTAAACCTTTTATTCTACTAAGAATTTATCTAATTAATTAATTGTTTGTAGTGAAATATTGTCCCACTCTAGCACTTATTGTTTCTTGAGGTCATTATCATTTTGAATATCATATTTACTGATTTTAATTTTTTGTAGGGCCCACAAATGGTTAATTAAAATTGAAAGCATTATTTTTTTTGTTTTCATATAGAACTTTTATTTATTCGTATATATTACAATGAAAGAATTAATCGGAGAAGGATTTCGATAAATTTAAGAAAATTGTGCAGCAACTACATCTGAATAGATTAAGTATAAATGTTCAGTCATGGTCAAGCGTATGTTAAAAAATTGTTATCAACATTCAGCCTATTCTCATATTGCCTTGTCCGCTGAAAGACTTGTCTGAACTTCTTGTACCATGTTTTTCTTTTCGACATATTTTTTCAGAGAGCGACAAACAGTCGAAACACTTATTGTGCATCTAGAAGTTCTGAAAAATTAAAAAATAAGCTAAGGTTTACTCATTTGAACAATTGTTTTCTAATTTAATTTAAAATTACTCTATCATTTTTAACATTTAAAATTTTTTTGCTATTCTATTTTATTATTATATCCTCCACACTACACTCAGCCCTCCACATATTCTCATCAATTTTTTTTCAACATTTCAATCATTTCTCTTTTTAAAAAATATTTGAAGTAAAATCCTGTGATCGATCATTAAGTTTTTACTTTAATGCCTTATTTTAAAAACGTATGTTGGATATTAGTTACATGAGTGATAAGCATTGTTTAAGACATAAAATTGTGTCGAATAATAGTGAGAACACGAATATTTGAAACCATTAAAAACAGAATTACGATTTCCGAATATTTTTGACATTAAATAATCTTGTAATTTTACATCATTAATCGTATATTTAAAAAAAATATATATAATTTTCAGTTATCTGGTAAGTGATTTTGCTTTATGGGAGTGTCTTTCAATGATTTATTGTTTAAAAAGAATTATAGTTCTGAAAAATAGTAATTAGATGAAAAGAATTCCGAATACTTTTGACACTCACTGTAGGTATATTAAAGATATTCATATTTTAATAATTTAGCTTAAGAGATTGACTAATTAGAAACTAAAGACGATAATTTGAAGCGAAAGTAAAATATAAGGTTCGATATAGATAGAATATCGAATATTGATATAGAGGATGACTCAGGCTGAGCAGTCCAATATCTAGAGATAGTTGAGCTCTCTGACTCACCGCCTCTCGGGGACTCCCCTTTCTTCTGTCTCCTCATTACCAAACTTACCTTCCCATCCAAATGAATACCACTTATTCACAATGAATATATATTTCGTTTTTTTTTCTCATCTTATTCACATAAAGTGGGTCAAATAAGTATTGGCACACCCTGCTTTTTCCATTTAATTCTTAAATTATGTAACTTATTATTGAGTATTGAGTATTTCTTCAAAAAAATGTGCTATTAGAGGAACAGGGAAAAATCTTGTTTCTTACGATGCAAAGAAGATTACAAGGTATAATTGATGCCAAAGGAATGATAACAAAATATTAATGACATTTATTTACTTAAAGAGGATACTTTTTATTAATAAATGGCTGTGCCAATACTTTTTTGGCTTACATTTTTACAATTTATTTCAATTTTTGTTTGGCTATATCAATGGTTTTTAATGTCTATTCAAAAATCGAATTTATTACACGATAATAAGTTACATACTTTAAGAATTAAATGAAAAAAACAAGATGTGCCAATACTTTTTTGACCCACTGTATGTTTACTAATGATAAATAATTAAAAGAAAAAAGAACTCATAGATAACAAATGAATTTGACCTCAACATATTAAAATTTTATTCTACTATAGAAGTTAAAATGATGTGGGCAACTTGACGATATAACCTTTACTTCTTTATATTAAAATAATAAATAAATTATTGTATCCCTGATTAAATAAAGTAGTTTAAATACTGTTCCTTGTTATTTCCAAGCTCTAATGCAAGAATCACCTGTAGCAGGGTGGCTAGCATGACAGCCTTCTATGCCAAAGGTCACGGGTTCAAATCCGCGGGTGGTCCTAGGATTTTTTAATGGGTGTAAAAATTCCTTAGTTATGCCGTTCTTCAGAGGCGACGTAAAAAGGTGGTCCCGAGCCTGTAGGATATCTGGTACTCGTAAAAGATCCCTATCCAAATAAAACCTGGATAAGCAAAATTTAGGACTCCCACTGTAGCATCGTCCCATTAACTACTGTAGCATAAAGTGACTTTGAATAAATAAACAAACAATGAAGCTCTGATCCGATGTTTATTAGTTGATAATAGATTTTGTGTTCGGAATTTGTTAGAAACAATCTATGCTATAATGTTAATTGTTATTTTGTTTATTCATTTTACTTCTCTTTCTGCTATAGTGACTAATCGGACGGTTATAGAGGGAGAGTCAAGAATTTTGCCTGTCAAGGTTTAATTAGGAAAGGGATTTAACATGTACCTGTTATCGCACAGGCTTGTGACCAACATTTAGCCGTGCCCTACGATGGACGGCATAACCGAGGAATTTGAACCCGCTATCTTGGGCATAGAAGGCTGTTGTGTGAGCCACTATGCTACAGGTGACCACGTTAGAGTAAAGCAAAATAGTGTAAAAATAATATGCTGAACACTATTAATAAACCGTGACATTCACGCAGGAAGTGAACTAATCGAAAATTTCCAATCACGTATTACGTTATATACATAAGCCACATATATGGTCTCGTGTCTCTCTTTTGTCAAACAATAAAAAAAAGAGGGTATTTATTGATTAAGGTATTGAGCAGATGGCTTGGACTGAGGAAAGTAAAGAAATATAAGAAATACGAGTAAAATATTTTATTATTATAGTACACAACTACTCATGTGCAATGCTGTTTTTCTTGCCAAATTCCTGGTTCAAAGCAAATGGTACTTAATATTTTATTATGAAAATGTAACTTACATCTACCTAAATAACAATTACAAGAGTTTATTCTATTAACATAAAATAAAATCTTGTTGTTGGACGCTATGGCCCATGAAGGACCTTGACCTCCTCAACTGTTTGCCCTCACTCCAACAGATTTATTGCAGTTCCTCTCCAACTGATCACGCTAAGTGGTCAGTTTCTACCTCGTCGATCCATCGTAGGCTAGACCTGCCTCTCCTTATTTCTCCTGCAGAATGTCTTTCCATTATTTGCTCCAGTTATCCTATTTGTGTCATACTTTGTAGATGACCCATCAATCCGACTCATTCCTTTTTAACGCAAGATATGTCTGGTTCTCGATGTGGGTCCTCAATCCTTGTTTCTTTTAGTAGGGTAACAATTACCTCCTATGGTTGGGCTGTATAGTTGTTTGAGTCTTTATCTCCCATTGACTCAGCAACCTATGTTGCTTTTTGGTTCGGGTTCATGCCTAAAAGTCATTTATATAAAACGAATAAACGAATGATCTTATTATATTATACACTTGTCTTGAGTAACGAATTGAACAGCCAATTCCAATCCTTACTTTTAACTATTTCCACTTTTAGTTATTTTTGGTTATAATTATAACGAGTACTTGCAATGTATGCTACATCCACTTTGTTCAAGAAATCCTCTAAGCCATTCCTAGATCACTACGATACATTACAGTATTTCCTTTGCAATATTACGTACTGGGATTATAATTATAAATCATAATTACTTAAGAAAAGTAATCATATAATAACAATAATGCTATTCAAGTAATAACAGAAATAGATCTTAAATTACTATTTTCACTTATCTTTATTGAGCTTATGTTTGTATGGTCAGAAATGAATGGCGCAAAATACGAAATTTAAATTGAATCTAAAGATACAACCTAAGCAACCTTAAAAGGTTGATACGCGCTCTTTGTTCGTCAAAATCGATTAACAGGAAGGGTCAATTTATCCAATGGATTTAATATATTTTTTGATAATTCCTTTAATATTGAAATAGTCTCATTGGGCCTAAAGAACAAATATTCACGATTTTTTCTTTCTAAGTACTTTTGATTTTAGATAGCAATGGAAATCTACATTGTAATAATAGGGGTATTCACTACGTTTGCTATAGCATGCTATTTGTGTTATTTTCCTAACCCGTCGAGTTTCTACAGTTATTTCCTGTATAAAATTGATGGGTTTAGCACAATAGCACAAATAGCATGCTACAGCAAACGTAGTGAGTACCCCTAATATATTATAAAACGCTTTTATCTCAGGAATTGCTGGTTTGAATTGAAGAATTCTTTTTGCGATGGATAGTCCATTTATCGAGGAAGGCTTTAGGCTATATAACATCACGCAACCAATACAGCGAAGAATCAGTGAAAAAAACGTGGAAAATAAACTCGCATCTCAAGGATTACAAATGATTTACTTTTTAATTTTTATATAATTCTATTTAGTTGTCTATTGCCGTAATAATTAATAAATCACAGAGACAAACATTTAAACATGTATGAATCGATTTACGTCAAGACTGGTTTTCACAGGGCTAACTATAAGTCGCATTGTCAAGATCGGTTTGCGGAGAAAATCAATATGTTCTACACAAGAAAATAAAAATATCATTTACGCAAAGTACTTTAAGTACTTTCTTATTCGCGATCATAATAACAGACATTGACGCTGACGAAGTAGCAGCCAACAGCTAGTAAATTATAAATATAAAAAAAAGAAGATATTTTACCGAGAATTATTTTACCACCATTACCAAGTAAAATTATCCTGTAATAAATAAAGGCATAGAAATTGAAGAAGAGTGACGAAATTAATTACTCCAATGGTAATTAATTATGTCTACTAATAGATTCATACAGGTGTTACCACATCTAAATGGAATTTCCAATTATATTGCTCATTGAAAGCAATCGCTTTTATCATTAAATGTTGGCTTTTAATTTATGTTTCTAGGTAGGAAGTAAATGAAAGATGTGTTATGGGAGCTTCCGATGTTTTGCCTCTACATGTTTTCTGTATTAAAAGTATTGAAAAAACAAAACAACTGTACCTCAACAACCCATGAAGGTCTTGGGCTCAGTATATATAGATCCGTACTGTACCTGGGCCAACGGCCGTGCAATGAGGTAATTAGACGGGTGTCGGTCGCCGAGATCACACTCAGCTGTCAGGTTATATTTGGGTACCCTCTTTATAGAAGCTGGGTAAGCTCCAGAAGGGTCCCCATACCCCAGGGTCGATCCCGGCTGAATTAACAGAATAAATAATATTCTGTCACAGCCGGGATTCGAACCCAGGACCCGGAGAATAGTAGAATAGTGCTCTATCCACTAGACCATTCCGCTCCCTTTATTCACATAAAGTGGTGTTACAGCAATAAACTAATATTTTGAAGAGCAATACCAATTGAATTTGTTTCCATGGTTTCCGGAACAGAAAACATGGATAAGAAGTCTAACACGGTTTTATACATTAATTGTACACATTTTATAATTTTCTGAAGTTGGTTCTTTTCCTTTACTAGTTCATATTAAAAAAAAGTTCTCCAAAAATGGTAACTATGCATTTGAAATAGGATCAAACTGGGTCGGTTTAAACAGCCTCCTTGCCAAAAGTCATGGGTTCAAACCCGCAAGGTGGTCCTAGGATTTTTAATGGGAGTAAACAATCTATAGTTATGACGCTCTTCGGTGGGACGTTAAAAGGTGGTCCCGAGCCTGTGCGATGTCAGGATATGCAAAATTTTGGATTCCCACTGTAGCATCGAACGATTAGCCACAGTAGAATAAAGTGACGTTAAAAAAACAAACAATGAAATGAAATATTTGAGTATGATTTGGAACGAAACTAAATGTGTAATTTAGTACTTTAAAAAATAATTGTATTTTTAAATCGCGTTTTTAAAGGACTTGAATGTTATTAGATCATAGAACATCAACATAGAAGAACATCAAATAGAAGATTTAGATAATACTAAATGATTAGAATACAAATATGTAAAAAAATCAATTTCGCGAAACATGTTCCTTTAGTACCTTTTGGAAATTAACGTCTCAATTGAAGAGTGACGAAAATAAATTTCTCTATGGTAATTAATCATGTATACTTATAGATTCCATCCTTCAACGAATTTCTTAATTTTATTGGTTATTGAAAGCAATTGTTTTTATCATTAAATGTTAGCTTTAAACTTTTGTTCCTCGGTAGGAAGTTAATGAAAGATGTGTTATGGAAGCTTTTGATTATTAAGAAAAAATTTCTCCAAATTTGGAATGACGCAGTATTCACTTGCAAACTTTCGGTAACTATGCTTTTGATAAAATAGAATGCTATAAATCTCAACATGTAGGAAACGTGAATTGCTGTAGATATTTGCATCTTAATAAAACATGTGGGCATGAAACTTAAACGGCAGTTCTCATTGATAATGCGGGTTTTAATCCGGCCATTGATTGGTTAAGACGTGAGTCAGGTGCCTTGGGTGTCAACGGATAAAGTTGACGCCAACTAATCAACAGTGTGGTCCACGTACAGCTTCGGTGAGTCACTCGGGAATGAGTCATCCCCACTCACCGCTTCCTGGCAAAGTGCATGCCAATTGATAAGGGGACATACTTCCGTCCATTCAATTGAACCTGCCCATTTTGGGATACTTCCAAATTTGTAAGAAAGGATTCTGCAGAAAAGGAAATCTCTAAAAAATGAAAATCTAAGAGCGCAAATAAACAGCCACTCTGAGTGATATTACTTTCTCATATGTATGAAATATATAGTAATGGAAAGTATAGCGATCGTGAAAATTTTCGAATACACCAACGGAAATACACGTTTCAGGGTCCCCTGAGTCCAAATGACCAAGTCCCGCAAAAAGGTCTCAGTGTGTTTGGTAAGTCTCCCAGGAAAACGAAACTGGCAATTTATATTTTCGGAGCGTCTACGCCACAAAATTTTTGAACAAAATTGACATTTTGTCTTAAAGACAGATTAACCATTTTATCATGATGGAGTTTAGTTGACCGTTGAGAATATTAGATAAGGATTATGAGAGGAAGATGGTTGGGGGTGCGGTCATTAAATAGAAACACACATTAAAACGGTGACTACATTATGGGCCTTCATCAGGGTTGACTCTGAGGCAGTGTCTAAAGAAGTCGTGTGACGGTCAACCCGTCATTTTTTAAAATTAAAAATATAACACATTAATAAGTAACGCTTATTATATTAAGTGACAATATAAGGGTATTATTGTGCTATTTCGTGATGAGCGCATCCCATTTTCATCTAAATTACATCATTATATAATGTATTTAATCAAAAAACTTCCACAGATTGACTTACTGGCCAAGGAAATTCTTGATAATCTCTCGCAAAGTGTTGTATTACTATCTAATGTACTTAAAACATGTCATATAAGTAACTTTTTCTGAGCATAAGGATTTCTCATTAGTAAGTGAAGGAGATTAGGAATAAAATAAATTTGGAACAATACACGTTTTTAAAAAACAGAAACACCACATCAAATGGTTTTGACAAGGTCGAATTTTAATTCAAAAAATAATTTAAGGGCCACCTGAAGTGTTGTGGCTAGCATAACAGCCTTCAATCCAGGTTTCAATACGGCAGACGCCTTAAAGAGAGTAAAATTTCTTAGTTTGCAATTCTTCGGCGGGACGTAAAATTGTGGTCCCTAGCCTGTGTGGTGTCAGTACTCGTTAAAGATCCTTATCATAATTACACTTGAATAGGCGAAGCTTAAGATACCCACTGTAGAATTGTCCGATTTGCCACAGAACATAAAGTGATGTGAAAAGTGAAATGAGGTGATTAGGCCGGTTTGGGCCGCCGAGATCACACTCAGCTGTCAGATTCATCCCATTTTGTGTACCCTCTTATAGAAGCTGGTAAGCTCCATAAGGGTCTCTGTACCCCAGGGTCGATCCCGACTGAATTAAAAGAATAAATAATATTCTGTTACAGCCGGGATTCGAACACAGGACCCAGAGAACTGTAGACTAGTGCTCTATCCACTAGACCACGCCGCTCCCTTACAGTACCTTAAAGTGACGTTAAATAAACAAACATGTTTTATTGCATTAGACTGAGGAACGTTTAATTCTCAGCCAATCAATCATATTATAGCTTTTCGGAGGGAGATTTGCCAATGAAAAATCTGAATATAATTTGAAAGCGAAAATTGAATTTTTTCTATCTAAAAGCAACAATGATGAATCATATTAGAATTTTAAACAACTAATCCATAGATAGGAAGATATTACGAATCTGGAGAATTAGTCATCAATACGTCATCATTCTTATCGAATTGAAACAAAATTTTAAATCAGATATTATAAATTTATAAAGATATTTATAAATTAATATTGTTTAAGTCAATAAACAATATGCAACAAAAAAAAAAAAAATAATAATTTGTTTAAATAATGAAGCAGCAATGGGGTATTACCTAACCCAATTTTTGTAATAGCTTCTTATTTAACAAAAATCTTGACTTATTCAAGAACAAATAAATGAATTGTATTTTGTTTAATTCAGTGCATTTAAATTCGCAATTAAATAATGTCACTTATTAATTATATCGTTGCAGATGTTCCTAGATCAAAGGACGTTTGGAATGTTACAGAAAAATATGAACTGATATGAATTTCGTATATCTGTCAAAATTGGTTTTAAATCATGGTCGCAGATGAAAGGTAGCCTATTTTTGTTTGAATTATTCGTACTTTTTTTTATTTTTTTATGATTATTATTTTTTTTGTCACGAATATGCAATTAGATATTTTTACATTATGAATTTTCTTTATTTCTGACAATTTCAAAATTAAAAAAAATTTGCTTATACGGCACTTTGGCATCGCTCCAATGATGAAAACAACGTATAAATGTGAACTGATTACAAAATCTCCTAAAATACATATAAATGCTAATGACCATGACATAATGAGGTTACGCAAAATAAAATTAGTCAATACGTTTTGCATCAATAGGCAACTCGTTTCGCAACTGTTAATAAGAACGTATCATGAGATTTCACTTTGATATCTGTAACATGTGCAATTATCTCCCAGCTAAATCAAGCTCTTTTAGGATGCGGTCAGGAAAATTGAAATTCTTATTGAACATTAAAAATAATTATTATGAAGGATCAAATAGTTCGGATGGTGACAATACATTATTAAAAAATAGTGAAAACAGTTATTTATTGTGCAACGTTTCGTTCCACATTGCGGGTCTTCGCCAAGGCTAAGATATAACAACTAGGGGTTTGATTGTTAATAAATATCTGGCCATGAAAAGATAACATAATTAAACAAATTAAGAAAACAATAAATATTAAAAAGTAGCGAGTTGAAAACTGAAAACAAAAGGAACAAAAAAGAAAGAAAATAAATTGACATTCCATTTAGTAGATACCTCGTAGAATATGGATTTTTTAATTTAATTTAAATTTTAATTATACGTGATGAAATAGAAATCATTGATAAATCAGAAATTATAATTTGTTTTATTTTATCATTAGTTTAATTTAATTAAAGTAAAATAATTGATATTAGTTGTTTTTAGATCAGTATCATTTAAACCATTTATTTATTATTTTTAAGTAATGTCATTAGATTTTTAATTGGGATTAAACATTAGGATGAGTTATTGTATAGTAACGGTTACGTCTCCGAACTCAAGATTTCAAGAGACTTTTAAATTGAATTTTTAATTTTCTTTAATATAATTTAACACCACTTTTTTTTCGATTTTATAAAATTAATTTCCTTCAAGTATCGTATTCATTTTTTTTCATATATTTTTAATTTTTTGTTTTGAGCTATTTTTAAGAAATCTCACTACCATCCCTTCAACAAAAAATGTGGCAATAGATTAGTATTTTTAATTTTTTTTTTTTTTATGAGAATCTGTAGGTTTGTTTTATTTAGGCTCGCGAACATTTTGTTTAACTTTGGCGTCAAATTATATAAATATAATATATTAATATATATATAATATATATATATAATACTTAATACACACACAGCTACTTAAGGGTATAAATAGCAAAGTCATCAAAAACTCATATATTAACAAATATCAGAATAAGAAAATGTATATATCAACAAAGTTCTCGAATGGTTGTCATTTAATTGTCCAGCTCCTCCTTCTTCATAAAGAATGGTATGTAATAGGCTATTAAACGGCGTGGGGCCTGTGTTGAATCGGATTAGGGATGAAATCTCAGTTACAGTTTTAGCTGGAGTATGTCCAAGCTTTCGATCGAGATCTAGTTCAACCAAGTAAATGCCGTTTTAACGGTTTCAAAACAATTCGCGAGAATTCCGATTTACGCGCAAATTCTATGCATAGGCACAATTTATTTTTTTTTAAATGTTTTTACCAAGTAATCTTTGATATTACTTTAATGAGGTAGTCGAGAGAAAAAAAATATATTGTTATATCTTAAATGAGATGCCTTAAATTTGAATATAAAATGAAACTAGTCAGAAAACTATATATTGATAGAATTAAAATGTGTCTAGTAAAAAATAAATAATATTCTTTAACTAAGAGTCGTAAATATTAATTGGATTATTAATACATTTATTTTACTCAGTCATCCCAATAATATCAAATTAAATGGTAAAGAAAAATTAAATATAACTCAGATTTAATATTTATTTTTTATTTTCGGATTTTTTATGTTCCTTTTCGTACAAAGACATCCATCCAGGCTTCCATTACATTGAACATCAGGTTAAAAAAAAATTATAATAATAATAAATACTAAATAAATAAATAAACTGTTCTATTTAGGGAAAAAGAGAAAATAAAAAAAGGTGTTAGGAGTTATTATAATATCTTCAGGAAGTTATATAGCGTTTTATTTTAATTTTTTAAATTACCTTTAATTTCTCTTCGATTCAAATGGAGCTGTTATTTATGATAAAACCAAAGCATGTTATAAAAGACAACTCTCGTCGTTCTAATTATTTAACGATCACTCGCGAGATTTTACAGTTATACGTTAATGTAGTGAGTATAGAATTTCAGAACCCTAAATAAAATTCAACAAACAGTTACAAATTTTAACATTATGTAATAATACTATTTTATTCTATCATTTTTTTACAACCGTTGTAAGTCGAAGTATCGAAGGTAATATAAACTTTGGATTTCAGAAATGTTAACTACCGAATGGGTTTCTTATGAATATGAACATTACATAAAATAATTGGCTATGATCAGAATCAATTTGTTAAAAATCTTAATTCAAATGAATATCAAATATTAAAACTATAATAAAGTACTAATCGTTATGCAGAAAAGTATCCCTTCATTACAAAAATAGTTCTATACACACCATAAAAAAAAGAAGGCAATGAAACATTTGAAATTTGAGTGCGTCAACAAATTTCTAAGAAAGTGAAATCAATCGGTTCTTCGTGAGCTGACTCATCAAATGCTCCTTCATACTGGAAATACCGTCCAGTGATCACTTATTTTAAAATAATAATTATTGGGTATGTTGCTTCCATTATACGGTATTTCCAGAATTTTTGTAGTCTAGTCTTAGGAGGGGGGGGGGAGGGGATTAACATGGGTAATCAATGAAAAGAAATTGTTCTGTTAAAAAAAAAAAAAAAAAAAAAATGTATATAAAATATAGCAGTTTCAAGGTAAGCGGAAATTTTCGTTTATTAATTTCATAACATCCTAAAATGGAAGTAATATGGAGGAACGGAAGTTGAAGGGAGGCCAAGGACTGCGGAAGAAGTTTACGAAGGCTGGGCAGTTCCATGACTCACCTAGTAGTCTCTCATCTTTATCCGTAGCGGAGTCTTCATTCATCATATCACTATGCTTATAGCTATGTAATTATGTTTTATTACACATAATATAATATTATTTGTTTTCAATGCATAGGTCTTTGTAATCTTCCATCATATTAAGTTTATCTGATTAAGATGGTCCCAAGGTATCAACATATATAATATAATGCAGTTTTCTCGTTTAGTTGGATATTGAATTCGTTAAGCTTAGATATTTACCTGTTTTTTAGCAATGCTAATCAGATGGTATGGTCAATTTTATAACATCTAAAAAATTAAAGGTACTTTAGAAAAAGAAATTTTGAAATATCTGCCTTTAAGCCCTGTCAGACTATTTCAGTCAAAATGAAACGAAACCTACAAAATGTCGATGTAAAAGGGCTTTAATATCATAAAGCCCTTTTACATCGACATAACGAGTTTAATCAAAATCGTTAGAGCCGTTTTTGAGAAATTCGTAAAAAAAGGTGCAAAATGCCTGGTATAAAGTGGCTCTTTTGGTTAGCCGATTATGATGAAAAAGTTGCTGTAACATCTCGGACATATAGTTGTCTTAAATATAAAATTTCAGATTCATAGGATTTCGTTTTCAAGCTGGACTTACCACACAAACACGGACCAACATACAGACACACAGACCTTTTTGCGGGAATTGGTCATTTGGATTTAGGGGACCCTAAAAAGTGTCCCTTTCCGTTGAAAACTGGTATTCAAAAATTTTCACGATCGAAATACCTTTTCCTTACTATATATGCCATATGTAGGTAAGTGAAAGTAACAAGCAAATATTTACCTAAATAGTATGCGAACATGAAAAGTATAATATGTGTTCCCTATAATTGGGAGGAATTTTATTTAATATTTATTAGTTATAATCGTGTTATTTCCAAAAATAATGAACATTGAACTTTAAGTCATCGGAAAGACATATGTAAACCTCATTCTTTATTTATTGTATATATTTTTCAAAGGACCAAGGAAAGCTAGATTGAACCTTCAGTACAGAGGGATGTACTGAAGGTTCAATCTTGGTATAGAACGTTTTTGTAATTACATCAATTGTTATATTTAGAATTTAATTATTCAATTCAAAACTAACTGCATAGTAATTATTGTTTAAACAATCCTATTTCTAAAATATTTATTTCAAAAATCCTTCTAGTCATTTGAACACATAACTATTAGTCATATGAATACTACGAATCATTTATTAAGGTTATAACATATCTTATTAGGGGTCACTTGTGGTGTTGTATAGCCTTCTATGCGGAAAATCGAAGATGGACCGTCTTTCGGAGGGTACGTACATTGGTTGTTATGTGCTATGTCAGTTACTCGTTAAAGATCCCTATCCTAATAAAACCTGGATAGGCAAAATTTAGGTCATCCACTGTAGCATCGTCCGATTAGCCACAGTAGCATAAAGTGACGTTAAATAAACAATTATGTCTTATTGCACTAGTCTGTGGAAAAGTTAATCCTCGCCAATCAATCATGGTGTGGTGATAGCTTAAATAGCTGTTTAGAGGGAGATTTGCTAATTAAAAATTTGAATATAATTCGAAAGCGAAAACCGAATTTTTTTCTATATAAAAGCAACAATGATGAGAGTATTAGAATTTTAAACAACTAATCGATAGATAGGAAGATATTAGGAACCTGGAGAAATCGTTTAAACATTAGTCATCTATGTGTCATCATTCTTATCAAACTGAAACAAAATTTGAAATCAAATATTGTTTCTAATTTTGTTTGTCTGTTGGTTTAACGGATTAGAGTTTTATTTAATTCTTACGATATTATGGAAATTTTTATTTTTTTTAATTACTTTTTTCTTGCATTGAGCCCTACTACTGATTCCTTCAATTTTGTCCATACGAACTAATTTACTTTTAAAAATACCTATAAATAAAGTTTTCTGACATGTAATGTGATATTTTGGCATCGCTGTGGTACCTGATTGAAGTTCCTGTTACTGGTACAGGTATTGGGGAGGCTAAGAGCCATTCAAGTGGGCTGCGGGTCCTTCTGATATAATGATGGGGACGTACAGCATCTTCCATTCAAAGTAGAGCCAGAACGGATCTATAGCAAGGGTCCTTCCTCCAAATTAACCGTCGGAGAAGTAAATAGAACAAAAACATTTATTGCGCGCGACACGTGCCTTTCAATTACCTCTGCATTTGAAATCAATTTAAGAACATTTAAATAAAGTTAGAGTTGAAAAAAATTCAAATTTAGGGAGCTATAGAACTGCCGATAAAAGTAAAAACTTTTTTTTATTCACAATTTGCACTAGAATTTCTCGTTGGAAAGAATAGAATGTTTGTAAAAGTAGATTATGTTGAGAATGCATGTCTAGTTATTATTGTTTCATTAGATTGTAAAACATCATCACCCTGTAGAGATATATCATTTTTTTGAGAATTTAATTTTACATGCCATATTTTTATTCTAATATGATTAAGATACTCTTTTCAATTTCATTTTACAACTATTTAAATATTTATAATAAGATCTTCATGATTTTGCTTCGTATATTTAAATAATCTCATGCAAAGTAATGTTTTAGTAAGGTTTAAAAATATCGATATTTTAGTTTTAAGAGAATTAATATATCTATGATATTAACTTTATTTACAGTAAGAGGTTGTTTTGCGACATAGTTTATCTAGCACGTCTTTGCTTATTTCATTTGCAATTGATTCTAATTCAATTATATACCGAAATATCGATATTATAAATATCGATATGTTTGTGGCGCTAATACACCAGTATCGATAATGTTTACAGAAGTTGATATCGATATCCTATCTCTATTGAACAGATATACACAGAACGCTGCGCATGCGCCAGTCTAGAGCATGTTGGTACCGCAAACCGTCACCATGCTAACGAAATCAAAGGTTTTACACCTGCCAAAAATCGCATAACGCGAGGAATGTACGCGAGTACTTTTTACTTCAAAAAGTAAAAACATTACATTGATTTTCGATGGAAACATGTGTTTTATATTAAATAATCTAGCACTAGAAATTATTATCTACAACATTCACAAAAGTTTGTTCGCTTTTCATCACTCTCCATTACCTTATACAACTTAGTATATAATATTTCATTTTTTCTCTAAAATCTTTAGCATACCAACGGTTTATTATACACCTATATTACTATTACCACGTAAAAAAAAATTAACTAAAAAATATGTTTGCACTTTTCTCCTTTAGTTGGTTATAAAATTAGCTAAACATGTATATTTACTTGTTTTTCTATCAATACTGACAACATTTTAATGTTAATTTTTTTGAATGTACAAATTTTTAGAGGTACTTTAGAGGAAGCAAATTTAAAATATCTGCATTTAAGTCCTGTCATACTATTTAAATCTAAATGAAACACACATCATATTAAAGCCCATTAAAGAGTACATCGAATTACCTCGTTTAATTAAAATCGTTATAGACGTTTTTGATAAAATCGTACATATAATATACCTACTAATAATGTAGAACCACTTCTGGCTACTTTCAATTTTAGTGAAAAAGTTGCTATAAGATCTTAGGGATATTTCTGTCTAAAATATAAAGTTTCAGTGTCATATAACCTATCGTTTTCGAGCTAGATTCATCACATTCACTCACGCCCTGAAACGTGCATTTCCGTTGAAAACTGGAATTCTAAATTTTTTACGATTGCAATTCCAGCTCTTCCTGTATATTTCGTATTTAGGCAAGTAAAAGTAATAAAAAAGAGGTTAATTAAAAAACCATTTTCAATCAAAAGGTGAAATTAATATTAACTCACCTTCGAAATCCATTGCAACAACAACAATCATATAGTCAATTGAACTTACATTTTTTATCAAATAAAATAAAATAAGTGTGTTGAACTTAACATCTCTATAAAACTTCTATCGTTTTATTTTTTTTTTAATTTCAAGAAAACTCAAAACCTATTGGTACGATCCAGAGATTAAGTCACTAGAAGCGCATAAAAAGAATTCTAATCAAGGTCAAACTTTATCATAGTGTTATTTATTACTTAGATATCCTGCCAATACCTCTAGACGAAAGACGTGACAGCACAATCGTTTTCTCCTTACCATTATTCTCAAATAACGTTAAATGTAAGTATCCACTGACTAAAATATGGTTGTCGCCCAACATATTTCGCATATTGCCGTCATGCTGTAAGAGTATTTCGCATTCTGAGGACGTCCAGATACTATAAAATAAAGGGGAAACTTGTCTCCTGAAGTAGAATTTATAAGTCCGATGTCGGAGTGGCAAATTTTATTTTGTAAGACCGCTAAGAAATAAATATTAACTTCTTCAGATAAGAATCAAAACCAAAGGCTTTGAAGCGCATGCTTTGTGACCTTCATCCCACAACATTCAGCCATTATGTCCTTGACATGTTTGTTGTAGTATAACTAAATTGAATTGGGAAGTAATGTAATTATAGTCTTAGCAATAGTGTTTCAAAACATGTTCTTCAAATTATAAATTAACAAATTAGACTATAAAATATTTAATAGTGATAACTGATATTTTACAGTGAGTTTTACTGCTCATAGTCTTAATAATTCATCCCAGAATTCGGTTTTTAATAAGGGATTCGCAAATACTTTAATCACTTGACATAATTTAGTTAAGAGGACTATGAAATCATGGTGTGAATCCTTCGGTGAAACGAACAAAAATATGCTCACATATTCAACTGTTCCTTTCTTGATTTCGATACGAAAGGTTCTCTCTCTCTTTCCTAAGGACCCACTAACTCTTAATTTCATGCAATGAACTAGGAAGTATATTATAAAAAGAAAGGAGATTGGAAAGGCTGTAGATATGAAAGAGTCGTTAATTGAACGAGCTGAACCGCTCCGATTGGCACAACACATCTGACTTGCTAATGCCTTACTTTCATAGCCGAGCGTCCTTACTAATTGGAGAAAATAATAATCTTCTAATCGCCCTGCATAGCTACTTCTCTTCTCGTACCTCTCTTCTGCCGACGTATCCTCTGCGAAGTACTTAAGGCGAAAAGGAACTAAGTACATGGGGTACTTACTTATCAGCTGTAAGTTCTGTATTTCTGTATAACTGACTCCTTGAAAATTTATTAGTTACTAGCTGACCAGAGAGACGATGTTCTGTCTGAACTATGTCTTAGCGAAATCGGTCAAGTCGTTCACGCGTTATGCGATGACCAAGGAAAAGGGGGATTCGTTTTTATATATATGTAAATAAAGAGATTACCTAAGAAAATTAAAGAAAAGAAAAATAAACTATTCACCCAAGCAACGTTTTTCTTTCATAAGATCCTTGACTAATATAAACATTTAAAAAAAAAATAGAGAAATCGGTCAAGCCGTTCACGCGTGATGCGATGACCTAGGGAAAAGGCGATTCATTTTTATATACGTAGATAGAACGATTATTAATACCTTTAAAATATTTAAAAACTATCTACCAAAGTAACTTTTTTCTTTTTCTCTTTCTTAAGATCCTTTTCCTGACTGATATAAACATAAAAAAATTAGAGTAATCGGTCAAGCCGCACACTTCTAATGCGATCACATAGAGAAAAGGCGATTCATTTATATATATATATATATATATATATATATAAGAACGATAATTATTATCTTAGAATATAAAAAAAAAAAAAAGTAACATTGAAAATACTAAAATTGAAAAAGAAAGAAAAAATTAATAAATCAACATAATTAAATGGAGAAATGAAAAATAAATAAAGTTTACAAAAGTAAGACGACATGAAGTAAAGTAAAAACCAGATGACAAACGTAATAATTTGAATAATCATTTTCTATTTTATTATATATAAATTACATAAGAAATATAAACAAATTAGTATGTACTGCATCGCTCGGGTAAATTTTGCATGTGGTGTCATATATGTTGAAAAATGCACTGTTTAACCGACATTTATCGCAGAAACCAAGAATCGCGAGAAGATTTTATACACAGATAATTAATAACAATATTAGTTTATGGATTTATAACAACTTTCAATTTATTTTAACAACTTACGATTTGCTAAGTAATATTGTTTCTAAAATCTTATGGAAGAATATAACATGTACGATACTGTATGGTGGCAACAATGAATTCCACAGTCTCCCTCATTACAAAGAAAAAGTGTTCAAAAGTTTACATATAATTTAATAAAAAATAGATTTAACAATAAACAAATATAACATTTAAAAAAATCAAGGAATATCTTTGAAGGTTGTTGTACAGTCGTATAAATCAATGTATATGAAGGTCATGAAAATATTTCGAAACCCCAAATAAAAAAAGGAACATTTTTGAAAAGCGTTTTTATAGAATAGGCTTGTAATTTTTATGTTTTTCTTTTTGAGAAAAGGGGAGGGATATCTTCAGGCCTATCTGTGGGTCCGTTTCCGGTCCAAGATTGTCTGGGCTTCCTCGAATACCCCAGCCTCCAGAATATTAATGATGGGTATGTTAAATAATACATCCGATATGTTGGGTGCTGCGGAAAGCTAAGGTGGGTGGGACAATTCTTTGGGCAGGATTTAGTCAAGAGGTGTGAGAACGGAGGCTCGTTGGTAGCAAACAGCTGTAGCCAGCTCAATTCCACTCTTTAAATTTTAATCGAGCGCCATTTAAATAATATTCAGCGGGTAGCTCGCGCTATACGGTGAGAGAAGAGCTAAGTGAAAATTCGTGAGATCAAGAGCTTGTGAGAGTTCATGAAAGTGGCCGGAGAAGTGGAAAGAATAATTTTAAAAACTATATTCGGATAATAGCACCAAATATTACTTTTAAAAAATGATGAAGTTACATCAAAATAAACAATTGGAATATACACATTATAAAAGCATGTTTTTTAAATATAGGCACTTGAAGATGGCGTATCAGCCGAAACGTTGTGCTATTTAAATAAAGCTGTGGAGTAAACCATACGACCTTTTTATTGTACTATTGTAATTATTATATTAATAGGATTCTAAATTGTAACATAGACTTAGCTAGAAGTGACGTGATAGTTCGTGGGTGAAACTATTTTTTACCAAACGGTTGCTGATTTATCATCAAATTATCTTGGAAACTCCAATCATAGCAGGTTGATAAAAAATTAAAGTGACTAATAAAATTAATTTAAGATTAGATAAATTAATATTGATTATATAAAATTTTTACGGAAGTTCTGATAGCGTTGGAAAGTTATTTTATAATCAAGTACAAACTACCTACTTTACACAATTATATGCTAGATTGTTGAGGTTTCTAATTTCGGACAAAGTGACCTGTTTTCTCATCATCAGTCATCTCCAATAAAATCACAATTACCAAAAAAGAAGCTACAGCTATCACAAAGCTTTCTAAAACAGATTATGATGGAAACCATTAATCATATTTTGTAGCTTTATAATTTACACCACAATGAAACCATGTATCAAACAGTTTCTAAATATTATAGCAAACATGGAAACCATCTATCTCGTCTTATAGAAACTCCTCTGGTCTTACTGTGTAAAAATTATAAAAAAAAATGAAAGAATTATTTCAAAGCCGATCTTATTATTCGACGTTTACTATGTACCAGTCCACTCCAGATGAAACAAGTTGGGACCACCAAATGGTACCTCACTTATTTTTAACACCAACTCAATCCTGTAAATTAGTGATATTTTTATTTGGTTTGTTCTATTAAAACATATAAATCCTACAGGAGATAGAAAACGAATACCTGGCGCCTAAAAGGCCTTCATTATAACCTATCAAAAACAAAATTAGATGAAAACTCGTGGAAATATAAATAACAGAGGTTTCATAGAAGTAGACTCTCAAGATATCTTGATAAAACTTATTCATTTTGGTTTATTATTTTCCATAATGAAACTTTGTAATCGACCAAGAAAAAGAAAAAAATTGAAATTTTACCCATAACTCAGTTATTTTTAAGATATAAGCTATGAGATAGAGAAAAATATGTACAGAGTTTTAGAATCAGTAAAGCGTTAAAAACCTATAAAAAAAAAAAAAAAAATCTACATATTTAAGCCAAAAATTATAATATATGTAATTCCCCCCAAAACTTGGTTGTTATATATATTTATAAATCAATCAACAATGAAACCACATGTCTGATTAAATATAAAATGGGGGTGAGTCAAAAATTGAGATGGAGGATAATGGAAATTAATATGGAGGTAATATTATGAATTTATGTTAAGCCAAAATGTATACTTAAAACGGTATTTTATTAAGTCTGTATATTATCTATTTAAAATGTTTATGTTAGATATCAAGTTGTGAAATGATATATGAAAAACTATCAAATATAACGTGTGGACATCTTGTTACAAACCTGCATAACAATACAGCATTTTTATTCCACTATTGACTTTGACCTTCCCCTTAATATATCAATTTCATTGTACCTTCATATATTAATTATCTTTTCGTATATTTGTGTTATGTTGTGCCTTTTTGAAGGTTTTTTTTTTTTTTAAATTTATTTATTGATATTTACTACTGTATTGGCTAATACATGAAGTAAATAAGCACTCCGGTAGGTAACCTAAACTATAAGGTCTCGAAGCCATGAAGATTAGACAAGTTGGCAAAAATAAAAATGCAACGATCCAAATAATATCGAGATCCATGCTCCAAAAATTAAACAAACTTTCAATATTCGTACGGGAAATTGAGGAATAGTAATAGGGTTAAACGCATTAATGCTTAATAGCCAAACAGCTGGAGAAAATTTTTTTTTTTTTTTTTTTTTTTTTTTATTCGTATATATTACAATTTGTCATAATAGACAATAATAATAGTGCTACAGGATCTCATTCATACAATATTTACAATATAAACAAAAGGAAAGTCAAATTACATAAAATAAAATCAAAATAAGTAAACGTATACAATAACAAAATTAAGTAGACAAAATAAATACAAATAAATGAAGTTAACAAATAAATAAACAAAACATGTCACATTCATACCTATGTACAATATTTACAATCAGCCCGGGAACCCCGGACGGGGCTTGTCCCCCCACTTGTGGATGGACAAGCAGAGTCCAAAGGATCCCAGCGCCTCCCTCTCAGCAGCATCACTGGTAAGAGCCAGCGGAAGCTAAGTGAGGGCGCCATAGCCACAATCGCACCGCACTTGAGAGGAGAATCTGACCAGTGTCAGAACTCCAGCATATGTATTTACAATATATCTCGGGGCCACTGCCGTTTCAACCTTCTAGGTGGGTTGTATGGATGAGTGGAGCTGGATAGGGATCGTGCTAAAGGATTAGGATGATGAATAAGGTTCTGATGGAATTTGGAAAATTTGGATGGAATTAGGTCTGAAATAAATGGAACATTAAGGTCGTGATGCAAGGTATAGTTGGATACATAATAAGGAGCATTTACTATTATTCGGAGGACTTTGGATTGAAAGGATTGAATGCGTTTGATGTTAGAACGTTTAGCTGTCCCCCACAGTTCAAGTCCGTAGGTCCAGATGGGCTTCAGTATTGTCTTATAAATTAATAATTTGTTGTCAACTGTAAGTTCAGATTTTCTGTTTAACAGTCTGTATAACTGTCCGAATCGTCGATTGAGTTCTTTTCTTTTAAGTCTTGTATGTGGGTTCCACGTCAATCTTTTGTCTAGTAGTAAGCCAAGATAGCGGACTGTATCTGAAGGAGGAATAGGAATGGAATTGAAGTAAACTGGCGGACAGGAGTTTCGTCGAAGAGTGAAGGTTACATGTTTGCATTTGGCCTCGTTCACCTTTATGCGCCAAGCACCACACCAGTCTTCGATAAGACAAAGGTGTCTTTGCAGGATTAAGGATGCGGTTTCGGGATCGGAACTGGATGATAGGATGGCGGTGTCATCTGCAAATGTTGCCAGAAAGGTGTCAGGATGATTAGGAATATCAGCGGTGTAAAGGATGTAGAGAACGGGTCCCAGGACGCTGCCCTGAGGAACACCGGCCTCAACGGGATAAAAGTTGGAAAATTCTACACCACAGCGTACTTGGAAGGAGCGGTTTGAGAGATGGGATCTTAGAATGAGGTAGAGAGACTGGGGTAAATGCGTTTTAAGCTTGAAGAGTAATCCAGCGTGCCATACCCGGTCAAAAGCTTGCGCTATGTCCAGAAACGCACCAGAACAATACTCTTTACATTGGAGGGCTGAGGAAATATGGTCTACAACTCGGAGTCCTTGTTGAACAGTGGAATGATGAGAACGAAAACCAAACTGGTGGGAAGGAAGGTTGTGAGATTCTAATATAGGCAGGATTCGTTTTAGAAGGAGCTTTTCGAAGATTTTTGAGAGGATGGGGAGTAGACTTATAGGTCTGTAGGATGAAGTGTTACTGGAAGGTTTACCTGGTTTTAGGAATAGAATGATTGTGGAATGTTTCCATAAGAGAGGAAAATAGGTGGTGCGAAGGATACAGTTGTAGATGTATGTAAGAAAAATAATGGCTTTCTGGGGAAGTTGTCGCAGGATCTGGGGGGTAAGGAGATCGTGTCCAGGAGATTTACGAAGGGTCAGTTTTTGAAGAAGATATTTCACCTCAGATGGATTAATAGCTTTAGGAGGTAGAGAAAGAGGTATTGGTGAGAAAAGGAATTCTTGAACTGTTGTGGTATGATTTCTGTTGGATTCCGGGTGAGGAGTGAATACTTTGGAGAGGTGTGTGGCGAATTCCTCGGCTTCATCTCCATCAGACGCAGCCCAGGAGTCATCACCACGCCGGAGAGGATGGGAAACTTTATGGTATTTTAGGATCTTTTTGGTCACATTCCACAGGGAATTATCTCGAGCTGATAGAGAGGAGAGGTAGGAATTAAAGGACTGGGAACGGAAGGTCGCCAACTCCCGCTTTAATTGCCTACAATAAAAGTTATAGGAGCGGCGATCTGTTGGGTGTCGGGTTCTTTGCCATAATGATCTGGCTCGGCGTTTTGCATGGATGAGGTCAGCTAGGTGTTGAGGTAAATGGTTTTGCTGAGGAGTTCTATTGGAGTGCTTAGGAGAGGAGGCAGTCCAGACAGCTTGCTGAATGGCGGTTGTAAACGAGTAGACGGAATCATCAAGGTCATCCGGTGTTTTGAGGGTCACACTGAGGTCAATATTATCGGTGAGGATTTGGCGGAAGAGGTTCCAGTTGACAGGGCCTCGGATAAATGATGGTGGAATGGGTTTCGGAATAGGAGTAAGAGATACTTTAAGGATTAGTGGACTATGGTCAGAGGATAGTTCATCAAGGCGAGTTACGGAATAGTTCAGGGAGCCTAATCCGCTGTGGATGAAGAAGTCGAGGATATCTGGATTACGGTTAGGATCTGTTGGCCAGTAGGTAGGGGAGTCAGGAGGTATGAGGTTAAAATTTCGGGAATTCAGAGCAGTCAGCAAATTTCTTCCACGAGAATTCGTGGTTCTAGAACCCCACTGCTGGTGCTTGGCGTTTAGATCTCCACCCAGAATAAAATGATTTCCTAAGGAATCCAGGAAGGATGCAAATTCGGTGTTGGAAATGGAGTGTTTGGGAGGGCAATATGCTGATGTAATAGTTACCGGATAGGAAAAAGTCTTGATTACTATTGCTGTGGCTTGCAGGAAATCATAGGTAGGAAGTGGAAGTAAATGATGAGAGAGGGATTGGTGGACAATGATAGCAGAACCGGCATGAGCTTTGCCGTCTGGGTGGTCTGTACGGTATGTTATGTACTGCGGTATTTTGAAAAGCTGTTTAGTGGTTAGTCTAGTTTCAGTAATAAGTGCAACGTCAATTGTTTTGTCTTGCAACAATGCTGTCAGTTCGTCAGTGTGATTTCTAACACCATTCGCATTCCAAAGGAGAATGGATAAGGAATTAGGTGAGGTCATTTATGGTTTTTGTAAGGCAGGAATGAGATTTGATACAAGGTTCGTAAGGAGTGATATTAGAGGCATAACAAGGGATTTGATTTCGGAGATGAAGGATGTCATGAGACTGGTAAGGTCTGTGACATTTGATGGAGAAGGGATATGGGAAATTTGATGTTGAGGAGTTTTTTTGAAGAATAGGAAAATTTTGCGGAATAGTTTGTTGTGGAATAGGTGGATTATGCTGAGGTAAACGTTGTTTCGGCAGGGCCTCGGCTTCATTACTCTGGTCCCCACCTCCAAGTAAGTGGGCAAATGAGACATTGGAATCTACAAATTTAGATGGTTCTCTTCTAGATCTTGTTATTCTTGCTGTTTCTGGTTCTTGAGTTTTTTGAAATCTGGTCTTTAGATTTTTATATATTTGGCATCCCTTGTAGTTGGCTGGATGGTCCTTGAGGCAATGAGCACATACTGCGGGTGATGACTTCGGTTTAGTGCATTCTCCTGTCCTATGCTCTTCTCCGCATTTCACACAGCGTGGTATATGGTGGCAATAAGATTTAGTATGGCCATATGCCTGACAATTATGGCATTGGACTATATCCTTCTTCATGTAGGGCTTCTCAACTCTTACACAGCTGTAGTACAGTCGTTTAAGATCGTAGATTTTTTCGACTCCTGTCGATGGTTCTAGATCAATAAAAAACATTGGAAGTTGAACTTTATCTTTCAAAACGTTGGTGACTTGGCGCACCTTATATCCCATCTCCATCAGTTCTTCTTTAATAACTTCAGTTGGTGTCGAGGGATGCAAGTTTCTTATTACAACCCTCAGTGCTCTCTCCTGGCGTAGCTGATAAGTATGGAACTCGGCCTTGGTGTCTGTCAGATATTTTACTACTTTCCTGTAGGTTTCAGCACTATCCGGAGATATTTTAGTGTCATTTGTTCTATTCAGACATGAGTAGCTACCAGGGTTGGTTAATTTATTAAGTTGTGCACAAAGAAGTTGAAAATTTTTAATGTTTTTGAAAAATATCGGGGGAGGTGGTGGTTCCCTTGGTGTAGGGGCAGATTCCATGTCTTCTTTTTCACTATGGAGGATTTGAAATGGATTCGGTGTGAAAAAAGGAGATTCATCTGTCATCTCCTGTGATGATGGGCCAGGCTGGGGTTCAGATTTCAAAGTGTTACTTGAAGGGTTCGCTTGTGTTGGTAACTTCTTATTGTTATCACGACGGGGTCTTTGTTTAGTGGGAGACGAATTTGAACCTGCTGATCTTGATCTTTTACTTGCCGTTTTAGAAGACATCACTTGATGAAAATATCGCATTTCATATATAAAAAAAAGATAGTAATATAAGAATGTTAAAGGGAAACAAGTAATAAGTATATATTCCCAATACCAGCAATCAGCTGATATGAGGAAATATGGCTACCCTTTGTGTCAAGCCTATTGACTCTGCATTCACTGTTTGCGGTAAAAAAAAATTACTCTGCTTACCGAAATAATACTCCAAACCTTACTGCTGTTGATGTCCAAAAAGCTGGCAGCTTTTTAGAGACTGGAATCGATGAAAATCCTTTTGAAAAATCAAAAATCTCAGAGACGAAGTTAAGTGCGACTGTTACCATCTGGCGCATCAGCTTAAATTAGAACCTATTAAATACTCGAGGGTGAAAATTATACTTAATTTTTTTATGAGATACACGTATTAAATATGATAATAAAAATATATTAGCTAGTTTATGTGAGGTATAAATTGGGCGAAAGGGAGCCCTTAACGAAACTGACAATAAGTAAGTGGACCAGCCTGTTTGTGGCAACACTTTCTTCAGGCAACCGCAATAACATTATGGCAGCATCATCAATTTTATCGCTTCATCTCAGACCACTTTCAAATTTACTCTCCAACCACAATTTTACGATTACGATAAGGTGAAATTTTTCCACAACTTTAGAATTAAAAAATACTTTATTTTAGAAGAATTAGAAGCATTTTATTCTAATAAGAACTCTAATGATAGGGATTTTATCTAACTAGGATTATTATTTTTTAACAATATCATTATGCGGAACGAAATTCGAGTATATAATAATCTTCATGAGGTAACTTACAGTTCCTAACAGGACTGAACTGACTGAGGATGGATTGAAGGACGAAACGTGATAAAGAACTAATAATAAATGCGTGGCGAAGAAAAATAGCCTAATTATTTCAAAATTATAAGATAGAAATATTTACCCTGATATAGCAACCAAGCTAAGCACTTTAGCCCAAGGATGTTTCTATGGCTCATACGGTTACAAATTCAAAATTATATTTAAAACATTAATTTATAAAATCATGGTCTTAACACCGAGTAAATTATTTTATATTTAAGAAAGTAATAATTTTTAAATACATTTAGAGATACAAATAAATTGTTAAAGAATTAATTAAATTTAATTTTAAAAGAAACATGTATCAGACTATTTCAATCAGAATGAAACCTATATTATATTAAGGCCATTAAATTCTACATCGATAAAGCGAGTTTAATAAAAATCGTTAGAACCGTTTTTGAGAAAATATTAAAAAGGTCCAAAATGCACGGTATAAAGTGATTGTTCTGGTTAGCTGATTTCAATGAAAACGTTGCTGTAACATCTTGGGCGTATAGTTGTCTTAAATATGAAATTTCAGTTACGTACGAATTTTAGATTTTGCGTTAGACTTACCACATACGGACACACACACACACACACACACACACACACACACACACACACACACACACACACACACACACACACATCTTTTTGTGCAACTTCTTCATTTGGACTCAGGGGACCCTAAAATGTGTATTTCCGTTGAAAATCGGAATTCGAAAATTTTAAATATCATAATACTTTCCCTTAGTATATGATTCATATATATATATTGTCCAAAATTGTAAGTAATTTTATAGTAATATCTTTAATGTAAATCCTAATTTAAAATATCTATGTACCTACTGTATGATTATTCATTGTTCAATGTACTCTTCTTTATATCTCTAACAATAACATCATATATTAATTATTGTATAATAATATTAATGTTCTGTTTTTTTTTTGTTTTTCCACTGTTAAGGCATGATTATGAGAACAATAAATTCTCGAAACGTCGCATAGATAAAATTGTTTATTCATTGACTGAAACCTAAGAACAACACAAACTTATATATATATATATATATATATATATATATATATATATATATATATATATATATATACACATATACATATATATAGGTAAGTGAAGATAAAAAATAAATTTAAGAAACTTTTGGAATTATTATTGTAATTATAGGAAGAAATTAGTCCGGCTGGCAGTCTGTAAAAGAAACAATTAAATGGTTTTGAGCTATTTATTGTCTGCCAACGTTACGACTCCTATCATCAGGGCGAATGGTTAGTAGGAGTGAATAGACCTATGTCACAAAATTAATAAATAAAAGTGATGTACACAGACGTTTAATTCTTCTGGATACTAGTATTCCTTAATTAAAAATACTATGAAAAGTTGAGTTATAAACAGTCCATAATCTACAATAGGTAAACATTAATAGGTAACCGCATTACAGTTATTAAACTTTTTTTACCCTTAAATTTTCTTTAAAGTATAGAGTTTTAAAAACTCATACAAATCAAGAATGAGAAATGAAGGCTGAAGAGTGTGAAGCGAATGTCAACCAACACTAAACAGTATGAACCTTATAATTTTACCTGACCTATTCTAAAACAGACTAAATTTGAAAAATTACACATTATTTTGTCTTGTTTAATAAACTTATAACATGTACAAAAGAATTATTTAAATTACAGAAAAAAAACAAAGACACCGGAAAAAAAAAAAAAATGTTATCTAACATTCAAGGAAAATTCAACTTATTAGTTTCGGTGATGGGTGTGACTTCCCCTTCTACACTTTTCCGCATAGAAACAACTTCACTTATCGATTTTATCTTTAAGGAAACATTTTGACTCATCACTTATATTCAAAAACCGTTGATTTATTCAAACAGTGGTTTCCAACAACAATTTTTTGAGGACCCCTTCATAAAATCATTTCGATGGCAAGAACCCTCTAGAACCTGGCAGATGTTCCTAGAATTTTTTTTATGTGAGTGACAAATTCTGTGAGTGCCGCCCTCTTTCAGAGGTATTGGTGGTCTGCTAAATCAGACACTCGTTAAAGATGCCCATCCTAATTAAACCTCGACTGATATTCTCAGTAGCATAAATAGACGTTAAATAAAAACAACTTTAGATTAAAAACTTATACATTTACTCATCTATCACCATTGACATGTTTGAATCCAAAGGTCTCACCCTAGTGCAGTATTTGCAACCCAATGCCCCCGCCTGTCCAAGGCAAAACCAACACCTTCAAGGAGGTGTCTTTGCACTATTCTTCCTTAACTTTTATGAGATGTTGTTTCTCTTATTTTTTCCACCTGAAATAATGCTGTCCATAATAATATATGAATTATTCAAATTCATAATCGTAAATTTTCTTCTTCTCTTCCTTGTGCCCGATTGTAGTTCTGCTTATTAGATTTAATTAATTGGTAAACACGGAGGTCAGATGTTTTTGAAGTGAAAACTTCTTTAGGCGTATTATGTGATTTTTGGCAGGGATAAAAGCTTTGATTTCGTAATCATGGTACCGTTACCAACACGATCTAGACTGGCGCATGCGCTCTGTGTATATCTCTCTGTTAAAGATAGGATAATGATATCAATTTCCGTTAACGTTATCGATACCGGTGTAATATCCGCAAAAATATATCGATATTTATAATACTTTTAATTGAATTAAAATCTGTTAGCAAATGAATGAGATGTCAGAGAGGAACTGTAATAAATAAAGAGATTAGGGAAGGTCATTGTTTTATCCCAGGTGATTTACTACTTATCACCCCTAGGAGACCAAGGCCAGGCCTGTAAATCCCGATGAAACCAAACTATTTATAAATCTCTTCAACATTGATCAACATTCAATCTTCGTTATCAAGAATTAGAGGGATTTGAAATTAACTATCAATAACCTTTTATGGCACTAAATCAAACCACAACGAAGGGTCCCTTCAAACAATCTTTTTTTACAAGTTACCAGTCTTTATAAATATGTTATTACTATTATTAGGGAATATGTCGGGTGGCATTATAAACATCGAATTAGATTACAACCCACATTATCTCCAGCTAAAGTGGGAGACTAAGAATATATGACCTAATGTCTTTCGTTTAAACTTTCTTCTTTTTTTTTATCCTAAACATCTTTACTATGTAAGGATCAAACAAGGGATCACTTGTAGCTGGATGGCTAGCGTAACAGCCTCCCATGCAAAAGGTCACGGGTTCAAATCCGCAGGTGGTCCTAGGATTTTTTAATGGGAGTAAAAAATCCTTAGTTACGCCGTCCTTCGGAGGGGACGTTAAAAGGTGGTCCCGAGCCTGTGCGATGTCAGGTACTCGTTAAAGATCCCTATCCTAATAAAACCTGGATAGACAAAATTTAGGACTCCCACTGTAGCATCGTCCGATTAGCCATAGTAGCATAAAGTGACGTTAAATAAATAAACAAACAAGGATCAAACAAAATAGTTCAATATTAAGAATCACTATGTTTACTATCATATGCATCACTTGTGTGACGTCTACGTCAAGATCTTCATTTACTTCAAACACAGCTACAGAATATTTCAAAAATTTCCACGAAACACTCAAACCCATCGGCCCAAACAGTACAATCCATTTCGACGGCTTTCGAGGCGGTGGCCTAGAGGTTCGTTTTTTTAACTCGACTTTCGGATCAACATATTTGTTTATTAGAAATATGTTTTGGCAGGAGTCAAATAATGACATTTTGTCAAAACATTTAAATACTTATGAATAAATAACTTTTTTTTTTTTTTTAATTTAATCAACGAAATAAATAAAGTGTATGCATAAAGAAGATCTTAACCTTTTCAACAGAAAATCCTGAGGATGACAGAAAAAAGTCCATTTTTTTGTATCCCTAGTAAAAAATATCCGCACCTTATTTCATCATTCGAGATAGCTAGCCTGTTGATTCTTTATATGAATTATTCTTAACTTTTTTTTTAGAGTTTCGTATATATATCCTTGTAAATCCAACTGGACGATTAAAAATCATTGTAATACGCTAAGATGGACAGTCCATAGGTTTGCCCCAAACGGCTCTGGCTATACCAAGATATTGTAGAAAGTTACCCGAAGCAATGCCCCAGCTATCCGAGTTAGTAAAAGTAGATAGAAAGGGCAGTTCCGGGTGGCACCTGATGCTGCCAAGGTCAAACGAAACTTGATCCTCCTTACTCTGACCCACTGCCTCAATTTGTAGCTCTTTTACGGTACCTTCCTTTTGTTGAGACATTCCTGACTATTTTTGAGAAAATTTAAATCTGTTTGAGGAACATCATAGGATACTTAACCTCTCTAGATATAAAATGATTTTGGTTTACGCTAACTCCTTCTAAAACGACTGGACGGGTTTTGATACGGTTGATCACCATCATTTAGGGCATTGTTTCCTGTAGGTTTGTGAGTAAAATCCATTGCAATCTAGTTTTTCTTTAAAAGTGAAAAATAAATTTTCAGTGACCAAGTCATTATAAAATTATTCCTGAAATAAAAGTAGTAACATAGACGTATAATATACCGTTTGAAAACGCAAGATTTTAGAAAAGTTAACATGCGATAGAGTAAGTCGTTCAATTTAATAGAAATATGTTATAAGCGCATGCACTAATTCACAAATGTAATTTGTAATGTTGTCGATTAGGGAGGTTATGGTGATTCATGGTGATCTTACAGGTTGTTGTTTATTCGTTTAACGTCACTTTTATGCTGCTATGGCTAATCGGACGATGCTACAGTGGGAGTCCTAAATTTTTCCTATCCAGGTTTTATTAGGATAGGGATCTTTAACGAGTACCTGACATCGCACAGGCTCGGGACCACCTTTTAACGTCCCCTCCTAAGGACGGCATAACTAAGGATTTTTTATTCCCATTAAAAAATCCTCGGGCCACCCGCGGGTTTGAACCCGCGACCTTTGGCATAGAAAGCTGTTATGCTAACCACTACGCTATGGGTGGCCTCGATCTTACAGGTTAAATAATTCCATAAACGTAACAAAAAAATTATCTAAACCCGTTTTTGATTTTTTAACTAATGTATGTTTCTAATTTCTGTTGATGATTAAATATAAGAATTCATAGACGTTATAAAAATAACATAATATTTTCTTGCTTTTGCACTTTTAAATAAATTATTAATTTTATAATTGGTCAAACTGAAGTTTTTTAAACACAAATGACCACATTTAAATTGCACCCGTGCAAAGTAAGGGCGAGTCTATAGTTAATTATATAACAATCTTAAAATTAGGTTTCCTAGATTTTGGGGGGTTACCTGTAGCATGGTGGTTAGCATAACATCCTCCTATACACAAGGTCCCAGGTTCAAACTCGCAAGTAGCCCTAGGATTTTTTAATAGGAGTAAAAAATCCTTAGTTATGCCGCCCTTCGGAGGGGACGTAAAAAGGTGGTCCCGTGCCAGTGCGATGTCCCTATTCTAATTAAACCTGGATAGGCAAAATTTAGGACTCCCACAGTAGCATCGTCCGATTAGCCACTTCAGCATAAAGGTACGTTAAATAAATAAATAAACGACCTAGATTTTGGGTAACATTCTCAATGTTAAGTTGCATTACACATTAAACATTACACATTACACTAAAAACGACAATAGCCTAGAATCGGTGATCTTGTTTTGGATATAGTTTCGATAATGTCATAATAATAATTTCAACTTAATTAATTTGACATGAAAAATGTCAATTGTAATAATATAAAAAAGTTATTCTTACGTTAGGTTAAGCTAGTTTCTAGTTAGCTGTAAATATCAAAGAATAATTGGCTCCGCCCACGAGGGTATCAAAACCTTGTTTGATTTTACTTCAACCGTTAATTCAACGTGGGACTCAATTAGCAACCTGCCTACAGACACTCAACTTCATTTTCAACATCGCCCTCAAGCGAAATTGCTGACTAACCATCTTGGTCGTCTGTAAGCTCCTTTGAGGTGAACAGTATGGGTCCATGATGCTTTTGAAAAAATGAAATGTAATATAATATTGAAATTGTAAAATGAGAATAAAATAACAGAATGTAGCGGCTTGGGTGACATTATTAATTACTTAATTAAAATTCTGAAGGAGCTGAAGGGAGTAGGAGCTGGTAAGTAATTATTACAATTGAACACATCCTTCTCCTTCCAAATATAGTCAAGCCATGACTCCAAGGGTTGAGTGCGTTGGGCAAATAATTAAAGTGCTATACAATACTGGTTTTGAGAAAAACTGAAATAAACGTTTCGTTGGAATGCAGATCTAATTAGCCTAGGTAGAAATAATCGGGAGTCAATCTTTTTTAATATTTTAATTTTTCGGTGTTCGGATGTTTCGGCTCAAACTTGTGAGCCATCATCAGGGCTACAAACATCAGAACAAAAGAGATACATATATGATAATGAAAAAATTTTAATGTAGGACAATGATAAAATTGAAAATAATACAGAAAATATACCAATATACATAAATATTATAGATAAAAATTATGATAATATGATAAACAATATGATGATGATTATCTTGTCATATTCATATGTATCTCTTTTGTTACATCTACCTGCGATAATTTCTACAGCCGAGTACACATCCTCAATACAGATCTAATTTGGTTATGTTTGAGGGTTTGTCGAAAATGTTTTTGGAACCTTAATATAATTTATATCTTCTTTTCAGACACTTTGGAAGATTATTTTGAAAAGGATTACGAAAGAAATAATAGCTCCTGAAGGAGATGTTAAAATTTTCATTATGCTCTAAAACCGCTTGCACGAAGCCACTATTGGAATTAATTTCTATTGCAATATTTCGCTCTTCCAAGCATCGAAAGAAGATACTCCTAACTGGATATTATCCAGGACATCGATTATCTCCCTAGGATAGGGAGCAATGTGATAAATTATCGCATCATATTGTTTATCATATTATCATAATTTGTATCTATAATATTTACGTTTCTTGGTCTATTTTCTGTTTTATTTTAAATTTTATTATTGTCATTACATTCAACAATTTTTCATTATCATATTAATATGTATCTCTTTTGTTCTGATGTTTGTAGCCCTGATGATGGCCCACAAGTTTGAGCCGAAACGTCGGCAAAATTAAAAAATCTGATGCGGGCAACACACGGCTTTCACTTACCTCCATTTTTAGAATCAAATGAAAGACTTTTCAAAAACAGTTAGAGATATAAATACGTGAAACTATTAAAGAATTAATTAAATTGAATTTATACAGAAACATGTGTTTTATTAAAAAATCTATTATATTATTATCTAAAATAATCAGTTAGTTTTATCTTCTTTTCATCACTCTCTACTAACTTTTAAAAGCTTGTGTATCAGATAATATTTTTTCTAAAATCTTTAGCTTTCCAACGGTATATCATACATGCATATTACTGCTCTTATGTTCAAAAACAAAAAACTGCATTAAAAAAATATTTTTTATGTTTTCTCCTTTAGTTGGGTATCGAATTTATTCAATTTATATATTTACCTGTTTTTTATCAGTGGTAACAAGATAATATAGTTATTTTTATAGAATCAACAAAATTAAAGGTACTTCATAGGAAGAAAATTTAAAATATTGGCATTTAAGCCCTGTCAGACCATTTTTATCCGAATGAAACCTAAATGATATTAAATCGTCGGAACAGTTTTTGAGAAAATCGAACAAAGGTGCAAAATGCATGGTATAAAGTGGCTCTTCTGGTTAGCTCATTTTGATGAAAAAAGTTTTGTCACGTCTCGGGCGTATAGTTGTCTTAAATATGAAATTTCAGTTTCATAGGACTTATCGTTTCCGCCCGAGAGTTACCACACACACACACACCACACACACACACACACAGACCTTTTTGCGGGACTTGGTTATTTGGACTCAGGGGACCCTAAAACGTATATTTCCGTTGAAATCTGGAATTCGAAAATTTTCACGATCGCAATACTTTCCCTTACTATATATAGTAAGTAAAAGTAAAAAGACTGGCTTCCGATTATTTCTACCTACGCAAATTAGATCTGTATTCCAAAGAAACGTTTATTTTAGTTTTTCTCAAAACAAGTATTGTCTATTGAGCCCTTTTTTTGTTCGGAGAGCACTTTAATTATATGCCTAATGCACTCGACCCTTTGAAACAAGGCCTGAATATCCTATATTTCGCTCTTCCAAGCGTGGAAAGAAGAGCCTCCTAAACTGGAGTTTATTCAGGACATTGGTTATCTTCCTAGGATAGCGAGCAATGTGATCAATTATCTCATGAACATAATTTTTCTTTTTTAGATGTTAGCACGACATAAAAGAAACTATTTCTATTTCAGGCTAAATTGGCAACAAATGCGATATTTAAGGTTTCTATACATGATTTAATTAGTGAAAAAGCAAAGGGGGTAAGAGATTATTGGAAGGGTTCCGGATTGTATGCGGGAGGAATTCAATGGTCTGTTAGGGTCCAAACGTTCAATACCGTGCGTCCGAATAGGACTATTAATTGTATTGTCATTTTATTGTAATTAAGTGTATGTGTTCGACATTTGTTAATAATGTATTACTACGAAACCTTTAAACTTAAAATTAAAAACACACATTTAAAATAAGTGTTATTTTAATTATGTGCCGACGTTTCGGCCTACAGTGTGGGCCTTCATCAGGGCTAAAAGAAACAAGATAACAACCAATGTAATTATAGACTTAATAATGCGTTAGGTATATAATAATAATATGACAGTAATAAATTATGGGAACATTCTTACTGATTTCTTATTGATAAGGATCTTTTTTCATCGCCCATTTCTTTCTCCCCCTTTCCATACTCATATCTTTCTCCGTTACATATCCTGACATATAATTATTAGTTTAATATTACATTATTTTAAAATTTAAATTATTTTTTATTCATACTGTTTCTCTTTTGTAATGACTATATTCTTTTTTTATATTACCTATACTCTTAACTATATCAACTCAAATACCGTCATATATCAACTCAAAATTGTTAATATTTAAAATTTTAATTGTTCACATATTTTTCCTTTATCATTTTTTTCATTTACTTAGTCTCTCTTTATATATTCTCATTACAATATTATCATCTCAATTATGTTTACTTCCATACTTTATAACTATCATCTTAATTTTGTTTATTTCCATACTTTATAACTGTCACCTTATTTCCATACTTTATAATTGTCATCTTATTATCATTTTACATTTAATATTATTTATGTTCCCATAATTTATTACTGTCATATTATTATTATATACCTAACGCATTATTAAGTCTATAATTACATTGGTTGTTATCTTGTTTCTTTTAGCCCTGATGAAGGCCCACACTGTAGGCCGAAACGTCGGCACATAATTAAAATAACACTTATTTTAAATGTGTGTTTTTAATTTATGACCGCACCCCCAACCATCTTCCTCATCTAATTTCTCAACGGTCAACAAAACTCCATCATTATTAAACTTAAAAAAGTCATTTTTTTTTTTTCACCTCAAATTCTTGGCCGCTCATAGGCAAATCCCTATCCAGCACCGTTGTAAGTCAGAACCTAAGCATTGCATTATTAGTAATTCCTCCCTCCCCCCCCCCCTTCCCTCCCCTAAGGGTTTGCAAGACTAAGACAAATTTGGTATAAAGTAGAACTAATCAATCCATCCTGGTGGGACATCTTGGACGCGGTCAATTCCTTTTGTGCCCTGATCACTAGCTGGCCTTCCACAGGCCCACAGCCACCGCCTCCATTGTCGTCCTCCTATTATTGCACTTGCATGTCGAATCTGTCCCACCACCTCTCACTCATTATTCCCTCTATAGGTGGATAAATTTCGTGTTCCTTTTTCTCCAGTGCATCCGTTGTGTAGTGTACTGCAATTTTCATTGTCAATCTTAGTCTCAGTACCAAAATACGACGGTGTGAAATAGATACAAATTAATTTATCAATAGGAGTATTGCAATAATACTTAAGCACTTCTTAAAACTAAGCACTTATCAAGGTCTAATTAGCATTGAAACAATTATGAGATGATGTCAAGGCCTACTCAAGAACAAGTGTGGCGCCGTTCTAGAAACATGATAATTAAGAATGCTTGTGTAATAAATTCATACATGTGTTCTCCTGAGTATGAACATGGACACATGCACATAGGCGCTTAAACATACATCTTTACATGTCATATTTTGAAAATAATTATGGAACCTCAAATCTTCAATTACAGAACAAGGATGTTAGACAGTTTTAATTAGTAAAATTACGATATGTGATATTAATTATCAAATTTTGGCCCGTACCAGGTATCATTCCTTCCATGACAAACTCTATTCCCACTCTAATCCACTATTTTCAATCCTAGCTTCCTCTTCAATTCCTGATAATCCACCGAGGCGTCTGAAGAGAAGATGGCCTGGAGACCTTCTTGTTTAGATTGACTACTAGAGTGCTGCCAATGGGCAGTTTCTCTTCATGTATTTCATGTAAACTATCTTTTACCAGCGCATTAAGTTGATGTATGATAATATACAGTTGTAAATTTCAATTAAAAAAAAATGTTTTGGTTGGTCCACTGGTGGTCCTACACCAAAGGAGTAGGACCTTTGGAAAAAGTCATATAACACAAATAGTAACAGCTAGTTGCTTATTAGAAAACAACCGAAGAGAGAGTATAGCTATGAATATTATTATGAAATTGAGAATAACAAAAAAAATATACATATATATATATATATGGTTTCTCTAAAGTTTATGATTTGATTCAACCTGAAACATACTTTTGTAAAGTTTACTAAAATAAATAAACATAAATTACAACCTCAGATTTACAAATAATCACACATGATGCAGGGCGTAGTTTTGTAGACAACGCCTTTTTTCACCAATGCTGACTAAGGTTTGTTTATTCCAAAGCCGTACAAACAAAGGAAAATCTTTTTTTTTTTTTTTTTTTTAATTCGCTGAGAAATGCAAAAAAAATTTGACCTCAGAAAGAAATAAACTATAAAAAAAAAAAATCCATTATTTCTCGAAACGTATATTTCTAAATAGTGAAACCCATGTCTCCCCGCAACATTTTGCGGCTACGGGGCTGTTTCACTTATTGATAGCACAGCCACAAGATGCCTATCTAAATATTTATCTTATGAATTAAAAAAAGTAAAAATAAATCGTTTATTTCAGCAAATGAATGGGTAGTAATGTTGAACAAAAATATTTCTTAGAGACTTATTTTATTTATTTTTTTTTACTTACCTTTATAAGTTTTAGAATACTTTGAGACCGAAAAAGTGATTTAAATAAACAAAAAAAAAAAACTCTGTTGTTGCCGTACCTCTATTTCTATACACCCCTAACGAACTGAACCGGTTTTCAATGAGGGGGTATAGGAATAACCTCAGCCTCATTAATTAGCCATCATCAGGGAGGAAAATGACTATCTTATTTATTTATTTAAAATAAATAAATTAAAAATAAGTTTAATCGAGGATTGACCAAAATAATCATTTTATTATTTTTTTCAAGAAATTGTTTATTGTATGGAAACTTACTAGATTAAAATAATTTATTTACTATATCATAACTATATTTAAAAACAATTTAATATAAATTTTTATTGGTTGTAAATAGTAGAAAAGAAAATATCAGCAAAAGAACAATTATCGATGACAAATATGAACAACAAATTTAGAATAACTTGATTTGAGAGATTATTTTATTATTTCATATTAGTAGCTTATACCACATAATAAGAGCATAGATAGTTGACAAAATAAAGAATAAGTTAATAACAATCTAAGCATTTTGTATGAGGTATTATACGTAAAAGTGACATATTGTTGATTGTGCTGTAAACAAAAAAACTTGTTTACAGTGCAAATCTGAAGATGCGATTTCCGGTTCTACACCATGGTCTATTAATAGGCAGCAATGCATAAAGCGACAATAAAACAAATTTAATTTGCTCTCATAAATTAAAAAAAAAATTGATAATGTGTCTATGTAATTTAATAAATATATATTACATTATAATAATAAAGATATGACAGATTTCTGTAACAAACATAGAATACATTACTATAATACGATAAATATATAATATATTACTGTAATACAATAAATATATAATATATTACTGTGATACAATAGATATATAATATATTACTGTAATAAAATAAATATATACTATATTACTATAATATAATAAATCCATAATATATTACTATAATACAATAGATATATAATATATTACTATACTACAATAAATATACAATATATTACTATACTAGAATGAATACATAATATGGTATATTATAATAATAAATATATAATATGAATAAAGAAACAACTTGTGGGACAAGGTCCCTTAGGAATACCATAAATGTACAAGCAAATAAAAATTATAACTGACCGCGAACAAAAAAAGGAAAAAAAGAAATTAAAATAAATATATACAATTATCTTTAATTGACCAAAAGAGAGAGGGAGAGAGAGCAAAGGGAGGCAATAATATCTTGATGTAATATGAAATTAACAGAAACAAACACTAGAATAACAAAAATATGTAGGAAAATGAATAATAAATTGGTTAAAGAAATTTCTTGGTAGAAGTTTCAGGTGGAATGAAAGCTGTATGTTCATATATTTTAATTACTCTATTATGGGTATTACGTAAAACTTTAAGTCGCTCTCCTGTAAAATGAAAGACTTTGACTTAACCACGTATTCACTACCGCCACAGTTATTACAGTATCTCTTCAATCTTAATAGGTATTTATTATTTGTAGTAGTATTTTAAATTAATTATAATATAGCAGTGTTTTTTTTTTTTTAATGGATTGGGACCTTTTCATTCCCTATCGATCTCCACTTATTCATTTATTTATATTTTTATTTCATTTATATTTTTATTTCAGCTAAAAAGATCTCAGTAAGCGTTATATAAATAGACCTGTATACTTAAGAAAATAAATAAATATTGCTTATCATGCGAACGTATTCAGAAAAAAAAAAAAAATGTAAGTTACACCAATTAAAAAAAATATATAAAAAAAATGGAATAACAAATAGTGACAGCTGACGCGTAATTTTCACATTTTGCAGATTTTTGTAATATCAATAGATACATATTTAACATGTAATAAATTTAAGAATTAATTCCGAAGGTTAAAAAACATGTTATAAAGAATAGAGACATATTAAGGGATTCTCAGGCTGTTTAGTGCAATCCGTATAATGAATGGTCGTCCCAAGTTTGCATAAGAGGGTAGGGAAATTATCGGAACCATTATTTTTCGGATGTACACGGAAATCGAGGCCATGAGAAGTTAGTAGCAAGGACTAATAAACATTAACGTGGCTGGGATCCAGTGACCTCAGTTGATACATTACGCTGTAGCAAGGTCATTTCTCGAAAAGGTCAAGAGGTAAATAAATACCACTAACTCTATACGACAATTGTCACCACCACAATCATCTTTTCTAAAATAGCATGCTACATTTATACTTCTATGTCATAACATGGTTAAAAATAGATTCTGTCTTTCTTTTGAGATAAAAACTACGATAGAAACTATGAACATGAGTAGATTTGTAGAATTTAATTTAACAAAAAAAAAAGTATGTATAAGTATTCATTTAACTACCATTCCATATCTAGGAAAAAGTAATTAAATCGTCTATAAAATATTTCTTAAGGAGTAAAAAAGAGCAGCAGTGGAGACAAAATAAAATATCAGTTGTATTATAACCCTATGGTAATATTTTGATTTTATTTATTTATTGTTTTTTGCATGTTTTCGTCAAAATCTTCTTCAACAATTTGATTACATTAACTTGAAGATGACATATTTTAATTGCAGTTTTTCATCATTCTTTTCACTCCTTCTTGTTAGTTTAAAAGTTTCACATGTAAAATGCCATCATCCAATGCATATTACATTACATCGAGGGTACAGAAAAAAAAATAATGACTCAAATTCAACAAAAAAGGAAATGTTAATCAATTGATAATTTTTTCACGAAAATAAAGATTTTTCAAAAGCGAACAGTTCTAACATTCCTGCCGTTTGTCTCAAATCACTGAGATGGGTTTTCATACACTTGAATTATCATCATTCTACAATTCTGTTCTGTATTTACAGAAGAAATTAAATATTAAATTGTTAGAATTCTAACCCAACCCAGGACTTTTTTTCTCTCTAAAACTGTAGAGAAAGAACAACTGGAGGTTCTTTAAATTTCCAAAAATTACAATGAGATTTTTAAATTTCATTCTGAAACGCACTGATGTATCAAAATATTTTTTTTTTCTAATTACTAAAAATCTTAAATGTTAAGTAATAATAGAAATATGCACTCATATTAGTAGATGTACTCGACAAGATAATTATGTATGGCATTGCAGTTCCCTGCTGCTCAAAAAATATAATAATTACAGATTTTGAGGGGCTTACAAAAAGAAACATGTATGGATGGCGTAAAAAAAAAAAAAAAAAAAAAAGATGTAGGTTGAAGACGTGGAAACTATAAATTTAACGAAAAATACTTCAATTAAAACCGGTAAAGAAAGATGGCTTAATTAAATACGAATAAGACGAAATAGATGATTAATTATAGAAACCGTGATAGCTTAGGTGATATTGATATATCAGGATGTACTTTCGAACATATGGATTAATTTAGGTATTTAGGTTCTATGATAATTGGATGGACGGAATTCAGGAGGAAATAAGGGCACGGTTATAAGCGGGAAACGCGACTTATTATTATATTCGGTCCTGAAATTTCTATATAACAGTTAGCAACTTATATCAAGACACTTAAAGATTGCAATTTACGAAACTAATATACTACTGTAGGTTCTATACGGGTGTGAAACGTGATTGCTTACTTTGAAGGATGAACAACGCCTCATGGTTTTCGAGGCTACTTACAATTTTTAAGGCTACACAACGCGGAATCACAGAGCTTGTACCACTCTAGTATAAATGAAATCATCAATGCGCAAATAGACATGCTTAGTGAAGAACGAATTCCTAAAAGTTAATATGTGTTGTTGAACTGCTAAGATATTCTTCCCTTTAATGCCCGTTCACCCAAGACGTAGGTGGGAGGATTGTAAGTCGGATCTTGGAGATTTTGTCTTAGACTGCATTCATTCCATTAGCTACTCCAGGCAAAAGGCGGTGTAGGAATCGAACCTTTGAGTTATATGCCTATTACTAGAGAGAGATGCTTTATTTTATCAAAAGTATAACAAAACAAAACAATGGTGCCCAACTGTACTAGGTTGCTATCACACACAGTTGCTTATCGACCTAATGACATGTGATATTGAAATTAAATATCAATTAACCTATTCATCATAGCTTTTTACGGTATATGTTATAGTATGTAATACAGTTTACAATTTAAAGCAAAATCCATGCAAAAACAAATTGAAAATACACACATCAACAGTATCAAATACAGCAATAACAAAGAAAAGAGAACATGCATTTTAGCATTCTTCACTGAACATTCTACCACGAGATATCCTTGGCATAATATATATATTTTTTATCTTCCTCGCTTGCAACCGAGTTATCTCTATTGTTAGATTATTTAATCTAAAATAAACGTTTATACCAAAACTTTAGTCTATATTCTATAACTTTTAAATATATTTAAAACTGATATAGAAAGTGTCTGTTTCGCGCACCGGATGTTTTTTTACTTATAATTAATAAGAGCCCCAATTCATAGTTTGAAAAAAAGTAATGAGTAAAGTGAATTCCAATTTCATGAGAAGTTAACTGAGAAGGAATGCCAATTAGTAAAAACAAGGCATTGTTTTCATTCACAAGTATAAACCGTACGCTCTTAGCATGAGAATAAGATCAGTTTTGAATGCAAGGGTATTGTTATTTTCAGATTCGGTAATTAATAAACAATATAATATTTTCAACATCAGCCGATTTTAACGATTCACAAATAAAGAACCCTATTAAACTTTGTTTGGAATTGAACATGTTGAGTAAGGATTTTTTTAAAAATAACATTGTGCTCAGTCAATGAAATACACATCAACATTTTTCAAAAAGAAAAAATTCCTATGATTCTGTAATTATGCTTTTTTTTTTTTTAATTGTAAATGTAACAACATTTTATTACAAATTAGAATAATTAATTTTTTTTTAAAGATTAAATAATAATCATAGGAAGGGTAACTTTAAGTAATAATTAATATTTTTTTAAAGATTAAATAATAATCAGAGGAAAGGTAACTCTAAGTAAATATGATTTAAGATGAGTAATGGAACCTTATCTACTCTATCAACTGACTCTTTAGTTGGTTAGATAAAACTTAAGTCATATCGCAGCTTTGTCATAAAGACGATTAGAAAGTTTTGATAAACAAAACGCTTATGTTGATAATGATTACTAAATATTTCTAGGGTTTCAGCCAGGTTAATATTTTTTCAACTTATTTTTTACAAAAAAAAAATATATATCAAAGCGGAATAATTATAGTTATAACTAGAGCTAGAAAAAAAATTAGTATTTTTTAAATTATTCCTTAATTTATTTAAAAATAATTAATCAACGTTTCGGAGGTTTTCACCATCTTCAAAATTTTCTAAAATACATTGGGAATAAATTACTAAAAAACACTGACAATCACTCTTTTATATAAATAATTATAATTTGGTTTCGTAAAATTATAAATGAGCTCTTGACAAACGCAATTAATGTAATAAATAAAGCATAATAAAATTTAAACAAAAAAATATAACAGATTTTTAATGAAATACCAACAGGCAACAATAACTGAAGTTATATTTAAAAATAGATCAACACTTCAAAAATGCAATACATACCTCATATCACAAATGAGATAAAAAAAAAAAATTAATGACTTTACAGACTGATATTCTGAAAATAGAAAAAAAATACAATAAAAACGTAAAGGATATGATTAATTTTAGAACTGATTTATAAAAAAAAATATATATACCATTAACTTTTTTTTTTTTTTTTAATATAATTCATTGATAAGTTTTTCTTATATAAATCTTATCGCAGTCACAACATTTTATTTTATGTATCAAATTTAATTTCTGCTGAGCACTAGAGGATTTTCGTCTTTGGTTATTAATTCCTGAGTTCATTTCGGTTGTGTAAGCCTAATTTAATATTTGGTATGGTAAAGGTCACTGATATTTTTTTATTTCATTTCTGAAATGACGTATGACGTAATTACAGTATTTATTCATTTCCAACTGTAACCTCTGTATCACTTAAGTTATTGTTGCATGTTTTTATTTTATTGATTTAATTTTTGTGAAAATCTGGTATATTTTTTTGTTTAAGTTATATTTATTATATGAATTATATTTGTCATGGTTTTTGTTATATTAAGAGAAATTATTACAATCGCTAAAATTTTTAACTTTACTAAACCAAATTTTATTTTTATGTAGTCAATAAAATAAACACCTTTGGCTGAAGCTCGCCCTGTCAGCTTCTATTACAATTATTATCGTTGTTTTTAATATCAAAATTTAATTTGACATTAAAACAAGAAATTTTAATTATGTATATTCAATAGTAATTGTAATTCTTTTCTAGTAATTTGTTTTCAATGATCTTAAAGATAGGGAAAGAACCCAGAAACGTTGATAAATAATTTTAAAATAAAGTTTGAAAGAATTTAAGATACATCTCTTTTCTAACCCTAAAAATATTGTCATGGAACACATGATTCACGTAAAATATTCAATATAAACAATAAATTTCCTACCATTAACAATGTCTAAGGCGCGAGGTACTCTAGAAACGCTGGACCTTCGTCCACTCAAAACCCACTCGGTTTCATACTGAAATAAACTCATTCACGTTTTCGAACGAGTAAACTTCGGCTAAAATTAGCGCTGGCTCGCATCCATCCATTGCAGGTGTTTGTTTTGGTTTTGCTCAATTTATTTAAATCACTGCAGCAGCTATTTCGGGAAACAAGTTGGAACTTATACTACGCAAAAATCAATTTAAATAAAAAATACGAACTAATTTTTTACAAAAATGCAACAAAATTAGCTTTATCCCTATCAATGTTTGCGCAATATATATTCCGAATCGTCTTTCTGCGTGTCATATTGAAAATGTGCATTTTCTTTATTACTGTTCAAAACAGCTGAGATGCCTTATGTTGAAGTATATACTAACTTCAAGAAGAAATCGGTACAATCCATTCTTTTTTAGACTTTAAAACTACCAAGAGGTTAGGCGATAAATCGGCTCCGACAGTCAAAAGTTTTAAAAATACCGATCAATAAATCGATAGATGATCAAAAATAAACAGACACGTTAGCTTCTCTGGCCACATTGCTCAACGGTATTCATATTCTTCTTTCTTGAAGCGGTGTGAAACCTCTGTAATTACATGGAAACTTTACATAGAGGCGTGTGTAACCTTGAATGTTTCTGACGTCGGACTTGCCCACAACTGTGTGTAGTTCTACCCATTGGTCTCAGAACATCAAAACTATAATACGCTGAGGTTCATGAAACCAGTTTCAATACTGAAATGCATGACGCGGGTCATAAATTGTCATTAGAACGTCGGCATTATTAAAAGTTGTTTACTAGGCAGACTCCTAATTATTTCTTCCTATTTTAAGAAATAAAAGTGATTTGTTTGTTTATTTGTTTATTTAACGTCCCTTTATGCTGCTGTGGCTAATCGGAATAAATTATTTTATGTCCAAAGCCGACGGTTGGGGATAAAAAATCCGTGGTTATGCCGTCCTAAGAACGTAAAATGGTGGTCCCAAGACTTCGCGAGCCTGTCAGGTCCTCGTTAAAGACCTCTTTCCTAATTAAACCTTCTTCTGTTGGGCACTACAACTCGTGGTGAGTCAGGGCCTCCTGTAACATCGACCGCGTCATCTCGGTGTATTGCTCCTGCTTTCTAATTCCGTGCCCTTAACATTAGCAACGCGTCCTCTGCCACTCCATCGGCCCGAACAGTCTTGGCCTGCCGATTCTTTTCTTAGAATATATCTTTTTTTCAAGGACATTCTTCGGGATCTTGTCCTCCTCCATTCTAGCGACATTACCCCCTCATCGAAGTCTTCCAATCTTAATAAAGCTTCCGACATTTATATTCTGGTACAGGCCAGCTATTTTAGCATTTGTTCTCTATCTCCAGACATTATTGGTGAAGATTGGCCCGATAATTCTTCTTAGGACCCGCCTCTTGAATCTTAGGAGTAGAGTAGAAGTTCCTGTGCTCGTCAAATTGTCCAGCATTCAGAAGTTCAGAACAGGTCTTAGGAGTAGAGTAGAAGTTTCTGTGCTCGTCAAATTGTCCAGCATTCAGAAGCATAGTTCAGAACAGGTCTTAGGAGTAGAGTAGAAGTTTCTGTGCTCGTCAAATTGTCCAGCATTCAGAAGCATAGTTCAGAACAGGTCTTAGGAGTAGAGTAGAAGTTTCTGTGCTCGTCAAATTGTCCAGCATTCAGAAGCATAGTTCAGAACAGGTCTTAGGAGTAGAGTAGAAGTTTCTGTGCTCGTCAAATTGTCCAGCATTCAGAAGCATAGTTCAGAACAGGTCTTAGGAGTAGAGTAGAAGTTTCTGTGCTCGTCAAATTGTCCAGCATTCAGAAGCATAGTTCAGAACAGGTCTTAGGAGTAGAGTAGAAGTTTCTGTGCTCGTCAAATTGTCCAGCATTCAGAAGCATAGTTCAGAACAGGTCTTAGGAGTAGAGTAGAAGTTTCTGTGCTCGTCAAATTGTCCAGCATTCAGAAGCATAGTTCAGAACAGGTCTTAGGAGTAGAGTAGAAGTTTCTGTGCTCGTCAAATTGTCCAGCATTCAGAAGCATAGTTCAGAACAGGTCTTAGGAGTAGAGTAGAAGTTTCTGTGCTCGTCAAATTGTCCAGCATTCAGAAGCATAGTTCAGAACAGGTCTTAGGAGTAGAGTAGAAGTTTCTGTGCTCGTCAAATTGTCCAGCATTCAGAAGCATAGTTCAGAACAGGTCTTAGGAGTAGAGTAGAAGTTTCTGTGCTCGTCAAATTGTCCAGAAAAAAAAAAAAAAAAAAAAAAAAAAAAAAAAAAAAAAAAAAAAAAAAAAAATTTTTTTTTTTTTTTTTTTTTTTTTTTTTTTTTTTTTTTTTTTTTTAGAGTAGAAGTTTCTGTGCTCGTCAAATTGTCCAGCATTCAGAAGCATAGTTCAGAACAGGTCTTAGGAGTAGAGTAGAAGTTTCTGTGCTCGTCAAATTGTCCAGCATTCAGAAGCATAGTTCAGAACAGGTCTTAGGAGTAGAGTAGAAGTTTCTGTGCTCGTCAAATTGTCCAGCATTCAGAAGCATAGTTCAGAACAGGTCTTAGGAGTAGAGTAGAAGTTTCTGTGCTCGTCAAATTGTCCAGCATTCAGAAGCATAGTTCAGAACAGGTCTTAGGAGTAGAGTAGAAGTTTCTGTGCTCGTCAAATTGTCCAGCATTCAGAAGCATAGTTCAGAACAGGTCTTAGGAGTAGAGTAGAAGTTTCTGTGCTCGTCAAATTGTCCAGCATTCAGAAGCATAGTTCAGAACAGGTCTTAGGAGTAGAGTAGAAGTTTCTGTGCTCGTCAAATTGTCCAGCATTCAGAAGTTTCAGAACAGGTCTTAGGAGTAGAGTAGAAGTTTCTGTGCTCGTCAAATTGTCCAGCATTCAGAAGCATAGTTCAGAACAGGTCTTAGGAGTAGAGTAGAAGTTTCTGTGCTCGTCAAATTGTCCAGCATTCAGAAGCATAGTTCAGAACAGGTCTTAGGAGTAGAGTAGAAGTTCTGGCTGTCAATTGTCCACATTCAGAAGCATTCAGAACAGTCTTAGAGTGAGTAAAGTTCTGTGCTCGTCAATTGTCCGCATTCAAGCATAGTTCAGAACAGGTCTTAGGAGTAGAGTAGAAGTTCTGTGCTCGTCAAATTGTCCAGCATTCAGAGCATTCAGAACAGGTCTTAGAGTAGGTAGAAGTTTCGTGCTCGTCAATTGTCCACATTCAGAAGATAGTCAGACAGTCTTAGGGTAGATAGAAGTTCTGGCTCGTCAATTGTCCGCATTCAGAAGATTCAGAACAGTCTTAGGAGTAGAGTAGAAGTTTGTGCTCGTCAAATTGTCAGCATTCAGACAGTTCAGAACAGGTCTTAGAGTAGAGTAGAAGTTTCGGCTCGTCAAATGTCCAGCTTCAAGCAAGTTCAGAACAGGTCTTAGGAGTGAGTAGAAGTTTCTGTGCTCGTCAAATTGTCCAGCATTCAAAGTTTCAGAACAGGTCTTGGAGTAGAGTAGAAGTTTCTGTGCTCGTCAAATTGTCCGCTTCAGAAGCTGTCAGAAAGGTCTTAGGATAGAGTAGAAGTTCTGTGCTCGTCAAATTGTCAGCTTCAGAAGCATAGTTCAGAACAGGTTTAGGAGTAGAGTGAAGTTCTGTGCTCGTCAAATTGTCCAGATTCAGAAGTAGTCAGAACAGGTCTTAGGAGTAGAGTAGAAGTTTCTGTGCTGTCAAATTGTCCAGCATTCAGAGCATATTCAGAACAGGTCTTAGGGTAAGTAGAAGTTTCTGTGCTCGTCAATTGTCCGCTTCAAAGCAGTTCAGACAGGTCTTAGGAGTAAGTAGAGTTTCTGTGCTCGTCAAATTGTCCAGCTTCAGAAAGTTCAGAACAGTCTTAGGAGTAGAGTAGAAGTTCTGTGCTCGTCAAATTGTCAGCATTCAGAATTCAGAACAGGTCTTAGAGTAGAGTAGAATTCTGTGCTCGTCAATTGTCGCATTCAGAAGCATAGTTCAGAACAGGTCTTAGGAGTAGAGTAGAAGTTTCTGTGCTCGTCAAATTGTCAGCATCAGAAGATATTCAGAACAGGTCTTAGGATAAGTAGAAGTTTCTGTCTCGTCAAATTGTCCAGATTCAGAAGCATAGTCAGAACAGTCTTAGGAGTAGAGTAGAGTTTCTGTGCTCGTCAAATGTCCAGCATTCAGAAGCATAGTTCAGAACAGGTCTTAGGAGTAGAGTAGAAGTTTCTGTGCTCGTCAATGTCAGCATTCGAAAGTTCAGAACAGGTCTTAGGAGTAGAGTAAAGTTCTGTGCTCGTCAAATTGTCAGCATTCAGAAGTTCGAACAGTCTTAGGGTAGAGTAGAATTTCTGTGCCGTCAAATTGTCCAGCATTCAGAAGCTAGTTAAACAGGTTTAGGAGTAGAGTAGAATTCGTGCTCGTCAAATTGTCCAGCATTCAGAAGCATAGTTCAGAACAGGTCTTAGGAGTAGAGTAGAAGTTTCTGTGCTCGTCAAATTGTCCAGCATTCAGAAGCATAGTTCAGAACAGTCTTAGGAGTAGAGTAGAAGTTTCTGTGCTCGTCAAATTGTCCAGCATTCAGAAGCATAGTTCAGAACAGGTCTTAGGAGTAGAGTAGAAGTTTCTGTGCTCGTCAATTGTCCAGCATTCAGAAGCATAGTTCAGAACAGGTCTTAGGAGTAGAGTAGAGTTTCTGTGCTCGTCAAATTGTCCAGCATTCAGAAGCATAGTTCAGAACAGGTCTTAGGAGTAAGTAGAAGTTTCTGTGCTCGTCAAATTGTCCAGCATTCAGAAGCATAGTTCAGAACAGGTCTTAGGAGTAGAGTAGAAGTTTCTGTGCTCGTCAAATTGTCCAGCATTCAGAGCATAGTTCAGAACAGTCTTAGGAGTAGAGTAGAAGTTTCTGTGCTCGTCAAATTGTCAGCATTCAGAAGTTCAGAACAGGTCTTAGGAGTAGAGTAGAAGTTTCTGTGCTCGTCAAATTGTCCAGCATTCAGAAGATGTTCAGACAGGTCTTAGGATAGAGTAGAAGTTTCTGTGCTCGTCAAATTGTCCAGCATTCAGAAGCATAGTTCAGAACAGGTCTTAGGAGTAGAGTAGAAGTTTCTGTGCTCGTCAAATTGTCCAGCATTCAGAAGCATAGTTCAGAACAGGTCTTAGGAGTAGAGTAGAAGTTTCTGTGCTCGTCAAATTGTCCAGCATTCAGAAGCATAGTTCAGAACAGGTCTTAGGAGTAGAGTAGAAGTTTCTGTGCTCGTCAAATTGTCCAGCATTCAGAAGCATAGTTCAGAACAGGTCTTAGGAGTAGAGTAGAAGTTTCTGTGCTCGTCAAATTGTCCAGCATTCAGAAGCATAGTTCAGAACAGGTCTTAGGAGTAGAGTAGAAGTTTCTGTGCTCGTCAAATTGTCCACATTCAGAAGTATTCGAACAGGTCTTAGGAGTAGAGTAGAAGTTCCTGTGCTCGTCAAATTGTCCAGCATTCAGAAGCATAGTTCAGAACAGGTCTTAGGAGTAGAGTAGAAGTTTCTGTGCTCGTCAAATTGTCCAGCATTCAGAAGCATAGTTCAGAACAGGTCTTAGGAGTAGAGTAGAAGTTTCTGTGCTCGTCAAATTGTCCAGCATTCAGAAGCATAGTTCAGAACAGGTCTTAGGAGTAGAGTAGAAGTTTCTGTGCTCGTCAAATTGTCCAGCATTCAGAAGCATAGTTCAGAACAGGTCTTAGGAGTAGAGTAGAAGTTTCTGTGCTCGTCAAATTGTCCAGCATTCAGAAGCATAGTTCAGAACAGGTCTTAGGAGTAGAGTAGAAGTTTCTGTGCTCGTCAAATTGTCCAGCATTCAGAAGCATAGTTCAGAACGGGTCTTAGGAGTAGAGTAGAAGTTTCTGTGCTCGTCAAATTGTCCAGCATTCAGAAGATAGTCAGAACAGGTCTTAGGAGTAGAGTAGAAGTTTCTGTGCTCGTCAAATTGTCCAGCATTCAGAAGCATAGTTCAGAACAGGTCTTAGGAGTAGAGTAGAAGTTTCTGTGCTCGTCAAATTGTCCAGCATTCAGACATAGTTCAGAACAGGTCTTAGAGTAGAGTAGAAGTTTCTGTGCTCGTCAAATTGTCCAGCATTCAGAAGCATAGTTCAAACAGTTAGGATAGAGTAAAGTTTCTGTGCTCGTCAAATTGTCAGCATTCAGAAGCATAGTTCAACAGTCTTAGAGTAGAGTAGAAGTTTCGTGCTCGCAAATTGTCCAGCATTAGAAGCATAGTTAGAACAGTTAGGAGTAGAGTAGAAGTTTTGTGCTCGTCAAATGTCCAGCATTCAGAAGCATAGTTCAGACAGGTCTTAGAGTAGAGTAGAAGTTTCGTCTCGTCAAATTGTCCAGCATCAGAAGTTAGAAAGTTAGATAAGTAGAAGTTCTGTGCGTCAAATTGTCCAGCATTCAGAAGCATAGTTCAGAACAGGTTTAGGAGTAGAGTAGAGTTTCTGTGCTCGTCAAATTGTCCAGCATTCAGAAGCATAGTTCAGAAAGGTCTAGGAGTAGAGTAGAAGTTTCTGTGCTCGTCAAATTGTCCAGCATTCAGACATAGTTCAGAACAGGTCTTAGGAGTAGAGTAGAAGTTTCGTGCTCGTCAAATGTCCACATTCAGAAGCATAGTTCAGAACAGGTCTTAGGATAGAGTAGAAGTTTCTGTGCTCGTCAAATTGTCCAGCATTCAGAAGATAGTCAGAACAGGTCTTAGGAGTAGAGTAGAATTTCTGTGCTCGTCAAATTGTCCAGCATTCAGAAGCATAGTTCAGAACAGGTCTTAGGAGTAGAGTAGAAGTTTCTGTGCTCGTCAAATTGTCCAGCATTCAGAAGCATAGTTCAGAACAGGTCTTAGGAGTAGAGTAGAAGTTTCTGTGCTCGTCAAATTGTCCAGCATTCAGAAGCATAGTCAGAACAGGTCTTAGGAGTAGAGTAGAAGTTTCTGTGCTCGTCAAATTGTCCAGCATTCAGAAGCATGTTCAGAACAGGTCTTAGGAGTAGAGTAGAAGTTTCTGTGCTCGTCAAATTGCCAGCATTCAGAAGTAGTCAGAACAGTCTTAGGAGTAGAGTAGAAGTTTCTGTGCTCGTCAAATTGTCCAGCATTCAGAAGAGTAGAAGTTTTGTGCTCGTCAATTGTCCAGCATTCAGAAGTTCAGAACAGGTCTTAGGAGTAGAGTAGAAGTTCTGTGCCGTCAAATTGTCCAGCATTCAGAAGCATAGTTCAGAAGGTTTAGGAGTAGAGTAGAAGTTTCTGTGCTCGTCAAATTGTCCAGCATTCAGAGCATAGTTCAGAACAGGTCTTGGAGTAGAGTAGAAGTTTCTGTGCTCGTCAAATTGTCCAGCATTCAGAAGCATAGTTCGAAAGTTTAGATAGAGTAGAATTTCTGTGCCGCAAATTGTCCAGCATTAGAAGCATAGTTCAGAACAGGTCTTAGAGTAGAGTAGAAGTTTCTGTGCTCGTCAAATTGTCACATTCAGAAGCATAGTTCAGAACAGTCTTAGGAGTAGAGTAGAAGTTTCTGTGCTCGTCAAATTGTCCAGCATTCAGAAGATAGTTCAGAACAGGTCTTAGGAGTAGAGTAGAAGTTTCTGTGCTCGTCAAATTGTCCAGCATTCAGAAGCATAGTTCAGAACAGGTCTTAGGAGTGAGTAGAAGTTCTGTGCTCGTCAAATTGTCCAGCATTCAAGCTAGTTCAGAACAGGTTTAGGAGTAGAGTAGAAGTTCTGTGCTCGTCAAATTGTCCAGCATTCGAAGCATAGTTCAGAACAGTCTTAGGAGTAGATAGAAGTTCTTGCTCGTCAAATTGTCCAGCTCAGAAGTTCAGAAAGGTCTTAGGATAGAGTAAGTTTCTGTGCTCGTCAAATTGTCCAGCATTCAGAAGATAGTTCAGAACAGGTCTTAGGAGTAGAGTAGAAGTTTCTGTGGGTGGGTATTTGAAATAATACATACGTTCTTGAGGTAACATCTTTATGCCTCTGAATCATAATAAAGTTTTATAATATGATTAAGTTCAATAAATATATTAAGAATAGCCATGAATGTCTTAAATATATTTTTTTTTAAATAAAAAAAAGGAGAAAACTATAAGCAGGTGTACGCTTGGTTGGGTCCCTACAACCTCCTCCAAAGTAGATTGAGGCCTAAAGGAAGTATGGGAGTGATTCGACCCTTGTAATCAAGGACGTCAGTCACTAAGGGAGGAAAGAGGGTGTGTCACCTCTCCCTACTCTCTTTCAAATTACTTGAAAACCGAAAATGGGAGAAATTTTAAAACCTACTTCATACTGGAGAAAATTTAGTTGAAACTCAATAAAGTGTAGCGAAGATAAAATTGTGAACCTTTACCAATACAGCTCAAGAAATCTCATAGACACAATGGTGTGTTGGATTTTTTTTTTTACTTTCACTTACTATATATAGTAAGGGGAAGTATTGCGATCGTGAAAATTTTCGAATTCCAGTTTTCAACGAAAATACACGTTTTAGTTTATACACGTCCAAATAACCAAATCCCGCAAAAAGGTCTGTGTGTGTGTGTGTGTGTGTGTGTGTGTGTGTGTGTGTGTGGGGTAACTCTCGGGCGGAAACGGTAAGTCCTATGAAACTGAAATTTCATATTTAAGATAACTATGAGCCCGAGACGTGACAAAACTTTTTTCATCAAAATGAGCTTACCAGAAGAGGCACTTTATACCATGTATTTTGCACCTTTTTTTGATTTTCTCGAAAACGGTTCCGACGATTTTGATTAAACTCGCTATATCAATGTAAAATTTAATGGGCTTTAATATCATGTAGGTTTTATTTGGATAAAAATGGTCTGAAAAGGCTTAAATGCCGATATTTTAAAATTTCTTCTTCTAAAGTACCTTTAATTTTGTAGATTCAATAAAAATAACTATATTATCTTGTTAATGCTGATGAAAAACAGGTAAATATATAAATTGAATAAATTCGATACCCAACTAAAGAATAAAATAGAAAAAATATTTTTTTAATACAATTTTTCGTTTTTGAACTTGAGAGCAGTAATATACATGTATGATATACCGTTGGAAAGCTAAAGATTTTAGAAAAAATATTATCTCACACACAAGCTTTTAAAAGTTAATAGAGAGTGATGAAAAGAACATAAAACTAACTGATTATTTTCGATAATAATATAATCGATTTTTTAATAAAACACATGTTTCTATAGAAATTTCATTTAACTAATTCTTTAATGGTTTCACTCATTTTGATCTCTTACTGTATTTGAAAATTCTTTAATCGATTTTAAAAACGGAGGTGAAGTGAAAGTCGTGTGTTGCCCGCACCAGATTTCTTTTTTACATTCCTTGTCAGCTTCAGAAGTTGTACCAATGTCCCTGCCTGTAATCTATTCGCAATTATAATACCATAAACTCTCTTTGATCCAACTCCTGAAGTCCAACGGACCTGTTGGGACATTACTAATTGGTGGTAAGTCATTATTTTTTTAAATGTTTAAGTCTCCATTGTTTGATACATGATTTGTTTGTTCAGGGTGCTCCTATTCAACATTTTAACTTAATCCTCTCCATGAAATTTGCAGTGTATTAACTGACTCACATCGCTATCAAGATGTGAGATAGTTAATACTTAGTAATTTTTGCTTAGGTACTTCCAATACCTTGTTTTATTAATTGTTTATTCATCTTATTCAACTTCCTTAAGTAAGGATGAAAGGAAATACGTGGCTAATGCATGAGTGCGAAACACTTGGCTCGTATCTACATGTGACGGCTGTTTACTATGAGGCGGAGTCATTCACGTGGTCTATTTTCAGCTGACCGTAGTAGTAGATTCTCTCAGTTATTTTTATATCAGTTTTATTTTAGGACCGTGGACTCCTAAAGGGAGATCGCAGGTTCTTCTTGTCAAGTGTCCTTCAGGGTGGTTCTTGAATATCAATCTCACTGTTGTTTTTTTTGTTTTTTGTGAGTTCTAGCCGATTAAAAATTTTTGAAATTTCTTAAATTATTTTATAAAACACATAAATTTTTTTTTAATGAATTTATTTCTTCTTTACCAATGATAAATATACTCCTCATTTTTCTCTTACTTTGTTTGTTTTTAACGAAGTTGTTATTTTTTAAACAATCGATCAAAACAAATAGCTCCCTTTGGCAGTGGTTAAAGGTCGTTGCCACAACAATAAACTCTGTAATCCGAGAGCTATTGAACCTGACACCCGTCAAATTTCAGAATGTTCGCAGTATACCAGGACAATTGAGACGTTGATTTCCAAAAGGCACCTAAGGACATTTTTTTCGAAATTGTTATTTTGACATATTTCTATACTGATGATTTAGTTTTTCGAAATCCGTCATCAGATTTTATCTAAAAAACAAAACATAACTAAATATCACCTTGTTTAAACGCGAGATTTCGTGAGAAAAATGAATATCTTTTTCTTTTTTTCATACTGTTCCAGAACTACAGTACTACTAAGTATAGAGGAATGTAAAAGACATTTTCAGACAAAATTCGATGAGTGTTACCTTTCAAACAGGACAAAAAATGTATAGTAATCCACTTTCAACTGCTAAAAATCTTAATCTTCTTTCTTTTCTTTTAAGAATCAAGATCATATCATTTTATCATGTCTTTGACTCCTAAGAATCAGGGAAAATATCATCATTATTAATTTCGAATTTAGCTATTAAAAAAATAAAAAGGTTTGAGCTGAAAATCTAAGAATTTTTGGTGAATTATAACTATTCGACACCAAATCAATCCCCTAAGTACGTGTCGAAAAATCCCAGGAGGTAGATTTCCCATATTTACCCGGCTATAACCTTTATTCCATGATGAGTCGCTGAGAGATTTTAGCATTCCGGCATATTTTCTCGCACAATATTTTCTGTAGGTTTGTGTTCTATGTCAGGTACTTTGCTCGTGTATTAATATTATATCTATTATAATAAAAACAGCTTTAAAGGAAGATTGTAAATGATATACAAAAATAGTAGGTTTCTATTTCTTCCCCCAAAAAAGTTAAATCACAGTAAAACTTTAACGGGCCAACGTTTCGGGGATCTTCCCCTTCATCAAGACTCAATTTTAACATATCTGTTAATTTGTCCACAAAAATTCTTCTTATTTTCTTCATATGGTTGAAACCATCCTCCATAAATAAATTCATAATAAAAATAGGTTTAAAGAAAGATTGTAAATGATATAAATAAATAGTTGGTTTCTATTTCTTCACAAAAAAAATCAATACCCCAAGTACGAGACGTAAAATCCCCGGGGATAGATATCCTATATTTACCCGGAGATAACCTTTATTCCATGATCAGTTGTGGTGAGATTTTAGCATTCCCTATGGGCAGTAATATTTTCTGTAGGTTTGTGTTCTAGGTCAGGTACTTTGCTTGTTTCTTAATATTATACCTATTACAAAATTTAGCAAGCAGAATACGAGAGAACCTTCACTAGATGGCTCAGGAGCCAAAATGTTTGTATCGTTAGCATATAAGACATGGGGTTACCTGTAGCATGGTGGTTAGCATAACAACCTCCTATGCAAAATGTCCCGGTTTAAACCCGCAGGTGTCGCTAGGATTTTTCAATGGGAGTAAAAAATCCTTAGTTATGCCGTCTTTCGGAGGGGATGTTAAAAGGTGGTCCCGAGCCTGTGCGATGTCAGGTACTCGTTAAAGATCCCTATCATAATAAAACCTGGATAGGCAAAATTTAGGACTCCCACTGTAGCATCGTCCAATAAGCCATAGCAGCATAGAGAGACGTTAAATAAATAAATAAACAAACATATAAGACATAGAATAAGATTGTAAGCACCCGTTAAAATGACTTGTGCTTTATTATAACGCATAGCAGGTTTTCATTATTTTATTTTACTTGTATTACACTAAACTGTCACTTGAGACTTATTGAACTTGTTTTCAATTGCAGGGATGATAATACAAAATCAACTTGGATGAAGGTGAATCCTTTGGAGAATATTCACGGACATCGAACAGGGCATACTATGGGGACCAGTAACTTATCCAGCCTTTGAACCAAAATTGAAAAACCAATGAACTTCATTGATGATATGTTTGTACTCATGTTCCTCCAGATGCGTGAATACTTTCCCTTTTTCTTCGAGAAGAAGAAGCCAATAAGAGACCGGAGAAGAATGTGAAGGAAAGGAGCGCAGACAGTGGTATAAATATAGCAGAGATGTTGGCGTGGGTCGAGGGTGGCCCAGGTCAGGACAGTGAGTCACCGCTGAGTCAGGGGGCCTCTGTCTGCTAGGGGCGGACTGTCTAGGGGCGTATAAATAGTGAGTGTGAGCAGCTGGGGGTAGTTATCTACGTCATAGTCTGGGTCAGTAATCTGCCGATGGAGTAAATAGTCGTAAAAGGACTGCAGAACGGCGAGAGTAAGGGAAAGTAAGATGTTGGCAATAACGAATTATCATACACTCTCACTATGTTATAATAAATAACCAAAAATAATGTTATAAACCTGATTCCAAATAACCAAGTCCCGCAAAAACGTCTGTGTGTGTGTGTGTGCTATTTTTGTGATACGCACCAGCACTTGTTTTCTCACCGTGTAGCTCGGCATTAAGAGTAGCAAAAGGTACTGAAAAAAATAGTAGGCGCATCACACAACTTTCACTTACAATCCTGCTGAAATAATATGCATAAAAATTTATCACATTCAGTGGTAATATATAATAGATGTGTAGGTAACTAATTACACCGTAAATGCACCAAAAAAGACAAAGAAATATGTGATTAAAGACAAATTTTATAAATATATAAAATAAAAATATAATAAAATTGAAGTTAAGTAAAAAAAAATAAAAATAAAAGAGCTCATTCACAATTATGTACAATATTTACATTCTGCTCTCAGGAACTCCGTATCTAACTTCACTACTCACTTGTGGATTACAAAACAATACCGTTGGAGATCCCAACTTCTCTCTCCACACTTCAGTGGCATTATAAGTGGAAGGAGTATAGACACAGACTTTCAGAATTCTCTTTTTCAACCTGTTGAGGAGATTTTAGACTAGGGTTGAGCCGGGTAGTGCTTGTGCAAGAGGATTAGGAAGGGGAGTAAGCTCCTAGTGGAAGTTTGAGAATCTGGATTGGATAAGGTCTAGAATAAATGGGATATTGAGGTCATCTTGTTCGTAACATAATATGGAGCATTGACGATAGTTCGAAGCACTTCGGAATGGAAGGATTGAATAAGTTCTATGTTAGAAACTTCCGTTATAGTTCAAGGGAGATGGTGCAAAAGGTTCGAGGATAGTGGTGGTCTTGAGAATTAGTAGTTGACAGGTGATCTATATAGTAGTCAATATCCGGCGTCTCTGGTGGTCCGCACTAGTCAGTATTATAGGAGTGCGCCTACTACCGGTATTTATATCCATATCCATGTTATCTATTATTTAGAAAGGCAAAAACAAATTAACTGCGTTACGAGTTACACTTATTGGCAGAAATCCGAGGTTTGAATGAATAAACTTCATGAGTAACACAAATTATAAAATAAGCGTCAACAGGTCTCAATAGGCAATAATCAATAAAACGCGAAATAAATTCGAGTGCCGCCTCACAGGACAGACATTGAAAATCGGCGCAAACCTGAACGTATTAATCCTTGTGTGAGGGTTTCATTTATGTCTTATGTCTAAAAGGATGCTAAGATACCAGCAGTGCGACAGAACAGAGAATATGGAACAGTAATTGTAAACCATTAACATCGCCAGCTTAATATTTTCCATGTGTTTTCTAAAATCTTCAGTTTTGTAACAATATATTATTCACTTATAGTACGAAGATTACACCCACAATATTTTAACACGTTCACGCCTGGGCGAATATCAACGTTTTTTTTTCGCTTAACACAGGGCAACACAGTTTTAAGTTCGAACGTGTTTAATACGAGTTCATAACGGTTCTAGGCCTCGAATGCACTCCACCCCACGGAATAGTCATGTGGGACCCACGGGTGGGTCAGCCCTTTCCAAGACAATTCTAAAATTGTAGACCATCTACGATGTCAAATTTTATAACTATCTAAAAAAAATATGAAATAACAATGTGATATAAAATGGACATTTTTCTATCTAATATCAGAGGGATTGATTCTCCTTTTCCACAGGCTCCAGTACTAATAAGCTACTGCCTGTTTACCAGCAATTATTTTTTTTAATCTAGTTAACTTAGCCCAATATTTATTCTCCCATACTCCTTTTTATGAATAAATTTCAGGAGACTCTTGCTCTTATTTTTTATGTTATTTTTGCATAACCTTTTTTGTTTTATGAAGTTCTCTATTCCTCTCAGCACTATGAACTTTAAATTGTTTAGTTTTTATTTATATCGTTAAAGAGTAATCGGGCTATGGATTCGCTCTCTATTAGACCATATCTCCATCTGAACCAATAATAAAAATATAATAATTTCTTCCAATTTAATAATATTTTTTACAGAGCTTCGTACAATTTTTTTTAAAATCACCATTGCCTGGAAGTTGATCCTAAAGGCTAGAGATGTTGGAGATGTTTTTATCTATGTCTTTATTATATATTCGACTATACTTTAAATTTAAATTAATTAAAACACCATTAAAAAAATTAATTAAGCAGATAATTTAAATTTCGTTCGATGAAATCCAATATTTTCTAAGTGAGATCTCTGGCAGAAGAGATAACCAAAAAACATTCATTGAGATACGATATCAGATAATAGGGAATTTTCGCAAATGTAACAAAATGTCAATGAATGGTCTCGTTGGAGTATTTACGGTTAGAGCATTGGGGCTCTTGGAATCCTCATACAAGGCTGAAAGGACAAGAAACTGCACGACGTTTTCGACTCCTTCAACACTTACTAGACAAACGTTCTAATCTTCCACTTAACTACAACAGACTATCATAATCTACATGACTATCATAAGACCGATATGGACTTAAGAAGTAGAGCTTTGTGGCTCTATTGAACCATCAAATTCTTCCCGTATTCAATCCTTACAATCCCAAATCCTTCGAAAAATCCTCAATGCTCCTTACTTAGTAACGAATAAACTGATCTATAAACATCCTAATGTTCCATATTTTGCTGATTCCTTTCATGACAAACTCCGTTCCCACTCAAACCCACTAGGTAGTTTCAATCCTTTCTTGCTCGTCAATTCCCGATAATCCTCCTAGCCGTCTGAAAACATGCCCTAAGATCTTCTAGTTTAAGATATTTGTATAGTGCTGCCAATGGGAAGCTTCTCTACGTGCGTATCATGCTTTGTATATTTTTTCTTACATTTACTAATTTTATTCTATAATACAATAGTAAATTGAAATAAATATATTAAAAAAAAATTATAATGTTATCTGATACTTAGTTACATTAGGTGACAGTTATACAATAAAATAGTTAACTTTACGCCAAAAGTTCTGTCCCTGAGAAATAAAGTGTATAAAATGAAAACTAGAAAATAACAGTAAATACGCCATTATTAATGTATTTATTTATTTTTATGTTTTGTCTCTGATAAAATATACAGTAATGCCATATAACAAGTATTTACAGGGCAGTAATCCAGTTTTTACTAACACGCAACTGAAAGGACTGACCTTGAATAATAAATAGAGTGTAAGTTTTAGTAAATTTATTGTTAAACATAATTTAAATAAGTTAAATTATAATATTATGACAGTTATTTGATTATTTTATTACTAACGGCTAAAGTAATTAGCCTTTTGGCAGGTCGCTATCGATACACTTAGGAACGTTAATTGGTTACATGGCTAACATTCTGCTGGCGGGGTTCCACCCAGGCAGGTGCTTCTCTTCTCTAAATATTCCACTTTCCGGTCTTGCCAAACACCCATCTGCCAGTGCTCCGTTCAGCGGTAAAGGCTTGGCATATTCTACAAATACGTAGCTTCTTGAATACTTCTTCTATTGACACTGATAATGGCGGAGGTGCAGTTCACCGTAGAATTAATTTTAAAAAAAACACATAAACAAGCAGAGCTTTTTAATCATGTACTGACTATTGTGCCAAAGGTTCAAGCTATTATCAGGGGTTGACATTTTTTTTCTTAGCCCTGCTGATGGCCTTAGACCGAACCTTATCTATTTGTTTTTGTTTTTTTCATGGACAATTACCAACTCGAATTTGTTCCTCATAGTTCCAGAATACATCATAAACAGTATCATGAACTATTTTTTTATCATGAACCGTTTTTAAGATTTGTCTTAAGCACCTCGAAGTGGTCTCACGTGTGCCATCAAACACCTTCTGTTTCAGCATCTTCTCACTTCCCATAATGACGCTACCTGACAGTAATAACTGTACTGTTAGATGATGGTCAATATTTTTAGTTTTTTACAATTATAAAAGTAAGTTGAAATAACTGTACTTTAATTTTTATATTTATATTGTCACCAAACGTATTTATTTCTTATCACTATTACCCTTTTTGTTTATGTTAAATCTATTTTTATTTTATTTTTTTTGTTTTTCATCATTAATTTTGTATCTTGACCAGATGTAAATATTTTATTATGTCAACTTTCATGTTATTCTTTGAGGATTATAGTCCCAGAATATAGATTGTTTTCTTCTTCTTCTTCTACACGTTCCTTACCTTCCAAGTTCTATGCTATTTTTCCTCTTAATGTTTTCCTATGCAATTTTAGAGTCGATGAAAATGTGGTACCTGCGTAGTTAGTTTGTATCCATCATCAATTGTGCAAATTAAGAGTGGATCTGTCTTGAAGAAAGCCAGTCTGATTCCATTGTTTTATGCAAAGCGTCCATCATAGTATAGCAAAAAATTCACGTCTGCCAATATGAAACGGGTTACAAAATGGCGGCCATTCAAAGAGAGAATATCACTAGTTTTTAACATTAAACTTCTTATTTTTGTCATTTATTTGGTTGATATCATGGAAACGGCTGTTCCTAACACTATAATGGTTATAAACTACTTTACGAGGCATAAAATTAGCTTTAATTTAAGTGATATTAGAAATCCGTAGGTCTAATCCTCACTGAAATAATGACAATGGTTACATGGCACGGAATTTCTGTCCCTAAAAACGCGTCTGCCGCGTCTTCCCACCCACCTGTGAGTGGCAGACTAGCGTCGTATGATTCGTATTATCGCCAAGTATTATGAGGTTTAAAGAAAAATCTTGGTCGAATGAGTCAGAATTTCGTTTTTTTAGTCACCATTTTGCAATCCACCCGTTTGACTTGGCAGACGTGTATTTTTTGCTTCACCATGATAGATGCTTTGCATAAAACATACTAAAAATTGGTAGAATGGGTTGCATTTTTCGTTGCTGGCTCACGGATTATAAAGAACTCACCTTCAATCCACCAGGATGAAGCTTCGCGGTGGTTTTTTTCAGCGTTGAGCACAAACAGTTTCGGGAATTCAGGAGACAAGACCTTTCCATGTCCATGCTGAGCATCACACTCTTAGTTTTCACCTAACTCCTAATTTAGAGCATCCTAAGATGTCTCACCGTAACATTATAATATTCTATTTAATCGAAAAATAAGTTTTTAAGGGAACTTTTTAAATTAATTTCAAATAGAGAAGTGACTGAAACTATGCGATGTGCCCACCAGTCTCTTGCCCTACGAAAAACGAAATGATTATTATTATGTAAGTCAGTATTGCTGTTTTTTTAGCAACTACATAATGGGGAATAATATAACTAAAGAAATAAACAAGTAATCAATATCCACTCTCGAAGTAATCCTACGAGTTTGGCAAAGATTGAATTTTAAGATTAGATAATAATGATTTTCTTTAATACCTATGAAATGGCTTGGGTTGTGTAGCATATTAATAACATCATTTAAACATGGCTTTTTTACTCTTATCATTTAGTTTTTCCTTCGAGGCTGACGTAACATGAACTTGGCACACTTCCATACAATGCAGCCATTACAAGCCATTGTTGCAAATCAAGATCAAAAAGAAGAATATGTTGTATTTAGTTCATATACTAACGAATGTGGAAGTTGAGACTGAAACAACCTCTGGTCAACCGATCTCTAGGTTCTCTATATTCCATATATATATTTCCGATAATACTTGAAATAGTTTTGTGCCATAACCAAAATATTGTTAGGAACATACCTTTCCACGATATCAACCAAATTAATGACAAAAATAATAAATTTCTCGGTTTCCGTTTTTTTTAAGGACTAACTGTTAGTCATATAGACGTGTTTCACAACTGTAATAAAAGTGGATTTAATTTTCTATATTAATTGTTATAACGATTATCCTCATAAGATGAGCCGTTTCCATGATAGTAGCCATAATAATGTTAGAAAAGAGTGATATCTCGTTTTTTTTTTTTTTTTGTTTTTTTTTAGGCTTTCTTCTAGACGAAAGGCTAACTTGGAACCCACATACTAGACTTAAATGACTTAAACCGACGATTTGGCCAATTATACAGACTACTGATCATAAACTCTTAACTGTCTATTGTAAACAAACTGCTAATCTACATGACAGTACTGAAACCTATCTGGATCTATCTATGGACTTTGACTATAACTGTGGGGGGAAAATCAAATTTTGTAACATCGAACGCATTCAATCCTTCAAATCGAAAGTCCTCCGAAGAATGGTTAAAGCTCCTTATGTCACCAACCATACCTTACACCACGACCTAAATATTCCATCTATTTTAGACCTTATACCATCAAAATTCTCTAAATTCCATCAAAACCTTATTCATCACCCCAATCCTCTAGCTCAATCCCTATTCAGTTCCACACATCCTTTCTATCTTCCCAGTGGTTCCCACACCCTGATGGGCTTCCTACCCACTTGGCTATTTGGCAGACTAGCGTTGTTTGATTCGTATTATCGCCTAGTATTATGAGGTCAAAAGGAAAATCGTGGTAAAATGAGTCAGAACTATAATAATAATAATTATGTTAGAAAAGGGAATATCTCGTTTTTAGCAATTTTTTTTTTTTGTAATACCTATACATCGTTGAATATTAGAGATACAAATGTCTTTTAACACTCAAATCAAAGCTTATACAATACTGAATGATTTAGTTTATAACGATTATATTCATAGGATGAGTCGTTTCCATGACAGTAACCATAACAATGTTAACAAATCTGGTGCGGGCAACACACGACTTTCACTTACCTCCGTTTTTAAAATCGATTAGAGAATTTTCAAGTACAGTAAGAGATAAAAATGAGTGAAACCATTAAAGAATTAATTAAATGGAATTTCTATGGAAACGTGTGTTTTATTAAAAAATCTATTATATTATTATCTAAAATAATCAGTTAGTTTAATCGGCTTTTCATCACTCTCTATTTACTTTTAAAAGCTTGTGCAGAAGATAATATTTTTTCTAAAATCTTTAGCTTTCAAACGGTATACCATACATGTATATTACTGTTCTTATGTTTAAAAACAAAAAATTGCATTAAAAAATTATGTTTTCAGTTTTCTCCTTTAGTTCTTCTTTAAATTCCCACAACTTACATATTTAGCTGTTATTTATCAATGCTAACAAGATAATATGGTTATTTTTATTAAATCTAAAAAAAATAAGGGTACTTTAAAAGAAGAAAATTTAAAATATCGGTATTTAAGCCCTGTCAGACCATTTTAATTAGAATGAAAACTACATGATATTATAGCCCATTAAATTTTACATCGATATAGTGAGTTTAATCAAAATCGTCGGAACCGTTTCCGAGAAAATCAAAGAAAGGTGCAAAACGCATGGTATAAAGTGGCTCTTCTGGTAAGCTCATTTTGATGAAAAAGATTTTGTAACGTGTAGCGTTAGTTGTCTTAAATATGTAAAATAATATTACCACACACGGACACACACACACAGACCTTTTTGCGGGACTTGGTTATTTGGACTCAGGGGACCCTAAAACGTGTATTTCTGTTGAAAACTGGAATTCGAAAATTTTTACGATCGCAATACTTTCCCTTACTATAGTAAGTGAAAGTAAAAAGAGTAATATTCCTTTTTTTGAATGGCCGCCATTTTGTAATCCAGCCGTTTCAAATTGGCAGATGTGTATTTTTTGCTATACTATGATGGATGCTTTGCATAAAACATACTAAAAATTTTAGTAGAATGGGTTGCATCTTTTGTTGCTGGCTCATGGACTCTGGAAGTTTGAAACGGCGGTTGCCTCGAGACTCTTGTAAACATGTGTGTTGGAGCATAGGCTAGATTCTCCACTCAAGCGATGTATGCTTGAGGATTGTATATAGGTATGTGTGGGTTTTGTACATATTTTTATTGATTCTTAATGTGTATATATATATATATATATATTGTGTAAATGTAGTACTTAACCACTATTAAAAATGTTCAATCAGGACAGATTATAATATTACTAAATAAAAATTGTTTCTAGAGAAAAAAAAGGAGAAAAAATAGTTTTGTAATGAAAAGAGACAAAACGAAACCGTCCTGGGCTTCAATACTTCTTGCTACACCCTTGGTTATGTGTTAAAATGATATAAATACAGCAGGATATAAAGAACGTTGAATGCTGTTTTGTCATTTTTACAGCCACACAGCTTGCCAAGAAATGGTGATTCATAGACAGCAGTATATGAGGGTTGTAAGATTCCGCCAGGGGAGGGTGAGTAGAAATAGGAGAAGATAACAACACCAACATTTCCAATATTGCTATGAAATATAACTTCCAAAATAAATTAAAAAACAACCTGCTTCCAGTGGAAACCCTTACAAAAATATTTATTGAGGTTCATCATTAAATATATACCGTGTATGCAAAAAGAAAATTCTATGTTATTTTTATAACGTGATATAGCAATAAAAAATCCCACCTATCTCGAAACCAGCCTCTTTTAAGTCTCATCGAAGCGTTATTGTTATCCAATTTGGAATCTTTAAGCCAGGTCTTAAAAGATGGATATAAATGGGTATAGAGTCAACAATTCTAGAATAAATACAACTACGCAACATTTTAAATGGAAGATATGTCAAGAAACAATCAATACAGAGAGTCAAAAAACTTTACTATTCAAAATATACATTTATCAATTTTTAACGGTATGGTACAGAGTTCATAAGCTTTTTCGTGAAGGTGACATCACCTTGATTGGTTAAAAAACAACTATGAAATAAAAAGCTGAGGTTAATATTATTATAAATTAAATGACCCTGGAATTCAAGGAAGGTTTTATGAATTAGTTTAAGAAGATTTATAAATAACAATGGGTAATTTGTTCTTTGATGAATATTTATTATTGAGTCATTATTTATGTTTTAAAAAATAATGACCACTTAGACAAGATTTCATGAAGGTAACTCCTTTAGCTCAGAAACGCTCCAGTGTGATATTTTTGGAAACAAGTGAACTTCATATTTTATTTAAAAAATTCATTCAAAGTATGAGGTAGAGGAAAATATTTTTAAGTTGTGCGCTGGCGTTCCCGGTGGTGGGAAGGAGATGAAAGGGTGTCTCTTTTAAAGCCCCCTTAACCTTTTTTTTTCTTTCCATTTTTTTTTTTTTTTTTTGTTATTCTCTTCTGAGCATTGTGCAGCTGAGAAAAAAAGAAGTTTGAATATTGCTTCTATCTCCTGCTTATTAATTTTTAATTAATCTTAAGTTTGATGATTTGTATATTTATTTAATTACATGCCTCTTCTAAGTCTTTCGCAGGCAATGTACGTGGTATGGTGTAGCCAACTAAAAATGTAAATATATACCTAATATTTAGCATTTAGCAACTCCTTACCATTGAAATGATTGTGTAATGGTGTCCGCGAAAATTTTTTGTTGGGAATCACTGATATAGATTATTTAATAAAACACACGTTTCTATAAAAATTCAATGTAATTAATTCTTTAACCTTTTTTTTTTATCTCATACTGTATTTAAAAATTCTTAAATTGATTTTAACAACGGAGGTAAGTGAAAGTCTTGTGTTGTCCGCTCTATATTTTTAAGTGTCGAATCAGAATATTCTAAAAGTTTCGCACAATAGTGCTTTGAATCTCAGCTTCTTAAAAAAATATTACGAATCATATTTTTACTTGAATGTTGGTATAGTATGAATACAAAACAGAAAAGGACGTAAACAACAACCATGTTGTACACCTGAAATTATTTGACGCGGGGTTTAAATACAACTGTTCTAGACCTAGATTGAGGTAGAGAAGAGACCAGAGTATTATTATATAGGCTAGGTGGGACAGTCCAGTCTTTGTCCTTTTTGAGCCGACTCGGGGCGGCCCACCTGTTCCGGCCATCTGTTACAGCCTCGCGTTTCCTGGACACTTTCCTTTTCATCCGCCCATCTATTTGTCTGGAGGATCCAAAGCCAACCTATTGGTCGTTTGGAGCATCCTATGGGCGTTGCGTTACTATGCACCCAACGCCATAGGCGTCATTGGTTATAAAACGTGATTTCCGAAACCGAAGTGTTATGATTGATTGATTCCTGGCTATTCGTTTCCTTTATGCGTACTTAATAATAATTATATTGTATGAATGTAGTCTAATAGCATTATTACTATTGTTCAGATTCAAACAAATTGTAATATCTCTGAATAAAAATCTGGTGCGCGCAACACCACTTTCATTTACCTTATTAGTTAAAGTAAGATTAAGAAATTTTAAATAAAGTAAGACACAAATGTTTTAGAATAAATAACCCATGAAGAGTCTTGGGTTCAGTACGTATAGAGATTCGTATTGTTTCTACTTTAGTCAGTTATTAAATTCCTTCAACTTGTATATTTAGCCTTTTTTTTATCGATGCTAATAAGAAGATATATTTAATTTTTTCTAAGTTACAAAATTAAAGAAATCCTATACAAAAAAATTCAAAGAGTCTGAATTTAAGATCTGTCATACTATTTCAATCCGAATAATGGTATTAATGACCATTAAATTTACATTGCTTTGTCTTTGAGAAAATCGTATAAAGTGATAAGATTCAAGTTTTGCCGATTTGGTGAACAATGTGATTTAATATCTCGGGCGTATAGTTATCTTAAATATATATATATATATATATATATATATATATATATATATATATATATATATATATATATATATATATTTTATTTTATTTATTTGTTTAAAGAAATTTACAACTGTATTGATTCAATACAACAAGTAAATGGGATTGATATGAGGTTAAGACACATGATTGTCCTGTGAAGAAACTACCCATTGGTAGCACTCCAATGTCCAATTTATGGTAAGGTATTTATGGTATATCAATGGCCAATCTCTTGGCCATCTTCTATCTTAAATATGAAAATTAATCTTCGGACAAATTTCATTTTTCGAGCCCGACTTACCACATACGCACTCACACAGAGACCTTTTTGCGCGTCTTGGCTATTTGGACTGAGGAGACCCCAAAACATGTATTTCCGTTGAAAACTGAAATTGAGAAATGTTCACGATCACTTCTCCCTTTTCTCTTACTATATATTTCATCTGAATATTAGCCTATAAATCAGAGTTTTGGTCCAAACGAATAATATAATTTTACAGAACCAGGAGTAACCCTGAAACGTTACCTGAAATCAATCTTTGGTTAAAGTAGTAGGTTGAATCGATAATACTTTATAGAGAATAGTGTACTTTATAGAATGAATAGTGTACGTATGGAGGGATACAAGACAACGAAGGGTTGAGAGCAAGTTGATGGAGAACCTTAAGCATGAGAACGAATCATCCACTGAACATGCAATACATTATTTGAAAGTCAAATTATCTTATATTCAGAATATAAGACTTATAAACGTTTAAATTTTGTAAGATAAAAAAAAAAGAAGTAATAACCATGAAATTTCAATATACTGTGTCTGTTATATCACAGTAGGATCCCAATATTTCGTAATTCGTATATTCATATGTCCTGCTAATTAGAGTAAATTCGTCAAGATTGAAAATTATACAATTACGAATTATTTATTTCCGAAAAAATAATTTTAAATATTGTGAGCGATTTTATTTGTTTGCTATTTATAGTTTTATTAAAGCCCACTTTTTTAGAATCCTGTCCCAAGTGACGTTCTTTGATATGTTGAGATAATGATAATGCCTGCGATTCTTTTAAAGAATGATGTCATAGAAGGCGTAGTTAGCGGAAACAAATTGTTATGTCCATTTTCTCCATCTTATCGACTTTCAAAAACTAGAAAAAATCAACCAGAATTTCATTTTATATGAGCATAAATTTTATTAAATTATATTATCTGTAAAGTAAATATATAGAAAAGGAAAGTATTGTGATCGTGAAAATGTTTAAATTCCAGTGCTCAACGGCAATGCACGTTTTAAGATCCTTTATGTTTAAATGACCATGTCGAACGAAAAGGTGTGTGTAATAATTCTAGCACGAAGAGAAAAAGAAGTATAAAACTGAATTTTTTTTTTTTTTTTTTTAAGCGATATGGCTGAAATGTTAAGCTACTTTTTCAAAAAATCAGTGAAAAAGAAGAACCACTTTATATCATGCATTTTGCACCTTAATAATTTTATCTCAAAAACAGACCTTTTTTAATCTTGATTAAACTCACTATATCGATGTAAAATTTAATGGGCTTTATTGTAATATAGGTTTCATACTGTTTGAAATATTACCTTTAATATGGTAGATTCCAAAAACTTAAAAATATCATCTTATTAGAATTGATAAAACAGCTAAATGTAGACTTTGATAACCAACCAAAGGAGAAAAAAGCAATTTCTTTCCCTGCACATAATAATACTACTAAAGATGTGTCATACACCGTTGGAAAACTAAAGATTTGAGAATAAGTGCTTCTTCCATACAAAGCTGTGGAAGGTTATATAATGTGGTTATTGTTTGTTTATTCATTCTGACGCCCACTTCAAGCTACTGTCGCAAATCGGACGATACTACAATGGGACTCCTAAATTTTACATATCCAGGTTTAATTAGGATAGGGGTATTCTGACAATCGCAAAGGTAAGAGTATCTGACATCGCACAGGCTTGGGACCATATTTTCATATCTCCTGGATAATAATCTGGAAAGTTTAAATACCTTGATAATTCGCATTATCTCCTTTACTATGTTTCCTTGGTAACAACTGAGACTCAGTTGTACTATATATTGTAATAATTATGATAAATTATAACTCAAATTTAAGTGAAACAGCATTTTTCTTTAAAGGGTATACCGATTCCATTGACTGAATTCTGACAAAATTTGACAGAATAAGGAAATTAAATCTACTCTAATTCACACAAACGAAAGTATATCAATTAATGCATATTATTTATATTTATATTATATTATAAATGTTTATTCATGCATATTATTGATACGCAGAAGAGCGATACCTGGCTGAACGAGCCCCTAAAGAAGAATGAAGCCCAAACTGATCCGACTTGAAGGTATGACGTCAAGGTATGCCGACAAGTGGGCTACTTGAGATAAGATAGAGCCACTCTTTTGTGTTCACGTGACAGCCAACTGTCGTGAATTTTCCATCCTAGGGCCTCTCTACGCCCCGAAATTCGACGAGTCATCAAAAATCTCGAGTAGCTACAAGTTATCAGTTAGTTAACCCACCTTATTTTAGCAAAGCCAAAAAAAACAACAACATATTTTTTGAATTATATTGAGGATGTATAGTCGACTGTAGAAACTATTATAGGTGGAATAATCAGGAATCAGTTATTTTTTGAATTTTTTTTAATTTTGCCGTTTCGGCTCAAGCTTGTGAGCCATCATCAGGGCTACAAACATCAGAACAAAAGAGATACATATTAATATGATAATGAAAATTTTCGTTTGAATGTAGTGACAATGATAACATTTGAAATAAAACAGAAAATATACCAACATATTTAAATATTTGAACCCCTCCCCATACTACCTATGTTTATGGTTTTCCTCAGTTTGCGCTTGGACATGGCTCAGTAATGGTACATTTATATATATATATATATATATATATATATATATATATATATATATATTTTTTTTTTTTACTTCTATATTAAAGTCTAAAGTTTTGTTGTTATGCTTATCATCATCAGATTGTGTATCATATTATCATTATTTGTATCTATAATATTTAAATATGTTGGTATATTTTCTGTTTTATTTCAAATGTGATCATTGTCACTACATTCAAAAGAAATGTATCTCTTTTGTTCTGATGTTTGTAGCCCTAATGATGGCTCACAAGCTTGAGCCGAAACGTTGGCAAAATTTCAAAAATGACTGATTCCTGTATACTAGATATATTGTTATTAGATATATTATTATTACATATATTATTATTAGATATATTATTATTATATATATTATTATTAGATATAGTATACATGATAGTTGCAAGTGCACAGCAACAAAAGGTTGAGACAATGGTATGTGATAATGAAGAGATAGATTTTAACAGAATTATTATTCATATCTATGTGCTTAATATGAATAATAATATAATAGTAATTGACCTATATTGAGATACAATATGGAAATAAATATAATATTTGAAAATCTGAAGATGAGGCATAAGGTACCTCGAAACGTTATGTAATAATCATCTTTGATATGTTATGATAAATAAAATAAAAACAAATTAGAAGAGAATGTTCCGAATTAATATATTCATAATGATAAGTTTTATCATGATACATTTCATTTCTCAAAACTTTGTGTAACTCTTATAAAAGTTTCCCATTTAATGTGGTCTTATCAATATATTTTGAGAATCGTTGTATCATTCAGTACGTAGACTATGATACTTAAAGGTTTAAAAAGTAAGAAACAGATATTTCCATTCTCTCAGAGGAATCTGTTAAAAAATTAAATACAAATGGTTTGCTCTGAAGGCTAGAAAGGAAAAAGAAACGAAAACATTAAGCAATTTTGGAACTCTGAGCAAGTAAAATGTAATAAATGATTCAGGCAAAGCGATACAGTACATGAATCCTGATCGAGCGTATTTAAATTCAATGACTGGCTGTATCCCCAAATCCTAAATCAATAGTGCCATCAAAGTCTATATAAAACCACGTGGCTTTTCCAAATTGTTATACAATCAGAACTTTAATAACAACAAGTCACCCGCCACCCAGAAGATCGCCGCTCCTATAATTTTTTTTGTAGAAAATTAAAGCGGGAGTTGGCGATCTTCCGTTCCCAATCCTACAATACCTACCTCTCCTCTCTCTCGACTCGTGACAATTCCCTGTGGAATGTCACGAAGAGAATCCTAAAATCCCACACCATTTCCCATCCTCTCCGGCGCTGTGATGGTTCCTGGGCTGCTTCTGACAAGCATAAGGCCGAGGAATTCGCACAGCACCTTTCCAAAGTTTTTACTCCTCATCCAGAGCTTAATCCAACCCATACTGCAGCAGTTGAAGAGTTCCTCACGTCACCAATACCACTATCCTTACCACCTAAAGCAGTTAATCCCTCTGAGGTCAGATATCTTCTCCAAAAACTTACCCTCCGTAAATCTCCTGGACACGATCTCCTTACTCCCCAGATCCTCCGACAACTTCCGCAGAAAGCCATTACATTCCTTACATATCTCTATAACTGTATCCTACGCACTACCTATTTTCCTCTCTTATGGAAACATTCAACTATGATCCTTTTCCTAAAACCAGGCAAACCTTCTAACAACACGTCATCTTACAGACCTATCAGCCTACTTCCGATCCTCTCAAAAATTTTCGAAAAGCTCCTACTAAAACGAATCCTAGCCAAATTTCAAAATTTTCCTTCACATCAGTTCGGATTTCGTCCTCAACATTCCACGGTTCAGCAAGGACTCCGAGTTGTAGACCACATTTCCTCCGCCCTTGAGTGCAAGGAGTATTGTTCGGGTGCCTTTCTGGACATAGCTCAAGCTTTTGACCGGGTGTGGCACCCGGGACTGCTCTTTAAGCTCAAAACCCATTTAACTCAATCCTTATACCTAATCCTCCGATCCTATTTATCCAACCGCTCCTTCCGAGTTCGCTGTGGTTCCGAATTTTCCGAACAATATACTGTTGAGGCCGGTGTTCCTCAAGGCAGCGTCTTAGGACCCGTCCTCTACATCCTCTTCACCGCCGATATCCCTACCGACCCCAATACCTTTCTGGCAACATTTGCTGATGACACAGCCATTTTATCATCCGATTCCGATCCTGAAGCAGCATCGCTAAATCTCCAAAAGCACCTTTCCCTTGTCGAAGACTGGTGCAATGCTTGGCGCATTAAGGTGAACGAAAGCAAATGCACTCACGTCACATTCACCCTTCGACGCAAATCCTTAGTCATCATCCTAACCCTCTAGCACAATCCCTATCCAGCACCACCCATCCCTACAATCCTCCTCGAAGATTGAAACGGCAGTGGCCACGAGACCTATTGTAAACATTTAAACTGGAGTTCTGACAATGGTCAGATCCTCCACTCATGTACGGTATGTTTGTGGCTACAGCGCCCTAACTCAGCCTCCACTGGCTCAGACCAGTGATGCGGCTGAGATAGAGGTGCTGGGATCTCTTGGATTCCGCTTTTTCCTCCACTTGTGGAGGAAAAAGCGCTTGCTGGGGTCCCTTTAGCAATTGTATATATTGTATATAGTTATGATTGTGTGTAAGATGTTTATTTATTTGCCAACTTTTTGTTTATCTCAATAATAGGTTTATGTTTCGATTTGTTTTGTTTTTTATTTATTATTATTTTATTGTATATATTTGAATTTATGTTATATTTTTTGAAATTTGACCATTATTATTATTTTCTGTATATATAGTATGAATGAGGTCTCTTATCAATATTATTATTGTTCATTTTGTAACAAATTGTAATATATCTCAATAAAAAAAAAAAAAAAAAAAAAAAAAAAAAAAAAAAAAAAAAAAAAAAAAAAAAAAAAAAATAACAACAAGTAATAATATGACAGATATAAAGCAGTCTGATTATACAATACTATTACATCGAACATTTAAACATATTTTAGAACATTAGTAATTATGATATCACAATTTTTACCAGGATTAAGGGCATTTGTTTTTACATTCGCTTACCTATATATGAAATAAATACTAGGGGAGAGTATTGCAATCATTAAAATTTAAGAATTCGAATTTTCACCGAAAATACACGTTTCAGGGTCCCCTGAGCCAAATTCCCGTAAATAGGTTTATGTATGTGTATGTGTGTGTGTGTGTGTGTGTGTGTGTGTGTGTGTGTGTGTGTGGTAACTCTAGCACGAATACGAAAAGTTTTATAAAACTTAAATTTCATATTTTAGAAGCGTATATGCCTGTAATGTTAAAGCTACTTTTTCAAAAAATCAGTAAACATGAAGAGCCACTTTATACCATGCATTTTGCACCATTTTACGATTATCTTCTAATCGGATATGACGATTTTGACCCTCTATACCTATGTAAAATTAAATGGATTTTTTAGAACATGTAGGTTTCATTCTAATTCAAATAATCTGAAAGAGTTTTAATGCCGATATTCTAATTTTTTATCTTCTAGTGTACCGTTAATTTTTGCAGATTCGAAAAAAATGGCCATATCATATTGTTATGATTGATAAAAAACATGAAAAATGTAAGTTAGACGAATTTCATATCCAACAAAAGGAGAAAAGAGCAAAATAAAGTTAGATGTTATTAGACACATTTTATGTCTATGTGAACATAAGAACAGTAATTTAGAGGTATTATATACCGTTGCGAAGCTAAAGATTTTATAAAAAAATATTATCCAATGCACAAGGTTGTTAATGGTGAGACGTAATATGGTAAAACTAACTGATTGTTGCAGATAAAGAACAAAATATTTGTTTAGGTCTTTATCTGCAACAATCAGTAACAACAAAAACAACAAAAGTATATTTTAGGGGAGTCACATGCAGCATGGTGGTTAGCATAACAGCCTTCTATGCCAGGTTCGAACCCACAGGTAGTCCTAGGATTTTACCGATACTCTATGGCACTATCCAGAAATGGTCTGGTTGGGAAAATGGAAATGAAGAAAAAAGAACCAGATTCAAGGAGTTTACTTCAATCCTCAATACAATGAATAACTAAAATTGTATGTTGCACCTGGCAGATTTTTTAAAAGGAGTGAAAAATCTTTAATTATGCCGACGGAAAAAGTTGGTACCTGTACGATGTCAGGTACTCGTTAAAGAGACCTAGCCTTATTAAATCTGGATAGAAAAAAATTATGACTCCCGCTGTAGCATCGTCCGATTAGCCTAATAGCGTAAAGAGACGTTAAATAAACAAACAAACAATATTCTTTAAGGTACTTTTTTTTTTCTGAGCATAAGAATAGTAATTAATATAGAAATATAATACACCGTTGTTAAGCTAAATATGTTACCTTATCTACTGAGTTGAGTAAGGTAATGGAAAGTGACGATTGTGTGTTATTTATTGCTTTCTTAAGTGATTGTTGTACATAATAATTTTATATTGTTAAATTATTTTAACTAAAACATAACTTTCCAACGAAAATGATAATAATTTTTAATAGATCTTATGTTAACTTTAACAAACGAGGTAAGTGAGAACCGTGGGCACCGTATTTTTTAGTCTCAATTAATTGTATTTTACCAATCTTGGTATCACGAATTGTTTCCGATATTTTTATGAATTTCTTATTTTAAAAATATCTTGCTGCTTCATAAGAGCTTGAGAAAATTACTTAGTTGGCTTCCAAGGCCAAGTATATCATCTATACCCAAGAGGATTATATGATCCCTTACAACATCGCACTCTTCCATTTCCTCGCGATGTTATTCAAATTACTCCTCCAAGGGCCAGAGTGAACAACACAAGCTAGAAACCATTTCCTTGTCTTTCTTTCCCTGTATCAGCTCTCTGTAGTTGAAGTCGTTCATGTAAACCCTTGTCAATGATATCGATTCCCGGGGAAGGCCCATCTCACTTCAACTGATAAATAAACCATGGACAGCTTCCTCTACTTACGAACTTCCTCTACTAAATTCCCCATCTTACATATTTTTTATGCTATAGAATTATTCCTTAAACAATGAAGTGGATTTAATAAATTCGAAAATTATATTCGTAATCACGAATAAGAAGACATTTAAATGTACATTGGTATAAAGATAAAGACGTAACTAGGGGATAATTCATATTTTAATGACAAATATAAACAGTCACAAATTGTATGCAAGACTAATTTCGCAACTAAAATTATTTTAAATAGGATTTCACACAATCAAACTCTTTTTTTTATTTTTTATTTAATCCCTTTTGAAGTATTTTGGTGTAAATAAGGTAAACTGGATTTTTACCATGTTTAAAAATTCAAATGTAAAAAAAGTACTATGTTCTCAAGATCGAAATTTGTATTGCAAGTAGGGCAATGCCTAGGCTATATCAGAAAAAATCAACACACGACTTTCACTTACCTCCGTTCTTAAAGGGATTTTTAAGAATTTTTTAATATATTTAGGGATAAAAAGAAATTGTTAAAGGGATCACTTGTAGCTAGGTGGCTAGTGTAACAGCCTCCCATGCCAAAGGTCACGGGTTCAAATCCGCAGGCTGTCCTAGGATTTTTTAATGGGAGTAAAAAATCCTTGGTTACGCCGTCCTTCGGAGGGGACGTTAAAAGGTGGTCCCGAGCCTGTGCGATGTCAGGTACTCGTTAAAGATCCCTATCCTAATAAAACCTGGATAGGCAAGATTTAGGACTCCCACTGTAGCATCGTCCGATTAGCCATAGTAGCATAAAGTGACGTTAAATAAATAAATTAATAAAAAAAGAAATTGTTAAAGACTTAATTAAATTGGATTTTAATAGAAACATGTGTTTTATTTAATAATCTGTTATATTTTTAATTTGTAGCTATATGTACTTGTAAATATTGCATATAAATAAATATTATTTTATATATATATATATATATATATATATATATATATATATATATATATTTTATTTTTATCTACAACAATCAGTTGTAAGATAATATTTTTCTAAAATCTTTAGCTATCCAAAGGTATATTATACTTCTATATTACTATTCTTGTGTTAATAAAAACAAAAACTGCATAGAACAATATGTTTGCACTTTTCTCTTTTAGTTGTTTATCGAATTCGCTCAACTTGCATATTTAGATGTTCTTTATCAATGCTAACAAGATGATGTGCCTTATTTATTGAAATCAACAAAATTAAAGGTACTTTAGAGGAAGAACATTTAAAATATCGGCATTCAAGCCCTGTAAGACTATTTCAGTCACAATGAAACCTACACCATATTAAAGCCCATTAAATTTTACGAGTTTAATCAAAATCGTTGGAGTCGTTTTTGAGAAAATCGTAAAAAAGGTGCAAAATGCATCGTATAATGGTTCTTCTGGTTAGCTGATTTTGATAAAAATGTTGCTGTACCATCTCAGGCGTAAGATATATGAAATTTTAGTTTCGTACGACTTTTAGCTTTGGCGCTAGACTTACCACATACGGACACACACACACACAAGACCTTTTTGAAGAATTTGGACTCAGTGGACTCTATAACGTGTATTTCCGTTGGAAACCGAAATTCGAAAATTTTCATGCCCGCAATACTTTCCCTTACTATATATATATATATATATATATATATATATATATATATATATATATATATATATATATATAATATATCATATATAGGTAAGTGAACGTAAAAACAACCAAAGGTAAGTCTATTTTCCTATGTAAACTTTTGACTTTCTAAAAATCTCGTTTTGTATTAATTTTGAGAATTTTTTAAATACTTTCTTCTCTATTTTGGTAATGTGTTACGGTGAAATAAAATGTGAATAAGAAGTAAAAGGATTTTTACTTTTGATTTTACCTCTGCAACGTACCAGAATTAGAGAGATTTTAGCAATACATGTTTTCAGCCGCGAAGTTGGCTTAAAATGGTTGTAAAACAAAATGTATTAGCCAGAAAAATGTTTCATCCATGGTTTTATGTTCAAGAAAGGATAGAGAATAACTGCAGAAAAAATCAAGAAAAGAAAAAAATTGTAAAAATTGCAATTGAAGTCGGCTGACCCCTTATTATTTCTCGCAACGCAAATCTGGATCAGTTTTCCTGCTAGTTCTAGGACAAGGCGATTTCTCTGTTCAAATCTTAGTTGGTGACCATATTAGTCTCCTGTCAAAGTTTATTCAAGCTTCTTGGTTTAGAATCCTCTTGATTACAATTCACCTCCTCTGCCGTTCCTTTCTAGGCAATCTTCTAAGTACTTTACAAAGTACGCTGAAGGTTTTGTGCTACTTTCCTTATTCCCATGTTGCCCTTGGTCGATGGTTTGAGATCAACCGTATCCCAAGTCTGCGATAATTTATTCTATACACTACTAGTTAAGGTATATATTAGGCTTAAAGTCCTCTTTGCATTTTTTGGGGATGCTTACATTTTTGGAGGATAGCTCAGGTAAACTGCTTGTCTATGATTTTGCAGCCTTTGAATCCAATCCTTTTCTAATTGGCCGAGTTAAAAACAATAAGTTGCCACTCAACAACAAAATTAAATTATTCTGTTGTTTTTATTTTATTGTTTAGATGAAATAGATCGTTAGTGGTACGTAGGTAGGCAAACGAATACCGCCAGCAAATGTTCTGATTAAAAAGGAGAATAACTTTATTTGAGCATGCACCTCTGTACGAAGGACAACAGGATTTTCTTGGAGGTATTTGATCTTGTATGGTTTGTGAACATGATAACCTCGTCAGCTTTAAATGCCCGGTGTCCAAGTTCGCCTAAGTGGTCTTGTAACTCCATACAAAGGTTTTATTTTTTATCTCAATGTTACCTCTGGTTTTTATAGGGCTAAACGGTATTATTACAGTAAAACACTTTTACTTTATATTAAATAAAATATAATTAGGGGGCTATTGAAGGATTCGACATTGTCCTGAGCGGTAAGCATGTAAAGTTAGAAGAGAAAGGCTATGGTTGGTAAGACTCCTTTCTCGATGAAATCAGTAGCCGGCAAGGGAGCGCTAGTGCGCAACCCGTGAGAGTAGAATGAGACTTTCTAATATTAATCAACCCAATAAGTCCTAATAAGGCTTATCCAAGTCGGGATAGAGTTCTTGGCCATGGCTTTAAATAGAACTATTTCATGAGGATATAAATCTAAACAAAAACACAAAAAAAACAAAACAAGAAAAAAAAATGCTTATTCCTCAATGCAAGACCTCAGAAAGGTCAATTATAGTTTCTATCATTCGGCAAACATTCAAATGCAACTTTAAAGTTATATTATACCAATAAATATGTTGTAGCTATCACATTATGAGTTGTCGAAATTGAATTCGCTCATATATGATTATTTAAACAAGATGGGTATCAACAGAATATGTTAAAAGAGCTATGGTAAAAAGGATAGAATAGAATAGCTCTCAATTACAACGCCAGTTAGATTATGTGGGGTGTTAGATGTTCAAGATTCATTTTAAAACTTACAATAAATTTACCGGCTCCGATTCAGACGCGTTGCTGAAAAGATACCTTTGAACCGCAGGCTCCACGTCTTGGTATGTTTGCCTATAACCAGCTAGAGACAGGAAAAAACTCATATAGGGGTCAAATGTGGTGTAGTGTACTCTACCTAATAATTAACAACCAGATCCCTCCCTATGTTTAAAAACTCCTCTAATCCAAGCCCTCTATTCCCACCCGTACTATATGATCTTGGCTATCAGTCCTTTATTTATCTCCTTTGACGATGATCTGTATTGTTCCAACACTTCTTTATAGCACATTATACAACTTTCTCGAATTCTCCCCTTTCTAAAATTTGGAGTACATATTATTTACCAATATTTAACACCCTCCTACTGGATCCTTTCTAACATCTTTCAGTTTCTGATAAATCATATTATTATGTTGTGTGGTTTTATTCAATTCTGAACATAAATTTTCATACTACTAGGCTTTTTACTAAACTGGGGTCAACTGTGGCTTATTGGCTATCATTAAACCTTTCTATAACCAAGGTCGCGGGTTCAAACCAAGAAGGTGGCTCTAGGAGATTTTAAAAGGTATAAAAAATCCTTGTTTATGGAGACGTAAAATGGTAGTTCGTACCCTTTGGGAGGTCAGTTACTTGTTAAAGATCCCTTTCCTAATTAAACCTGGAAAGGCAAAATTTAGGAGTCCCACTGTAGCATCGTCTGATTTGTCATAATAGCTTAAGGTGTCGTTAAATAAATAAGCAAACAATAATCACTTAGGTTTAGCATCCACTCGTCACAAGATATAAGGAGGGTGACAGGACTGACTATACATAGGACACTGTCAGCTTAATAAGCACCTCCACAATATGGGGTTAGAAGTCTCAACGGCTAGCAAATTCTGTAAGGAGGAAGATGAAACTGCTTATCATATGATATGTTGGTTGTCAAGAGTTTGGTACGGTTTTATCATTTTGACAATGACTTTATTTCAGCTGCTAAGTTGTGTGAACTGATCAATCCAGTTCAGTCAGATTTACTTAGGCAATAGACCTGGGATTCAAAATAGATATTTTTCTTAGATTAAAGAAAGGATAGTATAAATTAAGAAGGGATTGGGGGCGCAGTCATCGACAAACTCCAATTTAGTAAACTTAATTTATTGAGCCAATGTTTCGGGCTAAATTTTAGGTCACTTAAGGGCGATTATTAGCGCGCGAACTCACAAAAATTAATTAATTAATAATATAATTACTGTGGTTCGCTCCTTATAATCGCCCTGAAGGTGGCATAAAATTTAGCCCGAAACGTTGCCACAATGAATTAAGTATACTAAATTGGAATTTTTTTAAGACTGCCCCCACAACCAACTTTTTCAAAATTTATACCTACAATCAAACATTCTTACAACATTATAAAAAATAGTTTAGTTTACTTTACATGATAATTATAAAAAAATTATAAATAAAATAATACATTATATTCTTTATACTAAGTCCTTTATACTAAGGATACTCTTAATTTTGTCAGTACATGGAAGCAAATGTATTTCGATAACATTTTACTTTACAATACAAATACAATAGATTTAATGTCTCTGTCATATTCACAAATTTACTATTAAATGTAGTTTTCGTTGCGTGGCACGGAGGATGTGTTAATGTAGTAAGAGCTGGAGGTATACCACTGTGACCACACTTCCTATCATCAAAGCTCCCAGCGAGGAGACATCGGTGAAAGATAGCCGACGATCCAGTGGCTGCACGATCGCGTGAGCACTTTCTAAGGATCCGGTAACTACTTTCTTTGCTGGCAAGGTCGGCTCGCTGTCACCTTTCGGTCATTATCCCTCCTTAGCGAGTATCTTCATTTTTTTATTCCCAACTTTTTACTTTCCCATATGATGGAAATAGTCGCGGAAACGAAAATAGGCGGAGAACCATTTTTATCAAGTACACGAGCCTGACAACTCCAAGACTAATCGAGGTTCGTCATAATTGCTCTATTATGAGAGACTTGTGTAATTTGAGATGTCTCTAATAACTTCTCAAAACATACCATTATATCTTAGATTAAACATGCAATCTGTCGTTAACGGTAAATGTCCCTATTTTGACTTCTTCACTAATGGTTACCCAATAAACTGAGACAATAGAGGAAGAGGTAAAGTTAAGAGAATTCAGATCATGCTTTCCACCATTGAACGGTCAGCTGGTTCGGACAGTAGGAAAATCAAAACGGATGGCCTCTTGCCCCTACCTCTATGGGTACTTTATTGAGCACCTCATTGGATTGTTTGGATTGGCCCTAGCAATACCCTCAAGTATAAGTATGGCCGGGCACAGGTACTGCAATAAATATATGTATTTCTTCATTTTTAATTTTCAAGCTTTCTATTAATATTTTTTTCTTCTTTCTTTAGCCTCTACCCCAGAGGGTCCTAAGCATGATATGAAAATTACACACTATTATAACTTTTTTTTTCTCTGATGTAATTAAATAATTTCACAGTGTTTTCTTTATCTAGTCAATTTTTTGCTATAGTTTCCGCTAAATTTAATTTGGTTGGTTCAAGTAGGGTAGTATCATTCTAGTAGCACATATATTCTGTTTGTATTCTAGTCACATATTGGAGTCTCCTGACTTCTGAGGAGATAGCCATGGGTAATTTGACAGTTTGGAAATTAAGTTAAGTGGTAAATTAAGTTTGAATGCAGGATTTCATTAATTTTCAAGCTATTACAAATAATTAACAGTAATAATTATTATACTCGATTTTCTTGTCAATAAAAAGTAAAAATAAGTTGCTACACCTCAAAGGATATTTCTTCAAAATTATTAGCTATTTAAACTACTGGTCACTACTAAAGAAATAAAATAGATGCTTTTCTGCATGTAACGCTTACAATTTTAGGACATAATAGAAACCAAAAGGACGAATTGGTCCACTTGCCCTTTCCACTGTGGGTACCGAGAGTATAAGGTACCTCTTTGAACGGTTGGGATTGGCCCTAGCAATTTGTCTAAGTATGGCCGGGCTCAGGTACTGACATAAAGATATAAATAGTATTTTACAATGTATTTGTATTTCACCTTTTAAACACAAACTACAGTTGCAAGGAGCCTTGTTCTCCCGCACTCTCTTCTTATTTAAATTATAGTCTCTACTCTTAAACAATAGCTTTAAAATTATTTTTTAGAACTCTTAGAGCTTCGAGATCTAGTATGTTTACGACTTTTTCAGTGCCAAGCATTCGATTTCTTCCTTACTATATAATTATGCATTATCTTATGTGGGACAGCTCAAGGCGAAATACAATTATTTGAGACTTTTAATTCTGCAATCTAATCCATTTCTTTCTTTAAAGCTTTAAAGTAATAAATGAAGGACATATCTGTATTAAAAAGATCATATAATTACATAAGATTAGTTTAACACATTATATTAAGTGATTCTCTCAACTAAAAACATGGGAATTTGATGACAAGCAGAAAGGCCAGATCGGAAAAGCCAGTCGAGAACGGGAAATCAACATCTGCAGGAAATAGGGGTTGAAGCACTGACAAAATTTGTTACAATAAAGGAAGATTAGACCAACCGTGGAGAAAAATACAAAAAAATTATCGCTGTCGCATGAAGATTGTGGTGAAATAATAAACCTGAATATTTCCTTAATATTATTACAGTAACGTTTTTTTTTCCCTATGTAACATATTATTGCTACATAATTTTGTTTTGTTAAGTAAAATATAACATAAAAATAATGACATTATCAATGCGAAATATACTCATATGCACAAATAGACATTCAAAACTTTAAAATCATTATATTTTTTGTAAAATAAACTTCTTTTTTTTTCTAGACATGGGAAAATCTAATCCCAAAACAGCCTTGTTATAGTAGGAGATACAGTTAAATCAAATTTTCAAATACTATTTTTTTTTTAAATTTTAAACGTTTCAAATAAATATTAATTATAGAGTTTAACAAACTACAAAAAAAAAAAAAAAAAAAAAAAACCAAAGGAATTGGAAATGGATAACCTCCACAAAAGGTAGACACACCTATAGATTTATTAAGACAATTAAGGATCGAACTAAACTTTAAAAATATCCTACAAAGAAAAAAAATTTTCAACAGGACGTAGAAGAGCCGAAACCTATTTGTTTCGATTCAACCTAAGAGACGACAAAATTTGTATGTGTGACGGTTATAGCTAACAAACGTTTGGTTGTTGTGACTTGGACAAACATAGACACAAACTAATCCCAACAGGCCTGATCATCGGAGACCATTGGCCGCCTTCTAAGTGGAAGCTTATTAACAAAATATTTTGGAATTCGATACATTTTTGGAAAGGGTTGATTAAAAAAGTGAATGAGTCGTAAATGTTATAAATAATGACCGCTCTGTATTACTTATAGTAAATACATTGCAATATTTTTTATATACTGCCTATTTTTGTTTTTATTTCACTTACCTACATATATATATGGCATATATAGTAAGGGAAAATATTGCAATCGTGAAAATTTTCAAATTCCAGTTTTCAAAGGAAATGCACGTTTTAGTGTCCCCTCAGTCCAAAGTGGTCTGTGTGTTTGTGGTAAGTCCAGCACGAAAACGAAGAGGTGTACGAGAATAAAATATCATATTTGTGACACCTATTCGCCTGAGATGTTACAGCAACTTTTTCATCAAAATCGGCTAACCAGAAGGACCATTTTATACCATTCATTTTGCACCTTTTTACGAAAATCTCAAAAACGGCTCAAATGATTTTTATTATACTCGCTATATCGATGTAAAATTGAATGGGCTTTTATAAGATGTAGATTTCATTCTGATTGAAATAGTCTGAAAGGCGTTAAATGCCGATATTTTAAAATTTCTTTCCCTAAAGTATCTTTAATTTTATAGATTTTATGAAATTGACCATATTATCTGATCAGCATTGCTAAAAAACAGGTACATCTATAATTCGATATCCAACTAAAGGAGAAAACTGCAAAAATGTTTTTTAAATGCAATTTTTATTTTTTGAACTTAAGAACAGTAATATACATGTATAATATACCATTGGAATCATCTTACACATGCTATTGTAAAAGTTAACGGAGAGTGATGAAATGTCGATAAAACAAACTGATTGTCGTAAATAATAAAATAATAGATTATTTAATAAAACACACGTTTCTATTAAAATCCAATATAAATAATTCTTTAACAATTTATTTCGTTTCTAAATTTGTTTAAAAATTCTTAAATTGATATAAATAACGGAGGTAAGTGAAAGTCGTGAGATGCGGGTACCAGATTTTTTAAAATTTATTCATTATAATATAAATTATAAATGCACCCATTGCAGGGTTACTGTAATGCTGAAAAACAAGAAATAAAAAACTTTATTGGACAATTTACTATATTACAAAAATAGAAATAATCGAAATTTTGCCGACGTTACAGATCAAACATGTGAGTTATCATCAGGTCATCAGTGAGCCAGGCTAAGCATAAAATGCAAGGTTTAAAATATTTTTAAGCGACTGGTTCCCGATTATTTCTACATATGATAATTTCAACCATACATCCTCAATATAATACATAAGCAATATTTGGTATCTTCTAAATCAAACCTAGCAATCCTCTGTTTAAACATTTATTGTTTCTATTGTAATTCATGGGGCATACAATTAGTTAAGTTTTTAAGCCTTATTATCATTAGACAGACAATCAGGTAAGCTTTCAAAAAGTGTTTTTTTCTGTAATTTGATGCATCTATAAATTGTAAATATGTTTTCACGATTAAAACATTAATATAAATGAGCTATGGTTTAGCGTTACATTTATAAACTAAATTAATAGATAACTGCCACATTTATACAGTTGGCATTTATCGTAAAGGCATCTGTATCTGGTATCTGATATTACTGTCATTGTTTATTAAAAATTATCTTAATAGATTTGTTCCATCACGAATCTTTAATAACGAGAGTTCTGTTGATGCTCGTCAAAACTCGTGTCGAAACAAATCTAACGACTTTACAAATACAAAAAAGTTATAAAATCCTTCCCGATCAAACTAAACCTACTGTGATGTAGCACTGTCGGGTCATAATGTTTTCTAGAAATATTATTTCATTCCGTAAAAACCGCATACAAAGAAAGTAATTTTACTCGAAACTATCATGGACTGGAGGAAGGATGTACATGGGAATGTAGAGGATGCGATAAATGACTTTAAAACGAAATGATAAAAAACTATCAGTAGTACTATCTCTTTAAATGCTCCAACATATTCTATCTGTTGCCCTTGTCTCTTAGGGGAAAAAAATCAAGACAAATAGACTAACACTACCACCTTCGTACAAGGAGATTGTTCAAGAAAAAAATAATGAGTTCTCAAAAAACCAAACATGGAACGACTAGTATTTATAAAAAAAAAATCAAAGATACTTTAAATTTATTTGTTGATTAAATTATTCATTAAACCTGAGATTTACCTACAAAAATTGTCTTTTCTGTAAAAACAATATGTGTAAGTAAAATGAGAACATTTTAATTTATCGGTGGTTTTACATATTAGTAAATCTTGGGTTCACACAAATTTTAGTAGGTCATAATAGGATAGCCAAGTGAAAATTTCCTTACGTTAAAAATAATCAGTTCTCAAGAAACCAAAAGCATTTATATAAAACAATCAAACATGCATTTTCTGAAATGCTCTACGCCATAAAGGTACGTATTTAAAATTGTTTTATTAATTAAATTAACGATCAAAATCTGAGAATTACCTTCGAAAATTTTCTTTTCTATAAAAATAATATGTATAGATAAAGTGGACCGCAGAAAGGAAAGCGGCTTACAGCCAGAAGATGAAAGGTTCCTGCTAAGAATTTGCGTATAGGAGTCGAAACGAGCCTTCAGTGGTCCTAAAAAGTTTTAAAAATATGTATTTAATGATTTAATTTATCGTTGGTTTTAATTAGTTATATCACAATGTCACCAGATCATAGTAGGTTTGTGTTAAGATGGATTGTTAAATTTTAAAGATGGCATATTGGAAAGATTGAAAAAGCATAGCTTCTCTATAACATCCACCGATAGCTTACAACCCCATTTATATTTTTTTTACATTTTCATTATTAACATCCAGAGACTTATTTGACATATAAAACCAGCATAAATAAACCAAGATTGGATTAGCCATTTGAAGGCTTCAAACCCTGAATCTATCAAATTGAATGAATCAGAAAATATTCAACTTTAAATCAAAAGTGTTTTTTCATTACCAATTTATTACAAATAGCCTGATCCATATTATTCTCTACTGTGAAAAACTAATTGAAGACCATTTTTTATCGCAATAGTGATCTACATAACATAGAAAATGTACTCCAAGTCAACAGACTACAAAAACTAAATACAATTTAGATGTTTTTAGTCAGAATGTAGAACTATAAATTTCTTAAATAGTGATGGCCTACGCACTAATTTAGTGATATAATATAATGCTGTTTATTATTTTCGTTTTATGGTGATTTTCTTTTATTCTTGTTTTTTTCATTTATTTATTTTTTTGCAATTTAGTTGTATTTTATTTATTGTTATCCGACTAGTAAGATAAGAAATTTAGAATCAATGTATGTGAAATTAAATTGGCAATATTTAACTAAATTTTTACATGATGTATATTTCTAAGAAATAAAAATATAATAAATAAATAGTTGGCAGCCAAGTTGAAAATTTCCTTACGTTTCGCAAGTTCAAATTATCTAACCTCTCAGTGTAGCTCTCTACTTAACTGCGAGTATGTTCTCTAACATATCTGAAAAATCCAAACTGATTTGAATAACATCTTAAATTCCTTATTTTGAATCATAGTGGACACATTCTGGTTGATCAAGACCATTAAGCACGTTAGGAAGTGGAGTTTAAAATAATATAGAAAGGTATTCAGTAAATATTATTTTAAAAACAGAAAATAAACTAAGAGACACAAAGCTGACCATTGTATTGGACCTGCATTTTCAAACACATTTTATAGGCCAAATATAATTAATTGTTACACATTGCTATAAATTAACTACGCGTTCAACAATTTTCCCCTGAATCATTATGATTTAGCTTCGGATCTTGAGTTTAACAAGCAATGATTAGTCTTCTTAAAAATTTGATCTTAGCGCACACTGACATTAGGACATGATGAGCTGGTATTTGGTTTCCCCATTTCACTACTTAACCTTTGCTTACCTCCCACAACAAAAGATAATATCGGGAATCCAAAAATAATGATAGGAACAATCTTTTAACACCGATCTTTGGCTTTTAGACAACATAAGAACAGTAATATACATACATAATTTACCGTTTGAAATCTAAATGTTTAACAAACAAATATTATCTTAAACACAAAGTTCTAATAAAGCTAATAAAGAGTGATGAATAACTGTAAGAACTAACTAATTGTTGCAGGTAATAAAATAATAAATATAAATAATACCTAGTGGAGTGATGCCAGTGGGCATTTTCTCTTCATGCATTTTTCATGTTTATTATCTGACAGCTAATTTACTTGATGTATTAAATAATAGACTTGTAAATATCAATAAATAATAATAAAATTCAAGGTAATAATAGTCTCTTTATCTATGTATGTATAAATCAATCCCGTTTTCCCATGGTGCTCGCATCATACATGAACGGCTTTACCGATTTTGCTAAGATATGGTTAAGATAGGACATCCTATAGATATACACACAATATACAATAAATTGTATATAATCCGTTTTTTATCAATGATAAGAAGATCATACGGGTAATTATTGGTAAGTCACAAAATTAAAGGTACTTTAGGGAAAGAAAATTCGGCATTTATAATACTCAATATGTATACATATAATATATTGCATTATATATACCTTTGTCAACTGTTTCATTCCGAATGAAACCTACATGCTATTAAAGCCCATTTAATTTTACATCGGGTTTGATGAAAATCGTTATAGCTGTTTTGAGAAAATATTAAAAAAGTACAAAAAGCATGGTATAAAGTAGCTCTCCTAGTTGGCCAATCTTAATGAAAAAGTTGAAACATCTCACAGACCTTTTCGCTCGACTTGGTTATTTGGATTCGGGTAATACTTGTTTATTCGTTTAACGTCACTTTATGCTACTATGGCTAATCGGACGATGCTACAGTGGGAGTCCTAAATTTTGCCTATCCAGGTTTTATTAGGCTAGGGATCTTTAACGAGTACCTGACATCGCACAGGCTCGGGACCACCTTTTAACGTCCCCTCCGAAGGACGGCATAACTGAGGATTTTTTACTGCTATTAAAAAATCCTAGGGCCACCAGCAGGATTGAACCCGCGACCTTTGGCATAGAAAGCTGTTATGCTAGCAACTACGATATGGGTAACCCCTCGGGTGATACTTAAACGTTTATTTCCGTCGAAAACTATAATTCGAAAATTCTCACGATCGCAATACTTTGTCTTACTATATATTCCATACATAACAAAGTGAAAGTAAATAAGTGTTTTTGATTTTAAATATACTTATTTATTTTGGCTGAAAATGGAAGCAAAGCGACCTTAGAGCCTAGTTGGATATGGGAGGGAGTAGAGGGAGCCGAAGCGGGCAACTAAATATGGGCATCTTGAGCCTCTGCCCTTATTCAGCCATCCAGCGCTCTCCGGCTGAGGCCACCCCGCTCTTCTCATTCTAAATCCATCACCCCAAGTTTTCTTAACATTAAAAGTATTCGGCGAATAATTTCACTCAACAGAATCCTTCTAATTTCTTTTTTTTTTAATCATTTATTGAAATTCACAACTGTATTAGTTAATACACCAAGTAAATTAGCTAACAGAAATACATGAAAAAGACATGAAGAGTAAATGTCCATTGGCACTACTCCACTGGGTAATCTAAACTAGAAGGTCTCAAGGCCATCTCCTTCTCAGACGCCTCGGAGGATTGTCAGGAAAGGAAGAGGAAGCAAGGATTGAAACTAGTGTGTTAGAATCGGAGTGGAGTTTTTCATGGAAGGATTGATACCTGGTTCGGGCCAAATAAGCAACATGTGGGATATTAAGGTCTTTATGTATGGGTTTATTCGTGACAAAGTAAGGAGCATTGAGGATTTTTCGAAGGATTTTGGATCGTAAGGATTGAATACTTAATCAAATGGTAAGAATTTGATGGTTTAGTAGAGCCCCAGAGTTCAACTCCGTTAGTCCAGATAAGCCTTATGATGGTGATATAGAAGAGCCTTTTGTAGATAAGTGGAAGTTTAGAGCGTCTGTCAAGTAAGTGTTGAAGTAAGGGAAAGCGACGGGCAGTTTCTGTACGTTTGTCAAGTAGGAGTCCTAGATAGCGAATCTGTTCAACCGGGATAAGCGGAATATTATTAAAGGAAACTGTAGGGCAGGATGTCATAGGCTTACGACGAAGGGTAAAGGTAATTTGGTGGGATTTGTTGGAATTGATTTTGATTCTCCAATTCCGTCACCATACCTCAAGGTCTCTGATGTGGGATTGAAGTGTTTGAGGGGCAATAGTTGGATCGTTATTGACTGATAACACACAAGTGTCATCAGCATAGGTAGAAAGGAATGTGTTGGGATTGGTTGGGATATCAGCTGTATAGACTGTGTAAAGGATGGGATCCTTCTAATAAATTTCAATTTACAAAAATACTTATGATCGAATCATTTAAAAAAATTTAGATTTATCGAAATTTATAACAGTATTATTATAAATAGAATGCTTCAACAAAGCATTTGAAAGGTAAGGACTCCATAAATTATAAAAACTTAAATCCTAAATCTATACTGATATTATAAAGCTGAAGAGTTTGTTTGTTTGAACGCTCTAATTTCAGGAACTACTGGTTCGACTAGAAAAATTATTTTTTTGTTGGAAAGTCCATTAATCGAGGAAGACTTTAGGCTATATAACCTAATGTGAGTGAAGAATCAGTGGAAAATGTGGACAAAACGAAAAAAATTAACCTCGCACCCCAATGATTCTAAATGATTTACCTTTTTATTTTAAAATAATTCAATTCTCGTTAAGGTATCTTTTGCCGTAACAATTAATAAATCACAGGGGTAAACATTCAAACACGTAGGAATCGATTTACGTCAAGCCTGCTTTTCACACGGCCAACTATCTACGGATTACGGAGAAAATCAGTATGTTCTTCTGCCATTAGAAAATAAAAATATCATTTACGTAGAAGTACTTTAAAATATATTCTTTTAAAAATGTCTAAATCCTGATCATAATAACAGAAATTTACGCGGAAGAAGTCGCAGGCAACAGCTAGTATTAGATATATCTTTAAATTTTTATTCGACCAAACTGCATCACGTATAGTTGATGGGAAATACCACTGCTACTAAACCCCTGTATTCCAGAAATAGCTAAGAAGGATAATCGAAAGGAAAAAAAAGAACCAGGCTCTAGTAGTTTACTTCAGCCCGCGAAACATCGAATCACTAAAATTAAAATCTAATACAAGAGTATTTTTTCAAACACTGACAAAAATATAGAATAACTATCATTATTTTGTGCGACACATCTGTCATTTAAGATCATTATTTTCGAAATATTGGAAAATGACCAATTTTATAACTGTTATTGTGCTCTAACAGTCACTTGTCAGTGTGCTGTTAATTATATCATATCATAGCTCGTGTTAATTATATCAATTAGAATGTAGAATGGTCTATGTAGAGCATATCAAACTCTTTACGTAAAACTATTTTACGTCTAGGTAATTTGAAATTATTTTCCAGTGATATCATCTGCGGACGATTTGTTGGGAACCACTGTAGTAGACAATGGCTTGTTATACAAGTTGAGCTGCCCATTGACAGTTCGCAAAACATATTCTAAATCAGAAGGTCTCGACCCCATTTTCTTTTCAGACTCCTCGGAGGATTACAAGGGATTGAAGTGGAAGCAAGGATAGAAACTAATGTTTTAGAGTGGGAATGGAATTTTTCATGAGAGGAGTGGTACCTAGTTCAGGTGAGCAATGTATGAAATATTAATTTTACTAAGGATGTGTTTATTCATGACGAATTAAGGGGAGTAGAGGATTTTACACAGGATTTTGGATTGTGTGGATGGGATAAGAGAAGAATTGATGGATTAACAGAACCCCAAGGATTAACAACGGACATTGATTACATGATGAGTCATGCAGATGAGCATTCTGAAGTTTCGAGGAAAGTAATAGTGGTGGTCGAGAAAGTTTTAATAACATATACACACACACACACACACACACACATATATATATATATTATATATATACACATATATATATATATTACATTGCCAAATATTGGTGGACCAAGGGGAAACCAGAGGAAGCTTCTGGCCAATGTAGCCAGTTCCACGCTTCTGTACGCAGCACCGATCTGGGCAGAATCCTGCCAAGTGCAATCATATGTCCGGAAAGTTATTAGTGTGCATCGGAGAAGTGCCCTGCGTGTCGCTCGAGCTTTTCGCACTGTGTCCTACGACGCTGTATGCGTCATCGCAGACATGCCTCCGATTGATCTTTTGGCAGATGAACGTAGAAGGATCTACCGAAGAAAACAAGAAGAGAAGGATGCTCACTGGGCTTCTTTAGCAAAACAAGAGAGAGTTCATACACTTGATATATGGCAGAGACGCTGGAACGCTTCATCTTGTGGAAGATGGACCTACCGCCTAATTCCCGACATATCGACATGGTTATCCCGGAAACATGGAGATGTAGATTACTATCTCACTCAGCTGCTTACTGGGCATGGTTGCTTCAGAGCGTACTTAGCCCGTTTCAAAATAGAGGAAAGTTCATTGTGCCCATTTTGTGATCCCATAGAAGAAACAGTGGAACATGCATTCTTCTCTTGTTCGGGATTCGTTCGAGAAAGATCGGAGATAGACGCTAAATTTAGTACAAAAGCATCACCCGAAAATTTAGTCTCCTTGATGATGGCTAGTCAGGAGAGTTGGAGCGCTGCAGCTGATTATGCAGCACAAATCTGCAGAAAACTCAGAGTACAGGAGCAAGAAAGGAGAGGCGGTGCATCGGCCTAGCCTAAATCAGATGTCCAGTAAAGTAGCTGGCATTTAGCCCTTCTGCCCCCCCATGAAGTAATGCTTGACAGCGGTTCCGTGGGGTGGTAAAGACGAATTGGGAGGTGGTTTTTTAGTGAGTAGGAATCTCACACTGTTGTGTAGCCTGACAGTTGCACTTCGTCTGATGAAAGATTTTTCCCCTACCCGAAAAAAAAAAAAAAAAAAAAAAAAAAAAAAAAAAAAAAAAAAAAATATATATATATATATATATATATATATATATATATATATATATATATAATAAGAAATATATCTTATGTATTTCTGTATATGTATTGTATATACATACAAAGTATCAATGATTCAAAAAAGTTTAATTACAAATTGATACATTGTTCTGTATGTTTAACAGTTTAAAATTCATGAAAATATACATGTTGTTTTATTTATCGATAAATTTAGTGATTTGAAAACATTTTGATATAAATTATTATATAAGATAGTCCTGATTAAACCTTAGCTTGACCTAGGACCGACGACGTTTTTAGATACCAGAACAGCCTCGCAGCGTTAAACTATTTGCTGTTTCACCAAACTTAAAAAATACTAAAAGAAAATATACATATGCTAGAGAGAAGAAAAAAAATAGAACCTTATTTGCAATTCTATTCTATAATAGAGATGCTTAAAGATTTGAAGGTACGAAGAGATTTGGAGCGATGGATAGAAAGAGGAATATAATTCCATAGTATTGAGGATGGGATGAGAAAAGATCTGTCGAAATGTGCAGATCTGTGATACATTGTGCATAAATTTGAAGGACTATAGCGTGAAACCGGGAATGGACAGAGAGGATTTGAGATGTAGTAGGTCGAATTTATGATGGACGGTAGTACTGTTGAAAATAAAACCTGTACCTCTGCAACCCATGAAGAATTTTGGGCCCAGTGCAAATAGAGAATCGTACTGTTTCCAGGCCAACGACCTTGCAATGAGGGTGACTAGGTCGAGATCACACTCAGCCGCCATCTTTTCTCTCAATTTTGATACCAACTTTATAGAGACTGGATCTGCCCCAGAAGGGTCTACATACTATAGGGTCGCCCCCCAGATGAACAGATATTCAGAGAATAAATGATATTCTGCCACAGCCGGGGTCCGAACACATAACCCGGAGAACTGTAGACTACTGTCCTATCCACTAGATCACGCCCCTCCATAGTTCTGTTGAAAGAGTATTTAATTCCAATAAATTATTTCTTTGCGTTCTATTGAATTTGGAAGTAGAATATTTTAGGTGTGAAACTCTTATAGTCTAAATGATTGTTTGGAAACCCATTTCTTGTATAAGATTTCTGATATCTTCAAAGCGAATATTATGGAGACGCAAAACAATCATTTCTTCCCAACATATCGCATAACACCAACTTCCAATCAATACTGAACCATTTGTTGTGAAGAAGGGCCAGTAAAGATTGATTCGATGACCAACAGTGAAAAAAATAGAACATTCATGATTTTTCCATAATTTCATATACATTTTCGAGGCTACTATGATTTTCATGGATTTCGTAAAAATAACTCTTATTAAAATTGAAATAATTCTTTTTAGCATAAGCAATATTAAATGAGATATAAACCATAGTGGCAGAAACAAAATATATAACAAAATTAAACGCATTGAGGCTATTAAAATGGACGAATGAATACGTTGTGCAGAACCGGCAATTTAATGTGTGAGGGTCGTATGGAAACAGAGATGAGGGAAACATATGATCTCATAGCATTAATTTTGAACGGCCTTTGGAATGAGGGATCTGGTTTTATTCAGTCTTGTTATGTTAAATAGTAAAACTGCTATTATTAACATTTTCTAAATGCTGAGTATAATGAAAACAAGACCATTTATACATATATTAATGCGCGAAATACCGACAAGTTTAAGCAATTTTGTCATAACAGTAAATGGCAATAAGCAGTTAAAAAATAATATCTTGAAACCCCAACTAAGCAATAAAAATGATCTCATATGATGGCTGAATAATATTGTAAAATGTACTAATTAAGCTATCAGCTGTGAGCCATCTTTAGCACTCTCTCATGGCAATGAATGAGAAACGAATTAAAGTAGCTCACATAAATATGCGTGTTTGCTAGAGTTCAGAGTAATGCTTTTCCACGGCGGCTTGTGCACGCGATTTTCTACTTTCTACGTTAATTGGGTGCTGTAAGTATTGTGCTTTCACCGAGGTCGTTAATTAAATTAATGACTCCTTGATTTAGTTAATTAACATCGCAATAAGTTAAATAAAGTTAAATAAGTAAAATTTAATGTAAAAAAAAACTGAAATTAGAAACTAAGAGCCGGTTTAGGCCAAGATGAGTTTTTATAGTTTCATTTATGAAACGAGAAAGTAATTTTATACCTTATTTTATTATATTTTATTAACTTGTTTTTTCTTTCATTTAAAGTCAATTTATGCTTCTATGGCTAATCGTATGATGCTACAGTGGAGATCCTGAATCTATCCGGGCGTGATCTTTAACGAGTGTATGACATTGTACAGGTTTGGGATTACCTTTTCATACACCTCCTTCGAAGGACGGCGTAAATAAGGATTTTTTAATAGCAGTAAAAATCCTAGGGCCAATTGCTACGTTTGAACCTGCGACCTTGGGCATAGATGACCGTTATGCTAACCACTACACATCAGGTAAAACCCATAATTTAACATATGATCTTTGTAATACCATTAAAACAGCTGTAATACATATATGTCGCGGACAAAGGCACTCCTAAGGAATCCATAGGCACTTATTGATATGGTTAATCCGGGATTGCTTTTAACACATGTTGCTGGTAGATTATCAGCAGTCTATTGGTATGGGCCTGTTGAGTCCTAAGTGCGTTTCGAGATATCAACGGTATAACTATTATGATCCCATATGTCATAAATTTCATTATTTAAACATTTATAATTATACTCATGTAGCGCCTTTCCATCCTATGTATGCGATGTGTTCATTTAACTTCCTTGATTTGGCTTTTAAATTAACCATCATGTTTTAAGACGAGATTATTACTAAATTGAAAAAAAATGTTATTGAATTAAATACTATTATTAATCCACATATCTCTATTCTTTATATTTCATTTCTCTTCTCCATTACCTTGATATAATATGTTGGCAAGAACAGGTACCATAAAATTTAGATATCTAATGGTGTCATATTTAAAATTATAAATCGGAGTAGAGCTTTGGGGCTCTACTAAACATCGAATTCTTCCCGTATCCAATCACTACAATCCAAAATCCTTCGTAAAATCCTCAATGCTCCTTACTTTGTCACGAATACACTAATCCATAAAGATCTTAATGTTCCGTATGTTGCTGATTTGGCCCGATCTAGATACCATTCCTTTCATGGCAAACTCCATTCCCACCCTAATCCTCTAGTTTCAATCCTTTCTTCCTCTTCAATTCCTGACAATCCTCCGAGGCGTCTGAAAAGGAGATGGCCCCGAGACCTTCTAGTTTAGAGCATTTTTATAGTGCTTCCATCAGGAAGCTTCTCTACATGTGTTTCATGCCTTTATATATATTTCATCTAATTTACTTGTTGTATTCCTGTATACAGTTGTAAATTCCAAAAAAAAAATATATATATATATAAATGAATTCCAACACTTGAAAATTAATACCTGACTTTGGGCACTCCAAGAAAACAAGAAAGGGAAGGGAATGAATTAGGTTGCAGAAATAATAGTAACAGTTTCAAATAATAGATTGTCTAAGAAGAGAGCGAATGCTTGAAACAGAAAAAATCGCTAACTTACTAGAACTTGAAGCACTAAGAGTTCTAAAACATAAAATAAATGTTCAGAATACTGCTAAAGAGTGGATAGTCTACAAATTATAGTAATTTGAATAAGCAGAGAGTACGAAAAAAACGAGCAGTTTGTGCTTAAAAGGTAAAATTTTTAGTTGTAAAATAAGTTTCAATCGTTTTTTACTGGTGATGTCAATAAAAAATGCAGATTTTCGTAAATATTTTTAATCAATTATATATGACCCATTTTGATCAATTAAATGTTGCCATATTTCAGATAGTTTTTGGAATTTGGTCATCATCAACAACTGAAGGAAGACCCGAGGTCTTCCAAGACAAAATTTCTGTTTTTGAACCGAAAAAAAAAAAACTTACCGATGGTGCTTTCTCATAAGGCATCATCGCATAATCAGCGGATTTTCCTTATCGGAAATAAAAAATAATTAAATGACGAGAATGAATTTTTTCTCTTCTCCTTTGAGCAAGCAAAACAGCATTTAAAGATAAGGAATCTCAGTTGAAACTGATGCATATAGGGATATTAACTAATCCGTTTTTAGAATATGTAAACATTATTAGCCAAGTAAACATGGTTTTATAAATAGAGAGAAAGGATTGAATTGAAATATAGAAAAACACTGCGGTCTTATTTTACAAACCAATACAAATACATTGTACAATACTAGTTATGTATTTATGTCAGTACCTGAGCCCGGCCATACTTGGACTTGAAGATATAGCTAGGGCCATCTCGACGGTTCAAAGAGGTTACTTCATGATCTAGGCACCCACAAACAGAGGGAACAACCATCCCTAACAACCATTCATTTTGGTTTTCATATTGTACGAGATATAAATACTGACCGTCTAATGAATAACTGATTAGCGTTACCTAAACTTCAACAATTTTTTAATTTTCTAATAGCGTAGACTTTCTAATATGGGAGCGGCTTAGTCTAGTGGATAGAGCACTAGGCTACTGTTCTCCAGGTCCTGATTTCGAATTCCGGCTGAGGCGGAATATTATTTATTCTGTTAAATCAGCCAGAGGGCGACCCTAGGTTATGGAGACCTTCCTGCGGCAGATTCAGCCTCTTTAAAGTGGGTACCCAAATTGGGAGAACACCTGGCGGTTGAGCGTGATCAAGGCCTAATCACCTTATTGCACGTCCGTTGGCCTGGAAACAGTACGAATCATGGGTTGTAGAAGTACAGGTTTATATTTTATCTTATTTATTTTTTATTTTTTATTATAGCTTATAAATGCAATTTTGAAGAAAAATCCTTATAACTTATTTTTCCTATTTTCTCCTGCTATTAGAAGCAGGAAGAGAGATTATAATAATTAAAAATTTGAATAGTTTTAAAATGAATATAATCATTAAACAGTTTGAAAATTAGCTATAAAGAAACGAAAACTTTGGCCGTTGAAATAATTGAAGATGGTCAGTTAGTTATTTGGACATCAAGACAACGACTTTTAGTTTATTATTTAATCAGGTAAACAAATTTATAGAAGGCTAAAAGAAATAAACAATAAAAAATAAATAAATAATTAGAAATGTAGAGAAAACAGATAATCTGAATCTGAAATATATTGACCTGAGTAGGAGGAAGAATGTTTTTAGAAAATGATAAAACTATGTAATAAATAAAGACAAATACATACGATAAAACAGAGAATACATCTTCTAAAATGTGAGATGTACCGTAAATTTATTACCACATTTTTGACTTTTGAAATGAAGTGTCCTTAGTTGTAATTAAATACATTAATTATAAAGGTTTTGACACGTTTCACACCGTACATAAGATGCTATGAATGGTTCTATTCGACTTGGGATCAGATTTCATATTGTCCTATATAGAATACTTATGTTCAATAATGATGGGACTCGACCATATAATGGAATTGTCAGAACTTTGGTTATAATGTATCAATATCAGACAAGGAAAACAATGGAAATTGTATACATTTATTAATTTATGGTTCAGGCTGATATAATTTAATGTACTAAAGCATCAATTATGTTTTTACTTTCACTTACATTTATATGAAATATACCTATAGTAATTGAAAGTATTACATCAAGTATCATGAAAATTTCCGAATTCTAGTTTTCACCGGAATTACACGTTTTGTATGGATGAAAAATTGAATGGGCTTTAACTTGATGTAGGTTTCATTCCGATTAAAATAGCCTGACAGGACGTGAATGCCGATATTTTCCTCTAAAGTACCTTCAATTTTGTATATTTAAAATAAATTAGGCATATCATCTCGTTAGCATTGATAAATAACGGCTAAATATGCTAGTTCAGCGAATTTGATAAACAAAGAAAGGAGAAAAATGTAAATGTAACGATTTATGCAATTTTCGTGTTTTTGAACAGAAGAATAATAATATAGATGTATAATATACTTGAAAAGCTAAAGATTTTAGAAAAAATATTATCTAATACACGGAATCGTAAAAGTTATTGGAGAGTGATGAAAACCTAATAAAGCTTACTGGTTGTTGTAGATAACAATATAATAGATTATTTAATTAAACACATGTTTCTATCGAAACTTTACTTAATTTATTTAAAAATTCTGGGAATTAATTTAAAACGCAGGTAAGTGAAAGTCGTGTGTTGCGCGAACCAGATTTTTAAAATAAATAATTACTGGTAAGAAAAAGATCTAACTATAAGTAATCTTCGGATTTATGAAACAAATAAATTTCCCTCCGTGTTCTAGGTACTTCCTTCGCAAGGCAGTATCAAGTCCCTCTTATTGTGAACATTAACTTATTAGATCATTATAATTCAATAGTAATTTTCAATAAATAAATTAAATTAAAAAAGAAATTCAGGTAACACGTGATTTAATGTTACAAATTCTTTCGTTTGTTCAGAGTCATTAAGTCAATATTAAAATTTTATAAGACCATTTTTTGCATAACATTATTTATCTTTAAACAGAGAATTTTCTTTTAATTAGATTATTTTGGAACAGTCTCTTCTTTTAGCCATCATTCCTTTATTTTACATTATAATAATTTACGTTTCGGGGCTTATACGCCTCATCTTCAAATTGTTTAGTCACCAACTAATAACAATTTAATATTATATTAATTTCAACATTCAACAAAAATAAATATCACAATTAAATAATTCATAATCACACTATAATAAATTAAATGAAGGTTGGAGTTGGAGGTTATGGTGGCTAAAAGAAGAGACTGTTCCTAAATAATCTAATTAAATTTATATTTTCTGTTTTTAGCACATTTACTTATTGTACTGTGTAAATTGTACAGTTGTAAATATCAATAAAAGAATTTAAAAAAAAAAAAAAAAAAATTTATATAATCTTCATAATTGGGTGAATCTAAAAAGAGATCACTAAAAACCTGTAAACGTCCGAAAATATATCCCAGCGTACCATCATATATTGCCAGAGCTAATAACTTTACCTAATTTGGTTTAAAACCCTTCATCTACTGTAACAGGTTATGACGCACACAATCAGTGCGTGGTGCTAATGCTCTAGATTTGGCTGATGACACCAATTTAGTCTTGGGAAATATGGCTTTAGTCACTATCACTTCATTCAATCTATCCATCATCAAAAGCGTCTCACAGGAAAAATGCAGTTGTAATTTTATTTTAAGGTTTTCTCAATTTTTTTTTTCTTTCTTTATTATTTTTTTTTTGCAGGAAAATGTGAGCTAATTAATTTAAAAAAAAAAAAAAACCATAGATAAAAAAAGACGATGAAAATATTAATCATGTATGACAGATATTGACGAGTATAAAATAAATACCATACTTAAAAACCGGAAATCACCGAGATGTTGATGGATACTCACCTGGTGGGAAAACGTGAAGTGTAAGTCAATACTCCAAGATTAAAATTAATAAGAAACGTGCGTTTGTTAAGTTGAGCTTCTTTTCCTTTTTCTTTATAAGGAAAACAAGTTAAATATAATAACCGTAAGACATATGATATATTTTTTCCATTAATTCAGCTTTTATTCAAAATACTTTACTTCAATAAGGAAAAAATCGAGTAGATATAGAAAAAAAAAAAACCGTGTACCACTACAACCCATGAAGGGTCTTGAGCTCAGTACATATAGAGATTCATACTGTTTCTAGGCCAACGGCAGTGCAATGAGGTGATCAGACCTTTGCCGCAAGGGTTTTCCCCAATCATTTGGGTACCCACTTTATAGAGGCTGGGTCTACCCCAGGAGGGTCTCCATACCCTAGGGTAGCCCCCCGACTGAATTAACAGAATAAATAATATTCTGCCACAGCCGGGATTCGAACCTAGGACCCGGAGTACAGCAGACCAGCACTCTATCCACTAGACCACGCAGCTCCCTCGAGTAGATATAAACACAAACTATTTTTCTTTGTTAACAAAAAAAAATACGAATTATTTTAGGTAACTTATGTTACTTATTAAAGTTGATTGTTAAGTTTACGTACGATTTATTGTCATTATATTGAGGAAAAAATCTGATCCTTCAACTAAACTCCCCGTCAAAAGTATTGCAACACCTAAAAATATTTGAATTTTACAAATACCTCCTTTTTTTTTATAATAAAGAAAGGTTCTCAAATCAATAATAAACATTTTGTTAAATTTTCCTTTTTTACTATTTTCACTTTTAAATTATGAGACACCTATACCGAGATGATATCTACCGAGTGAAGATTGGAAAGCGGCTATCGGAGCCTTTCTCGGGAACTAAGGGTCTGAAGCAAGGATGCAGCATGGCGCCGACTCTCTTCAAGATTTACCTTCACATGTCTGTAAGGCAATGGTTTGACCAGTGTGGAGATGTAGGACCCTTTATCGACGATGAACAGCTGGTCTCCCTTTTCTTTGCTGATGACCAGGTTGTGTTTGCTCGGAGGAAGGTGTACCTGGAGATGATAATGTGCCCTCTATGGATTGCTACGAGTCCATGGGACTCAAAATAAACTTCGAAAAGACCGAATACATGGCTATAGGCGCTGAAAATGACGGCGATCTAAATGTTGACTCGGAGACATGTACAAAGGTGAATGTCTTTAAATATCTAGGATCGTACCTGGACTCCTCTGGGTCATCAGAAGCTGATGTTAGGAAAAAAGCAGAGCAAGCTCGAAAAGCCACACGCATGCTGCATCCGGTTCTGTGGAATAGGACGATTTTAAAGGAAAATAAACGAAGAATCTTCCACACCATCGTCGAGCCCATCTTAACGTATGCAGCCGAAACATGGACCATGTCATCCATGCTATATTCCAAGCTTCAAGCAGTGGAAATGGACTTTTGGCGAAGATGTATACGTGTTACAAGAGGGGACAGACTTCGGAATGATATTGTTCGGGAGAGAATGGAGGTTCGCCAGTCTGTTAACAGCAGAATTGGACAGCGAAGACTAAGGTGGTATGGCCATGTAAGGCGAATGCCTACAGAGCGTTGGCCGAATCGAGTTTTGGACTGGCAACCGCCAGGAAGACGGAGACGAGGACGACCCAGAAGTAGATGGATTGGTGGGGTTGAAGAAGAAATGGCAGGCCGAGGTCTTCAGGATGGAGATTGGCTGGACCGCGACCTCTGGTGCTCTGCCCTGATGTAAAAGGCAACCCTAGTTGGAACGCCTATAAAAATGAAAAAAAAAAACTTTTAAATTAAAATTTTTAATTTACATTTAATGAGACATATTGCCCCCTCTTGCTTGAATGACTGCTTTCACCCGCCTTGGCATATATGTAAAGATTTTGAAGAAATTGTTGGGGTATATTGTCCCACTCCTTCAATATAGCTGTCTATACCATTTTATGGGTAGTAGGAGATGAATCTCGTGACAAAAACTTTTTTTTGAGATAATCCCAAACGAGCTCGATTGGGTTAAAGTCAGGATTTCTAGCTGGTCAATCTATGGTGTGAATATTTGGGGTGTTCAGGTATTCAGAAACACTTCTTGCCTAGTGAGGACGAGCAATATCATGCATGAGCAATGATTCAGAGCCTATGGATGGCATAAAAGGCACTACATGATCTTGAAGAATCATTTCTACATACCTCAAAGCAATCTAATTTCTAACAAATTTTAATTCGAGCAACACCAACAGAGATATAGCGTGTCAAGAAAAGTTCGTCCGATTAGCCATAGTTGCATAAAAGTGACGTTAAACGAATAAATAACAAGAAAAGCGCCAACACTAAAACAATGTATGCAAAACCCACGACAAAATATTTAACACACGCCTGACTCCTGATTCTTTCTACCCATGTAGGATGTATGGTCGACTGTTGAATTTATACAGCCGACCATACATCCTAAATATAATGCTCCTAAAATATTTCTAATGTTATATGAATATACTTTTCTCCTCTAATTATTATGGTGATAATATATTTTTTTTTTTTTAGAGAGAGTATTGGTACCTGAGAACTCTTGATGAATAACTTCCGTTCAATCAAAATCAAGGCGCCAATTGACAAATGAAGAATGTAAAATCTTCGCGAGCACTTCGTTGAACGCTATTTATAACTCTTCATTCAGTTTTCCTTGTATGTTTCAAAGCGATAGTGACGGACCTACAAATACAATATTTACGTCGTTATTTTGTAAAGAGGGCGCACCAAATAATTTCCCACATTTCAGAAAAACATATATTACAAGACATTTTAGTGATTAATATATTTTTGGACATTTTAATCGAGGATCTATCAGGATGGGTAAAAATATGTAAAATGAGGAAGATGGTTGGGGGTGTGTTTCTTTCTAATGACCGCAACCCTAACCATCTTCCTCATCCAATTTCTCAACGGTCAACTAAACTCCATAATTAGTAAAAATTGTATTGTGTTTCCGAGCAGAATTTTCTTTCTTTATTTTTTTATATAGATTCCATCTTATCTAAAATGCTATTTTATCATTTAAATTGTACACATTGCTATAAGCAAATTTGATTTATTAAATTTTAGGAAAATAAATAACAAAAATACTCTACACAAACACATTTATTATTGTATCTCGCTTCGGGGATATACTTCAGTATGGTTTATCGTTTGGAAATATGAGTTAGACATCAAAATAATTTTATATGCCAAATTTTTTCTGGTCTTTCCATTGCAGAAATTTCTATAGCCAGCTATTATATGCATTATAATCTACCAAATGCGTAGAAATGAATTTTCGGTTTTGAAAATTTGTCCGTAAAAACTGGAAACAAAATTTAAATTTGGAAAACAATTCGCAATTCATTATATTGTGTATATATTGATATATTAAATTTTTTATTTTTATGATATTTTTTTGAAATTCTTAAAAAACTCACCAAGTCGTTATTTGAAACTCAAAGTTTTCTTAAACTTATCTAATAATGGCTGTAAACAAAGTTAAATGCAGAAAATATGGATATATATATACGAATAATTAATTACAGAGACTTTTTATTTTTTATGACATTAAAAAAAAATAGCTCAAAAAATGTGAATCATACCGTTGAAAGTGAATTTACTAAGGACTAAAATTACCTTAAAATGACTGATACTTCTTTAATAAAACGAGCAGTGCAGACTTTTGTCCCGAAAAAAATGCGTTTGGAACCACTGTGCTACGCCGAAGATCGCACTTGTTCAACAAAACAAATATACGTATTAGAGAACAATACAAGTTGTACACATAAACATCATGACTTTGTAAATAAAGTCCAACAATTCTGATCGACACAAATAGTACTCATAATTTATGAAATATATAGAATCTATTGGTTTTACAAAAATATATTACAACAAAAATATAAAAGTATTTTGTTAGGCTAGCGTTCAGACCAGAGATGGGGTCAGCAACCAAGTTCAACCACATTTACCATATCCAATCAAGAGCCTGGATACATCTTCATAGAGGTTATATCTAATTATTCTTGAATGAATCGATATGAATCAAAGCCTGTTTATTCAAATAAAAAGGAGATATAAATAAATTATTTCAACATAAAAAATAACATAACCACCCTTCCTCCAGATATTCTAAAGTCCTAGATAAAAAAAAATGGAAAGCGAGCACGACTTTCGCTTCCATATTCTACTTGAAATTAAGATTGAAAGTCAAACTAAATTTAAATTTAGCTTTTATATTATAATTAAGTTACATAAATAATAGGAAAAAAATATTATACCTCAACAACAAATAAAATGTCTTGGGTTCAGTACATATGTTCGTTCTGTATCTAGACCAGCAATGAAGTGATTAGTCCGACAACACGCTCAGCCGCCAGGTTTCTTCCCCGACTTTTTAATTCTAACTTTTAGTTTTAAGTTGATGCTGGGCGTATCATCGGATAAAACAAACGACTGAATATTTTACAGATTTTTTTTTTCTGCCCCCAGCCGGAATGTATTGTAATGGTAAATTCTTTTGATTTATTTAATTTTTTTAAATTTTATTTATTAAAAGTCACTACTGTAATAAATGTGAGTGTAGTAAGTAAATATTTACAAATTTATTTACTTAATAAGAAAGAAACAAAAAACATTATCCCTACAAAGCATGAAGGGTTTTGGATTCAGTACTAATAGAGATAGCTGTTTCACTGCTAAGGGCCGTGCAAGGAGGTGATTAGGTTCACATCACGCTCAGTCGCCAGGTTTTCTCTCAATTTTCGGCTATCAATTTTAACGAGGCTGAGTGTGCCCCAGCAGGGTCGGCAAAGTAATAGAATAAATAACTATTTCACAACCGGGAATCGAACCTGAGACCTGGAGGACAGTAGACTTGAGCTCTATCCACTAGAACAGGCTGTCACTTAAATAAAAAAGATAATCTAAATTACGATTTACAAAAATCGTGGAAATAATTAGTTGACCGTTGAGAATTACTAGAAGAAATTAGTCCGGGTGGCGGTCAGTGAATGAAACAATTAAGTAGTTTCAACCATTTCTTTTCTGTCAACGTTTCGATCCCCATTGTGGGCCATCATCAGAGCGTATTGTAGGCGAATAAAAACTGCATTTTGGCAGTTTCACACCCTCCATTAACTTCAACGAATTTGTAAGACAGATAATTTTTCTTTGTTTTGGTAATATAAACATAATAATAAATTATTATTTCTATTACATAAAAAATAAATAAGGGTGCTTTAGAAGAATATTTTTCAGCCCATAGTGGCTAGGAAAGAATTTTTTTTTTTAACTCGAGAGAAGAAATTTATGTAAAGAAAACAAAAGAAATTAAAAGCTTTTAGCCCGGTAAAAAGTCATTTTTCTCTACTAACCGCAGTAGATGTTTCATTTGGTTATGTTGAAAGTTTACTCACCTATATGGAAAATTTAAAAACCTAATAGTCCTACCATATTTCATTATTATTCGTAAAATAGCGGAGAGAACTATAATACATATAAATAATAATAGACATCCTCCAAAAGTAAAGAAATAGATGGGTTAATGAAGAAGGGCTGGCAATGAAAGTGAAGGATTAGCGACCCAGATCACCAGCTCTGACTTTATATAGTCAGGCTGCTACTCCTTCTCATATATAGGCAAAACATGCTTCCACCTCATTCCCACCATTAACGGCTATCTGTGAAAACGTTAAGACTTTTTAAAATTAAAAACTAAATTATTCTGTTAACCGTTATTTTTAATGCTGGGGGGAAAAAATGGTCATATTTATATTGCATATTATAATAAATAAGTTTTGATGTTTACAGGGGAGAGATACGTGGTCTGAGCTATACAGAAGTACATATAATGATGATGAATGAATAAGGCAAAAGATGTATATATATATATATATATATATATATAATAATATATTATATATATATATATATATTTATTTATTTAGTAAAATTTAAACAATATTGATTGAGTTCAACAAGTAAATAAGATGAATAGATGATTAAAACACATGATAGTCTTGTGAAGGAACTCCAATGTCTAATTTAAGATGGCATGAACTGACAAAGTTTGAAGATAGCAGTGCCAAGTAATAAAATAATATTATAAAATATCAAGTAATTGTATTGAGGATTTCAGTTAAACTAACTTTTTACTAATTTATTTTAAAGAATTGACTTGATTGAACATATTGTTGCAGTAAAATTTGGAATAAAACTCAAGCAAAGTCTTTCAAATACGTGATGAGTAACAGCTTCTCTAATAATAATTAAAAAACAACACACCATAAAAAAAAAAAAAATGTTTCCTTTTCATGCCGCTCCCCTTAAAGAAGCTGTCTCTTGATCCGATATTGATTATTAACGAATGATGGGAACTATAAACCTCGAAATGTCACCAAAACATAGTTGTATATTTCTTGTATTATAGGTTCAATTTTAATAGCAGTATTAACGAACAATATACAACAGAAAAGTGAATTATTGCCTTGTGGTGTTTTGCTATTTTTTTTTATTTGTTTTTTAACTTCCCATAAATAAAAAAGATAGGTATTAAAATGTAATGTATTTTATAGATATAACAACTTAAAAATAACTTCGAGACAAAGAAGCGACATTCGGGTCACAGAAAAAAAAAACAGAACGGACCGAGTTCACTATGAAACCATAAGGTCAAATCTGGGTGTCGAACCGGCTCAAATAATTATAGAAGAACAATGTCTAAGATGGTTTAGACATATCTCCAAGATGGAAAACCACCGTCTTGCTCAGATGACATACGAGGCTAAAGTGAACGGACAAAGATATAGAGGAAGAACCCAACGCACCTGGGAGTATGGAGTAAGGGAAGGGTTAGCGAAGAGAGCAATGGAATGGGCCAAGATAAAAGAAAAGAACGAAATGAGGGTCGAAGAGTATGGTCAAGTCTCTACAGAAAGGCACCTCAAGGAGAAAGGATTATGATGATGAATGAAATAATTAAAAAAAATATTTATATAAAGTCTATTTTAAAAAAGATAAGACCTGCGAAACTGTAATGTCATATTTGTGTCAAGTTTGGTTCTAGGATGTTAGATAAGGACTTAAGAGCGGATATTCTAAATGATCTTCAGTGTCGTTGATTAGATACAACGAACCACTTCAATTCATGTTGTTAAAATCAATAAAAAATGGGTAAATATTCAATCTGACAGAATTGGATAACCAACTGATTGGAGAAAAGTGCAAAACTCTTTTATAAAGTTAATTTGCTTTTGCTGCATATAAGAATAGTAATAGAGATGTGTCATACGTAATTAGAAAGCTAAAGATTTCAGCAAAATGTTTTCTTATATATGAAGTTGTATAAGGAAATGGAGAATAATACAAAAGACTTAAACGTAAGTAATTGTTGTAGATAATAATTTCCATTGTACTATTCTATCTAAAATAAATGTTTCCATCGATTCATAATTTAATTATTAGTGTTTTTTTAGCTTTAACTTCAATTAAAATGTCTTTAATTGATTTGAAGAAAGGAGTAACTGAAAGTCGTGTGTTGCGAGCACCAGATTTTTTCTAAAAATATGACAGTGGCATTAGAAATTAAAATATAAATTAACGTTGGAAAAAATATTTACTTAGCCTTAAAAGCATGAAAGCGTAAAAATAAAAATGATTTAAATAAAATAAACTTTGAACTATGTTCAGCCCGACCCTAATTCAGAAACTGATAATAATGATATTTCAGAATTACTTCATGCGGAAGAAAACAACCCGTGGAAATCGTAAAATAAGATTTCCTCTCACAATAACATGTGCAATAACTACTAGTGGAAAATAATACATGAATTCTATGAAGTATTTTTTTTATCAACTAATATAGACCTCAGTAATCCATAATATTTTGTTTTTAAATGTCGTAGCATTTTTCCAACAACTTTAATGGCAAAATTCCAATCCTCCAAGCTATTCTTTATCCGGTCAACTGGCTTGCTCCAACATCCTTGGCCTCTTCAGCAAATCCCAGTTTTGCCGTGGCCATATAAAGGAGAAAAATGTTGAGGATTTCCAGCTTGGTTCGTCGGACGGATATGGCATTCAGTGCAAGTTGTGAGCTTCGTCCTATGACACTGCCATCCAATAAGAAATAGTCTTAGACAAAAGATGACATCATGTCGATGCACGACCTTATAAAGCTCCGGCCATTACTTCAGGGAAATCGTTACTTTGTTAGACTTCAGAAAGTTCATTTAAAGAAATTTCTGTATACTTAATTAATATTTTATAAGTAATTAAGTTAGCAGAAATTGCAACAATATCTGACATCAATCCTAGTTTTCGGAGTATTATTATATGATAATATTATTAAACAGTATTGAATTGTATTACAAATTATCTAAAATAAATGAATGGAAATGATCATATCATATTAGTAATTAGTACTTTATGCAACGTTTAATTTCCCAGAGACCTATATGTTACTAACGGTTGTGAAAATTAATAATATTCTTATAGGGGAGAAGATATTTCCGGGTGCAGTCGAATGAACACTCAATTAAATAGAAACTTAATTTATTTGTGCCTACGTTACGGCCTAAATTTCAGTCCTTCTTCTGACCAAATAAAAATATATATGAAGATAGAGATGTTGAATATATAAATTGAGGAAAATAAGAATTCCTACGGTTACAAGTTTGGTGATCATAAGTTGGACTTTTTAAATCACAACAGAGTGCATTGATTTTGCCGGTAAAAATAAAATTAAAAGTGATATTGTCTATTGAGTGCGAGAAGAATCCTACATACTAAACTATTCTCTAATATGTTCTGGGAATCAATTCGTGTCAACAACAATTTCTAGTAATCAGTTACCGCCAAATCATATCAATTGAAATATTATTTAAGTAAAACTCAAATTATTTTCTGTACATGTTTTCATGAGTTACGCGATATACGAAAATAAAAAAATTCACCAATATTATTCCACAATTAAAGGCTCATTAAGTACGGAAATCAAACGTGGTTTGAATATTTAATATGAATAATATCTAGACCTCAAATAATGAAGCCAATTTCAATTAAATTATAGAAGATATATATTTTTGTTGACTTATTTCTGAAGTAATACTGACAATTTTTAAAGAGAATTGTAATTTAGCTTCATTGAACTAAAACATAACAATTGTTTTGTTGAATTCACGGGATAATTATAAAATACAATGACATAAAATAAAAATTAATTATTTGGCCATGAAGCTTTCCTAATGAAGTTGACTACTTATTATTCAGTAAATAATTTAAAACTGTAGTTAGTTACAAAAATAGATCTTATCTGATGAAGGATAAATGTTCATTATTTTACCCTTTTAATGAGGTTCCATTGTTTTTTTTAATTGTTTTGACTTATAAAAATCAACGCACTTTGTTGTGATTTATAAAGTCCAACATTTAACTTATGTTCTATAAGTCACCAAATATGTAATCGTAAGAATTCTTATTTTACTCACTTTATATATTCAATATATCTATCTTCATATACATGGGTGTATATATATATATATATTTTTTTTTTTTAACGATAAATTTTGCATTTACATCTTTCAGGTTTACCATTGATATGTAAAATACACTTCCTGTGACAAAATAAATTATCTTTATATTCTTTGTAATTTACCCTAACAACACATTCAGAAAATCTATAATAAGAAATTGTGATTTTTTTTTTTCTATTCAGGGAAAGCACAACTCGGATTTGTAGTATTTATGCTACAGCTACGCGGATCAAGAAATAACTGCATTATATATCGTAGAGTGAATTCCACAACTACATTTATTCAAATCATAGTCAGGCATTACATTCTGATTCTGCATCCAAGATACTATGTTGAGCTGGTGAAGGTAGCACCATATATATTGTTTTATAGTTAGTGGTATATTAACTTGTGGAAAATGTAATGTATGACCTACCAAAAAATAAATAAAAATAATAATATTCAAATCATAGTCAGCCATTACAGCTTAACTATTACGTCCACTACACAGAAGATTCACAGGAGTATTCTTTTCGAAAATAGATATGTTTTTTATCAACATATTTATACCGAGAAAAACAATATAGCAGCTTATGCGGAATTTCCCATAGGAACATATGGAATACGCACCCAAATACTTGACTTCATTTTCAGCGAACCTCTTATCATATCTATGTGTTACATGTCATACAAGACGAAAATAAATTTTACGTCAAGTTAAATGTTCACAGATTTGTACACTCATAACACTGCTATCAGTTAAAAGATAAAAATAGGAAAGTAATATTTGTCAGTAGGAAAATCCCTCGTGCCGTTTAACATCCAAGGACTAAAAATAATAAATTAATCATAAATTTTATTTCATTGGTTATCTTTGAACAGTGGCCGTGTAAAACTACTCAACCATTCAGAGTACTTATAATACATACAAAAAAGAGAGAGAACAGGAAAAATTAACTCTGAAGAAACCTAACATGGAAATAATATTGTTGCTACATTTTATATCAATATTTTTTCTTTGTATTTTTTCCGGTCGCGCGACTGGCCGTGTTGGCCCTTGGCCACGCGGTGTAATCTCTAATCACTCCCTACGCCTATTTTTTAGAGTGGCCACCAGTTGGCTGACGGGTTCTCTACCTGGGGAAGAGGCTGTGAGTCCCCGTGCAATTATACGGGCATATAATTATATGCTTGAAATATAAGCATTATTATTAAATAAGCACATCATTATTCGCTTGAAAAGTACCTCCGGAACTGGGATTCGAACTCACAACCTTTGGCATAAGAGACTAACACGCTAGGCACTTAGCCAAGGGCTCCCCTAAGTATAAGTTTTAAAATAAACATTATATAAAATGAAATAATATATGTTTAAATCTTCAATTATTATAATCCATTAATTAGTATTTTAGTTTATTGTTCTTAGAAACACAAATATGAATTCAAGAAAAAATACAAATATCATACAAAAAAAAAAAAAAAAAAAAAACCCGCCGTACTCCATGGGATTTTCGTTATTATGCGAGAACAAAAAGTGGATTGAAAAGTGTGTTATTTTTTCTAAACACTGACTCTCAATATATTAATTTGAAAATCAAATCCACGCTTTTAAGGAAAAGCAGTTTCAAAGGATTCCGCTTTTTTTTAAATATTTAATTTAATTTTCTTATCTTTAATTTCTTCCGAAAATATCAAGGGGTTGGCCTCCAATTCATGTGCGTACTTCAACATACCTCATTCGAATTTAAAATATGAATTAATTGACAACGCACTAAGTATAATAATAAAAAAAAAAAAAAAAAAAATCTATGCGATCATAAAAACACTCATTATTTGGTGCATTTAAAAAAAATACACCATTCTGTAATAATTCCATTGTTTTAAAAAAGTTAGCCAAATAAAAGAGAATATAAAAATTATAGTCACTTTTTATTTTTCCCTACCTACTAAGGAAACATGTAGTAAGGTTAAGCATTGCAATCTTTTTAAGGTCACCTTACAACACTTTAAAATAAATAAGTATTTATAAGAAGCAAATACTTCGTCTTTTTTACATACTCTTCCTTGCACTTCCCACTTGGAATGTTCCATGGACAATCTATTTAATGTTCTGTAGAAGTGGAGACATAAACTTGAAGGTTAACAACAAAACTACCTTCATCAGCTTGATTTTCTTTCGATTACATCCAATTTATCGCTAGGACGATCTCTTTAAAGACCACATGAGAAAAATTTCAGTCTATAATACAATTAAACTGAAAAATAAATGTATTCCATCAAGAGTAAAATTCATTCATTCAATCAAATGAGAAATTGTCCGCCAAGATCACAAATGTGAATGATGAAGGCATTTTCAAAACCTTCACCAAAAATAAAGCTGAGTTATTGAATAAACATTGTTATGACACATCGAGTCACGTGAGTTAGAACAGTTTTTATGAGCCCAACACGTGATGCGGTTTGGCGAGAAATCTTGTAAAAATCTGTAGTGATCAGAATAATTAAATATTATTATCACATTCAATTGTGACTGCAAACACTGAGACCAAATAAGTCATAGGGCGCGTTTTGGCGTTTGAAGCGGTAAGCGGGTTCCAAGAATGCAGTCTCGGGCAGGCTTTCTAGCTAGCGTCTAAAACCTGTGAGAATTGTCGCTTTCATGAGCGGCACCGAGTGCTTTGTTGGTAACTAAGTAGTCCAAGCTTACCCAATTTTTAAATTAAGACCCTACTGCACGGTGAGAGAAGAGGTAGATGAAAATTCGTGAGAACGAGGTATTGCGAGTGTTCACGGAAGTAGCAGGAGAGGGGGAAGGCATATTTTAAAAATAAATTCAGAGTACTTTTCAATATCAAATATTACTTAGTAAAAAAACCTATATATCATTAAATATTATTTTTAAAAATATGTGCGCGCAACACACAACATTCGCTAGCCTCATAATTTTCAAATACACTTAGAGGTAAAAATAAATTGTGAAAGAATTAAGTACATTGAATCTAAATAGAAACATGTGTCTTATTAAATAATCTATTATATAATTATCTATGAAAATCCGTTCTTTCGGCTTTTCATTACTCTCCAATAACGTTTACTACCAAAATTGCATAAAAAAAAAATATGTTCGCACTTTTCTCCATATCGTAAACGTTCAAATTATATATTTATCGGTTACACGTCATGTTTATGTAATAAAAAAATTTGAGTCTTTAATGAAGAAGTTAATCAGGCCGAAATCTACCTTAATAATTATAAGAGATCTTCCGTTTTTTAGAATATATTGATATAATATTTATCGTTTTTTTTACCAGAACTACCTAGATGATATAGTTATTTTTATAGATTCTACAAAATTTAAGATACTTAAGAGGAAGAAAATTTAAAATATCGGCAATTAAGCCCTGTCAGACTATTTTAATCAGAACGAAACCTACATCATATTCAAGCCCATTAAATTTTAGATCAATATAGCGAGTTTAATCAAAATCGTTAGGGCCGTTTTTGAGAAATTCGTAAAAAGGTGATAAATGCATGGTATTAACTGGCTGATTTTCATGAAAAACTTGCTGTAACATCTGGGGCGTATAGTTGTTTTAAATATGAAATTTTAGTATTGTACGACTTTTTTTACGCTAGACTGACCACACACATATATATGATTCCATAGCTCATGGGATAGACAGATCATCACACACACACAGAGACCTTTTTTCGGGACTTGGTGATTTGGACTCAGGGGAACCTAAAACGTGTATTCCCGTTGTAAACTGGAATTCGAAAATTTTCACGATCACAATACATTCCCTTACTGTATATTTCATATTATGTAAGTGAAAGTAATAAGTTAAGTTAAACGGTATGGGGAACAGGCTTCTCTAAACACGATGAATATTAGAATTTCAAATCAAACATAAAACATTGAGAGCTCTGTACTTACCCTTGATTATTTGGTCTCTTTTATCCACTTCACTGATTACGACGAGATTGCTCTTTGAGAGACGCCTACACCGCTGCCTTTGGCAAAGAAAGAAGATTAAACCAAAGATGTTCCCTAACACAGATATACAATGGTTACATCTTTGTTAAGCTTTGGGGGAAAAAACAAAACTATTAAGTGCTCTTTACAGCCGATTCTCTGGAAAAGGTTGCTAAAATTCCAGGTGTGAAATTCACTTCAATGAACGAGAATATATATTTTATATATAATATATATTACGGATTAAATAAGTGCCAAGAAAGGACACAAGTCAGGAAGATGACTAACATTTTCAGAGTCATATGTGCTACATACTATAAGATAGGCGGAAATTGAAAAAAAGAAAAAACTATGTTTAAACATGGTAATTGGCCTGAGACTGAATAAGTTACTTGAACTAAACTTATTAGTTCATGATTTATTTATTTTAAAATCACAAATGTGTTTGCTTGGACAAGTTCAAGCATTGCTTAAAACACAATTTAATTTTTTTCGTCTCCTGAAACTGTTAATTAAAAAAAATAATATTTTGAAATTTTTTTTAAAGATTATGTAGCAATTAGGATAAAAAAGAACGGTAACAGATTCGGAAATCTTCGATTATTAACGCCTTCTAATATTTAATTTTTATTTTCCACACTGATGAAACTGTAAAGGAAATATTAATATATAAAAAATATCAAAGCAATCTGCTTTCCAACTGTTCGATCCCACGGTGATAACATTCTTTGGAATAGCTGTCAAAGAACTCTTGGACTGCAAGTTGAACTTCTGTGCTATTATAATTTTTTTCTCCTTTTTGAAATTGAATCATGAATCGAAAAAAGTAGTAATCCGATGAAGCTAGGTCTGGACTATACAGTGGAAGAGGAAGGATTTCGAACCCATGTAGAGTAGGTGGCGACCTACAGTATCTTTCGACACACCACACTCCCTGGCAACTTTTTAAATACGTATTTGACTCAACAGTTTCCTGCAGAACCTCATCAATGTCCATTAATGTTCGCCCTGAACCCTTCTTCTAAACCAGCGTCATATCTCCACTGCTAAATTTTTCAAATCAAGTGTGCTCTAGTCAAGGTCACCTTTTCTTTCATATTTGATAATTTTACCAATTGTTTCAGCGGTAGTGAAATTTATTTTTTACAGTATAACAAAACGGAATATTCAAATAAAATATTCTCTACCGAATGAAAAGTGCTATATACAATCCCAAACAAAGGGGTCATTGAATAATATGACGTAAAATAGTTTAAAATACCTTAAAATGGGTTACCTGTAGCATGGTTGTCTAGAGTTGGCCATAATCGAATGATTGTTCATAATCGAATGATTAATATAGATTCTGAGAGACCAGAGAGACCATATGCCACAATCCTCGTCTCTATGTCGGCTGAGCTGGCTGAGCCTTGATGGAAATATGCATTACATTTATGTGATGAGCAAAAAAAAAAAATAAAGGTCGTTATCCGCACTCCTTATAAAATCCCTCGATTATCGTTAAACAATTCAGTTGGAATGAACATTCGTTTCTCCAAACCGATTAATTCGAATGATTAAAATAATCTAATGATCCGATAATCGCCATTCGATTATGCCCACCCCTATGGTCGTCACCGACTTCTATGCCCAAGGTCCCGGACTTTAACCCGCAGGTGGTCCTAGGAGTTTTTAATAAGAGTAAAAAATCCTTAGTTATGCCGTTCTTCGGAGGGGACATTAAAAGGTGGTCTCGAACCTGTGCGATGTCAGGTACTCGTTAAATATCCCTATCCTCATTAAACCTGGATAGGCAAAGTTTAGGACTGCCACTGTAGCACCGTCCGATTAGTCACAGTAACATAAAGAGACGTTAAATAAATAAACAAAACAAAGAGACTTAATTTAATCCTCAAATGGAACATTATGTATCTTTTTCAGTGGCATTCTGTGTTCTTCAAACCTTTTATTTTATAGTTTCATATCTTAACCTCTTACCTTTTTTCAAAATTCAAACATGATTTATGAAACAGTTTGTCAATTTTACAGGCATATTCTTACATACATATTAATCGTCTTCAAATCGTTATAAGCCAAAGTTACCGCAACAATCAAACTGCAGATAGATTTGAACCCTTAATTGTATTGTATTAGTAATTTTCTTGGGAGTAACCAGTAGTTAGCATATTAAATATCTTAACAGATTGAAAATAATACACTACTAGCTTAGAAAGCTGTGAAGGAGCTACACAGTTAAGACGTTGATTTCCAAAAGGTACTAAACGACATTTTTTGATATTTTGACATATTCGTACTCCCATCATTCAGTTTTATCTAATCATATATTTGATTTTATCAAATGAGCACTCTAGTCCTTTAAAAAGACGATTTAGAAATGCAATTATTTTCTAAAGGTACTAATTTCATATTTAATTTCGTTCCGAATCATACTAAAACATTTCATTCTATAACTTTAAAATAGTGTTATTAATAGAGCAAAAAAAAAAAAAAAAATCAAAATTTTTGTACTAAAATAATGAAATAAATTGATTTAATAATATACTAATGAGAGATTTTTCCGCTTCCTAACAAATTTCCTAGAATGGATGTATTACCTTTTGGAACTCAAAGCCTCAGTTGTAGCCAACATTTACATCATATAAATTAATTATGACGAAGGGAAATTCAACTTAGATTAAAGACGTGTTTGCCGAATTTCCTTATCATGAAGGCTATCAAAGACAATGCCTAACTTTTATCTAATGTTTGTCATCTTGATAAATCTATTGCAACAGCGAGGCTTACTGAACAGAGGTGATAAATTTTATCGTTCTGCTGGGACATATCTGATATAAAATATATTTAATTAATAAATCACAATAACTGCAAGTATCAACAATGGTTATACATGTTTTAGTAATTTTCGAATTTAAATTGTTGTGTAATAAGCAAATATTTAGCGATGTGTTAACGAGTAATTGAATTGAGTATTACTTAATTATTTTGAGCAAATACAAATATTACATACAAAATGCAAACGTTCAAAGGTACCTGTTTTTCCCATTAAAATTAAAAGTAATGATTCAAAATTTACTATTCGAAATTCGACTGAACAAGAGGAAAATCTATTAGAAATCTACTACACCATCCATTTTTTAATTTTACGATTTTTTTAAGTTCTCGAATTCGAAACCGTACCTTTGTCTGGTTCATAGCTCTTCTTCTGCAGCCATCTTAATGGTTACCTTTGCTGCTGAATACAAATTTGGAGATGTCTTTCTCTCAGGCAATTTCGAAAATTTGTTTTTTATTCACGTATTCTCTCTATCATATATGTGAGGAATGTTGTTAAAACAAGTCAAGAAAATCACCACATTTTCTATTATGTTCGCTATTCTTTTTCTTTTACAAGTCGATATAAATTTCTATCTTTAGAACATTGTCAATGTTCAAACACCATAATATTCATTTGTTGCAGTATTTAAAGGAAAATATCTCAAAAAGGACCAAATAAAAAATTATGAAATAGTTACAGTTTACACTAATTTAAGGTCAAAATAGTAACAGTTTAAATTAATCACATTGAAAATGTCGCTTAAATGTCAAATTTTGTTGATTTAAGAATGAAATAAAACAAAAGTTATGATAAGATTATTTCTCACAACAAATGTCCTAAGTATACGACTACTGGCTTAAGTTATTAACGAATATTTAATATTTACGTAAACCGAGATTTTTAGCACAATAAAGATGTATTAAGAAAAAAACGCTGCAAATTATTACACAATGGTTAATTATTTAGAAATAACTATATTAGGGTATAGCTGTTTATAGGCGATTAACTAATATGAAAAGCAATTGATAATTCAAAGGAAAATGGAATATCACCGCTGCCCATTTCAAAACGCTACTATATCTCTGCTAGTTCTGAAGCAATTCAATGATTATTTTTTTATTTTGTAGGATTTTTTTTTGTGTCTCGGCGGACAAGCGGATTTTTTTTTAATTCATTATTCGGGTTATCCATATCTTGAAACGTAAGCCCTCAAATTTCGAGGGAAGATAATTTTCATTATAATATATATATATATATATATATATATATATATATTATATATATATATATATATATATATTATAATAAGTACATATTGTAATAGTTATTTATAAATAGTTTATAAAATCTCCTCTTAATTATGGATACATCGATATGCAACGTTGACTGTAATAAGTTTCTATCATGACCTTGTTGGTCAGACATCTCCATCTTGATATTGAAATAAGTTTAATGTATAGCCATGAATGACAACGACGCCTGTGCGTATCAAGTCCTTTTGGGTTTCTAATGTTATATCTGTCTTATCTCAAATGTTTATTGGAAGGGATAAAATAGGACTCAAAGCGAATCCGAATCATTAAACTCAGTCATAACTCAGTGACCTTGTAATATATATTTTTTTAAATAAATAATAGGTTACTTACAAATTATGTTAAATCATCTTATTATTTTATTTTCTATAATAACAAGTAGCAGAAAACCACTCAAACGCAGAATGAGTATAGCAACTAAATTTATATAAATATATATATATATATATATATATATATAATATATATATATATATATATATATATATATAAACCTGATTGCATGTTATGAGGAGTGCCAAACAGTTTCTGCCCACCATACTGTCAGGGAATAGTTTTATAACCTGAGTTTGAGGTGTTTCGATTTACCGAACGAATAATATCAATATTATTTAATAATAAATAGCTGTTGATAAATAAAATACCAATTAACAACAAGAATTCATAAACAAGGTCTTACAGTATTAAAATTGGTTTGCACCATTGCACTTAATATAACAGGCAATAAGATATAGAACTTCCACTAGATCGCTCACGATCCTGAATTAAGTATAATTATCATTCAACGCGTGTAATTAGATTTAAATTACTCGTTTTGTTGCTATAAATGGATAGTTAATGGTATATATGGTTAAATACTAAACTTAAAAGTAAGGAGTATTTTACTCAAACTATGAGACCACTTTAGTTGCGGGTACAGCGGTGTATTGTGAAGTAGGAAAATTAATTAGCTTCCCTGTCGAGTACTTTCTATTCTCTCAATGTTCTCAGCATTATTTTACTTTATTTAATGACGTATAATTCATTACCTAGTCCTTCAAAAAGGTCTGTGTTTGTGCATGTGGTATGCCTAACTCGAAAACGAAAGTTGTATAATACTGAAATTTCATATTTTAGAAGCTACGTGGCTGAGATGTAACAGCAACTTCTTCAACAAAATGGGGAACCAGTAGAGTTACTTGGAATCTACAAAATATTTTGATTAAACTCGCTGTATCGACGTGAAATTCAATATTGGATTAAAATACTTGCTATTATTTATTTAAGTATTTTCCCATCTCAATTTAGGAAGAAGAAAAACCCTTTTTCTTATGTTTTATTTAAAACAATTAATATATAACATCTTAATCCTTTAGTTTTATTTAATTCAGAGCTGTTTACGACAATGTTTATAGAGTTACTTTCAAAAGAGCGATATTAATCTTAGTTATTCACTTCAAGTTTAGTAATATGACAGATGTTAGTTATATTTAAGATATGAGCTACCAAAGAATATATTTAAGATTGTTTAGCCCCAGTCATCCCTGTAGAACAAATACGATACCTAGGATTTCATCTTGACCAACCCCATTACTTGAATCCTCATACAAGACATGAAACTGCTCGCAGAAAAACGAACGATCAAAACTCCCTATTTAACTAAAAAACTGATTTATATAACCATTTTTAGACCAATTTGGACATATGGCATTGAGCTATGGGGCTCTACTAAACCATCAAATTCCTCCCGCATCCAATCTTTGCAATCCAAAATCCGACGAAAAATCCTCAATGCTCATTATTTTGTTACTAATAAAATAATCCATAGAGACCTCAATATCCCACTAGTTGCAGACTTAGCCCAAATTCGATACACCTCCTTTAATTACCAAACTACCAGCCCACTCAAACCCGCTTGTCCGTAAACTCTCATCTCCATCTCTTCCTGATAATCTCCGAGGCGCCTGAAAAGCCGGTGGTCTCGAGACCTGTTAATAAAATAATCATTATAGTGTTACCTAAAAGAATGATTGAACTGCTACCACTGATAGCCTCTTTACAAGATTATTTCATGCCATATTTGTAATACCAGCCCTTTTACTAGTAAATATTGCATATACAGTTGTAAAAATCAATAAAAATATATTAAAAAAAAAGATTATTTATTATTGTCATTATCTGACGAAATGAAATAAGACTGTGAGAATCCCTCGTAATTTTCTTTTCCATTAAAACATATCTCAATTTTTGTTTAGACGTGAATTGATACAATTCAAAACGCTTCTGTCTTAATTAAATGAAATCGTCAAATTATGAGACAGAGTTATAAGATAGACCCTGATTTCAAAATCACGATCCATAGAGCTGCTTCTGTAATCTATGCTGAGCTGATTAAAAAAGACCATTATGATGATCTTAAATGATGATATACCTCTGAATTACGGTTTTTTTTTCGATTTAAAACAGAATTTGGTACAGCAGTACTATTCAGCCTTTCATGAAATGGTTTGAGTAAAGTAAACATTGCATAAAGATAGCGTCACCGTTTGCGTCACCTACATCATGAACAACATTCTCCTCCTAAGAAAACCAGATCAAACGAAACTGATTAGTGAATTGGAAATAAAATAACCTCACGAGACCAGTATAATCGACTGCCAGTGGTTGTTCATGTTAACAAATGACAAGCTATTACAAGAAGATTTCTCTTGGATAAACGAATCTGCTACATATTCCACGCCTCCTGGCTGGGCTAACAGAAGTCTCAGATGTTTTCTTCCAGATTACATCATACCGCCTCTTCACTCAAAATCTCGGTATAACTGGGTCAAGCTACAACATGGGATAGCTCCCCCATGAGAGCATTGCCATTAATAGATAATGATATGCAAATATCCTTGAGTTTGTAACTTAATGTTTTGGTCTTTTTGAGCTATCGAATTATTCAAATTATACATTCGCTAAGTATGCTCTTACGTCATCTAATCATACTTAAGGAAAACAAGGTATATAACTCCATCCCAAATAAAGGTATTCTAAATATTTATTTTAAATATTTTGTTTTTTTAAGATTATGCATATGAAATAGAATGAAAACTTACAGTGCTGAACAAATTTGGGTAAGAAGCATAATGAAATAGATCTGGTGTGCGTATCACAGAACTTTCACTAACTATTTTACATTATATTTCATTTTTTTTTTTTTTTCAACGAAAAATCTGTTTCCAAAAATATAAATGAGTTGTTCATTTTGAAAGTGGACTTAATTCATTATATACTTTAACTGAAATATTTTTATCCTATAAAATTAATTAATAAGTGATGGTATAGCAATTGTATAGGAGATTCACAAATGATAAGTGATAATAAAAATAATAACCAAAATTAATTAGCAAAATTAAGAAAACTTATCAAGACAAGTTTAAAGGAGTAGTATTTACCACACACACACACACACACACACACACACACATATATATATATATATTGGTGTGTGTGTTGTTATATACAGTGTGTACTAATCAGTATGTACACAGTTTTCTTTTTGGGGGATTTGATTATTGGGACTAAGGGTACCATATAACATACATATTCAAGTTTTAAGTTATTTGTTCCGTAATATTTTATACTGCCATCCAAACGTTTTCAGGATCGCAGTACTTACCTGTTACTTACATAATTTGGGTAAGTGAAAGTAAAAAATAAAAATAAAATAATATGAGAAATATTAAAATGCATGATATAATGATTACATTAAAATATGAAACTCCGTCGGGAACTCGCTTTCGAAAATCGTGTAGGTCATAAAACTTTCCCTTATTTATATTTTTATATATAGGTTAATGAAAGTACAAGAAATAAATATATAACACTTTAATGTCATTATTGTTATTACTTATTTATTTTCCCTTAGAGAGTCTAAAGTTGTTTAAAATACAAATGAAAAAGGATCACTTATTTCACATAAAAATTTTTTAGTGATATACGAACGAAAAACGAAAATTCCCAAAGGAGTTCTCGAAGCCTAAATGCTTAACAAGTTCTAAAAAATTAGAAATGCTTTATCTCTCTTAACAAGTTTTTTCTCACAGTTTTTGTTATGGTTTGCCGAGTTAAAATTCAACAAGACTGAAATTTTTATTTTTATGAAATGAATATAAAGAAATAAAGTATAAATATATATATATTTATATATACACAATGCATGTGTCATTTTTATGAATATTTTCAATATACCTCTTTGGTTCCACTTAAAGAAAACATTATTGAAGTAACATCAACAAAATACTTACTTGTGTTATTATCTACTGTTGGGCCCTAATTATATAATAGGGTTTACGTTTTGAACAGAGTATTTAGAAGGCAATTATGTTCATCTCTGCTTAAGATTTTCAAATAACTTGATAAGAAAACAATCAATGATCATAGTTCATTTTAGAAATAATTATTACTATCTGTTGTATAAACAGTTTCGGAACATGGGCTTATTTTTTGTTGTGTTTTTGTCAACAACGCGGTCAAGATACCTTCAAGTAATAATATTTCTATTTTCAGTTGAATTAGAATTATAAGCGATTTAAAAAAATATTGATGTATGTAAACCTAATGTATTGAGTAGGTTTTTTTTTTTTAATGCATGTATTTTTTTAATAGATTTTTTTACTGTTTAATACTAAGTTAGGCTATTATTGCCATTAATCCTGCTTGTACATACTACATGGAGTAACATGTAATTGGTACAATACCACATGTATAAATTCTAAGGCTTATGGCCACTTGTAAATTCTTGTGAAAATAAAAATCTTAAAAAAATAAAATAAAAATCTAATGTAAAATCACATTCATTTATTCTATATATATTTTTTTTTTTTTTTTTTTTTTAGCTAAATATCTTTATTTGCACTTAAAAGAAATAACAAAACAAGAGAACGTGTAAAACAGCATGGTTAGACAGGAGGAAGACAGCACCAAGTGGTGCACCGTGCACCCTTCTCACATTCAAAAAGAAACTTTTTTTTCAGGCTAGGAGGTCCTATCTCATCCAACTCCTTTTCAGCCTACGCTGAATTATGGATGGTATGTCAGTTGTATCTATGTTTAGCACAAGTTTGTCCATGTGTCCGTTTAGCTTGTCCTGTAATCGTTTATAGCAATAATAGAATGTGGTTCGTTGAAGTTGGAACACGCAAGTCAGTATTAAGGGTGTCGTTAGAAACATGAGGTGGGTGAGCTTAAGGTGAGTCTTAAAAATTTGGCATCAAAATTTTTATATTTTTTGAATGTGTGTCCTTTTAGCAGGACCGTAAATCTGGCAGGTTTTAATAAATAAGCGTATACATAAGTTTCTGTCTGGTTGATAATTTAGAACGTCTATTTAGTTTCCAAAATAATAATGTCAGTCGAAAGTTTAGCGTTTCACGTTTTGTCTTGACCATCCCCCCACCCTCCTCCATAACAACCGACCTCTTTGTCAAAAACAAGTCCTAAGTACGTTACTGTATTTGAGTGGAGTATCGAGTGTTAAACTGGAGGCAGGTTCCACGTCTAAGAAGTTAATTTTTAACTTCCATTACTTACACCAATTTCATACGTTGTCTGAGTGGTGTTGTAATGTGATACTGGTCTTTATAGGATAGATAGTTAGTACATATTACAATAAACTTCACTTATATAATGAGGTGATAAGGGTGAGATCACGTTCATCAGCTACACTTTTCTCCTATTTTCGGGGTTGCCTCACGGCTGAAAGAACAGAATAAATAAATATTATTTCATAGCTGATACTCGAACCCACCAGTGACTAGTGGATACAGCACCACACCATGCTTAATAGTTTTGAGATAGAGTACACGATTATCAGAGAATTTTCGAGACAGAAACTAATTACAAAACTTCTAAAAAAATATATGTAATATATATATATATATATATATATATATTTTTTTTTTTTTTCAAAAAGTATATATTTTGTCAAATTCAATAATAATTTAAAGTTCTCATCCCACTGAATATGACCCACATAACTGAGAAAGTTGATTCAAGACAGTGATCGATCACACTAAAAATATATGTAAATCTGTAACCAATTCCGATAGAAATGGGACGTCCCCTGGTAGGATCAAGTCAGCTTAGTATATTTCTTTTTTTATTTCACTAAAGTCTCAAGTAATACATCTTAAGCTTTGCCAAATTCCTTCTAGGATATGGTAAAAAAAGAATCGCCAACAATCAGAAATGAATATACCTAGCTTATTTTCGTTAGTTTAAATTAACAAATGTTCATTCATAGATCCACAAAGAAATAGAGGAAATTTATAAGGACCGTGAGAACAACGCTATAATGGAAGAAAATGATTATCAATTCCATTTTTTATTTCCTAAAATAATTCGTCTCTATTCAAATGAAATAAGTACTCAAAAGAAATTTCCACTTCTGACATTTTAATGCCATTATTTTTAATCATAAGTACACCTGAAACACACGTTTCCATTGGAAACTCTATGTAATTTTTTAACCTTTTTTTTTTTTTTTTTTTTTAACTCAACTTAATTTAAAAGTTCTTAAATTGATTAAGGACGGAGATGAGTGGAAGACGTTTGTTGGGCGCAACAGATTTTTCTTTGTGTAATAAACAATTCTTAATGGAATATAAAACCTTATTATTAACAAGTCTTATTAACCAGACTCAGAATAGGACACTCACGACAAACGCACCAACATTTATTGACTAGAACAAAAAGACCTGACTGTGAACAGGTAACGTACCTATCACAATATAACACTGACAGAATGCAGGCAACTTATAGGTGTCGATCTCCTGGTATCATTAAATACTTTATTAAATGACAGCAGTACATACATCCCAAATTTATTTGATCATCAAAAGAAATAAATTATATGAATTGACCTATAGCACCCAATTATACTTGTTATTATTATATCATGAATAATTTATACTTATTATTTTGATTGTTTTTCCTATATTATTTTTATTGCAATTAAATTATGTTTGTCACTCCATTTATTAGCCTTCTCCATATACTACCTACCTTTAATACATCTACCTTCTCAATCTATCAAACTATGAACTGTTATTAGTAATATCATTGAAATAGATATATTTACGTCGGCAAACATCACCATTGTTGTGAATTGCCTGGATCAATAAATAAATATAATTTAATAAACCTTCAAAATCATCCAATTTCTAATTAGCTCCTTTCTGTGTTTCGAAGTTAAATCCCATCAACATCCAACATAATCAACATCTTATTTCCACATGGCGGACATCACATAGGATCAATTCAAGAATTGAACTCTGGGTATGGCTCATTCTCAACATTAATTATAAGTAATATCTTCAAAACATATTACTTTTTGGCGCTAAGGATTATTATAATTTCAGGTAACACTTTACTTCAAATAGGAAAGCTGAGGTTGACTGGCAGCTCCCAGCCAGACATCCCACATTTCAAATTCAGTATATGTTATTAACCTCGTTATAGTAACCGATCCTTTCATTAGCCCGCGCTGTATCAGTACGAACAATGAAACCACCAATCCTTCCATGTACATCCAATTTAGAAAACAATGCTCGGTTGAGATAGTTCAGAGAATATTCCACGGAGTTCCGTTAGGAATTAAAATGAATTTCTTTTGTAATGGATACGTAAGATGATAAGGCTATCAGTAGCCTCGCGGCATTCCCTTCAGTAATATGCCATAAAGATATTTGTCGGCTATAAAGTTGGAGCCAATTAATATAACGTATCTATATGCATCTCTTAATTGTATTTACAGATAAACGAGTTTAAAACAATAAATAAATTATTTCTGACAAATTAACATTGAGTTTCCGAAATAACGTTTTACTTTTTTCTTCTCTTCATATATATCTTTATTCACACTGTCAGAAGGTATCTGACAACCAGCAAATGTGCTGTACAAATGTGAGATGAGACATGGTAGGCCTGGGGAGGGAAGTGGAAGTGTCCAGCTGCACCCCTTCCTAGGCTTTAATTTAGCAGAGGAGGTCTCTCATCCAGCTACCCTTTAGCCTTCTTCTGACTGCATTTCAGATATTGACATGTTGTTAATCAGTCTATTGTGTCCGTTTAGTTCGTGTTCGTATATGTTGGTCAACTGTTGGTTGTTGTAAGTCCGTATTCTAGGATTTTGTTGTTTACGTACCAAGGATCTGTCCGTTATCAGTCTTAAAATTGTTGATTGAAATGAATGCAGTTTTTGCATGTGAGTCTTTTTTGCTGAACCAAAAATCTATGAAGCTTAAGTTCACTTGGTTTAAGTAGGAATGTGTATATATTCAGTTTCTGTATAATTTTTAATTTTGATGGTTTAGATAAAAGAGAGTATAGTACTTTCAGTAGGTGGTTGTGAGTTTGTCTTTTCATCTTGACATGTGGGCCCCAAGTCATCCTCCGATCGAGGGTCAGTCCTAGGTAGCGTACAGAGTTGGTCTGAGGAATTTGGTTGTTGCCGATAAAAATTGGTGGGCAAGTGTCTTGTTGTAGTGTGAGTAACGTTACCGTGTTTCGACTTGTCGTGATTTAATCGAATTTTCCAAAGAGTGTACCAATTTGTAGTAGCATTAAGTGAATCTGTAGAGTCAGTGAGGCCAGTATAGAATCGCCGTTTGATGTTACAATTGCAGTATCGTCCGCGTAAGTAGTAGTAATTTGTTGGCTGAGTTGGTAAGTCATTTCTGTTAACAATGTAAAGGAGAGGAACAAGTATCGATCCTTACGGTACTCCTGCCAAGACCGGTCGGATTGAAGAAATTTACTTAAAAAATATTTGTAACGAGGCAAAGCTTTTCGTTATAAAATATTATCAAAGGTATCGTAAAAGGCGTACACAGGATTTTCGTTAGCGGAGGGCCAAGTGGGTTGAAAATTAGTTAATTTTAACGCTGTCTAGACCAGTGGTTCACACCAAAATATTTTCATTCATAAATCACTTCAATCGTAAGGACTCCCTAAATCCTAAACCCCCTCATCTCCTCCCCCCAAAAAAAAATATACCCTCGTTGATTTTGAAGGAAGCGACGACGTCTAATGTTCACTTCCAAACGCAAGAAAAGGTAGTGTTGCTTTAGGAGACAAGCCAAAGCCAGACGCTAATTTTCAGAAACAAAGACGCAGAATCAGAAAAGTGTAGCACCAGCATGAAGGTTACTTTAAACCGCAAAACATTAAATAACTAAAAATTAAAACTAATACAAAATAAATATTCAAACATTCATAATGAAATCAAATATTGTCCATTATAATATGAATACAAAGTTACGTCTGATTCTTTTTTTGATCTCATCAGTTTGAAAATGACTAATGTAGTGATAGTGATTGTGCAACAGCTGTCACTTGCAGTAATCACTGGCAATTATATTACTTAGAACTTTGAATTTGTGCATATACTTCTGTTATTATTATTATTATAAGTCAAAGCTTTTTATTTTTTTATGTATTTTAGAATAATTTATTGATGACTACTCGCGAAACCCCATGCACATCGTCTGAGGACCCCAGTGGTCCTCGGATCACTAGTTGCGAAACACTGATCTAGACCCTTATAATATAAATTTTTGCTTTTTTTACAAATTCTCCATGGAACATTATCGACATTACTTTACATACAGTCCTTAACATGCCAACAGTAAAACGTTTTCACAACAACTTACTCGGACATAAATACCAACATGCCTCATAAAACTCGTAGTAGGCTGAAAATAAGTTGAATGAGGGACCGCAAGACATAATTGTGAAATAGGAATCAGGCCAGCTGAGCCAGTATGAGAGGCCGCTGGAATTCTCTCTCCAACATGCCTATTACAATACAACATCAAAATCTTACCTCTCATTCAGTTATTTTTAACTGCATGACAGGTTCAAGAAACAAATATTAAAAACATCGTTATTAAAAGTAAAAACATTCTTTGAACCTGAAGCCTGCACACCTGCTATCCTCAGTCTTCGCCCGTATCGTAAAATTCAACTAAAACATTAATGAAAGTTCCTAATAGATGGTAATTGTAATGAGAGGACTGAGAGGGTCATCAGACACTAACCTCTTAAAGTAAGTTCTCTTAATCTGTAAAAACCGTAGAACATGACTTTGATCAATTGCAATAATCTCACACAACCATCGAACTACAAACGTCTTTAGTAAGTACTGAATCCAAGATCCTTTAGTATAAACTAGCATAGTCATAAAAAAAATAAATAAACCTACCAAGAATAAGTATGCCTCTTATTCCTTACTTCTACTACTTTCCCAACTTAACCTCAACAAGGTTTTTGACCTCTGATTAAACTCAATAACCGAGCTATCTGTACATTGAAATAACTGTTTGAAAAAAACAACAACAAAAAACATTAATTTTTTTAATAGTACCTTCATCGCCTAAGGTTAACCACACAACTCAAATCTTATACAGACTTCTCCATGGAAGATTACAAGAGGTTAGTGAGCCAAAGGTTAATGCACTCCTGGATTAAACCTACATCCCGGAACTTTAATAATCCGCGATTGAAAAAATATATAGCCTACCCCTTTTAAGCTTTTGATAAAATAGTTCTTTCGCAATTTATGGCTAAAGTTTTTGAAATTTATTTATTCCAAGACTGATGGATTACGTCTTAGAAGACTAAGCACTTTTTTTTTTTGTCGATATCAGGTACACTCATTAAAGATCCCTATCCTAATTATACCTGGATAGGCAAAAATTTAGGAGTCCCGCGGCAGCATCGTCCGATTTGCCACAGTACCATAAAGTAACGTTAAATAAATAAACAAACAAATATTTAATGGATAATTATAAGAAGTTCATGTCAATGTGAAACAATAAAATAATTGAAGAAATTTTTTATATTTAATTATATATAAATATTGACTAATATATCTTTTTGTAAAATATGAAATCAGTTCCGAAGAGTTAATAAGAGGTAAATATTAAGTCGTTTGCATATAATTAGTAATTAAAATAAATGTCATGAATTTTTAATTAAACTAATTTAAAATTAGTAAACGACGGCAAAGATATTGTTGGGAAATAGCCCGCCAAGAAAGGATAAGGTCAACTTGTCTGGATCAAGACCAAAGTAATATATTACAAGCGAAATGATGTCATCAGGATGACGGTCAACAACGAGGGCTGAGTTCATAATGAACCTTCGGGCTAAATTTACCTGACACAGCCTATGATGTAAAGTAATAAAAGAGATTATCAGATAATAAACAATACAAATTAATACAATTCCAATACTATTAACTATAATGTAATTCAAAAACTTACGGGAACTAATTTCTGCACAAATGAGCTGGCATTCGTTAAGGCAATACTAAGAGTGTTCATTTGCCTGACAGGGGAATTCGTCAAGCTGTCAACGGAATACATCTTCAGCGTGATTAATGGAACCAGAAGGTCGGAATTTCGACGTAACGGACTGTCTGTATTCCATTCATGGTTCTTCAGTCGGAGTTCTTACGTCAGGCGAGATCGTTCGAGCTAATGAAAACCAAAAAGGATCCAAAATAAAATAATTAATTTTAAATGCATATAGATACAAAATAGAAATTCACCCCATTCATAATTACCTGACATAGCAGCTTAGTCATTATTAGACTATTAGTGGGTAGGTTTCTCATTGACCAGGATACATTAGGGAAATAGAGCAATATTCAAGTTGATCATAGAAACATACAGAAACGGGTGAAATTCGAATTATTGAATCACTTTACATTAACCTCAACCGGTTATGACAGGCGTTAAACATGTTAGAGTTAAGGGCGACAAACTGAGTCCTTGACCTCAAAGTAAAGTGAAACACAAGGGAGATGGACGCTCAAATCAGACTTTGCAAACAATGCTTGACTGATCAATCAACACAGTTCAAATGTTTGGATCCATACAAACACCATGTGACTAGAAGAGCACGCACGGGTTGAACCAAACATCTGAAGCACTGCCATCCAATCAACCAGCAGAATAATGAAAACTAGGCAAATTACTGGCATGATATTAGTTTTTGGATAGATGTCCTTAAGTAAGAACGAAATAGCATTATAATAAAAAAATTAGTGCGCGCAACACGCGACCTATTATTCACTTGCTCAGTTGCTAAAATTAGTTTAAGAATTTTCAATGAACAGATCAAAAAAATTAATTATGCTAAGTTACGTAAGGAATATGTGTTATATTAAAGAATGCATTATATCATTATGTAAAAGAATCAGTTAGCTTTATCGGCTTTTCATCACTCTCCATTAACTTTAACAATTTTGCGTATAAAATAAATTAATTTCTAAATTATTCAACTTTGCAACGCTACATTAAACATCTATATTACTGATATTATGTTAAAAAACAAAAATAATATGGAAATTTAGAAAAAGAAAATTTTAAATATCGGCATGTAAAAATACGTTAATCAAAACCGTTTTAGAGAAAATAGTAAAAAGGTGCAAAATGACTAGTCACGGGATATACCGTATATTATTTGATTATGAAAACAAGATAATTTTATTCGCAGTATTTACCTTCCGCCAATGGTCCGTTAATTAACACTCCCTTCCCCAATTGCCTTGCAAATATTTCTAGCGGCCTCAGCTGCTGAATGGCCGAGTTTAAACTCGTACAAAAATATTACTCGAATATCGCGTGGTTCCACGGTCATATTTGAAGGTATACTAACAAGTGGGTAATTGATTGGGAAGCTAATGTTTATAATACAAAGGTAGAGGAACAATGTTTATAATACAAAGTGGCTCTTCTGGTTGGCCAATTTTCGTAAAAAAAATTGCTGTAACACCTCAGGCGTATAATTGTCTTCAATATGTATTTTTAGTATGGTATGACTTTTCGTTTCCGTGCTAGACTAAACACACATGGACACAAACATACAGACCTTTTCGTACGACGTGGTTATTTGGACTAAGTAGACCCTAAAACGCATATTTCCGTTGAAAACTAGATTTCGAAAATTTTATAAATAGTTAATAAGACTATAAACTAAAGCAGAGAAAAAAGAGGGGAGAGACTAAAGTTGTCATTTTTAGAGAACAAGCACAGAAAGTAACAATTCAAGCTAGACAATATACAACTTTAAAAATTACAATATACATATACATATATATATATATATATATATATATATATATATATATATATATATATATATATATATATATATATATATATATATATATCGTATACAAATATATATATATTAACTCGAACCTCACTTTACGAAAATCGTATATAATCAGTAAACAATTAAAAAAAAAAAAAAATTATAGATAGAAAAGATTGATAGAAAATAGAAGTATGGAGGGTTTGTAAATATCCAAAAAAAAATGGGAACAAATCTATTAATACCTCACACTGCACTAATAATTGGAATATAAGTATACATAAGAATATCTTATTTTAGGATGAATTAATTAATAATATAACATAACTTCTTTGTGAATGTTACGTACTTTTTAATTTTTTTTTTTTCAGGTGCATGTATTCCCTTCTGGTTAGGCGACAAACTGCTGAGACAGACCTTGTGTACTTGACATTGTGATATAATGAACATAAAGAGCTACCATACTCGTTTTAATATGAAAGTTGGAACTGCAGAATGTTTTATTATTGAAGATATACCAGAATGAATTGCTATCTTGCTGAAGTTAATTATTGCTGCAACCTGGTGAAGCCCCGGGCGAGAAGTACCTTCCAGACATACTAAGAGCATGCGTCACACCTATGGCTTACATTCCTTTCTTAGGAGTATGGAAACTGGCAATCGATGTATAATCTATATATTGTCACGCTATTAGTATAGCATGCGCTGTTAAGTATAGACTTTTTTAGTTATTTCCGTCTTAATACATAGTTTTAATATTTTTTTACAATGGTTCGAAGGCATTTCAGAATTGATCAGAGATTTACGTAACACATTTATTATAATACAGTTGTAAATTTCAATAAATATATATATATTCATTATTATTCGTACTTTGCTTGCAAAATGATATACTTTTGCACTGTATCAAAGGTCAGGGGAGGATCGTTGTATTTTTAATCAGTTTCACAATCCCAAATACATTTTTTAGTGTCATATATTGTTTGATATTTATATACTTCACAACAATCAGAAACTTCAAGTTACTTCCTTAGATTAACCTTAATTTTTTGTTTTATTAGCAGAAAATGTGCATACATATGAGGGGTAAATTTATTTATTTATTTTGTATTTTTATTTATTTAAATTTATTTTTCTCCTTGCGATTTATGATGTTTTGTACATCTCTACACCTCCAGATAAAGGATTGAAATTTTTATGATGTTCAGAAGTGCCTTTTGCGGGTTTTAACTTTTCTTCTCTCACACTGCAGGTTTTGTGCATCCGTAGAGTTTCTTCAAATTGAGCCTGTTCCTTACTAATAAGGACTTTTTGAAAAAGAGTTAAGCTAATGCAAGAGTAGGTATATGACTAAATCTTTGACTAATAGTCCCTGACTTCCTTTGTCAAATAGAATAGCTAGATGTACTGTTACGATAAAGACTTTCCTACAAAAACTTGGTGATAGTTACCGTACTAGTGCTACTTATGACTGTTATCTATTACTTTTTACTTTCACTTACTATATATAGTAAGGGGAAGTATTGCGATCGTGAAAATTTTCGAATTCTAGTTTTCAACGGAAATACACGTTTTAGGGTCCCCTGAGTCCAAATAACCAAGTCCCGAAAAAAGGTCTGTGTGTGTGTGTGTCTGTGTGTGTGTGTGTCTGTGGTAACTCCCGGGCAGAAACGGTAAGTCCTATGAAACTGAAATTTCATATTTAAGACATCTATACGCCCGAGACGTGACAAAACTTTTTTCATCAAAATGAGCCTGCCAGAAGAGGCACTTTATACCATGCATTTTGCACCTTTTTTCGATTTTCTTAAAAACGGTTCCGACGATTTTGATTAAACTCGCTATATCGATGTAAAATTTAATGGGCTTTAATATCATGTAGGTTTTATTTAGATAAAAATGGTCTGACAGGGCTTAAATGCCGATATTTTAAATTTTCTTCCCCTAAAGTACCTTTAATTTTGTAGATTCAATAATAATAACTAGATTATCTTGTTAACGCTGATGAAAAACAGTTAAATATATAAATTGAATAAACTCGATACCCAACTAAAGGAGAAAACAGAAAAAATATTTTTTTAATGCAATTTTTAGTTTTTGAACATAAGAGCAGTAACATACATGTATGATATACCGTTGGAAAGCTAAAGATTTTAGAAAAATTATCATCTCATACACAAGCTTTTAAAAGTTAATAGAGAGTGATGAAATAAACATAACACTAACTGATTATTTTAGATAATAATATAATACATTTTTTAATGAAACACACGTTAATTCCTTAATAATTTCACGTATTTTTATCTTTAACTGTATATGAAAATTCTTTCATTGATTTTAAAAATGGAGGTAAGTGAAAGTCCTGTGTTGCCCGCACCAGATTTTTTTCTCCCTAGTTTGGGTATTGGACCATAAGATGCAGTGTTTTCAAGCACTGTAAAAATTACTTTTTGAATCGGTATTTTATTCTAAAACGTATACTCAAGAAGTGACAAAACATTATTTTCATAAGCACTGGTTGTAGCATATAATTTCTATTATCGAAGAAGCTATCAGGAGATAGGAGCAGACCATTTTTTAACGTACAGTTTTAAATTCAAACTTTTATAGCGACCGCTACTCTGCAGACATATGCCTGACAACATTTTGAAGTAGAGATTGTACAATGAATATCATTTTTAAAAATTATTCAATAAGAATTAAGAGTATTTTTCTTAATTAATTGATTCCCTTTAAAATTTACAAAATTTAAATAATTTATTAAAAAGAATATTATTCGTTTTCTGGATAATGTATTCCGGTTCCCTCCATATTGGCTTGTCAGATGTATTTTCTGTTTCCCAATGCAATGTTTTCAGTAAGATTTGGTACCTCCTCTTTCCATGGGCCCCAGCCCACTTCAGGTTAGACCTGCCAATATCTGTGAGGCCATAAATCAGATATTCAAAAAGGTTTACCTGAAATGTCATTTGCCAAGTGGTTTACCCAAAGATATCTTTTTAGATAGAGGTATTATTTAACATGTCCACCTGTCACAACTTGCATCCATGTAGTAATATATCCTCGCCTGAATGAAAGTATTATTAAAATATTACACTATATAACAAATAAACTGAATAAAATAATATTACTGGCAACTCTTTGGAGCAGGGATTGTACAATGAATATTATTTTTAAATATGATTAAATGAGTTTTAAATATTTGTCTTAATTAATTGACCCCCGTAGACTTGGTAAAACGTTCTTTCTCAGTTATAACGAAGCAGTTATTACAAGGGCCTTGGATGATGGTGCGTTGGGAACTGACAAGGCGCCAGTAGACAATGGTGGGATGAGGCAAGTAGACCAGAAAAAGATGACGACCTTATAGACAATGACGGGGGCGGCTGGAGGGGCACACATCAAATTATGAATGTAATGCTTCTTAGGAGTATGGAATCTTGAGGTCAGCGACTTGACTATCAAATAATTCATGCATATATTTTATTGAAATTCCTTATAAAACGTAGATGGTATGCATGAGAATTATAGTCTTCTCTTAGTATTTTTCTTTGACTTGTCTTGGACGGTCTGCGTTGAAATTCTGCGTTCTTGGATTAGTTGTATCATGTGAATAATTCGGCAGAGTAGTGTATCATGTTAAGCCGAGTAAAATTATTAACTTTAAACAGTATTATTTATATGTAATCATTCAGAATGAAATGGTCATAACTCCTTATTTCTAACGTGAGACATGATTCTAGTCGGACAACTATCATCCTAAAGGTAAGCTATCACCAGTACTCATGAGTTATTCTAATAATTTAGCCGAACTAAATTGGATAAACTATATTATTTGGCTTTATTGGGACAGGTAAGGAGTTTTGAATTATCATTTTCAACCCTTTGAAGATCTATTGTTAACTAGATATACAGATTTTTACTCTTCCTAGGTCAATGGCCGTGCAAGGAGATGATTAGGCCGAGATCACGCAATGCAACATCATCAGTTCCTCTTAGCCTTGGTCTTCTTCTTCGAGGCTCGATACAAGACATACCTCATATATTTATCTCTAAATCCAACGCAAATGTCTTAGCCTTGGCTTGGCTAATTAAATTTCCGATAGAGGACGCTCTACTGATGATGTTTGTTCAGGCTTCTAAGCTAAGAAATCTAGACGTGGCTAATCCGTCCAAGTCGGGGGAGAAGCCAAACTCATACAAAAATATCTTGGGTATGGACCGCCATGAGTTTGGATTAGTATTTTTTTCTTACCTTAACCAAAAGTAAATTAAATAGGAAACGTACAATATCTATCAGTCGATAGATGATATTTTTATCTTAAAACGTCAACTATTGGGACCTTTCAAGAACTTTAGACTGCATCATACCCTCATTTTTAACTCTTCCTTTAGACATCATGAACTTTAAAAAGTTCCCTTTTTTATCGTGTATAATTGGATAAATTAGAAACGAAATCGGTTGGTAGAGTTGTTTTATACCAGGAAATGGAGCAAAACTTTGCTCTACAAAACCATCGAATCCTCCCCCATCGAACCCCTACAATCCAAAATCTTCGTAAAATCCTCAATGCTCCTTACTTTGTAACAAATAAACAGATACATGAAGACCATAAAGTTTAATATGTTGCTGATTTGGCCCGAACAAAATACCATTCCTTTCATGACAAACTCCTTTCCCACTCTAATCCACTAGTTTCAATCCTTTCTTCCTCTCATATTCCTGATAATCCTCTGATGCGTCTGAAAAGAAGGTTACTCCGAGACCTTCTAGTTCAGAATATTTTTAGAGTGCTGCCAATGGGAAGTTACTCTCTTGTGTTTCATCCGTTTTATATTTTACTCACATTTATTTGTTGTAATAAATCTTTTAAAAAATAAAATGGCGAGAATTCAAACTTTAAAACTGCCATCTTGATAAGTTTAGAATTACTCGGTTATTCTTTAATTCAAAAACAATTAATTATTGGAATAGTAGGCAGAGATTTAAAGTAAAACTATAAATGTTTATAGTTTATTTTATATACTATTTTTATATTTTATAATTAGGGTATATATTCCGGTGCCTCCATCTTGACTTGTCAGATGTAATTTCTGTTTACCAATGCTATGTTTTCAGTAAGGTTTGGTACCTCCTCTTTCAATGAGTCCAGCCCACTTCAGGTTTGACCTGCCAATACCTGTGAGGCCATAAATCAGATATTCAAAAACATTTACCTGAAATGTCATTTGCCAAGTGGTTTACCCAATGAGATCTTTTTAGGTAGAGACCATGTCCGGATGCTATATTAACACGGATATATTTGTATTTAGGTATATTCCTTTTACATTTTTGATTAAATTTAGTATTCGTACGTATATATAAAACATAGGCGCTACTCAAAATACATTCCGTATAGTTTTAACAATTTTTTTTGTTTCTAATGTATTTTTTTAATAATACATCCATTGAGGCTTGGACATAATACTGACACAAGGAATAAGTTGGATAAAACTGTCGGCAAATGACATTACAGTTAAAATATTTTATTTATGGCCTCACAGATATTAGTAGGTCAAACCTGAAGTGGGCTGGGCTCATGGAAAGAGGAGGTACCAAGCCTTACTGAAAATATTGCATTGGGAAACAGAACATACATCTGACAAGTCAAGATGGAGGCACTGGAATATATGCCCTAATTATAAAATATAAAAATAGTATATAAAATAAACTATAAACATTTATAGTTTTACTTTAAATCTCTGCCTACTATTCCACAATTAATTGTTTTTGAATTAAAGAATAACCGAGTAATTCTAAACTTATCAAGATGGCAGTTTTAAAGTTTGAATTCTCGTCATTTTATTTTTTAAAAGATTTATTTATTGCAATGTACAAGTTACAAGAAGTAAATGTGAGTAAAATATATAACGGATGATACACGACAGAGTAACTTCCCATTGGCAGCACTCTAAAAATATTCTAAACTAGAAGGTCTCGGAGCAACCTTCTTTTCAGACGCATCAGAGGATTATCAGGAATATAAGAGGAAGAAAGGATTGAAACTAGTAGATTAGAGTGGGAAAGGAGTTTATCATGAAAGGAATGGTATTTTGTTCGGGCCAAATAAGAAACATATTAAACTTTACGGTCTTCATGTATCTGTTTATTCGTTACAAAGTAAGGAGCATTGAGGATTTTGGATTACTCTTTGGAGGTACTCTTTCCATGAGCCCAGCCCACTTCAGGTTTGACCTACCAATACCCGCGAGGCCATAAATCGAATCTTTTAAATGTAATGTCATTTGCCGACTTTTCTGAACGAAAGCTCTTGCAAGTGGTTTGCTCAATGAGATCTTTTTAGGCAGAGATAATGTAAAATGTCGAGTTTTTTCCAACTTATTCCTTGTGTCAGTATTATGTCCAAGCCTCAATGGATGTATTATTAAAAAAATACATTAGAAACAAAAAAAATTGTTAAAACTATACGGAATGTATTTTGAGTAGCGCCTATGTTTTATATATACGTACGAATACTAAATTTAATCAAAAATGTAAAAGGAATATACCTAAATACAAATATATCCGTGTTAATATAGCATCCGGACATGGTCTCTACCTAAAAAGATCTCATTGGGTAAACCACTTGGCAAATGACATTTCAGGTAAACGTTTTTGAATATCTGATTTATGGCCTCACAGATATTGGCAGGTCTAACCTGAAGTGGGCTGGGCTCATGGAAAGAGGAGGTACCAAACCTTACTGAAAACATTGCATTGGGAAACAGAAAATACATCTGACAAGCCAATATGGAGGGAACCAGAATACATTGTTCAGAAACCGAATAATATTGTTTATTTATAAATTGTAAATTTTCATGGGGATCAAATAATTAAGAAAAATACTCTTAATTATTATTGAATAATTCTTAAAAATGACATTCATTGTACAATCTCTACTCCAAAATGTTGTCAGGCATATGTCTGCAGAGTAGCGGTCGCTATAAAAGTTTGAATTTAAAAGTTTAAGTTATGAAATGTACAGCTCCTATCTCCTGATAGCTTCTTCGATAATAGAAATTATATGCCATAACCACTGAAAATAATGTTCGTGAAAATAAGTAAGTATACTTATCAGAATAAAACACCTATTCAAAAAGTAATTTTTACAGAGCTTGAAAACACTGTATCTTATTGTCTAGTACCCAAGTTAAAGAGAGAAAAATAATGATAGATTAAGAGCAGTATAGATAGCAGCCCTATTGTGGTAATTATTATCGAGTTTGTGTAGGAAAGTCTTTATTACCATCAGACTCGACCATTAACCCATCAAATTACGCATTTTTCTGTACATGTTAGTTTTGTAGATTTCATCAAAACTTAATATTTTTATAAATAAAATTGGAGGCTGATGTCAACTTCACCACTATTTTATTGAAAAAAATATATTCGCACTACGATAAAAAATTTTAAGATTGTTAACGTTAATCTCATAAATTATTAATTTATTTTGACTGTATATATAAACATGGTGTGTGTGTGTGTGTGTGTATGTGTGCGTATATGGGTATATGTATATATATATAGAATGCGTGTATGTATGAATGCATGTATGTATGGTGTGTATATATATATTTTATTTATTCTTTTATCATACAATCTAACATAGTTGTATGGTTTCATGACAAATTGTATGGAAGATTATTTGTAACTTGACAATATTTTGTACTTTTAGATCTAAGTTGTTCCACTGCACCAGAAGATGGCATTGTTAGCCGAAACGTAGTGCGAATATATTTTTTTCAATAAAATAGTGGTGAAGTTGACATCAGCCTCCAATTTTATTTATAAAATATTTGACCTTCACCTAAAAGAATCTACACCTTAATATTTTTAAATAATTAATAAAATTTCTGATTAAGGAAGTGACGTTAGATTTGAGATCCATCCAACACCAACAGAGTGAGAGCGTATAGTGAGAAAACGTAACGAAAAAGAAAATAATGTGCTTTTTGTATTGAAACTAATATTAATCCTAAACTGTAGGTTCTAAGACAATTTTTTTTTTTTCTTAGAAACAATTTTTATTGAGTAATATTACAATCTGTCTTAATTAGAACATTTTTAATATTGATCAAGTACAACATTCATACTACAATCACCTAATATATACAAAACAATAAATATATAAAATAATAATATAATATACATATATACAAAAAAGAATCAATAAGGCGTTGATTTCCAACAGGTACTATATCCATTCTAGGAAATTTTACAGGAAGCGCGAAAATCTCATATTACTATATTATTAAACTAGCTAATTATGGTATTTTTGCATTAAAATTTAGAATTATTTTTTTACTATAATAAAAACAAAATATTAAAGTTATGAAATGAATTTTTTTAGAATGATTTGGAACGAAAATAAATGCGTAGTTAGTACTTTTAGAAAATTACCGCATTTCTAAATCATGTTTTTTAAGGACTAGAGAATTCATGAGATAAATTCAAATAGAAGATTTAGATAAAACTAAATTATTAGAATACAAATATGTAAAAAAATCAATTTCGTAAAAAATGTCCTTTAGTACCTTTTGGAAATCAACGTCTCAATTCTCAAGCATACAGCACCAAATGGAGAATCTAGCCAATACTATAACTCCAATATACATGTTTATAAGAGGTCTCGAGGCCACTGCCATTTCAACCTTTTAGGGGGATGGTAAGGATGTGTGGAGCTGGATAAGGATTGAGCTAGCGGATTAGAGAATTTTGATGATATTAGGTCTAAAATAAATGGAATATTTAGGTCGCGTTGCAAGGTATGGTTGGTGACATAATAAGAAGCATTAACTATGGTTCGGAGGACTTTGGATTGGAAGGATTGAATGCGTCTGATGTTAGAAAATTTGGGCTGCCCCCCACAGTTCAAGTCGGTAGGTCCAGATAGGTTTCAGTACTGTCTTGTATATTAGCAGTTTGTTCTCGATAGACAGTTTAGAATTTCTGTTCAGTAGTCTGTATAATTGTCAAAATTGTCGATTAAGATCTTCTCGTTTAAGTCTAGTATGCGGGTTCCAACTTAGTCTTTTAGAGACAAATGTTATATACGGAAATAACTTAAAATTTTCAATGCGAGCAAAACCAACACAGCTTTTATGACACGGAGGATGTCAATAAAGAACTAACAATTAATAAATTTACCAAAAAGGGAATGTTTTCTTTCGAACTAATATAGCTCCTTAACGTTAGGTCATTTCACATTTATTCAACAATTTATTAAACAAAAAATATTCTCTACTAAATATAACCTAAATCGTCAAATTCTCGATTCCAGCTAGAGCTATAGTTCGTTAAACTGAGGGTGAATAAAACGTTACACGATGAAAGTAACAGACCCTCAGCCAAAAGACATATCCAGGTTAAAGATCATAATTTTGATCTCTGCTGTTAGATCTAGATCTCTTTAGTTGGTGTTGCTCGCATCCAAAATTCTCCCAGATTAGAAAAAACAGTAAATTATAGATAGGCATATCGATGATCTATTGTTCTTCCAAGTCAGAGAGGAATGGGAAAACCACTCTTTTGCCATGTCTTTCGGCCAACCAATCAAACTATAACAGAGAACAATAAGGTCATACAGTTTCTTTGGCATAGGAATGCTTACCCCAATGACACCCGACCATGAGGGAGAGGCCACCCGGAGTACGACCCGATGAACGACCGGGGCAGGTTGCCAAAGAAAGCGATAAGCCGAAGAGATGGAAATGATAGAGCCATCTAAGGCAATGAGCGGCGGTAGGAACTGCCCCGGTCGCCCTCGGGCCTCTAGGCCAGGCCAAGGAGCCCCCTTCCATACCGGCCTTTCATTTCCGACTCTATGCAACAGTCAGCTTAATATATGGTGAAAACAGTTTTGCATACTGAAGGGTATACTTCCATCTTCCTCATCCATAACTCCAAAATCCCCGAGCTAATTATTTCAGCCTCGAAATAATGTTATGTTCCTTCTGATAAAATCAGGTTGAAAACTGTGAACATTACGGATCTAGTTCATTAAGTACACTTCATTTCAATTTTCTCAAATTTTGAATTCAAACTGAAATAATCATTCCAGCTTCAGTACCTACAATATCTATATGAACCGTTATGAGCAAAATTACTTTATATAAATAATGACAATAATAGTCCGAAGGTTCAAAGCCGATACAACTAAACACTGCCTACACAGATTCCACCAATGATCACCATTCAAGCCCAAGCTTACGAGATCAGACTTAACACAATCCTCTCATCGATGTCACGGACTATCTTTCGGACAACTATCTTTCAGCGAGTACAAACTTTTTCGGAATTCGTTCATCAAAGAGCCCCAAAACATTATACTCCGCAATTACGGGTTTGTGCAACCTTCTGAATTAACCACTAGACTCATCCCTCTTTGGACCAAATATATTATGCAGTACTTTATTTTCGGTACTTAATATCTTTAATAGTTTACCTTTATCTAAATAAAAAACACAAAGTTAGGGTTCAGCACCTATATATGTTCGTAATGTTTCACGGCCAATGGTCCTTGCGAGAATCGCCTTCAAGGCCTAGATCACGCTCAGGTAGGTTTCACCATTTTTTGGTACCCACTTTAAAGAGGATGGGTGTGTCACAGGAATGTCTCCATACCCCAGGGTCACTCTACGTTTGAAATAACAGATTAAATAATTCTACAACTTAATTTATTACATAGTTATTCATTATTCACAGTTAATAATTTTGTATCTTAGGATACTATATAAGAATATGTAAAACGTATTCTTGACCTATTATTTTTAATTTTATATTTGCATAATTTAAGAATCCATGATATTTGTTTTTATTCAAATCAAATTACATAAATTTTTTCATTGAATGTAATTTTAATATAAGCATTCCTATATAAATTAAAACAAATTACATCTACCCGTTTATATTTGTAGAATATTTTATTTCACTTCTTTGCTTTAACCCTCATGATAAAACTTAATTTTTGTGATTACATCTTTATGATTAAGAAGAAATTCTGGTTTTTCATATACAGCTAGATATTTATGTACCACAGAGGTAAGGTAACACTAGCTAAATTCTATGTTCATTATCGTATTTGCATTATTCTGGGGATGTATTGTATTAAATAAGCTGTAATATTTGTCTTAACTACCAACAAAAAAAAACTATTTTTTTTCCATAGTAAAGTTTTGAGCCCCTTACAATAGTTTAATTCACGGACGGACATATATTTATTAATCGAATACACGAAGCTGTTATACAAGGAGTTGGTTTACCTTGGAGAGGTATTAAGAAGATTGAAGTACCGCCAACTGAATGATGAGAACGCTATTAGCTCATTGTATTCAAATCAGATCACAGTAAAAAACTAAACCGTTGTGAGAAAGTGCTAATTGAGGGTATTATACAAGCTATCTCGTACGGTAGTTCAGGATTAGCATTCACGGGTCACAGTTTCGAAAATAATTAATGATAATAAAATTTATCAATGCTACTCTGTAATAAATATAGATTACAAGGGCATATTCAAGGTTGCAATGTCGTTTACAGTTACTTGGCATATAATGTGTATGCAAAAAGTACACTGATTCTAGGCGTAATTATTAAAAAACTAGCACGATAAAATGTAATAGTTCTTCTTTATCTTTGCACGATAAATTGGAGTATCTTATTTTCAATAATTTACCTGTTTGTATTCGACCAACAAAAAAAACTAACCCTCTTCCTCAAAATTTCATTTTCAGGCACATACAGGGGGTTCTTAAGTCAAATAAAAATTATCTGTCCGTTCTAAATCAAAAACAAAACAACAATTTAAGTTATATGTAATAAATGATTGATAGGAAAATTCCGCTAACAAAAAAAAACAAAATATAAATCACAAATATGACTTCATCAAAACGATTGACAATCCAACTAAACTTCCTCGAACTAAATATCCTACAAACAACCACAATTTCTGACGAGATATGAAGAAGCTTTTTATTTTGATTCAAACTAACAGACGACAAAATCTGTGAGTGTGGCGGTCGAAGTGAACAGATATACCACCATCTTTTATTTGATTGCTGTAAACTAGACAAAACACACAAACTGATTTCTACAGTCCTGCTTAACGGAGACCAATTGCCGCCTTCGAAGTGGGACCTTCTTTCAAAATACTTTTCTAAATTTGATGAATTTGTGGACCGGGCGGACTATAAAGAGCTGGATAATTAGCAACAGGCATGTAGATATTGTACATAACGAGCTTTAACGTTGTAACTAATTCATTATCTATTTTCATTTTTATTTTCTTCACATAACTGTTATTTTTATTATTATTTTCTTTTTCTTTCTCAATATTTTATATATATATAGTTAGTTATTTATTTATTCTTGTTTTATTAACTTATTTTTCTTTACATATTCTTGTATAAAATATGTTATGTTCACCCATTGCAGGGTTACTGTAATGAGGAAAAAAAGAAATCTGAACAGGTTTTTTAAATACATGGCGTTTTGAGTTTAATAATCATGATTCAAAGACAATTCTTAAATACAAACTGTTATGGTTATTCAATAGGTAACTATACATTTTTTTAAACATTCTTGATGCTTAATTAAGTGAATATTTATCTGTGTACTGAGCTAAGTGTATATTTGGAAAAGTTGGAGCTAACATATTATGAATTGAATTGGCTGGAATCCAAAGGTATAAGTAGTGAGTGTTGGTGGAAACGCCATTTATTTTTGATATAGCTCTTAATGTTTTATATACAAATATTTGTAAGTAATAAACCATTATGCAATAGGTAGACTGCGTTATATTATACTTTAAGTAAGGTTCAACACACTAAGACAGTCCATTTTAAATAATCTTTATTAAAGACTCCTAGTAGCTTTTGTCGTCTCAAGCACCACATTCATATGTAATAATTTTCCATCCCATTGGCAGCACTGTAGTAGGTAATTTAAACCAGGTCTCAAGGCCATCAAGGTAAAAACGCCTCGGAGGTTTACCTATCAAGAATGGAAGTGAAGAAAGAATTGAAACTAGTGGATTAGAGTGGGAAAGGAGTTTGTCATGACAGGAGTGACACCTGGTTCGGCCCAAATCAGTAACATATGAAACATTAAGTTCTATATAGATGAGTTTATTAGTGACAAAGTTAGGGGCGTTGATGGTTTTACGGAGAATTTTGGATAGTAAAGATTGAATACGGAAAGAATTCGATGGTTTAGTACAGCCCAAAAGCTTAACTCCGTAAGTCAAGATAGGCCTTATGATGGTCGTGTAGATGATCCTTTTGTAATTAATTGGAATATTAGAGCGTCAGTCTAGTAAGTGTTGAAGTAACCGAAAGCGACAAGCAATTTCTTGCCGTTCTTCTTCTCAGCTCAAACGAGACTAGCGGAATATTATTGAAGGATATCTCAGGGTAGGATGTAATAGGTTTATGACAAAGGGAAAAGGTTATTTGGTGGGATTTGTTTTAAATTTCCATTTCTGACTCCATACCTCAAGGTCTCTGATGTGGGATTAAAGAATTCGAGAGACAATATTTAGATCGTTATTGACTGATAACGCATCGATCACAGTGTCATCAGAAACAAGTTTTAGATTGGGTTGAGATATCAGCTGTATAGACCTTGTAAATAATAGTTTCCAGTATATTGCCTTGGGGAACGACAGCAGTCTGAGTAAAAAGGGTTGAATAGGAACTATTGTGATTTATTTTTAAGGTTCTGTCTGAGAGATACGACTGGATCTGGACTGGAAGTATGTATAAGGTAGGAATTTACTTAGTGTGTACAGCAGTCTGCGTGCCAGCCATCCATTAATTAAATAGTGAAAATTGTTACAGGTGAATATGGTGATCGATACGCCAAAAGCTAATAACAGTCTTTCATAAAGATAATTTAAAATTGAAATAGAACTAAGTGTGTTAAACCTTACTTAAAAATAATAAACGATTTGCAGCCTCTTTCATTTATGCCTATTTTAGTCAGTAATTGAATGAAATCCACGTGGAGAAGAGGGAGATGGAAATAGTTTCAAAGGAACTCTAAGTGAACAATAAATTGATAAAGGCTAATTTAAAGTACTACAACATGTACCAAGTAGCAGTACCAATACTTAGGAGTTACTTTAAGATAAGCCTGTTGGGCTTAGTTGGAGTTGGTAAGTACTTTAAACCATCTTCCCCTCACGAACATTCCTGGATCCGCATAAACTTCAATATTTTACTAGATAGGGGGGGTCACCCATAGCGTAGTTGCTAGCATAACAGCTTTCTATGCCAAAGGTCGCGGGTTCAAACCTGCGGGTGGCCATAGTATTTTTTAATGGGAGTAAAAATTCCTTAGTCCTGCCATCCTTCGGAGGAGACGTTAAAAGGTGGTCCCGAGCCTGTGCGATGTCAGGTTACTGTTAAAGATCCCTATCCTAATAAAACCTGGATAAGCAAAATTTAGGACTCCCACTGTAGCATCGTCCGATTAGCCTTAGTAGATTCAGGTGACGTTAAACGAATAAACAATAAACAAACTAGATGGTTAGAGTGATTATGCTCAAATCATCATCTATAGGCCAAGGTGTTGTTTATAATCCCTTTTAATAAATAATTCTAAAGAACAATAAAAAAGTTAGAAGATGCTCCTTTGCTTGCATCAATTCTGGCCCCAGCCACATTCCGAGAGGATAGTAAACCGGAAAGAGAAAAGTGAGTGAAGGGTAACAATTATTAACCTTTCTCTTGGAAGGTTGTGCTGGATAAGATTGTAGGCCAAGTCTGCCCAGTCTACTGGGCCGTTCCTGTCTGCTGCAGAGCATTCGTAGCCAAAAACCAACACGAATAAATGCTTTTTAATTATAATTAAAAATCGGTTGTTTAATATATCTTCGATTTAAAAATTACCATTCAACCAGGTCACAAACTATATCATCTGTAACTAATAATAATTAGAGATTTTCCAGATAATTTCGTAATGAGTCCGAAAATACAGACGTGGCTATGTATCGACGAAGCGATGCTTATTTTTCAGCTACCTTTGAATTTCATATAGTGGTACATAAGTAGAGCCAACTGGCGGAGGCTACTGGAGGCGGCCAAGACTCGGTGACGAGCGCGCGTAGCGTAGCGCCAGATGATGATGATGATGGTGCATAAGTGATTTTCTGCCAAAATTCCGCCTAGGTTTTTTTTTTTTTTTTTTTTTTTAAATGCAATTTTAAAGATTGGTTTACCTCTTAAATATTATATTGATTTAGAGTTACAAAAGTAGTTAGAGCTATTGGCCTTTTATTTTATATGTCCTTTAGGGCTAGTTATTGGCCTTTTGCTTATTTTCTGATAGTAAATGGAAATATGATGTTGATAATGTGACTTTTACAGTAATTTAATAAATTATGCTATGAAGCTAAATAATGAAGCTATGAATAATAAAAGCAATGAATATATGTTGTAGTGGCAGAAACAGAATAGCATAATACAATCAGGTGATTTTCATATTAAGGCGATTTTATAATTATTAAATTAATGTACAAAAGTATGATTTTATATATATATATATATATATATATATATATATATATATATATAATTAATATTTATATATATCCATACAATAAAAATTATGCTTCATTCTTTATAATTCCAATTTCTTTAAAGTTTATTGGCAGTATATTTTTTCTTATTTTACAGAGAGTTTATAAATTACTTAATTAACCTTTTGGTATTTTTAATTGTTGTTTGTAATAATAGTTTATAATATAATCTTTTACTACTTATGAACCTTTTATTATTTCAATCTTTTTATTTTTCCCATAGATATATGATGTTACTTTTGCAATTAGTCCCGGGTTTAAACCCGCAGGTAGAACTAGGATTTTTTAATGGGAATAAAAACTTTATTATTTTAAAAACTTTATAATAAAAACGTTATGCCGTCCTTCGGAGAGGATGTTAAAAGGTGGTCCTGAGCCTGTGCGATGTAAGTTACTCGTCAAATATCCCCCACTGTAGCATCGTCTGATTAGCCACAGCAGCGTAAAGGGACGTTAAACAAACAAATAAACAAACTTTTGCAATTAAATAAAATATAGCTTGATTGTTCAGTGAAATAATTAACAGATATTGACATTTGAATTTTTTCGTGCTTGAGAAGAACACGAGAGAAAGCAGTGACTAAGAACATAATTAAAATATAGTAGTTTTATTGTAAACTATCAATAATTAACTAATGATGAAAATTTATGTTTGGTTTGATATTGGAAATTACTTTCAATACCTAAAAATTACTGAAAATACCAAATTAATTTATCAGTTTATGATAAAGGGTACAGAGCAATAATTTTTATATGGTGTTTTCAAGTTTAGTTTTACTTAATATTAAGTTTTTAATAAACCAATATTGATCAACGCATGAATGTCGCAGCTTAAAGCAGTTTTGCGAAAGAGACACATTAACAGCTATTCCTTTTAAAAATAAAACGTTAAATGTGTTATCAATATAATGTACTATTATAAAAGTGCATTACCACTTTTTTTTTTCGAATCAATCATAGTTTCTGAGACACAAAAAAAAGTAAGCCCACAGTGAAAAAAATAAATAAATAAAATATTCAGAGATTAGATATATCTCCGATACCAGAAGAATATAGAAGTTTAGGTAGTGATATAAAGTGTGGAAGTTTCAGAATAATAATTTAGAATTACTAGACGTATTTTTCTTCTGGTCTAAGCTAATGTGGGTTTTAGGAAAAATTCATCCTTCAAATCCTGAAGCCTTACAACAAGATATTTTAATATAGAACAAATCAATCTATATCTATTAAACCAACCAAGATATTCATAATACAAAACCACTTTCTCATGGAGGAAATGCTTTGACAAATTGTTTTAATTTGATATGAAGTGGTGGGAGCAACACCTTTTTGGTATGCAGAAGACTTTCCCTTCTTGAATCCGGGCTCCAATGTCTTTCTCATGCTATTTTCTTTCTTAGTATGGTCTTGTTTCCTGTAACGTTTGTCTCCTTTTGCACAGAAATCATGGGAATTATTTCGACCAACCGACTTTGATAACAAAATCAAGTCTTCAAAAATAAACTTATTATGACTATTACTTGAAGGTTTCATTCATGTTGGATTTGTGATTTTGTTTATTCATTAAACGCCATGCTGCTGAGGCTAATCGGACGATGCTACAGTGAGAGTTTTAAATTTTACCTATCCAAGGGTAATTATGATTGGGATCATTAGCAAGTATCTGACATCGCATAGTCCCGGAACCACCTTTTAACGTTCCCTCCGAAAAACGGCATAACTAAGGATTTTTTACAGCCATTAAAGAATCCTAGAGCCATCAGCAAGGTTTAAACCCGCGACCTTTGACATAAAAGGCGTTGGATTTTATAACAATATTTCGGATGAATTGACGTATTCAATTAAAAATTTATAATTTCACCATTTTTTCCACCCAAATTGTTTTTGACGAATCAGTAATATTACGTTCCTACATAATAATAGGGGTTACCTGAAGCATGGTGGTTAGCATAACAGCCTCCTGTGGCCAAGGTCCCGGGTTCAAACCCGCAGGTAGCCCTAGCATTTTTTAATGGGATTAAAAAATCCTTAGTTATGCCGTCCTTCGGAGGGGACGTTAAAAGGTGGTCCCGAGCCTATGCGATGTCAGGTACTCGTTAAAGATCCCTATCCTAATTAAATCTGGATAGGCAAAATTTAGGACCCCCATTGTAGCATCGTCCGATTAGCCACAACAGCATAAAGGGACATTAAATAAATAAACAAACAAACTAACATAATAATAGATTCATTATTTATGGGTATTAAAAAGCATCATCATTCTTATCTTATGAGCGATATAATACGGATTTTCAGACAGTAATTCTTGGAGGATGAGAATAACACTCTAAATGGAAGAATGTGTTACCGAACCATTGTTGGGAGAAGAAATGTCAGTTTAATTCTTCTGAATGATACCTTTCAGAAAAAAAAAAAAAAAAAAAAAAAAAAAAAAAAAAAAAAAAAAAAAAAAAAAAATTAGAAGCAGCCACTGCTGGGTTTCAGAGACTCTTCCCAAAGGGCTGGTATGACCAAAAAGACTTTCCTTTATCTAAAAACCACAATCTTAATTTATACCGCAAAATAAACAAGTTGTATTTGTTGTTCAAGAATTTTCCAAGCTTCTGAAGAAATATTACAATATTTTACAAATAAAAAATCATTTTTTAACCAGCATAGTTATTCCAATAAAAGTAAACATGATGATTCAATATGATATTCCTAAAAAACAGGATAAACTAAATAATTTTTTTTTTACCTTATCTTGTTTATTTATTTAACGCCACTTTATGATACAATGGCTAAACGGACGATGCTACAGTGGGAGTCCTAAATTTTGCCAATCGAGGTTTAATTAGGACAGGGATTTTTAACGAGTACTTGACCTCATACAGGTTCGAGACCATCTATTTACGTCCCCTCCGAAAGGCGGCAAAACTAAGGATTTTTTACTCCTATTAAAAAAATCCTAGGGCCATCTACCTGGTTTGATCTCACGACCTAATCTTATGTCCATGTCTATCATATCTTATGCAGTAAAATCAATTATTAATTATGTTATTTACAAATAATTAAACCAATCCTTGAATTAAATTAATAGAACTATTAAACATTATTCTGTTTACTTTTAACATATTCATTAAATTTCTCAACGATAGGGTACTTAAAATATAAAACTATTTTTGATCAAGAAACACCATATATTAGACGGATTTATTTATTTTGAATCAAACAAATAAATCATAGTGTCCTGATGGGGTAAGAAAAATTAAGTATGATCTTCAAAAAATAAAATTAAGTAAGTTGCTAGCTAAAAAAATAAGAAATATTCATTAAAAAAACGTAAATGAAAAAGAAAAAGTGAAAAATAATTCCTTAATTGTGCACTTTGTGTCTCAAAGTAAATTTGAGGAGTTTAATTTAAGTAAATAAAACATTGGAGGAGCATTAAATTAAAAATGTTATTCCTTTAAGTATGAAAATCTATTATATTTTTTTTTTAAAATCAAAATTTAAGCATTAAAACAAAAAATGTCAAAAAAAAAAAACATGGAATACTCCAATTTATTTATTTTTATTTTTGATAAAGATTTTCTGGGAAACCATATCATTTTTCAAATACGAGATGTTTAAAAAAGTAATTTTTCTCTCAGCTCCACCATTTTCATTGGAATTTCATTATTTTCTTTTTCACAGGAAGTGACGGTTTGAACAGGTGTACATTTTTTTCACAATGCACAGTCCTAAATTCGTTTTCAATAGGCGATTTAATCCCATTGGACTCCATTCTTTTGTATAAAAAGTTCTTTCATGGTGGTATCGATTAAAACATTTTAAGACGGAAGTGTATTGGCCATTGGTTCTAAAAACACTGAATAATATCGAGGAATTGGAAGCATTTCATCTATGAAGAATGACCATTAGAGATAGCTGTGAGTATTGACAGTAGAGAAAATAATTGGGTTAAGTGCCTTTCATAAGAATCGTTACAAACAATAGTTCACATTTCGGCAAATGTTATACTCATATGATGAAATAATGCTACTTTTGTTAATGGTAATACGTAAGTGCCATTGATAAAATGTCAAGCCCTTTAACCAAACTAATGCTTCTTCATTATCTAAATTCTCGTCAAAGTACGTAACAAATTCACCTGTCTTGTAAACGCGTAGATTGGTAATATGAAAATTCCAGAAATATCAATTAAATTATTTAATCAGCTTTATACTGAACGTTTATAACTCAATGAATGTAAACTAATCGACTACTTGACCCGATAATTAATTGTATATGTTTGTATGATTATTTATTCCGTGTAAATTAATTGATGATAACCCGTATCTTGAATTTCAACGAATTTTAATCAATTAACACGATACCAATAATCATATAAAGAAACATAAGTAATACGACTGATTGCAGTCTAATTGTTTTATGTTAGAAAATTCTTCTACACGTTCGACTTTTAAAATGAAGCATTTATTTCATGTAAGGTTTAACATACTGAGACAGCGAAATTTTAAATTATCTATATAAATTACATATACATCTGTAACAATTTTCACGATTTAATTAAGAAAAACACACATTTTTTTGATATTGTCAACCGAGAATTCTCACATTGTTACGTTGAGACACCGAAGGTAATATGAGTTTTGAATAAAGATAATTTAAAATGGGCTGTCTTAGTGTATTCAATCTAACTTAAAATATGAAGGTTTAAAACTTTACTAAAGGTTTACTATTTTCAAACATTTTTATAAAAAAATTGATTAGATGTATAAAAAAATAAATGTTTTTTCCACCAACACTCTTTTACTTATAGCTAGGGATTCCAGCCCATTTTAGCATAAGTTAACACCATCTTTTTCCCTGGCATTATTTTGATTTATGTCAAAATAAAAATATCAATATTATTCTAAAAAGAATGTTAAAAAATCTGGTGAGGACAACACACGACTTTCACTTACCTTCGTTATTTATATCGATTTGAGAATTTTAAACAAATTTAGAAACGAAATTAAATTGTTAAAGAAATATTTACATTGGAAAAAAGGTGCAAAATGTATAGTATAAAGTGCCTCTTCTGGTAAGTTCGTTTTGATGAAAAAAGTTTTGTCACGTCTCGAGAGTATAGTTGTCTTAAATATGAAATTTCAGCTTCACAGGAACTTACCGTTTCCGCCCAGGAGTGTTCACACACAGACCTTTTTGCGGGACTTGGTTATTTGGACTCAGGGGACCCTAAAACGTGTATTTCCGTTGAAAACTGGAATTCGAAAATTTTCACGATAGCAATACTTCCCCTCACTATATACAGTAAGTGAAAGTAAAAATATGTATAATTTTCTAATCTAACCATCTAACAGTTTGTTCTCTACTATAATAAAGATAATTTTAAACTTGACTATTTCAATGAGTTAAACCTAACTAAAAATTTAACGTAGCACAGTCTGCCTATTGCATAAAAATTTATTTAAACGGGTTATCATGAACGATTCTAATATAATTATTTTCCATGGGGTAAGTATTCTTATAAACAAATATAAATAATTTGTTGAAATACAGTTTGGTTATTTCAAGCTTGAATATTCTTCTACGCATTCGACTTTTATAAAAATCATATTATAGCAGTTTAAATAAACAGAAATATACAAAAACGGGCTGTTTTTGTGCTAATTACCTGACTTGAAGTAATGTTAAAAAAAAGAAATATTCTGTAAAACTATTAAATAATTAATAAATTGAATTTCTATAGAAACATGTGTTATATTATTATCTAAAATAAGCAGTTACTTTTATTGGCTTTTCATCTCTCTTTATTAACTTTTACAAGCTTGTGTATAAGATAATATGTTTTCTAAAATATTTAGCTTTCCAACGGCATATTATACATGTATATTACTGTTCTTATGTTCAAACACAAAAAATATTTTTTCAGTTTTCTCCTTTAGTTGGATATCGAATACGATTAAATTAAATATTTACCTGTTTTTTATCAATGGTAACAAGATGATATGGTTATATTTTTAGAATCTAATGTATAATTAACAAAAACTATTTTATAAGAAATATTGGAAATTATACCAGGATTAGTACAAGATTGTATGTCTATAAACGAATTAAACACGTATCATTGTAAGATTAATTTGCTGTTTTCTATCTTATTATTGTTTATTCAATAATAAGATAGAAAACAGGAATTGAGGAAGTTTTACATTCATTTCTTAATATGAAATTATTGTATATCCAATATTTATGTTGTTATGAGTTTAAATTAAGACACTGGTCTAATTTTGGTACAGCAGTATCTATGTATAGTATATTATTTTATATACAGCAATAAAGAATTTAAAAAAAAAAATCAGTACGTTAAACAGGAAGTTGTGATATTTTAAAGCGTGCCGAAATTGGTAACAACCGAACCAGGGCGGGGCATGCTGTACTTAACTAAGGTTTTCCTGAAAATCAATACCGTCTGGGTCCGACAGCACCGATACTAATTAAACATTGATAACTTGAAATGTATTTTCAGATGGCATGATGGATGAAGACAGACACCGATCAGTCTGACATCTTTCGATAAGGATGTAAGGTAATGCAGGGCCGATCCTACTTCCTCGGTGCAGTTATTGAGCCATGGCATGCTCTCTCGTTGATTCAACTGGGGGAAGTGTTGGGCGTAGCCCCCTTCTGTCTGCCTCCAGTCTCCCATGTTTAGCATTTTCATAAAATCAACTTTACAATGTATAACATTGACAATCCAGTAAAGTGTAAATAATAAACAAAATTAAAAAAAAAAAGATATATTGTCAAATCGGACTACTTGTAAAACGAGAGATGTAAAATCAATAGTGACTGAGTTTGACCTCCACTTGTGGTAGTAACTCGATTTCAATAAACTCCTCAGTATAGAGAAAATCATACGTAACCATTGATCTATAATTGTAATGTTATATTAATAATTTAAAAACAAATGTAAACAAATTAAATTAATATACTTATCGCAACTACTGATTGTATTTTGATCTACTCAATATTTTATATTTTTTCACTAAAATAAATATTTAATAAACACACCATAAAAGTTTAAGTCCTTCGGGTAATAGGTCGTTATGTGTGTGTATATATATTTCTACAACTTTATTACAAATTGGAGGATGGGAAATAAAATAAAACATATAAAACTTTAAGATACTTAAAATTTTAATTACACTTAGTATAACAGCTTTCCATGCCCATGGCCGCGGATCCTTAGCCGGTAAATAGCCTTAGCACTATAATTAGGTAGTAAAAAAACCCGTAGTTATGCCTTCCTTTGGAGAGAACGTAAAATGGTGAGCGTTTGCTGTGTCAGATACTTAAAGATCTCTTCCTAATTAAACCTCTGTAGCCTCGTCCGATTAGCCATAGTAGCTTAAAGTGACGTTAAACGAACAAACAAACAGTACATGTACAAACATTTACTCATTTTTAATAAATTACATTATCTGTATGCATTTCGGTGTTTATCATGCTCAGTACAGTTGAAAAGTGTTGCTTCGCTGTCATATTACGATATGAGGCGTCAAAGCGAAACCGGATAACCATGTATTACGTCAATATATTTTATTATTAATCTTTTCGGAGTGAAATCCTCAAAATACACTAGATCCAATTTTGCATCCACGGTTTAGGTATAACGCAACCTGAATAACGCACACATTTGGGTTTCATATTAAATTCACAAATCTATCCCATTTGCATATCCACGTATATTATACTTCTTCATAATGTAGAAAATCGTAATATTTAAAATTTATTATAGTAATGCCATAATTTGTTTCGTTAATGTTGTTGATAGGACCAAATCGAGGTATTTTGAAAAACAATATAATTTATATTTCGGATCTGTTCTATCTATTCTCAGAGATCTTACAAACATTAATTATCCAGCTGCTGTTCAACGGTTCTTGACAGCTTTGGATAAAGGTAAAAAATAAATAAATACAATTTAGAAGGAGACTGTTTATCTTAACAACCAAAACTGTCCATTGTCGACGCTAAATGCTGGTAAACATCTTATTGTTCTCAACTCTGCATTTCTTCACCTTTTAAAAATAATTTTCTTTAGATAAAGAAACTTCTAATAATAAGCAATACGAAATTCAATTAATTAAACTATGAAAAACTCTGCGACTTATTACAAAGTGAGTTATAATTCCAAATTCTAAATATTTTTTGGGATTCATTACTGTTATTAAATTATATTTTCATATCATAATAACTGGTCGAAATACGGGCTTTAAATGAGCCACCATTTCTAAATAAAAAGGCCAATGGCCGTGTATCGAAGATGATCCTAACGTTTTATGTATGGTGCCAAATCTATTATCTAGTCTGGGAGAAATATGAGAGGACTGACAGTTTTTTTTTTTTTTTTATCAATGAAGTTTTGGACTGAGAAAGGTTCATTGAAAAAAAAAACGCCAGCTAATCAAAAGAATGGGGTGGTTACTGCTAGTCGGGCTTCATTTGGTTCGATACACTTCAACTTCTTGAATACTAGAGAAACTATCAATACCGGATTGCATAGTAACCAAATTAATGCAATGCCTCAGAAATTGGCCATTAAAGCCATCTTTGGTCAATCGGAAGTGGCCCATTTTCGTTGCAAGACAACGCCTTACCACATGTCACAATTGTGACGTCACAAACATTGTTGGTGCTTATAGGAACATCAACCATACCCGCCCTACTTTCCGTACGTCAAGCCTATGGATTATCATTTTTTTTTTTACAACTCAACCAATACATACATGACAAAACAAAATTAAAATGCAAAGTGAACTAGAAAATGCGTTTTAGAAGATTATCAATTCTAAAGATGAAAAAGTTGCCAATGCGTTGGCTGAAATGTATTGATAGTATTATTTTGATTAGATTATTTGATCAGTAATAGAGGTGGCCGAGTTGGTTAGCGCGCGTTGTTTAAAAAAACAAAAAAAAACACGCGTTGCCTAGCTACCAGATGACTAATACGTTGAAACCAAAAAATTGCGAGTTCGACTCTCGGTACCAGGGGGGGGGGGACTTTTATCTCGGCATTAATCCCCCCGCTCTCAACCCCTGGTCCGAGAAACCCCCGTATAGCCTTCAAAGGCGAGGTAGGGGTGGAAAAAAAAATAATAAATAAAAAAAATTAATAGATGAAATAGTTGTATATCTTTCTTTTTGTAAACCAAATACTGCATTATTTTTGTGGACACCCAAATAATACGGGTCTTAAACATTTGAAAAAAAAATGGAGAATAACAATTGTTGTTTTAAACATTTTTTAATATCATCATCAACAAACTTTCCCTCCCCTCAATCTAAATTCAGCTTGTTTGTACTGGTTGTTTATTTGGTGCCATTGTTTCATTCAAGAGGGAAAATATGAAATCCTCTTCTTTAGCAAACTATCTCGTTGAAACTGTTTAAAATTTTGGATTGTAAGGATATTTTGTAGACGACATTTGAAAAAGTTTAAAAAAAAGATATATTCTGTTTTTATTTTTTAAAATGTTTAAGATCCTTATTATAATCAATTTATCCAATTTGAAATTGTATAATCAGTCATAAGAGCCGAAACATTATGTACTTAATATATATATATATATATATATAAATTTATTATATGATATTATAATATATAAATTATTGATGATAAATTAATAATTATAACATATAATGGGATAAAAAGTGGTATTTTTTTTTTATTAATGAGGATAATATTAAACTTTTAATTTAAATAATAATTCCCATTTATAAAATATATACAACCTAAGTAAAATAATAAATATGAATTATTCTTTAATATATGTAATGTATTTAAATTTTCTATAGTGCGGCAGTCCCTAAGGGATCAAGGCCCTAGGAGGCTATCTCCATTGCCACTCTTCCCATGGGTAGAATATAGAAACGCACAATCTTTTTTTTTTGTTAGTCCATAAATTATTTTTTTTCAATGAATGAATCTTTTTTTTTTATATATCTGTTATATTAAGCTCATGTTGGGAGTCAAAGATCTAATCCTTGAACACGATGTCCTTGTTACAACAATATGTCCTATAGTATAAAGTACACATATGCTATTAATCGAATTTATTGCGAATACTATTACGTTTACTCGAAATCTACCTCAGCAAAGTTTGCAAAGTCTGCTCCAGCCAATAGCGGAACGTTCGTCACATCCTCGATATGAACCTCTTGTTGGGAGTCGCTGGGACTGACATTAGTTCTTGAAGGAACCATAAAATTCTGGAAGAAGACCAATTATGGTGACATGACTAGATGAGAAGATGGGAAGGATGACGTGGCTACGGGGCCGTGGCAATGACCCCAAAGAGGAAATCAATAGAGCGGGCCTCCTCACTTTCCCTTAAGGTAGGCCGCCTGCTTTCAGTCTGCATTTAGCAAACCCTCACTGTTCTCAGCATATTTAAAATATTATTTTTAAAAAATTAGGCAGATAGCAAAATTTTCATCACCAGGTCGTTGGACCAATTAGTTGCATAAGTAAGATGCACAGTAGGGACAACCCAACTGATTCGTATTGGAACTATTCAGTTAGAATTTTTTTGAAGTGTTGACGAATATGTGAAAATATCGAGCTGAACTTCAGGTTAGTGATAAATACAACAAGAAGTGTTATAATTAAGGAGTAAAGTTGCTTGAAGAATTAATTTTTTTTTTTTAAATCTGGTGAGCGCAGTGCACTTAATAAACACTCAAAAACTTTTAAATGAACTTAGAGATGAAAAAAAGTTTAATGAACTGTATTCAGTTTCGTTTAAAACATATAATTTAGATTAAACAATATACAACCGTTAGGTACAATAATCACTTAAGTTCATGCTCTATTCTTCATTTTAGATTATCTTCCACCACTTATGTTTAACGAGTACCTGACATCGCACAGGCTCGGGACCACCTTTTAACGTTCCCTCCGAAGGGCGACCTAACTAAGGATTTTTTGATGGGAGTAAAAAATCCTTAGTTATGCCGTTCTGACCACATAGAACTTTTTATTACCGTAAGGGTAAATGCCTGAGATGAAAAAGTAGGGAAATGCTAATAAAGAAAAAAGAACTAGGTTCTAAGAGTTGAATAACTAAAATTCGAAAACTAAGATTATACAGAAATCAATATTATATGTGATACATTTGTCCTTTGAGCTCATTATTTTCGAAATATTAGAAAATAACCAATTTTAAGGATGTGATTGTGTGTAGGATCTTGCCAATGATGACAAGGAACTATATCAGTTAGAATGTTAAACTTGTCTGTGAAGAGCATGCCTGATTATTATTAAAACCCAAGGCTTCACTAATATTTAACGTTAAGGTAATTTAAACTCCCATTGACATCTGGTGAATCCTCTGGGCACCCCATGGGTCCGCGTAACACTAGTTGGAAACCACTGTCCTAAATAATTAATTATTAGACACATAAACATGATTAGATGAATGCAAATATTAATTTTCTGTCTATTCACTAAGATAAGCTATTTGATAAATAATAAACTTTAAGGGATCTTCCATAGCAAAGTAGCTAACAAAATCTATGCTAAAGGTAACGGGTTCAAACCTGCAGGTGGCCCTAGGATTTTTTAATGGGAGTAAAAAATCCTTAGTTATGCTGCCCTTCGGAGGGGAAGGTGGTCCCGAACCTGTGCAATGTCAGGTACTGTTAAAGATCCCTATACTAATTAAACCTGGATAGGCAAAATTTAGGACTCCCACAGAAAACGATTAGCCACAGCAGCATGAAGATACGTTAAATGAATAAACAACAAACAACAATATTAAACTTTTTCGAGGTGTTCGAATGAATATCTCGAAATATTAATTTGAACTACACGTTAGTGACAAGAACTATAATAAAGGTGTAAAGCTGATTGCAGAATCAATCAAAAGAAAAATAGTCAGGGATCAGCCATAAAACTTTTATCATGCAAGTTAATGTTTCAATCCAAAAGCCACCGATGGGTGGTTATTCAATAAAAATTAAATCCAGGAGGGTTAGCAAACTAGGGATAAGACCGATGGAACCCTCATTGTTTGCAGGCCTTCCAATCCCACCGGATGTACCCTCCAAATCAATAGGCTCTTTCTGTCATCAGGCACTAATTTCTTTTCAAACAGAGGGTTTAGTCGACCAAAATAATTGATTTATATACTACGGAATTTTTATATGGGGTTGTAAAATATCTTCATAGCGCTTTTTACAGGTGATTTAAATAAAAACTTCAAGTTCTTTTAGATATGTTTGATCAATTCAATATGACCCATTTTGTCTATCACATGTTGCCATATTTTGGAAAATTTGGTCAACAACAGTCAAACTTTCCGGTTTTGAACTCAGCAAACCACTTACGGATGGTGCTTTCTCCTAAGGCAAAATCGCCACACACAGTACAGATTTTATTAACTGTCTGTGCAGCGGATTTTCCTTTTCGGAAATGAAAAAACATTAAATGACAAAATTAATTTTTTTCTGTCCATTTTAAGCAAGCAAAATACAACTTAAATATGAGGAATCTCGGTTGAAACTTATAAATAAAAGCACCTTAAATAACGCTTTTTTGAAGATAGACAAAAAATGTATCAGTCTATATTAACCAGAAAATCGCGAATATTTATAAAATAAAAGAAGATAAAAATTGAAATTTTATCAATAAATACGCCCATAACTCAGTTATTTTTTTAAGGTAGAGGAAAATTTGTGTAAAGTTTTAGAATCTATAAAGCGCGATAAAAAAGAAAGAAAAAAGAAAATAGTTGATCTTTATGATCAAGTCAAAGATTATAATAGACGTAATCCCACCAAAAATCGGTTATTATTGAAGATATCTAATCTAGAAAAGCTTTTCGAGATCAAGAAAACGCGATGAACAAAGAGAAGAAAAAAAAAAAAAACTTATACGGTCAAGCTACAAATTATAAGAGATGTGACTCCCTGATAACTCGGTTATTATTGATGATGAAGAAAAAATGTAAGGTTTTCATCAGAAAATTTGATTTGAATGGAAATCGAAAGAGAAGAAAAGAATAGGAAATAGTAACGTAGTCCTGTATAAATGCTTATGGTTTATTATTTTCAATAATAACCTTTGTAATCGATAAAAAAAAATATCTCCCTTCAAAATGTGAGGGCCTACGTTTCAAGATGCTTAGAACGCGAATAACGATAAAAAGAAAATCCGTTTTTCTTAATTAATAAATAGTGCACCTAATATTTGCTTTTATTGGTATTTCGTAGAGAATTAAATTTTTAACAAAATGAAAAAATAATCATTGAAATTCATACAGAACTAGCAGAAATTTTGAACTTTGAACTATTTACAGCTTTTCATATTACTTAATTGCCTGTCTACAGCTTTATAATCAGTTATATCCTAATATTTTTATTTGAAAATAATAAACCATTGTGTAATTATTTGCAGCGTTTTTAGAATATGTAAACGTTATTGACCAAGTGAACATTATTTTATGAATAAAGATAGGATCAAATTTAAATATTGAAAAACCTTACGAACTTATTTGCGACTCAATACATACGAATGAGATGCAAAAACAGCTAAATCTGTGTTTTGTAATTTTTATTAATACTATTTAGCTATGCTCTTTAAAATAGCTGCATACACTGTACGCGTTTAAGGTCCTAAAATGAATTAAATTAAACAAATCCTGAAATATTAAAATAATTGTTAGAGTAATCTAAAAAAATCTTTAAAATTTTTTCACCGTTTGCATTTCCACGCGTCATGTATTGACTTCCCGTAGAACCCGAAGGAATCTTCTATAGAGGACATGACCTTAAACTAGGTTAAAAGGAAAGTAAGTAGTAGATAGGACTGTATTGTAATCCATCCTGGAATATCTCGAGAGCTAAGACTGTGCGCAGAAAGTAGTTTTTCGAAACGTTTCTTCTTTTAAAAATGGTAATAAAGAATAAATAAATAAACAAGCATGAAAGCTGAGATGGTTCGGGTGGCTATAAAAATGATTAGAAAATAGAAGGGAAATATTTATTATCTAACGTTTCGACCCACGTTGTGGGTCTTCATCGGGGCTTACAGGCAGGAGTAAAATAAGTTAGTCAGATTCTTGGTCTGATGAAGACCCATAACTTGTTTCCAGACGTTGGCTAATAAATAGTTTTTCACTATTTTCTAATTTTTTTTAACCACCACCCGAACCATCCTACCATCTATCATCCTTCATAATCATTTTATGGTGAACTATTAAATGTCCATTAACAACTTTGTAGCTTTTGAAAACTAAAATGATAAAAACTTTATTATTATGTTATGATCATTTTTGAACGTCATATTGAACAAGTCACGATGCCTAAGAATATTATTTATTATCTCCATTAAAATTTCAATTCTCTTTAAGTTGTGCTAAACGTAGATAGAAGTATATATTCATCTTCTTATGAAAAACGTATTTCCACACCAGAATGTTTAAGAATCAAAAGTATAAGTTTACGAATGGAGAAGCTCATACCCAAATTATTTTAAATATTATTTATTCTATAAACGACAAAAACTTGACTATTTGGCCAATTATACAGACTGTTAAACAGAAAATCTCCAATTTCTATTGAAAACAAATTACTAATTTACAAGACAGTACTGAAACCTATCTGGACCTATGGACTTGAATAGTAGGGACAGTCAAATTTTCTAACATCAAACGCATTCAATCCAAAGTCCTCCGAACAATATTTAACGCTCCTTATTATGTCACCAACCATACTTTACACCACGACCATATAATATTCCATTTATTTTAGATCTTATTCCATCAAAATTCTCTAAATTCCATCAGAACCTTATCCATTACCCCAATTTGCTATCTCAATCCCTATCCAGCTCCACACATCCTTACCATCCCCCTAGAAGGTTGGAAACGGCAGTGGCCTCGCGACCTCTTGTAAACATGTATATTGGAGTTCTAGCATTGGCTAGAATAGCAACCTCCACTCACGTGCTGTATGCTTGAGGATAGTATATAGATCTGAGTGACTTTTGTCGATATTCTTATTGATTCTATATTGTATATATGTATATTGTATTATTATTTTATAAATTTTTTGTTTTGTATATATTGTGTGAATGTAGTATAAATGTTGTACTTGATCACTATTAAAAATGTCCTACTTAGGACAGATTATAATATTACTCAATAAAAATTGTTTCTGGTTAAAAAAAAATTATTCCAAGCATTCCCAGCAAAAGAAAAAAATAGTAGCAAACAATAATTGCTAAAGCAAAGTTAAATACAATTAAAATGAATAAAAAAACAAAGAATTTATAATGTCACTAACTATATTAAATACTGAATATCCTAATAAATAAAGCTACAAACTTCTTTTTTTTAATTTAAAATATCGCCATTTAAGCCCTGTCAGACTATTTCAATCAGAATGAAACCTACGTGATATTAAAGCCCATCAAATTTTACATATAGACGAAATATATGATTAGTAGTTGAAACGGTGTCGATTTTGGTGATATTGATATATCAGGACAGACTTTTGAACACGTTGAGAAATTCAAGTATTTAGGTTCAATGATAACAAGAAAAAATAAAATCGAGAAGGAAATAAAGTCCCGGTTAAAGGCGGGAAATGCGTGTTATTATTCAGTTGCTAAATTACTTGGCTCGCGGATTCTGTCTAAAAACTTAAAGGTTAGAATTTATAAAACTATTATTCTTCCGACAATTCTTTACGGATGTGAAACGTGGCTGTTTACTGTAAAGGATGAACAGTGGCTTAAGGTTTTCGAAAACAAGGTACTGCGTAAAATATTTGGTCCGAAGAGAGGCCACTGGGGAGTTTAGAAGGTTGCACAACGCGAAATTGTGGAGCTTATACCCTTTGAATATAATTGAGTTTATAGCATCGCGGATACTCAAATGGGTGAGTAAAGTTGTCGGCTCGGTGAGGAACGGATTCCGAGAAAATTGGAATACGCTGAACCGACTGGTAGGCGTCCGAAAGGTAGACCGAAACGACGATGGGAGGATTGCGTTAAGGCTGATCTTGGGGGCATGGGCTTGAACGGTGATCATTGGAAGAACCTGTGTAAGCGGAATTTTGTGGTATCGGCATCGAACCTTCGGGTTCAGTAAGCCTATTATTATTATTATTATAAGTTTTATATCGATATAGCGAGTTTTATCAAAATCATTAGAGCCGTTTTTGAGAAAATCGTAAAAAGGTGCGAAAGTAAAGTGGCTCTTCTGGTTAGCTGATTTTGATGACAGTTGCTGTAACATCTTGGACGTATTGTTGTCTCAAATATAAAATTTCAGTTACACAGGACTTTTTGTTTTCGCGCTAGAGTTACCAGACACACACAGCCCTTTTTGCAGGACTTGGTGATTTGGACTCCGTTGAAAACGCAAATTCGAATATTTTCACGATTGCAATATTTTCGCTTAATATATATTTCATATATAAATGAGTGAAAGTAAAACATAATCACAACTATGATGTATGTGGATTGTTACAAGGTGTTCGTCACACTGTCTCTCTATCGAAGATCAGAACAACACTATAATATTGTCCCTAGCTAATTAACAGCTGATCTAATAAGCCTGGCTGCACGGTTCAAGGATGAACATTCAGCTAGGTTGTTCCACAAGGAGCAGTTCTACCACCTCTCTGCCTTTCAATCTATATGGTGAATGGTCAGTCACAACTGCGAACTCGCTACCACAGCTGCTTTCGCCGACGATATAGCCTTATACAGTTGGAGTGCAAGCCCAGGTGGAGTACTCAGTGCCGCGGCGTGGGTTGCAGGCGCCTGGGGGGAGGTTTAGGCGCCCTCTCCCTACCATCTTTTACAATCGGCCTATTTTCTTATGTTTCATAACTTAGCACTTATACTAATGGTCGATAAATTTTACATATCTAATCGGCATGTAACATTATTAAGACACAAACTAGAACGGGTTGTTAAAATATGATAAAAGATATTAACATAACTTTTATAAAATCCTCGTGGTTAAATATTGCAGCTTACTAGCGGGAAATCATTTTTCCATTTAATTGTTAAAAAGTATCAACTCAATCTCCACATTTTTCAGTTGTCTTGTGAGTGCTACTACAAGCTGGTATTTAGTAAATTGTGCAGTGTTTTAAATTGGCCTTATATCCACTTTTCAGGCGCTCGAAAAAGATTTTAAAATCATACACTTCCATGGCAACACCTATTTTCATTAAATGTCTAAATGTTAGTTTTTATATTTATAGTCACTTTATGCTATTGTGGCTAATCGGACGTTGCTACAGCGGGACTCATAAATGTGGCCAATCCGTATTAAATTAGGATAGTGATCTTTAACGAGTACCTGACATCGAACGACGATCGGGATTGCTCGGGACCACAATCTCATGTCTCCTCCAAAGGACGGCATAGCCAACCATTTTTTCGATCCCTTTAAGAAAACCTAGGACCATCTGCTAGCTAGTGACTACATCACAGGTGACACCTAAATGTAAATATTATTAGTAACACCAATATGTTAGGTTTTCAGGTTTTTCCTCCCTTTTCATTAACTTCTACCTCTTGGTTTAATTGGATTATTTTCCAAGGGAGCGTTATACACCTCTATTAATTGTTAAATATATCTTTATTAATTGATTATGGAATGTTTTATACATTTATTTATACCTTTCTTTATACCGCTACAAACGAAAGATGGTCAATTTATACGCGGGTTTAAACCCAGCAGATGGCCCTAGGATTTTGTCAAGGGCCTGGTTATGCCGTTCATAAGAGAGGATATAAAACGGTGGTTCCGAGTCAGTGCGACGTTATGTACTCTCTAAAGATTGCTGTCCTAATTAAACCAGGATAGCCAAAATTTAGGATACCCACAGTACCATCGTTCGATTAGCCACAGCTGCATAAATGGGCGTTAAATAAATAAACAAATATTTAGAGTACTTTGAAAGACATTTTAACAAAACATTTCAACGCTAGGCTATTTCAAAGAGGATAAAATCCGAGACACGGTGAATAGCATTTAATCACAATAGAACTCTTTTGCAAGCAGTGTAGTAGCAAAAAGTGTTGAATCATAAGTTAAACTATAAACACATACGTTTCTTGAGTGTGTAGTTGCAATTTTGTAAGGCTTTTCTTTGTTGAGCTAATCATACAATACAGGTTTTGGAATAAGTGTTTATTTAGGATAAAACTGAGATTCAAGTATTTTCATGATCGCAATTCTTTCCCCTTTAATTTATTTTAAATGTAGAAAACTGAAAGTACAAAAACATATAAACCTAAAACATGATAAATATTAATAGGTGTGTTTAAAACTGAATTAATAAAAAACACAAATTATTGGAAAACAGCGCCCTAACCGTAAATGGTCATGGTAAATGGTTAATGACCCATAAAACAAGCGGATTTCAGGACAAGAAGTAGTAAATATTTTAGATCCCACAGACCTAAAAGCGAATGTAATTATCCCTTTGGTGGTGTAGGGTTTTGTGCAAAGCATGGAGAGTATGGTCCAACCGTGGAGCTAGGATAGTGGACTTAATTGGAGGAGACGAGAGCTGGCCAAATTAGGGAATCTGTCTGTGGGGCTCCCATAGCCGGAGGAAAGAGAGAGCAGGGGGCAACGTACTTCACCTATTTTACTGCGGCTCCTCTCCGCTAGCTTGTCTCTTACAGTCAATACTTAATAAGGATCCTCGGGATAATAATTCCTTCTACAATACTCGGGTCTTCTTTGCTCCTTGAATCGAAAGGTTGCTCAACCATCGGGTATAAAAGATTCTCTTTGTCTACAATACAACTTCATAGACAAAAGGCATGATTGCTATACTGGCTCAGATTGCTTTCCTTTTTACTTTCACTTGCCTATATATGAAATATATAGTAAAGAAGAGTATTGCGATAGTGAAAAATTTCAAATTTGAGTTTTCAACAGAAATACATGTTTTACAGTATCCTGAGTGCAAATGACCTGTGAATGTCCCGCAAAAAGATCTGTGTGCATAACTGGAATTTCATATTTAAGGCAGCTATACGTCCGAGATGTTACAGCATCTATTCATCAAAATCAGCAAACCAGAAGAACCACTTCATACTATGCATTTTTCTCCACGATTTTCTCAAATACGGTTCTAACGATTTTAATTAAACCCGCTAAAATTTAATGGGCTTTAATATCATGTAGGTTTCATTCTGATTGAAATAGTCTGGCTGGGCTTAAATGCCGATAGCTTAAATTGTCTACCTTTAATTTTGTAGATTTGAATAAATTAACCACATCTTTTTTAGAATTGATAAAAAACGGATAAATACATAAGTTGAACGAATTCGATATCTAACGAAAAGAAAAAATATTTTTTTAATGCACTTTTTTGTTTTTGAAAATAAGAACAGTAATACACATGTATAATATACCTTAGGAATTTAAGAAATTTTAAATACATTCAGCGATGAAAATAAATTGTTGAAGAATTAATTACATTGAGTTTAAATAAAAACGTGTGCTTTATTAAATAATCACTTATTTTATTATCCAAGAAAATCAGTCAGTTTTGGAGCTTTTCATCACTCTCTGTTAACATTTACAATTTTGTGTATAGTATAATATTTTTTCTGAAATCGTTATCTATCCAACGGTATATTATACATCTATATTACAGCAATATAGCTATATTGAGATTTTATGTTCAAAAACTCAAAAATGGCATTAAAAAATGTGTCTGCTCTTGTCTTCTTTAGTTGTATATCGAATTCCTTCAACTTAAATATTTATCCATTTTTTTATCAAAGCTAAAAGATGATATTTTTATAGGTTATTTTTATAGAATCTACAAAACCAAAGGTGCTTTAGAGGAAGAAAATTTATAATGTCGGCACTTCAGCCCTGTCAGACTATTTCAATCAGAATGAAACCTATATTAAAGTCCATTAAATTCTACATCGATAAAGCGAGTTTACTAAAAATCGTTAGACCCGTTTATGAGAAAATCGTAAAAAAAATCAAAATTTACGGTATAAAGTCGCTTCTAGGTGGTTTCGATAAAAAAGTTGCTGTAACAACTCGGGCGTATAGTTGTCTTAAATATGAAATTTTAGTTAACACAGTAAATTTATATTCAAGAAAAATGTCCTATAGCCACTGCTACGTTCAAAACGACAGATTTCAATGATTCTTTTCATAAAGAATTCATAAATTCGTACGCTTGGCAAATGGGGTTTTTTGATTGGTTATTCGGATTTTAGGTATCTTGAAAAGTAAGCCTTTGGAAAGAGAGAGGTCATTTTTTTCTTGTCGATTATAAATGTTCATTATTGAAAATAATAAGCTAGAAGCAGTATACTGCCGAAAAGTTAAATTAAGTCTTATTAGGAATCTAGTTCACAATGAAACATTTGTTTTCATGAAATAGTATAACCTTTTTTTTTTAATCATATTAATTGTGATGTTTACAACTGTATTATGTACATCAAGTAAATGTGATGTTCATAGTAAACTGAAATATAATACATGTAGAGACGCTACCCATTGGCAACACTCTAAAAATATTCTAAACTAGAAGGTCTCTGGGTCAACTTCGTTTCAGACGCCTCGGAGGATTATCAGGATTCGAAGATGATGACAAGATATAAACTAGTGGGTTAGATTGGGAATGGAGTTTTCCGTGGATAATTGATACCTGGTTTGGGCTAAATCAGTAACATATGGAACATTAAGGTTTTTATGGATGAGTTTATTCGTGACAAAGAAAGGAGCGTTAAGGATTTTGGATTGTAAGGATTGGATTCGAGTGGAATTTGATAGTTTGGTTGAGCCCCAAAGCAAACTCCATACGTCCACATTGGCTTATAATAGTCATGTAAATGAGCCGTTTATAGTTTAGCGGAAGATTAGAACGTTTCTCAAGTAAGTGTTGAAGTAGCCGAAAACGTTGAGCAGTCTCTTGTCGTTTCAGTCTTGTATGATGATTCCAAGTAAGTCGTTTGTCAAGATGGAGTCCTAGATATCGGATCTGTCTAGTAGGGACTAGAAGGAGTTGTTGAAGGAAACTGTAGGGCAAAAATAGGTTCACGACAAAGGGTTAAGGTTATTTAATGGGATTTATTGGAGTTTATTTTGATTCCCCAATTTTGACACCATTGCTCAAGGTCTATGATGTGGAATTGAAGAGTTTGGAAAGCAGAATTTGGATCATTATTTACTGATAACACACAAGTGTCACCAGCATAGGTAGAAAGAAGGATGGTGTTATGATGGATTGGGATATTAGCTGTATAAACTGAGTAAAGGATGGGTTCTAGGATGAGGAGGAACTGTTCTTAAAGCATTCCTTAGTGCCACAAAAAAAAAAAAATAAAAAAAAAAAAAAAAAAAATATATATATATATATATATATATATATATATATATATAAAGATTTTTTTAATCAACATCCTAGCATAATTTCTGGTAAAGTAAAGTAAATTAATCTTCAGCACTACTTTACTTGATAACTCATAATATTTTGTAGTAACTTATAATATTTTAACATGTTTTAACTTAACATGAGACTGGTAGCCTAGTAGATAAAAAACTGGGAAATTAATCTTTGGAACATGGTTCGATGCTGGCTGTGGTGGGATAAATATTCATTGTTATATATCAGTCGTAGATCAATACTGGGGTCGGGAAGACTTCCTAAGGTCCATCCAGCCCTTATAAAATTGTTTGCCCACTTTATAAGGGCCGGGTGAGCATATAGTGGGAAACATACTATACTAGCTGCTCAGCTTCATCACCACCAAAACACTTGCAAAGTCTGGCCTAGAAACAGTAGGGATACTTACTACGTACTCAACCCTTTCATAGGTTTGTAGTGGTACAAGTATATAATTTTTTTACTAAAGGAAATTATTTTTTAATGTTTTTATTTTTCTAATAGTTCAATCTAAAGTAAAAACGTTTTCTCTGGAAACAGAATACAAATATAATTTATCTGACACGAGATCTAAATTAAAGCAGTTTCAACATGTTTTCTTAGCTCTTTGGGGTCATTCGATGTAACGGAAAAAATAGTTTGATATAAACTATGGAATCAATCAATCATTGTATAATAATCAGCAGTTTTAAAAAAATGTAGAATAGCTTCAAAAGGTATGATCAAAATCGTAAACAGTGCGCGTACCACTACTAAAAGTTCTAAAAGTAAAAATTTTGACTTTAATGCGGAATATATAGTAATGGAAAGCATTGTGATCGTGAACATTTTCGAATTCCAGTTTTCAACAGAAATATACGTTTTCGGATCCCCTGAGTCTAAATGACTAAGTCCTGCAAAAAGTCTGTGTGTCCGTGTGTGGTATGTCTAGCGCGAAAACAATAAGACGTACGAAACTGAAATTTCATATTTAGACAACTATACGTCCGAGATATTATTGCACATTTTTCGCTGAAATCGGCTGACCAAAAGTGCTGCATTATCCTATGCATTTTGCACCTTTTTACGATTTTCTAAAAAAGGCTCCAACGATTTTCACTAAACTCGCTTTATCATGTAGTTTTCATTCTGTTTGAAAAAGTCTAACAGGGCTTAAATGCAGGCATTTAAAATTTTCTTTTTCTAAAGTACCAATAATTTAATAGATTCAGAATCATTGCCCATATCATAGCCCATTATTAGGACTGATAAAATGTGGCTAAATGTAAGATTTCAAAATTTTTTATCTTATATAAAAAGTAGTAAAAGGTAATGTTAAGAGACAAATAGGGCATACAATTATTTCTGGCAATTATACGTAACAATTTAATATTGCTTAATTACGAGGCATGTTTTTAAAGTAAGTACCGTTTTGGAATTAAAAAAAGACGTGCAAAGATATCGCAATAATTTTATTTTTACATGAAAACCTGTACCTTAATCTACTTTTCTACATAATTTCCATGCATTTTGAGGCACTTGTCATAACGCGGCACCAGTTTTTGAATACCCTCCTCAAAAAATTCTGCCGCCTGACTTGTTAACCACTGCATCACAAATGTTTTGACTTAGTTATCGTCTTAAAAAGACGTGGCGATTTGAGTAAGGGTATCGTTTTGCTGCATGACAATGCCCGTCCACATGTAGCTAATCGGACCAAAGATCTCATCAAATCATTTAACAAGTCAGGCGGTAGAATTTTTTGAGGAGGGTATTCAAAAACAGGTGCCGCGTTATGACAAGTGCCTCAAAATTCATGAAAATTGTGTAGAAAAGTAGATTAAGGGACAGGCTTTCATGTAAAAATAAAATTATTGCGATATCTTTGCACGTCTTTTTTTAATTCTAAAACGGTACTTACTTAAAAAACAGGCCTCGTATTTAATCTAAATCATATGTTTCCAACGAAACTAAATTAACTTTTTATTTAAATTAGCTACAATTTTTTTTAAATTTAAATTTATTTAATAGTTCTTAAATTTATTTTAGCAGTCGAGGTAAGTGAAAGTCGTGTATTACCCGCACCAGATTTTTAATAAAAAAAACTAAAGTTGGCTGTTTTTAATGATTTTGTAGTAAGTTATTGAAAATGTTGATAGGATCTTAAACATAGGGGTCATACCCCGAAACGTTGGTCTCTGGTTTTTATTTTAATAAATATAGTTTTTGGAAGATTTAAAAACAAGCACAAGTCTCTTCTACCTAAGCCTCTTAAATTGATTGTAACAACAGAGGTAAGTGAAAGTCGTGTGTAGCGCCCAACAGATTTTTAATCTATTAAGTATGTGCCTTGAAATGTTTAATATAGAGAGGATTCTTATGAGAGAGTGAAATATCGGCTAGGAGAGGAGTTGACAAGGGAAGAGAGAGGCGGTGAATGGACTGCGGTGGGCCACGCCCGCTGGCCCAGGGTCGATGCCCGCTTCCTGACCAGCCCCACCGCTCTCTATCATCATCACCATCATCATACTGTACGCTTCATCATTTCCAAAATATCCTGTCAATATCTATGAAAATGTGAAAATTATCTCATTCGTTAACATTTCAACCAATCGCTTAAATAATAATATAACGGACCAAAAAAATAAGTAAGATATCAATAAGTATTAACTGGATGAAACGATCGATGTAGGCAAACAGTAATTTTAAACTTATTTTAATGGCATACCTTTTAAGTGATTCAAAATAATTATTTCATTATTCGAAAAAAAAATTATTATTGATTTTCGGATTTGGTTATTATATATTATATTTAATATATGATAATTTTATTTTATTTATTTTACAATAAAACATACACCTTCGTGTGATAAACGTATAAGTAGCCAAGGTTAAGCATCCGTTTAAAAGGACGTGGCATACTCAATGACGCTGCCATGATGGGATGACGTATAGAAGGTAAGTTCGGTCAGCCAATAGGAATCCATTGCAGCATTTAAAAGAAAAATACATTGTGATAGTTACATTATCTTTACCGTGCATTGTGAAGGGAAAGATTCACAATCACAGACTATCACACTATCAGATTGTACCGTCAACCTCCTTATAATAACCGTTTTTAAATACAACTATGTCTTTATGATGGATAATTTGTTTGAGGGTGCGGTCATCAAGGAATACTAATTTCGACGTTTCGGCCAACAATTTCACCATTTTAGCCTTCACCAGAGCTATGAAAAACAAAATAACAACCAATACAAATTTATTTTTATTATATATATGCATTTAGACATTGGTACATTTTAACTGTTTTCATTCAAACCAATATATCTCCTAAGCGGTATATCATACTTACAAAAAATATTTTCTATTACTCTATATATTGGTTATCTTGTTTTTCTGAGCCAAGATGAAGGCCCACAAAGTAGGCCGAAATGCAGGTACAGAATAAATAGTTTATCTTATTAGCTTGCTTTTTCTTGATGAAATGTAAAAGATAAAGAAAGGAAGAAATAATCTATAAAGAAATATTATTTTTAATCACCTAAATACATATAGACGCTGTTAAATTGTTATAATTTTCATTCAAACCAGCTCCTAAACGCTAGGTCCCAGCGACAAATGGTATATAAGGAAGAATACTCTCCATTAATTATCAAATTAGGGTATTGCCTTCAAATTTTCAATCTGAGGAACAACAACTCAGCTAGAGCCTGTCAAACTTGCTACATTCTTGAGGGTGGAAAAAACGTTACAGAATAAAAATGATTAACCCTAAGGTAAAAAACCTACCCTACCCATGTTAATAATATTCAATGACAAAATAAACTTTTATAAAAAATAGTATTTAATATGATAAAGAACATTTTGCAATTACACTTCCCACCTTTCCTATTACTTTCTGGAATTACTGTTTGTTTGTTTATTTATTTATATGTCACTTCATGCTACTGTGTACAATTCTATAATGCTACTAGGGGAGCCCTAATTTTGCCTCTCTGGGTTTAATTAGGATAGAGATCTAGAGTACCTGAAATGGCACATGCTCAAGACCACCTTTTTACATCTCAGCAGAAGGACGGCATAACTAAGGATTTTTTACTCCGGTCATAGGGCCATGTGCCAGGTTTGAACCCTTTGACCTTGGGAATAGAAGGCTGTTATACTAGCCACCACACCACAGGTGACTCCATATCTGAATTACTATCACAACTGAAACTACAATACTATCGTGTAGTGCATCCCCTAAGGCCTAGTGCCTGATAAGTCACTAATGTGATGGTACTCCACTATCTACATTCATATAATACATATACAATAATCATATTTTTATATATCTATATCATTTATTTTATTGATTTTTTAAATCCAACATACACCTCCAATGCTGTCTGTGACCATACTGATTGTGGTACTAGCAAATATCTGGAATATTCTTCTGTTATAAATAAATGTGTTCACGCTCGCCGGGTGGATGTGAAAGATTATATTGTGTCAAGATAATTTGTGCATTAGACAGTGCATTCCCGTTACAGGATGCTAGTTTCAGTACTTACAGTACTCACCAAAATAGGAGGATATAAGAATATGTAATTATTACATTTTTTTTTTAAGTCAACAAATATCAATGATTAAGTAATAAAAATAATATAGTTACTATTATTAAGTATAATTAGGTTAAATACTCCACTGAGCACCATTACAATGTTCATTGTGTAGTGCACTTTTAATTGTCAGCCAGAATATGGTGATATTACTGTTCTGTGTAAATAGGAATTAAGAGAACTTCAGACCATTATGATAATAAAGCAGACAAACCCAGAAAAAGTACTTCATGAAGTATCACAAGAAAATAAACGAAAAAGGTGACCTGTGTGATTTATTGCAATTAATATTTTTCTAGCTTGCAATTTTTAAAAAAAGAACCACAAATATTTCAGTAATAAAGTTCATATGATGTATTTTTAGTTTTGTTTTCCTAAAACTCTTCTAAATATTGTAATATACCCATTTTTCTATAAAGTATACAATTATTTATTTATTTATTATTTAAATATTATTTTAGGCAGGCTAACTATTAGATACAAAATAGAATTTAAATTTAAATATCAGCTCCAATTTGATTGATTGTATGTTTACAAACATAGCATCCATTTTGGATGCTAAGTAAAAAGGGTGCTGGCAGGTACCTACCAGGTAAGAGATAGGTAAAAAAGGGTAGGTATCTTTATACCTGGTGATAGTTAGTTTCAAGAGGGGACTTGTGAGAGGAGTTTGAGTTATGAGCTGATAGGGGAGAAGCTGCTGCTGAATATGATGGATCTTGGTTAGCCTGCATATTGTTTGTGTTATTTTTGTAAGTTATTATTATGATTAAAAAAGTTATATAAAAGAGTATGTGCCTGATTGTCAAGAACCCATACCATACCCTGAGAGTAAATGAGTTATAATGAGTAAATATTGTGTTAATTGATTTTTTCTTAAAAGAAAATATTTTATGAAAATAAGAATATTATAACATTTTAGAAAAGGTAAACATTAGGGGTACTCACTACGTTTGCAATAGCACATTTTTTGTGCTATTTTGCTAAATCCTGCCGAGCAGGCTACTGTAGAAACTTGGCGGGTTTAGCAAAATAGCACAAAAAATGTGCTATAGCAAACGTAGTGAGTACCCCAATAGTAAGGTTTTATAGAACCAGCCTTAGAATGTGTTTTAATATTGAGCCTTACTATTGTAGTGTTTACTAATGGAGGTCTAATAGTATAATTTCATTCAAACCTCTCTCAATAAAAAAATTATAGATTAATAATAAGTCATTGACATATATACACATTTCAAGTAATTTGTTTATAGATCATAAAACAAAATCAATTATGTACTTTAATTAAAAATCTGGTGCTTGCAACACACGGCTTTCACTTACCGCTTACCCTCGCTTTAATATCAAATTAAGAATTAAATACCGTTAGAGATTAAACAAGATTAATAAATTTATTAAAAGAATTACATTCATTTTCGATAGAAACATGTGTTATAATAAATAATCTATTATATTATTACCTACAATAATCAGTTAGTTTTAGCTGCTTTTCATCACTCTCCATTACATTTACAACTTTGCATATAAGATAATATTTTTTCTAAAATTTTTAGCATTCCAACGCTATATATATTATTATACATACATATATTAGAACTACTAGTTAGAGTTGTTTTTGAGAAAATCGTAAAAATGCGCAAAATGAACAGTATAAATGCATGACACTTCTGGTTAACTGATTTTGATGAAAATGTTGCTGAACATCTCAGGCATAGACGCTCTTAAAATATGAATTTTCAGTTTTATGCAACTTATTGTTTTTGTGATATACTTACCACACACACACAAGGACACACATACACCCAGAACTTTTTGTGGGACTTTGTTATTTAGACTCAGTGGACCCTAAAACGTGTATTTCCGTTGAAAACTGGAATTCAAAAATTTTCACGATCGCAATACTGTCCATTACTATATATTTCATAAATAGGTAAGTGAAAGTAAAATATGTATAATATGTTCTACCATTTATCAATTGTTATTTGATCTATAAAATGATTTTTTTTATTTTTATTTATTAGCCAAGCTAGGGAAGTTAAGATGTAGAATAATCAAGAAGAACTGGTTTTAATCCAAAGAATGTATTACATAATTGACAAATTAAAACAATTTAGGGTTGGCTGGTTATTTATGGATTTTTAGAAAGCAGTAATAACCCAAATAATACACCTTTAATATTTATTAAACTCACCATAAAGTTTTTATTTCATAAAAGTGTATAGGTTCATTCATTCACAAATGTTTCCTCGACACTATGCACAGTATAAGATTCAATACATTGTAATATACCCACCCATTTTTTATAATTATTGTAGTTAATTATTTATTATTGATTATTGTGTTAGGCAGGCTAACAATAAGATAAGAAGTAAAATTTAAATTTAAATATCAACTCCAATTTGATTGTATGTTTACAAACATAGCATCCATTTTGGATGCTAAGAAAAAAAGGGTACTGGCAGGTACCTACCAGGTAAGAGATAGGTAAAAAAGGGTAGTCAGAGTTATGAGCTGATAGAGTGAGGAGCTGCTGTATGAATATCAAGGATCATTGTTAGCCTGGTTACATATTGTTTGTGTTACTTTGTAAGTTATTATTATGATAAAAAAGTTATATAAAAGATTGTGTGCCTGATTGTCAAGAACCCATACCATACCCTGAGAGTAAAATGAGTTTTAATTAAGTAAATATTGTGGTAATTGATTTTTTCTCAAAAGAATAATTTTTATAAATAAGTATATTATAACATGTACACAACAGGTTTGGAATGAAAAACTGTACTGTGCATGCTTAGTAGATTAATTAGTCATGTGTGAAATGAACCAAACAAAATACCTACATTAACAATATAAAAAATACTGAAGGAATTAGTCCGGGTGGTGGTCATTAAATGAAACAACTGAATAGTTTCAACTATTTTTTTGTTTGCCAACGTTTCGACCCCTGATGATGACCCACAATGGGGGACGAAACGTTGGCAAACAATAAAATAGTTGAAACTATTCAGTTGTTTCATTTAATGACCGCCACCCGGACTAATTCCTTCAGTAATTCTCAACGGTCAACTAATTATATCCACAATATAAAAAATAAAATGGCAGTGATGAGTCTCTATAAAAAGATGAGGAATGTGATTAGGACCAGAAATCACATTTCAAAAGAATTTGAGACTACACTGGGTATCCGACAGGGCTGTAGCCTGAGTCCTTTGCTCTTCATCATAGTTCTGGACTTGGCACTAAGGAGAACCAAGCCTATAATGAGAAAATTCCAGCTGGGGCACAGGAACTTGCACCCTACCAGATATTCCCTGATGGCCTTCGCTGACGACATCGTCTTGCTAGCTGCCAACGATCGAGACCTCCAACACAACATAAATGTCCTCCAAGAGGAATTATCCGCAATAAATATGAAGATCAATCCGGGGAAGACGAAATGCATGCGTATTGGAAAGAAACCCTGAAGGATAATGAGAGTAATAAGGGTTGGAGGAGAGAGATTAGAGCAGGTTGACAGTTTTAAATATCTGGGAGCTCATCTCAATGAGAGTGGCTACATAGACGAGGAAGTGGCCCTAAGAATTGGAGCAGCAGGCAAGATGTTCTGTATGGTCAGACGAGGTTTCCTTGGGAGAAGAGAAGTGACAAAGCGGACCAAGCTGGCAGTCTATAAATCGACATTCCTCCCTATTCTATCGTACTCCTCAGAATCGTGGACCCTCACCACAAAACACAGGAGTCAGATACAAACGATGGAAATGAGGTATCTACGAAAAATAGAGAGAAAAACAAGAAGAGATAGAATAAGGAACGCCACCATACGGGCTAATCTCGATGTCAAACCGGCAGAGACCATACTGGAGGAGCAAAAACTGAGGTGGTTTGGACATCTTCTTAGGATGGATCCAGACAGAAATGCCAGGAAGACCTGCGAGACCCGCACGGAAAGAAAAAGACCCAGAGGAAGGCCGCGCATCTCCTGGGAGGATAGTGTAAAGGAAGCATGCAGGAAACGAGGAATAAATTGGGACAGGAGAGCAGAGTTGGTGCAGGAGAGAGACAACTGGACCAGGCTCTATAAGCAGGACCCTCACACCGAACAGCGGTAGAAGGGGGAATGATTATGATGATGATGATGATATAAAAAATAGTGTGTCTTTTTTTCATATAAAAACATATAGTCTGATATAAGAAAATAAATTGAGCAGAATCGATAACAAATTGATGGATTCTACAAAGCCAGTGTTAACTTAAAATGAAACAAACCAATCATTGGAGGAAGCAATCCTTAGAATTTTAAAATAAATACTTCACCTATCACTACATTTTCTTATATGTTGTTTTTAGATTTTTGAGCTTAAATAGTTTTGTAGATTTTAGTTCTTGAAATTTAAACAATAAATTTAATAAACGCTTTTGAAAGGTATCGTGTAGGTTAAAATGAAACAACAAAACCATTTTTCCCTACTTTTAAAGGGAAGAAAGAAAGGACGATAAAGAAAATGTATGTATAATATGACTATGATTTTCTCCAATTGGAAACAGTAATCTTAAATTAAATTTTAATATACATTAAATAAATATACACAACTTCAAATAAAAAATAATAAAAATTATTAACTTACTTCAGGATTGATGTGGTATGCTGGGTACTCATCGCAACTCAGCGAAGTTGAGCAGCAGATCCAAATGGGAATTTCTCTCTTGTAGCAGACCAACAAATTATACTGCACATACTTGTGTAATTAACTTTTCTCCTTCAAAATTCTACACAAAGACAGGCTAGAACAAAAAAAAAAAAATAAATAAATATATATATTCTTATGTTCCTATAAATTTGATGAAATTCATTCATACAGTCTTTCATATCCATCATTAATGTGTTATTTAATATTTTTTATAAAGAAAAAAGGTCAAATTAATGATGTATAATATCAATAGGATTAATTAATTTGTATAGTTTTTGGGTAGATAAAAAACAACTAATTTTAGCCATATAAAGTAAAGAAAGTATGTGATACAAATTCAAAAACAATTTTTGGTTTAAAAATTTTAATGAGAATCACTCTAGGTTGCACTGACTGGACAATAATAGAAAAGAAAATTCTAATTTGATGATTTGAGCATATAACATAAATGGAGAGAGAACTTGAAAAGGAAAATATAGATGTATGCAGGAGGGATAGGATAACTCAAAAAAAGGAAGTACTTATGGCAGCAGAATCAATAAAGACACTTCAACAAACTATAAAATCGTGCCCTGAAGATTCATAAGATCAAATGTATAAAAAACAATTCAACAATCTTATCAATTTTAGTTTTGGGCAAGGTTCCCAGAGACGCCTCTAAATACCATAGAGCAGAAATAAAAGTGGATAAATAACAGAGAGGTGACCAGGAGCCTGTAGAAAACAAAATGAAACAGCCTCAAAAATAATTCAGCTATTCGAAGGAGGAGAAAGCACAACAGCTGATGAGTGAGATATGTTTTTCAAGAGATTTAATCCATTGATACAATGATGTTATTTTATCACATTGTTATTAAACTAAGATTTTTATTAGAATGAAACAATCTTATAACAAAACATCAAAAACAAACAAACAATTAAATTAAATCTTTTTGTATTAAATCATTACTTTTTATTTGTCCCTTCAGTAAGACTATGTTCAGATGTTTTACTTTCTGTTTTGGATGCTTAGTAGTGCATAGATTTTTTTTTAATATATATGAAATAATAATTGATTTTATTATGTTTTTATGGTGCTTTTTGGTGAGTGTATAAAACATACATTCAGAAATTTACGTTTTATACACACACACAAATAAAGCCAGATCTTTCAACTAAGGTGAGAATTTCTAAATGCTGGTTGGGAGACCAAAACTAAACTAACGATCACATGAATACAATATGACCAAGTCGCTGCAATACATCATCTGCTGGCAGATGGACCCACATTTAATTACCTGGGATATCAGCATAGGTATCTCGAAAGCATCAAGTATTGGACTAGTATCTCACCCAACTGCATAATGGACTTAACCTGTTTCAGGTTATATTCAGCACGCTTTTGAATAGAGGATGAATCATCGTGTCCTATTTGTGTCTTTGAGAATGACAGTGTAACATTTTTTGCTCAATAAACAGAAGAACTCGATAGAAACCTTGGGCAGAAGGCAGTTCTGGAAAATGTAGGTACCAGATGTAGTAGCAAGGAGAGACCAGGTAATGAGTCGGTTAAAAGATCTAAGGCATTGTACGCACATAGCCATACTGTCCACTACAAAGTAATGCCTGATGGCAGTTCCATGGGTTGTTGAAGATGAACAGGGAGGTTTTTAGAGAACAGAAATTTCACACTGTTGTGGATTTATTTAGGATAGATTAGAATAGAAAGTGACTTTTTTTCTGGGACTGGGTCCCTTAAGAATAACATATTTGTACAGTTTATAATATACAACATGTCTGGCCAACAGACAAAATGAACATAATTCGCTAATATTTACAATTATGGATGAAAAAAAAAATGAAATAACAAACAATCCTCAGAAAATAATTGTGTTGAACAAAATGAAAAATAAATGAGTTTAAATACATAATAAAAAGAAGAAAAATAAATATTTACATTATTTTGATACTTAGTCTTTTAAGAACAACATAAGCTTTGTAATAATAAAGGATCTTTAACTGTTAATTTAGCCACACTTTATCTATTGAAATATTTTCTCCCTACCAATAATAATAATCAATAATAATTTTAAAAACACAAAAATTATTACTTTTTTAATAAAATTCTTAATAATTAAATGTATGAATTTATAGGAAAAAAATATTCATCTAATCTTCATTCAATAATAGAAAATGATAGTGCTTTACTACTTATGATTTCCCAACACAATGTACTTTTATGTATGTATGTTACAATGTAATTTTATTATACACATATGAGTCCATAGCTCATGTGAATGATAGATGTATTCAGACAGTGAGGTAACGAGTTCGTAACCATCTGTTATTAATAACTTTAGGGGATCACTTGTAGCTGGGTGGCTAGCGTAACAGCCTCCCATGCTAAATGTCACGGGTTCAAACCCGCAGGTGGTCCTAGGATTTTTTAATGGGAGTAAAAAATCCTTAGTTACGCCGTACTTCGGAGGGGACGTTAAAAGGTGGTCCCGAGCCTGTGCGATGTCAGGTACTCGTTAAAGATCCCTATCCTAATAAAACCTGGATAGGCAAAATTTAGGACTCCCACTGTAGCATCGTCCGATTAGCCATAGTAGCATAAAGTGACGTTAAAATAAATAAACAAACAATAATACATTAAAATATACACAAAAACAGTTTTAAATAATTTCTGAAGTTAGATTCCCGATATTGTAAAACTATTAATAAATAACTTGAAAGCAGTTGAAGTTAACTACTATCTCAAGAAAAATGGTGTCTGAAATGGTTCCGGTTTTGAAACTGGCTCTCACAAGATAGCAATTTGATGCACTATATATAAGACTAATATAATATCAGTAACTAAATTTGTGCATTGAAATGTCTAAGATGAAGAAAGCATGAGACTGAAAAATTGTATACCTATTGTTTCAAACTCACTAAATGAATGATAAATAATAACTGGTTCACAGGTTCAAATCCACAGGTGGTCCTAGGATTTTTTAATGGGAGTAAAATATCCTTAGTTATGCCGTCCTTTGGAGGGGACCTTAAAAGATGGTCCCGAGCCTGTGCGATGTCAGGTACTCGTTAAAGATCCCTATCCTAATAAAACCTGGATTGGCGAAATTTAAGAATCCCACTGTAGCATCGTCCGATTAGCCATAGTATCATAAAGTGACGTTACATAAATAAACAAACAAACAATAATAACTGGTAAACAAAAATGTTGAGCAACATTAGTAAGTTGTTTTTTTAAAAATCAATTGACCTTTATGTCACTACTAAACGATATACAAATAAAATATTATAATATAACAAAACTTTATTCACATTACATCACATCAAACAATGATTTAAAAAAAAAAAATTATATTATTAATAAATAGAACAAAGTCCCATAGAGGTTATTTCTCTATCCCACACTTCTCTCCTTCCGCTTTTAGCACATCAACCTCTCCGGAGTGTCCTGTAGGAAGCCCCTCATCGATCGCTCCCATCCGCCTCCTCAGTTGATCTACATGCTTCCTCCATGACCCCCCTCTTCCCCCAACTCTATCTCGTAGCTCAGCTCCCCAGTCTTGCTAATCCTTCTCGGCTCCCATCCTCTTTTCCTCTCCTTCTTCACCCAGACTTTATCACCAGCTTTAAAGGTTCTACACCTTAATCCTTCATCATGGTATTTTTTCACTTTCCAAACATTCATTTCAATTACACCTTTAACATCAGGCTTTAATCTGTCTATGACAAAGAGCAATCTCCTTCCAACAAAAGCTTCTGCCGGTGAAACTCCTGTGTTTTTAAGTGGCGAGTTTGGATATGAGAAAAGAAATCTCTGTAAGGCCAAATCCTAATCTCCCACATCTTTTCTGCAAGCCTCAAATCTTCTTTTAAATGTTTTGATAAATCATTCCGCTTGACCATTTGTCTGGGGATGGTATGGTATATATGTCAAATGTTCAATTCCATTTCCCTCACAAAACATTCTGAACTCTTCTGAGAAGAATTGCGGACCATTATCTGAAATAATATTCCTTGGCAATCCAAATCGGTAAATATTTCTCTAAACTTTTTTATTATAATGCTAGACGTTGTTTTCCCCAGACATTCTACCTCAGGCCATTTGGACAAAGCATCAATCACTATTAGCCAATTTTTTTCATTAAAACAGCCAGCTAAGTCTATTTGTAGCCTTTCCTATGGTTGGTCAGGGATGTTTCAAGGATAGAGTAGTACTTCAGGCTCATTATTCTTCCCTCTAGGTATGATGTGCATTGACAAACCCACATCTCCACTTCTTTTTCAATATTGGGCCACCAGATATAGTACTGAGGCTTTTTTTTTTAGTACCTATTACAATGTGCCCTTGTAGCCAATAAAGGATATACTACTTATGAAAAAAACAGAATATAACAAAACTTTATTTTAGGTAGTCACATTCTAACATCAAACAATGAATCAAAAAAAAACATTTAATATTATAAATAATTAGAACAAAGTCCCATAGAGGTTATTTCTCTATCTGACAACTACCAAGGCTAATGATTTATTTGTTCCATAAATTACCAAATAAGCAATTGATCCTTCTGAAATATTGACAATTATCAACTTTATTAAATAGCTCCATACATTAAGGAAATATTTTAATGTACATCAAACGTTATTAGGTCTGAGTTATTTAATAAATGTCTTGTTTTTAAATAATTGATTGCACACAACTAAAGGTGCACATTTAAATAAATAAATAAAAGCCTGTACTACTACAACCCATGAAGGGTCTTGGGCTCCAATACATGTAGAGGTCCATACTGTTTCTAGACCTACAGCTGTGCAATAGGTTTTTTCCCCTATCAATTCGGATATCCACTTTCTAGAGGGTGGGTCTGCCTCAGGAGGGTCTCCATATCATAGGGTCGCCTCCTGGCCAAAATAACAGAATAAATGATGTTCTGTCCCAGCCGGGATGCGAACCCAGGACACGGAGAACTAGTGCTCTATCCAATAGACTCTTATAAAGAAATTTCTTAACCTTTAACCAGCCATTTTCGTTAGCAACAATTTCTATTGACTGTATAAAAGAAAATAATTTTTTATTTTTTCAACTTTCAAATTTTCTTGACTAAGTTTAATTTACCTTCACTACAAGATGTATAATCTAATCAAGTGGTCCTTGGACCCCTGGAGGTCAGCAGATAATGAAGATCCACAAAGGGTCATTAGGAAAAAATTTTAAATTTCTCTTACGTAAAACATTTTTGAAGGCTTAACTTTAAACAAAAATCACATGTACTCTACACCGACGCATCATACATTTCAAGTGATATAATTGCTAATGATGAAGGTTACTGCTACTTCACAATCACAACCTTAAAATGGGTCATTTTCTAATATTTAAAAAATAATGAGCTTAAATGACAGATTTAGCTTCACATATTTGATTTCTTTATGTCTACTTAAATAAATACCTACCGTGTATTAGTTTTAAATTTCAGTAATTCAATTTTTTGTCGATTAAAGTAAGCTCCTAGGGCCTGGTTCTTTTTTCTTCATTCCCATTTTCCTTATTTGGACATTTATCGCATACAGAATTACAGTAGCAGTGTTATTTCTCATTAAATGTATGTGACACAGTATAGCTAAAAATCTAAATATGTTTACAGAGGAAAAGAGACTCAGCTTAGAATAATTTTTCTTATATAGCTTAGTCATAGACCTACTTGCTGTAAAAATTTTGATCTTGAGCACCTAGTCTTGGTGACTGAGACTTAGCTGGTTTCCAAGTTAAATATTATTTTTGCTAATAAAAAAAATTTTCTTTAAAAATTAATTACTCTAATTTGAGACATTCATTCCAGAGCTCTTGGAATTTCTTTAAATGATTTTGATCATTAATAATAAATACAAAAAAAATTAATTATTGAAAGAATAAATTGTTTTAACATTTATTTATATTAATATGATTATGGTCAAATTTATTTTTAACAAATACAGAAACAATATTTTTCATTTAAATGAGTAATGATGGGAGCTTTTCATTAATCAGATAATTTAAATTAATGTACTATTTTTATAACAAACAAATCAGTTCTTTATTTATATTACAAAAATAGACATATAATTAATTTAAAAAACTACATTGAAGCAATACTATAATTTATTCTTAAAGACAAGTATGTAATATGAATACATGTATATTTTTATTAATAACATTTAGTTGCTTCAAAATTAGGTATTCTGAAGGTAATAAATATTGTTAATTAATTTTCATTTAATAATTTACGTTAAAAAAAAAAAAAAAAATGAATACCTCATATTGAAATATCATAATTCAACAATGTACTGTCAAATTTTAAGTAGTAAACTATGTCCTTTTTTTAACCGACAATCTTTAGAAATTGTAATTATCGATGTGGACCTTTAAAATGGCGGCAAAGTCAGCTGGTGTCTTAAGTCTCCCTCCAACAGTGGACAAAAAAAGAAAAGTATTTTTAAAGCTTTTTTTTTTTTTATCAAACTCGTCGATTATGATGAAGAATTTCGGTTTAATTATAGATGAATATATGTATATTTTAACCATAACATTAAAGCTGAAAAAAGATTCATGTTGAAATGGTACAACGATCACAATTTACACTCAGTTGCTGGAATTAGACGAAAACGAGACTACAGGATATTGTTTATTACATACTAATATAATAAAATTTTAATTACCGTCATTTTTGTTGCGTCCATTGTCCATTAATCAAAAGCTAATAAACCTCTCCTCTCCCCCTCCCCCTGGCATATTTTAACTCAAGCCTACAATCATATCCATTTTATGCATTATACCATCCTGTTCACTATGTGACAATACTATTTTGAATTTTAAAAAAATCAAAAATGCTTGTCTTATTGTCCAAAAGAAATACTAAAAAAATGGTGTTGAGCTCTTTCCTGAGAAGCCAAGTATCCGGGGATTTACAGATTGTTTCATGCTTTAGAGTAATTATCTAGAAAAAAAATATATAAATTCTTTAGTAAAAGCATTTTACTTACCTTTCCATATCCTAATGAGTAAGTGGGAAGAATTTCATAATGTGAAAAGAAACAACCTTTAATTTAAATCTATTAGCATAGCTCTTATATTATTGTTATTGTGACGAATATTTTTATTACAATAGAAAAAGTCATGATACAATACTATACCAGTAACTTATTTAGCTAAATCGATTGTAATAAAATATATATGTAGTGTTTTAATGATTTGAAAGTACTTTAGGAGGTTCAAAATTAGAAACTAAGAATTTTAAGCAAATATCAAAGATTCCTCGTTTAATCTACTGATTAGAAAATATTTATATTCAGGGATGATAGAGAGAGATACTTTAATAATATGTAATTTAACTCAATATTTTAAGTTATAACAAAATAAATTAGGTTCAGGAACGAATAACTGTATTTCTTTCTCTAATATAAAAAAGGATGTTAAATTCTTCTTTTAAACTCAAAATAACTAGACATTAAAATAAATAGGGTTTCAAGGCATAACCATTAATTTATTACATTTATTTATAATTAATTTTGGTGTTAATAATAAGTCCCCCCTCTGTTGTTGTTTCTAGCTGACATCGGTAGGGTCGCTTATATCACTTTATCTCGAACTGGAATAATAGCCTCTTGCAGTGTTATACGAGTTTTGTACTAAATAAAAAACTTTTTTTGTTATTGAAATAGAATTTTTTCTTTACGAGTTTTAGTTTATTGGCTTAGTATGACTATTAAACGTTATTATATCCAGTTACCACAGTCCGATTTTGTCATAAATATATTTTCATTTGATGTACTTACACGCTAGTGATGCTGATGCCGACAGTTGTCTTAAGTATAGCTTATATTACAGTTCTAATTTCAGCCAGTGTGACTTTTCTGGAATATTGTAACTAATCGGGTTGTAAACGTTAAAAAGGTTAAAATTAAATGTAGCTAATGATAGGGATGGGCAAATTCGGTTGAATGGATCACTGTAAGCAATTGTAGCTATTTGTTCACCATGAACCAAAATCCACATTATCGGACTACTCTTCCTCATCAAATACATCATGCACAGTGCTCTCCAATTCAAAGTTTTCCTGCAAGATTTCCTGTGCCTGGACCTTTAGATGGATTAAATCCAATGATTCCAACTCCTGTCACATCTTCAGAATCACAGTACCATTCTCACATTCAGCCTTTTCTCAATAATAGGCCGAATGAGCAGCTTCTGAAAACTGTAGAGCAACAAAAGAACAGTGATAGAAATTTTAATATGCAAACAACCAACGACAGGACTAATCAAGATAGCTACAAGCCTACAAATACAGATAATCAGTTTAATGCTCATTGTAATCAAGGTGCGAAAAATTGTATCCAATGTTTTAACAAGACACAGTCCAAACCACAGGCACAAGCCACAGCAAGGAGCAATGGAAAGATCATGGTTGATGTTGCTACAATGACAGATCTTGATGAAACAGATCAAATGTCTTGGCAAAATGTTTCAATGCCACCCAATACTAAAGTTGCTGAGTATCTTACAAGTTTAAGACAGTTTTTAAAGGTAATTATAATGTATTTCTACAATTTGTTCAATGAGTTGTGATGAATAAGGTTTTGTTTATTTATCCTTACCTAATGAGATATTTGTAATATTTAATTTTATTGTTATCTATCCTTGCAGACAAAACCTTATTTCTTTCCATTACTTTTTTATTTCACCCTTCTCAAATAAATTTATTGTTTGTAATTTCTGCCGATCTTTCAAATCACTGCTAATTATTTCATTTTTATTTTCATTATTCAATAGTACATTCATTGTATATTGGTGGAAAAATGTTTATATTCCCAGGTTACTGATGAACAATTTATTAGTATATAATATATTAGTGGATATATATTAAACTTAGCTCAATAGTTTATATATACTGCTGATATAGTAGATATTACTTCAGTGAGTATTAGAGAAAAACACAAACAATTACTTATGCTTGAAATATAGATAGTTTTTTGTGTTGGTGTAAATTACTTTTAATTCTTTGCTGGTAATAAAAACATTAAATTTCTTTGAATCCTCTATACTGTAAAAATTTGTATTGTTGTATGATTTATTGATTATTTAATAAATTCGATATTGCTTCAATATGAGATTATGCCCTCCTGAGGATAGATAGTAGTTTCTAAGTGAATTTAAATTTGCAAGCACTAACTACTGTAGTGGTTAGTTTCCTTTTTTCAATCCTACCTTGGTACTTTTTGATAAAAATTATCCTCCCATGTTTTTTAAGCAGAAGATCATGATAAGTATTATACTCTTGATAATATGAACAGTGTTCTCAAAAGTTTCAACCTTAGCATTTTCAAATCATCCTTTAAATATAAGTTAGTAATTATTTCTGGTACATATTTCTTGTCAGATTAATTCATTTTATTTATATATTTTACACCGTTTTCCCTTAAGATAGACAATAGAAAAGTTTGTAATAGTCTTATATTATTTATATTTTTCTTTGGACATTTCTGATTTCTTCTCGGTGTTACCAACATCTAACATTCTTAGGTTTTGCAATGGAAATTGTTCTATCACTGCATTAATGCACTTGATTGAAAATTGAGTTTCTTTTGGGAACTAGAAGCAAAACATAAAAAATTATGAAATAATTATCAAACATTGAAACTAATAATTTATTTCTCCTTGTTTGCAAAATTTATTTATCAAGTTGCTCACCATTGATAATTGTGAATGAGAAGATATTTTTGTGTCCTGGCCATAATAATCAAAGAAAAGATAGGTGTTATTATATTATTTTATGAGTTTTTGTTAATTTAATATTCTTTTAATTGATTAAATCGTTTATGAATTACATTATAGTTTCATATTTTATGCCTTGTTTATAAATGATAATTATCTCAGGTTCAGTCAATAATTGAATAAAAGAATGCTTTAAAAATATTTTTATTACAAAGAATTTTATTAGAACTGACCCATGGGTTGGTATCATTTATCTTTATTTAATATTTCACTAATTGAATAACTACTTATATTTATGTTTGATAGTATTAGTTTATTATTAATTGTGTGATTTGATTTACTAGCTTTCCAGTCCTAATGAAAATAAAAGGAAACTTGGAGATGTTCGAATTGTGACTTCTCCTGATGGTTCACGCCTATATTGCTGTCCTGAGTGTCACATGGCTTATCCTGATAAGTCTCTTCTAGAGCCACATCTTGCATCACATAAGATTGAGAGGCGCTTTGTTTGTGGTGTTTGCGGGGCAGGACTTAAACGGAAGGAACATCTAGATCGGCACCAATTATCTCACTCTGAAGAACGCCCTTACTCATGCGCTGCTTGTCCCAAGACATTTAAGCGTAATGAGCACCTCACTCGTCACTACATCGTTCATACAGGCGAAAAGGCTCAGGTGTGTAGAGAATGTGGAAAATCTTTTTTTCGAAAGGACCACCTTCGAAAACATGCTCAAGGACATATGTCCAAAAGACTTAGGCTTGCCGCCATAATAACATAGCCTGAAAGTCGGTGGCCAAATCCACCTCCCGCATCATATAATATTTTTTAAAGTTTATTTCAGTCTAAAAAAAATAGGTGGCCAAATCATTTCTTTGTTGCTGTAAGTTGATTGCTTAGCTATGATTAGCAAAAGTATTCTTAACCAGACTTGTAAGTAGCAAAAACTATTGCAAAATTATTATTTGGTTGGAAGAAATAAGATTGATCATTGTAAAATCTATTTATATGTACCATAACGATACCAAAATGTGCCTTGGATATCATTTAGCTATATTGATCTTTATTAAATTTGATTTATAATGCTTTATTTAATATTATGAATCAACATATTTTGCATTAAAAAGAAAGTTCTTTTAGAATTTAGTTTTTTACAAATTCCCAATTTATTAACTTCTTAGCTTAGGTTAACAAATGTTTTGAAATAATTATTGCTCTTCTTCCCATAACTGAAGCCATTAAATTTTATAACATATTGTGTAAAGGATATCCAGTATGTTAGATATTTTCTGTTGTTAGTAATAGCCATTTTCTTTCCATTTCGCCATATTTTTTATGGTGTAATGTACCCTATTATAGTGTTATTTATTTTTGGAACATAATTTGCGATAATTTGAACAATTTTTAATATTAACATCTTCTATTTAATACTTATTTAGAAATCATTTTTCTTTTAAATTCAATGAATAATTAAAATGATTATTTTTTTGTTAAGGAAAGAATTCACAAAGCTATTTAAAATAATCAGTTTAATTAATTAATTCTTGAATTGAAATTCTATTGAATATGAAATAATTATTATTTTAAAATAAGTAATAAAACTTTCCTGTAATGGGGCTGTGATGTAATCACTGCAAACAAGATCTATATTTTTATAAATATTGGCTGCTTTTAATTGTTACCATCGTCTTTCAGTGGTAATTTAACTGTAAAATTAAATTTTTAGTTGTTGTTTTCCAGTATTCAAGCTCCTTTTAAATCAGCTGAATATGTTTTTGTTTATTATGATAGTTAATATATTCATCAATAGACTATCCTTTATTTTGAAAACCTTAACATTTTCAATAACCAACTAAAATTTTGATGGCTATAAATAAAATTAAAAAATTAATCAGTTTCATTTTCAATCTTTCCATATTTTTTATCTGTTGAAATATACCTTTCTGCATGATTATTTGTTTTGAACAAGTGATTGTTAACCTAATAATTTATAGCCCTGCAATGTTGCAATAACATTTCTTTCTTTTTTTTTTACCATTGCAGGGTGTTCAGCGATCCTGGAAAACTGGCAAACATGGGAAGGTCAGGGAATTTCGACAAAAATCTGGCATTTTTCTTACAAACTTTTGAATGATTTGCTGAACATAATTATTTATGATGTTATTGTACGTTTTCATTTTATATAATTATTGCTGTCATGATTTTTAATATTTAATGATAGATGATTGTCTTTGAATACTGGCTGCTTGTAGTGGCCGGTACTAGCTATATTTAGGTGAAGCATCTGTTAATACGATGCTGTGTTTTTTTTACATTAGTGTGCATGGTAAAGACATTATTTAAAATCTTTTCTTTCCTATGAATATTACTGAATTTAATAATTATCCTGATAGCACTAATTTCTTTAATGTTTAACAAACATTATTTGATGGCTTTATATTAATATGTATGATACTTAAGATTTTCATGAGTCTAAATATTTATTAAATAATGGCTTCAGGATTTTATTATTCCCTTTTCAATTTATTTTAAAAGTCTGTAGTTATAGTCTTAAATAAAATTCATCAAAGCAACGTTTCTCTTCATTTCTTCCAAACCTTTCCTAATTTTGTTTTCTTTTAGTCATTTCTTTTAATTTTTTCTTCTGCATTTACAATGAGAAAAGTAAATCAAGCAATTAAATGTTATTGATGATTTTATCATCATTTAAATACTATTTGGATTAGTTTATGAAATTAGAGTATCTGTTTAAAATAAAGTGCCTCAATCCAACATTTAATTGCTGGGAAACTGAGTTCTATCATTTGTATAAAATTTAAGTCATTAAATAAATTTCATTTTGTTCCTCTTACAAGTCTGGTTTAACTTTTAAGAAATGCTAAGTATAGAATTTATGTATTCTTATTAATATTTTTAAGACTACATAAAGCAATTATTAAGGTAATTAAACAATATTCTTATTTTAACTTCTATGTTCTTGGCAATATATTTTTTGTTTAAATTTAACATTTACTTCTTAATATTTTACTCAATTTTGGATATGACTGGGAGGTTCTACGCCTAATCAACCAGTCAATCAATCTGTTCAATTTGATTCTTTTTATAATTTCAGGAATTATTCTCTTCACTGATGTATGTGATTATTGTTTGGTAATTTTTTTATTATTTGGATTTTTTTTTTTTTTTAATCTATATATTGTTGGTATTTTTTCATTGATATACTGTTATGTTCTTCTAAATTTATAGAGTTGAGTGGCCCCTCATCTTGATAGAATTTCAGAAGCTTAAACATAATATGACAAAGGTAATGTGGGGTAAGTGGTCAGTAGATTTTATATATTTTGACGTCCTTTTTTTGTATAAAAAAAAATAGAAAATTGTATAGGAGAGATGTAAATACATGAAGTATTTTGAAGAAAAGCTTCTGAAGGTTCCAATTGCTGCAAAATTTAAAAGAAAACTAGAGATATAAATATACATGTGATAAACAACTTTACCTCCAAAATCAAAAGATCCTAATCTATCAACACATAGGAACCAATATCTTTTAAGCTCTTTATACTGTAACGAAATAAAGTGTTTGATTTGTAATGCATCAGTGGTGGTAATATGTAAAGGGCAGATCATGGGAGTTGAGAGATTTTCGGTTATTGAAGCAGTTAGGCATGTACCCCACATTACCTTATATTTCTATAATTCTTTCATTTTAATTTTAGCTATTGAAAATAGTTTTTTATTAGTGTAAACATTTGTATTATAATCATTAATATGAATTTTTGTGAAGTGGTATTTCATTCAATATGATCCGTCAATACACTATATTATGATTATCTTCAAAAGTAGCCAGAGTTGCATCATCATTCCAAGTTTCCTCATCATAAAACTTTCTTCTACCTAGTAATGCTCCCTATTCTTTTTTCCTAGTTAATAGTTCTTATTTTTATCTGAACCAAGAAATATTCGCTATTGCTGCTTGATCCTCCTGAAAAGAGCATATCCATTTTTTGCTCATTGTCTCATGAGGAATGCTGAAAATGAAATTGCGAGTTCTCCTGGTCAGCTGTTGATGTTGGTTTGTCAGCTAACTAGGTTTTACTCATACTTGCTTTTGGTTGTCTTATTGATTTAATTATTCTGTAGTGGACCAAAGTATGTATCTCGACTTCCTCACTCTGTCTAGAATTGGTTGGTTACTGTCTGTTTGGGCTGTCCTGTTTGCTATAATTGGAGTCATTATGGGTGTTAAACATCAAATAAAAAAAAATTTCTTCGAAATGTATTCTGTAGTCTGATCACTAATGACAGTTCTTATCTATGTAATTGTTGCCTGGTGGTATTTAAGTTTATTTTAGTTCTATCATTTCTTTCTTGACTATTTTCGATTTTTATGTCTCCACTAGAGTATTATTGTTATATTGACCACTGCCATTATAGTGTCTCTGAGGATGTCTTGCTTTCTGATTGGGTTTCCGAAACGCTATTTAATAAAGTTTGTTATTGACAATCGACACCCATAAGCAGGCTTTTAGTATTCCTAGTTCAAAGAATGTCAGCTCACTGTTGGAAATAAGCCAAGAGGTTTGGATATACATTAGCTTTCAAGAAGTGCCTTGATAATGTTTTAGAGGGATGGTCCAATGTTTTCAGCTGCTATTTAAAAATCTATATTGATTGGATTGTAATTTTATTTAATGAAGTAAATTTGTAATAAACAATCAGTTGAAATATTTATCACTAGTGTTATTTTCAATTGACTAAATAAATACAGTGCACTGAAAAACATTGGATAGAGGGTTATTATTCAGATTTTAATCTATATAATTATTTTTATTATGAGTACACTTTAACATAAATCAAAAAGAAGTGTTACTTGTCCAAACAACAGTTTTAATGAATGACTTTTTATTTAATATTCTTTTTTATCAATAGCAACAAAATTTATTATCAATCTCTAAATTTCTGTACAAATAGTTTACTATTCATCTTTCTATTATTTTTGTTTTATTGATTTAACTTTTTGTAAATGTTATCGGCCTCCTTTTGGGGTTGTTATAAAAAAAGACTGTTAAAAGTACCAAAGAAACTAATAATAAGGAATATAAAGTAATGAGAGACAAGTTAAGTTGGATGCGGTTGGTAAATGATTTGGTCACAGACTAAGAGTTGGTTTTTGTATGGGCAACCTTAGGGTGAGCGGAGGTTCGTGTGCGATGTATGTGGAGCTGGACACTCTCGTCAGGAACATCTTGATCGCCATTTGAATCAACATAGTGAGGTGAGACAACATGCATGTACCACTTGCGGTAAAGCCTTCAAGCGCTCTGAGCACCTTGCCCGCCACCTTGTCACTCATACAGGTAACAAGAGCCATGTATGCTTTGAGTGTGGCAAAGGTTTCTACAGGAGAGACCACCTTCTCAAGCACTACTCAGCTCATCGCTCACCACACAAACTTCACCTCAATATTATCTAGTCATCAAAATTTTAAGAATACACAAAAAAATATGTATCACAATTAATATTAATTATTAATTGATGTTATAATATAAATATTTAGGATAGTGTCAAAAAAAGTGCTCTTTATGGGCCGATATAATTTCCACAGATTATTATTAGTAGTATAGTTTGATTTTGTATATACTTTAAATATAATTCAGGTGTTTGTTGTAGAATGTGCACTATTAAATTTTTCACACATCCATTGTAATAAGTAGAGATATTTATTGCTCTCTGTAAATGTTATTGTATTTTGAGGTAGTATGTGAATATAATTTTTATTGTACGTCAGTAAACTGCAAAGAATGAAATACTTTGTTTATATATTTTGTTACATAAATACTATGAGAATAATTCATTCTGTTGAGAAAGTAGCTTTTAATAAGTTGACTAATTTTTCTAGGATCCTGGTGGTTACGCTGTGCTTTCAGAATTGAGACGTTAAGTTCCAAAAGGTACTAAAGGACATTTTTTACAAAATTGATTTCTTTTACATATTTGTATTCTAATCATTTAGTTTTATCTAAATTTTCTGTTTGATTTTATCTAATGAACACTCAAGTCCTTTAGGAATGCAATTATTTTCTAAAGGTAATAAATTATACATTTAATTTTGTTCTAAAACATTTTATTTCATAAATTTAATATGATGTTATTACTATAGTAAAGTACAATTCTAGATTTTAAAGCGAAAAGAATCAAACTAGCTAGTTTAATAATATAGTAATGAAATATTTTTGTGACCTCTGTAAAATTTCCTAGAATGGATATAATACGTTTTGGAGATCAATGTCTCAATTGCTGGCCACCTACCATTCTCATACTAAATTTATAAATTGTCAAATTCATATTTTGAAACTTTAATACATGTGATATGTAGTATTGGTACTTTTAGGAAAACATACGGTCATTTCACAGGGTTACTGTGTCACTGAAATTTATAGAAAAAGTAATTTTTAATAATTATTTGTAGTTTATAGAACATTTTTTTCTATTATTACAATGCTCTCAATATATTTTAAGATTTAATTTATTAATGCATTAACATGCCACATTACGCGTTTAGGAATTTTTTCAAAAAATGACTGATTTGATTTATGGCTCATTGAACAATTCACATTATAATAACAACGAAAATAGATATTCAGTCTTTCAATGTTTGGGAACGTGAAGAAGTCCATTTATTATTGTGAATATCTGTTTGTTTCAGTATTTCTAAATCATACGAGTTTTATAACGTATTTATTATAATCTAAACATAAAATTTTCAAATCCAGAAATCGATAAATACTTTTACCTTGAATTATTTTTTTATTAGTTATTGTATATTATTTAAATTTTAAAGAGAGTATTATTAATCTATTTTATAATTAACTTTATTTCAAATTTTTAAAACTTACATTTCTTATTTTTGTTTATATATATAATGATTGTATATCAAAATCATGTTTATATTACAATTATATATGTGAACAAAAATTTTCTTTCAGTTATTGTGCAATAATATAATTATATTACCTACTTTCTGATTATATTGTAAAGAACAATCTTGTTGGTTTTGATCCATTTTTTATTTTAATTGTAAACCTTTATGAATTAAAAAAATATGGAATTGAAAGAGTGATCTATTATAGAACTATGCTTATGATAATTTTTTATTTATTTATGGTTTTAGTCCTGTAATTATATAAATAAGTATAAACAAATTAAAATTAAGCATCTTAAATTAATATTGCTTTTTTTTCTCTATTATCTAAAAGAGATTAACAAACAAGTATTTTACCATTTTCTCCACGTGCCTTTGTTATTGTGTATATATTTAGTAGAATAAAATAATTTTATTATTCAAATATTTATATGTATATATTATGAAATAAAGAAATCGATTCAATTTACTTGGATTCATCTTTTTCCCATTGAACAAATTAGTAAGTATCTGAAAAGTTTCATAAGCTGTTAAACTAATCATACAGCTATCTAATATTTTCCATTCTTGGATATATATTTAAATGGAGAATTATTCCAAAGAGTTTTATCTAACCAATGGTTTTATTAATAGTTAATAATAGTACACAATTCTGATGTGTTAGAAAAAATATGTAGCTAATGTATAGAAGTACAGCACATTTGTTAAGTTTAAAAATATAATTCTTTAATATTTCTTTTAAAGAAGTAAAGTGGGGAAAATGAGGCAGGAAGAGAACCATCCTTACATGGGTTCACCTGTGGTGTAGTGGCTAGCATAACAGACTTCTATGCCATGGCCATGGATACAAATCTGGCAGATGGTCCTTGGATTTTTTAAACAAAGTAAAATGTCCTTGGTTATGCCCTCTTTTCAAAGGTGTGAAATGGTGGTCTCGAATCAATAAAAGAAAATGGGTTCTCATAAAAAAAAAAAAATAATAAATTACACAATTATCTATTAAAAAGAGTTGAATTTAATTATTATAAAAACGTTTTATTATCAATAATAATACTATTATATCATCATATAATGATTTGATAAACAGTATAAAAATGCAAATTTGGTAAAGAGTCTAATTTCTAGTTTCTTAGGATGCCCATTTTCTCACTTAAAAACATATTAAATGTAATTATTTCATGTTAATATAATTATTTCGACCACGCCAATGACCCTCAAGGGTAGAGGCGGATAAGCAAATAAAAAAAATGTTTTTTGACAAAGATTATAATTTTTTTTTAAACATTTAACTTAGGAAAATAAAATGGTTATTCTATATGAAGATTCTGGAATCATCAACGACAGCACTTCTATTTTAAAAATTAAATTTTCAAACACATATTAGAATAGAACTACCGATTTTTGAGTCCTGGCAGTGGCAGGATAATTATTCTATTATCTCAGCCACTAGCCCAGAGACCCTCCTGTGGCTAACATAGCATTTATAAAATGGGTACCCAAAAGCAGAGGAAAAAACAGGCATTGAGCATGATTATGACCAAATCACCTCCTTGCACAGCAATTGACCATAAAACAAGTATGAATCAATACTAAATACTGAACCCAAAGACTCTCCACAGGTTTTTTTTTATTTATTTCTTGTTTGTTTGTTTATTTATTTAATGTCACTTTAAGCTACTATGGCTAATAGGACGATGCTACAGAGGAAGTCCTTAAATTTTGCCTATCCAGGATTTATCAGAACAGGGCGACAAGTACCTGACGTCGCAGAAGCTTGGGGCCACCTTTTAACATCCCCTCCGAAGGACGGCATAACTAAGGATTTTTTACTCTCATTAAAAAATCCTAGGACCACCTGCGGGTTTGAACCCCTGACCTTTGGCATAGGAGACTGTTATGCTAGCCACCCAACAACAAGTGATCCCATTTATTTCTTTTTTACTGACTCTCATAAACATAGATATGGGTTTATGTTCACATGCTGTTCAAATACATGAAATATTTTAGTCTAGTAAAAAGGTAAATAATTGATGGAATTAAAAGAAGCAAACGCAAAATGTATTATGTAAATCACCTTAGGTGAACAAAAATAAAAATCTGAAATTAAATACACTTTATTTATTCTTACATTAAACAACACCGAAAAAATAACTAGAATCCTTTTAGACAAAATCACAACTGTTTTGTTTCCTTTTATATAATCAAATTATATAATTCATGCAATATAATATATTAAAAATACCAAAACAATGGAATGGATCAAACTGAAATCATTTAAACAAATTTCATTTAAAAATTAAACAAATAATTTTAGGAATGTCATTTATACTTCATTTTTTCATAATTGGAAAAGAAAGTAGTATAACAGTCTTTTATTTTGATATTTCAATAGAAATTTTTTTCTAATACATACATAACACTAATTGTCAAAGTAATAATTTAATTTTAATTTCACAACATCAATTAAATAATGAAATTTATTTTACTTATAAATTTACATAATAAAATAAAAAAACCATACACATAAACATTTTTTTTTTGTTTTTAATTAGTTTTTTTAATACCAATATTCGAAAATGACACAAGTGGTTTATGCTTACGAAATAAAAAAATATACCAATATTGAGTATTAGCTTCAGTATAAAATGACAAACTTTGCAGCTTATAAATTACATGAAAAAATATTTTATATAAAACTATAATGGTAAAAAGTACTTAAATACTAGTAATAATCTGATCATCTATTATTAATACAGCATGATTACACTAAAAATACATAATTGAGCTTTATATACATTTCACAGCAAAATAAAAATCAACAGAAAACTATTATTAAATACTTTTATTTTGTAAAAGACATCAATTTATGAATATTTTAAAAATTAAATAAACACAACAATGAACTCCTTAAACGTTTACCATGGAAACAATAATGATAGTAAATACATTTTAGAATAATAAATTTGAAAATGTAAAGGAAACCATTATCACTCTTTATAATAATGCACTACTTTTTATAAAACAGCCTCAGTATCATACGATGCATTAAATATTATAAAACAGCATGTTCATTAACATATGTTTGTTTTGATCTTCTTTTTTTGATCATGCAAATGGTAATGATCAAAAATTAAACTGCACTTCAGAATAAAGTTTTAGAATAACATAACATAAAATCATAACCATTTTAAAAGATTAACCAGCTAATCAACAAAGATAAAACATTAAATAAATATTAAACACCACTTATTTTGATAAACATTAATGATTTTTTAAATCAATAATAATATATAAGATAAAATTTGACAAATTATGTTAATTAATCTCTTAATGTAAACCAACTATTATAAAATTATTGCTACTACTATCACCAACCTGTAAAAGTCGTCGTAGTTAAAGAGCCATGTATCTTGAGTTATTTTGAGAAGTCAACTTCTGCAAAAGAAAAATATTTAAAAAAATAAATAATTTAACAATATACAGAGATTCAGTCAAAATAATGCAAACCGAGCTTTATAATTCATGAAAAATAATTTTTAATTAAATAAAATCAGTATTGTATTTTTTGCATAAGGTTGCAATATATAATAAAAGCATCCAACCAATCCATTGGTGCAAATATAAAATATTTTCTTCTGTTAAAATCAGAAATACACGTTTTAGGAACCACTGAGTCCAAATAACCAAGTTTTCCCAATATAAGGAATGTGGGTGTGTGGTAAGTCTAGCAGGAAAACTGAAATTTCAAATTTAGAACAACTACAAGCCGAGATGTTACAGAAACTTTTCATCAAAATCAGCGAACCAGAAAAACCACTTTATATACGATTTTCTCATAAACGGCTCTAACAATTTTGATTAAACATGCTATTTCGGTATAAATTTTAATGGGCTTTAATGCGGTGAAGGTTTCATTCTGATTGAAATAGTCTGATAGGGCTTAAATTCTGATATTTTAAATTGTCTTCCTCTCAAGTACCTTTAATTTTGTAAATAAAAAATTAACCATTTCATGTAAATAGCATATATAAAAAAAATGGCTAAATATACAAGTTTAATGAATTCTATATCCAACTAAAGGAGAAAAGAGCTAAAATATTTTTTTATGTAATTTTTATTTTTATGACCATAAGAACAGCAATATAGACTTATCATATATAGTTGGAAAGCTAAATTTTTAAAAAAAAATATTATCTAACGCACTAAGTTATAAAAAATAAAGGAGAGTGATGAAAAGTGGATAAATCTAACTGATTTTTTTGACAATAATATAATCAATTATTTAATAAATCACATATTTCTATCGAAACTCAATGTAATTCTTTAAAAGTTCTTAAATTAATTTTAACAACAGAGGTAAGTGAAAGTCATATTTTTTGGGCTCCAGATTTTAAAAAATTTATAATCTGTGAATTTTTGATAACATTTTAATAAACATTTACAATATAATCAGCACAGAAGAAGCGAATATTTAAGAATTTTGAGATATGAAGTATCAAGTAGGAAGTACTCAGTGTGAGAAAGCCCAAGTAAGAGACAAAGTAAACATTGCTGCCAACATGTATTTAGACAGTCCTACAACTTCAAACTAGTTTCAACATTAGACACAGAAACAGGTCTACAAAAGAATTAGATATAGAATGTCTTTTCTCATCAGTTTGATTAGTCCAAACTTTTTTATCAACAAATTCCATTACCTCAATCAAATAAGTGCAACATTTATTCAGAGTATTTAAATAATTTATCAATTAGAGAAAGTTAATATGCATGTAATAAGGCAAAGTAGTTCTTCAGCAGAATCGGCTGCAAGAACTAAACTTTGATAAAGGCGTGAATGATCTATCACAGAATCTTGAGGCAGACACTGTTCCACTACTCCATTCATAAAATTTGATCTATAAAATTTGGTGTTACACAGATAGCTAAAATGATAAATGAAGACTAACAAGACCAAGATTCAAACTCACCACTTTTGGATTTCTGTAAGTAGGTTGCTTTTGCTTTCTTTTGGGACCAGGGTTTGTTTAAGCTGGGTTCGTAGATTATTCCAATTTAGCTATCATGTTAATCTTAGTTTAACATGTTAATATCCTAGCTCCATATACATATGAAATAAATATCCAATATCTAATTTTTTTAATTAAAATGATTACCCTGAATGAATTAAATGAAAAGAAGCATTTAATCTGAAGTTCTCAACTGCTTGCCACCCGTTTTTCATAAGCTGACCACAACTTTTTTTTGAGTTCTCTGGCCATTTCCTGAAAAAAGAACAATTTTTTTATAATAAGGTATAAATAATAAAATTAGAAAGGGGAAAAAAGCAGATCTAAGACACCAATGTGATAATTGTATTTTTTGTTATTTAATGATGGTTATTCCTTCCTTCCTTGGAAAAAAACAACAAAACATAAAAAAAATATGATCAGTTATACCAACTGATACAAAATGAGAATGTCTTTTAAGCCTTAAAAAGTATATTACTTTTAAATAAGTGAAAGTAAAATCAAATAATTATTACTACAAATCATTTTGTTATATTAATATATGAAAAGATCACAAAGTAACATAGCTGATCAGCTACTATGGTGTAACACTTGGTACAAAAAAAAAAGAAATATCAAACTTGGAATGTTAAGAAATTCATAAAGGAATATTGTGTTCAACTGATGTATATTTGTTCTTCAGTCAATACTATATATTTGTAGAAAGTTAATTGTTTTCATAACCTGTATTGGCAAAAAGAATTTCAAAATATTAAAAATGAAATAAAGGTAAATTCTATTGAATAAAATTTTATTAATGGAGTAATTATTGATTGAGTAATCAATAAATATTATAGATTGAATAATTAAAAAATAAAACAAGAAAGAAGAAGTGGAAAATTGTCGCAAGGTGTAGGAGTCGCAAGAAAGGAAAGAAGGAACATCGCAGGTGGGAGAGGGAAGGAAGTCATTACGGATTGAAGGAATCACTGCTTGTACATATATAATCAGTAATTTGTTATCTCTCTAATTAATATAAGTTTGTATATGTTCTTTCTATTATTAATTTTTGTATTTACCCTTAAAACAAAATTACACAATTCAATGGAATATTCGGTGACTCATAATAACGACCGCATTGAAGCTGCGAGCAAATGTATTAGTCGCCTCTCTTCCCAACAACAAACATAGTCATTTTTGTGATACTGTGATGACCAGAAAAAGTGAGTGAAATGGCACTTTAATTTATAAATATAAATAATAAATCGTTTTTATAAAAATAAAATTTAAAAAAATCTATACACACCTTTGGATTAGAACTTGTGGTAATAGCTCTCCCAACAACAATCAGATCCCCACCTTTAATGAGCACAGCCTCCTCCGGAGTAGTATACTGTTGGTCAAGGGCATCAACACCTATGAATTTCGGAATCACATTATTTAGTTAAGAATTATCATATATTTTTATCTGCTCATTTTAAACACACGCACGCAATAAATTATTTAATATTTCTATAATTACATTATGTTAAGGACTGATATTTTGAATTTATTCCAAATAGGTTATTATGTTTGGTTACTTTATTCGTAATCTAACATTTCTAGCAGATCCATTCATAATTTTAACCTTTTACATAAATGCTAAGGTAAAAAAAATTATATATTAGAAACAATTACCTTTGTTAACAGCAACTCCAGGTGTGAGTTGAATGAGACCAGGAAATTTTATAACAGCTCCATCTTGGCAAACAATACCAACCACATTTTCAGCATTGTTTTCAGCAAATTCAATAGTAGCTAAAAAAAAAATATATATATGTTAAGGCTTGAACCATGCAATGTTTGATTACATTGAAGGCCATCTTGGTTTGAAAGGTTAAAATGGATTCAGCTGATTTTAACTGTGCCAGTAAACAGATCTAAAAGTAATTTTTTAAAAATCTAAATCAAAATTAAAAATTTTAAAATAATAGAAAACTTTTCCATGTTGCAGTGTAACAGGTACTGACTGTTTCTGTGGTGAGAACTTTACACAGTGTCATTCTTAGTGATACAAGTTGAAGGAACTAAAATGGTTGGGACATATTGGGTTTTATTAATACATAATGCTCAAGGAATAAAGAATTTCTGGGAAGACCAAAGTCAAGTAGAAGCAAGGAGACATTTCCTGAAAAAATATTAAATCATATTTATAAAAAAATAATTCCTATTCATTTTTCATGAATCCATTATCAAACTGAATAGAACCTTAAATTCTAAGAACAATTTCTTCTCATGTGACATTATTAAATTGTAATTAATAAAACAGTTGTCTTCCAGAGGTTTAAAAAAAAAAAAAAAAAAAAAAAAAAAAAAACGCTGCAAATTATTACACAATTGTCTATTATTTCCAAATAGCAATATTAGGGTATAACTGTTTATATGGCTGTCGATAGGCAATTGAGTAATATGAAAAGCACTAATTCAAAGTATCGCTTATGTATGATTTTTTAATTTTTTTTTTTGCACTTTGTTCATCACGTTGTCTTGATCATGAAAATCTATTCAATTTTTCTCTATCTTCAATAATAAACGATTCTTTGGTGTGATTACATATATTACAATCTGTTACTTGATTATACATGTGAATTTTTTATTTATTTATTGCACTAAACCGATTCTAAAATGCTATACACACATTTCTATATCTTCAAAAATAACTGAGTTATAAGCGTATTTATGTAAAAAATTTTATTTCTGGTTTTTTGTATTTTCTTTTTTCTCTTTTATATAATTATTCGCATTTTTTTTGGTTAAACAACACTTAAATTTTTTTTTTCTATCTTAATAAATAAAAAATAACTGAGTTATTAAATAAAATCCTTTTAATCGGCCACCAGTTTAAAACTAACCAGCTGATATCAAGGTCTAGGTGTTAGGATCATCGTTGAATGGACTAGTATTTTTGAGGCCAATTTCAAAAACATTGGTCCAGTAGTTTCATAGAAATGCCAAGGATGGCGGACGGTGGAAAAACGGATTTTTTTTTATTCGTTATTCGGATTCTATGCACCTTGAAATGTAAGCTCTCAAATTTTGAGCAGGGGTAATTTTTTTTTTTTTATGGTCAATTACAAAGGTTCATTATTGAAAATAAACCAAAAAACTAATTTTAAAACACAAAACCATCAACTAGATTTTTTTTTGTTTTAAAAATTGCCTTAAGTTTCTGTGGACAAAAAAAAACTGGCTTTTTCTCTTGTTAAACCTAACTACATAAAATCTGTTATGTGGTTAAGAAGGAGTAAGTGGAAACCAAGAATCGCAACATTGTTTTATATATATATATATATATATATATATATATATAGAGAGAGAGAGAGAGAGAGAGAGAGGGAGAGAGAGAGAGGGGAGAGAGAGAGAGAGAGAGAGAGAGAGAGAGAATGAGAGAGAGAGAGAGAGAGAGAGAGACTCACTTTTTTAATACCCTAAACATTATTATTGAAAGTGATCATAAATAATATTAAAATTCAATTTCAACATATTAGACAGAGTAAAAAATAGGAGCTGATAATACAAAGGCAAAAGATAGATATAAAAGAATTTTTAAAAAACAGATTAACTTATTACCTCGAGTATATTCAGTGGAAATTAGGTTGCCAGCAGAAGAAAGTTGAGCAACTAAAAATATTGGCTTAGAAGCAACTGGTATGAGAGCTGGGCCTGCAATAGAATGCATTGTGACAGCATCAGCCCATTTCTGTACACGATCCATTTGAAGCTTAACAGTATTTCCAATATCACTATATTTCCTGTAAAAAAATATCACCTTAAGCCTGGATCCATAGAAAATACAATAGCAGTTCATCATAAATTGTGGTACAATTAACATAAATAAATAAAATAAAACAGATAATTAATCAGTACATCTAAACCGTTATGAGCACAAATAAATTACTAGCCTTTTACCCTATACAAATTATAACTGCACATTCTTTTGTAAAAAAGTCTACATAACTATGTACTATCATTCTTAAGCGCCCTTTATTACATATTACATCATTAAAACTACTAAAATCAATTTTCAAAATTTTTTTCAAAGGTGATCAAAATTCACATTTTAGAAGTTCGATAAAAAAAAAAAACTTCACTATTATGCATTAATAAACAATATATTTAAATCAATCAACGTTGTTTAGATGGATTCAGCAGATAGATAACCAAGCTACAATAGGAGAAGAGTAAGTGTGCGTAAAAGTATGCTACAAAGAAGGATTTAGTTAGAAAAAAGCAAGAAATCGGAAAAATACGCAACATGAATAATGAAGGATTTTGTTATTTAAGAAGTACAATTAGAGTGACTAAACTTATCTATTAATTCATACCTGTCTTCTAAAATTATGAAATTCATTTTTTGAGCTAAAGCAACGAGCTGTTTTTCTGTATTTTCATTCCAATCTGCAATTGCATCATAGTGGGTTTTGATAACAGCTGCTTCTTCTCCTGTTTCCTCGACTATCCTTAACAAGTCTTTAGCATTAGACACATCAACAGCAACGCACAAATTACTCTTCTTTGTTTCCATTAAATTAAAAAGCTGTTTTGAGAGAGGACAAGTGGCAAGCTCAGCTCTTTCTGAATATGTCTGTTCTAGGCGACCACCTAAAAATATTAAAAATTTATTATTACCTTGTATGATCTTATTTAAGTGTAAAACACAAATAAATATGGATTTTCATGATATGAGGAAACAGTAATTTTGCTGACTACTTATTTTTGTTTTATAAAATTTATTTTAATATCAGTATAAAATATTATATGATAAAAAGGATTGGATTGGTATCATTAAAAAAAAAATAAATAAAAAAAAAAAAAAAAAAAAAAAAAAAAAACACTTTAAAAGATCAAGTCAAATTTATTATTTAGTTAATTACTAAGTAATTAAGACCAGTATAACACCTACTACTATTAATCAGATTCAAATGAAATTTTCAAACCCAATTATCTAGATTGGTACCCGGAGAGCCCCATATCAATTTCCTCAAATTTCCTCAACAACTGCTAACTTACATGTATACTTCTTTCCTCAAAGTTAGAAGTAAGTTCAAAAACAGGGTTAAAATGGTCCAGTGTTAATTTTTTAAAATTAATTCACTACTATGACAAATGATTTTCCTTTTAACTCATCTATATTTGATAAAATCTCACTTTATTGATCCCTTTGGATGCACAAAGACCCCTTTTTTCCATTTTTGGTGCAAACAGGTTATCACAGAGAAAATGATGTGGTTTTTTAAGTAAATTAATTTAATTTCCTACAAAATGGTTAAATGATATTTATCCATATGTATTTGCGTATTCGAGATAAGAACTAGAAAATGAGAAATTAAAAAGTTTTAGTTTGTTGACAAGACCTCACTTCCTCCTTCAGCACATCCTAATATTGCAAATCGTTGTGTCCCATAGGGCAGGTTTGACAAATGTAACGTTAACCACGTTTCCAGAAACCTGATAGCCAAAGTTGGGATAAAATAATTACAAGTTCGTGTCTCGATGCTAGAGGACTTTTAACTCTAGCATTAATCTACTTTCATCTGTTAATGTCCTGACCAGAGAAAAACCTCAGATAGCCTAAAAAGGCGAGGTAGGGGTGAAAAAATAAAAATAGTTGTGCTCTCAATGACTATTCATTAAAAAAATAACTAACTAAATGTATTAATATATATTATAAACCTTATACTTACGTGACAAAGTTTTGGGCATTATAACTCCATCTGGAAAAATTTGATTATCTTTAATATAATTTGAAACCTTATGAACAGTGCTCTGTTCTATTTTCCCAATGGAAAAAAGGACATCTAAAACCTGAGGGAAAATAATAAAGTAATGATAAATTAAAGCCACTTAATTATTTTAAATCAATTAAATCTAATTTTAAATAATACTAATTAATAACAAAGTTATACTACCTCAGACAATGTAAAGAGACTATGCATTTTTATTCCATTTTTAGTTAGATTAATGGTTCCACCTTGCTCACGGTCAACAATTACTATAGCATCATTCACAACCATTCCATCATGTCTCAGATCCTATAATATATTAAATAAAAAAATTACATCAAAGGGAAAGGAATGCGCTTCATACGAGTCATGAGAAACTAAACAATGATCCAGAATGTCTTGAGACAAGAGTGTAGAGCTTAGATTAAACATATAGTTTAAAGAAACATACCTGAGATAATTTTTTTATATTAAATTATTATATCAAAAACAAAATGATATCAACAAAGGCTAATGAAAACATGTTTAATTACTTCGAGATTTAAGGTTTTTAAAACATGGATCTTGAGAATCGTAGATATGAGCTTCCATTCTGTAACACATATTTACATGTTTTTCTCATCATGAGATATTGTAACGCAATAGTGGGAACTCATAGTTCTTCACACCATTGATATAGTTAGTTAAAAGAGAGAGAGAAACGAGTAGACTATAAACTAGTATATAAGATTTATTCAATGTATTCCAGAAAATTGTATTTTTATCTTTAGATGTGGCTGTTAACCTAACTTGTTGGGTGGGGCCAGAGTCCTGATTTGAAATGTGAAGGATGCAACTTCTATTTGTAATATATCAGTTAATATTTATGTTTTATCAGAAACAAAACATTAACAGTCTAACTAGGTTAGCATGGGATGAAACCTCCAGTAGGTAGGCAGACCAGTATAGTTAGTTCCCTAAACAGTACCACTATCAACAATTTTGTATGTTTCAAATACCATTAACTAAATATGGGCGATCTGTCCAAATTTTGCTAACAAGGAGCAACTGTAATGGGTTTTTCTAGCTCAAGTTATAATAAAGGTGGAATTTCATGACAATGACTTTTCCTTAAGCTTGAAAAATAATTCAAAACAAGGGGATTTTTTTTTTAAATATCATCTTAATTTAATAAGATACAGAAATACTAAATTGGTCAGCAGATGTTGGAAAGAAAACAAACTTCATCAACAAATATAAGGAAGAGTTGGTTGGAGGTGCTGTCATATAAACACTTCAATTAAGTAACCTTAATTTATTGTGCCAACGTTTCGTCGGCCCAAATATTGGGCTATCTTCGGGCATTGAAAAACACAAAATAACAAGCAGCTTTGAAATACTATTATATATATATATATATATATATATATATATATATATATATATATATATATATATATATATATATATGTATATATCAAATATATCTACCATGATATTTTTAATATTCCATAATTGAATAACTTCTATGTATATTTATGCCATTAAGAGTATGTAAGACATTCACATTATATAATATATATCTATTATATTATATGATATTAATATATATATATATATAATATATATATACATAATAATATACACATACAAATATATATATATTTTGTTTTCTTTTTCTTTCACACCATATTCAAATTATTCATTTTTATTATAAAGGTTGAACATTGCTTTCATTCATTTTTTCTAAATTTTATCATAATTTCTTTGTTTGTTTTTTTCCTTTTCTTTATAAAGTCCTCTTATAATATCTAATTATTAGTTTACTTTCTTATTACATATCATAATTGCCTATTACTGTCTTATTACCAAATTTCTCTTTATATATTGTATTTCAAAAATGGTTATCTTGTATTTTTCATAGCCCTGAAGATGGCCCAAAGTATGTGCTAAAACGTTGGTCCAATAAGTTAAGGTAACTTAATTGAAGTATTTTAATGATAGCATACCAACCAACTTCTTTTAATTTATCAATGGTCAACTATTCTTCCCTTATTCATTGAAAAATATTTTAACAATTTTATTGTTTGATTCAAAGTAAAGGAATGCAGTTACACAGGACATAGCAGACTATTTAAGAAAATTTATTATTACTTGTTGAAAATGAAATCTATAAAAGAAAACTTAATCATAATAATAATAGTCTTTATTTATATGTATGTAATTAATAAATGAATCAATAATACAATAAATTTCTTTTATTGTTTTATCTCTTGTAAAATACTAATAGCCTTTTCCCTAACATTTTAAACTAAAGATCATTAAATTTAATAATTAATTAAAATTTTAAAAAATAGTAATACAACCCATGGAGAATCTCAGGTACAATATATTCAATTTGTGCCAACAGCTAGGTATGGAGGGGGTTAGGCTGAGATAATGTTCAGCTCATCCCATTGATCCCACAATTTTCAAATACTCAACAGGGTCTCCAGAACATAAGTTATATAATATAAATTATAATCCTGCCACATCAGAGCTCAAACCCATGACCTGGAACTTTGGAGCCCATTACCCTAACCACTAAGCTACAATAAATCCATGAACATGGGTAAGGGGAGTCAAGGGGGAAGTACTGTCATCCCCTAAAGCTTGGTGAAAAAAATGAAAGATACAAAAACTAAAATAAGGTATTTGGATAAAAGCTGTAGTTACAGAATGTTTTTCTTTACAAACAGGCACTTAATTTTTAAATTAATATTGGTAAAGATAGGCCTTTAAAAATCTTTATCTAAGAAAAAACTGATTTTCAACCACCTGGCCCCCTCCCAACAATTTAAATCTACTTGCCCTACCCCATTCCTCCAATGGAAATCCTGCATTTGCCCTTGAATTAATCAATGCCGTTAACAAGATACTCCCCCTACATAGGGCTTTTCCTTTCTCAACTATATCAGTATACAAATAGGTTATATAAAAATATCTTCATTAAGTCTATGAATTAAATCAAACAGTTAATCCAATAAGCATGAAAATAACTTTGATAATGCTATAATGTTGGAATGATTCAAACAGATATTTTGGTCAAGCTATTTTTGAGCATGCATCATTATTGTAAAGTATTGAAAATTTATTACATGCTCTCTTACACAATAAAAGCTTCAAAATGTTTATTGATTGGTCTTCATTTTCAAATACATGAAAAAACGCTGCAAAGTATTACACAATGTTTATAATCTCCAAACAACTATATTAGAGTATAGCTGTTTATAGGCAATCAACTAATATGAAAAGCAATAAATAATTCTATGACATAGAATTAAGGGAATTTTTTGGTATTTATTTATTAATTAGGAAAAACAGATTTTTTTAAAAATTCCTTATTCGGGTTCTACATATCTTGAAACGTAAGCCCTCAAATTTAGGGGGAAGTAATTTATAATTGGTCGATTTCCACGGTTCATGATTGAAAATAATAAACCAAATTTGGGATTTCCATAATAACAGGAATGTCTAACGAAATAATGAAAATGAAGTTACTACATCTCTAGTGAACATTAACAGAGACAGCGCTGATATATGAAATATATAAAACATTCATTTAAAAAACTATACTAGCTAGGTATACTCTTAAGATGTAACTATTTTTTTTTTTTTTTCATTTTGGAAAAAATTAAAAAAAAAAATGTATATTAATAATAATAATAATTCTTTATTTATTCTGGGACAAGTTCCTTTAGAATAATACAGCAGGAAACATAAAGTGGACTTAAGACTATAGTCTTAGAGTATAATACAATAATTGAAAACAATAGGATTGAACTAATAACCAGAACAAAGAAGATAAAATAAAAGATAAATTCTAATAAAAATGCACAAGCAAGAGAAATAAATGTATGTTAACATGAGACAATAAAAAAAAAAAAAAAAAAAAAGAACTGATTTCTTTTTATATTTTAAAATAAAATATACGGAGAAAAGAAAATTACAATTCTTCAATGTATATTAAAGTAAGAACAAAAAAATATATATATAAGATTTAAAAAGAACAAAAAAAATTTATATATATATATATATATATATAAAAGACACATACATACACACACACACATATATAGATTTATATACATACACACACATACACTTACTACCATACACATTACATACCACACACATACATATATATACACACACATACACACACACACATATATATATTTATATACATACAGTCTTAAAATGAAATATAAGAAGAAAATAAATTAACAATTCTTCAATGTATGTAAACATAAGAACAAAAAAAAAAAAAAATATGTTTACAGTTCTAAATTAAATAAAAAAAGAAAAGAAATTACAATTCTTCTGAGTGTTTGTAAAATAATTTAATCTTACGTCTTTTTAAAGAGTAAATGAAAAAACTTTAAATAATATTTTCTGTTAATGGAAACGAGAAAACGAAAATTGACTAATAAAGTAAATGTATCTGTCTGCTTGATCTTCCCTGAAATTAGCATTTACTTGGGATTGTTTGGGAATTGTATTGATAGGAAATGGCTAAATATATGGGCTTTAAATGTTGAGAGAGTTTGGGAGTTCCGGATATTAGAAGGAATGGAGTTCCATAAGGATGCGGATCGGATTAAGAATGATCTATCGAAAGCAGTAAATCTATGGACGCTATATACAGATCAGAAGGCCGCGAGCGGTGTCACGGGAACGAACAGAGGATTTGAATTTAAGGAGATCAAAGATGTAAGATGGACACTGGGATTGGATAATCTGGTAGAGGAAGGATGCTAGGAAATACTTACGGCGGAAGGAAGGATAAAGCCACTTCAACTCTTCGTAAAATTCGGTTATAGAGGTGTCTCTAGATATCCAAAGATGAAACGTATAAAGCAATTAAACATTGTTTTAGTTTTGCCTCGAGATCTCCAGAGACACCCCCATACACCGTACAACAGTAGTCAAAGTGGGGAAATATTAAGGAGCTAACCAAGAGCTTACGAGTTTCGATTGGAAGGAGAGGATGTAGGTAATTCAGAAGTTTTAAGGTGGAGAATGTTCGACGGGAGATTTCGGAAACATGATTTTTCCTGGAAAGGCTTTGATCAAGGATGACCCCGAGGTTTTTAACGGATTGATGGAATTGTATTGGATTGTTATTCAGAAACAGAGTAGGAATCATTAACATACAATAATGTAATAAAATATAAATTAGAAGAGACTGATTCAGGTTCTAGTTTCATAAAATGGTAAAATTTCAGTAATTAACTTACATTACCCAATAAAAAATATTTTTTAGCCAATAACTCACTTTAACAGTTTCTAAAATGCTACAGCCTGATGTAACTACATCTTCGATTATTAAGCAAGTATCACCTGCCGAATATGTACCTTCAATAAGTTTCATAGTACCATACTTCTTTGGTTCCTTCCGCCTGATCAGCATTGGAATCCCAGATTTTATTGACACAATGGTTGATACAGGTAGAGCTGTGTAAGGAACTCCACATATTACATTTGGTTTAATCTTAATACTCTCAGCAAACTTCCAGACAAGATTAGACAATTTTTCCTGTGGAATATCATTCAAAAAATAATATCAGTAGTATAAGTTTTAGAATACTAGAAGAGGAATAGCTATATAATATGGAGAAGTACCATCACTGATGGGTAAGACACCATAACTCTCAGATCAAAATATACCGGCGAATTCAGACCCACTTTCATTTTAAAATCTCCAAATTTCAAAGCACCAATATCATACAACTGACCACAAACTTCCTTCAATTCAGATGATAAACGGCTCATTATGGATTAATAAATTTTAAAATTCAGCAAAATAAAATTATAATTACGATCAGTTGAGATATGACAACTGACAACCACCTGTTTGTAGTAACAGCAATCACATGTATTCGAGGGAAAGGAATAGGTTGTTATTCAAAGAGGTATATTTACATAGAGGCACACACACGAAAAACCGGTAAATAAAATAAGAATTAACTAACATTCTTTGTTATATATTTATTTTAATAATGATTGAATCGATTTATTGCCTAAAAGTTTAAGCGAGACAAAACTTTAGTTGTTTTTTTCAGTAAACTATTTATCGTACAAGATGAGTCTGCTGTGAATATTTTAGAATTTATGCATGTCATAAATTGATATTTAAAGTTTTTAACCACTATGTATCATGGATACACATTCTTATATATTCATTTGACTTTCCGGAAAATCGTCGTCTAGGTAGCTAATAAAACAGTTCACGCGGGGAGGGGCTCACCTGGGTGTAGTGGCTGGCATAACAGTCTCCAATGCCCTAAGGTTATCCCGAGCCTGTGCGATGTCAGGTAATTGTTAAAGATCTCTATTCTAATTAAACCTGGATTGGCAATATTTAGGACTCCCACTGTAGTATCTTTCGATTAGCCACGGCAGCATTAAGCGACATTAAATAATATACAAACAAACTATGCATCGCATAATGAATTAATATATAAAATGTAAATAAAACATAATTTTATATGGATTCAATAAAGCTGCTTTTATAGAATTTTTTTTTGGCGAACTTGATAAATATCCCATGGAACGCCTATCGATTCCAATGCTCACAAGAACGAACATAGTACCGAGAAAGTCGCAACATTTTCATTCCCTCTTAATCTTGTCAAGAGTATTTGTTATTTTTATTCGAGATTTCTTTATCTTAAAACTTTTTAAGGTTAAATTAAGCATGAGCTTCTTTCCACCAAAAACTGATCTTCTTGACAACGTGAGAATAGTAAGGTGACAAAATAATTCAGAATGCCCTGAAAATATTATTTGACAACTATAGGAATATATAGGCATAACTTTAAGCCAAAAACATAACAAATTTAATATTTGCTTCCCTTTGGCCATTCTCCTAAATAAAAATAATTTAACAATTTTGATAAAACCAATAGATTCTGTTTTATCTTTGTCTCCACAAACAGGAGAGTATTTGCAATAAATCTAATCAGCTCTTGTCCCTTTTAGCTCTACTGACCTTATAATTATGAACATAAATTTAACAGTATTCAACATGATAGTTCAGGGGGTGATCAAGAAATGAAATATAGTTAACTATTATTACTAAGATTTTTACCCACATAGCAGGTTTTTTTATATTGTTGTAGCAGTAATCATGGTCAGTTCATATGTAGCTTCCATCAGCATTGGGTCAAGGAGTGAGGGGTGTCCTATAGATGGTATGGAGCCAAAGAGGAATAAGGTAATTCCTGAAAAGAACAGGTCTCATTTGTATATATGCCATCTTCATTACCCCTGCCTGACAGTCTCAAAGTCGATGAAGCCTACATATGCACAGCCCATCATTCCTGTTACTACATTATTAAAAAAAAAAAACCTTGTGAGAACCTAAAGTATGGGTCAAAAAGTCAGTAATAAATAGTTAACTATATTTCATGTCTTTTCATAAATAGTTAACTAAATTTCATGTCTATATTTCACCGCCTGAACTACCTTACTGAAGGAAAATAAAGTAAACCATTAATATAAAATTAAGTCAGAATATAAAGGAGAGATCACAGGTCATTCTAGCAGTGCTAGCGGATTAATAGTAGAAAGGTGCCTCAACCATCTCAGATTAATTTCTTCTAGAATCGTTTTCAGTGACTACCTCAAGGTTTGACCTGATAGCTGTATGATGGAACTTATCTTTCCTTCAACTATCTTTACATATATCATCTCCATTGCCAGGGTCTGGCTCCAATGATTTGATCTAAGGGTTCATAGCAAGGAGGAGTAGGAAAGAATATGCAGAAAAGCCATCCTGTAAAGTGATCATTTATTTTTTATCTTTCTTTTATTCTGGAAGCCTCTCCTCATTGCCTAAAACATTTTCCCAGTCTCTCCTTGTCTCTTGGAGAGATTAAAAAAAAAAAAAAAAGTAAAAAAGGTTGGCATCTCGATCTCTCATTCCCCTCTCACTCACACCACCACACAATACTCTTACAGTATTCAATTGCTAATGGCTTAAGGCATTTACAAAAAAGGTTGATAAAAAAATCTACTAAAAGGAATAAAATTAAGGAATAAAAAGGGCATTCTATACTTCTAATATTTATATTTCTGTACTCGACACAATTATAAATAAAATAAAATATATATTAATAAAAGCATTTATTAACATTTATATAATTAAATTATATATTTATAAATTTTATTTATAAAATTAATGTCATGGTTAATTATGACAAAAACATTAATATTATAATTAATGTCATCATAATAATATATTATACTTCAATATTATCATTCCATCACTAAAAATTGTATATTTCAAAAATATAGCAATTTAGTTGTGAATGATATGTGTAAAATATCAACAAATCATAGAAATATTCCTACACATACAACTAAAAAAAAGAAATTGAATGATCTTTATGTACAATTTGTAATTCATTAATGAACAATAATTTTTTTTTTTTTTTTACTGTTCAACATTGAACAAATAAACTGAGCAAAATTCTAAATTTAATTATTTGCTTTGTGTATGTTTCATTTGCTACCTGATAACAAATGGTCCACACGAAAATAATATACAAAGATAATTCAGATGATAAAAGCTTCTTTTGTAAATCACTAATTCTAAATTACATAAAATTCATAATATATTATAAAATTTAGGAATCAGGTATGTAAGTACTGAACTTACTCTTCAGTTCTAATTTAATTGCTAAAATATTTATTGACAAGTTAAAAAATAACAATTTAAACCTATATTATTGTAAATAAATAAGTCTATAATAATAATTTAATCATATCACCTCTGTATTAAAAAATTATTTCTTACATAATTCTAGAAGGAATTAAAAATACATTAGTTAGGAATGCTTAGTTTTTTGCTTTTTTTAAACAGGTATACAGTGCAGACAGAATCAATATTATCACCACAAGTTTATAAGCCACAGCATATTGCATACCAATCCGATTACAAAACAGCGCTTCCACAACCAAATAAAACAACCCGACTATTAAGATCATGAACAGCATCATAAAATCATAGCATTTATAAGTGACTTAAATAAAAGCTTGAAAGTACCATTAATAAAATAAAAATTATCTTAAATATATTACAATTTATAGAAGGTATCAAAAGTTTTCAGCAGACGAAAATAATTTTTTTCATTTTTATTTCATACTAAACTAATTCATACTCTTAATACATCAAATCTTGTGCAGTCTTTAAATTTATCTTCACTTCCTCTAAATATAAAACTAAAACTACAATTAAATTAAAATAGGCAGGATTCCAAATGTTTAGTAAAAAATAAATTAAATCTTAAGTACTTATAGAGGATTTTGCGGAAAAAATTAAATTAAGAGGATTTCAAATCAGAAAAAATCTAAATACTTTAATTAAGGGAGAAACAAATATGGAGCTCCAACCAAAAATAAAAAAATATATAAAATAAAAAATGAAAATAAGAATTAAAATGATTTATAAACTAATGCTGCATTGTAAACCAGGTTGTAACAACCGTCCCTTAAAATAAATTAAAGCTAAAAAATGCAATTAAATGAATCACTACTTCAGAGTAGCATTTTTTCTCTTCTCCACAACTTCCTTAGATTGCTTTTGGAGGAAGTGTAATAGTAAATAGAAGTAATATTAATGAAATGTCTTGGGCAGGACGAATTCATGGGACTGAGTAAGGTACATCTTGAAGAGTCTTAGACGAAGACCAAGTTCTTGATGACAAAGATTCAGAAGAAAACTGGAAAGACTGTGAATGGAATGTGAGTGATGATGTTTCGAGGCTAGAACTTTCAGCATCAGCAAGTGGTGCCATTTTTGTCCCTCCATTTCTGAAAGCATCAATAGAATAAACATTAAAAAAAGAAATAAATAAAGAGAGAAGTAATTTATGTTAATCTTTAAAACTATGATCCACACAGTCTTTTAGGTTCAATACTTCATAAGGACTGCACTGTTTCTAGAGTTGTGTAAGTTGTCGAGCTTCCATGTTTTTATCTCAATTAAGAAAACCCACATTTACAGTTTCAATGAGCGTTTACATATTTGAATAATATTTCAAGAGGGCTATAATAATATATTTTTGGGCTAGAACTAATGGTAGTAGATCAGTAGAGTGTTAGATATGTGAAATTTTCTGTATTTCAAGTAAAACCTACATTCAAGCAATGTCTTTATCTACAGTTGCTTATTGAGGATGATGAACGGTTGCAGTTCGAAATTATATAGAAGAAAGTTTCGTACTGCCCAATAAAATGTGTGTGTTAAAACCCATCCATTTTTATGCAACCTTGAACATGATTCCTGTTTTACTGTAAAAGACTATTTGAAGTTAAAATGACATAAGCCAAAAGCACTGGGCTGCAACACTTATAAAAAGAAACTCAAGGCGGTATATGATACAGCACAGGTAGCCTATGTATCAAGTTTAATAACTGGACGTGAAGATTATTGATGTTTTTGGACATATGATAGCAATCTCAAAAATTCTCCTTAAGTATCCGAAGATGTCAATTATATTAACTCTTTTAGAGAAATCCAAATTGTGATCTCGCAAAACAATAAAGCCAAAACAGTGAAAATCTAGTAAGCAAGCTTTTATTGCAGAAAACATGAAATTTAAGTTAAACACTTAGAAGTAATAGGTAGCAGAAATACCTAAATTACATAGATAGAAAACGTAAAGAACTTTAAAATAAATAGAATCCTTAAAAGAAAAAATAATAGTTAATACTTAAATAATTACCACTTCTTAAGCTTCTTCACCATGGCTCAACGGCCTAAGGACTATCCTTGGGTCGGACTCAAGCATCCTTTCACTTTCTTCATTGCTACAGCAGCACACACACAAATCATGCATTGTTAATCAATTGTTAGAAATGAAAACAAAATTAGTTAAAACATCAAAAATTATAGTTTTTAATAAAGATTTAAAAAATAAAAACAAATTACATAATGTTAAGAAAAAAAAAAAAAATGCAATTATTTATAACTACAAACCTGTAGTACTGCAAATGTTATATTTTAAATAAAGAAAAATAAATTATGGTTTTGTATTATGTTAAATAAACTAATAATAATAAATTACACATTAACGTAGAATTAAAACTAATGTTTCTAAAGATAATATAAATATCTTTAGTTTTACATTTTCTACAATTACAATTAGAGCATTGCATAATTCATTTGATTAGTAACTGAATACTAATGAAATTTGACTGTCCACTCCAAGTGGTATAAACTAAATTACTAATTACTGTTTGAAATTGTTTTATTTTTAATGATATGAAGTTCATCCAGGAACAAATTTAAAAAAAAGGAGTGTCAAAAGTATTCGTAATTACATGGTTTTCGATTTATTTTAATGCATTAATCATATATAAACATCCAGTTGGTTAACCTTTTCGCATAAATATACATTTTAGCCTATAAGAAATTGTTCTAAATAATTAATTTTTGGTTGTGAAATATTGCCCCACTCAAGCAAGCATTAATTGTTGCTTGAGATCATTTTCTTTTTAAATAACGCATTTCCTGATTATCCTTTTTAGTGGACACACAAATAGGTAATTAAATTTAAAAGAAATATTATAAGAGGGATTTTGAGAAATTTTAGAAAATTTTGCTGCAACCAAATCTGAATAAATCATGAATATATGTCCAGAATCATGGTTGTGCTTATGTTAAAAATTTAATTTATTCGTCATTTGTATTCTACATTTAATTCCCGCTTTCATACTGAAAAATTAGACTCATCATCATCATCAATCGGCTCTACAACCCATTACTGGGTCCTGGCCTCCTCAAGGAGCTTTCGCCAGTTGGTTCTGTTGAGTGCACTGTCCTCCAGCTCCGCACACCAAGCAGGGTTCTCGAATCCTCCCTCACACCATCAGCCCATCATAGTTTGGGGCGGTCTCTTGCTCGTGTTCCATGCAACTCTTCATCAAGGAGCTTCCTTGGAATTTCCTGTGCGTCCATTCTGGCCACATGGCCTGCCCATCGAGGCCTTCCAATCTTTATTATTTTAACAACGTCCGGTTCCTTTAATAAGGAGTACAGCTCGTTGTTTGTTCGCCTTCTCCATGTTTGATTTTATCTTTTAGGGCCATAAATCCGTCGTAAAATCTTTCTTTCGAAGATAGATAGATTTCGCTCATCGCTTTTGGAAAAGGTCCATGTTTCTGATCCATAGGTAAGTACAGGCCTTATCAGTGTCTTGTACAGTCTCATCTTTGAAGCTCTTGAGAGTAAACTGCTTCCTATATGTCGGCATGGTCCAAATAGCACTGTTAGCCGATGCTATTCTTCTTCTTATTCAGCCGAGATATCATTATCTTCGTTTACTAGAGAGCCAGATATGTAAAGTCACTCACACGTTCAAATGTATACGGCCAAATCGAACAGTGAGTTCATCAGGGGGCTTTACTTCTTTAGTGAGCATGTACTTAGTTTTCTGAGCATTCACGACGAGGCCCAGTTTTCTAGCTGAAGACTCAACGGCAAGGAAGGCCTCTTCTACAGCCGTTCTCGATCTTCCTATGATGTCTAAGTCATCTGCATACCGAGGATCTGGGTCGTCCGGTTGAAGATTGTTCTCCTTGACTGGATTCCTGTTTCTCTGACCGCTTTTTCCAAACATAAATTGAACAGCAGGCACGCAAGTGAGTCTCCTTGTCGAACTCCATTAACAGTCGAAAATCCCTGAGAAAAATCGCCTTGAATACACACCACATTTTCAATATTTTCCATAGTGAGTTTCACCAGACGTATAAGTTTTGTTGGTATATTGAAATTTTTCATGGCCTGGTATAGTGGTTCACGCTGAACACTATCATAGGCTGCCTGGAAATCAATAAATAAGTGGTGTGTGGGTATCTGGTATTCTCGGCTAAGTTCTATGACAAGGCGTAGGGAGAATATCTGATCAATTGTGGACTTACCCTGGCGAAAACCACATCGATATTTCCCCAAGATGTTTTCAACATGTGGTAATAGGTGCTTGTAAAGTATGTTAGAGAAGATTTTATAGGCACTTGGCAACAGCGAAATACCTCGGTAGTTCTTGCAGTCAAGTAGACTCCCTTTCTTATGTATTGGACAGAGAATTGTTTTATTCCAATCTTTTGGTGTAAGTTAGACTAATCTATTAAAAAGAATCTAAGCTTATCAAACTTTTTCAAAGAAAAAAAGCACTAATCATCACTGACCGCTCAAGGTTTGTTTTTTTATTTATTTAATGTCACTTTAAGCTACTATGGCTAATCGGACGATGCTACAGTGGGAGTCTGGGATCACTTGTAGCTGGGTGCCTAGCGTAACAGCCTCCCATGCTAAAGGTCACGGGTTCAAACCCGAGGTCGTCCTAGGATTTTTTAATGGGAGTAAAAAATCCTTAGTTAGGTGGTCCCGAGCCTGTGCGTTTAAAGATCCCTATCCTAATAAAACCTGGGTAGGAAAATTTAGGACTCCCACTTGTAGCATCGTCCGATTAGCCATAGTAGCATAAAGTGACGTTAAATAAATAAACAACAACAACAGTGGGAGTCCTAAATTTTGCCTATCCAGGTTTTATTAGGATAGGGTACCCTGTCATTGTTTTCCTTTAGTTTTACTCATTTGAGGAGCTGTTTTCTTATTTGATGAATAATCAGTCTTTAATTTTTAACATTTAATATTTTTGGATGGTCACTCTTTTGCTTTTATATTTTATTATTATAATATCCATACTATAATCAGCCATCCACACATCCTCATATATATATATATATATATATATATAGGTTCATATATATAGGTTGAATATCAGTTACATGAGGGAGAAGAATTGTTTAGAATATAAAATGATGTCGAAGATTAGTGAGAATATGAAACCATTAAAAAACAGGATATTACGATTACCGATTACTTTTGACACTGAAGGATCTTGTAATTTTACATTATTAATAGAATATTTTTATACTTTTCAGTAATCTGGTTAGTGATTTTGCTTTATGGGAATCTCTTTTAAAGATTTGCATGTTAAAAAGAATTATTTAAATCAATAGTTGAAATTTACATAAATTAATTGTGAAATAAACAAATTAAATGAAAAAAAATGCAAATCCCGAATACTTTTACACTCACTGTAACTGTATAAGATCATAAGATATAAATTTTTATCCTAAAAAATTCATTAAGTTATGTAAGCTGCAATGTTATCAATAAATAAGATTTTAATTAAATAGATAACAAATTTATTGATTTAAAAAAAAAATATACCATAGAAAACCTGTATGTATATACCTTATTTTTATATTTATTTAATACTATATTATATATATTTACAAAAATAACATTATTCAATGCTTTAATAAATAGGTATTATGATTAATAAATTAAATTCTATATGAAGATAAAATTGTTATTATTATTAGATAGGGAAGATTTGTATTAGTGCAGGAACAGAGAACAGATATACGAGATTGTTTTTGTGAAAATGATCCAAATAGCAGAGCTGAAGAGTTGACTATAATATTACATCAAACATCTTGTTCATTTGTTAACCTGACTGATTTACAATCAAAATAATCATAATTTAAACTGATAAATTAAACTCTCTGACTTCAATTATTAAAAAATGAATATGCTCATGCTTTTTACTTTCACTTATGTATACAGTAAGAGAAAGTGTTGCTTTATAAAATAATAATGATTTAATAGCATTTTTAATTTCTAATGAAACAACGAGAACAATCTTCTTATAAGAAAATAAATGATAATTTTGCAATAATTAAAATATAGAAAAGCATAAGATATTCCAAAATGCTTAGCAGGCATTCACCTATGATAGTTTATATCACACTGTAATAAATATTATAATAAAATCCTGGTAACAGATGGGTTGATTGTTGTGACAGTGGCGAATGGATCAAATGAGGAGTTGTAAAACAAGACAGAACCTTATCACAGCGGCAATGAAGAAGAGACAGCTATTATTTTATGGTAATTTCTTCAGGATGAAAAGAATATCGGGTTTCGTTAAGTCTAAGGCTACAAGGCCGAGATGGTTCCAGGAATACGTAAAATATCTAAGGCAAATTGGTATTTCTAACCAAGACATGATATACATGACCGATTATATCAACATCCCGAAGACGGAGAGGACCTTTGTTCAGGAATATAATCAGGTACTCAAAAGATACTGGTCTGGAATTCAAAGACCTTTTTTTTAAACGTTGAGTTGAACCTCTATAGACTGCTTGATAACTACCAACTTTAAAATAATCACGTCAAAACTGAATATAAATTACCTAAATGAGTAATTAAAGTTTCCAAAAGAATGCTAAGAGATAAATGTCAAGTTGCATGTATACTATAATAGGACCCATAGAACAGATTTAGTTCTCTAATTTCTAGACCTTCGACTTTTATCAATATCCCCTGTTATAACCAGTTCTACCAAAGAAGTGTTTACTAAATCAGGGTGAGGACTTAGCACTAAATTGTCAAGTTTCAAAAAGTCATAAAAATAATTATGTTATATACTTTGATTTAAGAGTCAGTTATGGATTTTGGGTAATATGATTTTTTTCACTGGAAAAGTTAAAGAAAATATAAGACAAGTGGAAGAAGTGAAATAGAAACATATAGAAGATTATGCTTATTTATATAAAATATACCAAGTATTTTTCTATACTGATAGGTATAATGTGGACTGGTGTACTAATTACAATTAATAAAAACACAACACTGATAATTCGGAACCTATAAGCAAAGTACAATCAGAGGGGGCAAAATTTTATTTTCATGTAGGGGTGTTGATTTTTATTGCAATGCTTTGACTTTCTGTAAAGTTCAAGTTAGAGAAAGAAGATGGTGATTACAATTATTTTCAAATAAATTGATTCAAATTGAGCAAATGCATGAATTTTAGTTATTTACATAGTAATATATATTTTATAAAAATATTTACTGTATTATTATAAAATAATCTTTATGCATGACCTAATGTCAAAATCTGAAAAATATGATAAAGGCAAGCTAAATTTTTATCCTTATAGAATTCTTTAATTAAGACTTAAAACACGTAGACAAAGTATTTCTAGTCTTGGATAGAAATGGGTAAATCAAATGAACTTTATACAAAATAACATTAATACTATAAGTTACATTTTAAAAAAATTGAAATTTATTTAAGAAAAATTTGGACATTTATTCTAAAAGCTCTCTGATATGATTTATGCTATTTCTATTGGATTAATCAAAATGAAAAAACTAAAATATCTAGGAGCTGTAAAAAGGCCTTCACAACAAAAGCTGGAGCCACATAAGAACTCACTACATAGCTCAAGCATGAGTGGGCACAGCCAAATAAGGTAAGGAACTAATAAGGAATTGGAAAGCAATAAATACTTTACGGGTATGACTCTCTTACCCATCAAGCTGTTATTTAATGAAAACTGAATGAAATTAGGAGAATTCAATAGCTACATCACAACTACAATGTTCATGGAGTAAATATTTTCATATATGGTTTGAATCTCTAAACAAGAATTAAGATTAAAAATTAAAATTGACTTACCTATCTTTTAAGTCGTTTGCCATCAGCTTGCTAGTTTCTTCATGCTCGTTTGCAGTGGGAGGCTGGTAGGCAATCTCTGATACAGGACCATACTGTGTCGCCACCAACAAATCCGTTGAGGGATTCATAGTATGAATCTAAACGTAGCACATACATCACGCACCAAAATCATAAAAATGAATGGATTACAATAATCCAACAAAACATAAAAGGAAATCGGATAAAATAAATCTAAAATAAAATTAGGGGAAAAAGCTTAACTAAATAAACATGAAGGGTAAAATGAACAAAAATAAACTGAGAAGAACAATTGGTATCAAGAAAAAAAAAAAAAAAAAAGTAGACTGCGTGATGCTGTGCAACATTCATTGAGTGCTTACGCTACTATATATCAATTCATCATTTAATAATAATGAATTATATATTAATGATTTATGAATATAATTCTGTTAAATAATTAACTAATATACTTTCAAAATAATAAACAGACATATTGATGATATCAAAATGAAAAAACTCTTACCTGACCATTTCCGGCTTGATTATCCAATTGCATAGCAAGCCGTTCTTCCTTATCTGGGAAACACGGGCACTCATTTCTTCTTCTTACAAGTTTAACATAATAAATGCCTAGCATCAATACACCTAAAATAACCAAAAGTGCTCCAATAATTGTGATGACAAGTTCACTGGTGGACGTATCCCTTTGTTTTGTGTCACCATTCTTATCAACAAGTTGCGTTTGAACATTATCAGAGAATTCTATGGTTCCTTCAATGATCATGATGACTCCAGCACCAAGTGAGAACATTCCAAGTGCAAGAAGAAACCACTGCATACACCTAGGGCTTCTAAAACTACTTGATACTGTCTGAGAAAGATAACTTCCAGGTCTTGACCATTCATTTTGCTGTTCATAGCTGACTGTAGTAGGTTGATAAACTGGTCCACTTGTTGGCATCTTGTATTCAAAGATAGATAATTTTCAGTTTCTAGAAATCCAAATACTCAACTGAAAAAAATTAAAGAATAAATAATTTAATGATAACGTTTACATTTCTGACAAGCACAATCAATTTCGAAAACGAAACTGCATGTAAACAATGATCAATAGCATACTAATAAGAAATATTCATGCAGGTGTTTTTCTTCAACACAACCCTAACAGCTTATGATACAGCACCACACCATAATAAAATTACTTTTAGTTAATATTTACATTCAGTAATGAAGAAGTGAACAACCACTCAAACTAGATAGCACGAATAAATAAACTGTAATCACAACTACAGGCTGTGGTGTTACTACCACCACTGCCTTTTGAATTTCAGTACAGCTTTTTAATTTTTATGACAGAATGTTTATTAAATAAAAAATTTAAATTTGAACACATTAAAATTATATAAATATAAATAGCATCTCCATGAAGCTAATGAAAATTCTTTTAAGCAATGGGTTAAGATTATCAGAACAAATAATGGCAATGCTTGTGAAACAGCTTGCTTTCTTTTGGTCAATCTATTGGCGCTGGTGGGTTGCGCACAACCGGGAAATTTACGTCCTTCTATGCGCAATTATACACATTACCCCACAAAAGCACTAGGATTACGAATTACATAAATTTATTTTTTCGTTAGTTTGTTTTCGTTTATTCCATGTTAACTATAATACCTTTGACTATTGTATGACTACACTTAGCAGTATAAACAAAATAATTTGTGAATTATTTTTTCGTTGATAAAAATTAATTCATAACAATAAATAATATGTTACGAATTGAGAAATATCGGTAGTACTCGGTGAAAATTATAGTTTTGTTTACCTTTCAAAAGTGGAAGATGCTAATTACATTAATTAGCACTAATTTTTCTGAAGGAAAGAGGTAAGGGGACATCATAAGTTCTTTTATTATGTTATTAAAAACAAGTAAATTAGAATGAATAGTTAGAAAATTGTAGTGCAAAGTTTAGTAGTTTAAACTTTTTTAAAACTTAGTTTCATGAAAATGGTTTGTAGTATTTTGATAATTATTTATAACAATTGTGGTTTTTTAAGAGTGCTAAATTTTATATTAATTTAATTTGCTCTTTGTCTGAGCAAGGATGTTCAGAACAGGTCCCTGGGTTATTTAGTACTCTGCAGGTTAATTTGTAAAACATCAGGTGCCTTTCTTTGTTGTCTTTAATCAGATTATTGAGTTTAAATAAAAAAACAACAACAAATATTGTAGTTGTAATTTGTATATAAAAAGTAAAAAAAAAAATCAAGGAAAGTTTTCATTGCTAGGTTATACTGTAAGGCCCTTTGCTTTCGTAAATAATCCTTTTAAGAAAGTAAAAAAATTTCTCCAGCTACAGTGATTTTATATACTTTAAAGACCAATACATTTTAAGTAGATAAATGAAACAATGTTGATCCCATAACTGATTAATAATCTAGCCGTTATTTTTAATTTATATAACGGAAATGAGATTTGTTTATCTATTGTTATTGGCATTTTTAAGTTAAAAGGAAGTAATTTTTTGGGAAAAAATATTTGTAATTAGTTACAATGCTTCTATTAAAAAAAATAAAACATTCAGCAGATAAACTGTTTGCGTGTGTGTCATGCATGACAGAGGGGTGCACTTAATCATTATGAAGCGAGAAAAGCCATTTCTATTAAGAAATAAGTGTAATTTCAATCAATAACTATTTTTTAACGATTTCATTGTTTTATTCAATGCTCTTCTTACTGTTTATGTGTTTTAAATTTTTGATTTAAGCAAAAAATATAGATATAATTTTTTTTAAAACGCCATTTATTTCTTTTAGGTTTCTATTATTTTTATAAAATGGTTTAATTATTTCAATATGAAATTTAATTTTTCTTCCAAGCGTTATTAGCTGATTTCATTACATAACTTGTGGTTTCTGACATTTTACACTTTTAAATTTTATGTATCAACCGGAACACTGGTTGAAAAGTTTTTGAAAGTAACACTGTTCTTAACTGGTTATTATTATTATTTTGATTTTTCCAGTTATAAACGTTATATCAGCAGAATAGATGTAATATCAGGATTATAAGTGCAGTGTTTTATAATTTTTTTTTTTTTTAGTTTATTCAGAACTTTTTTAAGTATAAAAAAAGGAAATTTATAAAGTGGGTATTTTTAATTTTCATAAGATATTATTTGAAAGCAAATTCGTCAATCTAATGTGCACGATCCTAAAATAACACACACACACACAAATAAAAACCGTCACCAATGGCTTCATTAGAACGAATGTTGTCGATTCCAAACTATCAGAGAATATTTGTTTTTAATGTCACTGTAATAGGAAGGTTACTGGGGCTTAAGGGGTTTGAATGGTTACTAAACGCAAACGCATCATTTACAGAAATGGAAGACATTTGTTCGCAACGCTATAAAAGTTATATTGTTCAAATTAATTGAAGCGCTTTATCGATGAAACAATCTCAAATGTACAATATGAAGGAAACAAAAATATTATAAAGGCTATTGGAAAATTCACCGATTCCCTATATCAACAGTGGAACGAGAAAAAAAAAAAAAAAAAAAAAACTCGTTAAGTTTGAGAAATTTTAAAAACTGTTTTCGTAACGAGGGAAACTTCGGTCTCTAATGATATTTCTCTCTACTATCTATTTTCATATATATATATATATATATATATATTTCAATTATATTTATCTAAATTTCATTCTCTTAATCTTACAAATTATTTATATAAGTATTCGTTTGTTTCCGGTAATGGAAGTGGTTCCTCTAAAATCAGGTGAAACAGACATGAAGAAAGTTCTTCTCCTAGAATACGGATGTTTCTTCTCTGAATAAATATAAGCAATTTTATTATTTAAAAAAAAAAATCCTATTATTGTGCTCTTTCTGTTGTTTTTTTTCCTCGTGTGATTAGGAAAAAATGACCAAGAGTTTGCACTTCTATAAGGTAGGAAAACATTAATGAAAAAATTGATTGATTTTGTTTGAAGTGAGGTAATTTTTCTATTGGTTATTAAATTTTGTCTAATAAAAAGTCGATCATTTTCTTAATTACTTTTTTTATTTCTTGGAAACCCCATTATAAAATGTTGGTTTAGCTTACAAAAGTATAATTTTCCTGAGAAATCAGAAAAAAATATATAGATTTGATGGAAATAACAATAATTCTTGTATTCCATTAAAACTGAGTAAATTTTAATCAGATTGGAATTAGAACATATAGAATTTTTAATGAGATGAATTATTAATCGATCTTCATTCATATGATGTTAAAAATTATGGTTTAGCAGACTTGTTTAACACGATCATGGAAAAGTATTTTAAAAATGTACATACATTTAGAATTCATGTCGTAATGGTTTCCTCACGAAGGAGTGACTTAGAAGAAGTATGCACTTAATTACCTCACGTGTCACGTTCATTCACAAGGTTTACGTAAATGGATTTCTCGCTATATTTAGCAGTTTGATCACCCTTCCAGGTTATTTGTTCGTCAAGAAGTTAAGAAAATCTTTGAGAATGTTTGTAGCAACAGAAAGAAGAGGTTGGGAAAAAGGCTTTTGAATATTGCGGACGAAAAATTACCAATTTAAATCCTGTCTACCAGCTAATGCATAACTGCTAACAATATTATTCGCACTTTAATATGTCATTTATGATTCGATAGTGATTAAATTTTGAACTAGCTGTGTCACGCAGCTTTGCTCGCGAATATGGCATTTCGTATTAATTTATGTGCGTTTATGGTGAGATTGGTTATAATAAATATCAACTATCAGCTACTCTTTGTTATCATTTAAAGCCCGATCTTGACTTCTTCCTGTCAAATTTACAATAGCAAACCAGTAGAAGTGGTTATACCCATAATCACTTAATATGTAAAAATAATCGTCACAAACCATTTTTAAAAAATAAATAACAATTGAATATATTTTCATAGGAACCTACACTCGAAACAGATATGAAACGCAATATGCTTAAAAGGGTCGGTCACCTGTATGTAGTGACCAGCCAGGTGCCCTTAAGATTTTTAATGTGAGGAAAAAACAACCTTAGTTATGCCCTCCTTCGAAGGGGGCGTAAAATGGTGGTCCCAAGGCTTTGCGATTCCATGAACTCGTTAAAGATCTCTACCCTAACTAAACTTGGAGAGGAAAAAAATTAGTCATCATACGATTAGCCATAGTAGTATAAAAGTGACGTTAAGTACTCCCCAGTAGCCTCATCTCTCTTCGGACCAAATATTTTAGTACCTTATTTTCTAAAACCTATAGCCGTCGTCCGTCCTTCAAAGTAAGAGGCCACGTTTCACCGTCGGAAGAATAACAGTTTTATAAATTCTAACCTTTAAATTTTTAGACAGAAGCTAAGTAATTTCGCAACTGAATTATAACACGCATTTCCCACCTTTAACCAGGACTTTATTTCCTCCTGGATTTTTTTTTTTTCGTTATCATTCAACCTAAATACTTAAATTTCTCTACGTGTTCAAAAGTATACCCTGATATATCAAGATCACTATGATCGCCACTGTCTCTGCTACAAATAATATATTTTGTCTTTTCGGTATTTATTTCGAGTCCTTTTTCATTACCGGTTTTTATTAACGCACTTGTATTTAGTTGTTTAGTTTCCGTGTCTTCCTTTAGCAGTACCAAATCATCGGCGTATCCCAGAACCGGAATTTTATCACCCAAATTTAAACCTTCTTAGTTCATGTCACCTTTTCTATGATATATTCTAAAGCGACTTCGTCTGCATCAATTTCTGTTATTATGATTGCTATTAAGAAGTTCTTAAAAGAATATATTTTAAAGTACTTCCGCGTAAATGACATTTTATATTTATTTTCTTGTGGCAGAAGAACATACTGATTTTCTCCGCAACCCGATCTCGACGTAAATATATTCCTACGTGTCTAAATAAAAAAATATAAATTAACGGGAAATTGAATTATTTAAAAATAAAAGGTAAATCATTTGGAATCATTAGGAAGCGAGGTTTTTTTTCTCCCAAATTTTCCCCGTTTTTCCCCAGATTTTCGACTGATTCTTCGGTCCTATTGGTCGCAACGTGATGTAATATAGCCTATAACCTTCCTCAATAAATGGACTATCCAACACCAAAAGAATTTTTCAATTAGAACCAGTAGTTTCTGAGATTAGCGCGTTCAACAAACAAACAAACTCTTTAACTTTATAATATTAGTATAGATTTAAAAGTGTGGTAAAAAAAACTACTGATTTTAACAATTATGGAATATAAATCTTGATTTTAGGTTCAGTAAGTAGTGAATGTATTGTAACTACAATAATTAGTTGTAAAACTATTCTTTCTTTTAAATTATGATTATCATTTTTCATGCCTATAACAGATTTTTCCACTACATTAGAGGGAAGGTAGAGATGTAGTTTGTTTCCGTTTCACAACACTAGATATATAAATGAAAGCTCATTATCATATCGTCCTATTTCCCTCTTACCCGTTATTGAAAAATTCTAGAAAACTCATCCTTAAACGCCTTCCTCCCATCCCCGATCCAAATAATATGGTTCCTGACCATGGATTTCAGCTATCCCATTCGAATATACAACAGTGTCATCGTGTGATCATCCACATAGGAGCTTGGAACGTACTGCCCTTAGAGCCTTTCTTGATTTTAAACAGGATTTTGACAGAATTTGGCATTCAGGACTGCTTTACATACTTGGCCAATCCTTTCCCCCAACCTATTTCTAATTAGCTAATAGAACTTTTTATGTTAACCATAATCTCTACTTTCTGTGTTGTCTGTGAATTACGATCGTGTTTCTGCATTCCAAATCTTTGAGAACTATTTATCAGCCATTAAATAATGGTATCAAAATTTGAGATTAAACATAAATTCTAATAAATTACCTCTACTCTACGCCTTTAAAAAAAAAAATAAAAAAATATTGATATTTACAACTGTATAATAAAACACATTTAATAAATTTGATACAAGATTAACCTTAACCTGTCATGATTCACATGTAGAGATACTACCCATTGGCAGATCTTCAAAAAAATATGCCAAACCAGAAGATCTCGTGGCCATCTTCTTTTCAGACGCCTGGAAGGATTATCTGGGATTGTAGAGGTAACAATGTTTGAAACTAGTTTATTAGAGTGAAAATGGAGTTCGTCATGAAACGAGCGGAACCTGGTTCGCGCCAAGTCAGCAACATAAGGAACATTAAGGTCTTTATGGATGAGTTGATTCGTAACAAAACAAGAAACATGGAGGATTTTTGATTGTAAGGATTGGAGACGGGAAGAATTGGTTTAGTAGAGCCCCAAAGCTCTACTCCGTAAATTCATATCGGCGTTATGATAGTCATGTAGTTTCTTGTCGTTTCGGTCTTGTTTGAGAATTCCAAGTAAGACGTTTGTCCAGATAGAGTCCTAGATATCGGATCTGTTTGACTGGGACAAGCGTAGTGTTATTGAAAGATACTGTAGAGCAGGATGTCATAGGTTTACGACGCGGGATGGTGGTTATTTGATGGGATTTATTGGAATACTCTACGTCTTGAACCTATGACTTTCAGTCCCAGTATATCCTTTAACAATTTCTCACTTACTCCTGTTGAACAGATCCGATAATAAGATCTCCATCTTGACAAACGCCTTACGTGAAAACCTCATACTAGACTAAAGCGACAGGAAACTGCTCGGTGATACCGATTATTGCAACACTTACTCACGCTTACTCGATAAACGCTCAATACTCTCTATTTAACAAAAAAAAAAAAATCATTAGTATAACCATTATTTGTTATATTTGGACCTATGCAATTCAGCTATTGAGATTTGCCAAACCAACAAATTCTTCTCGTATCCAATCCTTGTAATCCAAAATCCCTAATTGAAGACATTGTCCGAAATAGAAATACCTCTTTTCGTTACAAACTCCCTACCCACACAAACCCGCTTATCCGTGACCTCTCCTCCATATATGTTCCTGACAATCCACCGAGGGGCTTAAAAGAAGATGGCCAAGGGACCTTTCGCCTTGGAGTGCTACCAATCGGTAGTTCTTCACAAGACCATAATGTGTTTTAATCAGACCTTAATCTCATTTACTTCTATTAAATCGATACAGTTGTAAATTTCTTTAAATAAATATTGAAAATTGAAAAAACATATATAGATGACAGTGAAGGGCGCTGGACTGATCGTCGACGAGTACCGACTTAGAACTTAGCTGTGTCAGAAAAATTATTTATTCCGTTATTTCGGTCCTAGTAAGGAGAACCTCCTTGGGCTCACCCAGGCTTTATAAGGTCAAGGTCAAGTAACCATTTTGTCAACTGTTGCCCAAGAAACTGTACAATCCTTTAATATGTATTGTACCCGAGATCCTATATGGGTAGAGTAGGATGTTTTATAAAATTAATTTAATGTCAAATAATGTGAATGTTTATGTTTAAGCTCATTTTCTTACATTAATTTTGCCAGTATAAGCTGCTGTCGTATAAGTATCATATGAGCTATATATGATACTTCTTAAACATTAACTCATGAGTATTAATTAATAATAGTGGATCCGCTACTCATGTGTATATATACAGATATCATTTTTTTTTAACATATTTATATATTACATATACATATGTATAAAAAGTGTAAGGGATAAATATTGTAAACATATATTCCTAAATCACAGAGATTCATAGTGTAAAGCCATTAATTTCGACCATTATAATTGTCTAAGGTGGAGTAGAATTACCATAAAAGTGGGGGATCAATAAAGGTGTTTAATAAAACCTACAGCTAACGATCTAGCCAGAACAAAATAGTACAAAATAAACGTTTTCATTCTGTATTCTAACAATTGTACAACTATTATTATTCTTTAATGTGTAATTTACCACAGTGATATTCAGACGAATTTAAAAAAAATTCTATCCCACAATTTCCCTCCATCCTCAAAAAAGTTTACATATTTTTGTTTGGAATTAAAAAAAAAAAAAATTGAGTTAGTTGATAGGAAATTAGAGCAAGTTTCGTGGATATGATATTAGTGCCTATAGCGACCTTCAACGCGAACGTAAATCGGAAGAAATTAAAAACATTCTGACCATTTAGGAAGAATGTTCATAACAAGGTGACGCCATCCCAAGGCGAATACTAACCTTCGTATTATCAAATCATTATATTGCCATTAAACAGCAACTTTCTCTTCATAATTATTACGTTATCGATATATTTTTATTAGTTTATTGTCTCATCTTTATTTTTTCTAAAAAAAAAAATAAAATAATCAGCAAGTGTTTTTCATTTGAGCGTTTTCCTTCTACGGTAGTCCAGGAAGATCTTACTCGCAAGGTGTGTCTGCTCCTACCTGTTAAGTAATTACAGGAATATTTTCTCCTTGAATTTTACTGACGCATGCTTCCAATAACCTCGGCAGTGTCATTGTGTTTCAGTTTCGTCATGCTCTGATTCAAATATTTATTTTATTCTTTTTAACAATTTATATTCATTAATTAGACAAGAATAACGTCAAACCGTAATATGTCGTGAGACTGTTTTGTTATTCTAGATAAACGTCACCTTCTAGTCCATAAATTTATTCAGAGAATTGAAGTAAAATAGTTAATCCATTTAACATCAATGCTACTATGGATAATCGGACGATGCTGCAGTGGGAGTCCATAAATTTTTTCTACCCAAGTCTAATTTGGATAGGGATCTTTAACGAGTACCTGACATCAAACAGGATCGGGGACCACCTTTTTTCCGTCCCCTCCGAAGGACGGCATAATTTTAATTTATCTCATGATTGAATTAGTTTGCGATAAATGAGCATTCAAACAAAGTTAATTATAGGTTTTTAGTTAGGTTAGGTTTAAATTAGTAGGATTTTAAACAATTTTTATCCATATCTTACGCTCAACAATTCATTTTTTATATTTCCAAGGTTTCGGCCTAGAGCATTTTTAAGGAACCTAATTACATATTTTTTTATTTATAAATTACAAGATAATCGACAACATTTATACATTGTTATATGTATTACCTTAATGTAGTATTGCATAGGTATTATATATTGTACCTGACATTAGATGGTTTCGGAACCACCATTTTACGCCCCATACGAAGAACGGCATAGCCTAGGGCCATCAGTTGGGTTTGAACCCTTGACGTTAGACATAAAAAGGCTGTTATGCTATCCAATATACCACCTGTGATCCCTTCAAGCAAAATAACACTGGAGTACTAATTCTTTCTACGTAAGAGTATATGTTGTATTGGCGTACAAAAATTCTGTTATTTTGGATTTTCAGCAGTATGAAAAATTTATGGTTTATTGTTTGCTTATTCATTTATACTACTGTGACTAATGGGACGATACTACAGCAGGAGTCCTAAGTTTTGCCTTTCCAAATTTAATAAGAATAGAGATCTTTGATGAGAATCGGACAACGCACAGGGTAGGGATCTCCATTTTACGCCGTGCCCTTAAAAGGACTGCATAAACAAGGATTTTTTTTTCCTTTTTTTTATCCTTATTTATTGTTCAGGTTTTATTTCTTTTCAATATACTATCGTTGATTTGGTTTCTTTATTATTTGGTTGTTGATGATAAGAAAGTGAATTTCAAAGGGTTGTATGAGTTTTCCATTCATGCTGTTTCTGCACAATATAAATCCTCTCGAAACTTACTAGTTATATTTATGTGTCAGGTCTTTAAATTTTACATTTTGGTGAGTCGAATAAACATATTTTATTTTTCTAATAAACACTTTTTTCTAACATTTAAGCGTTTATGACAAAGCATTCATAGCGATTTCTTAACTTCATTATTATTTTCATGAAGGATGAGATGGTTCGGGTAGCGGTAAGAACAGTTGACGAAATAGTGAAGAACTATTTAACTAATTACCAAGGACATTAAATAGTATTTCACAGTTTTCTCACCTTTTTCGACCGCCACCCGAACCAGTTTATTCTTCATATTTATTTCACGGTCAACTATTTAGTATTCAACAATGTTATTTTCATTCATATTTAGCTGCTTACTAATAATTAGTATTTGTTTTATGTATAATTATTATTGTATGTACATAATCCAATTTAAACTCGGTTCAGATAAAGGCCGTCTGCTTTTAGCTTTCACTTACCTATTTATGAAATCTATATTAATACTTATATATGAAATATATAGTAAGGGAAAGTATTGCGATCGTGAAAATTTTCCAGTTCAAGTTTTCACCGGAAATATACATTTTAGGCTCCTCTGAGTCCAAATGACCAAGTCCCGCAAAAAGGTGTGCTTGTGTGTGTGTCCGTATGTGGTATGTCTAGCGCAAAAACTAAAAGTCGTACGAAACTGAAATTTCATATTTAAGACTATACTATACGCCCGAGATGTTACAGCAAATTTTTCATCAAAATCGGCTAACCAGCAGAAACACTTTATACTATGCATGCATTATGGACCTTTTTAAGATTTTCTCATAAACGGCTTTAAAGTTTTTGATCAAACTCGCTATATAGATGTAAAATTTAATGGGCTTTAATATGATGTAGGTTTACTCTCATTGAAATAGTCTGACAGGGCTCAATTGCCGATATTTTAAATTTTCTTCCTCTACACTACCTTTTAATTTTGTACATTCCAAAAGATTAACCATATTATCTTAATGACATCGATGAAAGACGGCTAAATATACAAGTTGGACGAATTTGATGACCAACTAAAGGATAAAAGTTCAAAAATATTTTTTAAATGAAATTTTGTTTTCGAACACAAGAATGGTAATATAGATGTATAATACACCGTTGGATAGCTAAAGAGTTTAGAAAAAATATTATGTAATACTTGGAATTGAGACGTTGATTTCCAAAAGGTACTATATCCATTCTGGGGAATTTTACAGGAAGCGCGAAAATCTCTCATTACTATATTATTAAACCAGCTAATTTGATTCTTTTCGCATTAAAATCTAGAATTATTTCTTTACAATATTAATGAAATCATATTGAAGTTATGAAATGAAATGTTCTGTTATGATTTGGAATGAAAATAAATGTGTAATAAGTATCTTAAGAAATTAATAACATTTTTAAATCACGTTATTAAAGGACATGAGTGTTCATTAAATACAATCAAATTTAAGATTTAGATAAAACTCAATGAGGAGAATATAAATATGTCAAAAAATCAATTTCGTAAAAAATGTCCTTTAGTACCTTTTGGAAATCAACGTCTCGATTGATGAAGGACGGCTAAATATACAAGTTGGACGAATTTGATGACCAACTAAAGGATAAAAGTTCAAAAATATTTTTTAAATGAAATTTTTGTGTTTTTAAACACAAGAATAGTAATATAGATGTATAATACACCATTGGATAGCTAAAAAGTTTAGAAAAAATATTATGTAATACTTGGAATTGTAAACGTTAATGGAGACTGATGAAAAGCACATGAAATTTAATTGATTGTTGTAGATAAAAATATAATAGATTATTTAATAAAACACATTTTTCAATCAAATTCAATTCCATTAATTCTTTAACAATTTATTTCTATCTCTAAATGAATTTAAAAATTCATAAATTGATTTTAACAACGGAGGTAAGTGAAAGTCGTGTGTTGCGCGCACCAGATATTTTTCTTCCTTACCATGCAGTTGCATTTACAATCTAAAGAATTATATTGTAACAGCAAATATGACTTTTTTTTTTTTTTTACCAGGATCGAGTATTCTATTTTTCGGAAGAATGTTGGGGTGCCATGCAATACGTAATGAAACTAATAAAGATAGGATCTGTGATCCATCAATATCATTGAAATTGAATATGATTTATCGCTATGAGGAATCATGTTTTGCGAGTTCACGGCCACTTATTTCTGTATTATTGGCTCTTTTTTGCACGATTTCTCGTGATTCATTTACTGTGACAAAACATTTTCAACCTCAATAACAATAACGGCCCTCTTATCTGACTTTAAAGTGTTCGATTAGTTTTCTGTTGTTATTATTATTATTTTTTTGAATCTATTATTTTATTTATGTTCAATAAATTAATAAACAACACGTTTCCTTAATAAATACGATTGCTTCTTTGAGAGAGTAATCCCCAATCGGATCGCTGCTGCTCAACTTTGCTATGAATGAACTATGAATACACAGCGTATTGAATTAATCCTATTGAATACAATATTAAAGAAAAATCTGGTGCGGGCAACACACGACTTTCACTTACCTCGACTGTTAAAATTAATTTAAAAACTATTAAATATACTTCAATTTGCAAAATATTTTAAGTTGATTTTAAAATGTGTATTCATTTCCGTTGTAAACATATGCTTTAGATTAAATGATATAACTATGTTCAATTGTTAATCAATAATAAGTCTATTCCCTATTCGTCACTTTATATTACCTTTTACAACTTTGTGTTTCAGATAATATTTTTTCTAAAATCTTTCTCTTTCCTGCGGTATATTATAATACGGTCTATATTACTGTTCTTAATATATATATTAAAAAAAAAAATACATAAACAAATAGTTTTTTCCTTTTATCCTTTAGTCGGTCATCAAATTCGTCCAACTTGTATACTTAGCCGTCCTTCATCAATTTCATGAAGATGGTATGGTTAATCTTTTGGAATGTACAAAATAAAAGTTATTTAGAGGAAGAAAATGTAAAATATCGGCATTCAAGCCCTGTCAGACTATTTCAATCAGCATAATACGTACATGATATTGAAGCCCATTAAATGTTACATCAATATAGCGATTTTAATCAAAATTAATCGTTTTTGAGAAAATTGTAAGAAGGTGCAAAGTGCATGGTATAAAGTGGCTATTCTGGTTAGCCAATTTTGATGAAAAAGTTGCTGTCGAGCGTATAGTTGTCTGAAATATAGGATTTTTGGTTTTCGTGCTGGACTTACCACACACACACACCATTTGGCTGAACTTGGTCATTTGGACTCAAAGGACCATAAAACGTATATTTCCGTTGAAAACTGGAATTCAAAAAATTTTAACGATCGCAATACTTTCCCTTACTATATATTATATATATATATAAATATATATATATATATATATATATATATATATATATATATATATATATAATATATATATATAGTAAGGGAAAGTAAAAATCTGGTGCGGTCTACACACGACTTTCACTTACCTCTGTTGATAAAATAAATTTAAGAACGAAGAAAAAGAGTTCTTTCTACAAGTTTGTATGTTAGTAAACTTTTCTTCTACTAACTTTCCCACAATATATTATATTGTATATCTATATTGCTATTCTCATTTTCGGAAGAAAAAAAAATTTACCTAGTGTTGATATATTTTTTTTTTGGGATATAAAAAATTAAAGGTACTTTAGAGGACAAAAATTTAGAATATCAGCAATCTATTTTTATCAGAATGCAACCTACGTGATATTAAAACCCATTAAATTTTACACCGATGTACTGAGTTTAATCAAAATCGTTTGAGCGGTTTTGTACGACTTATCGTTTTTGCGCTAGACTTACGAAACACGCACAGAGACCTTTTCCGGAACTTGGTCATTTGTACTCCAGACCCTAAAACGTATATAAAATGGAATTCAAAAATTTTCACGATCGCAATACTTTCTCTTACTATATATTTCATATGTAGGTATCTAAAAGTAAAAATCGAACAAAGTGGTTCAAGAATTAATTATTAGAAGATTTTCGTGCTGCCTGTAAAATTTCCTTATGATATAGTATCTTGAATGAAACATGATTTGTTGATGTTTTTGTGGATCCTTATTTGAACTGTTATAAATATAGCAAGTCAACAGTTTATACGAATCGTTCAAATAGCAGAGTTGTTAGCAGGAAAGTTCTGTATTGATTTTTTTTTCTCTTTTCTTTCTTGCTGATACAGTGAGTTTACCTTACCTTGGTGTTAAATAATCATTAAGGCTCAACTAAACGTGTGGATGACTAAAGCGGCCTTGAAAATTCATTATCATTATTGATTAGTCCTCTGTTAAAATATTTAACTATTACTGCTTTTATGTTTGGGAAATGGAACCATTGTCTGGTAAATCGGTTCTTATTCTTATTTAAATTATAATAATAAAAAAAAATCCTTATCAATGATTGAAAGTGTGATAGAGAAATGCTATTTCTAATTATCTCTATTCCAATGCTGGTAATATTTTTGCAGAGAAATAAATCAGTTGATTCGAAAAATAATTCTCGAATCTTTTAATACATAGTTGTGGTAGTTATGGTAAAAGCTGATTAATTATATATTAGGATTAAATCTTTTTTTTTCTTTTAATACTTTTCCATAATGAGGAAATATTCCTTAGTCATTTATTTATTGCAAAACATAGAATACCACAAACGAAAATTGTAATTTTAAAAATTAAATTAAATTTTTTGAGGATAAACCAGTAGCAATGACATAAGTGGTCTACACCATCAATAGATATAAGGTTTCCTCGAAGTAGTTAAACTGTGTAAGTCATTTATTATATTTTAGTCTCTCAATCATAATTAATTTAGTTGTTTTTTTTCTCTTAAAAACTCATTTTAAAATATAGTTCACAAATTGTTTTTGAGTAGCCTGAACTATTATTTAATAAATAAATAATAATGATAATAAATAACTATCGCATTACCTGTACTTCTTTGAACCTATGAAGGGTCTTTGGCTCAGTACATATAGAGATTCGTACTGTTTATATGCCAACGTCAGTGCAATGAGGTGATTAAAGCCTAGATCACGCTCAGCCGCCGGCTTTTCCCCCATTTTTGGGTACCAACTTTATAGTAGCTGGGTATGTCCCTGGAAGGTCTCTATACCCAAGTCTCATAAATAATTATTTATTAAATCTGCCACTCCGCACAATGAACTCCAGAATCCAGAGAACATACCGATATACTACTAGTGCAAAAGATTTCGATTTCTTATATGTTTTTTGTGCTTACTGAGAGCGAAATTGAATAATTTGTTTCTTTTAGTGGTGAGATATATATCCTTAAAAATATATATAATTTTCTTGATTCTTAGTATTTTTCAATGTTGAAATTTATAATATATCCTTTACAAACTCAGGATTTTAGAATAATTATCATGTAACAAATCGAGTCGTGAAAGTGAATTGAGAATAAATAAAACCCATTAACTTAAATTTTTAATATTTTTTTCTATCATATCATTTTATGAAAACTAGTGTTTCCCTGGAAAATATTGAAATGTCTACTAAAACTAAGCATAAACGCATCAAATTTATTTCAAATAGTTGTGTGTGAAATAATCGAGTTAATCAATAATTGAAATCTGTGTGAAGTGCGCTGAAAATTTTTTAATTTGATTGTATTGAACTACAGTGATAATTATGATCAAGTAGTCTATATTAACCGTATCATTACTGTGAGGAGGTAATCGGGGAAGAAAATGTGATGTTCGAAGTATCAGAATGATATAACTAAATTGAATAAAATAGTATTATCAGTGATATAATAAAATAATTATAATTAATAAAATTATTAATATCACTAAAAGTATTGTAATGACGAAGCTGCGTTAGGTCAGTTTGCCTTTCTAGTGACATTTTAAGACCTTTCCGGGCTTTGCTCTAATCATTAGGGCTAGATGTCTCTACAACTATTTTATAAAATTAATAATTATTATTCATATAGTGATCGTTGACAATATGAAAGAATGTGGCTATAAATAGAATAGTTTTTATTATTCTTTGTTGGCTCCCATAGTTGGAACAACTATTTATCTTGTTAGAGATTTTATTTAACACCAAGTTTAATTCATCCAAGTTTTGTAATAATGTTTACTTGACCCTGTGGTCAAATATTATGTTTTTAAAAAAAATTATAAAAGCTATTTTTCAGTTATCCGTAAGTTAATTTAAAATATTGCTTCAAAATAGCGATGAACCTTCAAAAACATGAAACATACATTGATGAGGTAAAATTAATCTAGAAAAATTGTCTTATCCTCCATTAAACGTGACCATTAAATTTAATTTAGTTGATATAATATCGGTCAATGAAAAAAAAAAATGATATGTTTAAGAATTAAATGGGTAAAAATGATAAAATATACGATTCTGTCTTAATAATTTCATTAATGAATCATAGGAAATAAACTGATAAAAAAGCAAATTTAACCCCTCTTACTAAAAATTTGTGGGGATACGTTTAAAATAAGTTAAAATCTAAATATGGAATAAATGAAAATCCGCCCGTATCCCGCATGTATAAAGAACCTCTCCCTGGGATCACTTGTAGCTTGGTGGCTGGCATAACAGCCTTCTATGCCAAAGGTCACGGGTTCAAACCCGCAGGTGGTCCTCAGATTTTTTAATGGCAGTAAAAAAAATCAGTAGTTATGCCGTCCTTCGGAGGGGACGTTACAAGTGGCCCCGAGCCTGTGCGATGTCAGGTACGCGTTAAAGATCCCTATCCTAATAAAACCTGGATAGGCAAAATTTAGGACTCCCACTGTAGCATCGTCCGATTAACCATAGAGGAATAAAGTGACGTTAAATAAATAAACAAACAGCAACAAGAACCTCTCCCTTCCCCTTTTTTTAGGGTGTATATTCTGTTAATCGTAAGATGGTTAAATCATCGCAAATTAAATATATATATATATATATATATATATATATATATATATATATATATATATATATATATCATAATGAGATGGGCTCACTACAACAAAAAGTGTATTTCGATAAATGCAAAATTGAGGCATTACAGAACAGTAATTCATCCGGGAGCTATTTACGCATCGGGAACTATGGTGATCGAAGGCCATTCCAAAATTAGTTATATAGAAAAACAGGAGCGTAATTCTCAGGAAGATTTATGGAGCCATCAACAGGAACGGAAATTGGATGATAAGGCCTCAGGACGAACTCCACCAAATAATGAACACAATAACTGAGGAAATTAGGAAACGCCTAGCTAAGTTTTTGGCACACATTTATAGGATAGAGAACTCAAAAAGGTAGAAAAACTATTCAATATTATAAAAAACAGTTTATATGGCACTAAATGGCTTAAAGAGGTACAGAGAGACGTACAACAGTGTAATATAGACACATTCGAAGAACGCTAGCAAGAAGCATTGCGACAACCTGAGAAAAATTGGACAGAAGAAAGGAAAAAGAGGCATTCTGCGAGGATGAAGAGATATTGGGAGGAAAAGCTAAATGAAGTCGTGATTTCAAGTGCAGTCGCTCTTTTCAGGGGAATAACCGTAAAAATAATAATAATAATAATGAGATAGGTGGAGATAATGTGTTTTTGATCTTACAATTAGTAGTCATGATAAACAAAGTATATTTATTATTCTACACAGTTCAAATTTCTTTAGCTTTTATAACTCAAGAACATATCTTTTTTTTTTTTTTGTTTTGTTCACCCCTACCTATACCTATGAAGGCTATACGGGGGTTTCTCAGCCCAGAGAGTCAGGGCGGGGGGATCAATTCCGAGATAAAAGTCCTCCCCGGTACCGAGAGTTGAACTCGGTTTTCAGTTTCAAGCTTTTGGTCATCTGGTACTTTGGCCACCCCGCCCATCAACATAACGTAAGAACATATCGTACATATTTTTGAACATATTATATCCTCGCGTGAGAAATAATTTTATTTCTTTAAAAGAATTAAAACTGAATTAGACTAATATCCTAACATATTATGAATTGGACTCGAATCTAAGAAATGTTAACCTCTTATATTTCTTAAACATTTTTTATCATTTTTAATGTAAAACTGTCTATACTACTTTTCTGCGTTATTTTCTTTATTATCTATACTAATATTATAAAGCTGAAGAGTTTGTTTGTTTGTTGGAACGCTAATCTCAGAAACTACTGGTTCTAATTGAAAAATTCTTTTTTTGTTGGATAGTCCATTTATCGAGGAAGGTTATAGGCTATATAACATCACGCTGCTACCAATAGGACCGAAGAATCAGTCGAAAATCTGGGAAAAACGGGGAAAATTTGGGAGAAAAAAAAACCTCGCTTCCCAATGATTCCAAATGATTTACCATTTATTTTTAAATAATTCAATTTCCCGTTAATTTATATTTTTCCATTTAAACACGTAGGAATAGATTTACGTCGAGATCGGGTTGCGGAGAAAATCAGTATGTTCTTCTGCCACTAGAAAATAAAACTAAAAATGTCATTTACGCGGAAGTACATTAAAATATATTCTTTTAAAAACTTCTTAAAAGCAATCATAATAACAGAAATTGATGCAGACGAAGTCGCTTTAGAATATATCAAAGAAAAAGTGACATGTACTAAGAAGGTTTAAATTTGGGTGATAAAATTCCTGTTCTGGGATACGCCGATGATTTGGTACTGCTAAAGGAAGACACGGAAACTAAAAAACTAAATACAAGTCCGTTAATAAAAACCGGTAAAGAAATAGGACTCGAAATAAATACCTAAAAGACAAAATATATGATTTGTAGCAGAGACGGTGGCGATCATAGTGATATTGATATATCAGGGTATACTTTTGAACACGTAGAGAAATTTAAGTATTTAGGTTCAATGATAACGAAAAAAAAATCCAGGAGGAAATAAAGTCCTGGTTAAACGCGGGAAATGCGCGTTATAATTCAGTTGCGAAATTACTTAGCTTCTGTCTAAAAACTTAACGGTTAGAATTTATTAAACTGTTTCTTCCGACGGTGAAACGTGGCCGTTTACTTTGAAGGACGGACAACGGCTAAAGGTTTTAGAAAATAAAGTACTAAAATATTTGGTCCGAAGAGAGATGAGGCTACTGGGGAGTATAGAAGGTTACACAGCGCGGAAATATTTATATCAATCTATATTATTATCTATATTTTTAAGTCATGATTTATTTCAAGAGTCATTTTCAACTTTAATTGTTATTACCTTGAAGCATATACATTTATAAATTTAAATAAATTAAAAAAATTACTATTTCTTTTGATTTATTCGAGTATAATAATTAGAACTATTATTTTAAGCATATTTAGGACTTTTATTAGCTGTATGTCTATATTTATAAAAGAAAGTACCACTCAAATTTCTGTTATCTAAAAAATTACTATGGTTGTGAGGATAAAATTTTTCCTGGCGGTTCGTCTTACCGCCTTGATGTGCAATAAGGCAGGATTTGAAAATCTTCGCCCAAAAAGTGGTTGAACAACCTAAACGTAAAATTGTCTTAATCTGATATGTATCAGCAAAGGTACAAAAATTTTATAACAAATATATTTAAGCATATTACTGTTGTTATCTGTTCGTTTAACGTCACTTTTGTACTACTATGGTTAATCGTATGATGACTAATTTTTTCCTCTCCAAGTTTAGTTAGGGTAGAGATCTTTAACGAGTTCATGAAATCGCAAAGGCTTGGGACCACCATTTTACGTCCCCTTCGAAGAAGGGCATAACTAAGGTTGTTTTTTACTCTCATTAAAAAATCTTAAGGCACCTGGCTGGTCACTACATACAGGTGACCGATCCTTTTAAGCATATTGCGTTTCATATCTGTTTCGAGTGTAGGTTCCTATGAGAATATATTCTATTGTTATTTATTTTTTAAAAATGGTTTGTGACGATTATTTTTACATATTAAGTGATTATGGGCATAACCACTTCTACTGGTTTGCTATTGTAAATTTGACAGGATGAAGTCAAGATCGGGCTTTAAATGATAACAAAGAGTAGCTGATAGTTGATATTTATTATAGCCAATCTCACCATAAACGCACATAAATTAATACGAAATGCAATATTCGCGAGCAAAGCTGTGTGACACAGCTAGTCCGAAATATTCGCCAAACCTCTTTGGCGTTTTCAATACTATTATTATAAAATAATTTCGTTTGTAAAATAAGTTCGTAGCGTTTTACAATATTTCAATTTAATCCTCTCTGTGTTTATAAAATCATGTTTACCTGATCAACAATGTTTACATATTCTAAAAAGGATTAGTTAAGGTACTTCTAAGCACCAGTTTCATCCCAGATTCCCTATCTATAAGTGGTATTTTGCTTGCTCAAAGTGGAAGAGAAAAAAAAAATTCGTCACTTAATGATTTTTTTATTATTTAAAAGAAAAATCCGCTGCACAGACGGTTAAAACAATGCAGTTGTGTATGGCGATGATGCCTTGGGAGAAAGCACCGTCCGTAAGTGGTTAGCTTGGTTCAGAACGGAAAATTTCGACTTGGAAGACGCTGCTATGTTTTTAACCGGCTGCTTTTCTAAGGCAGCGGTAGCTTCAAAAACTAGCTTACTTACTATATTTAGTTTAATATATAAAATATATTTAATGATACCATGGATCTCCTTTCCAAAGGTATCGTGTTTACCAATCCAATAGGTGGCATGCAGAGTAAGATTAAAGTAAACAAGATTCAATTAATACATTACTATAATTATTAATTTACACATATCATTATATTCACATATTGCCTAAAACTCTGATTGAGAATACTGAGGGACATTTTCCTTACTACCTTTGCCATACAATATTACAAATAACAATATACCTTTGAAACACTTAACCGGCTGGCGAAGATGAAATCAGTCTTAGGTCCCCTTTCTTGGCATCATCCTCCAGCTGCTCTCCGAACCCCGACGGCCACCTTCTCTTCTTGTAGATGGAACCCGACTCACTCTTGCTGAGGATAAAACTTGACTAACTCTCCGGTTCTTCTTTCTCATTCTCGTCACCTAGGGTGGGCCGAGATGGGAAGTACCGGTTGGCGTTATAGCCTTTGTGCTATTATTCTTATCTTTCCACCAATCTTAATATTCTTGTTGGCCGCCGCTGGGGGGAAAACTACCAGAGGTTTCTGGTACCGCTGGGGGGCCCATACCGATGGGAAATCTAGGGGACTAGGTAAACACCTTTTGATGTTTTGCCGACAAAGGTTCGTTATCGTTAATTGTTTAATATTAAAATTATTTAATTATGAACTCCCCTCAGTATCCTCAATACATTACAACGCTAAGCGCTCGGGTCGTCCTTCAACTGTTCTCGGAGGACGGAATGAAAAAATTACCTTAAAGATGGCAACATGAATTATATCAAAATGGTTCATATATAATTGATTAAAAATATTTACAATAATCTGAAGCTTTTTATTGAAATCACCAGTAAAAATCGCTACCAACTTAATTTACAACCCAATGTAAAATACATCAGAACAATAAATAATAATAATGTTGTTCCCTGTTGTATTTTAATTATGTAGAAATATTCTTATAAGAATGCATTCAACTATATCATTGCATATCATTAATATTGAAATAATCTAATTATAGACATTGTATTACTGCATATCTGAGTGTTTTCCCTGCATATGTAGAGTATTATTTGTGCTTATTGTTGCGGAATAGATACAACGGAATGATTTCACTCGTTCAATTTCATAAGGAAAATATAGAAAGCTTTCGAGAATGTAAAATAAAACATTTTAGTTTTAATAAAACATTTATCTGATTGAAGAGACAAGGAACTAGACAACTTTTTATATGCAAACTGCTCTTGGGATGTGATGAGTTGTGGAATAGAATGGGGCTCAGATCTAGTTCAGTCCAAGGTTAAACTGAAACCGCAATACGCTCTTTGATACTCCTTATATTTATTTTCAGAGTTAGTTATATTACGTTATATATTTCAAGTAAAATAAGATGGTCACTCCCCATCCAGTATTGTTGAGGCGAAAGCCTGCAGTCGGAACCACCACATACAGTGGACTTAGGAATGTTCAACTTTAAGTACCTCTAAGGTAGTGTAAGTTCGGATAAGGCCAGTACTGTTGCACTAATTTGTTTTTGCAACATTGTTTTTCTTTGTTACTGGAGTTTTCAACAATAAAGGAGATTAGGAAAAAAATAAAAATATTTTACTCGAAGGTCAAATATTCTGTAATATATTGTATAGTGTATTTGAAAATAATAATAAAACCGGAGAGTGAGAAAAAAAATTATTTTACTCGAATCTTGATTAGGCTCAATGAAATATAGTGCTGAAATACTTTTAGAGACATCAGCTATAAGACATTATAAATCTTCTTTCATGATAAGACAAATATATCATACTTTCGTTGTTTCCTTTTTTATTTTCAAAGAATGGAAAATTCAAAACGTTTCGGATAAATTACTGAATTATATCAATTTTCATTTATTTAAATAAAAAAATATTATTATTTAATGCAAAAAGGTAAAATGTAATTTCTTTATACTTTTCTACTTTAGGATGTTCTATTCTTGCTTATAAATTGTATCAAATCATATGACTCTTTCTGTACAAATTTTATTATTTTAACATCTTATATTGTATAATCGATGTTTCGGGGTCTTTTCTCCATTCTCAACACTATTTGTCAGTATGTCATATTTTGTCTTAATATTGTTGCAATATTTTACATACCAATCACGTGTAATATACTAATAGAATCCACATAATTTACACGTAGCATATTGCTAAGATATTAAGAAGAAAATATGACATACTGATTAATAAATAGTCTTGAGAAAAGACCTTGAACCCGTCGATTGTACAATGCAGGAGGTTCAGAATCACATAATTGATGTAAAATGTATCGAAAATCCTGATGATCTATGTACTGCAAGTTATGTGATTCGACATTCAAAAAACGCCGGAAATTATCACACAATGGTTTATTATTTCTTAATAACTATACTAAGGCATAACTGTTTATAAAGCTTTTTATAGACAGTTAACCAATATAAAAAGCGTTAAATAAATAATTCAAAGGAAAATAGCCTAAATGCTAACTCCAAAACGCTATATCTCTGCTATTTATAAACTGATTTCAATGATTCTTTTTTCATTTAATAGAAACTTCAATTCTCTAACGAATATCACTAATGGAAGATATAGAAAATGTTGGTATTTATTTAATTATTAGGACAAACGGATTTTTATTTTATACGTTTTTAAGATTCTACGTTTCTTGAAACGTCAACCATCAAATTTTGAGAGGAGATTATTTTATTTTATTTTTTGGTCTATTGCAAAGGTTCATTATTGAAAATAATATACCAAAAGCATTTATACTTCTTCATTTTTTTCTTTCCTTTCGATTTTCATTCAAATAAAATCTCCTGATTCAAGAACATTGTAGCATTTTTTCTCTACCAACCGATATATCAGGAAATTCTCTAATAACCGAGATATCAGGAAATCACATCACTTATAAGTTGTGGCTTGACCATAGTAGATTATTTTTTTTTTAATTATTATAATTCTTAGTTAAAAAACTCTAATAATTGTTTCTCTACCCTCAAAAATAATTGAGCTATTGAATTAAAGTACTTTTTGAAATTAATCTGCTAACACCAACGTCTAGGTGTTACGATCATCATCGGATAGCCAGTAGTTTTGGAGAAATACAAAGCACATCAGTCAAACAAACTTTTTAACTAGGACTCACTTTGTACGAATTGTATTGTATTTGGTTTTATTTTTATTTATTATCATTATATTTTCGTTTTGAAATTGAAGATAAAGGTAACTGAGGTAAGTGTTGTAGCCTGTCTATATATTTATAGAATTATGTTGCGTTTCTTGGTCCGTAAACCAGGAGACGAATTTTGGTACAGTTTTCTGTATTTTTTCAGTACACTTTCCTGAAGGTTTGTAAGAACAAAATATTACTATCAAGTTTTTCTTTAGATATAAAATAAAAGTTTCTCTAATCAAGCAACAAAAAATCTCTCGTAAAATATAAGGAGTAGCATAGACGAATAATATTCCGTTAGAAAGCGCAAGGTTTTAGAAATGTTAATATTCAACAAAAGAAGTCTTACACGTTAATATAAAGTTGTTGTTAGCCTAAATTGATGCAGCGCTTAACTCCAAATATACACGTAATACTGAATTCAGAAATATTAGCAGCTTTCTCCAAGGTGAAGAATACCTGAATTTCAGAACACACATCAAGAAGCACCGAATAGTGAGCCAGCTCAGGGTAACCATCTTGATAAGACCAGTGTACAGTGAGGGAAAATTGCACTGTTTGCAATTTACAAAAACCGGAAAACCTTTATCACTTTTTAATAGAATGTCCAATATATAAAGAACTTAGGAATCACTATATTCATAAATATATAAATTAACCCAATAATTCAATTTTGGGGAATCTACTAACAATTGATAATGAGCAGAAACTAAATGATATATTTTGCTACACATTGGGCAGTCTAAAAATTGGATCATTTATAATTAACGAATAAGATATAGATTTTGCGGTTAATGTCTCATTAACTATTATCAAAAAGTGAACTGAAATAAGTTTGTTTTCTTTTTATTTTATTTACTTTGTTATTACTTTTTTTCTTTAACTTATAGTTTTATTTTACATTGTTTAGTCTAATTTACATTAGGTTATAAAAATTCTCTTTTAAATTTTTGTAATTTCAAAAAATATGCTTTGTTTATTTTATATTAATAATGTCTTCAAACAGTCTTCAGTTGTTTTTATTTATTTTATTTTTTTTTGTGAAAAATTAAGTGAAATAAGTTAGTATTCATTTTTTATTTTCTTTGTTATTACTCTTTTTCTTTAATTATCATATTATTATTTTACATTGTTTAGCATAATTTGCATTAGTCTATAAAATTGAAAGATTTATATTTTGTTAACAGATTACTTTAAATTCATCAATTGTTCAGGTTTTTATTTTTGTTTCTTCGATTGTTTTGTTTTACATTTTTTTTTTTTTTTTGTAATTTCAAAAAGTATCCTTTATTTATTTTATATTAATAATGTCTGTAAACAGTCTTCAGTTGTTTTTATTTTGTATTTTTTTTTATATTGTTAATTTTGTCAACATATAAAGTGTAATGACCAACTCCTTTTGATTTACCCGAAAACAAATTATTATAACTTATGAACATCTGTTCTTCTCTAATGAACTCATGATCCCAAAGCGATAAACTCTAATTCGGTCAAACAATGCTGTATTAAACATAAATTACATTGTATTCACGTTGCACCCGTGCGAAGCAGGAACACTTGTCATTAGTTGAAGATAAAGCAGACAACAACCCCAAACTTAACTTTACTCAGGCGGCGAAATCCATAAATATCCATTATTTTTGGGAATACAAAGAGTTATTTCGAAAAAGGCATTAGAATGAAGGGCATTGAAGGATTGATGGTGAAGAAACTAAGTATTTATTGGTTGGAAATTCTTGTTATAGTGTTCCATATTCTTGACGAGCCGTTTCATGGCTTTCCGTAGCTGTAGGGAGGATAGTACCACTCCTATAAACATTTAATGTTTAGGCTGATACATAGACTTGCTTATTTGTACGTACAGATCTATTTGTTAGTTAACAACGCTACATACCCACTAGGATAAACGCTTGCCTAAACAGTATTTTTTAGGTGATATTCTAGTGCTTCAATGTATATTTAAACTTGGCCCAATTGGTTTTGAAAAATCTAAGAATGATGAGAGAAATTATTTGCAGTTAAAGTAAGCTAATCGGAAGTCGTCATTCGACCCTCACGTTTCATTACTTCAACGTGCTTTTTCGCATTTCGCATGTTTATTTTGTTGTTCTAGGATCTTGAACGTGATGAATATGCAACGAACAATTATTTTTTACCTCGAGACTTCTCATTTTATTACCTTAAAAGGAATAGTTCTGGCAATAAACAGATGGTAGCATTACTTCAAAGGACTGATAATTTCTATAAAGATTATTTAATTTATTATATTAACGTATATTTATTATAGGCGTAGATAAGCTTGCTTGGTAAAAAATATTACACTAATTGTATTACAACAAATGATTTGGAGTTCTTTATTGTGGATCACAAACTTCATCATGATTTGTTAATTTTAAAAGATCTTTGTATAGAAAGGGCTCATTCGAATTAAAAATAATTGTTATTATTATGTATACTCCTTGCAGAACTTATTTTTCTCAATTCTCAACTGAAATCGCTCCACAGGACCAGTTTCGATGTGTAGAATATTTAAAACTAGTTACTGACTGAAAATAAAATGAGAAGGTATTGTAAGGTTGAGTAGGTATTGAAATAATTTTGATCCATATTTTTTACTCTACAATTTGTTTTCTATTTCCAACGTTTCGTTCTAGACCATTTTCAAGGAATCTAACAACATAATATTTTTATTTTTTATTTATAAAGTAAAGAATAATCATCAACATTTATGCATTTTTGTAAAATACGCCCATACTATTATATATATATATATATGTGTGTGTGTGTGTATATGTATGTAATCAATAAGGTAAATAATTTTAGCTGAACTAGGCTTATAAAAATAAAATGAGAATACCACACTCATCACTTATATGTGCATTAACCAATGTCGGAACGGGAGAGAGGGGACAGAAAGGAAACTTCTCAAAAAAGTGATCTGCTAGAAATAAATAAATATATATTGCATACAAAGCTCTTTAATAAATGTGAATGCGGTAGAGAGGTGTTATATAGGCGTGTGTAGTAATATGAATAAAAAAATTGAAGACTTTCGAAAAAATGTAAAACAACGAAGGTAATGGAGAAAAACGCATACACATATGTGGTAGTAATTGTTATTTATTTCTGTGACTGTACGGAACGGACTACGAACTGTATTAACGTTCAAAATTTAATTTTTTCCATTATAACTAGTATAAACTATGTTAACAAAGTCTCCAAGTTCAAAAATTGTTTTAAATAGAGATGTAACAGACATTTCTACTTTTTTGTATCCCTCTATATATAGAATTATAACGCGAATCTTTAACGAGTACCATTCGTATGTTGCATACAAAGCTCTTTAATAAATGTGAATAGTTTTAAATGCGGTAGGGAGGTGTTACGTAGACGTGTGTAGTAATATGAATAAAACAGTTGAAGGCTTTCGAAAAAATATAAAACAACGAAAGTAATAGAGAAAAACGCATACACATAAGTGGTAGTAATTGATATTTATTTCTGTGACTGTACGGAACGGACTACGAACTGTATTAACGTTCAAAATTTAATTTTTTCCATTATAACTAGTAGGAACTATGTTAACAAAGTCTCCAAGTTTAAAAATTGTCTTAAATAGAGATGTAACAGACATTTCTATTTTTTTTTATCTCTCTATGTCTCGGTTTCCGCGGACCCCAAAACCACACGACGGATTTTGATACGCTTTCACTATCGTTTTGGCATTCTTTCCTGAAGGTTTATAAGTAAAATACATGCTATAAAGTTTTTCTTTAGATGTGAAAATGGATTTTTATCCATCAAAAAATCTTTCGTAAATTATGGTTAGTAGCATAGACAAATAATATACCGCTCGTAAGATTTTAGAAAAGTTGTTTTGCCATAAAATAACATGTAAAAGTTAACAAAATCTCAATATCCCTTCCAAACTCATGAACAAATGATATTTGCAATGTTGTAGTGAGTCAAGGTGTTTATATAGAGAGAGGTTGTCTTTATAAAAGAAAACTTTGTCTCTAAAAGCTAGGATACGACATTATAACACGGTCGTCAAGCCAGTGATACTCTACACAACAGAAACTTCTTGTCTTCCCAGTCTGGAGAGCCTTCTGAAAATAGAAAGAAGAATTCTCAGAAGAATTCACGGACCTAGATGAACACCTGAAGGATACAGGTTGAGGTCAAATGGAGAAATATATAAGGAAACCACAGATCTAGAAACTAGGGTGGAAAGATTGAGGCCATTTGATGAGGATGAATTTTGAAAGACTTTACCATAAAATATTTCAGCGAATCCACTGTTTAAAAATTTAACCAGGTATTTCTAACAGATTAAGGATACTATGGAACAAGTGGGGCTAAGAGACCGAGATTGTATTGACAGAGATAAGTACTGGAAGGCGCTAAAGGGAAGATAGGTTCTTGCGGGAAAGAAGCGCACTAGAAAGGGTGTTGCGTGGTCTGAGGAGAGAAAACGAAAGCACGCGGAGATCATGAGGGGCATAAGGGAGAAAAAGGAGGCAGATGAAGAGGAAGAATTAAATTCATGATATTCGCGTGTTTTTTAAGACCTTTTCGTGAAGATAATAATAATAGAGAGGTTGATCAACTTAACTATAAATAAAGCTATTTGCTCAATAAACTTCTTCTATCTATTAGAAAGCCTCATTACAAAATCGTTGAACTTTCAAAATATTCAATGAGAAAACTTATGGGAGAGTAAAATATAAATAAATAAAGAAGAGTTAAATATAATCATAATTCTCTTTTCTATCTATAAATAAAACCACCTCGCGATTCTTGGTTTCTACGATAAACTGTAAAACGGTCCAATATGGCATTTCTAAACAGAAATGACTCCACATTCAAATTGCGCCCAAGAGAAGTATGGGCGACACACTAGTCTACAATAAAACAATCTTTACTACAATTGCCAATTTTGCTCTACTATGTTCTTCGGTAAGAATGTAAAGTTCTCAAACATTCTTTCAAGAATTCTATAAATATTCTATATCATTAGTGCATGTTTGAGAAGTAATGAGTCCGTAGAAAAGCATGCGCGTTTCTATTTTGGACGTGAGTCCGTCTTGCTTTCTCTCAAAGGTGTTGTTTTCGGCTTTAAGGAATATGGAATCTGGAGAATGTGAGTTATCTTGAGAAAAAAGAATGCCACTGCGTCGGTCGAGCACTTTTTTTCCTCACAGATACAAAACTAAAAAAAAGATCATGACTGGAAAAAATTATAGATCATAGATATGTCTCATTTCTCTAGTCAGAAAGAAAATGAGTTTACGTACGGACAGGTGGGTTGATAAAGTATAGATAAATAAATAAATAATATGTCAACAAAATTTATTTTTAATCATCTATGATTGGGTTGGCTGTAAGTCTTTTCGGCTTATGTCGCTATGATACACTTCTTATCTGATGAATTAATCCCCAAGGGAGTGGTTTATCCTGTTAGTGACATGTCAACAACTATATCTGTTAAATCTTGTTGAAACTAGTCTAATATTGTGTTTGCTACTGCACTGTGAATAAGAAAGAAAATGTCATTCATTATTGGCACATTTTGTTGTATTATTTTAAAAAAAGGTGTGCTGCAGAAGCTGACAGACAATTTTGCAGAGTTTATAGGGATAACGCCTTAAGTGAACGAACCTTTCAAAATTATTTTGCCAAATTTCATGAATGAAATGTGGACATCAATGATGCTCAATACTCTGGTTGGTCACATGAAATTGAAAAAAGCAATGTTAAGGACATTTTTTATCTAATACCCAACCAATCAGTGCGAGAGATTGCTTTGGCCTTAAATGTATCACACACAAGCGTATAAAACCATTTGCACAAACTCTGCTATGTTTCCAGACTTAAAATTGGAAATTATATCAGTAAGGATTTACATCTAAATTAATTAATTCAATTAAAAGTCTGATTAGTGAAACTAACGCTTCTGTTTGGGGTTTGGATAGTTTGACTGAACCATTTAGAACCTAATTAGGTGTAAGACAAAGTTGTTTGCTTGGTCCGATTCTATTTTTCTTTAAATAGATTTGGAAGAGAATTTAGATGTTGGCGTCTGATATTATTCTCTTATCCTCACATCCTGCTACATTACAGAGTATGATGTACTTCTCATGACGAATACTGTAAAGTGGAATTCGAGAATACATCTTGAAAAATCTAAAATAAATGGTCTTTCGCAACGGTGGTAGAGCAGCGAGTAAAGAAAAATGGTTCTTAGATTCCGAAAATATTGAAGTAGTCCAGCAGTACAAATATCTAAGAATAAATCTTACGCCTGCTCTCTCAATGTTTACACATCTCGCAGAAAAACTGGATGAAGCTAAGGTGTGTTTGGACTTGATTTGATCCTAGCTTATGGAAACCAAAGACGTAGTTTTATCCAAAATGTTGTTGGTATTTTATTTCATTAGTAGGGCAGTGATGTGCTATGGAGCACAAATCTGGGGTGGGGTAGGTTGAAAAACTACAGAGATTATTTCTTAAAAAAATATTTTAATTACCGAAGTATACCTTAACTAATTTTCTTCACTTTGAAATTAAAATAGATCTATTATTTATTTTCACTCTTCATTTTGATTATATCATTAAAATTTTGAATCTCATAGATATTAAATCATCGGCATAGATATCCAAAAATATTAGTATTTTAAGGACTAATATTTTTGGATATCTATTTAGAAAAAAATCGCATGGTTTAAGGACATTCTTAATCTGATAAAATCGCATGGATTAAATTTAAATTTAAATTTATCTAATTGTGATTTCATTAAACTATGGAGAACTAATTTTTCCTTACTAAGACTTCAAATTCAGAAAAATTTCTGGAGTACTCCAGATCTGCTTTCTTTTATAGATTAATGCTCAAAGAAGAATTAAACTATTGACAAATTAGTGAATGATTTTAAAACATACCAGTGACTTTGGCAAAGTTTATTGGTTCATATTTTTTTATTCGTTAAACGCAGACTCCACGGATGGGCAATAGACCCTGTAGTGCGTCTGATTTTAGGTTTGAAAGAATCTAAAAATGTTATTTTATTATGTAACTATCTCACCTGACAGTCGATGTTCTGTGTGAACTATGTCTCTTAGCGAAATCGGTCAAGCCGTTCACGCGTGATGCGATGACCAAGAGAAAAGGCGATTCTCAAATATATATTTTATATTATATATATATATTTAATCCATATATATATATATATATATATATATATATATATATATATAATATATATATATATATATATATATATAAGTTAAGGATAGGAGTCGGGCAGTATTAGCCTTAATACCATCTCGGATGTAAACAACATCCGAAACATATATAAGAAGGATTATTTCCATCAATAAATCAGTATTGTTTCTGGAACCGTGAGTGCTGTTTATTCTCTACCTTTTCCTTTTTTTTTATTTATTTGTCTCGAACAGGCATAACTGGTGCCGAAACCCGGGAACTCAGAGCGGGCAGGTTACCAAAGTGAGTGACACGTTTTTTTTTTATCACGCCGTACATTTTAAATTTTTTTTTTCTTTCTCTGATAATTAAAAATAATGGATGGACTAATAAGACCACCAGTTCTTAATTTACCGGAAAACCCGCAAGTACCGGAAGTTCAGCCACCGCCGGTGCCGGTAATCCCTCCGTTACCTAGGAATACGATAGCAGAAGCACATGCTAATGCCATGGCATGGATGCGAATCAAAACGGCGACATGTCAGGATCTGAGGAAGGCCATTTCGGACTTGGAGCGTTTTGGTGGCGAGGTAGGTGACCTAAACCACTTCCTCAAGGGCGGAGATCGTCTCATGGCAAGGATCGAGGCTAAGGTAGAAGAAGACCTACTACCCCAGGGGGACGCCGAAGCTTTGAGGGCGGCCTTAGTTTGTCGCGTGAGACGGAACATACTGAACCAGATCCAGGCGGACGAAGAAACACCATGGGCGATAGTCAAAGAGAGGTTAAAGAAAGCCTTCGGTGGAGGACGCTGGACCCCGGAAGAAGATATATTCCAGATGTTCCGGGAAAGATGTTCACCTCGCCAGACAGCCGGACAATATGCGGGTATCCTACTTGCAAGGTACAATAGGATAACCGAGAAGATGCGAGAGACAATGAGTGCTCCCGAGGTAGAAGGCCGGATGAATTTCCTATCGACGATCCTCAAGGTGCAGTTGGCCAAGGAAACTGGGAAGAGAGACTCCCTACCGCGGGATCGTACATTCATTGAGTGTGCCCAGGACATGGTAGATTCGAGCGCTAGGGAAGAAGAGTCCAGGATGGAGGTGGAGGAACTAGGATGGAGCACAGTGCCCGTCAGACGCCCTCGGAACACACTGACAACCTGGAGAAGGAAAGAGCAGGTGTACGGAACCAGGGACAGACCTACGGCTGGAGGAGAGAGGAGATCAGGACCACCCAGAGCGAGGAATGGGTTTAGACGAGATGACAGGAAGTGCCACGGTTGCGGAAAGCAAGGGCATCTGGTAGCTCAGTGTCCCCGCACTAAATGCTTCGAGTGTGGAACCGAGGGGCACATAGCAAGACAATGTCCCTATATGGTTCGAAGGCGAGACGCTGCGCGGGATGAGCCGATGGAGGTAAACATGCAGAGGTTGCAGAGAACTCACCTCCCATCTCGAAGAAGCGGCCCTTCAGTAGAGGTCACCGAGGGTTCGGATACTTCGGAGACGGATGGAGAGGAACCAGGGAGCAGTGGCAGCGGAGGAGAGGGATGCAGCAGATGGAGCCAACCGAGACGAGCAGCAGCTGGAAGGAGGCAGAGAGCCGGGATCTGAGGAGTGTGCTCGCAGAGAGGCGACCGCACAGCAATATGTAATAATATAAGAGGTAAGCAATGCTGGTTGCCTATAATTCAAGTGTCTAGGGGAGTGAAGTGCCTAGTAGATACAGGGAGCTCTAGCACTATTATGACGCGGGAGGCGTTAGAAATGTTGTGTGATAGAGGGAGAGCAAGTCAAATTCGGAAATGTGATTGCAAATTACTCACCTTGGGAGGACCGTGTAAAGTCGAGGGGGAGGCTGAGATCGGGCTAGACCAGTGGGTTGAGACGGGGGGTACCCTAAAGGTACATATAGTGGGGAATATGACCCGGGAATACCAGGTGATAGTGGGGTGCGATCTGTTAGGACAGGTGGGAGCGCGGGTCTGAAACAGCCAAGGGCTTTGGAGCATTCGGCTGGGCCAACGGACGTACAGATGTCGTGAAATTGCAAGGGGGGAAAGGGCGCGGATAGGAGCAGTCACCGAAATTAACGACTGGAGGGACACAATAAAGGCCGACTTCAAGGACATTTTTTTTCGCGAGGGCGAGATCTTGGGCGTGACGGGGAGGACGGTCCATGAGATACCCCTGAAACAGGACAGGGTCACCTACGTCAAGGAAAGACGCTATCCGCAGGCGCTCCGCAAGCATATCCGGGAGGAATTGGATAGTCTACTCGCGCAGGGCATCATAGTTCACAGCACGTCTCCGTACAATAGCCCTTTGTGGGCGGTGAAGAAGAAGCCGATCCCTGGCGTTGATACTGACAAGTATCGTGTGGTGATTGATTATCGGCAGCTTAACGATAATACCATAGACGAGCGCTATCCGATTCCCCGATTTGAGGACATATTGGACCGACTGAGCGGGGCTGTGGTCTTTAGCACATTGGATCTCAAAGCCGGGTACCATCAGATCCAAATGCACCCCCGGGATCAACATAAAACGGCATTTACCTTTGAACGAGGGCACTACGAATTTACTCGTATGCCGTTCGGGCTCAAGAACGCCCCCATTACCTTCCAACGTCTGATGGATGAATTTCTGAGTGTCAGGTCTACATGGACGACCTCCTTGTGTTCAGTAGGACGGAAGCCGAGCATGTGGAGCACTTAAGCCGCGTTTTCCAGAGGGTGCGGCAGTTCGGACTGAAACTATCCGGGGAGAAATCGATACTCGGGCAGGCGCAAATCAATTTCTTGGGACATACGATCTCCCGGGAAGGGGTCAGGCCGGACTCTACGAAAGTTGAAGCTATCCGACGCATGGCAATCCCTCGAGATGTCAAGGGGATCCGTCGCCTCCTCGGCACGCTCAATTACTATCGACGATTCGTCCCCGACATGGCGGAGTTCTTGGTCCCGATTAATAATTTACTGAAGAAGGGTGCTAAGTTGATTGTGACCCCGGTGATGGAGCAGAACATCCGCAAATGTATGGATCGTCTACAGGCGGAACCGGTGCTGGCGTTTCCGGACTTTACTAAGATATTCACTATTACTACCGATGCCAGCGATTACGCGGTGGGGGCAGTTCTATCGCAGGACTGCGAAGGGGGTGATCGTCCTGTTGCGTATGCGAGCAGGCGGTTAACCGACGCGGAGACCAGATATAGCGCATTGGAACGGGAGCGCTGGGAATCGTTTGGGCGATAGACCACTTTCGGCCTTACGTTTTTGGGAGGAAGTTCCGTGTCCATACCGACCACCGTCCGCTGCAATGGGTCGGGAAGTTAAAAGAATCCTCTGCTAGGGTCACGAGATGGAAGGAATTCTTGAGTCAATACAATATTGAGATCGCCTACAAGCCCGGGAAAGACAATGTTGTGGCGGACTGGCTGTCGAGAGCCATTATGATTAATGCCGTTGAGGAGGGGGAACCGTCCCGCGACGTGCGTCAGTTTTTGAGGGAGTGGACACCGGACGGCGAGGGTGAAGCTGGTCCTGCTGGTCCGGATGGTGATGGGGGCTCGCCGGAGGGCGGGAGCTCGGCGGAGAAGAGGCCGGTCGAAATGGAAGAAGTCGATGAGATCGTCAATGATAAGCGTCGGCAGGTAATTTGGAAGACGCGAACTGAGGGTACGATTAAAATCGAATATCGGGCTTACGGTAAAAGCAAAGTCAACATCATCTGGTCTCAACCGGGGGTCCGTGACGACCAGATTTGCAGGGCGCTGCTGGACGCGTCAGACTCGGGGAAAGTTCACCACCTCTACGTCGGGAACGCCACTATCTGGGATAAGATTCGGCGCATATGGCGCTCCGAGCGGATCGGCGTCGATCGGACGTTTATCCGATGCAAGTACTTCGTGGAAACCCTTCAGGATGAGGAGCAGCAGAAGGAGGTTACTCTTGCTTACCATCAGGGTAAAACCAACCACCGCGGCGTTAACGAAACGTTACAAGCGTTGCGTAGGAGATATTTCTGGTGGGGAATGAAGAAAACCATCCAAGACACGATCGGCGCTTGTGAAGTGTGTCTGCGCACGAAATATGACCGGCACCCCCCGCGCGGTATGCAGGAGGAGACGCCTACAGGGGACGCGCCTCTCCGCGACCTCCAAATCGACACATTCACCTGGAGGGGATACAAGTGGGTCACCGTTATTGACCTCTTCAGCAAGGTGGCCATGGGGTACCAGGTGCTCGACAAGTCGGCAGAAGCGGTATTGGAGGCTCTTCGCGTCTGGATGCAGTTTTATGGGGTACCGGAGAGAATTTCGTCGGATGCGGGGCGGGAATTCGATAATGTCGCGATCCGGGAGGAAGCGAAACGCCTCGAAATTACATGGCATTTCACTACGCCGGGCCATCCGAAAAGTAGGGGTAGCATCGAGAGGCTCCACAGCACCCTGAGCGACCACCTCCGCGTGTACCAGGGCGAGAAGGGTTTAGAGCCGGATGTGGCCATGAGGAAGGCGATTGTCGCCTACAACCACTCCATCCACTCCGTCACGGGGTTCTCCCCGATCGAGGTTCTATTCGGATTCCGAGGGCTGCGTCGCGACTGGTCGGAAACCACCGCGGGTGATCGAGGCGTGGGAGACATCGTTGCCAATAGGGCGGAAATACGCAAGGCGTGGGGTAAGGTAAGGGACAAATTGAGGAGGGAGAAGAGTAAACGTGTGGAGCGGGACAACCTTAAACTGCGGGATCAGATGGGCGACATCAAGATAGGAACTATTGTCTATCGCAAACTGGCCACTAATAGGAGGAAAGAGTTGCTGCGGTACGAGGGCCCGTTCAAAGTGTCCGCGATCAGGGAACACAATCTCGTTACGATCGACAGTCTTCGGGAACCTAAAAAGCGGCGCACGGTTCACGTTGAGCAGCTAAAGCTGCCGCTGGTAGATTCACGCTAGCCACCGCGGCCTGTCTTGCTCTCGCCTCTGCACGCCTCCTTTTTTTTTTTTTTCTCGGTGTGCGGGCTCATGGGTTGTTATGTACAGATTTTTTTTTTATCGTTTTCAGTGTTCGTGCGGCTATCAGTGCGCAGTGTATCCTTTTGTTTTGTTTTTTTACAGAAGCTGCGTTAGCGATGTTCTGTTGTATATTTTGATTTATATTAGCGTGTAAATATTGCAAAGTGTTATTCCAGTGTTGTTGTTTTTTCGTTCTTTTCTAGGTATATGCGTTTTCTTTCGTTTTGTTTTTAAGTGATAGTTCTGTTATTTTACTTTTTTCATTACTTTTTAGCTTGTAAGAGTGTAATTAAATTGTCATTATACTTATACAGTTATTTCTGGATTGTAAGGTATCAAGGCTAAGGACTGCTCTCTCCTTTTCGGGACTACTTACATTAGTGTGAGTTTCCAAAAATTGAGAGTATCTTTGTAAACTGGTGGGGGGGAGTTAAGGATAGGAGTCGGGCAGTATTAGCCTTAATACCATCTCGGATGTAAACAACATCCGAAACATATATAAGAAGGATTATTTCCATCAATAAATCAGTATTGTTTCTGGAACCGTGAGTGCTGTTTATTCTCTACCTTTTCCTTTTTTTTTATTTATTTGTCTCGAACAGGCATAACTTATATATATATATATATATATACATATATATATATATATATATATATATATATATATATATATATATATATATATATGTAAAATTTGTATTTTAATTTTCTGTAATTTTGAAAAATAAAAACGACTTTTCTATCTATCTACCTTATCTTTATATTGAAATATTAAGAATAAAATGGATTAAATTAGCTCTGTAAAGAGGTCAGTTACCTACAGCAGCCAGGAGTGAGTGCATTAAAAAAATTGATGGGGGAATAGCAGTGCTGACGAAGTATTTTGAGGATTACATGGTGGTACAAATGATTTGTCTATTACATCTTCTATTCATTGTCTCTTTATCTTTGTAGTTTCAGGGTCAAATATATTATCTACCAGGTTCCTAGGCCAAAGCCGGATTGTGATATCCATAGTTAATTAAGACAGGACATCGTCTGTCAGGTCAGCTAGTAATCTATAAAATAAATTGTTTATCAAACCTGATCCAACATGCAAGGTCAAGTTATGTAACTTGTATTAGATCGGATGTATTAAGTCTAATTTGTTATATATTTTTTTAATCTCCTGTCAAGTAAGTTCTTAAATAGTTGTATTTTAATTAGTTATGAACCTAGTTTATAAATAGATTTCCAAAGGTCGTTCATTTTATTTTTTCCAAAAAAGAAACCTTGTGCACTTAAGAAATAAGCTGCCATGATTTAATTTGTTAGGAAAAATTGATTGTTTAATAAATTAAACACATTTTAATATAAAACTTTGGTAATATCATTTATCATTAAGAGTCCACTTAATAATCTGGTTGTTATCTTGAATAAAAAAAACCTAGACCTCTACAGCCTATGAAAGGCTCAGTACACATAGAGGTTCGTACTGTTTCTAGGTCAACGGCCGTGCAATGAGGTGATTAGGCCTTGATCACGCTTAGCAGCCAGGTTTTACCCCCAATCTTTTGGGTACCCACTGTAAAGATGCTGAGTGTACCCCAGGAAGGTCCATACCCTAGGGTCGCTCCCCGACTGGATTAACAGAATATATAATACTCTGTCACTGCCGGGATTTGAACCCAGGACCCGGAGAAACGTAGGCTAGTGCTCTATCCACTAGATCATGCCGCTCCGTCCCTTTATCTTGAATAACATTCGCTAATTTGTAGTACTTATTTTCCCTAACTATATTTTTCAAATCAAACACTAATATTCCTTGATCCTGGATCAAAAGTGAAGTGGTAGTTATTAGAGCATCTATTTATGAAATGCAAATTATTAAACTGAATAGAAAAAATCAAAAAAGGTATACTGACTGCAAAAAGTTCATAAATCTTTTAAGTTTTCATGTTAATCGTTGTAGTATTTGCAATGTCTAGAAAGAATCAAGACGATTGTCTATATATATTTTTCACTTAAAATAAATAACGGAAAAAATGAAGAAAAAGCATAAAATATTGAAATGGCTAACACATTTACAACCGCATAAAGTGAAAGATTAAGATTTTCTTAGTCATTTGTGTTTCAATAGTGAATTATTTTTAACAAAGGTTTCGCTTCTTCTACCTTCCTTTCCTTTGTTAAAAAATGTAGTTCCATACATCGCAGTGTGTAGCAATCACAGTTTTTTAAAGTATTTTTTTCATTTACTTTTTTTTTTATTTTTATAAATGGGTATGCAGAGTGCCTCTAGAAAAGAAATAAAAACGATATTTAAAGTAAATAATTAAATAGAGATTTTTCAGGATTGTTGGTTACTTAACTGAAGTAATTTTGAAGTATTTGTTTTTATGAATTAATTTTCATTTTTTTAAAAATGTGATATAGTTTTACCATTTATTAAAAACTTTTTCCTTACAAAAAATATTGGATTAATCTGGTGTTGTGTGGAAAAAATGATGTATTTGTTTGTTTTGTAAAAACTTATTAATCGTAATGATTTGTATACGTGGTGCCAATAGATCTGAAAATCAATCAGTAACTTTTCAGTATAAAAACTATTTCCAGAAATTGTTTTCTTAATAAAATTTGTAATTTTTAATTAACTTAAAATACTAGTATTATCTACAATATTTTGTGCACGTGTACAGAATGTAAAGTAGTTTTTGAACCTACTTTTTGCCTGTTGGTATAATATTTCTTCTCGTTGAATTATATTTCCCCAACAGAAAAAAGATGTATGATGTAGTATTCCGTGCAGTTAATATAAATAATTGTCATAAAGACAGGTTATTTTGGAAAATGACTAAGAAACATTGTAATTAACTTCAGTTTAACCCTTTTTTACTTTCTGCGCCACTTCACAATCAAGAAATGCTGAATGAAGATAGAATCTACTCGTTCAGAGCTGATTCTTATCAAGTATATAAATATATCTTTTATTTATTTATTTGTTGTTGTTTTTTTTATTTATTAATTATTATACGGTTCGTGATAGAACAATAATACTGACAATAGGTTATAAAAGGACTAAAATAAAGTTTAGTTCTATAAGTTGTGACTGAACTAGTTCTTTATCATTTTTCGATTCTTAAGAAGGCCGCAAAGTGGATCTTCACTTCGTGCTTCGTGTAGTGAGAAATTATCGCTTCAAAAATTATTAAAAAGTTATCAACATAATACTACTATGCATTATTGTTAAAATTTCCGACTCTGACATTTGAAGACAGGCCACTGAACGAAAAGCAATTAGATAGCGTGGCAATTAAAGCTAGTTAGAAATGTATTACGCAACCAACGTTTGGTTTCAAAGACGCGGATAACAAGGTGTATTGATCCAGGAAGAAATTTTTTATCCTCGGGTTTTAATTCTCAAAATGATTATATCTCAAATGTCTTGACATAATTATTTTCTCGTTTCTTTTATGTTAAATTCTAATCTTCAAACATACCAGAATTAGGGTTAATAATAAATTCCTTCCAGTAATTCTCAACGGTCAACTAATTACATCCACGTTAATAATAAATGTTTATTTAGTGTTAATAAGATTAATATTCCCTTCCTAATGAACTACAAATATTAGGAAAGACCAAATCAGGTAGAAAAAAATAGATCTTGTCTGATTTTTAGTATGCCATTTTTAGTTGTAAGTTTCGGCGGGAGCCTGTCGAATCCACGCAATACCATCTGCGGGGTACCTCAAGGGTCTGTGCTGGGGTCACTACTGTTTGTCGTTTTCACGGCACCGGTGGTCTCAGTAAAGCATCCGGGAGCAACGGTAGCAGCTTATGCGGATGACATCGTCATTTACGCCACTAGCATGAGCGCCACCAAGGCTCAGAAAGCAGCTAACGTCATAGTTGGGGTTATCAGACCGACTCTACTCCATGGTGCGCCCCTGCTCCACCACCTCTACCAGTCCACGCTCAAAAGGCTGCAGGGTTACCAGAACTCCGTCCTAAGGAGGATAGCCAGAGGAAGCACGCCCCAGCGGGCGAGAAATACCACCAACCACGAGGAACTCCATCTTCCCTCGGTGCCAGAGTTCATCAGCAGGAGGCACGTCAAGTTCTTTGACGGGTTGAAGGCTTGTGCGAATCCTCTCTTCAGGGACGTAGTTCCACCACCTGCGCATGGATGGTGGCAAGGCTCTCTCCTCCTGGTCGACGTGGTCGCCCTGGGAAGGGCTCTGGACTCTGCAGTCTGACCCGCATACATTAAACCACCAGCAAAATGGTGCTAGTGGGAAAGGAACCTTAGAATGCCAATCGGCAATACGAGGCCTGAGCCGTGGACTGTATATACCATTGTTGCTGTATATACATAGAATGTTTGTGTATTTATTTTGTAAATAAAGTTGGAGGATAAGAAAAAAAAAATATATATATTTTTAGTATTTTATTTAAAGAAATTATATATCTTCTGATCACTTAAAATTTTAATATCAAATATTTATTAATTAGGATCGGTGAAGGATGCGTTATTTTTCATAACATAATTTATAATTATAGGTATTTATTTATTTTTTATCCAATCTGACGCACAAGTATTTTGATACCTGTGTAGGGTTTACCAGTATAATACATTTTTATGTGTTTGATTATAAAATAGCTTAGAGTTTTTTACTGGTTATTTTAATGAAAACTTCTGATTCTTGTAAATGTTTTTAATTAATTATATATCACCCATATTGATCTATAATATGTTGCCATCTTTCAGGTAATTTTAATTCCGTTCACCCAGAACAGTTGAAGGACGATCCAAGCGCTTTGCGTCTTCGAAGTAAAATTTTCCTGTTCTGAATCGAGCAAACTACTTTACGGACGGTGCTTTTTCCTAAGGCTTCATCGCCATTCCCTGCACATTTTGGTAACCGTATGTGCAGCGAATTTTCCTTTTCGGAAATAAAAATCAATAAATGAATTGTTTTCTCTTCCATTTCCAAGAAAATCTTGGTTGGAACTGATGCATAAAAGCACCTCAGCTATTCTTTTTTTTAGATGTTAACTTTATTGGCCAAGTAAACTTGATTTTTTAAACTGTGAGAGATTTAAATTGGAAGATTGGAAAACGCAATGAACTTATTTTACAACCCATTATATTTTCTAGTAAACTTTTGGAATAAATGTGCCAATTACTTCTCTATCTCTAATAAATTTATAATAGATTTTCAAGAAGTGACTAAGGTACTAATAGACTGTCAGGTACGCTAATATTGATTTACTTTAACTTTGAGCCAAAGAGATGTTTCCATAATCTATTATTCACTCGGCTTCCGCTGGCTCTCACCACTGACACAGCTGAGAGGGAGGCGCTGGGATCCTTCGGGCTCTGCTTGTCCTTCCACAAGTGGGGGGACAGGCCCAGTCCAGGGTTACCCAGTAAATTGTAAATATTGTACTTTGGTATGAGTGTGCTCATGTTGTGTTCATTTATTTGTTTACTTGTGTTTATTTTATTTATAAATTTGGTTATAATATACCTTTGTTTATTTATTTTTATTTTTTTAAATGTAATTTGATTTTTCTATTGTTTATGCTGTAAACATTGTATGGATGTGATCTTATAGCACTATTATTATTGTCCATTGAGACAAATTGTAATATTTCTGAATAAATAAATAAAAAATAATCTATTATAGTTTATCCACTCATAATAATAAATTACATTATTGTTTTTTTAAAAATAAATTTGATCGCAAGGAAATCGTTTAATAAATTATAAATAAATATAGTTCAAATCAGAAACACACGCCTAGTTTTAAATGATATAACAAAAAATGAGTCAAATGACAAAATGTGTTGAAGAAAATATCTGAGTCTATCAATGAAAATAATAACTTTCCGTGATACATTTTCAAGATATTTTGCGAGCTGACTAGCTAGAGGAGTAGGCATATCAAGGTGCAGTTCGCAAGGTTTTCATCGATTTGGAACGGACTTGGTCTTACAATTCTATTGACCGCTCCATGTTGCATAATGTTTTGCTACAGCTTGGCATACTAAAGGAGGTTAATCTATCGCATACAGTAAAATTTTAATTCAGTTCGGAGTGGTAATTTGCGTTTTGAGAGCTTAGTAAAATAAAATAATTCTATTATGTTCAGAAAGAGCATGTTTCTTAAAAGATAATGAAAATAAAGAAAGTATTTTTAAAACCTTGTATAAAGAGTGTACTAGCACTGCTGATTGATACTGATTTATTGCAAATTTTAATACAGAAATAAAAATTTTCTATACATATTGAAAAAAAATCGGGTGCGCGCAACACACGACTTTCACTTACCTCCGTTATTAATATCAATTGAAGAATCGTTAAACAAATTTAGAAACGAAATTAAATTGCTAATGAATTATTTACATTGGATTTTAATAGAAACATGTGTTTTATGAATTAATCTGTTATATTTTTATCTACGACAACCAGTTTTTTTATTAATGTTTCATCACTCTGCGTTAAAGTGTACAATATTATGTATAAGACAATATTTTTTCAAAAATCGTTAACATTCCAACGGTTTACTATACATGTATATTACTGTTTTTAAGTTCAAAAACAACAAATGGCATAAAATATTTTTCTTACAGTTATCTCCTTTAGTTGGATATTGAATTCGTCTAACTCATATATTAACCTGTTTTTTAGCAATGCTAATCAGACGATATGGTCCATTTTATAAAAACTAAAAAAATAATAGTACTTTAGAGGAAGAAATTTTGATATATCGGTATTTAGGCCCTGTCTGACTATTTCAATAAGGATGAAACCTACATGATGTTGGAGTCCGTCCAATTTTACATCGATATAGGGAGTTTAATCAAAATCGTTTGAGCAGTTTTTGAGAAAATCGTAAATAGGTGCAAAATGCATGGTATGAAGTGGCTCTTCTGGTTAACTGATTTTGGGGGAAAAGTTGCTCTCGAGCGTATAGTTATCTGAAATATGAAATTTCAGTTTCATAGGAATTTTCGTTTTTGCGCTGGACTTACCACACACACACACACACACACACACACACACACACACCTTTTGGCTGAACTTGGTCATTTGGACTCAGAGGACCATAAAACGTATATTTCTGTTGAAAACTGGAATTCAAAAATTTTAACGATCGCAATACTTTCCCTTACTATATATTTCATATATATATATAGAGAGATAAGTGAAAGTAAAAATCTGGTGCGGTCTACACACGACTTTCACTTACCTCTGTTGATAAAATAAATTTAAGAACAAAGAAAAAGAGTTCTTTCTACAAGTTTGTATGTAAGTAAACATTTCTTCTACAAACTTTCCCACAATATATTGTGTTGTACATCTATATTGCTATTCTCATTTTTGGAAGAAACAAAAATTTACCTAGTGTTGATATATTTTTTTTTTTTGGGAGGGATATAAAAAATTAAAGTTACTTTAGAGGACAAAAATTTAGAATATCAGCAATCTATTTTTATCAGAATGCAACCTACGTGATATTTAAACCCATTAATCGACGTACTGAGTTTAATCAAAATCGTTTCAGCGGTTTTTGAGAAAATGGTAAAAATGTGCAAAATGCATAGTATCTATAAAGTAGCTTTTCTGGTTTTGATGAACAATTTGCTGTTACATCTCGGGCGTATAGTTTTCTCAAATATGAGATTTCAGTTTCGTTCCACTTTTCGTGCTAGACTTTCCACTCACACGGACTTTTTCGTGCGACTTGGTTAGTTATTTGGACTCAGAGTACCCTCCAATTTCCGTTGAAAACTACAGTTTGGAAGTTTTAACTATTGCAATACTTTTCTTTATTACTATACTAGTGGACTCGCACCTGTTTCGTAAGGGTGCAATTTTAACGAGTTGTCATTTGTGCTTGAAAAATCTCTGTCTGATAGATTTATAGTTTATCGCTTTGGGAGTTTTAGTTTATCTTAACGAAAAGTACAATGAGCAGTAAAATGTATTTATTTTAGAACGTCTATTCATTATATATTTAATCATCGGCAAAAAATGGACTTTATTTCTTTGTTATTTTAAAGATCACGGAAAATCGATTTTCTCATATAAAGAATTAGATTGCTATGTATGTTTAAAAAAAAAAAAAAAACTACACCAATAGCACGGTTTATATTTTATTTTGTTTATTACTACTATATATTTCAAATGAAATATTTATTTATTTATTTTATTGATACAGGCAATCCACAACATAGGTGATGTTTGCCGACGTAAAATATTGCTATTTCAAATATATTACCAATAACAGTTCATAGTTATATAGATTGAGAAGGTAGGTAGGAATATGGAGAAGGTTAATTAATGGAGTGATAAACATAATTTAATTGCAATAAAAATACAACTGGAAGAAAAAATCAAAATATTAAGCATAAATTATTCATGATAAAATAAAAATCAGTATACTTCGGGGCATTAGATGGATTCATATAATTTTTTTTTTTTTTAAATGATCAAATAAATGTGGGATGTGTGTACTGTTGTCATTTAATAAAGTATTTAAATGATATGGAAGGTCGACACCTATCAGTTGCCTGCAGTCTGTCAGTGTTTTATAGTGATGGGTACGTTACACTGTTCACAGTAAAGTCTTGGTGTTCTAGTCAGTAAATGTTGGTGCGTTAGTCGTGAGTGTCCTATTCTGAGTCTTGTTAATATTACTTCCTCTCTTCTATTGTTTTGTACAGATGATTTCCACGGAAATACTGTTTCTTTTATTTCCCTGAGTTTGTTATCCCTTTCTTTGGTCCAATTAAACTGCCATTTGTCCATGATTAATAATTTTATAAGCCTATAGAGATCATTATGTGGAGTGTCTAAGCAATCGGATGGAGGAATCAATGACGCCGCTTTCGCCGCCTCATCTACTTGGCAATTGCCATATATTCCTGCGTGGCTTGGGATCCAAACAAATAGAATTGATCTATTTGACCAATTTAACATATAAACGAATTGCAGTATGAGAATACCGATGAGATGTGTTGTATACACGTTCTTCAGGAAAAGTAAAGAGCTCAATGAGTCAGTGAAGAGAACAATGTCAGTTTTACCCTCTCTGTAATAAGCTTCCCTAAGTCCCAGGTATATTGCAGTTAGCTCAGCTGTAAAGGAACTACATTCAGGAGGAAGGCTAGTTTGAACCGAGAAATCATCAACTATTGCTGCGGATCCAACACTATTGGCGCTTTTCGACCCATCAGTAAAAACAATAGTATGTCCTGTATATCTTTCTAAGCATTCATAAAAGTATTTTTTTATGGTGCTACTTTCTCTCGAATAATGGCGGAATTTATTATTAATATCAATCGAAAGAATGTGCCAAGGTAGGATTTTTAAGAAGGATTGCTGGAAAATTTGCGGAATTACAAAATTATTTTCGAGCAATAGAATTTTTAGGCATACATTAAAAGGTTTTGGAGATTTTTTCTTGGCTAGATATTTGTAGAATAATGGGAAATATTTGAATTACATTTAAAAAGTAAATTAAGTTTCATTAGGAATCCCATTTAGTTTACAATAAAACGTTAGTTTTCATGAAATGGAGTTAATTTTTTTTGTTTAAACATATTTATTGATATTTACATATGAATTTTATACTTCAAGTAAATGTAATGGACATAGTAAACTGACATGAAATACATGTAAAGACGCTATCCATTGGCAGGCAGCACTATAAAAATAATCTAAACTAGAAGGTCTCGGGGTCATCTTCTTTTCAGATGCCTCGGAGGGGTATCATGAATCGAAGAGGATGATAGGATAGAAACTAGTGTGTTAGAGTGGGAATGGAGTTTTTCATGAAATGATTGATACCTGGTTCGGGCCAATTCAGTAACATATGGAACATGAAATCGTCTTTATGGATGAGTTTATTTGTGACAAAGTTAGGAGTGTTTAGGATTTTACGAAAGATTTTGGATTTTAAGTATTGGATACGAGAAGAATTCGATGGTTTAGTAGAGCCCCATAGCTCTACTCCGTAAGTCCATATCAGTCTTATGATGGTCATGTAAATAAGTCTTTTGTAGTTAAGTGGAAGGTTTGGCCGTTTGTCCAGTAAGTGTTGAAGTAGTCCAAAACATCGGGAAGTTTCTTGTTTTATTTAGTCTTGTATGGGGGTTCCAGGTTAGACGTTCTTCAAGATGGAGTCCTAGGTATCGAATCTATTCAAAAGGGACTATTGGAATGTCATTAAAGGATACTGTAGGTCACTATTAAATTTGAAATAATTAATAACTTACCATTTATGTTAACAACTTAGTTACAATTCAGTATGTAATAATGTTTCAAAAATCTTGCGTACGGTGCCAACATTTAACTATTATAACTCCGCTCTTTATTGATAACACATGTTCTTAAGTTTTTGGGCTTACAACAACTTTATATTAACTTACACCATTTAATTTATTGCATATTAACTTATCTTAAACTTTGCGGGTTCCAACGGTGTTTGCTACGTCTATGTTACTACTTATATTTCAGGAATAATTTGTTAACGACTTGACATGGTTGCAGAAAATTTATTTTTCCCGTTTCAAGAAAAGCTACATTGCAATGTATTTTACTTTTAAACCCAAAGGAAAGAATGTCATAGTTGTTAGTAAAAACCCTATAAAAATCCGTATTGTGGTTTAGAAGGAGTTCGCGGAAACCAAAAAGCATGGTATCATTTTATATAAATCGACCTGTATACGAAAGGTAAGTGAAAGTAAAAATTATCTTGAATACATTCGTACCCATTTACAATATTAACATTCTGCCTTTTAACTTGGCCCTTCATGACGAAAATTTCAACGAAAAATAATTAACTGGCGTTAATAATTATATCTTACAATTAGTTTTAGTTAAAGGGAAAAGTTTTTAGCACAGAAGTCGATGATTGTAGGATGTGATAACAATATGACTTGTGCGGTCAATGTTGTTAAAAGAATATCGTTGAAGGAGGTATACATGTGAGATCTCAATATTATTAATACAACATGCCCTTTAGACGGTCAATATATTGACCGTGAACTGTAGGCTTTAGGTACCTAGAGAAGTTACATTGTCTGAGCTAAATATAATGAGAATTATAGCTAAATTGAGGGGGGAAAACTCTGCAAATTATTACATAATGGTTTATTATTCCCAAATAAATATATTAGGGCGTAAATGTTTATAAAGCTATTCATAGACAGTTAACCAATATAAAAAGCAATAAATAATTCATAGGAAAATGGCCTAAAATGGTCTATCACCTCCGCTAACTTCAAATCGCTTTGTCTCTGCTATTTCTGAATCGTTTTCAATGATTCTTTTCTCGTTTGGTAGGAAATTTAATTCTCTATCGAACAGCACATACGATACATGGTATTTATTTATTAATCAGGCTAAACGGATTTTTTTTTTTTAATTCATATAAAATTTCCTGATTCATGAAGATTGTTACTTTGTTTCTCTACCATCAATATTAACTATGAGATAAGAGAATCACATATCTTATAAGTTGTTCGGTTGACCATAAAAGATCATTATTTTTTTTTTTAAATAATAATTACGTGCTCTCTTGGTTAAGAAACTCTTAATATTTTTCTTCTGTACCTTCAAAAAGAACTCAATTACTGAATTAAATCACATTTTAAAACGAATCGCCGCCATTTAAAACTAATCGGCTAATATCAATGTCTAGGCTTAGGATCATCGTTGAATTTCTTAGTATTTTATTTGTGCCAAATTTAAAAAAAATCGGTGCAGTAGTTTCGGAGGAATGGGATACGGGAGACGGCGGACAAACGATTTTTTTTTTTCTGGTTTTACGTATCACATGAAATGTAAGCTCTCAAATTTGTATTTTTTTTTTTTTTTGGTCGATTTCAAAGGTTCATCACTGAAAATAATAAACCAAAAATATATTGAAATGGGTCCACTTTGAAGCGATATATAATCGTTAAACGTCGTTTACTTTTAAAAGAAAACAAAAAATACTTAAACAATCGAGACGTTGTGTTCCAATAGGTTCTATATTCATTTTAGGAAATGCAGAAATCTCACAGCAATTGGTTGTTGGACCGATTTGTTTGCTTCTCTCTGCATTAAAATCTCGTGGAAATTTCTCATTACACCAGCGATATCAGTGGACTAGAAAAAAAACAAATCTTTCTCGTAATTAAGCCAGCTATTGCCATCTCAAATTGATTTCCTTTTTAAAAGGTGTCTGTTACTTGATCTTCAATCCATTTGCTCTAGAGTAGTTTTGCCTTTTATTTATTAATTTCGCTGATGCCCTGATACCTGGTAGACTTTTGGGAAATTCTTATTAATGTGACTGAAATCCGAATTGTTGAAATTGAAAAAATAAAGCTTTTTCGAAAATTAATTATCGTATAGAATATTGCGTCCTGAGAAGGGAAAAAGGACTGGTGAATTTGAACGGCTGGATCAAGAAGAATTCTTTAACCTTCGCCCAGTAAAAAGGACTGGAGAATTTGAACGGCTGGATCAAGAAGAATTGTTTAACCTTCGCCCGACAAATGGAATTGAGATAATGGCATGCCTGCGGCTGTAAGCGTAATTTTGTTGAAATAGGCAACAAAGCATTACTAAAAAGGTAATCAAAAGTTAGACGTCCCAGAGATAGGCCTAGACGAACTTGGGTGGTTGGATTGAATTATTTCCGACCTTGTAGGTTTGCGCGTGACTTGTGGGCGTTGAACCTCCAGGTTTGATAAGCCCTTTTTTTCTCATCATCAATTATGTCTTGTAATATTAATATATATGTGTGTGCGTAAATTTGGTTATTATACTGAATATTGCCTTTAGCCTAACATTCTCTACTTTTGATCTTTAATGTGCTTTGTAATAATGCTGAAAACTTAAATAAAATCACTGTTGCCTGTTTTATTCAATTTTATATATTGAAGAAAAAATCCAGGCTCACTCTGTTATTGCCAGTGGCTGATTGTGAAATGTGCATATAAAAATAAATAAAACAATAGCCGGAAAATTAAAATACCATTTTAAAATTCACTTTTCTATATTTTACTTTAATTTTTATTTAGCTTCAATACAATTTAAGGTATAACAGAGAGAGAGGTGGTTATATTTATTTAAATTTCTAAACTACTATTAACAGTATAATATTAACCTCTAATATTCGAAATTTTACTTCTAAAGAAGTGATCTAAAAAAAATATATGCGGAAATTTCTACTAAAATTAAATACGTAGTAATTTGATATCGATTATACTAGATATTCTCTGAAATTAGTATTTCATTTACGATTCGACAAGTGACACAAAATTTAAACTCAGATTTTGCGAAAATGTTTACTCCTCCTTGTATATTTTTACCATACAATTTTCGACTGTATAAGCGTTATTGGGACCTATCCAAGCCTATCTATTATCCATTGATTAGAGTTACGAATAGAAAAGCTATTACGAATTAAAAAGCCTAAAATAAAGCTATTAGGAATAAAAAAGCATAAACTACAATATTTCCGACGTCCCATTGTTTTTGCTGTCTTTTATAATTGTGACTGAAATCATTGTTAGTCTTTGTTAGTAAAACTTTTTAACTACAAGCTACCACCTTTTTTACTTACACTTGCCTATATATTAAATTAATGTTAAGGAAAAGTATTGCGACCGTGAATATTTTCTACTTTTCAGTTTTTACTGGAAATAGACTTTTTAGTGGCTTTGTACACCGAGCCGGCTGACGGGTAAACGGCGATTTTACCGTGCCGGTTGTTAATTCCATCCTCCTCCCCTACCTGGCACACGTACTGACCGGCCACCGGCTACTTATAGTTGGCCAGAAAGGGAAACGTGCCGTCTCCGGTCACTTCCTGATTATATTGGGGATTATAAACCGGCTAGCCGGGACACTCGAGTGTCTTATCCAGCTGCAACTATGTCTCTTTATCAAAATAAGTTTGGCAGGCTGGTAATAATAGGATTATAAAACGGCCGGCAATCTGTTATTTGTGCAATGGCTCTTAGGGTCTCCTGATATATTCTGTGTTTGTACTCGTATGTGTCCGTGTGTGATAAGTCTAGCTCGAAAACGGTATGTTGTGTAAAACTGAAATTTCATATTTTAAAAGCGTATGTACCTGAGATGTTATAGCACCTCATTCTGCAAAATATGTGAAGCAGAAGAGCCACTTAATACCTTGAATTTTGCACCTTTTTACGATTTTACAAAAATAAAAAAAAGCTTTAGCTATTTTGATTGAAACCGTTGTATCAATGTAAAATTGATGTTGGTTTTATTCTAATTTAAATAGTCGGACAAGGCTTAAATACCGATATTTGAAATTTTCTTCCTCTAAAGTTAATGTCTTATTTGTAATTAATTTTAGTTATAGTTAACTTTGTAATACATACACACATATAATATGTAATTAAGATATAGAACACAGTCTAATGACACGAACTGCTTAAAAATTAAGTACAATTTGAGGGGAGGTCGGTGTGAAGAATATTGACGAAAGGGTTCCGATTGCGTGTATCCAAAGCCCTTGTCCCAATCGACCTTAGTATTACTTGACCTCTTAGTCAAATTATCGATTTTGGCCAATCATCAAAGGCAATTTTCCCTTATTTTTCTATTATCCAGCAAAGGTAAAACTTTTTCCCGGTCAGATTAAGTCATTCATGTCCCGCTGTTTTATTCAAGGGATCAAGTCACTGAATTTTCATCGTTTATAATATTCTTTATCTTTTTACTTTTTTTCTGTTCACCCAAATTGCCTTTGAAGGTTATCCGAGTTTCTCGGGCGAGGGGGTGAGGACGGAGGATAAAATATTCTTAATATTCTTTATCATTGAGTTGTAATTATTATTAGCTATTATTATAATTTTTACAGAATTTCACTCTTCCTCAGCTTTCGCTGGGAATATTCACCTACACGAACTCAATGCGTCAAGAGTTTGGCTCTAATTATGATATATTTAAAATTGTTCGAACTGTAGCTGCTGTTCCCAAAATTACCGCTTGTTGAACTGCTGCAGGAGTTTTCATGGGTAGATCTATTTGTTGGAAGGATTCTTGCGTGCTTTCAGGAATCAGGCCGTTGCAAGACACTATAATAGGGTAAATCCCACAGATTGTTGTTTGTTTGTTTAACGTCACTTTATGCTACTGTGGCTAGCCGGACGATGCTACAGTGGGAGTCCTAAATGTTGCCTATTCAGGTTTAATTAGGTAGGGATCTTTAAAGAGTACCTGACATCGCACAGGTTCAGGACCACCTTTTAACGTCCTACCGAAGTACGGCATAACTAAGGATTTTTTACTCCCATTAAGAAATCCTAGGACCGAACACCTGTGACCTTTGGCATAGGAGGCTATTATGCTACCCACCCAGCTACGAGAAATCCCACAGATCTCCTTTCCATAAAGTTGCTTCAGCTCCTCCGCCAAATCTTGGTATTTTCTTTTTTTCTCGGCAACTGTCTTCTGAAGGTTGTCATCCGATGGCACACCCATCTCTATAATTTGTGCCAGTTTTTTTATTGCGATCGATAACCAAGATGCCTGGCTGATTGTTTAACACCTTGTGGTCGGTAGCGATAGGGTGATCCCAATAAATCTTAATTTTGTGACTAATAATAATTGGTAGCGGATAGTATTTGTAATCTGGAAAATTGATGCTCAAAAGATTCATCTTTGATGCGATTGTCAGGTGAGTGATTTTTGCTGCATTCTTATGTCTCTGCTACTACTCCATGCCACCAGCTAGGATTTGACATCCCGAGGTAATTTGTTTTCGGCTACCGTTTTCATAAACGGCATAAGTCACTGATGTCCCCTCCACAGATCTGCTTCCTGTATGCTCTTGTGGCTACTTCCTGCTCTTGAATAGCCAAAAGGAAACCTTCAGTTTCTGGGAAGAGATTGCCACTTTTCAAGCATGTTAATGATGCCTGAAAATCTACACCAGTATACGATAAGGAGTTGTTATTATTATTATGATGATGACATCATAATCATCTCAATCATAATCATCAAGACATCTCAGTAATACAGGAAGATAAATGAAATGAAAAGGTAAATGAGTCAATGAAGAATTGTTTTAATGGCGAACGTTTTGCCCCAATGTGTCATCAACCGCATTTGAAATACTTGTATAAACTTATGTGCTATTATAGAGGTAAATAAAAATTGTAATAAATAAAAATGAATTTATAAGTAATTATAATTCATAGCGGTTGATGAAAATTTTTTTAAAATGTATAACTTTAATTTACTATTTTCGTATTAAAAAAAACAAAAAAACCTTGGTCACTAGAACCCATAGAAGGCCTGGGGTTCAGTATATATATATATATATATATATATATATATATATATATATATATATATATATATATATATATATTCGTAGGTTCTTTCACTTATCTATAGCATTTCCAAGTCAAATTGAACCTTTTCCGTGTCAAATTCAACCTGTTCCTATTCAATTTCAACTTTTTTCTTGTTCAAGCTTTTAGTACAAATGGGCCATTCTCAGCAACACGTACAATCGGGTGCGTCTTTCTTGAGAATTTCAAAAGTTGAATTTGCGGTCATCCTCTTTTTTTGTGTCCCTATATATGAAATCTGATCTGATGTAGCACACAGCAGAGCTTGATTCGGTGTAATTATCAAAAAAATTAATTCCATTAATAATAAATAAATTAATTAAAATAATAATTATTCCAGAAATCAGAAAGTGAGCCAATGATGAGTCTGTGAGCCAATGATTTTTGAAATGAACTCCCGAAGGTTTTTGAACGTCTAAAAGGGTTAAAATAACCCTCGCCTTTTTCATATGTTAAATATTTTAAACGTGTGCGTCATGCGTCATGACGAATCGCAGGTTTTCCAAAAAGTTTTCTCTCCAAAACAAAGTATCAAAATAAAGAAGTACATCAATCTACTCAGTAAGCTGAGCCCTATCACGGTAAAATAGAAAATTAATCAATTAAAAATAACTATCAGAGGTAGAGTGGGTGCGTCAAATGATGACCAATAAAAATACTCTCACTCACTAGCGTACGTCTTCTCTCCCTGCCACCATGTAAGATACAGAAGGCGGTTATGAACCTTTTGGTCGGCTTGCCGAAGGTATAACGGCTTTTTCGAGCCTTTTCCCGCCTTTTTATGGCTTGAAGGAATATCACGGCGCCAAAAACCGTTTGGGGTGCACCAATGACGCAAAATCCCTTGGACATTTCAGTTTTATTTATTTGAAATGGATATAACCCTTTTCTAAGCCTGAATTCTGTATTCTGAAACTGAGTGTATGTATGAACGCAATGGACCAAACCAGTAAAATGTTTCCAACAACTTGACTGGGTACCACGTTGAAGTTAGCAAAGTCTGATTTGGACAGGGTGAGCCAATGATTTTTTGGACATTTATTCAAAATTTTCATTCAGGAATAATTCATTGATTTAAACTTATGAATGTGCACCAAGTAGAGCAGAAAAATGTCTACCAGAAAAGAAAACAAAGTTGGAAAATAACCAGTTTCAGTACGAGGGAAATCATTTGGATAGCGTTTGTACGTTCCGTTGAGAATGGCCCAAATAATATGTAATCTATTGTAACTAGCAAAAACGAAAAAAGGAAAAACATTGTTTTTGAAGAATGATAAAAAAACATAATTGATAATCTCTAGTTTTTTAAAATATTTTATAAGATCTGATGTTATATTGAAAAGTGGATAGAATTTCAATGTAAACTAATAGTTAACTTTCAATATTTATTTCAATTACTTGTGAATGCAATAGTAAACAGTAGTAAAGCTTAAAATAGTAAGTGTAAGTTGCCCATCGGAATTTGATTTTCTTTAACTTTATTTTATTGCCTTTCTCCTTGTTATTTATCTCTATCGCATTACTTAAATGTAACTTTTTTTTACAGTCTTCATGATGACTGTCATGTTTGCGTCGAAACATGGGTTTTATGAGAGAAAAGAAATTAAAAGTGTCAGATCCTAAATATGTTTCCTATGATTAAAACTAAATTCGTCTTTGCACCATTAGGAAGTTACTAATGGTAAAATTCATTTTGATATATCATTGATATTATTGTAGAATGAACCTTTTATATAGTTGAAGAGGTGTAATAAAAACAATTATTTTATCTGATAATAGTATTATATACATGAATTAATATTTATCAGTTTGATAATGAGAGATGTGCCTAATACGGTTCTGTCAACTAAGAACTGTCAACTAAGTTCAGTCGTGGTGACGTTCGGAGTTTTCAAAACATCTTCCAACTCACAACTTGGTCTGCTGTGTATCACGCGCTTAAACCATGATATCGGGAATATGTTAAAAAAAGTGCTGTCAGGCTTGGAAAGGTAGAATACAGATTAACAGTGGGGAATCAATATATACTCGTATTAGTGCACATCCGAAATAAATTCTCTGTGGTAGTTTATTGAACATACATTAACTGATAAGTTAAGCACACAACTTCGCGCATTATGTTTTATAAAACAAAAAAAAAATTGGTGACCTATAAATCATAATTAGGAACAAACACTAAAAAATTAATCCTGCAGTAAAAAATCTGGTGCGGGCAACAAACGACTTTCACTTACCTACGTTTTTAAAAAGATTAAAGAATTTTCAAATACAATTAGATATAAAATTGAGTGAAACTATTAAAGAACTAATTAAAATTAATTTATATAGAAACATGTGCCTTATGAAAAATCTATTATATTATTATCTAAAATAATCAGTTAGTTTTATCTTCTTTTCATCACTCTCTATTAACTTTTAAAATATTGAGTATAAGATAATATTTTTTCTAAAATCTTTAGCTTTCCAACGGTATATCATACATGTATATTATTGCTCTTATGTTCAAAAACAAAAAATTGCATTAAAAAAATATTTTTTCTGTTTTCTCGTTTAGTTGGGTATCGAATTCATTCAATTTATATATTTACCTGTTTTTCATCAGTTGTAACAAGATAATATAGTTATTTTTATAGAATCAACAAAATTAAAGGTACTTTAGAGAAAGAAAAATATCGGCATTTAAGCCCTGTCAGACCATTTTAATCCAAATGAAACCTAAATTATATTAAAGCCCATTAAATTTTACATCGATATAGCGACTTTAATCAAAATGTTTTCGAGAAAATCGAAAAAAGGTGCAAAATGCATAGTATAAAGTGGCTCTTCTGGTAATCTCATTTTGATGAAAAAGGTTTTGTAACGTCTCGGGCGTATATTTGTTTTAAATATGAAATTTCAGTTTCATAGGACTTACCGTTTCCGCCCGGGAGTTACCACACACACACACACACACAGACCTTTTTGCGGGACTTGGATATTTGAACTCAGGAGACCCTAAAATGTGTATTTCTGTTGAAAACTGGAATTCGAAAATGTTTACGATCGCAATACTTTCCCTTACTATATACAGTAAGTGAAAGTAAAAAATCTGGTGTGGGTAATTTACGACTTTCACTTACCTCGACTGTTAAAATCAATTTAAGAACTATTAAATAAACTGAAGTTGAAATAAGTTTTTATTTAATTTAAATAAATAGTTTACTTAGTTTAGTTGGAAACAATTGATTTAGATTAAATAGTATAACCATATTTAATTCTTACGTATAATAATCAGTAATAGGTTTATGCCTGATTCGTCACTCTCTATTACCTTTTAAAACTTTGTATATAAGATTTATTATATACATTATATTATAAAAAAATTCTGTAATGTTTCTGTTTCCGGCGGTATATTATACTACTAACAGTCTATATTGCTGTGCATATTATCAAAAACCTAAAATTAGCAGAATTAGATAAATTTAGCTGTGAAGCTGGCTTAAAATAGCTGCAACATTAAAAGGATTAACCAGAAAAAATTTCACGATATTAAAATTTAATCGAAGATTTTATATTCAGCAAAGGATAACTGATTAAAAAATCATGAAAATCAAAAATATTGAGCGGCATGGTCGACTGGACAATCCGAATGGATTGGCCCATAGTAATTGTGAGAACAGCTTATTATTAGTTGGTTATAAGCTAAAATTTGTTTTCACTCCGATACATAATTCCTTATGCATATTCAAACTGAAATGAAGTGATAAAAATGAAATCTGGTTGGATAATAAAACTATAGACTAAGGCTCAGCCTACTAACATTATTTGATTTATTATTATAAGAGGGATTGAGTTATCTCTCACGACAGTGCAATGTGTAATTGAACAACAAAATAGTCACACAGAGGGAATCACTTGAAATCATTTCACTTTGGAAAAAGGAAATTGCTCTATTCTGTATTATGTCTCAGAGAAAATGCAAGCTAGAAGTAATCGTTAACATATAAAACTAGGCTTCAATACAACATAAGTTGGTTACTGATACCCATAAGTTATTTTGATACCACTTATATTTAATTACTGAGTTTTTAACTGCCTGCTCTCAGTTATATTCCTATGTTTATAAAAATAGTTTCCAAATATGAGAAAGTACACGAAGTAGTGGCAGAAATCGTACCGACAGAAAAACTGCTTTTTTTCTTCCTTTTCCTTAGTAAGCTTATTAACGCAAATATTCACTTAAATCTGGATTAAATGACGACATAGTTAGATAAACTTTTAGTCCTCAAAACAATCAATCCACACCCAATCCTCTAAGATTAATTGTGAGAAAGTCAATTTATGTTTTTATTCACACAAAAAAGAGCTTTTTTAGTGAATATAGTTATGTTTTTGTTGCTTCATTTGATATATTTATAAGAACTTAACTATCTTATAACTACATATTTGAGATATGATAAATATTTTTATACACATTTGTATTCTGATCTTTTCATTTTTTCAGAATCTATAATCCGATCTTATCTAAAAAATACTCGCCTTTTAAGATCCTATTTAAAATTTGCAGTTCTTAGAAAACAATTAACTTCATTTTAAACTTTTTTTAAATTTACATTCTGTATAGGAGATAATTACATGAAGTATTTCGGAAACGAATACGATAAGGCAGGACGGAGGTGTACCTGCGTTTTTAACCTAGTGACCCTTCTTTATCGATCCACCGCGTCCTACCTCCCTCAGTCTGATTTTTCTGGAATTTTCGAATCTTTAGATTCATATTGAGACTGTTTTGTAATTAATTATTTCTTTTGCAAGTAATTATTCTTTATGAAAATTTTTATTGTAGAAAATCAATTTATTTTTAACAAAAATGTCCCCTATTCCAACTAACCGAAATTGGTCTCTTAAAACGGTGTCTGTGTGTGTAAATCAAGTTTGAGATATTTCGCACGTAACTGAAAATACAAAGATAGGTAGGTATCTGAGATGTTAAAGATTTTTTTACCCAAAATGTTAGATTGTACTCAGATTCACAATTTTCTCTAAAACAGTCCTAAAAAATTTGATTAACTTATAGATAACTCTCCTTTTCCAGTATCTATTATCCCTCACAGATGCTTGTTGACCTTAAATCTGATATTTGATGATATAATTTAATCATTATAATGACTAAATGCTTACTTTATTTTGCTTTTGTTTTTTTCACAAAATTGTTGTTTTTATTTTCTTATGCTAATGTAATTATTATCACTATTTTTATGATTATTACTTTGTGATTTGTGTATGTATGTGTGTGAGTGTGTGTGTACTTATATATATATATATATATATATATTTTTGTTAATCTACTCTACCTAGGTAAATATTTTTTATTTATTTTTTTAGTTTGTAAATTAGTTGTTTTTAGGTTATCATTCTATTGTACTTATTATCATTATTATTATGATCATTACTTTGTGATTTGTGTATGAGTGTGTGTGTGAGTGTATGTATATATTTTTCATTTTATTTATTTTTTTTGGGTTGATCTACTATACATATGTAAATAATTAAGTTTGTAAATAATTCAATCTATTTTATGTATTCTGGCCTGAAGAGCTATATTTATTTGTAACATCAATGTTATTCTTAAGGGACTATGTCCCAGAATAAAGTTCATTTTTCTATTCTATTCTAACTAGTTATATTAATATATGTTTACATGTGATTTTCTATAAGTCAGTGTTTTCTCTATCTCCAAGTAATATAATCAGATTTTTCATTTCTTTTTTTTTTTTTTTCAACTGAATAGCTAACCGCAACTTCTTGTTGGCAATAATGAATGTGTTGGGAAAGAAATATAGTGAGAAAAAATAGTGGTTTCAACCGCGATATTTTCCTTCAAAACAATGTCTACCGTTTAGGTTTTACATTGTTTTGACAATATACGTGTAACAAAAATTAATCTCCATTAAATTTCTGATAAAGAAACTCTCACATTTTTTTTTAAATTTTACTTACGTATATATGAAATATATAGTATGGGAATGTATTGCGGTCGTGTAATTTTTAGAATTCTAGTTTTCAAGAGCGATACCACACAAACAATTTTGTAGTACTTCTGGGAACATAAATTATATATTTTCGTTAAAACTTAATCAATACTTTCTCTTACCGAATATTTCATATATCGGTAAGTGAAAATCTATGCCAAAGGACACGGGTTCAAACCCGCTGGTGGCCCTAGGATTTTTAATTGTAAAAATTCTTAGTTTTGCAGTCCTTTCGAGAGGACGTAAAAAGGTGTTCCCGAGTCTGTCAGATACTCGTTAAAGATCCGTATTATAATTGAACCTGGATAGACAAAATTCAGGGCTCCTACTGTAGCATCGTCCGATTAGCCATAGTAGTATAAAGTAACGTTAAATAAACAAACAAACAAGTGAAAATCAATCAATGTTGTGGAGGGTGAGAAAGGTATAAAGGTAAATGATTGTTGTAGATAATGGTTTTTACTTTCACTTATCTATATATGGAATATAGAGTAAGGGAAAGTATTGCGATGGAGAAATTTTCTAATTCCAGTTTTTAACGAAAATACACGTTTTATGGCCCTCTGAGTCCAAATGACTAAGTCCCACAAAAAGGTGTGTGTGGTTTGTGTGTGTGTGTGTGTGTGTGTGTCTGTGTGTCTGTGTGTATGTGTATGTGTGTGTGTGTGTGTGTGTGTGTGTGTGTGTGTGTGTGTGTGTGTGTGTGTGTGGTAAGTCCAACTATAAAACGAAAAGTCCTATGAAGCTGAAATTTCATATTTAAGTCATATATACGCCCGAGATGTTACAGCAACTTTTTCATCAAAATTAGCTAACCAGAAGAGCCACTTTATAACATGCATTTTGCATCGGTTTACGATTTTCTCAAAAACGGCTCTAACGATTTTGATTAAGCTCCCTATGTCGATGTAAAATTGGACGGGCTTTAATATCATTTAGGTTCCAATCTGATTAAAATAGAATCAGCCCTCTCTAAAGTTAACGGAGAGTGATGAAAAGCCGATAAAACTAACTGATTGTTTTAGATAATACTATAATAGATTATTTAATAAAACTCATGTTTCTATTAAAATCCAATGTAAATAATTCTTTAACAACTTATTTTCGTTTCTAAATTCGTTTAAAAATTCTTTAATTGGTATAAATAACGGAGGTAAGTGAAATTCGTGTGTTGCGCGCACCAGATTTTTAATTTTTACATTATTTACCTCATAACGAATAAATACTTGCTAATGATCTGATGGGCCTATCTCGAAACTTTCACTTACCTGCCTTTCTTCATTCCTAATAATGAACGAACCTCGATCTCCTCAGCTATCTTTCTCCATTCACAGCAATTCAAGATTGCCCTTCTCTATCTGTAAACAACCTAAGACCGCAGGTCGTCCTCCACACCCTACAACGTCGAGACAAAAGTCTGAGTCTTCTTTCTCTTCTCCCACCGGGTTGTCTGAACTTATGAATAAATTTAAGGAGCCCAATATATACTATTCTTTGTTCGTGTCCCACTCATCTAATTATGCCCCTTTTTATGCTGGAAACAATATCGTGGGACTCATTAATTCTTTATTTGTCGGAATATTCTATTCTTTAACAGAAGAGCTGTGTATATATCACGACTTCGGAATATCTTCACTAGAGACCGATAGCGTATATTGCTTGTTAATTTCTTCTCGAATATTATTATCTTTTGTGAAAATAGGGCAAAATACTTGTAATAAATCCTCTCAATTTGTTTGCTCTCTTTTTTTTTTTCATTCTTCGTTGTCTTATATGAATTTTTACTTATCTCTCTACTTGAAAGAAATTTTAAAAGTTAATGTTTTTTTGTAATAGAACAATTTATAACTCTCCAATATTAAGGAGACAAGAATGAATCTATAAGTTTAAAATTTTCTCGTGAAATTCTTTCTAACCCAATTAGAACTCATGTGTCCTACATAACCTTCATTCTATCTGAAATCAAATTCTTAGACGTCATTTCCTAGTGTATGGTTCTAGTTCTTTTTCTCTCTCTTTTTAAATCCTGCTCATAAAACCCATGTCCCTTTTGGGAAATTGGAAGACATGTTAACTTGAAAATTTTTCGTTATGGTCTACAATCAAACGTTGGTCTAAAAATTTGTTTAAAAAGTAAACAACTAACGCACTCCGCTGATCATGAACTCACATAAATAACAACACATCAGTATTTAAAATGGGTAATTTAAATTTATTTGCAAAACATATTTCCATCTTATTATCCGAAAAATCTGAGCGATAGAGAAGTGGCATACATAATATTTCGACCAGACAAAAAGTATCACCACAAACTAATAAACCCTAAATATAAATAAGAAAAAATAATTTGTATGATCCGGTTGTCAAGTTGGACTCTTATAAAATGGGATATCCAACCAAAGTAAAAAAAAAAAAAAATATATATATATATATAATATATATATATATATATAAAATATATCAATAAAATGTTGATCTTGTTTATTTATTTAACGTCACTTTATGCTACTATGGCTAATCGGACTATGCTACTGTGGGAGTCCTAAATGTTGTCTATTCAGGTTTAATTAGGATAGGGATCTTTAACGAGTACCTGACATCGCACAGGCTCGGGGCCACCTTTTAACGTCTCCTCCGATGGACGGTATAACTAAGGATTTCGTTCTCCAATTAAAGAATCCTAGGGCCACCTGCGGGTTTGAACCCTAGACCTTTGGCATAGTTTATGCTAACCACCATGCTACAGGTAACCCCGATTTTGTTGCATAATTATATTGTTAAATTGTTGGAAAGTCAAAGATTCATTGAAAAGTGTTATTTTTCGAATAGACGTTATAAGCAAAAGGTTATAGACGGATCACTCACAAATTATCTCATATTTTTTTATTTCATGAATAGTATATAGAATAGAATAGAACATAATCTTTATTCTGGGACAGGATCCCTTAAGAACAACATATAAGTGCAATTAAGTTATACAATCTATCTGGCCAAAAGACCATATATACATAAATAAATGAAAATTAACCTTAAATCAACTTAAATAAATTTTAAGTCTTAAATCAGAAATTAATCTAGTCTAAGAAATTAAGTCTTAAATCAGAAATTAATTGTAGAATAAGTTTAACAAGCTATGACTTATCTTCAAAACAATGCACTCAACGTTATTTCTTAAATGATTTAAAAGCAAGTTAACTTTTCCAGTAGTTACAGCTTATGGCTCTCTTGTATGTTCCATAGTCAATGTTCTAACCATTTAAAGAATGATAGTCTTCCGATTTCTACTTTGTAGTCTTTTATTTCAGGTTGTCGATATGATAATTGATAAGCAAGTTAAACTTTTCTTTGGTCATTGACAATACATACTTTCTTCAAAAAATGTCTAAACAAAGAAACAATTATTATAGTAGCATTTAAAGTATTTTTATTTTTTTTTTTTTATCGAATTCTATCGGCTTTAGTAAAGAAAGTTTCTAAAACCGGCATACGCCGTTCACTTTTTAAGTCTTTTCATTACCTTTTAATGCAGGTATCCCAATTGTACTGTTTGTTTAAAATGGAAACACTAAAATATTTCATATCTCCTGTTGGCTGATGAACTTATCAAATGCTTCTTGCTGTTTGTACTTGAAGCATTGCAGTTCTGTATTGTCTTCTTTCAGACTTGATATTTTAATTATTGAAAATGAATTTCTTCATTGATGAAGAAATATTATGCATTTATATATATTATAAAATAACGCAACAGCACTGAGTGTTCTTTTTCAGTAATTTCACTATAGAAAAGAAAATGTCCTCTATCCCTTCATATCTCAAAGCTGAACACTCAAGATAGGCGAACGCACCGATTTCCTTAGCCATAACTTCTCCTTCCTTGTAAAATATTTGATTCTTGTTGAACCCTTCTTCTCTCAAGTCTTTCTTGTTCGCTACCAAAAGCCTCGGTACTCCAGATGGCGCATACGCCTTGATCTCCGGAATCCAGTATTCCTTGACGTTCTGGAGTGTGTCGATGCTGTCTATGGAGCAGACGATGACTATCACATCCACATCACAGTACAGCAGGCTGCGAACATGCTCCCAGTCTTCTTGTCCCGACGAATCAATTAAAAACAGTTTATAGTTCTTTTCTTTATAAGTTATGTCCGCTACTTCGTTCTCAAATATAGTCGGTGTATAGCAGCCCTCTGGGAATTGGCCTTTGGTAAACACGTGCAAGATGCTGGTTTTTCCACACATAGCATCACCGATAAATAGGATCTTTTCCGTTTTAGAGTAATCCATCTTTTAAATCTTTTCTCTCCTGTACACTTGAGTCACTCGCGACTGACTGCCGATTTTCGAGTAGATAAGATATCTGTAAAATGTTTGTTTATGTATCTAATCTGAACAATTGAAATGTATTACGGTACCAGGAAAAGTGAAATGTGAAGTAAACACAAACAATATCACTGCATGTGTCAAAATATTTTAAAAAAATCTGGTTCGCGAAACTCACGACTTTCACTTAACTTAGTGTTTAAAATCAAGTTAATAACTTTTAAACTTGGACGAAGTTAAAGAATGAAATTGAGTTTGGATGGAAACAGATATTTGAGATTAAATGATCTAACAATCGATAGTATTATCCACAATAATCCTTTAAGTTAATGTCCTTTTCTTCTCTCCGCATTAAGTCTTACAGCTTTGTATATATATTTTTTTCTCTAAAATCTTTAGCTTTCCATCGGTATATTATACGGCTATATTACTTACTATTCTTGTATTTGTAAAACAAAAAATTATCAAAAAAAATATTGCTGTTCTTGTCAAACCGTTAGTTAGTTATCAAATCCGTTCAACTTGTATATTTAACAGTTTCTTATCAATACTGATACGATTATATGTTTTTTTTTGTTTTGCTTTTTCAATTCTGTAAAAATTAAGTCATTTTAGAGGAACAAAATTTACTCATCAACATTTGATCAATTTACTCTATCTAGGAGCATTCGAATCGACTGAAATGATCTATTATCTGCTTCTATAGAGTTTTCTGCGTTTATAATTGCCTTACTAATTTACGACAAGTATTGTTTAAAGCACAAAATCCACAAATTTAACTTTACAAAATAATATATTGTTGATACTTATATCACTGATTACGTGTGAAAAAATAATTGTTTTTTTTTGTTGTTAGTCCGGGTGGCGGTCATTAAATGAAACAAAATTTTTGTTTTTATTCCAATGGAACAAATAAAAGATAAATTATGAAATATGAAGCATATTTTAGGATTTCGCCTAAATTAATATTAAAAAATATGGCGTCAAATCTTTAAATCGATATAACGCTGATCGATCGCATTTGAAGAACTAAAACCTAATGTTTCCAATAAAAAATTTAATGATTTTATTTTTTTTTTTTTTTAACCTAGTATATGAACAATATTTTTCTATATTCTTAGAGAATTTAAAGTTTCTAAAATACTTGAGGTGTAATGAAAGCCAAAATAAATCTTCATGGAATTATTTTTTGTCTCTCTTATTATTACTTCAATATCTGCAAAAGTATTAATGCCCGTAACTGAAAGTGTATGAAACGATGTGCTTGGAATTTTTAAAAAATCATATTATTAACATTTATATATCTTTGATATATACAAGATGTAACAGAAATTAAAATAAACAATATTTATGTGTTTTCAAAATCATGAATAAATTTAGTACGGTAATTATGATTATTTATATTAACTATTCAAAAATACCCTTGATATTTTCAGGCCAGTCCTCATGTGATTCGTTATTTTTTGACACATTCTTAAAGAGAATATTAAAGGGTCTGAAGATGCAGGTATTATTTGGAAAAAGTTTTGGTTATTATTGTCCGTAACTGAAAGTATGAATATTATGAATTTGTATAACTGAATTTTTACGGTGTGTCAAAAGATAACGAACCACAAAATATCAAGGGTATTTTTGAATAGTTAATATAAATAATCATAATTACCGTACTAAATATATTTCAACAATACATATATATTGTTTATTTTGAAAACTTGAAATGTCTATAAAAATATTGTTCATATACTTAGTTAAAAAAAAAAAATCATAAAATTTTTCAATTGCTTTTAGTTTTTATTTAATATTGTAGGGAGTTAAATGTACTAAAATAGCATGATACAATTTGATCGATCGAATGCGATCAACCAGTGTTATTATATAGATTTAAGAATTTGACGCCATATTTTTTAATATTAATTTAGGCAAAATCCTAAAATATGCCTCAGATTTCATAATTTGTCTTTTATTTGTTCAATCGGAATAAAAAACAAACATTTATTCACACGATAAGTATCAAAAATATATATGTTAATTTTTTTTAATTTGTGCCTTTAAACAATACTTCCGTATAAATTCTGTATACGTCGTAAATTCCTGAGTAAGGCAATTATAAATGCAGAAAACTCTATAGAAGCAGATAATAGGTCATTTCAGTCGATTCAAATCGACCTATATATAGAGTAAATTGATCAAATACAAAAAAAGGAATGAAATAGGTAAATTTGAAAAATAATTAAAAATATTAAAAAGTGAAACGAGAGTAATTTTTTTACACTCACGAGTAAAAAACATTCTCTACTTATAAATAAAAAAAGAATTTTTAATTTATCTGGATTAGATCAAGAGTTATAGAATTTTGGCTACTAAATCGTGATTTTTATCACTGTGCGCCGTTTCCTAAAGATTCGCTGATTTAACTTGGCTTTCGTAACAACTCAACTGATTAACGTTTCAGAAGAGAACATAATTGCTAATTACGACTTTTTACTTTCAATTACTATATATAGTAAGGGAAAGTATTGGGATCGTGAAAATTTCCAAAAAGTCCAGTTTTCAACGGAAATACACGTTTTAGGGTCCCTTGAGTCCAAATAACCAAGTCCCGCAAAAATGTCTGTGTGTGTGTGTGTGTGTGGTAACTCCCGGGCGGAAACGGTAAGTCCTATGAAACTAAAATTTAATATTTAAGACAAATATACGCCAGTGACAAAACTTTTTTCATCAAAATGAGCTTACCAGAAGAGGCACTTTATACCATGCGTTTTGCACCTTTTTTCGATTTTCTCGAAAACGGTTCCGCCGATTTTGATTAAACTCGCTATATCGATGTAAAATTTAATGGGATTTAATATCATGTAGGTTTTATTTAGATAAAAATGGTCTGACAGTGCTTAAATGCCGATATTTTAATTTTCTTCCCCTAAAGTACCTTTAATTTTTTAGATTCTATAAAAATAAGTATATTATCTTATTATCACTGATGAAAAACGGGTAAATATATAAATTGAATGAATTCTATACCTAACTAAAGGAGAAATCAGAAAAAAAAAATTTTAATGCAATTTTTCTTTTTTGAGCATAAGAACAGTAATATACATGCATGATATACTATTGGAAAGCTAAAGATTTTAGAAAAAATATAATCTTATACTCAAGCTTTTAAAAGTTAATATAGAGTGATACAATGAACATAGAACTAAGTGATTGTTTTAGATAATAATTTAATAGATTTTTTAATAAAACACATGTTTCTATATAAATTCAATTTAATTAATTCTTTAATAGTATCACGTATTTTTATCTCTAACTGTTTTTGAAAATTCTTTCATTGATTTTAAAAATGGAGTTATGTGAAAGTCGTGTGTTGCCCGCACCAGATTTTTTCTTTTCAGATGGTTTATGACGAAATTTGGTCTGTACATTTAGAAACTTCTATATGAATATATTGTCACTTACTTGTACCATAGATTACATGTGTGAACACAAGAAATAAAAGTAACCAATGACTTATTTTTGGTCATATATGTATATAATTGATTCGTTTACAAATGATTGTTTCTCTTTGAACGGACCAAAAAATTCATATTTATTTCATTATCTGATTAATATATGATTAAAATTATGATAGCTATAAAGATATAAAGTAGAATCGTTACAAAAAAACAAAACAATAATAATAACTAGCAGGTATTGATACATGTGAAGAAAATAATACATTAGTTCCAACGCTGACGAAAATCCTGATACAGTAAAGTTTTAAATATGCATTGTCACAAATACTAATGGTTGAGTCACCATATTGAGTTTAAAAATATATGAATTGCAGTAATCTTTGCAGGATATTGACTCACTCCATGTAATCAACAGATATCATTGATTTCTGAACCTCTTCAGGTTTAAGAATTACTTAGTTTTAGAAATTTTATTTGGTTATATTTTAATTTATCTGAGTCAGGATCTGTTTCAATGAGGGAAAAACCTCTATGGCCGGGACGTTTAATCATATCTCTTCTACGACGTGGTACTATTTCTTTGCTATGATTTCTTTAAAATTTATATGAAATTTGATAGGTTTTATTGCAAATAATGATTCACAAATTGATTCATTTCCTCTAAAAGAATCAAAAGAACATAAACTTAATTTTGTAGTGGCTTAATAAAATTAAAATGAGAATGAATAATTAAAGGTTTTTATTTAAACCTAAAAACATTTATATATATTTCTTCCTTTCTGTTAAACTTAATTTCTCAAGGACATAGTCAGGGTCGAAAAATATTCACGTACAGTGTTTATGACCAGTCTTCTACTATCTCTCTCAAAACACGTGTTTCCCTCATAAATAGTGCTCCTTGAATATTCGTGATTTGATTTTGCATCAATATAAAATGTTTTTGTGATGTATTATCTGGGATTTTTAAATTTAAAAACCAGTTTTTGTTTCTTTGACAGTTTTGTTTCTAGATTTTCACGTGGTAACGAACATATAACACATACACGAAAAATCTGATAATTATAATTTTTTAGATACCGATTTTGAAATTAAATTGAACCTAAATTATATATTTCCTAAAATAAATTTAAATATATCTTTAAGTAATTATATATTTTTATTTTTAAAGATCAATCTTTTTAAAAATTGGTGATATATGATTAGTGGTATGTAATAAATGTCTTTATTTTAATGGTAAAACACTCACCTTTTTACCTCGTTCCTATTATTTGCGAACAAAAATCAGCAATTCCTGAATTAAAGTTATGAGAAAACTATCCTTTACTATCGGAGTAGAGCTATGGGGCTCTACTAAACCATCGAATTCTTCTTGTATCCAATCCTTACAATCCAAAATCCTTAATGCTTCTTACTTCGTCACGATTAAACTTATCCATAAAGACCTTAATGTTCGATATATTACTGAATTAGCCCGAACCAGGTATCAATCATTCCATGAAAAAATCCATTTCCACTCTAATCCACTAGTTTCTATCCTATCATCCTCTTCGATTCATGATTATCCTTCGAGGCGTCTGAAAAGACGATGACCCCTAGTTAAATATTTTTAGAGTGCTTCCAATGAATGGCGTCTCTTCATGTATTTCATGTAAATTTATTATGTCTATCACATTTATCTGTTGGATATAATAATACAGTTGTAAATATCAATAAATATGTTTAAATAAAAAAAAATAAAAAAAATCCTTTACCATATATTTCATAGATAAGTGAAAGTAAAAATTGAATATAGGAGATAATATAATCTTTCATAGCCACTTATTTCAAAATTAGTTTTATTTCAATAATTTTTTTCTTTTGGAAATTCATCATTAGTTAACTTCAATAAGTAAACTGTTACTTTTTTTACTCGTGCAGTATTGAAGTATTATTAATTAAATAATTACTATCTGACTAATTTTCTATGAGTGTTGCCGGAATCAAGATGCAACGTATGCGATCTAGCGGCTAGTCTGAGAACTAGACTAAGCTGGTTGATTCAACTGGTTCACCTAAAAAACGACAGTGGCGCTGATGTTAGCTTCTCATTAAACTTTAGTGATGGAACAAACAATTTATATTTCTTTGATGAATATATGCCATTGTCAAAAAGTAATGTCTTATCATTAGCACCGAAACTTATTCATTCTACTTTCTTTACATTTACGTGTATTGTAAATATAATATTTTTTAATATTGTTAATATTAATAAGTTCTATATTAACAGCTAACAGAACTGTATGATTCATAAACCACACTAAGTTATACTAAATGGTACGCGAAAAATGAATGTATAATAATAAATTTCATGCCAGAAAGAATAGTTTGAAAGCATCAAATTTAAGATAAGTTAATAAAATCAGTCAAAAATAAGAAACGTTTTATGGTTTAAAACACAAAAAAAAAAAAAAAAACCCTTGAAATAATCTGGTAAGTGCAGCACACTACTATCACTTGCCTCTGTAGTTAAAATCAGTTCAAGAACTTTAAAATAATGAAAAGAGATGAAAAAAGGTTTAAGAATTACATAGAGTTTAGAAGGAAAAATGTGTTTCCGATCCAATAATTTAACAATAAAAGTTATCTACAACAATCACTTAGTTTTATCAGATTTTCATCACTCTCTATTACCTCATACAACTTTGTATGTATGATAACACTTTTGCTAAAATATTTTTATGTTATACATTCAGATTACTATTGCTATGATCAGTAAAAAAAAACAAAAAAACAATTACCTAAGTATTTCTATTCTTTTCTACTTTAGTTGGCTTTCTAATTTCTTCAACTTGGGTTGGTACCCGTCTTTTATCAATGCTTACAAGATAATATGGTCAATATTTGGAATTTATAAAAACTGTGTAACCTGTTTGAGCAAAATCGTATTTGAGGAAATTGTGAAATAATGTTACATCCATGGTATGAAGTTGCTCTTTTGATCGGTCGATTTTAGAGGAAATATTGCAGTTATATCTCAGATAGACCAAATTAGCATAGATTGTAATATTACTCAGTGAAGGTCGTTAAAAAAAAAAAAAAAAAAAAAAAAAGAAAATCTCAGACATAATTTAAATAATTACATAATTTTTGGAAATCTTTATTATTATTTTTTTTTTTACTTTTTACATTAGGTCACACGTTTTTAGTACACGAAATTCAAGTTTTAAGATTCCAATATTTTTTGCAATTTTTTCTATTCACAACTTCTTATCACTCTGGGTAATAACAAATGAAAACCCTCCTTGACCACACCTAGCCTCTATAAAGTGGGTTACCAAAAATATTTTTTTTGATTGTGGCAAATATTGCAGCTTGATGTTACCTCTAACATTTTTAATGTTAGATAATAACTATGATTCTATAATACTGTTTATGACCGATTTTCCTTATTTTTTGTAAGTAATAAACATAAATGGAAGAAGAGAGGACAAGATTTATCTGTATTTATTTATTTTCTATACGCAGGTAATTGAAAATTTATTTTTAACGTCCAAAATATAAATCGTGCTTGGAATATTCATTATGAAAAATTGGGATTAATTAATTATGGAACTTATTAAACTGTTCTAGGTGTGAAGGATTGGAATCAAATCGGACCTTGATCGGTGGTTTATGAATAACGCACCAAGGACAGCCGTTCTTGCGGTGTAAGACATGTTAAAATAAGATATAGGCAAATAGAAAAAAATAATAGCAACAAAAGAAATGTTTACTTAATTTTTGGTGTTTTACCACCTTTTCTACTTTAATTATGGACATACTGTATAATTTATCAATTATGACTGTAAGGTTATTCAACAACGGGAATTACTCTCCTTACTTTAGGACGCGGCGTGTTCTAGTGGACCAGAGTACTAGTCTACTGTTCTCTGGGTCTCAGTTTCGAACTTCGGTTAAGGCAGAATTATTTATTCTGCTATTTCAGCAGTAGAGCAACCCTGGGATATGGAGATCCTTCTGGGGTACACCCAGCCTCTATAATGTCTATAAGACCTTGAAATAGTTAAAGAGATATATAGATAGATAACTGTTTTTTATTTCTTTAAGCATATTACAACTAGAAAACAAATATAAAAAACGTTTGTAGAACTATGGTCTTTTAGACTGTCAGTCCGGAGCCGATCTGTAAAGTTTTACAAATTATATAATAGTCAAACAGGTCACTCACTGATTCTATTTAACTTTTAATTCTATTAACTTATAAATAAAATAAATAAATAAAAAAACCTCTACCACTACAACCCATGAAGGGTCTTGGGCTCTGTACATATAGAGAGTCGTACTGTTTCAAGGCCAACTGCCGTGCAATGAGGTGATTTGGCCGAGATCACGCACAGCCGCCAGGTTTTTCCCCAATTTGGGTTCCCACTTTATAGAGGTTGGGTCTACACCAGGAGGGTCTCCTTACCCTAGGGGCGCCCCCCGAATGAAATAACAGAATAAACAATATTCCGCCACAGCCGGGATTCAAACCCAGGACCCGGAGCACAGTTGACTAGTGCTCTATCCAGTAGACCACGCTGCTCCCAAACTTATAAATAAAATAACAGAAAAAAAAAATAATAACAATAATCATCAATATCAATACACATTAGAATGTTTTTTTTTATTATAATTAAATTCTTTAATAAACCTATATTCATAAGGTCATGCTATATTACAAAAATTGTATACAGACATCCAGTTATCACCAATGAGACATTTTATCACATTATCAACTTTTAGAGAACTCTTTCCAAAACAATTTTTACTAATTTCAGACAGAATCGGACATGCAGTCAGGAAATGAAATGTATTTTCTGTTTCTTTTTTATTGCACAAAGAACAAATTACACTACTATTTGAATAAAATATGTTATAGTTCTGATAAAGAAGTTAACATCTAATTGTAAATATCCATTTAACCCCATTAAAGTTTATTTTATTATCATCAAGATAATGTGTTCCATAATAATAATTTAATTTTTTATACAGATACATTTTTTCCGAAACTAAAGCCTTTTGTATACATTTTAATCTGTAAATTCCTGTAGGATTAAATCCCATTTATTTTTATTGTCGAGTTTAATGTCTATGTATGTTTTTAGTTTAATGTGTATTATGTTTTTCAGCTATTTCTCTTAAATCCTTTATCCAGTATACCTTTTGTTTAACAACTTCATTATTTAATAAATATGGTAAATTGTTTGTCAGGTTTTTAACTTTTATAATATAACTATGCTGTATTTTAAAGGTTTGTATGAAAATTAGGACTATTTTGGTTTCTAAACGAATTAAGTAGGACGGGGCGGCTCGCGGCAAGCTAAATAATTTCTTGATGAAGTAATACAGAAGTTTTTCACATTCAATATATATTATGTATTTCACCATGCTTCGGCACCATATCCTTTGAATGATTTAAAACAGTTCAAATCTCTATAAGTACTGAGCCCAAGAATCATCGTGGGTTGTAAAGGTACAGATTATTGTACAGGCTACCGAGCTAGGATAGATATTCATTCTGTGGGATCGCCACGAAATCAATTTCTACTCGCGGAGTTGAACGGAGGTAGTTCGACTCTAGGTTACCGTCGACACTTTGACACTCTCGCCCACAAAAGGCTCAAACTTAATTGACTTACTTAATTTAAATTTTTAAATTCCTAGTATCCTAGTGCCTTCAAGGGTTAAGGCCTAGACTTTCCTAGTTTTGGAGCTGTTTTAGCACTTTTATCTCCAGGTTCGGGACTTCTTTTCCCTTCGCTTGTCCGTGCTTGCACTCCATAATCTGTCAGGGTACAGTGATGTTTCCTTACTTAAGGGATCGCCTTGTCGTCATAAGCTTACTTTGACAGAGTATTAATAATTATTAATTAGCTAAGATAAAGAAGGTATACAAAGTCATTTAAAAAATCTGTTTGAACTGTAGCCTTCTCAAGTTGTTCTGGGAAAACTATTACGTTTCTGTTATCCTCTTCATAATTTTTCTCCTTCGTTTATGAGTATATTTATTTGTTATTATTGATCAAAACAAATATTATGGTTGTATAATATAGGCGTAGGCCAAAAGATTATACTGTGGTATTCTAATTGGTCATATTCCGTTGTAGCACTTGTCAGTGGAATATAACGAAAAGAAAAGGGAGCAGATAATGTACCGTTTTCCAATATCATAACAATTCTCTAAACCTTCTTGTTACCGGAAAAAAAGTGTAATTCCTTTTGAATAAGCATTCTTCAATATTTCTTATTCTTAATCTGCCAGGCGAACCATTTGACGAGTCAAAGCCTGCTATTCCTCTCTATTTTGAGCTCCTTACACCAAGCAGAACACAAGCGTCGCACAGTGGGCTAAATCACAAATTTAGATGGACGAAAGTCAAGTCAAAAGTTTGGAATTTTCCCAGTGCTTCACCTTTTTATTATTAGTTGGCAAGACCATTAATACTAATATTCCCCACGATACCGTGTTTACAAATAAATAGTAAATGAATAAATCATTCCTGTTCACACAAGTGCCTATTAACCAACAGTGGGATTATTTATTTTTATTCGATGGTCATTTATTCTGTTTAAGGTGTATTCAGAGCAAAGTCTTTTTGCTTTTATTTAACAATGAGCATTGCTAAGAGAGGTAAGACATTATATTTCCAAACTCGTTATTGAATATAAATTGCAATCTCGCCTCTAGAGTTGATTTAGCTATTTGTAAATGTACGCCCTTATTAAATAACGAAAAACTATATAACCCCCAAGTTAGACCAAAGATTTGTTTGTAGGATATGTTTTACCAATCCTTTTAGTCGTTAGATATTACAAAGAATTTTTGCGTTTTGGGTGATACATCATTTTTTTCAGACACAACACTACGAATAAAAAATTTTATAATCTATAATTTCAAGAATTTCCTAAACCATATAAAATACATCTATTAGCAGATTTTAGAAACTCCGAGTCATAATTAGATTTTTGTATTGTTTTTCCCGTATTCTGGGACCTCAAACGTAAAATAATGGGGGAGTTTTAGATTTTAGCAAATAAATTTGATGTTTGACCACGGGGCGCTCGCTAATCTTGTCAAAAAATTAATCAGTTTCTATAATTTTGTCTTATATTTTTTTAAAATATTTTTTTCCGTAATCTGGGACCCCAAAGGTTAAATATAGACAAGTTTCAAAATTGTATCCACCTAAATCGGTCTTATTGCCCACTGTCCGTCGGTAGCCATGCAGTCCTCCAACCAGAGTCTTGGTCGTTCAACCAAGTGCAGAACTTTTCATGTACTTCTGAAGAGCAAATCAAGTACGGTTTGCTAGGAGAATTCGTCTGGAAATTTCTTCCTGTGCGCTGTTATCATTATTCATCTTGAGCCCCAAGTATATGAAGGATTTAACGCTTTTAAATCTGTAGCGTCCCACTGAAGCATGAATTTTATCATTCTCACGGTTAGGTAAAGTGCACATGTACTTTGTTTTTTTAATATTAATCACCAAGCTCAGGCTTGCTGTAGATTCCTCCAATACTTGAAAAGCTTCTCGCACCGTGTTTAGGGTATCTACAAATTCTAAAATCTGCATTGTCCTTTTTAAATTTGTTCTTGTTGTTTCTATGCCCGAGTTTCTAATTGCTTTTGAGAATTACTTTGCATACTTGGCTATCACCCTGCGTTACACTCGTCCTTGCGGCGAATCCTATTGACAACTCAGTAAAATAGTTGTTTTTACTCAGCGAATCAATTTGTTGGAATGTTCACCTCTTCAGTAGCCTATTCATATCTTCATATATTCTTATCTGTTCACAGAATCGAAGGCTTGTTGATATTCAATGATCATAAACAAGATATTCTTTTTTTTCTCCAACAATATTTGGTGATTGAACATATTCTTAGCCCTTTGTATTCAGGGTTCTAAGTTCTCATCCTTTGTGCGATCAAACGCTACAGAGAGATCAACTAACCACTAATTATTTTATTGATCATACGTATTTTTCTTATGGCTTTATGTATTAAATTTGAGCGAAAGAAGTACTTTTTTTTATATGTTCCAAAGACAATTTTATCTATTCAGTCATAAGCATTAATTTCATCACTGGATTTAGGAAACCTTTATTATAGTACAATGTAATTTAAATAACAGGGGAAAGAGCCACAAAACGGACAAGACTATTTTATCATTATTATTAAAAAATATTATGTAAAATTTTAGAAAATTATAACTCTATCATCTACGTTTCGCTAATTGAAACATCCTTGAGGGTGGAAAATTTCAAATTACACGTATTCAAATGTGAGACAGAAACATCACTTCAAGAGTCTAAAAAACGACTAGCTAAAAATATATGATACATCATTCTAAACATTTACTAAATATATTTTTATTTCAGCAGCTGTTCTTATAACATCATTAACCTTATATCATAGATAGTACATCTGAATATTTTTTATAAGAGACTGCTCAATAGTTTGTGTTCTTCTGATCATATTCTAATGAAGTTTACTTAAAAACTATGGTGGATATAATTAGTTGACTATTGAGAATTACTAGGAGGAATTAGTACGGATGGCGGTCAGTGAATGAAACAATTAAGTAGTTTAAACCATTTATTTTCTGCCAACATTTCGACCCGTATTGTGGGTCATCAGAACGTATTGTAAGGAAATGGAAACATTAGTTGGAAACTAACTAACTAAAATGTTTCCATTTGCCTACAATATGCTCTGATGATGACCCACAATAGGGGTCGAAACGTTGGCAGAAAATAAATGGTTGAAACCACTTAATTGTTTCATTCACTTACCGTCACCCGGACTAATTCCTTCTAGTATTAAAAATGATGGTTTAATTTTTCTTGTTAGCTCCATTTTACCTTCATATTAATTGTATTTATTTATCAATTTTATAATATAAGGAATTTTCAAATATGACCCTGAATACTGGTAGAAATAGACGAGTGCATTTACGAAGTATTTTATTATAAAATCAATTAAACCTCCATTATTTCCTTTCCCAATTCTTTTCGAGATTATTTATACATAAAAATTTTAGTTGGAAAGGAAAGTCAATAAAATTAACGAGTATGTATCCATTTTTAATTTTAAATTACATGGCATTATATTTTTTTTCCCGCTTACTTCTAATTGCGACAACCCACTCATTCAAAAAATAGGTGATTACGACAAGAAGACTCTAAAAAGATACACACATAAACGTACTAAACACGTATTAATGGATTAATTCTAAAAAGTAATTAAAAAAAATATATTATCTAAGTTTAATATATAATTATTAGTTTAGATATTCGCATATAACAATATTTTTTTCTTATTTTCAATTGTTTTGCTTTGTAATTTAATTTTTTTTTACTTTAATTGTTTTTTATTGTATAGGTTTTTGTTTTCAGATTTTTCTACTGTTTTAATAATAAATTAGGCTATAATTGCCACTAACACTGCTTGTACATACTACTAAAATAACATGTAATTGGTGCAGTACCACAACATAAAATAAAAAAAGAAGCTGAGGCTTGTGGCCACTTGTAAATTTATGAAAAATATAAACCTTAATTTAACATGACATTGTTTTTCTAAATAAGTATTATATGTTTCGTAATTAGTCTGGACTGCTTAGTGATTGATAGCCTAACAATAAAATAGTATATCCATTAAATGATAAAATCTTTGGTGGATTTCATCAAGGCCTTCGATTGCGCAAGGAATAAAAGACACATCACATGAATAACATCCCTGGTTATAGAAAAGGGCAAAAGAATCCCATCATAAGTATTTTCTAATTGTCTTGAAAATGAGCTGCGGATTCCCGGCAAGTTCTATCAAAAAGTACCACACGTCCAGTTTTATAATATGTGATTTCTGTTACATATGGGCGTAAACCGACACGATTTACTTTTCGCACTGTTATCTAACCCGAATCAACTAGCGATTAAGATAATGTCATTGTATAATTATGTCAGATAGGATCTACGGCTTGATGAGACAGGGACAAGCGGTAAGGGAAGAGGAGGTAGAGAGATAAATCAATGTTGCCGCACCTGTTGCCGGGTCGTGGTGGGAGGTTAGCAGAGGAGTGGGGGGCAAGTCCTCTCAGTTAGTTGTAGGATTCCAACCCGTTAACAAGTCTCTCTCTCATCCCCCTCAGTGATATAGTCATCACACATTCACAAACAAAAACACACACGCCAACACAAAACTCATGACACGCTTAAACATAATTATATATTTTAAAACGGACATTATTTCCGTCTTTCTTCTGTGATATCCTTCCCGCTGTTCCCGGCTATTCTAACAGTGTTCATGTGTTATAATCAGTGCTTTTTCTACTCGACAGTAGTCTTATTCTCTTTATGTTTAGATAAATATATCTTTAAGATATTTTCTAACAGTTAGTGAGGAGACTGAGAGACTTATGTAGCATATAGTTTTTCGGACCAATTTTATATTAAGAGTGAACTTTCGATATTGCCGGTATTGTATAAGAAAGTTAGCATTAATTGTTTTATTTTTTTTTTATTAAAAATTAATTGAAAAATGAGGTCTTATAAAAAGCAAGTTGAGTGTATCTTTAATTATTGAGTAAATTTCATTCAGGTTGTATGATTGAATCGGTGATATGAATGTGTATAACCCTTGACATCTTTATTATGAAATATTTTTTTAAGTATTTAACACCTTAAAATACTACTATGGTATAGTATAAAGAATAATGTATGAATTCATGTTTCCTGAATTTACCTATAAAGCAAAATAATAGGGACAATATAGTTTAATCCTGAAGTGAAATAAAATAAAATCATTCCCCTTATCTGAGCGCAAACAGATGTATAAGTTGCATACCAAATAAAATAAAAAGAAATTACCGTATATGTTTTTAAAGAATGAATATTCATGAAAGCCTTTCTGCAAAATTCCATATATTTTATTGTCCTAATAATTCTAAACGTAAAATGTATAATAACAGTTATATAAAATATTTCAATTTTCTTTATTCATACATTAAATTTTTTATTTATTTGAATAATATATAATTTTTATTGATAAAATTATATAAAATAAAAAAACATCCACATATCAAAGTGTATTTAATATAAATCTTCCCTAAAATACATATAAAAGAATACTTTTTATTAAGTTTTTATTAATAAACTTTCAGGACCGATCTAAGATTCTATAGAGGTAAACTAGTTCCTCGTGTGTATATTTACATTGTAAATGCCACGCAAACTAGGAGTTAACTATTGCGTACAACTGTTTCTGAAGTTAGATCAGACGAGAACAAATGTACTATAACTTTGACAATAGAACTGAAAACAGATAATTTATGTTTTATACTTAGCGAAAAGAGATGAGTGATTTGACTCGATGAAAGATAAGATTTCATCCACCGTCAAAACAGAAGTTTAACCTATGTTATAATTTATATGTATATATATATATATATATATATATATATATATATATATATATATATATATATATTTTATATATTTATATATACAATCTTTACGATATATCTTCACATGAACTATTAAACTTAAGTTATTGTTTAAAAGTTTATATATCATGAAAAGTGAACCTTTTATTCATTTCTATGTGAATAATTAGTATCTAGAAAACTTTCAATTTATATGATTGATTTGTTTGTTCATAATATTCAGCGGTAATCATGCTTTTATGAGACCTTATAAATTAGTAAAACATATAATTATAAAAGCATGCAAAGTTGCATTTGAGTGAGGCAAGGCGTATATGAGAGGCCACTGCATAGTTTTAAATGTCTTTGCGAAAACTAAAATACGTTCCATGTTCTGTATGGAGGAGGGGTGGTGGTGAAATCTACACGTCTTTAATAAAAGGTGAGAATTAATAATTTTTTAAGGTTTTACCACAGTGAAAATGTAAAGAGCGTTGTTTTTTTTCCTATTTCCTTTTGCCTATCGACTCTTATGTATATATTTAATTATTTATTAAAAATATTTTTTGGTGATACCTTCTCGAATTAGAGTACTGTGGTGTGCCAGAAGGTACCTAACGTTTAACTCTATAACGCCAAAATAATTATCATTGAAATATAATACAAATGCGTCTGTACTGCAACAGGGCTTACAAATTGTTATGTGCAATCATAATATAAACCGTAACAAATGCACGACAACAAGCTGTATATGTTTACAATATTACACAAAATAAACTTGTAATAGTACAATTATTAATTTTACCAACTATCTAAACGGATAGTTTATTCTTTTTTTTTTTTTTTAGATATTAATAAAGATATTGATATTACGCTATAATCATCACCAAATAGAACTTAACGGATAGCTTATTATTTTTTTTTTTTTTAAGTTCTGTTTGATGATTATCATAGTGTAATATGAATGTTTTTCTGGTTATGAAACTTGTTAGACAATGAACTTTACTGTATTAATGTACTTCAAAATGATGAAAGACCAGCCAAACATAGTGACATACAAACATAAAAGTGTATTCACCTTCTAGCAATTTCTCATGTTAAAATTTCTTATTAAAAAATCTTTATTCTCACCCTCACGAAGCTCTATTACAACTCATATGTTTTGAAATACAATTAAAAGACCATTTTATGTTTTTTTTTGTTTTAAATCCTCCAAAAAATGCCACTCTTTAAAAGGAAAGATAATATGCCTAAATTAATTTACTCAAAGTAGACAAATCCGTTAATAGAACAACCTGTTACAATTCTTTGAAATACTGAATTGAATTTTAAAATCTTATTTAGTGCTAAATTTTCGTTTTACCTGGATTCTAGGAGATTGAGAAATACTTTGGTGTCTGGCGTAAAATAGAAACGATATTATTCAGCCAGATACTGTTAATGGAACCAACAATAACTATTTCGAATGCAATTAAAAATAATTTTAAATACACTTCATTTCAATTCTTTCTCACAGTATTAGAATTTGGTTTTAGAATTTGTAGCTGTTACGGAGCAGTTCAACCAATTATTCTTAATTAGTTTCCAAAATTAAAATTTAGAAAATGTAGATTAATCGTACCTTCCTACCATATTAAAGTAATGTTGGCTATTATTAAATTTACAATATTTTAAAAGCAAACACATAAGATATTGTAGCTTAGCATAGCTCTTATCAGTGCAATAACATAAGATGAATGATTGTTACAAAACACTGAAAATTAGAAATAAAAATTATAAAGTCGTTTTTTTTTATTTGAGGAAAAACTTTCTTTTTTTGCACGTATCTAAGTTGTTTCTGAACTATACAATTTCATCATTATCTATTGAAAATATTGAAAAGTCCGAAATTTATACCCGAAGGGATTAATTAAATTAAAATTTCTCGAAAACAAGTCCATTATTGTGTTTTCAATTAATTTATATGGATAATTAACATAAACATTTATAACATAAGCAAAACTCTAAATAAATCAATTTCAAACGTAAATAAAACCAATGGTTTACCTGGGACATATTTTTTATTTTTCCAAATTCGATCCGGTGTTAAGGTCATATAATATGAAGTATATATTTTCATTATTTTTCTTCCTATGACATACTTGCAATTCGCTGTTTTTTGTTTTATATAGTCATCACCACATTGAACTAACGAATGTAAAGATTTCTGTAGAAACAAATGTTCTACACTCGTTTTAGCTCTATATTTATATTTATAAGATTTTTTTTTTTTTTCAGCTGCGCACCTTGTAAATTATTAAAAATGATGGAGAAAATGAAAATTTTTCACATTCGTTACTTTGATGTGGTTGTGGCAATTTATAAAAAATGTCGAATGATAATAATTTTAATTTATCACTATTTTTTTTTTCAACAAAAAGTGTATAAAATATTAATTTTAATGTATTTATTTTGTTTACAGGTACGTACGAAGCATTATTTTCTCATTATCAAGGTAAGATACATCTGTAGTTGGTTGCTAATTATTTCATCACAAGTCTCGCTAGGTACGCGTTCTGGGTATAGGTTAAAATAAGAACAAAAGGATTTAATTAAACAAATAAAAACAGCTACTAAATCGCAATATATTTAACTTGACGCTTAGGTTTCTCTAAGTGTACTGGTAATAATGAAATGGAGACTTATATTTAATTCAGTAGTGTCCTATCCCTGTATACTTGCTTAGAAACATTTCCTTGGGCTGAAAGTTCTCTTTGTTACTATAGAAGGGTTCTATACAATTGGGACGTTGATTTCCAAAAGTATACCCATTCTAGGAAATTTTACAGGAAGCGTCAAAATCTCTCATTATTAAACCAATTAATTTAAATCTTTTCGCATTAAAATGTAGATTTTTTTTCACTATATTAATAACACTATATTAAAGTTATGAAATGAAATGTTGTAGTATGATTGGGAACGAAACTAAATGTGTAATTAGTACCTTTAGAAAATAATTCTATTTCTTAATCCTCTTTTTTAAGAACTTGAATGTTGATTAGATAAAATCAAGTAGAAGATATTGATAAAACTAAATGATTTGAATACAAATATGTCAAAAAACGCTGCAAATTATTACAAGATTATTTGTTTTGGAAATTTTCATCAATCAAATCAAAGTTCATTTTCTAATGATTTTTTATTTCCCAAAAGGAAAATCCGTTGCACAGCCAGTTTAACAAAATTTGCAGTATGTATGACGATGATACCTTAGGAAAAAAGTGTTAAAAAGTCCGTAAGTGGTTTACTCGGTTCAGAACCGAAGATTTTGACTTAGAAAGCGCTTAATTGTTGATAATGACCAAATTCAACCGAAATAGTGAGAATTAAAAATATTTTCAAGAATCCGAAGTTTTTAAACCAACACTAAAAAAACCTGCAAACTTATTTTAAAATGTTATAAGCTATGGGGAGCTCGTGGCTGAGTGGCTAACTCTTTAGTCTCCCACGCCAAAGGTTGTGAGTTCGAACCCAGTTTTTTCATCCAAGCATGCTCCTGCTAGTACCGTACTCTCTCTTGTTTCTGCGTTCGGCCGACGCCCAAAGAGATTCAACCCTCTGGGTGTGGGCATTCTTGGTCACTTCTACTAAGTTTTTGGAAATATTCACGACATTATGTTTATATTGAGATGCACTTTGCCGCAAACTTTTGTACATGGTATGATACTTTTGCTGTGTATAAACTTAAGAGCATTGTCTTCAGTCCTGATATATTCTTAACTGAACTCTAGTCATTACGCTTGTGTCAAGATCTCAAATGAAACTATAAACGGATTAGGAAATTTGGTAAGGTTACCGCAACATATTTTATAGAGCCCAAGTTATTTTATTTTATCGAAATTATCACAGTTACTGATGAAAGCACTGGCATCCCTTTTCCGTAATACACCCACAACTTGACGTCGTTGCTCCTCCAAGACAAGGATAGTACCGCAATGCAGTCGTTAGGACCTGAAAGGTACAGGACGCCTACACGGACACGGTACGTGGAGAACGACAGTGACCATTTAGGAGATGACGTGCGAGCGGTGCTAATGTATGCCTTGCCACATCCAAGCACGACGGCGGCCGGGGGCAATGTAGTGGCAAAGGTCAGAGCCTGAATTTTAAACACCCACTCCATTATGTATATTTATAACACGTAAAGATTTGCCGAGTGAAAACTACACGCACGAGGAAACTGATATTTTCTTCTTCAGAAATCTGCTTTTATGTTGGTTTGTAATACACGTAATTAACTTGGGAAATCACTTCCACCGCATTAACTGCCTTATTTTTACGATTTAAGAACTTGCTCCTTGACTAATACTAACTTCATAGCTCTATAAAAAATCAAAATTGACTTTTTAAAATTTGATATGATCCTAAGATCATTAATTTTAAAATATCAACTTAGATTACAAAATTAATATTAAATTGATTTTTTTTTAAGTATATTTACAAGATTTATTGGGCACTACTATTGGTACATTTTAAGACGCCTAGAAATACCAACCTCTAAATTTAATACTACCCTAGAAACTATGCAACAATTGCTAATTGAGCACACACTAAGTAGCATCTTAATCGAGGGATAAAGGTTGTTCTAAAGAAATTAATAAAAAAATACATCAAAATTAATAAATGGCGTCATCTGTAGAATAATGGATGATAACAGATTATGATGCATAACAGCCTGCTATGCCCAAGGTGACAGGTTCTAACCCGTATGTGGCCATAGGATTTCTTAATGGGAGTAAAAAATCCTTAGTTATGACGTCCTTCGAATTGGATATTAAAAGGTGGTCCCGAGCTTGTGCGATGTCAGGTACTCGTTAAAGATCTCTATCCTAATTGAACCTGGATTAGAAAAAATTAGGCCTCCCGGTGTAGCATCGTCCGATTAGCCTTAGCAGGATAAAGTGTCGTTAAATAGTTAAACAAAAAAAAACTGAATTAAAAAAAAAACATAAAATATAATTATTTTGATCATGCCAATGACTCTAATGGTAGAGACGAATAAACAATTAAGAAAAAAATACTTCAGTATACTTTACCCTATCCAAAAACGAAAAAGAGGAGAATATGAAAACATCCACAAGTAGCTTAACTACGAAGCCTTTTTCTTCATAAGCCAAATCTTTTGTCAATGACCAGATAAAAATTGCGGGCTGCCCTAATGATTTCCAAAAAAATATGGGCGTAGATACGTACAGTCCGTATAGGAACAAATACAATTTTAACAAATCCCTAGTCTAAACATCTCTAACGGGGCTTGGGCTAAACTCCATTCATTATTAGTCGATAGAGTCCAGTTAATAAGTCTTTAATACCTATTGTGTACAAACTGCTCAACATTTATATTTACTAAAATCTACTTGTTGCTTAAAAGAGTTATAGTAACACTTATTGACATCCATCGGACAATCAGCACACACTCATACATAATGCAATACATCCTACGCAAACAGGATTTGACCTAAGTACGGCCAAATATTCAAAGGGATGTGTTCTAGGCCGGTAGAAATGATTTTACTATACAATATCATGCTATCATGTTGACTTACAGCACACATAATTTACATACAGGGTAACAATTCGTTAACTCTTTGGCATAAACCTGATAACTCACGGGATAAAAGCAATTAAGATGCAGGCTTATTTGCTTCTCATGTTATGGACGCATTTCAAACGCTTGATGAACAGCTTTGAACTACGAAAATTCTCACTGTTCCTCTTTATATTTCTAAACTTTCGTCCATCACTCCTTCATGCATAAAATATGGCAATAAAAACAAGTCTCGCAACAACCTCCTGATTTCGATCTGATCAAACCTAAAATTGATTTTTATATTTATGTACTTTCAGAAGCACATACGCCTGAGATGTGAAATGTTACAGAGGCATTTTCTTAAAAATCGGTACTCCGGAAGAGCCAATTTTGTACGTTTTATTTGATTGAAGACTCAAATACCGATTATTTTGATTTGCTTCCTCTGAAGTACCTATAATTTTGTAGATTACAGAAAAATTAGCATATCTTCTTATTAGCATTAATAAAAAGCGGGTAAATTCACAAATTTGACTGTCAATTAAAGAAAAAGAAAATTAACAATTTTTTTTAGTAATTAAAAAAAAAATATTATGTCCTTTACAAATTTTCGAAAGGTAATGTAAAGTGACGGATAGGGCATATACAGAAGTGATCATTTTACATAAAAATGTTATATTGTTTTTTTTTTTATTTAATCTAAAACAAATGTTTCCAAGGGAACTGAATATTATTTTTTTCGAGTCTAACTTTATTTACTAGTTCTTAAATTGTTTTAACAAGAGAGATAAGAGAAAGTCGTCTGTTGTCCGTACCAGATGTTTTTGAAATTTTGCTATTTATTTAAATAATTTATTTTTTTTATTTACTTCTTTTTACATCTTATGATAGGTTAATCCTGTTATTGATGTTCAGAGACTATCATTCTATTATTCTAAAAAAATAGGTAAGCTTTCCATTAATGAATTATTAATAATATTTACATCATATGGTCCATTTTGAGTTTTTTTTTTCAATTTGTTTTTCTCTGTGCCTTATAATAACGTATAAGAGCCTCTTGTTATGTAAGATAAGTGCTCTTCTCTAGTGTATAAAATATATAAAGTTTATTATTATCTTGTAAAAGATCTGCTGACCGCCTTGTTCTTTGTCTAGCCCTCTTGGAAAAGCAGTTCAAGGGCTCTTCATTTAAGAACTCTTCGTTTTCTTTTTTATGCTTCGTCAAGAATTTTGTCTAGATCTTTTTTTTTATCATATTGTGGACATGGTTGAAGGCATGGCAATAATATGGTGTCGATATTCCTAACTTTTCTGAAAATACTGTTGATGTTAGTTTCCATTTCTAAAAATTGATTTTTCGTTCGACAGAAAATGGTGCAATAATAGTAGATCCCACAATTAGATTTGAAGAAAACAATCGAGAGTAAAGCATTAAAAAATATACTTATGAAAAGTTACCTATAAGAGAAATACCGAGAGGAGTTCGGCTAATGATTATTTATAATTAAACTGCTTCGGTTCGAAAGTAGAGGGACCATCCCATTAGCTGCTGGTAATTTTTGTAAAATATAGGATTTATTTTTTGAGGGGGGGGAGGAGAGGAGGGTTTTAAAGTTTCCAAGAACGAGGGTTATTATTACCTTTTAGAAATGACTACGGGCAATTATAATTTGTGGTATAAACCAGTCTGTCTGAGGAAGTCAAAAACTCTGTTTTTTTTCAATATATAACAATTTTTATTGAGAAAATTTTACAATCTGTCCCAATTTGGACATTAATAGTATTGCTGAATGATATCAAACATACTACATTCATACAATATTTACACAACATAAAATTACAATAAAATATATACACAATAATGAATCAATACAAAAGTCAATAATTCACTTATACCTATATACGCATACACACACTCATACATACATCACATTGAGTGGAGAATCTAGCCAGTGCTAGAACTCCAATATATTTACAAAAGGTCGCGGGGCCACTGCCGTTTCAACCTTCTAGGTGGGTTGTATGGATGAGTGGAGTTGGATAGGGATTGAGCTAAAGGATTAGGATGATGAATGAGGTTCTGGTGGAATTTGGAAAATTTGGATGGAATTAGGTCTGAAATAAATGGAACATTAAGGTCGTGGTGCAAGGTATAATTGGAGACATAATAAGGAGCATTTACTATTGTACGGAGGACTTTGGATTGAAAGGATTGAATGCGTTTGATGTTAGAACGTTTAGCTGTCCCCCACAGTTCAAGTCCGTAGGTCCAGATGGGCTTCAGTATTGTCTTGTAGATTAATAATTTGTTGTCAACTGTAAGTTCAGATTTTCTGTTGAGTAGTCGGTATAACTGTCCGAATCGTCGGTTGAGTTCTTGTCTTTTAAGTCTTGTATGTGGGTTCCAAGTCAATCTTTTGTCTAACAGTAAGCCAAGATACCGGACTGTATCTGAGAGAGGAATCGGTAATGAGTTGAAATAAACTGGCGGACAGGATTTTCGTCTAAGAGTAAAGGTTATGTGTTTACATTTGGCTTCGTTCACCTTTACACGCCAGTTATTACACCAGTGTTCGATAAGGAAAAGGTGTCTCTGAAGGTTTAAGGATGCTGTTTCAGGATTGGAACTGGATGATAGGATGGCGGTGTCGTCTGCAAAAGTTGCCAGAAAGGTATCAGGATGTGTAGGAATATCAGCAGTGTAAAGGATGTAGAGGATGGGTCCCAAGACGCTGCCTTGAGGAACACCGGCCTCAACGGGATAAAGGTTAGAAAATTCTTCACCACAGCGAACTCGGAAGGAACGGTTCGAGAGATAGGATCGGAGAATGAGGTATAGGGACTGGGGTAAATGGGTTTTCAGCTTGAAGAGTAATCCAGTGTGCCATACCCGGTCAAAAGCTTGCGCAATGTCCAGAAACGCACCAGAACAATACTCTTTGCATTCAAGAGCTGAGGAAATATGGTCTACAACTCGGAGCCCCTGTTGAACTGTGGAATGCTGAGGACGGAATCCAAACTGATGGGAAGGAAGATTTTGAGATTCTAATATGGGTAGGATACGTTTAAGAAGAAGCCTTTCGAAGATTTTTGAGAGGATGGGGAGTAGACTAATAGGCCTGTAGGATGAAGTGTTGTTGGAAGGTTTACCTGGTTTTAAAAAAAGGATGATGGTGGAATGTTTCCATAACAGAGGAAAATAGGTGGTGCGGAGGATGCAGTTATAAATATAAGTAAGGAATATAATAGCTTTCTGCGGAAGTTGTCGGAGGATCTGGGGAGTAAGGAGATCGTGTCCAGGAGATTTACGGAGAGTCAGTTTTTGGAGAAGATATTTGACCTCAGAGGGATTAATAGCTTTAGGAGGTAGGGAAAGTGGAATCGGTGACATAAGAAAGTCTTGCACTTTTGCGGTGTGATTGATGTGGGATTCCGGGTGAGGAGTGAATACTTTGGAGAGGTGTGTGGCGAATTCCTCGGCTTTATCTTCATCAGACGCAGCCCAGGAGTCATCACCACGTCGGAGAGGATGGGAAACATGATGGTATTTTAGGATCTTTTTCGTGACATTCCACAGGGAATTATCACGAGCTGATAGAGAGGAGAGGTAGGAATTAAAGGACTGGGAACGGAAGTTCGCCAACTCCCTCTTCAATTGTCTACAATAGAAGTTATAGGAGCGGCGATCTGTTGGGTGTCGGGTGCGCTGCCATAATGATCTTGCTCGGCGTTTGGTGTGGATAAGGTCTATAATAGGTTGTGGAAAATGATTTTGGTCTGGATTTATATTGGAGTGTTTAGGAGAGGAAGCAGTCCAGACAGCTTGTTGGATGGCGGTGGTAAAGGAATAGACGGAATTATCTAGGTCATCTTGGGTTTTGAGGGTTACTCTGAGGTCAATATTATCGGTCAGGATTTGGCGGAAAAGGTTCCAGTTGACAGGGCCTCGGATGAATGATGGTGGAATGGGTTTTGGAATTGGAGTGAGAGATACTTTTAGGATCAGTGGACTATGGTCTGAGGATAGTTCATCAAGGCGAGTTAAAGACAAGTTGAGAGAGCCTAATCCGCTGTGGATAAAGAAGTCGAGGATGTCAGGATTGCGGTTAGGATCGGTTGGCCAGTAGGTAGGGGAGTCAGGAGGCAGGATATTAAAATTTCGGGAGTTGAGTGCAGACAGCAAATTTCGTCCCGAGAATTCGTGGTTCTGGAACCCCACTGCTGATGCTTGGCGTTTAAGTCTGCACCCAGAATGAAACGATTTCCTAAGGAATCCAGGAAGGATACAAATTCAGAATTGGAAATGGAATGTTTAGGAGGGCAATATGCAGATGTGAGGGTTACCGGAAAGGAAAAAGTCTTGATTACTATGGATGTGGCTTGTAGGAAATCATAGGTGGGAAGTGGGAGTAAATGATGAGAGAGGGATTGGTGGACAATGATAGCAGAACCGGCATGGGCTTTACCGTCTGGGTGGTCAGTACGGTATGTCATGTATTGCGGTATTTTGAAGTACTGTTTAGTCGTTAGTCTTGTTTCAGTTATAAGTGCAACATCGATTGTTTTGTCTTGCAACAACGCTGTCAGTTCGTCAGTATGATTTCTAACACCATTCGCATTCCAAAGGAGAATGGATAAGGAGTTAGGTGAAGTCATTTAAGGATTTTTCAAGGCAGGGATTAGATTCGATACTAGATTTGTAAGGAGTGATATAAGCGGCATAACAAGAGATTTGATTTCGGAGATGAACGATGTCATTAGACTGGTAAGATCTGTGACGTTTGATGGTGGAGGGATATGAGAAATTTGATGTTGAGGAGTTTTTTGAAGATTAGGTAAACTTTGAGGGATAGATTCTTGTACAATAGATTGAGAATGTTGAGGAAAATGTTGTTCCGGCAGTGCCTCGACTTCATGATTCTGGTTACCACCTCCAAGCAAGTGGGCAAATGACACGTTAGAATTTACAAGTTTTGATGGTTCTCTTCTGCTTCTGGTTGGTACAGCTGTTTCATTCGGATCCTGAGGTTTTTGGTATCTGGTTCTGAGTTTCTTGTAGATTTCACATCCCTTGTAGTTAGCCGGGTGGTCCTTGAGGCACAGAGCACATACAGCGGGTGCTGATCTTGATCTTGTACATTCTTCTGTTTTATGCTGTTCACCGCATTTCACACAGCGTGGTATGTGATGGCAATAACTTTTGGTATGACCATATGCCTGACAGTTATGGCACTGGACTAATTCTTTCTTTGTGTAAGGTTTTTCAACTTTTACACGGGTATAGTACAGTCTGCTGAGGTCATAGATTTTTTCGACTCCTGCTGATGGTTCCAAGTCCACGAAGAATAGAGGCAGTGGACTTTTATCTTTTAGAACGTTGGTGACTTGCCTCACTTGGAATCCTAATTCTGTCAGTTCTTCTTTGATTGCTTCAACGGGTGTTGAGGAATGTAGGTTTCTGATTACGACCCTTAATGCTCTCTCTTGGCGCAGCTGATAAGTATGAAAGTCAGCTTTGGTCTCAGTCAGATATTTTACAATCTTTCTGTAGGTTTCAGCAGTAGTCGGAGATATTTTAGTATCATTGGTTCTACTTATACAATAATAACTATTAGGATCTGTTACTTTGTTTAAATGCGCACACATCAGTTTAAAATTTTTAATATTTTTAACAAATATTGGTGGAGGTAGTGGTTCTCTGGGTATAGGAGAAGATTCCATGGTTTCTTTTTCATTTTGGAGGATCTGAAATGGATTCGGTGTAAAAAACGGAGATTCATCAGTTATTCCTTGTGATGATGTGCTGGGCTGTGGTTCAGAACCTAATGAGGTAGCTGACGCGGTCGCTGGTGGAATCATTTTTTTATTTTGTTCACGGCGGGGTCTCTGTTTTGTGGGAGACGAGTTAGAACCTGCAGATCTAGATCTTTTACTTGCAGACTTTGAGGACATGACTTGATGAAAATATCTCATTGATTAAGAAAATAATAATAATAAATAAATAATGAGATAAGAATTAAAGATATAAGAAAGATAATTAAAAGAAAAGCAAGCCCGAACTTGCCGAGCTAGCGGCAATCAGCTGATCAGTGACCCTTCTTTCACTTTTTCGTGATTGTACAAAGTAAATTATAACTTTGCTTACCGAAACTTCTCCAATATTCACTGCCGTAATATTCCTGAGGTCTAGTGATGTTCTCCAGACTGAATTCTAGCGAATTCCTACTGAAAAAAGCAAAAATCTGAGAGACGATGTAACGTATGACTGTTATCATCGAGCGCATCCCAAAAACTCTGTATTGCTATGTTTTTGACCAGCTGCTTTTCTAAGGCAGCGGTACCTTTAAAAACTAGCTTGCTAGATATATTTAATGTATGTTTAGATTAATATTACTGAAACCATTGGAGTTCCTTTCCAAAGTTATCGTGTTTACCAATCATTATAGGTGGCATTCAAGGGAACATTAAATTACCAACAGATTTAAATTAGAGAAATTATTATTAAATATAACTATTACATAGATTCTAAAACTTAAACTCTATTTACATCATTTCCCGACCTATGATTGAGAATACTGAGGTTCATATTACAATGAACCTTGCCATACAATATTACAAATAACGACATACCTTTAAACACTTAGTCGACTGGCGAAGGTGGAATCAGTCTTAGGTTCCCCTTCTCGGCTTCATCCGCTCTGACCCCGGCTGACCTTCTCTTCTTGAAAAGGAACTTTAATTCTCGTGGTTGGAATAAGACTCAGACTCCCGTGGTTCGAATAAGACTCCACTTCGAATCTCCTTTCTCATCCTCTTCACCTCGGCCGGGGCTGATATGGGAAGTCCAGCCTTTGTCCAGGCTAGTAGCTGGGTTCTAGAATGTACCGAGTGTAACGCGGGGGGCAGCCCACAGACAGCCCAAGCCCACGGACAATCTAAGGGGATTTGGGAAATGCCTTTTGACTTTTTATTATTATTTTATTAATATTTATTTAATTGCTAAAATAATTATCCAATCCTCACTTACTCCCCTCAGTATCCTCAATACATTACAGTATGTTATCTTGTAATACTGTAGGCAAGTCAGTAACAATCGCGAAATGTTCTCTGTATGGGGTGTAAGCCCTGCATTCCGTCAGAACATGTCGCACAGTAAGAGGGCACCTGCATGTCTGCCATTACTCAGGAGGAGAGCGTGCCCTAAGATAGCCGTGGGTCAATCGCGTATGACCGATGTTAAATACCGTCAGGACCACTTCTTTTCTTCGTTTACCGATCCGTACTCCCGATTTTCAGGGGAGACATCGCTTTTTAGTTCACTTAATTTATTATCTTTATAGAGTCAACCACGTTTGTCTCCATTTTGTCTGGAATGTCTGTTAGATGTGGGAAGTCCTCAACTGGCACGGAATGCCATTTCCATGCGAAACGGGTGGCAATTGCTTGTTTGTATGCATGATCTGCTAGTTCGTTGACAATTATACCACGATAGCTCGGTACCAATACAAAGTAGATCGAACTATTTAAAGCATTTGCAGATTTTAATGAGAAAAGAATGTTTTGGATGAGTGGGTTGGTGGAAAAAGTGTGTCTTAATTTGAGTAGAGCGGGCAGTGAGTCAGTACAAGTAATCCGGGTAGTTTGAGTAGGGTGAACAACAGTTAAACTTTTGTAAATTGCAACTAGTTCTACGTTATAGTATTTACAAATATAATTCTCCTTACCTCATAGGATAAGTGCGTGACTACGAACTGAGAGATATTTTCAAGAAGCTGACTAAGAGGATGACGGAGACCATTATTCTTGAACCCTTAGGGATCTTGCACCACTATCTACACTACGTCTAGGCTGGATTTGACAATTCCAACACCAATTTTAACACAGGGGACGGGTTTTAGGGCGATTAAAAGCTAGATTATGACAATTTTGATTTTTGATGTTTTATCTAGCATTGTATCTAATTTTTTTTTAATTATGATTTTAGTATATGTACCGTCGAAGCCGAAGAATTTATTTATTGTATTGTATATATCGTGTGAATGTAGTATGAATGTTGTACTTTATCACTATTAAAAATGTCCTGAATTGGTCTGATTGTAATATTACTCAATAAAGAATTGTTTCTCTAAAAAAAAAAAAAAAAAATAAGCAGAATCTCTAATTTGCGATTTATCTTTCTTGCATCTAGTTTGTCAGTTTCTCATTTTTCTAAAATACTTAACTCAAAGAATACCGTGTTTTACAGTTAATAGGTTGCAATGGAAGACTCCCAAAAATTGCGAGGAAGAAAAGGTAGGTGGTTGATCCCATTGCGATTTACAAAATAGTTTAATCAAAATTTCCTAGATATTTATAGAACGGTGGTAAGGCTTAGCATCATAGTAAGGCCTAGGAGGAAATCAAAGATGATTTAATTTTTTCAAACAGGATGTCATATATTTAGCACTAAATATGTCGATGCACATCATTCGTATGTTTATAGGATGCTTTATTTATTTTTATATCTGAAGGCATTGTTATCGTGGTTTAAAGTTGTGATAGGAGATCGAAGTTCTATATTCCTATATAGAATTATTGCAGCTTAATGAAATCATCTGCTACTACTGACAGCCAAATTAGTTAACACCACTTAGGTCTGGTAATTCCTCTTCATTATTTTAGCCTTCTCCTGACCTTTTTTGTCTCTACTATACAACCTGGTTATTTTATTTTTTTAAATATTTAATTTATTCTTGATAATAACGCAATCTGCCAAATTAGCAATAGTTATGTAGTTAGGAATTGTTGGTTATGTACAAACATTATATGTACAAAACGAGAAAAAGAAAATATAGGAAGCATAGGTAAATAAATAATATAAACATACAATATTGATTTATACAAAACAATCTAATAAGTCTCAGTTACCAATTGTCAGGTTAGAGGCAAACAAACAAAATTTAAAAAAAAACAATGAAATGTGTGTTTTACAGTAATATTGAATTATTGTTAACATTGAAATTTAGTAAAATATAGCTCATTAAATACGTTAAGGGAACGCGGCCCTTAATCGATTTTAGATAAACCATCTAGTGTACATCAATACTATTAGGGATTATCTGTAGCATGGTGTCTAGCATAACAGCCTCCTATGCCAAAGGTCACGGGTTCAAACCCGCTGGTGGTCCTAAGATTTTTTAATGGGAGTAAAAAAATCCTTAGTTATGCTGTTCTTCGGAGGCGACGTTATAAGGTGGTCTCGAGCCTGTGCGATGTCAGGTACTCGTTAAAGATCTCTATCCTAATATAACCTGAATAGGAAAAATGTAGGACTCCTACTGTAGTATCGTAGCATAGTAGCATAAAGTGACAAACAGATTGTTAAATAAATAAACAAACAATCAATACTATTAAGTGCACCTAAGGCCATCCAGTGGCAGCTGGAGGTACTCCTACTGGGACCAGGATCCTCTGGGAGAGATAGGAACGATACAATGAGACTTTTGAGAGCACATGTGTCCATACCTCAGTGAAACTACATCATTGTATATAAAAGAATTCCTCAGTAGTATGGAGGAGTAAAAAATTAGGGTCACACCCCACCCGCACGTAACAGATATGTTAATAAATAGTTAAAATTAAACTTATTCAAAAGTTCTGATTCATTAACCATAATTATATTTTCTTTGGCAATAGGTTCAGGTTGTGACCTAATAGCATAATAGAACCTTCTTTTTTTTCTGATACAGTCCACTGCACTATTTAACTAGCCAGCCCTCACAATCATTAATAATGTTTAAGAGTAACCTAAAACGCTCCGGGTCTCGAAATATTAACAAAATATTTAATGACGTTTTACGTGAATTTAGGGAACCTTTAGACTTCCTCATTACCTAAATGACTACAATCGATCGTAATTAAGAATCTAACACAATCTATCTCGGTTGAGTCAATGAGATTGTAAGATACCAGAAATGATTAATTGTTAGTTCAAGCGACTATCTTGGTATGCGGCAGTGTATTGTTTCCAAGCTAAGTAATTGATTTTGTCTGAGAACAATACAATGCTTTTCAAGAAGAAGCTAACATTGATTTAGTTGGCAACATAGTTTTTAGGTAACTAGATTTGACTGATTTTGAAGAATGTTTTCTATTGTTTTTAATACTTAAATTCGTTCCAAGTGATTTTAAAAATTCATTTTATTCCAGTTCACTCTCTATATTAGGGTTCCTCATCTATATCAGACCAATTCATTTACAATGCTCAGATAGTATAAACATTTTTAATTCTTTTATTTTTTTTATAGTATAACGCTGTAAGAAGTATAAATAATATTGTATTTTACATAGATTGCATTATGGTTCACATAATTAGAGTTAATCCGGTTGCACAGCATTATTTGATTACTTCTTTAGTTTCAAAAGGAAAAGTCGATATTTAATAGTGTTTAAAAAATACTGAAAATGATTAAATAATGGTTAATTGTTATATTAATGATTAGATGTATCAAATCAAACCATTGCTGTTCGCGCCGAATATCTTGTTATTATGGAAATTTTTATACATATTATAGTTTTGTGGGATATTAACTCATGTTTAGAACTAGTATTAGTGGTAATACGGCGGTAAGACGCTTTTTTTTTTTTTTTGGTTTATTATATTGAATAATGAATCTTTGTAATCAAACAAAAAAAACAAACAAAATAAAACACCCCCATTCAAAATTTGAGGGTTTACGTTTCAAGATGCATAGAACCCGAATAACGAATTTTAAAAAATATCTTTGACCGCCGTACGCCGTCTGCGGCATTTCTCCGAAACTACTGGACCAATTTTTATGAAATCCGCCACAAAAATAATATGGCATGATGTAACGATGATCCTAACACCTAGACGTTGATATCAGCTGGTTGTTTTTAAAATGGCGGCCGATTAAAAGTGATTTAATTCAAAAACTTAGTTATTTTTGAAGATAGAGAAAATAATTATATACCCATAAATACGCCCATAATTCAGTTATTATTGAAGACAGAGAAAATGTGTATAGAGTTCTAGAATAATTTAAGCGCGATACACAAGAAAAACATAAAGAAAAAGGGAAAAATTGAATTCTTGCCCATATATACGCCCATAACTCGGTTATTTTTGTTAAAGCGAGATAAACAAGAAATGAAAAAAAAAAAAAAAAAAGAATTAAAATCATCCCTAAATATACGCTTGTAACACTGTTTTTTTCGGAGATGGAGAAAAAATTATTTGTGTTTTTTAACCTTAAAACCGCGATTAATTATAATAAAGAGAAACAAAATTTAAAGTATAGCAATGAATACGCCTATAACAGTTAGTTTTGAATATAGAGAAAAATGTGTAGAAAGTTTTAGAATCATTAAAGCGCGATAAACAGGAGAAAAAAAAGTTGATTTATATATTCAAATCATAAATTATAACAGATGTAATTCCACCCAAACTCGGTCATTATCGAAGATAGAGAAAAATCGAAGGGATCAGCAGCTATAAAAAGTTATACCCTGATATATTTATTTAGAAATAATGAACCATTCTGTAATAATTTACAGCGTTTTTAAGTCCTAATTTGAAAATATTTAGATTATATTGTACATATCTTAAAACGCGAAACTCAAATTTTGAGGAGGAAGATTTATTTTTCTTGGTCGATTACAATGGTTCTTAGTTGAAAAAAATAAACCAAAATACTTAAATGGTCTAGAAAATAATGATTAATATTAATGAAGTAAAATAAATAGTCAATTGAATTGAATTACCATCGTTCTAAGTCTGTAAAGTAATTATTTCTGTTACTTTTTTCTATTACCGTAATTGTATTCGAGGCTCTCTATTAGATTCGCTTCTTGACGCCAAGTAGTAGCAATCACAATTACAGCAAATGGAGCCATAGCAATTGAAATCTATTGGGAATCCGTTACGTAGCATCGGCGTAAAGGACCTTTTTTTATGCTAATCGCTATTACTCGAAAAAGCAGAAATACGATTATATTTTTGTAATAATTATTGAAGGAATGAAAAAAAATATATATAATAAGAAATAAGGTTTATTTTGGTTGTCAAAGTTGATTTATGAAAACTATTAGGTAAGAAAAAAAGAAAAATCAGATCTGCTTAGAAAAAATAAATATTAGAGTAATGAAAGAGAAGGCTTTTCATTCAAGAATTTGAAACAAAAAACTAAAAAACCTTTTTCTGCTGATTTATGCTCAAGGTATTTAAATATAGAGAGGTAGGCTATGATATAGAAAAAATATATTAAGAAATAAAGTTTATTTTCTTTGTCAAAATCAATTGAAAAAGAACTGTTAGGTGTAAAAAAAAAAAATTAAATAAAAAAATAAAAGTGATCTAAGAGATCCGCTTAGAAAAAACAAATATTACAGTAATGAAATAGAAGACGTTAATTATTATTAAAACAAAAAAAGGTAATAAACCTTTTCTGTTGGTTTATGCTCAAGGTGTTTAAATATAGAGAAGTGGGTCCGATTCAAAAGGGGCAATATGGCGGATAATCCTGATGATGTAACTGGTCCTTAGTTCTTAGTTGTTTATGCTGTGCTTGGTCTGGCTAAGATGTTTAGATTGTGTTTTCCTGAGTTATATAATTGTTTATTGGTATTCGTTGACAGAGCCAAAATTAAAATATGTCTGGAAAACTTTCCAAGGTTTCTATTTTTAAAAATGATGATGGACTATCAAGTAGAACATTTCGCAGGTAAGGTTAAAGTTGTTATTTTTGGAATATCATAAATTTTTATATATGATTATGCATAATAGTAGGAACAATGAACTTACAAATAATTCAAACAGAATTATAAAATACATGGATTAACAAATGGAAATAGAGGCCTACGATAAAGTTTTTACACTCTCTTAAAGAATTATTAACTCATCTCTATCTTCTTGTTTTTTTAAATATATTTTATAGAGAAGAAGATCTCGAAGGATCATAGTTGTGATCTCGATCCTTCAATCGCCCTGAAGAAGGCTTGAAATTTAGGCCGAAACGTAGGAACAAATAAATTAAGTTTCCTCTTAATTTAGTGTTAATTTAATATATACACAGTCAACCATTCTCACTTCATATAGATATTTTATAATATATTTTTGGCATCAATAAATGCATATTTTGTATATCTTCTTTTTTTTTTTTTTTTTTTTTTTTTAATTTAAAACATTTTATTCATATTTACAACTGTGCTTATAATAAATACAACAAGTAAATGGGCTAATTTACACTTATGGGTGTGATAATTTATTGTGAAGAAACTACCTTGTGGTAGGTAGCACTTTAATGTCAATTTAATTTAGGAGGTCACGAAGTCATCGTATTTTCAATCACCTCGGAGGGTTGTCAGGAATAGATGGGAGTGATAAGTTAAGTACAAGAGGATTTTTGTGGGAATTAAAAGAGGCATATCTGTTTCGGGATAGTTCTGCGACTAATGGAATATTTAGGTCATTATGGATGATTTTATTCGTAACGAAGTAAGGACCATTTTGGATTGTAAGGATTAAATGCGAGAGGAATTAGATGGTTTATTAGAGCCCCACAGATCGATTCCATATGTTCAGGTGGATTTGAAGATGGTAACATAAATGAGCTTTTTGTAATAAATTGGAAGTTTTGAGCGTTTGTCTAGTAAGTGTTGTAGTAATCTGTATCTACGGGCAGTTTATTGTCGTTTAAGTCTCGTATGAGGATTCCATGTAAGACGTTTGTCAAGATGGATTCCTAGGTTTCAGATTTTTTCAACAGGTATGAGTGGGGTAGTATATCTTAACCTATAAAATGTACATATCAAACTTTTCTAAGAGCTTCTGCATCACCTCATATTACTTCTTTTTTAAAAATAACAAATGATATTTTCTTCCTTATTCACAGTGCCATAGTAAACACAATACTAAGCTAGTTTTAACAAGAGTTAACAGATATAATTTTTGATATATCACAAACAGGATAAAAACCCACCTTAAGGATGAATTCATCAGATAAGAAGTGTTTCATAGCGACATGTAAATAAGCATAAAAACCGAAAGAACTTATTTGTCAATCCATTATTATCTTAATTATTGTTATTTAACGTTTAACTAGATTTTCACTATGGAATTTTAATGTAAAATAAATGGAATTAATTGATTTTGAGTTTGTAAAGAATTAAAGAGGAGTTTCCTTTGGATAGCTGTAAACTAGGGTTATGATTGAGACCCTAAATCAGTTTTGGCTAATTGACAACCGTTCCCCCGGGGCTGCCCGCTAATAGGAAGGTCGTCCGGCCATCTTCCTCTCGTCAGCAAAAATAGCATATCAACTAAATATATTAATATTATCTTAATTATAAAATGTTCTACCTTAATTACATTTAAGCCAAACAAAAAAAAAATCTCCCCTGTTAACAATTTAATCACTATGGAATGGTGCCATTCCCCAGACACTTTAATGTTTATGGCCGTTTGGTCCCAAGTCCGACCTAGTTCCGCCCCCTAACGGTTTATTAAATGAAATTCACGTTTAGGCAGCATGATTAAATATTCCCCTCTCGCAACTTGTAAAGCGGTATATTTAATTTGTGAACTCTTATTATTGTTTATAATTATGTATTTTAAATGATAACATTGTAATATTGTGATAATAAATCAATGGTTTTAGAAGAAAATTATTCTAATATTAATTTTATAAATAAATTATAATTTTTATTTGTTTAATAATTTTAAATAGATAGATAGAAAATAATTTTTATTCTGGGACTGGCTCCCTTTAGAATAACAGGTTTGTACAGTTTAAATATACAATATGGCTGGCCAACAGACAAGATGAACATAATTAACTACTATTGACAATAATTACAGGAAGTGAAAAAGGGCTATCAAAGAAAACAAAGCTCATTGGCTGTTTTTGTAGATTTTAAAACAGCTTTTGACAAGGTCTGGAGAAAAAGGCTTCTACAAAAGCTCATTGGTATTGGGATACATGGTTGTCTGTACAGGTTTCTTTCGTCTTATTTGTCTCAAAGATTCATTAGGGTAAAGTACAAAAGTGGATATTCGCAATTTAAACAAACAAAGCAAGGTCTTCCTCAAGGATCAGTGTTAAGTCCCCTTCTTTTCTGCCTAATGATAGATGATCTGACGAATTTTCTACAAAACAAGTTTCCTGAACTAAAAATGCTATTGTTTGCAGATGATCTAGTCCTTTGGGCGACCAGCAGCAATATAAGTGCTCTGGAGCAGTTCCTAGGTGAAGTGATGGAGCAGCTAAAAATTTGGTGCGAAGCAAATGATATTAAATACATCAAAAACTGAATTTCAATTGTTTTCGCTATCTAAGAAGCTGCCTCCTGTAACACTGAAATATGGCTCAGAAAAGGAATTGAGATCCTTGGCACTCGAAACCATAACTGAGCGTTATCCCAGCCCTCCTTGGCTCCATGTCTACACCAATGGTTCAGCGGAACATGCAAATTACAATGGAGGAGCAGGCGTGTACTCCCATCTATTTCAAATCTCGAAGCCGGTAGGAAAATTGTCGACAAATTTCTATAGCGAAATTCGAGCTATATTACTAGCTTTGCAAGCTATCATAAATATAGATGCAAAGAGAATTGTGTTGTTTGTGGATTCACAGGCGGCCATCATAGCAGCTACGCAGCCAAATGCATCTCAAGAAAATGACGTTGTGAACTGCCAATTAAAAATTGAACACCTGCTTCAACAAGGTAGACAGGTGGTTTTCCAATGGGTACCCGGCCACTGTGGTATCCATGGGAATGAAGTAGCCGACAAGCTTGCAAAAGAAGGTGCAGCTTCGGAACAGTTGGACAATCGAATTTCCTATCGTAGAGCTAGGGATGAAGTTAAGAGGGCATATCATGCTCTACTAACGGACTCCCAAAGGCTCAGTTCGATCAACAAGCACTGGGCCAAACTCCTTATAGAAGAAGAAAGAATACCAGTAGATTTGAAGAGAAAAGATGCTGTTGCACAGTTCCGAATGATTACTGGCCATGACTACCTCGCAAAACACTTGCATCGGATCGGAGTGGTAGGGTCTCCACTTTGCTGCCTTTGTCATGCAAATATTGAAATGGATGCAGCACATCTAGAAGTATGTCCCCGATTACAAAAAATAAGAGGTGAAACCCCAACCAGATCAGAGTAGTACTGGGCTGCCAGATCCCTTATGGTGGAAGTCGAAATGGGAAGGCATAATTAAAAAAAAAAAAAAAAAAAAAAAATAAAAAACTATTGACAATAATCGATGAATTTGTATACAACACAATATAAATAAAATAAAACAATCTTCAGAAGCTAATTATGTTGGGAAATAAAAGAGAAATATATGAGTTGATAACAGAATTCAAATAAAAAAGAAAAAAAAATTAAATAAAATAAAAATAATTAGTAACATTTTTCTAGTACTTAGTATTCTTAAAATAACATTAGCTCAGAAATAAGAAAGGATGTATATCTGACCGAGAATTAATGAAAGATAAAACAATTAAAACATAAATAGAAATAAAAAATACAATTCTAAGAAAAATAGAATAGATTGATTGATAGATTGATAACAAGAAAAAATGAAATCCAGGAAGAAATAAAGTCCCGGTTAAAGGTGGGAACTGCGTGTTATTATTCAGTTGCTAGATTACTTAGCTCGCGGCTTCTGTCTAAAAACTTAAAGGTTAGAATTTATAAAACTATTATTCTTCCGACGGTTCTTTACGGGTGTGAAACCTGGCCGCTTACTTTGAAGGATGGACAACGGCTTAAGGTTTTCGAAAATAAGGTACTGCGTAAAATATTTGGTCCGAAGAGAGATGAGGCCACTGGGGAGTTCAGAAGGTTGCACATCGCGGAATTGCGGAGTTTGTACCATGTGAATATAATTGAATTGATAGCATCGCGGAGACTCAAATGGGCGATTAAAGTTGTTAGGCTCGGTGAGGAACGGATTCCGAGAAAGTTGGTATTCGCTGAATAGACTGGTAGACGTCCGAAAGGTAGGCCGAAGCGTCGATGGGAAGATTGCATTAAGGCTGATCTCGGGGGCTTGGGCTTGACGGCGAACATTGGACGAGTCTGTGCAGGCGAAGTTTGGTGGTATCGGCATCGAACCTTCGGGTTCGGTAAGCATATTATTATTATTATTATTAAGTAAAATAAATAAATTTTATATTCTAATTTTAATATAAATAAAATTTAAAGGTATTAATGTAATGTTTTAAGAATTATACGGTTTTCACCATCATTTAGGGTATTGTTTCCTGAAGGTTTATAAGTAAAATACATTGAAATTTAGCTCTTCTTTAAATGGGAAAAATAAATTTCCTGTGACCAAATCATAAAAAGACTATTCCTGAAATACGTTGTTACGGTTGTTTAATTCCTGATGGACTGTAATATTTATTTGAAAAAAAATAAAGTTTTGGACTCGATGAAATACATGGGCTTGATAAAATTCCCAGGTCCGCAGTGACCTTTCTTTGCGCAGAGTAGCGCCTGCTTTCGACAGCTCTTGTATCTGTCAGTTACACTCTGCCGCATCAAAATCATACCAATATTTTACACCTATATTTCACACAATTAGATATTTAATTTTTTTTTGTTTTTTATCTTTCAATAAAATGCTTTAATATTCGCTCTCTCTCTTTCTCGCTTTTGCTTCAATGTGCAAAATTTAATCATGAATATAAAAAGAATTTTACACATAATATTATGAAACTTATTTTTATAATTTAGTTAATTTATTTTTACTTTCACTTACTATATATAGTAAGGGGAAGTATTGCGATCGTGAAAATTTTCGAATTCCAGTTTTCAACGGAAATACACGTTTTAGGGTCCCCTGAGTCCAAATAACCAAGTCCCGCAAAAAGATCTGTGTGTGTGTGTGTGTGTGTGTGTGTCTGTGTGTGTGTGTGTGTGTGTGTGTGTGTGTGTGGTTACTCCCGGGCGGAAACGGTAAGTCCTATGAAACTGAAATTTCATATTTAAGACAACTATACGCCTGAGACGTGACAAAACTTTTTTCATCAAAATGAGCCTACCAGAAGAGGCACTTTATACCATGCATTTTGCACCTTTTTTCGATTTTCTCAAAAACGGTTCCGACGATTTTGATTAAACTCGCTATATCGATGTAAAATTTAATGGGCTTTAATATCGTGTAGGTTTTATTTAGATAAAAATGGTCTGACAGGGCTTAAATGCCGATATTTTAAATTGTCTTCCCCTAAAGTACCTTTAATTTTGTAGATTCAATAATAATAACTAGATTATCTTGTTAACGCTGATGAAAAAACTGGTAAATATATAAATTGAATAAATTCGATACCCAACTAAAGGAGAAAACAGAAAAAATATTTTTTTAATGCAATTTTTTGTTTTTGAACATAAGAGCAGTAATATAACATGTATGATATACCGTTGGTAAGCTAAAGATTTTAGAAAAAATATCATCTGATACACAAGCTTTTAAAAGTTAATAGAGAGTGATGAAAAGAAGATAAAACTAACTGATTATTTTAGATAATAATATAATAGATTTTTTAATAAAACACATGTTTCTATAGAAATTTAATTTGATTAATTCCTTAATAATTTCACGTATTTTTATCTCTAACTGTATTTGAAAATCCTTTCATTGATTTTAAAAATTGAGGTAAGTGAAAGTCGTGTGTTGCCCGCACCAGATTTTTTAAATTAATTAACTTATTTTACTTTCACTTACCTTTATATGAAATATATAGTAAGAAAAAACAATGCGATCGTTAAAATTTTGAAATTCCAGTTTTCAACGAAAATACACGTTTGAGGGTTCCCTGAGTCCAAATGACCAAGTTCCGCAAAAGGAAAAAACACTTCAGGCATATATATTTCTGAAATATGAAATTTCAGTTTTATACAGGTTATCGTATTAAGCTCGACTTATTACGTACACACAGAGACGTTTTTTAGGAATTGGTCTTTTAGACTTAGAGGCCCCTAAAACGAGTAACCAGAAAACTGGAATCCTTACATTTTCGCGATCGCAATACATTTCATTATTATAGAGGCGAACCTGGATAACTTAAAAATCTTGGTAACAGGATTATAATTCCACTTAAACAAGGTTTCACTTATCCAGGGTGCTGGTATTTTATTAAAGGGGCATGTACTACTAAAAGAGGTTTTCAAGTAACTTGTTATTTTTATTTTTTAAATATATATATATATATATATATATATATATATATATATATTATAGTACACAATTAAAAACTGAAACTCGTCATCTGCATAAGGTGGAAAATGTTATAGTGGAGCAACAACTGGATAGGGCAACAATTGCTTAATGGTTACAGTTCTTTATACTTGGGACTAGTGAAACAAAACAAAAACATCTAAACCCTCACGTTAGAAATGTGAATTCCACCTTTAGAGGTGAATCCAAAAATCGTCTCACTTATAGAGGTAACTTCCACCAAAATTGATTACACTTATATAGGTGAAAACATTCCAGTTAAAGAGTTTATTTAAGGGGGAAATGAAGGGACAACAACTGTTGTACTACTTATGGAGGTAGTCCACTTAAGCAGATCCCACGTTACCAGATCCCACGTTACCAGATCCCACGTTACCAGATCCCACGTTACCAGATCCCACGTTACCAGATCCCGCTGTATTTCACATAAAGGTGAGTGGAAGTAAAAATTATTCTCTAATACCATCAGGCAGATGAAGTGGATAGGGAAAAGAGAGAGATCTACAATAAGTGTATCCCTTTCCTAAAAGAGAAGTTCCGCGAGACCTTCGGGAAGAGAGAGTTCTGTATGAGGAGAGGCCTCTGGTTCGGATCTCGCGGGACTGTGTCCAGTAGAACAAGGAACCTTCTAGAAGGCTGAGGTGTTAGTAATAGTGAATTGAGACGTTGATTTCCAAAAGGTACTAAAGGACATTCTTTACGAAATTGATTTTTTTACATATTTGTATTCTCATCATTTAGTTCTATCTAAATATTCTATTTGATGTTATCTAATGAATTCTCAAGTCCTTAAAAAACACGATTTAGAAATGCGGTCATTTTCTAAAAGTACTAATTACGCATTTATTTTATTTCCAAATCATTCTAAAAAAAATCATTTCATAACTTTAATATGATGTTTTTATTATAGTAAAAAAAAATTAAGGCAAAAAGACCCAAATTAGCTGGTTTAATAATATAGTAATGAAAGATTTTCGCGCTTCATGTAAAATTTCCTAGAATGGATATAGTACCTTTTGGAAATCAACGTCTCAATTGTCCACGATGGCCGAGAATATAATATTGGACTGTCTGGGGATTATTCATCATCACCTGTATGGATATTAGTTGGGTTGAGATTTCTACCTAACCTCATTTATTTACTTATATTTATGTTTTATTTAGTGGACTACCATCTTTTTGCTTTAAGTCAGTGATTCTTAGATACTGTTTGCTCCTTTAGGTGTGCATTTTCAATTTTTTCTCTTTTTTATATATAGTAAGAGGAAGTATTGCGATCGTGAAAATTTTCGAATTCCAGTTTTCAACGGAAATACACGTTTTAGGGTCCCCTGACTCCAAATAACCAATTCCCGCAAAAAGGGTGGGTGTGTGTGGTAATTCCCGGGCGGAAACGGCAAGCCTTATGAAACTGAAATTTCATATTTAAGACAACTATACGCCCGAGACGCGACAAAACTTTTTTCATCAAAATGAGCTTACCAGAAGAGGCACTTTATACCATGCATTTTGCACCTTTTTTAGATTTTGATTTAACTCGCTATATCGATGTAAAATTTAATGGGCTTTAATATCATGTAGGTTTTTTTCTAATTAAAATGGTCTGACAGGGCTTAAATGCCGATATTATAAATTTTCTTACCTTAAAGTACCTTTAATTTTGTAGATTCAATAAAAATAACAATATTATCTTGTTAACGCTGATGAAAAACAGGTAAATATATAAATTGAATAAATTCGATACCCAACTAAAGGAGAAAACAGAAAAAATATTTTTTTAATGCAATTTTTCGTTTTTGCACATAAGAGCAGTAATATACATGTATGATATACCGTTGGAAAGCTAAAGATTTTATAAAAAATATTATCTCATACACAAGGTTTTAAAATTTAATAGAGAGTGATGAAATGAACATAAAACTAACTGATTATTGGGATCACTTGTAGCTGGGTGGCTAGCGTAACAGCCTCTCATGCTAAAGGTCACGGGTTCAAACCCGCAGATGGTCCTAGGATTTTTTAATGGGAGTAAAAAATCCTTAGTTACGCCGTCCTTCGGAGGGGACGTTAAAAGGTGATCTCGAGCCTGTGCGATGTCAGGTACTCGTTAAAGATCCCTATCCTAATAAAACCTGGATAGGCAAAATTAAGGAATCCCATTGTAGCATCGTCCGATTAGCCATAGTAGCATAAAGTGGCGTTAAATGAATAAACAAACTAACTGATTATTTTAGATTATAATATAATAGATTTTTTAAAGAAACACATGTTTCTATATAAATTCAATTTAATTAATTCCTTAATAGGTTCACGTATTTTTATATCTAACTGTTTTTGAAAATTCTTTCATTGATTTTTAAAATGGAGGTAAGTGAAAGTCGTGTGTTGCCCGCACCAGATTTTTTTCATAGATTTTACTTTAAATTGTGAACTATATTACATATTATGAAGTATAAAATAAAAAAAAGCTATTGGTAAGAAAATAAATATATGTTAACTTTATAACTAGTCAACTCAATATCACACGTCAGTAGATTGATAAGTACGTTGTGTGTGATAGCAACCCAATACAGTTGGGCAGCACTGTTGTTTTTTTTTTGTTATAAGTTAAATAAAATAAAGCATTTTTCTGTTGTTAATCCTGTGCTGAGATGGCAAAATGTTATAATTAATATTTTCTAGAAATGAGATTTTTTCATATTCTGGAGTTTCCATTAGTTTATGTTTAGAAAATGGTTCTTTTTTCGTTTTGTACCATGGACTAAGGTAGAGTTGTTTACATAAACTGAAGGAAAAACACTAATGACATTAATCCACCTTCTAAACATAAACGAATGATGAATGCTGTAAAAAATAAAATAAATATAAAAAACCAAACATTTTTCCATCAGAGCATGGAATTAATATTCTCTGTGATCTCTTGGGAATCCATCTTTGTTTCTTTCGTGAAGAAATATCCCTCTGTCGTTACGTGACATGAGCCCAGTCCGATAAATTCCCCCGCCCCGTAGCGAAACCCATCGGAACTCTTGCCGGCCCAAAAGCTTAGAGTTTGTCGAGCACTCGGGGCCATATCCTTTTGTTGTTTGCCTTGCCAAGGTGGCGAAAACACTTTTGATAAGGTGAAGAAGAGCGTCCTGCCTCAAGGGTAGTATCAACAAGTGAGAGGCGTGGGATTGTCGGTCGGGGAAGGGAGAAGATCAATATCCCTGAGGTTAGGTCTGTTCCCATGGCAACCGGTCCATCAACACCTCGCTCCCGCCCCCTTGTTTACCTCTCTCAGGTCTGTGTATGCTCTACTAATTAGTGATGGTGTGGTCAGCATGGAGGAGAGAGTTTGGGGAAATGTACAGGGCCGGCAGAAATGAAAATATGATTATCTGATCTGTTCCGAATGCTCCTAATATGACCTGCTTTATCACTAAAATATTATCTGTTAATAAAAAATGAAAGAGATATAATTATATTGACATTTTCATTGAGTAAAAATTGAGTTAATGCAGAAGGTATACAATGTGTTGCAATCATTATTCTGAAAAAATCTGGTGCGCGCAACACAGGACTGTCACTTACCTCCGTTGTTAAAATTAATTCAATAATTTTTTAATACAGTTAGAGATGAAAACAGATCGTTAAAGAATTAACTACAAATTCATGTTTATCTGTCGTGTTTATTAAATTATGTACGTCTATCAGTCTGTTTTATTGGCTTTTCATTACTCCCCTTTAACTTTTACAATATTATTTTTTTAAATATTTAGCTTTAGAAATGTATATTATACATCGGAAATGCTACAAATATGCTATAGAAGAAACTACCACTGGTAGTTTCTTTACAACACATTTTCATGCCCATAAGTGTAAATTAGCCCATTTACTTATTGTATTTATTATAAGTACAGTTGTATATGTCAATAAAATGTTTAAAAAAAAAAAAAAAAAAAAAAAAAATATATATATATATATATATATATATATATATATATATATAATTTGTGTTGTTCTTAGTGCAGTCAATGAATAAACAGTTTTATCTATGCGACGTTTCGAGAATTTATTGTTCTCATAATCATGCAATTTTGGACAAAATAGTGTCTTAATTAGGCATGTTAAGCCTACAAGCTTTGAAAGAACACTCAAAAACAGTGTTCTTTCAAAGCTTGTAGGCTTAACATGCCTAATTAAGACACTATTTTGTCCAAAATGCATGATTAGAGAACAATAAATTCTCGAACGTCGCACAGATAAAACTGTTTATTCATTGACTGCAACCTAAGAACAACACAAACTTAAATTATCAACAGTCTAGAACGATCAAACAATATATATATATATATATATATATATATAATATATATATATATATATATATATATTATATAATATATTATACTATATTATATATTACGAAAATATTTTTGCTCTTTCTCCTTATTTGATTATTCGTTCAGCACGTCTATTTACCTGTTTTTTTTAGCAAAGCCAATCAGATGATATGGTCAATTTATAAAATCTACTATATTAAAGTTACCTAGAGAAAATATTTAAACAATCGCCCTGTCTTATTATTTCTATAAGAATGAAACATACTTGATGTTAAAGCCCATCCAATTTCACATTGATATAGCGAGGTTAATAAAAAAAAGATTGGAAAATGTCAAAATAAATCGTAAAAAGGTTCAAAATGCATGGTATAAAGTGCCACTTTCAGCCTGCCGATTTTAGTGGAAAAGTTGCTGTAACATTTCGGACGAATGTAATATGTAAATACAAAACTGTAAATATGAAATTTCAGTTTTGTACGTCTTTTCATTTTCGCGCTAGACGTACCACAAACGGACACACAAGCACACACACAGACACAGACCTTTTTTCAGGACTTGGTTGTTTGGACTCGGGGGAATCTAAAACGTTTATTTCCGTTGAAAACTTGAATTTGAAGATTTTCACGATCGCAATAATGCCCCTTTCTATATACTCACACACACACACACAATATAATATATATATATATATATATATATATATATATATATATATATAGCGAAAGTAAAAAATCAGTATATTTTATTGGACTTTTATCACTCTCATTTACTTTTACAACTTTTTTTATAATTAAGTGGTAAAAGTAAATGACTAATTAAGTATTATAATTATAATTAAGTATAGTAGTATTATAATTAAGTATAATTATAATATTATTATAATTAAGTAACTAAAATTTTAAGCTTTTCAACGGTACTTTATACATGTACACGTTATTATTGTTCTTATGTTCCAAACAAAAATTGCTTTAAAAAAATATATTTGCAGTTTTCTCCTTTAGTTTGGTATCGGATTCGTTTAACTTATATATTTAGACGTTTTTTATCAATGGTAATAACAAAAAATAGTTAATTTTTTCGAATATACTAAATTGGAGGTACTTTAAAGGAAGAAATTTAACATTTTCCGGCCGGGGAGAATATCTACTTTTTTTTTCGCTTGATGCAGGGCGTTGCAAGTTTGAACGTGTTTAGTGCGAGATCACAACAGTTCCATGCCTCGAATGCACTCCCCCCCACGGAACAGTCAAGTATGCACCACCTGTGGGTCACGCCGACGTGAACGTGTTAAACTATCGGCATTTAAGCCCTGTCAGACTATTTAGATCAGAATGAAACCTATATCCCATCAAAGCCCATCAAATTTTACATCGACATACCAAGTTTATCAAAATCGTTCGTGCCGTTATTGAGAAAATCGTAAAAAGGTGCAAAATGCATGGTATAAAGTGGCATTTTTGCTCGGCCAATTTTGATGGAATAGTTGCTGTAACATCTCGGACATAGTCGCTCTTAAAATATGAAATTTCAGTTTTATAGTACTTATCGTTTTGGAACTAGACTTACCACACACAGACATTTTTGTGGGACGTGGTTATTTGGACTCAGGGGACCCTAAAACGTGTATTTCCATTGAAAACTAGAATTCGAAAATTTTCACTATTGCAATACTTTCCATTACAATATATTTCATATATAGGCAAGATAAAATATAAACCATTATCTACAACAATCACTTAGTTTTATCCGTTCATGTTTATTTATTTAAAATTACTTTACACTACTGTGGCTAATCGTACGTTGCCACAGTGGGAGTCCTAAATTATGTCATAAGAGTCCGAATTATTAGGGAGTCCTAAATACAAATTTAATGAGAATAGGATCTTGAATAATGAATATTGAAATGGATTTTGTTTTGTTAAATCATTGAGATGAATGGCTAACTTGACAGCACTAGAATAGGAAGGGCCTATTGTAGCCTAGGCGGGGCAGGTTGTTGCTGGCCTTGTTAACTTGTTGCTTCCTCTTCTTCAAACACCCTTTCGTGAGCAGTTTTTGCTTCCATTCTCGATGCCTTTCAAGTCCTTATCCAGTCCACTCGGGTACTTAATTCTATTCACGTATTATATTTTAATCCTCATCTGATTTGTTAAATATAAAATCCTGAATTTGTTTAGAAATCAATTAGGGAAGGACTTTGTTTTTCAGGTGAAATTATATTAATGACAACAAAAAGTTAAAAGTAAAACAAATTTCACTCTTTTTGCTGAAGAAGCATGTATCTTTGTCTCCTCATACAGAATTGACACCATAGCAAACCTCCTTTCCATAACTATTTCTAAATATTCTAAGTATTTCCATAAATGGAAGATTAGACCTAATAATCTTAAAACTGAAGTCATATTTTTTACCAAACGCAGTCTTTTAATTGACAGATATGTAACAATAGAAGGAAACCCCATAACGTGGTATAAATATGTTACCTATTTAGGGGTACATTTAGATTCTTGAATGGCATTCACAAACCACATTATTACTCTAATTAATAAAGCCATAGGGGTCATGCAAAAATTAAAACCCCTGTTATCCAGGTATTCTAGGTTTAATATAATTATTAAAAATTTTTATATTATCTTTGATGTCTTGATGTCCCGACATGACTGAAACTACAAGAAACTATTCGTGGATACCGATTATTACTACACATTGACAAACCTTAAAAACTTCCAGTCTATTACAAAAAGCTCATTGACGTTCCTATTATCAGATCATTTGGACAAAATTATTACCCCTGTTATCCAGTTATTCTAGGTTTAATATAATTATTAAAAAGTTATTATATTATCTTTATATTAGGCCTATAATAATATGTTACGCCTGCCCTGTATGGTCTAACACATCCGCGACAAATTTGTAAAATAAATGCTGGAGGCTAGTTGGCAGTTATTCTAGATGTACGCCAATTGACCTAAGCATGACCCCGCATAAGGGAAATTGTTAATTATTGTAAAGCGGATTTAGCTTATAAAGCTGACAAACATAAAAGACTAAAACATATTGTTATTTAAGTTAATTGTTTTTTTTTGTTGTTTTTTTTAGGGCTCTTCATTCTTTTAATTGTTTTTCCTTTTTTACTGTACTTTAGTAGATTAATTAATATCATAAATATTTGTATTTCTATGTAAAGTGTAAAAAAGCCCAGGAAGGCTTGAAACCTTACTTTTTATGTATTGTAAAATACTCTGCTTTTGTACATATATTTGTTAATAAGCATTTCATTACATTTTCATTAACGTGTTCCAATGTATTTGCTTTTTTTTTTTCACTTTTTATTCTATTCATACTTAAGTAATTAATCTATATATATTTGTATTTAGTATCATTATTTATTTACTTTTATTATAATTTTTGTCTATAGAGGTTTAAATCTATATGTAATTATACATGGGTTGATACCCTCGGTGTTTTGCGCCTTAAAGTACTAACTAAGAAACTTTAGAAGCTCATATAACAAAACGTGCTTTTCATAGAATCATTCCCTACTTTAGCTGTTGAATAGGTATGAATGATACTGCGACAACCGAATGCAAAAAAATTCGGTTATTGTTTTCGCTGTTGACTATCCATTCCGATGTTTTTTTCAGATCCAGGAATAATTTTAATAATGAGTTGTACATATTTTTGTTAATAAACATTTCTTCTTCATCTTCTTCTGGCGAAATAATGAACCAATTCAAAATAGTCAAATACATATTTATATGAATTTTTGAATAAAGTGTTAAAAGTTAGTTGATTTTTCTGTTGGTAAATAACCTAGTAATTTTCTTTACTTTTTACAAGTAATTAAATACCTTGCCTTGTTCTGTATTCTTATTATTACTAAATAATAAGATATTTATTTTAATATTAAAATATTTTTTGCTGAGAGAATCTTTGTGTTCTAACTTATAAATAAAATTGCCAGATTGTTAATATAGGTTAATCTTACAATATAATTCTTCACATGACAACTTCCACATGAGTGCATCGTTGAGATCTTGATGTCCCGACATGACTGAAACTACAAGAAACTATTCGTGGATACCGATTAATACTAAACATTGACAACTTCCAAAAAAACTTCCAGTCTATTACAAAAAGCTCATTGACGTTTCTATTATCAGATCATTTGGACGTAGGAGTTGAGCTTTCGGAGTAAACCATCTAATGTCATTCGCATTGCCCCTTATATTTTCACAAATAATGGACCTTGACATTTCATTTTTCGCAGACCAAACTCTAAAAATATATACTTCTTTTGATTCCAAACTCACTTTCCACACAAACCCAGTTGTCCTAACCTATCTTCTTTAGATATTCCTAATAATCCTTCAAGGCAATTGAAAAGAAGGTGACCTCGGGAGCTATTTACTTAAAATAGTTATTAAAGTGCTATCAATAGGTAGTTCTTTCATTAGCCATTTTCATGAAATGTAATCTTACTAAAATTTTAAGTTTCCTACCTATGTATCCCTTCCTTTCGAATAAAAAAATATGAACGATCCTTCTTAGCCCGGTCTATTGTTTTTTGGAATAGTCTCTCATCAAACATCCACCATTCTCCTTTACATTCATCATTCAAACATTTCCTTTATCAACACCTTGCTCCCCAATCACATGTTAACTAATTTGAGTATACCTATTAAAGTGAGGTGAAAAACATCAACACCTCCTAACATCAATAGCCGTAAAGTTGATTTTGTATTTAATTTTCATTATTTTTTCATACTTGTATTATTGTTTTTATTTTTATTTTATATTACATAAAGATATTGTTGTAATTTTTATCTCTATTTTGATCATTTAAAGAAAATTGTAACGACAGCAAACTGCTCGTAGATACAGATTACTACAACACTTACAAACGCTCAAACCTATTTACTCAAAAAAAACTCATTTATATTACCATTATCCGGCCTATTTGGACCTAGGGCATTGAGCTATGGGGGTCCACTAAACCATCAAATTCCTCTCGCATCCAATCCTTGCAATCCAAAATCCTTCGAATAATTCCCATGCTCCTTAGTTTGTTACCAATAAAATCATCCATAAAGACCTAAATATCCCATCTGTTGAAGACTTGGCCCGTTACAGATATACCTCTTTTCATTCCAAACTCCCTGCCAACTCGAACCCACTTATCCTCGACCTCTCTTTCATATCTATCCCCGACAATCCACCGAGGCGCCTTAAAAGAAGATGGCCAAGAGACCTACCATAAATTAGAGTTTGGAGTGCTACCAATGGGTAGTTTCCTCACAGCACTATAGCCATATATCAATCATATTTACTTGTATTGATTTAATACAGTTGTAAATTTCTTTAAATATTAATATTTTTAGTTTTTTTTTTTTTTTAATTTTTTGGCCATTTATAATTTTTATTTTCTTTGCACATTTATGTCATTCTTAAAGGATCTTTTCCAAGAATAAAGTTTTTTTCATTCATTTTTATATAATATAACTTTGAGTATCGAAGTAAAACATGAAGTATCCAGACCATTTTTCTTACCTTTAATAGGTGGAAGGTATCGTTCCGGAAACATAAATGCAACTACTACAGAATTTATTTTTTTTCTTTCAAAGCAGGAACATAAAGATGGAATAAGGGACGGATGTATGGCAGTAAAGCAAAGCGATATGGAAATAAAACTGGCTAATAAATAGCGCTGTAAGACAATAAAGAAGCGCGGATGGGAGAGGAGATGTAGACCCCGGGGAACAATGTTTATTGTTAGCGGGAGCTATGGCTATAGCCACCCCTCCCTATGCATTATGTATAGTCTCCGCTGGCTTAGTCATAACTCTCCTCCTCTCTTTTGGCACGATCCTTTCTTATATGTCACCATATCCATTACCAACAGCCTACTTTGCGCAATAGTCCCAATGAGAATCCTTGCAATATACGACGATGGCAAGATTTCGCAATGTCCAAAATATTACTATTATATTAGTAAAACATAAAAATGCGAAGTAAGCTGCACTTACTAAAGTGCAAAAGCGCACTTAAAGAAGTGTATAATCTTTAAAATGACCACAACACGACGATTAACCTATTCAAGGATGATATTTGTAAGGCGAAAAAAAATTACTTAATATTTTTTTTCTTATATGGTTTATTCATTTTATATTTATAGAATTAAAATATAGTTTTGTAGATTCAATGAAGATTATATTATTTTAAAATAAATTCTCCGGAACCATCTCTTCTTTTCAAATATTATTATTATTAAATATCATCAATGATACATTTAAAACGTTTTGAGGTCCATATGTCTCAGAGTAATATTTGTTGCAGAGCATATAAATAATATTTGTTGTTCAATATATATATATATATATATATATATATATATATATATATATATATATATATATATATATATATATATATGCTAACAATTTATTCTATTAAGGATGTGTTGAGTTTAGTCGTTAAGACTTCTGGATACATGAGTTTCATGACTCAGGGGCACTTCGTACCTCCACTAAATGGAGGTCTAAGCCTACGCCCTCGGAGTAGAATAAAACCGTACTTCGAAAGCAGGTTGGCTATGAAACCCTGCTTAGGAAACTTGAATCTATGCCTACCTCACCATGCTCGCATATGCTGATGACATCGTCTTATTAGCCAATAATGGAAGGATCTCCAGTTCAATCTTCGCGCCCTCCAGGAAGCACTTAACCCCATAAACATGGAAATAAATGCCCGAAAAACGAAAATAATGAAGATAGGAAAAAGAGAGAACCAAATTGGACGAGTTACCAGGCAAGGGGCAGAAAGATTGAGCACGTAAATAACTTTAAATATCTAGGCGCACACCTAAATGAGCAGGGCTGGGTAGACAAAGACATAAAGGAAAGAATAAAGTCTGCCGGAAGGTGTTTCCTATATCTTAAGAATGGCTTCACAGGCAAAAAGAGGTCTCCAAACACACAAAAAAAACAACTTTCTTACCTATATAGACGTATGCCTGCGAATCCTGGGCCCTCACCACTAAACGTAAAAGCCAATTCCAGGTCATGGAGATGCGCTACTTGAGGAAAGTTGAGGTTAAGACGAAGAAAGACAAAATGAGAAATACCACAATAAGATCCAATTTTTTGTGAGATCAGCCGAGGATATTATTGAAGAAAACCAGCTGAGATGGTACGGCCATGTCTCAAGAATGTCGGATGAACGCGTTGCAAAAGCAACGTATGACGTGAAAGTAGAGGGAAGAAGACCAAGAGGAAGACCTAGGAAGACTTGGGAGGATGGGACCAGGAAAGCTTGCAGAAAAAGGGATATAGATTGCTGATCAGCGAAAGAACTGGCCCAAAATAGGAATGCCTGGATCAGCCTCTACATTGTGAGCCCCTCACACTGCTGTGCGGTAGAGAGGAAAGATGAAGAAGATATATATATGCATTGACATGAAAGGTTGGGGAGTGGGATCGAAGTTTAAGTTTTAGTCTACTCCATGTCTGGTGTTCTTAATAGTGTAAATTTTTAAACAACCTATAGACGAAAAAGAAATATGTGCTAATGTAATTGTTTTTAGCCAATTTAGTTACCAAATGAGTATATTTACTATTTTTGACACAAATAATGAAGGGATTTTCATGAAATATGACCAATATTGAATAATATGGATTTTTTTGTTATTATTAATAAAACACGGGTAAATAAAAAAAAACCAGGTTTATAATGTGATATAGAGTTATTGATTTATAGTTTGGATCATCGTTAATTTGTTGAAAATGTGGTCTAGTTTTGAATTTTTATTGATTTTCCACTAGTGATTCTGAAGATGAGATTATGGAAATGTTGTAAACGTATTATTGATGAATTAACAAATATAGTTGTTTGCAGGCAATTAAGTAATATGAAAATCGATAAATTGGTGAAAGAAAAATAGCCAATCACTACTGCTTATTTTAAAATGCTATAACTCCGCAATTTCTCAACATCGTTGAAAGATTTAATTTTTTTTTTTTTTGTTTTAGGTTTTAATATTCACTATAGAATACAACCTACGAGAAATTTGGTATTACTAATTTCGTTTGGCGGACAACCTTTTTTTTTTTTTTTTTTTTTTGTATACGTTTTTCGGGTTCTATTGAGTTGTAAAATAAGTTCGTAGGTATTTTTAATATTTCAATTTACTCCTCTCACTGTTTATAAAATCATGTTTACTTGGTCAATAATGTATACACTATGGATTAGTGAAGGTGCTTTAATGCATCAGTTTCAAACTAGATTCCTTATCTTTAAGTGGTATTTTGCTTTCTCAAAGTGGAAGAGAAAAAAATCATTTTCGTCATTTAATGATTTTTTATTTCCGAAAAGGAAAATCCGCTGCACAGACGTTTAAAAATTGCAATGTGTTCATTATAATTATGCAGGTTCATTATTAAAAATACTTAACCTAAAGCTAAAATTAAATTTATGAAACAAGCACAAAACTTCACTTTTCTTCTTCTTCTTCCTCCTTGGTGCCTTCCAGCGTGGAGAGGCTCCTCCCATCTATCAATTTTCGCCAGCCAACGCGGTCCTTGCCAAAGTCCTCAAAGCACCCACCTGCTTGCCCCTCCTCTCTCCTATTTTGGCAATCTCAATCAACCATGTTTTTCGAGGTCGTCCCCTCGGCCTCCTGTCAGTCGGTCTTGCGTCAAACAATTTTCGGGGCTCTCTTTCCTTGCTCATCCTTATCACATGGCCATACCATTTGAGTGCTTTACTTTCCATAGTTTTTAACAATGAAGTCACTTTTAGGTTTTCTCGAATCCTTTCGTTTCGGATGTGGTCCTTCTGGTTCGGCTAGCTACTCTCTCTCTAGATATTTCATTTCGGATGCGGTAGGTCTGCTTTTATGATGATCGAGTAGGACCCAGCTTTCGCATCCGTATAGTAAGGTTGGAAGGCACAGGATGTTTTATATGGTCATTTTCGTTTTATTTTCGACCTATCGTTTTCCTATGACCGTATTACTGATTTGATAATAGACGCCATAAGCTTTTTGAATTCTGTACAATATTTCAAGGTCTATTTTTTCGTTTCTTCCGATAACTGTCCCGGGGTACACATACTCATCGGCCATCTCTAAAGTCCTACTCTCACAGTTAATCTGTATGTCCTCAGTTATCAGCATCCCTTTTCTTTCTAGTTCAGCTTCCCATTCTCTAATTGTAGTGTTTCTGCTGATTCCTCTATGAGGACAATATCTTCCGCGTGTACAAGAGCTTGGGCGAGTATTGTTCTCAACTTCTGCTCTTTCTGTTCCACGCTTATAAGTTTTTAGGATCTCATCCATGAAAATGATGAGTTGGGAGCTGAGACTATCAGCTTGTTTGATTCCTCTATCCATCCTAAAGCTCTTAGATTCCTTCCCATTAATCCTCGCTATACCTTTTGAGTCTTTATACGTAGACTGGATTGCTTTGATAATGTCTATTGGGATGTTATTTTTTCTGCTAATATCAAATCGCTATATCTGTGTTAGTTCGGAACCAATATCAATGATTCTTTTTTCATTTTGTAGGAAATTTAATTCTCTATAAATAAACACCATGAGCAAACTTGGTATTTATTAATTAGAAAAAAACATATTTTTTTCTCTTCGTTCATCGCGATGTCTGGATCTTCAATTTTTCTTTATATTCAACAATAACCGAGTTTTGATGGAATGACATCTATTATAATTTTTTTCTCTATCTTCGAGAATAACGGACTTACTGAATTAAATCACTTTTAATCGGCCACCATTTTAAATATAACCAGCTGATATCAACATCTAGGTGTTAAGATCATCGATGGATACGATAGTATTTTTGCGGTGAATTAAAAAAAAATTGCTTCAGTAGTTTTGGATAAATGCCGTAGACGGCGGAGAAGCGAATTTTTTTTTATTCGTTTTTCGTGTCCTGCGTATCTTTGAACGTAAGCACTCGAATATTGAGGAGGGATATTTTTTTTTTTTTCTGTCGATTACAAAGGTTCATTATTGAAAATTGGGTACCTAGTTACCACATGGCTCTAAAAACTACTGGGGATTCAGCAAAGCTCATTCACCCTGGGAATTCGAGGGTAGGAGCACCATTTCTCCCGCCTGGTCCCAAAGTGAAATGTCCCTATGTTAAAAATAACCCCAGCTGGAATTGTTAGTGAAGCGGTCGTTGGGTGGGAGGTTATCGTTCTAATTGAATTGAACATAGGGAGGAGAGGAGGAGGAGGGGGAGATAGAGCGGGGAGGGGAGGGGATAGAGCGGGGAGGTAATTGGCTATTAGCTGTACCAATTGGGTCCCTCCCAACTTCATCTCCTCCTTCATTTTACATTCACTCTCCCATTGACGCAATTCCTATCCGCCAATAAAGGCTTGGGATTTTATTTATTTCCGATTTCCTTTTTACCATCCCCATCCAAATAACTGCTTTCTCATGCTTTACTGTCCCATTTATCCAATTGAAACCCTCCTGTTTACTGTTTAAAAGAAGAAAATTGGTTCCGTCTGCTCTTCCTTGTGGTCTGTCTCTTCTGGAAATATGCGGGACATAAAGTGTTGGTCCGTGTTGCGTACCTTAATTCATTTCTCTCTCTTTTCTGCGTTTTATCGTAAATTTCTTAACATAGTGATGATTCTTACCCGAACGCTTATTATCATTTAAAAGTTTTTAGGTGATACAATCGAGAAACTATTGGAACGTTTTAAGGTGTATTTAGTTCCATAAAATGGTATATTTGATGAGGCTTGATTGATTGGGATTTGATTTGATACCTATATATGAAATATATAGTAAGGGAAAAGTATTGCGATCTTGAAAATTTTCGAATTCCAGTTTTCAACGGAAATACGCGTTTTAGGGTCTCCTGAGTCCAAATGACCAAGTGTCGCAAAAAGGTCTGTATGTATGGTAACGAATATACTAAAAGTCCTATGAAACTGAAATTTCGTATTTAAAACAACTATAAGCTCGAGATGTTACAGAAACTTTTTCATCTAAATCAGCTAACCCGACGAGCCACTTAATACCACGAATTTTGCACCTTTTTACGATTTTTTTCAAAAACGGGTCTAACGATTTTGATTAAACTCGCTATATCGATGTAATATTTAATATTATGTAGGTTTCATTCTGAATGAATTAGTCTGATGGGGCTTAAATGTCGATATTTTAAATTTTCTTCCTCTAAACTACCTTTAATTTTGTTGAATTTATGAAAATAACCATTTCATCTTGTTACTATCGATAAAATATAGGTAAATATATAAGTTGAACGAATTCAATATGCAACTAAAGGAGAAAACTGAAAACATATGTTTTAATTCATTTTTTTTTATTTTGAACATAAAGCAGTAATAAACAGTATAATATACTGTTGGAAAGCTAAAGATTTTAGAAAAAATATTTAATACACAAGCTTGTAAAATTTAATAAAGAGCAATGAGAAGCCCATAAAACTAACTGATTATTTTTTATAATAATATTATCGATTTTTTAATAAAACACAAGTTTCTATAAAAATTCAATTTAATTAATTCTTTAATAGTTTCAATTATTTTTATTTCAAACTGTATTTGAAAATTCATTAATCTATTTTAAAAACGGAAAGTAAGTGAAAGTCGTGTGTTTCCCGCACCAGATTTTTGGTTGACATTGCGATCAAAAAACTGTTCTTACGTTTTATGGTGTCTTTAGTTCATCAAAATAGTATATTTGATTACTCTATCTCCAAAAACGAAACTTAATGAAAACTAAATTTACCTATTTATGGTCGGTATATGCCAAAGAGCTTTTTTTTTTTTTTTTTTGTCGAAATCGACTTTGCGTGGGTGCCACTTCCCTCTTTTTATTTTATTTATTTTTTGTGATTGGGCTCATCTTGTTTATCGTGAGTAATTTGTTATACATTAATTTGCACTCCTAATTGCAATCGCCTACGGAAAATATCTCCCTTGGAAACTCAACTCATCATTGCAGGATGAATGTCCATTTTTTTGCGTTGTTATAAGTGCCTCACCACGAGATGAGATTTTCTTAGGACTAGATCGCAAGTAAGCATATTTCATCTCCTTAATACTAACTGTTTCAATAATTTTGTTTCTGTAGTGAATAACAGAAGGAAATGCATACTGACAAATATTAGGCCTGGAAATGTGTGCGAGCTTATGCGAATATTTTTTCTAAGTTTATCTAATCCTGGGTTTGGTATAGATTTAAATAAAAAAGATTTTAAATTCTTTCAAATATTTGTCGGAGAATAGAAGTGGAGTGTCTTCACATGCATCATCTTCACAAACCTTGAGGTTATGCTGCACGCTAACCGTTTAAAGAAATATTACAACAAACTTTGTTGATAATGAACGATATGTATTTTCTAATGATGGAGTGATTCTTGGGAGTATCTATGATGATTAGTGAGCGATGAGATAATAAAAAATCACTGCAAATTATTACACAATGGTTTATTATTTCCAAATAACTATTTCAAGGTATAACTGTTTATGTATTGTTGCTAATCTTTTAATTTTTTTTCTATGTTCAATAATAACCAAGTTTTGTTGAAATCCACTATGTATTATGAATTTGTGAATTGAATAAATAAATTAATCATTTTTTTTTTCACGCTTTACTGAATCAAAAAACTCTATACATATATTTCTCTATCTACAAAAGTAACTGAGTTACAAGCGCATAATTTCATTTTTTTTTTTTTTTTTGTTTTTTGCTTACCGCGCTTTACTGATTCTAAAACTTTATACACGACTTTCTCTATCTTCAAATATAACTGAGTTATGGGCGTATTTATGTGTAAAATATAATTTTTTTCTTTTCTTTTCTAATTATTTGCTTTTTTTTTTTTTTTTTGCTAAAAAATACTAATACATTTTTTCTCTACCAAAAAAATAACTGAGTTATAGAATTAAATCACTTTTAATCGGCCGCCATTTTTAAAATAACCAGCTGATATCAAAGTCTAGATGTTAAGATCATCCTTGCATGACCTAGTATTTTTGTGGTGAATTAAAAAAAAAAAAATGTAGTTACAAGCGTATATATAGGCGAGAATTGTTTTTTCCTTTTTTTTTTTTATTTTTGTTTAACGTGCTTTACTGATTCTAAAGCTATACATACTTTTCTCTATCGTCAAAAATAACCGAGTTATGAGCGTGTTTATGTGCAAAATATCTATTTTTTTTTCTTTCCTTTTTTCACTTTTATAAAATTATTCGCGGTTTTTTGGTTAAAAAACACTCGTACATTTTTTTCTATCTTCGAAAATAACGTAGTTACAAGCATATATATAGGCGAGAATTAATTTTTTTCCCTTTTTTTATTATTGTTATTTTTTTTTTTGTTTAACGTGCTTTACTGATTCTAAATCTCTATACATAATTTTCTCTATCGTTAAAAATAACCGAGTTATGAGCGTGTTTAAGTGTAAAATTTCAATTTTTTTTTCTTTCCTTTTTTCACTTTTATAAAATTATTCGCGTTTTTTTGGTTAAAAAACCCTAATAAATTTTTTTTCTATCATCAAAAATAACAGAGTTATTGAATAAAATCCTTTTAATCGGCCGCTATTTTAAAAATAACTAGCTGTATTGGTTCAGTAGTTTCGGAGAAATACCGCGGACGGCGGACTAACGGATTTTTTTTTTTATTCGTTCTTCGGGTTCTACGTATGTTAAAAGGTAAGCCCTCAAATTTTGATTTGAGTTGGTCGATTACGAAGGTTCATTATTGAAAACAATAAACCAAAAAACACTAATATGAAAAACTTATTATATTTGTTCGCCTTAATTTAATGCCTTCATCAGGATTGACTCAGCGAGAAAATCTCATAGAGTCCACTTCTCCATCAGATTTTTTTTTTCATATTTACAGCGCAATATCAAGATCTAACCTTACTTAAGTATACATGAATGGTTGTTAACATATTACAGATAGGATAAGCAATCCATCCTAGTAATGAATTCGGAAGATAAAAATTGTATAATAGTGGTATAAAAAGAACAAGAAAATCGAAAAGACTTATTTGTCAACCTAATATTTCATTTAGATAGGTGAATCCCTCAAAGTTGCAGATTTCCCTAAAGAAAGTGCTCATGCAAACAGTTACTACTTAAGACCAAGACGTCTTCTAAAACAGCTAAATTGTTGTGACACTTAATAGAGAGACTAGATAGCGTGCCACTCAGTTGTTGAGTCTCAACTTGGAAGAACTGGGACATTAGTGCTCCTCAAATATTTAACAAAGGTCGATTTCCATATCTAAATTAGTGCAATCTTATATATAGCCGGTTATCCTGACTTAGGTAGTTCACTATTATATCTATATTTAGCTACATTATATTTCTTCTGAAACTTATTAGAATTCAAAAAATAACAGTGACGTTCATGAATAATCTGTATTCATAATAAATAGGTAGGAAATATCATAGACCAGTGGTTCACAACTAATGGTCCGCAAACGATATTCAAGGAGTCCGCGAGATGCTATTGGAAAATTGCATTAAATTACCTGAATAAAAAAATCCTTAAATGCTTTAGCTTGTATGAAAAATGACTAATGCATTGCACAGGCTCAAATTGAGCGCGGTAAATGATAAAAAATAGATACCTGTATTGTGTTTCTAAATTTTAGTAATTCGCTGAGAATAATGTTTTCGGATTGTGGTAAGTTCTTATACCATATCATGTACCAACTTGGGTAATCTTAACAATTTATTCCAAATGCCGTCACTTAATCGTTAATCCATTATTTCTTGAACAAAAGTTTTCTGTTAGTCGGATGCGCATTAAAATTAATACTTAAAATTATTTGGAATAGGTACTATATTATATAATTCTAGAAAATATTTAGGGTTTTTTTTTTTTTTTTTTTTAAATAATACAAGCTGCTATTACAGAAGATTTTTATAAACGCTATAAAATCCATTCTCACCATATATACAAACTAATGAGCTTTTTAGAAATATATAAAACAATTAAAATAGGTTGTGTTTTTTTAAATGAGTAGTACAGAACCGTGGAGGTGGCAGAAATAAGTTTATTGACTTCCAGTCTTGATTCTCTATGAACACACAATTTTTATTTAGATTATCAACTATTAATTTTTTTTTTTTTTAATATTTATTTAAAGAAATTTACAACTGTATTTATACAATACATCAAGTAAATGGGATAGATGTGAGATTAAGACACATGATTGTCCTGTGAAGAAACTACCCATTGGTGGAACTCCAATGTCCAATTTACGGTAAGAGGTCTCTTGGCCATCTTCTTTTCTGTCGCCTCGTTGGATTGTCAGGAATAGATGTTGAGGAAAGGTCACGGATAAGCGGGTTTGAGTGGGCAGGAAGTTTGGAATGGAAGGATGTATATCTGGATCGGGCTAAGTCTTCAACTAATTTTATTTGTAACAAAGTATGGAGCATTAAGGATTTTTCGAAGGATTTTGGATTGCAGGGATTGGATGCGAGAGGAGTTTGATGGTTTAGTGGACCCCCATAACTCAATGCCGTAGGTCCACATAGGACTATTAATTTTAAGTATGGTTCTTGTTCATCCTGGCTCAACAACTCAGTCAGATGCACCTGCCTCTTCAGTTTTGTGCTACCGCCTTCCGATTTCTTATCCCCTTAGCTTCTGAGCATCCACCATCACACAATTTTCTCAACGCAGGCAAGGTCTTCCAACTTTTTTTCGTTCGCATTTTTTTTTTTTTTTTTTTCGATTCATAATGTTGTAAACCATAAACTGACAAACAAAATTGTACACAATATCGGCCTATTCTCGGGGTGATGCCATACTAAAATATGACAATAGTGCTCAAAATTAAAACGGCATCATTATTTAAGAATTATGAGGAAAACTTCTAAATAAATTTTATTTATTTATTTAGGTCTCCCTGCCTTGCCATATGGCAATACGGACGTCGGTAGCAATGATGATGCTACCAGTAGTAATCCTGTGTTTCTGTTTTTCTTCTCTTCCCAGCTTTTTCAATCTGGTCTCTCCTCGATGGCCATCTCTTCAGTTCCTGCTTCTTCTCTTGGAGGTGGTCTTCCTCGATCCCGTCCAGTTCTACCTATGTTAAAAGCTGCCGGACCAACTAAAGTTTTCCACCCGTGAATAAATGATATAAATTGTTCCTAATTCTGTTTGGACACCAGCTGAGGGAAATCGCTCACCGAGAGGACCCAGAGCTCACGTTCCCTCAATAGTTTGGCCCTTAGTGCCTCAAACGCGGAACATTCCACAATGATGTGGTCAGCAGTCTCTGGGACTCCACAACTGGGGCACAGGGGATCTACGTATTTTCCGAAACTGTGCAGCTTACTTCGGAAAGCCCCGAGCCCAGTGGGGAATTGCGAGACCCAGTAATCCGGAACAATCCATTTGGCTTTAAACCGTGAGGAAGAATTTCTTTAAAGTAGCACCTTTTGAGGTTGTCACCCACCGCCGGTCCCACTCATCAATGGTATGTTCCCGGATTGCACGCTTCCATTTCCTTGGGTCCTCCGCAATCCTCATTTGGACATTCCCCGGAAGACCTGCTGAGCCGTGCCTCTTGTAGGCATCTTTAAATGAATCTTCACGCAGGAGGAGGTCGAGAGGTACCCCTCCTGCAAGAATTTGAACCACCTCATGGGATACAATACGATAAGCCTTTGTTCTTCATTATAAGATTCGATTATAATATAAATCTTTAGCTGTCTCATAATTGAGTCTTCAGCGTTAATGACTTACAAGACCTTTTCTCGCTCTCCCACAGTCCAGAAATTTCTTATATTACTTTAGCCTCCTCTAATATTTTAGATGTAGGTATTAAGTATACTATTTAATAATCATTATCTATAATATGATTTATTAGTAATCAAATTACAGTAATCGATTGTTCATTTTTTCCATCTTTTCTATTTCAATTTTTTTCTTATCATAAATAGCGAATTATGCTATGTATGAAGTAATTTGATTTTAAAAAATGTTTGTAGTATAAAATAGAATGAGTTTGGCACACTAGAAGAGGTCACACGCTTCCTAGATGTATAAAAGCTGGGTCAGATTGCTCAGCAATGTAGAGAAACGTTTTCCAAAAGTGCTACCATGTAATGTTTGAAGAATATCCCATAGGATATTTAAACACTTGGAAGGGGAGCTCGTCGATTTGCAGTTGCAATAACAAACCAAATAAGTACTTTTGGAAATCTAATGGGCGGTGCTTAGGTAGAAATCGATAACGTCTCCCGATACAAGGCATGTCCATAAGATGGTCCCCTCCCCCCAAAATAATTTTACCAATGGAAAATAAGAATGCCTTACCAGAGGACGGTGGTGGCAGTACATAGAGACAGAAGAAAGGAAGATTCACACATAAGACATCAAATTTGGCCGTCATCAGCAGTTGAAGTTCGTCCCTTGCGATTTGCGGCTTAGAAGTCAAATATTCTTGTTCGGAACCGAGCAAACCATTTACTGACGGTGCTTTCCCCTAACGCATCACCGCCATACACACTGCGAATTTTGTCGACTGTCTCTGTAGGAGACAAAAAAATATTAAATAACGATAATGAATTTTTTTTTCTCTTCCATTTTAAGCAAGCAAAATACCACTGAAATATAAGAAATCTCGATTAAAAATGATTCATTAACTCACCTTAACTAACGTTTTTTTATACTATTTAAACATTATTGATGTAATATGTAACATGACCAAGTAAACATGATTTTATAAACACAGAAAGCATTAAATTGAAATATTGAAAAACCCTAAGAACTTATTTTACAGCCCACTAGATTGTTTTGTCTTCTTTATTTACCGCAAATAGGGTTTAGCAGATATTCGTTTGTATATTACGATAGTTGTTTGGAGAGTCCGACCTTAAAACAAAGTCCTGGGGCCTGTCAACCTTTAAGCCTGGCAGCGATCCCAATTCTGTTATATTTTTACCTTTCATTCATATTTTTCGTTTGATATTGATGAGTAAGTCATTCGATACATTCATAAATATGATCTTAAATTTATGAATACCTTAGTGCAGTGGTTCCCAAAGGGCGGTCCGCGGATGAGGGATAATGTCGAGAGGGTATGCGAGATGCCAGTAGGGTATTCATCGAAATTAACGTAACGTAAAATATTTGTGAAGCCTTGGCTTTTGATAAAAATCACTTGCTCTACACGGAAAAATTTAACATTCCAAGTGATATAAATTCTGTGTTTATTTCTACTTTTTACAATCACAACCTTAACATTTTCCATCTTCTAACATTTCGAAAATAATGAGCTTAAACAACAGAAGATGTATGTTGTATCGCAGAAAATAATAAACTATATTTGATTTCTTTATTTTCAATAATGAAACTTTGTAATCGACCAAAAACAATAATAAAAATGTTTAAAAAAATTTAAAATCGCGACCAATCAAAAGTGATTTAATTCAATAACTCAGTTATTTTTGAAGGTAAAGACAAAATTTATTTGTGTTTATTAGCCAAAAAACTGTGAATAATTATAAAAAAGAAAAGAAAAATTGAAATTGTATTCATAAATACGCCCATAAGTCAGTTATTTTTAAAGATAGAGAAAATGTGTATAGAGTTTTATAATAAGTAAAGCGCGCTAGTCTCTCATGCTACAGGTTCCAAGTTCGAATCCCAGTCCCAGCGGGGCTTTTATAAGGATGTAAAAAAAATGTGGATTCACTCAAAACCTCTCCCCCGGGTATGTGAGACCCGTCAGCAAAAGGGTGACCACACACGACATTAGTCGTAGGGAGTGATGACCCTACACTACAAATTGCATCGTGAAACGTGAGTGTAAACTCGCAGGAGTTTACACAGTAAAGCCCAGGGCCTACACGGCCTGTCGCGCCACCGAAAAAAAAAAAAAAAAAGGCGATAAACAACAAAAACATAAACAAAATACATTAAAAAAAATAACATCTAGACGTTGATATAACCTGGTCATTTTTAAAATTTCAACTAACCAAAAGTGATTTAAATCAATAAATCAGTTATTTTTGAAGATAGAGTCAAAATTTATTAGCGTTTATTGGCCGAAAAACTGTGAATAATTATAAAAAAGAAAAGAAAAAATTAAAATTTTATCCACAAATACGCCTATAACTCAGTTATTTTTAAAGATAGAGAAAATGTGTATAGTGTTTTAGAATAAGTAAAGCGCGATAAAAAAGAAAAACATACACAAAATACAAAGAAAAAAATAACATCTAGACGTTGATATCACCTGGTTATTTTTAAAATTTCGACCAACCAAAAGTGATTTAAATCAATAAATCAGTTATTTTGGAAGATAGAGTCAAAATTTATTAGCGTTTATTGGCCGAAAAACGGTGAATAATTATAAAAAAGAAAAGAAAAAATTAAAATTTTATCCACAAATACGCCTATAACTCAGTTATTTTTAAAGATAGAGAAAATGTGTATAGTGTTTTAGAATAAGTAAAGCGCGATAAAAAAGAAAAACATACACAAAATACAAAGAAAAAATTAACATCTAGACGTTGATATCACCTGGTTATTTTTAAAATCGCGGCCAATCAAAAGTGATTTAACTTTCTAAGTGATATAAGTGCTTGTGTTTAAATTTTGTTAGGGACCACTCCATTGCCCTAATGCATTGGTTTAGAGATGCTGCGTTTGTTAACGTGATTACTTCACATTCTAATTTCGTAAGCTCTGTGGTCAACTGCCTTGTTCTGCTACAATAGTACAAATTACTGTATAATTAAACACATTTAGGTTGGAGGTAATAAAGCCCTTTAAGGATGTAGCCCTGATAGAGGGTTGTTAAGAGGAGGTTGGCTAGGTCAGTGCCCCGCGGGAGGTTCCGGACCGTAGCCTACTAGACCCTAGCAGCCACCGACCTAAAGGATATATGCTTTGCAGCTATAGTTGACTTATCTTCGATGCAGATTTGAGATTATTTGCTTGAAAGTTAAAATAAAAGTGATTTGGTGCTTGCGGAAACTCCCATGAAAGCCGAAGTTTTTCAACCTCACAATCGTAATTTTTTGTATTTTTGTTTGAACAATATCAAAATAATTTTACTGCCATTCATATTTCAAAAAGAACGATATTATTTATGTTGTTGAATGACTGATGATGCAAAAATCATTCATGAGAAACGTCGCACCATTTTGATAAATCCATATGTGTTGTGCATTGGGAAAAGAGCAACTACCAGAAATTGAGGAACCACCTGAACCATTGAACTTATTACTTATCTGTACGGATTCAGACCCAACCTATTCCGTTTAGAACCTATAAAATTTAAAAGAATAAACAAAATTAAGTTAAAATTTGTACTTTTAAGAGATCAAACAATAAATAAGTAAGTCCGTTACTTTAGTGAAATACATTAAATTGAGAAGAGAAATGTTTTTTTAATTTTTTTATTTGTTGTATTTATCGGCCGTTATTGTTCACATAACTCCATTCTTTCTGCCATAATGTTTGCCGGGTCAGCTAGTATATTTATATAATTTAATTTAATGTAAAGTTTAAGTCACTCACCTGTAAAATGAAAGATTTTTACTTAACCACTTATTCACGACCACCACAGATAATTAACAGATAACACAAAATATTTTCTTGATAAGTGCTCTTTTCGTTACGATGAATTCATAATCTCAAAGTAATAAACTTTTAATTGGTAAAACTGAAATTTTTCAAACAAATGACACCAAATTTAAATTGCACCCGTGTGAAGCATGTGCGGTTCACTAGTTTAGAATAATAATAATAATAGGCTTACCGAACCCGAAGGTTCGATGCCGATACCACCATATTCCGTCTACACAGACTCCCAGATCAGCCTTAACGCAATTCTCCCATCGACGCTTCGGTCTACCTTTCGGACGCCTACCAGTCGGATCAGCAAATACCAACTTTCTCGGAATCCGTTCCTCACCGAGCCCAACAATTTTACTCGCTCATTTGAGTCTCCGCAACGCTATCAACTCAATTATATTCACAGGATACAAGTTCCGCAATTCCGCGTTGTGCAACCTTCTAAACTCCCCAGTGCCCTCATCTCTCTTCGGACCAAATATTTTGCGCAGTACCTTATTTTCGAAAACCTTAAGCCGTTGTTCATCCTTCAAAGTAAGTGGCCATGTTTCACATCCGTAAAGAACCGTTGGAAGAATAATAGTTTTATAAATTCTAAACTTTAAGATTTTAGATAGAAGCCGTGAGCTAAGTAACTTAGCAACTGAATAATAACACGCATTTCCCACCTTTAACCATGACTTTATTAGTATTATAGTATTTATTTATAGTTTAAAATAAAATAGTTTAAATGGAAAGTAACGGCGTAAATAATCCTTAGCACTGACTGTAGTTAGGCAAAAGGCCGTTTACTGCATTATAGAAGAGCTATAAAACCTGTAACTAAGAACCCGTAAAAAGTTTTGGGCTCAGTACATTAAAAGATTCTTACTGGTATCACCCAAAGACTGTATAAGAAGGTGATAAGGCCGGGATCACGCTCAACCGTCAAGTTTCCTCTCCAAGTTTTGGATGCCCATATTTATAAAAGGTATATGATCCCCAAGAGTGTCTCCGTTGCCCAAGGTCCCCAGTTGAAATAAATAATTATCCCGCTACAGCCTGGATAGCCACAGCTCTAGTAGACTAGTGCTCTCTCCACTTGACAACCCGCTCCCTAGGTGGACAAATCTTTGTGGTACTCTGATCCACCTTCGTTAGTAATTATTTTACTACACGTTCTTAACCAAGAAAACATTGTTTATACTTATTGTTTGGTCTAACCATCATTATGAAGAATGACGAGGCCTAGACCAAGTGGCAGGTAGAGCTAAAGGACTGCAATTGAATGAGTTAAAAAATGATGGAATTAAATATTGGTGTATTTTAAATAAAGGAAAAGGCTAAGGACTACAATTTAGATTTAGTTGGGCTTCATATTTACATCTTGGTATATCCGTCTTCTCAGTTCATCTCTTCATTCTCGTCCAGCCTAGGGCGACCTTTTCTTCCTCTACGCCATCCTTATACCAACGTACTCAGAATAAAGAAATGCTGTGTTGTGTGCTAGTTTCTGCTATACTTTTGGCATCTCTTCTTACCATATGTTTTCATATTAAATGGCCACTTGTGGCAACTTAATTTCATTGAGCGAATATGTTGCGCGAACACTTTTTATCACCCTTTTTCTGATCCTGAGTATATCTACGGAAGTAGGAAACTGCTCCCGAAATCTCGCTGAATGGGAAGCGACCCCGCTACCTCCCTTCCCGATCCCCTATCCTCTCTCAATCCTCTTCCCCCAGTCCTCTGATACAATGAGAAAGAAACTATAAAATAAGAAGGAGTGGATGCTGGATATAAGCCTGCACCTGGAGGTATTGATCGAGTACCGTGACCCCTGACCTTTCCGCCCATGAGCCACCTTCCATGTCTGCTTCCGCCTCTAATAGTGCCTCAGCCCTCTGCAAAATTGCTCGGAGGGTGCCATCCAAAGCCCACCCCTTAGGTAGCAATTAAATGCCAAACTCCTAAAGTTAGCTGAAATATTAATTATAACCCCATTCCTCGCCTTCCACAAGTGGTTTCTGAGTATTGACATACTTCGGATCTCTTGTATGTATTTAATTTTGTTAAACCGAAATAAAAAATCTGGTGCGCGCAACACACGACTTTCACTTACCTCTGTTGTTGAAATCAATTCAAGAATTTTTAAATACCGTTAGAGATGAAATTAGTTTAAACAATTAGTTAAATTGATTTTAGATAGAAACATGTGTTTTATTAAATAATTCATTATGTTATCATTTAAAACAAATAGTTAATTTTATCCACTTTTCATCACTCACCATTATATTTTACAAATTTTTGCATAAAATAATATTTTTTTCTAAAATTTTTAGCTTTACAACGCTATATTATAAATACATAACACAGTAATAATTTTTAACAAAACAAAAATTACATTAAAAAATACTTTTGCACTTTAGCCTCTCACGCTAAAGGTCACGGGTTCAAACCCGCAGGTGGTCCTAGTATTTTTTGATGGGTAAAAAATCCTTAGTTACGCCGTCCTTCGGAGGGGTCGTTAAAAGGTGGTCCCGAGCCTGTGCGATATCAGGTACTCGTTAAAGATCCCTATCCTAATAAATCCTGGATAGGCAAAATTTAGGACTCCCACTCGTCCGATTAGCCATAGTAGCAGAAAGTGGCGTTAAATAAATAAACAAACAGACAAACTTTTGCACTTTTCTCTTTTGGTTTATCGAATTCATTCAACTTATATATTTAGCGGTTTTTAATCAATGCTAAAAACATGAAATGGTTAATTTTTTCGAAGGTAAAAAATTGAAGTTATTTTAGAGGAAGAAAATTTAAAATATCGGCATTTAAGCCCTGTAAGACTATTTCAAATAGAATGAAACCTATATGTTATTACAGCACCATTACATTTTACAAGGATATAGCGAGTTTAATCAAAATCGTTAGAGCCGTTTTCGAGAGAATCGTAAAAAGATGCTAAATGCATGGTATAAAGTGGCTCTTCCAGTCAGCTGATTTTGATGAAAAAAGTTTTGTAACATCTCGGGCGTATATGAAATTTCAGTTTCACAGGACTTTTCGTTTTCGCCCGAGAGTTACCTACACACACACACACACACACACACACACACACAACCTTTTTGCGGGACTTGGTTATTTGGACTCAGGGGACCCTAAAACATGTATTTCCGTTGAAAACTGGAATTCCAAAATTTTTACGATCGCAATACTTTCCCTTACTATATGTAGTGAGTGAAAGTAAACATAAGAAAAGCTATTTTGACTGGATTTTTGTTTTCATATTCTGTTTGATTTTTTTAATTTTTTTTTTTATTAATCATTTCTGGATCTGAAAAAAATATCGGATTTGATAGTTAATATCGAAAACTTTAAGTGTTTTTTTTTTTTTTTTTTTACATTTGGTTGGCATAGTATCATTCATACCTATTCAACAGTTAAATTAGGGAATAATTCTAGCGTTCTTTGAAAAAGCGCGATTTGTTATATGAGTTTCTAAAGTTTGTTTGTTAGTACTTACTACTGGCGTAAAACACAGAGGTCATTAACTGTGAAGTGAGAAGTAAGAATGGTTGACTGGGTGATTAAGAGGGAGAAGTTAGTTCAGGGTGCGGTCAAATAATTTAGCCTATAATAATTTATATACAGTATAATTATTTAGGCCGAAACGTCGGCACCAGTTTATTAAGTTTAAATGTTAATTGTGTGTTCTTTTGACTGCACCCTAAACTAACTTCTCCCTCTTATAGATTAATTACTTAAGGATAAATAGAATAAAAAGTAAAGAAAAAATACATATGGCAAATACATATGAACACGTTAATGAAAATGAAATGTTTATTAACAAAGATATGTACAAAAACAGAATATTTTAAAACACATACACATAAGTAAGGTTTCAAATTTGCCTAGGTTATTTTTACACTTTACATAGGAGTACAAATAATCATGATTTAAATTAATCTACTAAAGTACTGTACAAGAGGAGAAAAAAAAAAAAAATGAAAAACCCTAAAAAAAAAAATGTGTAAGACCATACAGTGGAAGCGTAATATATCACAGGCCTAACATAAACATATTATAATAAATTTTCATTAATTATATTAAGACTATGAGAAGATAAAGAAGATACATGCATCATCTGCAACAGGAGCGAGCGATATCTGTTTTACTTTTAATTTTTGTTAAGTCATATATATATAAAGATTAAAACAACTAATCCAAGGACAGATCTTTATGGTACACCAGTATATTTAAAATAGGATTTGGAGTTATTAATTTAACATAAAATTGACGGTTAGAGAGATAATCATTGGATAAATGAAGTAATCGGGAAATTTGTTGTTTCGAAGTTTAAATATCAGAGTCCTGTGCCAAACACAGTCAAAAGCTTTTTCGATGTCTAATAGTGCCATGCGGATATACTTTTTAATATTAAAATTGAAAATTAACACGTTAATGGATATAAAATAATGATTCTATAAAAGAGACAATATGTAAATAAATACAAAGTTGTGTTTTTTTCTTTGAAATAATTATGAGAATAACATTTATAATTTAGACAGTAATAATTAACTGAGTCATCATTTTTCTCTTAGATTTTTGCTGTATCTGGGATGAGTCTCATTTTATTGAGGCGTGACGTATCTTACGGGGCTTCTAAAGTATTTGCCTAGTATAATAGAAACTAACCACTTTGTTTGTCAACAAAAAAATAATAAAAAAATAATTAGAATTAGAAAGAACTTGTGATCTTGATTTATATTATCAAAATAGAGTAATCCAAGTAGTTAGGGTCTTCAATTCATCGCTTGGTGAGTATATAGTGTTTTTTTGATTGATTAATTAATTTAATATGCGTTTAGCATTAAAACTTCACAGTGACGGTTTTACCCACTCCAGGTTTATAGAAGGTTAGTTAAGTTATCGGATCTATTAACCCCTAATTCACTCTTCTTTTGAAATTTCGAAAAATCTACCCTGTATTGTACTCAATAGTTTCAGTGTCACACCCATTCTGCGACTTCACTCTCTCAAGTAATAACAATTAACATTATCCAATAAAAAATTGACACTTTTCTTAATTTTTACCTAAATAGTTGTTGATAATATTAAGCTTGAATGTTTATCATACTATTCAGTCGATAGTCGACCTTTGTAGCTCTAATTTATTTTTTTAGTGGATAATTAAATCTGTCAGATGACAATATGGGGTGCCAATTTTCTAGAAATGAGAGTTTCTCGCATTCTAGAATGTCATTAGTTTATGTTTAGAAGATGATCCTTTATTTGTACATGGTAGAATTTTTACTCATAAAACAGAAACACTTATGACATTTTGCCACTTTCTAAAAATAAAATAAACGAAAGTCACACCAAAATGTTAAAAACTCTCAATTCTAAAAAAGTGTATTACTTCATTTTGCCGTTAGAGCTCAGAAATATTTTATGTCATAGGTTTTTGTTCTCGTTACAGTCCCCCATACTCCTCTTCTAACAACTGATTTAATCCATCAAATATTCTATATGTCAGCTTATTCTGTTGGTACATCCATTTTAATATTATGAAAAAATCAATACCTTTATCAAATTATCACATATAGGTTTTAAAATGTATATGGCTGAGACACATAACATTTTTCAACCTAACAAATACTTGTGGTTCCAAATAAACCCCGCTCCGACTCACTGCCTTTGACAAAATCTATGCCGACGATATTCAGATTTATATTTCCTTTACCCCAAATGAATTTCCTGATGCTATCTATAAACTTCAGGAGGACATAAATAATATTAGTGCTTGGTCAAACAGCAACAAACTCCTGCTAAGCGCTGAAAAAACAAAAGCCATCCTGATAGCATCACCTGCTCTCCTTAAATCCTTTCCCAGTTCCCCCAACCTTTTCCTAAACAATACTCCTATCTCTTTTCATTCATCTGTCAAGAACTTAGGTATTACTCTTGACCAAACTCTCTCTTGGAAACTACACATCTCCCAAATATCCCACCGAACCATAGCAACCCTAAAGCAATTCCGTCGCCTCCATCACCTCCTACCATTCAATATTCGTAAACTCCTTGTTTCTTCCCTTGTCTTTCCCCACTTTGACTACGGTTGCGAGGTGTACAGCGGACTTTCAGGTGAGCTCGAAGCAAAACTCAAGCGTTTTATGAACTGTGGAATACGGTTTGTATTCGGGATCACCAGAGAAACGCATATAACCTAGTATTACGTCGAGTTAAGGTGGCTTTATCCTCGTTACAGATGCCAGTATTTCCTAGCTTCCTTCCTCTACCAGGTTATCAGAACTCATCGTCCCAGCTATATCTTCCAATCCCTTCAATTTAAATCATCAATTCAGTCCTGTTCTACCAGATCCCGGCTTTCTGACCTCTACCCTCCTCCTCACCGTACTGCTGCCTTTGACAAGTCCTTTCTAGCCAAAGCAACCTCTCTTTGGAATTGTATCCCTCCTGAGATCCATCATGTAAGAACGACTTTCTCCTTCAAATCGCTATTTTTCAACCACCTTCTCCTTACCCAGTCAAACAAACAATAATTTCCAATTGCAGATGCTATAAATTCCAATTATTATTATTGTATTTTTTTGTGTGTGTTTATATTACTTAAATTATCACTGATGAATTAGCTATTTCTGTTTTTTTGTTTTTTAGTTGTTTTATTTTTATTTTTTATTTCATTCAGTAAGTCTGACTTGTAAAGATGTATATATATTACAACCTCTATTATTTCTCTAGTTTAGTAATTTGTCATTCTAAGCCATGACCACACTGTTCCGGTCATCAATTATGTATTTTATTTTATTCTTAAGGGACTTTGGTCCTAGCATAATAAAGAAGTTTCTTCATTTCATTTCATTTATATGAGAACGGGTGAAATAATTAGCTTTTATTTATTTTTATTTTAATTTTTTTAGAACTTGAAATAATTACATTTTTTTTTCTTATCCTCCAACTTTATTTACAAAATAAATACACAAACATTCTATGTATATACAGCAACAATGGTATATACAGTCCACGGCTCAGGTCTCGTATTGCCCGTTGGCATAACTAAATTAAATTAATTATATTCAGAAATTTAATTATAAAGAGACAATCAACATAATACTAAAAAAACTTATAGATATTTTAATTAATGAAATGTCATGATATGAATAAATAAAAAAAAAATTAAATAAAATCGAAATTGATCCAGAAATTTTCTCTTTACTAAACATTTTTACTCCAACGGTACTTATTCACCCCAGTAGTAGTACCCTGTACCCTGTAATTATTTCTTCTACATTTCTGTAGCGTCATCATGAAACCTTCTTCATCGCAATCTCTGAGATTGTCACCGAAAATATTCAGGGTGGAGTTTTATTGAGTGTGAAGAAATCCCGCTAAAAGCTTTGGAGACTAATGTATGTCGGTTTATAAAATATTTCTTTATTTAAACAATAGGACCAATGTGTTATTTTAGAATTACAATGGCTGTTTAAACTTATTTTGAAAATTCATCTTTAATCTGTTTTCGTTTTTAATCTAAATTACATGTTAAAATTAATATGGAATTCAAACAAGTTAAAAAAAAAGAGCCATAAAAAAAGAGAAAAAAAAAGGACCGAATGCTTTGGAATAAAATATTCAGTATGCCATCATAGGGGCAGTTAGATCTATCTTTCTATCTATATATATATATATATATATATATATATATATACATATATATATATATATATATATATATATATATATATATTCCTTTAACTATGTAAATCTTTATCAAAACCTTGATATACACAATATTCAGGCGTGTGTGCTTTGATTGGTCGAACATTGGTAGGTTATTTTTTTTTTTTTTTTTGGAAAGGGAGGAAGCGTTTACACCTTCGCCAAGCCCAGTGGATTCGCCATTTGTAACTAGAGAATACTTTTTTGTTTTCTATTGGGTTGATGCAAAATTAATGCAGGTTTTTAGTAGGTATTGTAAATACGCCATATCTTTACTTTAACCATATATATTTAATCAAAATAATTTCCATCTGAATCAATGCACTTTTGCCAACGTTCAACAAGCTTTCTTATTCCACCAGAAAAAAAATGAAATCACGAAAAGAATTTTCAATGTCGTCCTGGTTTTGAAAATTTTTCTCCCTCAAAAAGTTGTCCAGATGCCTGAAAAAGTGGAAGTCTGTAGGAGAGAGGTCAGGTGAATAAGGCGGATGTTGGAGAACTTCGTAGCCCAACTCGTGCAGTCGTCGAAGCGTTGGTTGTGCAACGTGTGGTCTGGCGTTATCGTGGAGCAGGATCGGCCCCTTCCGATTCATCAATGCTGGGCAAAGACGTTGCAATTTTTGAGTTCCGAGTTCCGTCGCCATTTCTCGTGTGGTTTTGGTTGGGTCTTCTTCCACTTTTGACCTCAGCTGGTCGTTGTCCAGAGCAAGATGACGGCCCCGACCTTCCTTGTCTTCGAGGTCGAAATCTCCTCTGCGAAACTTCTGGAACCAACGCTGCACCGTGCACTCATTAATAGCCCCCTGACCCCACACTTCATTAATATTACGAGCCGTTTGCGCAGCGCTGCGCCCTAATTTAAATTCGTAAAAATAAATTTGACGAAAATCGCACTTTGACATTTTCGATTCAAGACCTTTGAACACACTGAACAAAACGATTTTACTAAACAAATTCATGGTGAAAGAGAGGGTATTAGATAAGGTTTGTTTTGGTATAATAATGATCAATGTTAGGATTAGCTTTGTTTACACAATTGGAATTAAGATATTGCAATAGAGGAAACCTGCATTAATTTTGCATCAACCCAATAATTTGGCGGATTGATCAGTTGCCGGAGATATTAAGACAGGTTGAGGGTAAGCCTAGTCAGTGTCGATTGTGCAGACACAGTCGATTCATCTTAGTTTACAATCGAAGGTCTTTACAAATCAGGTAGTCCAGCTTAACGATTTTTCCGTGGTTTTCACTACAGTATCCAAGAGATCCTTACGCAATGAGAATAAACAGAATTTTCTCGAATTTATTTTTTACGATTAATGTTTAACGCAACATCTAATATAAAATCAAATGATGCTTGATAATGATGAATGTATATAAATGGATGTATATGGATAATGTAATTTGATGTCGTGTAGTTCGATTCTGATTAAAATAGTCTAACAGGGCCGATTATTTATTTTTATAAACTATCTTGAATTTCATAAATTAAAAAAAAAGTTTTAAGTTTCAACTTGTTAGCATGGATAAGAAACGGGTAAAAATCCAAGATGAACGAATTTGATGAACAATTAAACGTGAAGAGAGCAAAAATATTTGTTTAGTTTTTTTTAAACACAAAACTAGTAATACAGATCTATAATATATATATATATATATATATATATATATATATATATATATATATATATATATATATATATACCGTTGAAAAGTTAAAAACCGACAGTCAGAAACCCCTTCACATGTGTTGGGAAAATGTCCGCATAACATGCTTCTCGTTACCCACAGGCACAACCGCATAAAGAAGGAAGTAGCAGAACTTCTGGAACTGAAAAAGTACAAATGCTTTAAAGAGGTTTTTGGCCTTGATACAGATGGGTCAACCAGATTTGTGGATATCTTGGCATTTAGTGCCACAAAAAATGAAGCATTGACTATCAGATTTGAAACAAACGACGAGGAACGAGGCAAAAAGATTCAAGAGGAGAAAGAAAGCATATATACGAAATGTATTCCATACCTGAAGAAAAAATTTCTTGGTGGGTTCGGCGAGAGGGAATTTACAGTCGTGGGACTTTGGTTCAGAAGCAGGGGGACCATCCCAATAGCCACTAGAGCATTTTTGGAGAATTATGGATTCGAAAAAAATCGGTTGCAAAACATGGCCTGTACATGGAAACATGGAAACAAACATGGAATCCTGCATCACCACATATATTGAGGCTAGCCTGGATTTTATATTGTCCATGATCGATTTCGAAAGCAGTTAAGTCTATGTATTTCTATTTGGCAGAATCTCCCTTTATCTTTTTTCTTTGAAATTGTCTTCAGGATTGATCTGGTATGCTGTGTGGTCATGGCAACTCAGCGAAGTTGAGCAGCATATTCAAATTGGAATTTCCTCCTTGTAGAAAAAATGTTAACGTCTACACAAAGTTCTATAAAGTAATTAAGAGTGGTGAAAATCGGATAAAACTGAGTAATAGTTGTTGATAATATTTTTTATTGTTAGATTATTTAGTCTGAAACATATATTTCCATCGAAAAACAATATGATTCATTAATCTTTTTTCTTTATTTAATAATTCTTAAATTTATTCTAAGAATAGAAGCAAATAAAAGTCGTTTGTTGCGCGCATCGGATTTTTCTACTTGATTCTGTCCCTATTAAGACGCCACCACCATTTATCTCGTATACGAGTATAGTTAATCCAACTAGGATGCGAAGTCTCATTTTCTTATTGCCATCTCTTGGAATCTATATCCTTCATCATCACTATGTGTTCCACCCAATTCCATTTTGATTGATGACCTTCAATCCTTGATATTGAATTCATGAAGATGACAATGATTAAGATATCACCTTAGTATTGAAAAATATTAGTATACCACTGCGATACCTTTATCACTTAAAATATTCTATGATTCTATTACGAATTGATATATTCCGTAGGTTCATGCTATTGTGATAAAGGTATTTAACCGTCAAAGGGTTGACCCAGCTTTAGCTGGAAATGCAATAGAATATAGGCAGCCAAGTGAATCAGGGAGGTTATATTATGTGGGACCAGGGTGCTGGCTGCTCTCAACAGATAAAACAGAATGTAGTTACAAATATAGACCATTTTCAATAACCAGCTTAGTTTGGAGGGCGAGATGGCTAAGTGGGTTACTAGGATGGCGTTGCTAGGAACTCTTGTTGCCCAGCAACCAAGTAACCGAAAAAATAAAATAAAATACTAACATGAGGAAGCTGGTTTGGTATGCGGTCATTAAATAGAAACACACATTTGTTTTAAGAAGTGCTATTTTAATTATGTGCCGACGTTTCGGCCTATATTGTGGGCCTTCATCAGGGTGACTCTGAGACGGTGTCTAAACCACTTCTTTAGACACCGTCTTAGAGTCAACCCTGATTAAGGCCCACAATGTAGGCCGAAACGTCGGCACATAATTAAAATAGCACTTGTTTTAATGCGTGTTTCTATTTAATGACCGTACCCCCAACCATCTTCCTCATCTAATTTCTCAACGGTCAATAAAAAAAAAAAAAAAAATCCATCATTAAAATACTTAAAAGTTCGCGTCTCAGTGCCGGAGGGCTTTAAATTCAGCAGTGATCCCCCGATCTCTCCCTCTGGCCCGAAAAAAACAACTCGTATGGCCAAAAAGGCGAGATAAGAGTGAAAAGTAGTAAGCTCAAGTCATACAACGCTGGTTCTGATCCGGCAGGTCGGCTTGAATTTTAATCAATGATGAAGCCATGGATTTATTAACCTTACCTATAACATCACTCGTCCTCCTTTTAATAGTGGTACATAAATATTAAATATAAAAAAAAAGTTATTGTTACATTTACTCTAGCAGAAAACAAGAATTCTGATGCCCCATGATAATATATGATTAGTAAATGAGCCTTCCGTGACTAGATCTTCCTAACTGAAGTGATTAAACGGTTTATATTTATTAATTTTTCATCATTGAATTAATTTAATCCTGAAAGTGATTCTATGAGAAGAAGTATTGTTTTGGCTTATTTCTAAAACATCTGAACTATTAATCTGAATTTAAATGAATATAGTTGTAAAACGTTTTTTGCAAAGGGTGCATAGCATGATGAAGAAAATGGTTCCTTATTCCTCCAAAAATTTATTTTGAGTCTACGTTTCGGAGCTTGAGCCCACCCAAAACACAGTCAACCAGCAATGGTTACTTGTATATGAGCCTTCCGTGACTAGATCTTCCTAACTGAAGTGATTGAACGGTTTATATTTATTAATTTTTCATCATTGAATTAATTTAATCCTGAAAGTGATTCTATGAGAAGAAGTATTGTTTTGGCTTATTTCTAAAACATCTGAACTATTAATCTGAATTTAAATGAATATAGTTGTAAAACGTTTTTTGCAAAGGGTGCATAGCATGATGAAGAAAATGGTTCCTTATTCCTCCAAAAATTTATTTTGAGTCTACGTTTCGGAGCTTGAGCCCACCCAAAACACAGTCAACCAGCAATGGTTACTTGTATCTATCATAATGGTATCTGTATTTTCAAATTTTGTTAAATATAAATTTAAAAATTTAGCGTGTACAATTTAACTAACTATAGGCTCTAAGAATTAGGAGACAAAGAACTTTTGACAATATGAGCTACATTTTATATAGTGATTTTTTTGTTCGTGGAAATACAAAGTGATAAATTCAAAAGGGAGTCGAAGGAATCAAAGAGGTTTTATAAATTGTGACGAGAGTGTTGGCTTTCAACACTGATAAGACAGGTACAAATATAGACCATTTTCAATAGGTAGTTTTGTTTTCTAGTCATTCTCTAAAATCGATCAAATTGAATACAAGCATTCGTAGTACGACTTTTCAAAATGTCACTTGCAATTTTAGTTTGCTTTTAATATCGAAATATTCGATTGTCAGCATTAAACAATAGTTTTTCATTGACTGTTTTTATTTCAGAATTTACTATCAGATATCCCTATGTTAAGAGTGCCAAATCATATTGTGTATCATAGTATGCAAATGGTGTATTAACTTGTGTTTTTCTTCATACTGTGCTATTTGTGTTATTTTTATGGATCTGCGACTAAGATGGCCGTCATGAGTGGTATCTACTTGTTTTAATTAAAATAACTCCTTCCAGAGTGCTTCGGCTCCAAAAGACAGAAAAATGAAAAATTAATCATTCTTAATTTTCTGTCGTTAAGCTGAAAAATTTATTTATTCTTTATTTATCTTCTAATATTTTCCATAGTCTATTAAAACGAATAAAAGTTTCTTATATTTAAACATTGCTTAACATAATAAAATAAATCATTAAAGTCGTTCCCATTTTTAAAAAAAATCTGGTACGGGCAGAACAACACGCGACTTTCACTTAGCTACTGATTAAAATAAGTGAAACTAATAAAGAATTAATTAAACTGAATTCTATGAAACATGTGTTTTATTAAATAATCTATTATGTTATTATCAAAAACAATCATTTACTTTAATTGGCTTTTTCACTCTTTATTAACTTTTACAAGCTTGTGTATACGATACTATTTTTTCAAATCTTTAGCTTTCCAAATTTATATTATACGTGTATGTTACTGTTCTTATGTTCAAAAACAAAAATTTAATTCCTTCAACTTGTGTATATATATATATATATAAATACTTGTCTTTTTTTACCAATGATAACAAGATTATATGGGTATTTTTTATAGAATCTACACAATTAAAGGTACTTTAGAGGAAGAAATATCGGCATTTAAGCCCTGTCCGACTATTTCAATAATTTCAATCATCCTACATGATATTAAAGGCCATTAAATTTTACATCGACTTAGCGAGTTTAATCAAACTCGTTAAAGTCGTTTTTGAGAAAATCGTAAAAAGGTGCTAAATGCATGGTATAACGTGGCTCTTCTGGTTAGCTGATTTTGATTAAAAATTTTTTATAACATTTCGAGCGTATAGTTTGTTTTAAATATGAAATTTAAGTTTTATAAAACCATTACCCTTACCGCACACACACAGACGTTTTTCCTTGGTTATTTAGACTAAGGGGACCCTAAAACGTGTATTTGAGTTGAAAACTGTAATTTTAAAATTTTCTCGAACGCAATATTTTTTCCATACTATATATTTCATATATAGGTAGGTAAAAGTAAAAAACGTTCTATTTTGACTCAATTGTCAATATTTCTTGTATTATTTTGTATATAAGTGTTTTATTGAAAAAAATAAAGATACAATTTGAAGAGTAACCCTTTGATATCGAGGCGCGTATATTTAGGTTGATTGGAGTAATGTCTAACGTCACTTCTTTGTCTTGGTTTCCAAAATGTTGTTAAGAAGATCTCTCATCCAGTTCCTTTTCAGACTTCCCAGGTACTTTCTTGCAAGCCAATTGTAAGCATGTCTTGTATGAGTCAGTATGTTCGCAGAGTATATCATACAATCGTATGTAATATGTCCTGAATTGAAGATCTCTAATATTTATTATTGTAGTATGTATGGAAGAAAAAAAAAACTTGAAATTATCTGGTTGTACGAACAGTTATATTTTTCAAAAATGACAGGGAAGCGTTAAACGAGAGTCCTACAGAACTACGAGCTTGGCGTGATACGCTGATTTTGCCTTAATAGCCTCACCTTCAATCTACTCTTGTCCGATTAAAAGCAAAACATCGTTTCCCAGTCACACGCAACATCCAACACAACCTTTACTGTTCCAAATCTGTTTCCTGATGCTCTGATTCCCTAAAATATGGTGAGCTAGCCAAATCTCAAATCTCACTAATTGATCTCATCTACGAATATATATTTACGTTGAACATTAATAGTATTAGCTTATAGTATTAAAACTCTCAGCATTATTAAAGAGGATAAAACATGTATGATGATTTACTTCAAAGGTCAGTTTAAGCCCATGAATTAATAAAAGCCGTAACTAATAACACAATGGTTATCTATAAAAAATCTGTATACATTGACCTAAATTTTATTAATTTGAATTTTAAAAAGAAATATATGATGTTTACTTTGCGTTCCAAAGATCATTATGGTCTATGGTATTTGTAGCTTTTCTCAAACAAAAAATCATTCGAAAAATTTGTTTAATAATTTTTCAAGTGTGTTTAAAACCTTGTGTTTTCAAACTATGTATACTAAAATCGTATGATTTATAACAATGGTTTCTATTTTTATATTTTCATATTTTTTTCTTCACCCTTGGTTGACAATCTGTTAATGTGAGGAAAGGTTTTGATTTTGTTGAGTGATGAAGATAAGATGATTTCCTGGGATGATTTATATCCCGCATTTATGTTAGGAGGTCCCTCACCCAACTTCTTTTCAGCCTTCTGCGACTGTCGTGAGACATGTTAGTAGTGGCCATGTTTTGTATTTCTGTGTAAGTTGTCGTGACTGTTCTTTGACTGTTGGCATGTGAAGGTTTGTATGTTGAGTAAAGATGCTAACGTACCTTGGTGAATTTTTTATGGTTCTAACAGTTTTGGGTTGAATGTTCCGTAGCTAAAAAGACAGCTTATTCGTATATCTGGGACCCGTAAATTCAAACACTTTCAAAATAAAAACAAAACCTCTATAATTAAACAAATGTATTGATCGTATGGTACTTAATATAGTTATAAAAATACATTATAACCAAAATAAATGATTAAAAGTGTACAATTACCATCATAAACTTATAATGTTCAATCAGAGAATCTATTAAGAGTACATTATGGTTTTTGTATATAGTAATAATCATTGAACATTAGGAGACCAAATGGGCAAAAAAAGAATCAACAAGTACTGAATTATTTAATCTTTGTTGAAATCACTTATAATCCTAAGAAATAAATATAATAATAATAAACATTTCTTTATTTATTCTGGGACAAGTCCCTTCAGAATAATACATATGAAAGTAAACAAAGTCTTGGATGCCTTGGACTAATAATTGAAGGGGAAAAAATACAGTGATAAAGTAAAAAATAAATACAAAAGACAAAGATAACATATAAAATTATTATTATATAATATAATAATAATAATCATATATATGTACATAAAACTAATTTAGATGATAGTTAAAAAAATAAAATAAATAAATAAAATATACAATTATCCTTCTGTCCCTGTACAGAGCTTTGATCAAAAAATAATTATATACAATATATCTATCTAATAAAAAAAGAAAGAGAAAAAACGAGAGAGAAAAAATCATAATAACTTCTGTGTTAACACTTCTATGATTTTTTTTTCTATTTGAGCATTTTCATTTAAAATTAGTTCTTATCGGGATTCCTAGGAAATTGAACGAATAGGAAGTAATTGAATAGACGGGATTTAAAGGTTGGAAGGATATTAGAGTTACGGATATGAGATGGGATAGAGTTCCATACGGAAGAATATCGAATAATGAAAGCTGCGGTTCGATAGGGCGGAATATACAAATCAGAAGGCCGTGCACGAGTGTTGCAGGAATGAATCTAGGATTTTAATAGTAACAGGTCAGAGATGTATGATGGACGGCAGGATCGGATTACTTGATAGAGGAAGGATGCCAAGAAGTACTTGGGACGATAGGAAAGATAAAGCACTTTAACTCTTCGTAGAATTGAGTGACAGAGGTGTCTCTTGAGATCCCAAAGATGAATCGGATAAAGCAATTAAATAGTCTTTTTAGTTTTTCAATATAGTAAAAATTCTTATTTAAAATTCAAATTCTCTAAATGAAAAATAATATTTTAATTAAATTAAAGCTACAGTATGTTAAGCATACAATTTCTGCTTTATATAATAAAACTATGAAACATGGTAAAAAACAAAACAAAATTAATAATGATATAATGATTCCTGACTAACGTAATCCACAAAACGGAAGTAAATATAAAGAAAACATATAGCGAAAATTAATTTAATTGCTATTTTTTTTTTTTAAACGAAATGATATACAGAGGAACAGTACACAGTAATGCAATATGAACTCTCACATATAAAATAAATTAAAAAAGAACCTTTGACACTTTCACTTTTAAAAATAGGGCTGTATAAAAAGATTAACTGAAAAACCATTTATCAAACTTTAAAAAGAACAACATTATTTCTAACTAAGAAATTAAATGTTCTTTACAGATTGTAATATAAATCATAATAAGATGTAAATTAGTTCCTAAATAAATTACTTATACAATAAAACAACATGATAGTTACCATCAAAATAGAAAAATTCTTAGCGGGAAATATTAATTAAATATATTAATATTTATTATTAAATATTATATTAATTTTATTTTTTATAAATTGCCTTAGCGCTAACACAACACAATGTAACATTAAATAACAAATTCTACTAATAAGCCGTTTTTTTTGTTGTTTTTTTTACTCATACGCATACGTTATTTTATGGTTATAGCAGTATTAATCACAGACAATTTTATAAGAAAAACTAGAATCAGTTTATTAATAAAAATGTAGACAAAGCTACATATATGTACAAAAAAATACATAAGCAATCAATATGCTGAAGTCATTAGCGAATTACAAATATAAACCTGGTGGATTATATGAATAAACAAAATATTTAAAAAAATATGCTTAAATCATAATTTAATAATTAGAGAATTGTAATGAAATTCAGTAGTTACTATTCCTACTAATTTAAGCTAATATTTAAAAAAAGTTGAAAATATAATTAATATTCACAATTCTAAGTTTAAAAAAATACATATTCATCCGGAGATTAATCGTCCCATAAACTTATAATTATAATAATAACGTTTATTTAAGAAAATATGTGAAATATTCCTTGTACTAAAGCTCTCTTGGAGGGACTGCTATAGTTTTAACTAGCGGCAAAACATGGTGCAGCGACAGGCAACCCTTAGCTCGATAACAGGTCCCTATGGGGCCAATTCAGTTCTTTCTCTATGTTCGAAACCTGTAATATTTCAATCCATGAAGCTTTTCCCCTGCTAAATAAACCTCGAAGTGGCAAACTTTATCTCCTAAAATACTCAAAACTGATCGGCCATTGCTGAACTGCAGATAAGTATAGCCACTGTGATAATAACTGTCAATAGATTCCATGTCAATTTTGAACACGGATTAAACTTCCTCGTCTCGGATCACAGACTAAAGAGGAGATGTAGGGGGAATCTTATAACACAATTTCATACTCTAATCATGACAGAAAAAGATGGCTCTGATATCTTCTCCATCCACTTTACCGATTTTTCTTTCCTTGTTTAGATTTAATTATTTTTATTGAATATTACAATCTGTCCTTATTATTAGGACAATTATTATAATAGTGATCAAGTATAACATTCATATTATATTTACACAATATTTACAAAACTATAAAATAATATACAATAAAGAATTAATAAGATATTTAAAAAGTCTATAAGCATACAATACTCAAACATACAGCACATTGAGTAGAGAAACTGGCCAGTGCTTGAACTCCAATATACATGTATACAAGAGGTCCCGGGGCCACTACCGTTCAACCTTCTAGGAGGATGGTAAGGGTGTGGGGAGCTGGATAAGGATTAGGCCAAAGGATGAGTAATGTTCTGATGGAATTAGTTGAATTTTTATAGAATTATGTCCAATATAAATGGAATATTTAGGTCGTGGTGTAAGGTATGATCGGTGACATAATAAAGAGCATGAACTATTGTTCGGAGGACTTTGGATTGAAAGGATTAAATGCGTTTCATGTTAGAAAATTTGGCTGTCTCCCACAGTTAAAGTACGTAGGTCCAAATAGGTTTCTGTACTGTCTTGTATATTAGCAATTTGTTTTCAATAGATAGTTTAGGATTTCTGTTCAATAGTCTGTATAATATGCCAAATCGTCGATTTAGTTCTTGTCGTTTAAGTCTAGTATGCGGGTTCCAAGTCAGTCTTTTGTCTAGAAGGAAGCCAATATGGAAGGCAGATTGTCTTCGAAGCGTGAAGGTTACATGTTTACATTTGGATTGCTTAACTTTGATTCGCCAAAATCTTCTATTACAGAAAGGTGCCTTTGGAGGTTTAGTGGAGCAGTTTCAGGATCTGATTGAGAGGATAGGACGGATGTGTCATCAGCGAACGTTGCAAGGAAGGTATTGGGGTGAACAGGGTTATTAGCTGTGAAAAATTGTAAAGGATTTGACTGGATAATAATTGGAATACTCTGTACCACAGCGAACCCGAAAGGAGCGAATTCTCAAAATTTCTTAGACTTGGGGGAGGAGGGGAAGGAGGGAGAGGTTAAGACTTGACCAACTTAATGGTTTCAAACTGTCAATCAAGTTAAAGTTGGCTGTAGAGGCCTCATTTAGAAGAGATTCGAACCTGTTAACTGCTCACTTATGGCATGGTGTTAAGTACTGAATTATGTGAAGCATTACAAGAATTAAAGAACGCCGCACTATAGTAATAGTAATATGTAATATTTACAGAATCCAAAGAAATATTGTGAAAATGTAAACCGATCTTATAATGCATACATTATGCCATCGAAAAAAGCCATACTATAGATGTCGCGTTGTCTAACCTTAATTGAAAATAAAGTTGATTTGTATATATATATTAATTTATATATATATATATATATATATATATATGTATAGGATAGGCAAAATTTAGGACTCCCACTGTAGCATCGTCCAATTAGCCATAGTAGCATAAAAGTGACGTTAAACAAATAAACAATAAACAATCTCTATTACCTATTACTATTGTAAAAACAAAAGAAACTTTATTAATTCATTATATATATATGGATATCTGGTGTATCCATGAAAAAATGTTCGCTTATGATCTTTATGTAATTATGAGAATGAACACGTGATATTGGTGCGTACCATTGATGTGTTGTACTATACTTTGACGGAGCAATTGTTTACCATATTGATCCAATCTGTTCATGAGTTCAATATGCAAGTGTATGTCGGAAATATTTGCTATTTAATCATTAGTATACAAATAATTTTATTTAATTGATTGGAAAAAAACATATTTAAATGTATTTACTTGAGTACGGAAATTTCCCATTGTAATAAATTATCCTTAAGTAAAGTTGTCAATGTTTTTTTTTTTTTTTTTTTTTTTTTTTTTTTTTGGTTGGGAGGATATTTATATATCTAAGGGACTGACATATACCTAAAAAATGTAATATAAAAGTTTAGTGTACCACTTGTCTCAGGGTAAATTGCCGAGTTCAAACAGATTTTCGTAATGTAATAGATAAAATAAAATAAAGAAATTTTCTAATAAAAAAATGTATTCGAAAAATTGCTAATTATAATGATAGCCATATTAGCAATCCGACGCAAAATAAAGACTTCAATCATTTTAAAAATGATAGACACCATACATTAAAAAAAAACCTGACGAGAAGACGTGCTGCTGGGTACTGTCCTTTCTCATGCCAATATTTTTTTGATTATTCTTTCCTATTTGCTGATTGTCACATACTGCTGACAGGTGCGAATCAATAAATAAATTGAAAAAAAAAAAGTAAAAATCAATGTAGATGTAACTGTTATTTATATTTTTTAAATACAATTTGACTTGCAAGATACAATGAACTGCAATAAAACAGTTTTTTTTTTTTTTAAGTTTGACCTAAATATAGATTCGTTCATGAAAACAAACCGATTCGAATTTTTATAAATGAGTAAAACAATCAGTAATGGCTTGAACGGTTTAAAATATTATCTTTGCTGATAACCTTGTCCTATCGTGTAGGATTGTAATTTTAGTAATATTCCATCATGTATCGTGACAAACAAGAATAAATATCACAAATGACGATTGATATCTGTGAAATAGTCTTCCTTTTTGGTAAATACTTTGAATGGTGTTATTAATACCGCTTTTTCCTAGAGTTGTTGCATTGGGTGACAGTCTTCATCACGGCTCACGTCGCTCTGAGACAGCCGCTCAGAATACACTTCCGCAATACTTCACAATTATGAGGGTTTGTAATTTAATTTCTTAAAGGGGTCGTCCCAAGTTTTTTATGTAGAAAATTTTAAACCTGAAGATAATTTTATATGATGATAGTTTCATTAAGATCCGCTAATTCAACAGTTGAAAGAGCAGGGATATTAAATAATTTAAATAAAAAATACAATAATTAAAAAAAAAAGTTTTGTAGATTTGGATTTAGGTTTAGCTAAAAGTGATTCAAAATTTATTCCCCTGGTCCAAATTTCGTTTTAGTCATTCTATTTTACTTTAACTTACCAATATATTGTCAGATAGAGTTTTGCGATTGTGAAAAATGAAGTTTGAAACGAAAATATTTGTTATAGTGTCCCCTGAGTTCAAATGACCGATTCCAGCAAAAAGGTCTGGAAAACGACAAATAGTACGAAACTGAAATTTCATATTTTAAAAGCGAATTCGCCCGGGATGTTACAAAGAAAAATTCGTCGAACCAGAAGAGCCGCTTTATACATACATTTTGCACCTTTTCACAATTTTCTCAAAAACAATTCTGGTGGTTCTGATCAAACTCGCTATATTGATGTAAAATTGAATCTTCCTTAATATTTTCTAGGTTTTACCCTAATTAAAATAGTACAGAAGGGCTTAAATATTCTGAATTTCTTTATCTACTGTACTCTAATGCTGCTAATAAGAATTAATTAATTATTCCTTAATACGTGAGTATGAAATAAGAGAGAATGCGAATTTATTTATTTTTAATTTGATTTCAGTGAAAGTAAAAGTTTTTTGTTGCGCGAACCAGATTGTTTTTACTTTTTGTACTACATAAAAATATGTTGAGCAATTGCAAAAATTATAGTTATTATTGTTTATTTTATTGAAAGCTAAAATTAAACTGATTTCTTAGCGTTTTGGACAGTTAAAGAACAGTCAAAAAAATTAAAGAATATTTATTTTCATTTTAAGCTAATATTTAACATTTTCCTCAATGATCCTCAAACCTGATTCCAGCCAAAGATATTATTTTATTCAGTAAAAATGATTCTGGGTTGGTTGGATTTTATGTTTTAATATTATCATTATTAAAGCATGGAGATGACATTTAGGTTGTAATTTTTTTTTCTTATGAAGTACTAGAATATCGTTTTAACTATGAGTCTCTGTAGATAAAATTTCGGAATTATAAATTTGGTACAGAAAATATTTAAAGTTTGAATTTTGAGTATCAGAGTCACAATACTTATGAATGACTGTTGTGGACGGAGCTCAAACTCTCATCTTTAATTGTGATCACTTATAGAAAGACTTTCTCTCTTTGCGATATTCAAGACGGGTATCGGTTCTCAAATGTACTATCTCAAATTTTGTTTATAACGTTTTGATTAGTTTTAAATTAGTTCAAGAAAAAATGTATTCCATCTACAAATGGTTGTTGTTAGGAGCATGTGCACTAAAACGTCGTAATCGACCGTCCTATTTATACATAGTTTTTTAATCTGATAGGGTTATTATTACTGAAAACTACTGCTGTATTTTTCATAATACACATTAAAAATTATTATCATTATTTTTTATGACACACTTCTTTATTAACGATACCCTTCATTATGCCCTTATTGCCTTAAGCCTCCAATATCTATTACTAACTATATTTTCTGTGGCTTGTAAATGTTTTTTTAGCCTGAAGCTTTGCAGACAGGGGCTTATGTAATTTTCAGAGATGAACTATGGATTCACTTAGCGATTTTTTTATTAATTTTAATCCTTGTTAGCTTAATCCCTATCTAGGTCCATTCACCCGTATGATGATCCCATTGGAGATTATTACAGGAATTGAACTGATGTTTTAAAAAATACCTCCTAATATAGAGATATGTTCGCCTAGAGATATAGCTAAAAGTGTGCTGTTTTTTTTTTTCTATTTTGAACGGTGTATTCTTCACGGAGACTTAATTGACTGTGCTTAAACTGACTATCGTTAATTTTCGTTGTTGTTACTACTAAAAAATGTTTTTTGTTGTTTATATTTAATTTGTTAATAGTGTAAACAAACTTAGTAGCTATGGTAAGGTTATAACTTACCAAGAGGCTAGGTGCAAGAACTTTGTAAAGTATTTCGTGTTAGCCAGTAAAGAATACTCTAGAGGACTAGGAGTTAGTGTTCACACTTAGTGGAAAGTGGACGTGTTGTAAGCTGAGCTGTTGAGGTCTACGACTAACTGATAAGTCTTGTTTATATCAAATTTTTATAACCTCTTTATTTTCTTTAAATTTGATTTTTCCTTTTAAATTATTATCATAAATATCCCTTTTCTGCTCATTTTCACCTCAGGTAAAACGAATCTCCTCCGGTAAAACGTAAAAAAGGGTGTTATAAAACTCCTAACTTAGAAATAATTGATAATATAGAAAAAAAATGAGTTAAATTTCTGATTGTCAAACGAGATGAGAAAAATAATGAAGGCAACATTTTAAACTTTGAGAAGGTTTAACCTATGAGGGAAGAAAGTAGTCAGCTTGTACCACCAACAGGCTCTGAACCTGATTTAAAATCTAATATTCTAAATAATTATCTCATTCAGCCCCTTTACAGCCTAATTACCCAAATGTCGCTCTTAACACAAACATTAGAAGCAACTCATGGACATTAGTACTCTAACTGTTGGCTCCCTGTCAATCCTCCTTTGGAATACTAACGGACTACTTCGACATAAGACCGAATTGGAAATTTATCTTCATCAAAAATGCATTGACATTGTACTTCTGACGGGAACCCATCTCACATCACGCAACAAACTTTCTATACCTAACTATAATTTATACAGATCAGACCATCATGATAATACTGCACACAAAGAGACAGCTATATTAATAAAATCGACCCTAAAACATTACCATATACACGTAGACTTGTCGGCTCAGATACAAATAAGAGTACTTGACATATCTGCAGCCAAAGACTTGACGACTCTACCTATTACAATTCGAACTGAAACAGATCTTGGCTCAGATCATTTACCTGTGAACCTGATGTTGGGGGTAGAAAAATTCGTTGTGGAAAAAAGACCATCCCTTAACTACGGCATCATTGATTGGAACCTCTTTAGTAAACATATTAACGCCCAGCTGAGTTTACCTTTAGCTTTAAAAACCGAACTGGACTTAAAAGAAGCGGTCGAACTCTTCACCTCAACTGTTCAGGAAGCTGTCTGGTCCTCACAAGAGATAAAAAGAAGGCAAGTTGTAAGCTCGCCGTCCTACCCTCAATATATCAGGGACCTAATCAGAGCCAAGAGACGGGCACAAAAACAGTATTTTTTTAAATGTCTACAAAAAACATTTGAAGTAGTTATTTGGTTCTGGCTGAGATAGCATTTGTAATGCTCGCCGCTTCATAACCCTTAGATTTCATTTCTTCACTTATTGTTGATATTGGTGTGGATGGGTGAAGGCCTTTAATAACTACTCTGGGGTTTTCATCTTCTGACAGTTGATATGTGTGATAGTCTGCGTTTACTTTTTTCAAGCAGCGAACAGCTGTTCAGTAGGAGTCTGGGGTGGCTGGGTATACAATTAAATTTCTGGCTCTTGATTTTATACTGAAGTAATCAGAACCGATTTCTTTTTTTAAAAAGCATTTAATGTATAATATTCTGTATTCCTTTTAGAAATATGGGTGGTGGCTTAATGTTGTTATTTTCTGTTTAATTTGATTGTTTCTCAGTTTATCCATCAGATATATCTAAAAGAGGGTCAAATATATTACTGGTTTCTACGGTATTTGATTTTTTTGTGTATAGTCTGGGATTTGCTGAGGATGATGGCCTTTTTCGTCGTGTAATCCCCTCCAACTCGTTAATTTCTTCTAACATGGTTGAAGAGCCTGCCTCTTATAGGTCCATATTCGTTACATTTATATATTACATATTAACCATTTACGTTCATTTACTTATCGGATTGCACAAAAAACAATGTTTGGAAACGATATTATCACAAACACACAAACTTTTTAAAGTTTTAAACTTATTAAATTAGATAAATTAATGTTTAAAAAAAAACTAACCTTCCCACTTCACATGTTTTTCAGTTTGATGATTGTTACACACTTACAAACCCATTAACTGACTATGACTTTCTAGACTAGATCAATGACTTGTCCTTTATAGTTAATAATCATTCTCAAATACTATTAAAAAAAAGAATAAATCATATTTATAACATAGCCATTCGGAGCACATGCTTATTACTACACGATCATCAGCTGTTTTTCGGTTTCACCTTTCTTTTTTTTTCACTTAATATTTTATTTACACCTGTAAAAAAATTACAATCAGAAATTTGCTAAAATCTAAGTAAAAATGGCGTGGTTAGGCATGAAGGAGACAGCACCCAGTGGTGCATCCTCCTGACATTAAGCAGAACTATATTTTTAGGTCAGGAGATCCCTCATCCAACTCCTTTTCAGCCTACGCCGAGTTATGGATGGTATGTCGGTTGTAGCCATGTTTTGCACAAGTTTGTTTATGTGTCCATTTAGTTTGTCGTGAAATCGTCACCTTTCTTAATTCATAAAAGTATCAAACAAGAAGTAGAAGATGTAAAAACTGTAAAAAAAATTAACAGGCGGGACACTTCTTGTTGAAGTACTGTCAAATAATCAATCCGAGATACTATTAAAATGCAAAAGTTTCTTAAATAGCCTCCCTGTTAGTGTAGAATCATATGGCAAACTTAATTCTAGTAAAGGCTGGTGTCCAGATTTAAATTTTTGTACTATTGAGTAAATAAAAGCAGAATGGAAGCCTCAGGCTGTTAAAGATGTCAAAAGAATGCCTTATTACAAAAACAATAAATTAAGGAAAGTCATATTACAAAGTACTCTTACATAGTACTCCCAATGAACATAAAATAGGTTTCCACAATGTCATTATAAGGCAATTTATATCCGATCCAACTCGGTGCTATATATGTTTAAAATTTTGACTCACTAAAATTGCGTGCAAAAAATAACCTTTATGTAGGTATTGTGGTAAAAATAAACATGAGGGTTTAAAATGTAACAGCCCCTAAAATGTGTAAATTGTTCCGGGCAACACGATTCCTTTTCAAAAAATCTGGTGCAGGCAACACACGACTTTCACATACCTCCGTTGATAAAATCAATGTACTAATTTTTAAATGCAGTTAAAGATGAAAAAATACGTGAAACTATTAAAAATTAATTAAATTTAATTTCTATAGAAACATGTGTTTTATTAAAAAATATATTATATTATTATATAAAATAATCACTTAGTTTTATCGGCTTTTCATCACACTCTATTAACTTTTAAAAGCTTATGTATGAGATAATATTTTTTTTCTAAAATCTTTAGCTTTCAAACGGTATATCATACATGTATATTACTATTCTTATGTTCAAAAACAAAACATTGCATAAAAAATATATTTTTTCAGTTTTCTCCTTTAGTTGGCTATCGAATTAATTCAATTTATATATTTACCTGTTTTTTATCAGTGCTAACAAGATAATATAGGTATTTTTATAGAATCATAAATATTAAAGGTATTTTAGGAGAAGAAAAATTTTAAAATATCGGCATTTGAGCCCTGTCAGACCATTTTTATCCAAATAAAACCTACATGATATTAAAGCCCATTAAATGTTACATCGATATAGCGAGTTTAATCAAAATCGTCGGAACCGTTTCCGAGAAAATCGAAAAAAGTTGCAAAATGCATAATATAAAGTACGTCTTCTGGTAGGCTCATTTTGATGAAAAAAGTTTTGTCACGTCTCGGGCGTATACTTGTCTTAAATATGAAATTTCAGTTTCATAGGACTTACCGTTTTCGCCCGGGAGTTACCACACACACACACACACACAGACCTTTTTGCGGGACTTGGTTATTTGGACTCAGGGGACCCTAAAACGTGTATTTCCGTTGAAAACTGGAATTCGAAAATTTTCACGATCGCAATACTATCCCTTACTATATATAGTAAGTGAAAGTAAAATTGTCCGATCTTCCAAAATGAGAAGAAAATTAAAGGCCTTCAAGAAGTTTAAAAAATAACCTATATTCCTGCGTGGTGAAATGAATCTGTCGGTTCCCCGGTATAGAGGTATATGCTGTGTTGCATATATAAGTTCAGGTGTTGCGCGCACCAGATTTTTTAAAGATGCGATAAAGAGAGATACAACATTCTAGTATTAATGTAGCACATATCATACTTGACAAGTTGAGGGTTTAGGTTGTCTATATTTCCGAGTAGTTGATATCACAAGTTGGGGCTACGAGATGAATTTTGCCACTCCAAAGATAAACCAGGATATTAAAGCCCTATTACACTTTGCAAGTTATCAGACACCTTCAAGAAGAGATAAATCTAGATTTCTCTATCAGACTTATTGTGACCAAGTAAAAACTATGAAATCATTCGATTATATTGAATAAATAAATAAAAGATATAAAGAATAAATACACTTACTTTCAACTGCTTCATTAGGAATTTATTGCACCTCTGGTAAATAATAAGTAAACAAACTTGTTTTTAATCCTTATTAGTTGCATGAGCGTAGCCAGTATTTTCGTTAGATTGGCCAAGCAGGTTGAAAATCGTTTGAGAAAGCAAGTGAGTTGAAAATATAACTTAGCACTTATAAATTTTCAAATTAAGTACCCTCTTTGAAGTTAATAGACCAAATAACCACACCTTTTATCTTAATTTATTACTTTAATTTTTTTTTTTTTATTAGTCCTAATATCTTAAGGAGGAGGCCGCACTCCTGCCCACGCCTATGGTTGGTTAACTTGTAATATAATTTCATGACTTCTCCAGTTTTAACTTCAAAAAATGTAATAATCTTTAAATCAATTCAGTGGTTGTTTAACTAGTTGAGGTCGATTTAAATGGTCGAAATATGATAAAAAATATTTTATTTTTTTCATTTTCAATATTTCTTCTATTTATATTGATTTATATAAATCGAATTAAAATCATCACTTGTGAGCTGGCATCAAAGTTTGGTCTCTAAAACTGGAATGGCCGAGGAATAATCAATTTTCAAAACTTTTTTTGTTTTTAATTACTTATTGATATTTACAACTGTATTGTACAACACATTTAGTAAATACGCTAAAAGAAAATAGACATGTACATGACCTGTAGATAAGCTACCCATCGGCAGCACTCTAAAAATATTCTAAACCAGGTCTCAAAGCAATCTTCTTTTCAGACGCCTCGGAGGATCGTCAGGAATAGAAGAGGAAGCAAGGATTGAAACTAGTGGGTTAGAGAGGGAGTGGAGTTTGTCATGGAAGGATTAATGCTTGGTTCGGGCCAAATTAGGCACATAGGGAATATTAAGGTATTTTAAAGATGGGCTCATTCGTGACAAAGTAAGGAGCGTTGAGAATTTTTCGGAGGATTTTTTATTGTTAGGATTGAAGACGGGAATGTCTAAAGATTGATTTAGAAAATATGTCTTTCCGCTCTTGAAAAGCGTCAACCCAGATGCTTCTCCCCCAAAATATAGAGAGTCATATTTTAAATGACGAAATTTGTTACGATCTGATTGTGGAAATGAAAATCTGTTTCTAAAAACGATTTTTCCACCTTTTTTTTTAAGAAGGGAACGTTGCGTGCAATGAATTTTATATATTTCCAGAATATAGCGTGTGAATTGCATCTTCAATTATTTATATATTCAGCTAGGTATGTATTCATCAATGATTCCTCTGGGAAAAAAAGCTTTTTGTCCATCTTCAATATGTTTCTTATTATGATATATGTATAACTATACTAAACAGAAAAATAGTATTTATTATAAATTAAAAAAAAAGAAGTTAAATACTTCGAATAAAATTATCTTATCGTATTTTTAATAAAAATCCTTTACCTTGAAAACGGACATTTCATGTGACACAACCCGATAAATCCCTTTGACAGTAAATGTTCATTTGCCTAACTCCTCACGAAAGTTCTCCTGTAGGTAGGGAATACATTTTGTATAAACGTTTTATTTTTTTTTTTAGATTTTGTTGCCTTTTTCCTGACCATTTGCTCTAGTTTGTTTGTTTGTTTATTTATTTAACGTCACTTTATGCTACTATGGCTAATCGGACGAACCATTTGCTCTAGTTGATCCATCGGTATCAAGACAAAGAACTTCTTGAAAACATTTGCAGTTTTTCCCTCCTAGAAGTTCCACTATTTCTTGTTTTATGTGGTTGTTCCAGCGGGTACCGAGAAGCGTGTTATGTGAATATTTACACAACACATGTACAGGGGTTTCTGAATCTCGACCGCATCTGCGACAGAGGGGTCAACATAAAATTTTAAATTACAAAAACATACTCTCTATTGAATATATATTTTAGAAACGTTTGGCAAATTTTTTACCTGAGCTGGACAGAGCTAGATCATGTCAAAAAATCACCAACTTTTAAAAATGTAGGAAAAACATGACTCTTTTCATTCAAACCAACATAGCTCTTAAATGTAAAATAAATGTCATATAGCAACAACTATTTTCAACTTAATTTCTTATCTGGAAATAGTCGGCAAATTTTAGATCCACCAAAATCAACAGAGCAAGAGCTTTTCAAAAAGTTAAATTGTTTTGAAAGGGCTAGAAAAACGATACACGAAAAAAATATAAAAACCCCGCTTCCCTCCCTCTCCCCCAGCTAAAATGCATATCCACGTCAAAATATTATCTTATTATCAATATCTATTTTCAATTATTCTATAGGTAGGCAAAATTATCGTTTTTTATTCTCATAAATGTAACCCATCATTTTTTAAAAAAAGTTAATGATAAGAAAACAAAGTATGGATGGTTTGTAGAAAGAAATAGAGATATGGAAAAATTACAGATAAGAACACACGATGTGCACAACAGAACGGAATCAACTGCTAAATTGAGAATAAAAGAAGAAATCGGAATCCACTCTGTAGCAATTTTATAGCATCTTCTGGGGTCCAGCCACATGACTGGCCCACCTGCATTTTAAACTGCATTCGTAAACTTTTTAGGATGACTTGTTTTCGTATTGCTGATGCGAAGAAGAAGAAGAAGAAGATTTATTTATTTACATAATATTTACAATGTACACTCAATACAAACATGTTTGGTTTCATGATTTCAGTAGACCTTTTTTCATGATAACAGAGTTTCAATCATCCTTTGAATTTACAAATGATTATACAATATTTTGTTTAAGACAGTAGGAAAAGTAACAGGAAAAAAAAAACCTACACAATATAAATTACAATATTAGTTTAAAAGTACATGTTTGGTTCTTTTGTGCGTGTAGCGCTTTAGTGATGTTTTTTGTAATTACCAATTTCTAGTTTTAATGGGTTTTCAAAAGCTGTGGTTTTATCAAAATAGTTTTTGGTTACTGTGTAGATATACTGTTTTAATGTTGGGAGATTTAGTTCAAAGAGCATTTTTGAAATTTTAGTATATCGCGGATAGTTGTTAATGATTCGCATACATGTATTTTGTATTGTTTCTATTTTTTTTATAATTGGTATTGCAAGTCGAGCTCCAGACGGGCGATGCATAACATATCTGGGCACGTATGACTGTTTTATATAGTAGTAGTTTGTTCTGAGTGCTTAAACTAGATTTTTTATTAAAATATGGGAACATTTTATAAATACATTTTTTTGTTTTTTCGGATTTTCTATTTATATGTTCGGTATAAGTTAACGATTTGTCTAATGTTATGCCTAAGTATTTAACTGATTTAGACCAGTTAATGTGGACTGAGTTTAATAAAAGGTGATGGTTTATATTCGGTCTGCGCTTAGTAAAGATTATAGCTTCTGACTTGTTTGCATTTATTTTTAATTTCCACATATTGCAATAGTTATTGATTTTTTTTGAAGTTTAGCTGTAACCTGTTAACTATGGTATCGATGCGATAAGATGATGTATATAGGGCTGTATCATCAGCGTAAAGAGATCTTATTACGTGCGGGTGGCTTGGAAAATCGGATATATATACATTGAATAAAGTTGGCGAGAGGCAGGATCCTTGAGGAAGGCCGGCCGTTACAGGGAGTATACTGGATGTCGAATTATTTACACGAACAAAAAATCGTCTATTGTCGAGATATGAATGGATAATATGAATGAGGTAGGGAGGGAAGTTGTATTTAATTAATTTGTAAATAAGTCCTGTATGCCAAACCGTGTCAAAAGCCTTTTCTAAATCTATTAAAAGCATACCGGTATGTTTCTTTTCGTTAAAAGCTTTGGTTACGTAATCAGTAAGCCTTGCTAGTTGGTCAACAGTAGAGTGGTGTTTTCTGAAGCCGAATTGGTCGTCTATTATGATTTTGTTTTGTCTAATATGCCGATTTATTCTGGTTAATATTAGTCTTTCTAAGATTTTAGATAAAATATTTAATAGGCTAATCGGTCTGTAATTCGAAATTTCTCTCTGGTCTTTATTGGGTTTTGCAATAGCGATAGTTTTGTGGGTTTTCCAGATAGCAGGAAAATATCTGTGTCTCAAGATGGAATTGTAGATTTTTGTTAAGTATAATATTGATTTTTTGCTAATATTTTTTATTACCAAAGAGGGAATACCGTCATCACCTGATGCTTTCTTTGTGGCGAGTTCTTTGATTACTTTGCCAGTTTCTTTTGGTGAAATAGAGGAAAAGTTACTACTTACAGGTATTTTAAAATGATCACGAACTGATTTTGAAATTTTATTATTTTGGTTTTTAGTACCCAAATTTGAAGTGATACCGTGAGACTCTTGGAAGTGTTTGGCTAGTAGTTCAGCCTTATCTTTATCAACATAAGCGAAACTGTTTGTGTGTTTAAGTGGAGGAATTTTCGATGGCTGTTTTGTGATTTTTTTATGTTTATTCCAGACAACTTTATCTCCTGTCCTGCAAGAGCTTAAAATTCTAGCCCAGTTATCGTTTTTCCACTTATTGATGCGGGATCTCACAAAATGATTGAATTTGAAGTAAATAAATTTAGTTTGTGGGTTTTTAATTCGTTGATATTTTTTCCTGAGTTTATTTTTTATTTTAATTAATGCTCGTAAACGGTTAGGTAAATTATAATATTGATAATTGTGAAAATATTGTTGTGGAATTGACTCTACCATAGCCTGTCTAATACATTCGTTTAATTTGGTTATATTATTGTCAATGTCTTTTGCATTACGAATTGACGGATTTACACATATTTGAGAGTCCAGTACCTTCCGGAACTTACGCCAGTCCGCTTTGTTGAAAATAAATTTTTTTGTCAACGGGTAAACAGGTAATGACGTATCTATACGGAAAATGACGGGGTTGTGGTCCGAACTAAGACACGGTAAAGAAATGAGTTGAGTCAATTTTTGTAAATTTTTTGTGAGAGCAAGGTCAATGATACTGGATTTAAAATTACGCTGAGAGGGTATATAGGTAGGTTCAAACGGGTTATGTAATTGTATTTGATTGTTTATAATAAAATTTAAAATGGCTTTTCCATTTTTATTTGTGCTGTGGCAGTTCCATTGTACATGCCTTGCGTTAAGATCCCCAAAGACAAGGACATATTTATTTAAACGAAATAGTTTATTGAGATCAACGATATTTATTTTATTTGGTGGGATATACGTTGAAATAACGGTGGTTAATTTATTGTCTATTGTAGTGTTTATAGCAACCGCTTCAGTACAAGCCAAGTCGGGGGTTTGAATGAAATGGTGCTGGACGTCGGAGCGGATTAAAAGCATGACTCCTCCTCCCGCCCTATTGCGATCTTTCCTATAAATATTGTATCCCGGAACCGAGAATCTGTCCTCATTCGAAAGTCGAGTTTCACAAACTGAGATTATGTGCGGAGTATTATTTTGTAAGAATAATTTAAATTCTATATCATTACCTCTGATCGTTTGGGCATTCCACATCATGAATTTTATTTTATCGTCAGAAGATGTCATTTGGAGTCAGATAATATAATGAAATAAGCTGAGCTTTGTTTACTTCTGGAAACGAGGATAAACGAGAAACGAATACAGAATAATTAATCTCGAGTTGATAGTATAAATGAAGTTGATTATTGTTTGGATTAAGAGAAGAATGACAATAAGTATTATAAAAATAATGAATTCGATTTAAAGTAAAAGAGTTCATTAGCGATTTTACGAAAGTGAGACCGGTAAAAATATCGTGAGTACAAGTACAGTTTGAACTTTTATTAACTAATATAATAATTTTTGGTTAATATAATTGATTTTACGACGAGAATGCAAGGATGGGCGAGTTATATAGACCGAACTATATTTTAGTGTACATATGTGCCTATTAACGTAAAATAAATAGTTACCAATATAAATAAGAATATAAAGAAATGTGTGAACTATGATGTTTTGAGAATTGTATAGTGTAACTAAAACAATTCGAATAAGAGTGTACAGCTGTATTTGTTTTTGTGAATACCTGGCTTGAGATAGATGTTTAAGCATTAGACTATATAAGCAATATTTACTGAGCGTGTTGTGGATATTACTTCGTAAAATTGTTTTGTACATAGGAGCATGTTTGTTTTTAATTAGTAATACCATTGAACATTGTACTACTGAGATAAGAGTAATACATGATATTAGATAGTTTAACATACACAATATATTATAAATAATGTCAAATTTATTCGATGTCAGGTACCGATGAACCATTAATCGAACAAAGATATTAAGCCTTCTACTATAATAAAAATTTTTGACATACTATCGTCAGTATTTTTTATCTCAGACATAATAGATTTAAATTTAGATATTATATTATTTAAATTAAATAAACTAAATATATTTTTAATTTCTTTAAAGCATTCTATAATAGAAGGCTCATTATTAGGCTTAATATTAGAAGTATCATTGTTAGTATCCGTGAAAGTTTTTTCAAACCATTTAGAGTTGGTTTTAGGTAACGCTGGAAATTCGGTAGGTTTTGCTTTATAGACAATTCGTTCGGATGGTTTTATCAAGGGCCGTTGTTTACTTTGCTGTAGCAGTTTGTTTCTTTGAAGCTCGGGGCAATTTTCAGAATTTGAGAAGTGTTCTTCACGACAGTTGGAACATTTTGGTTTAAATCCGTCTGTCATTACATTCGGGCACGCTTTGGATAAATGCTCTTCTGAGCATTTAAGACATTTTGGTTGCTTAGAGCAATTTCTAGCCACATGGTTAAACTCTTGGCATTTATAACATTGTGTTAATGTTTTCTTGCTATTGTATTTCTCCCATTTTATATGTACATTGTTACAATATCTTATATTATTTAATTTTGTCAGCTGGTTTTTGTTTTCTAATATAACTATGGATAAAGGTAATTTTGTTTCTGTTCTATCTGGTTTTTTTATCATTTGGAATATTTTATGAATTTCTAATCCTTGCTCTTTAAGATCTGATGAAATATCTTCTATGGGGTATTCAGGGGGCATCCCTTTGAGAACGACTTTAGGTTTTATTTCATGTTTCGGGGTATAAGTATGAAATCCTTGGTTAAGCGATTTCAATTCATTTTTTATGGTGGTAAAATCTTCGGTATTATAGACATAAAATATGGTTTTGTTACCTCCGTATTTCATGTTAATATCTTTTATTTTTGTTTTTAGGTGAGATAATATATTTTTTGGATTTGAATAGGTTGTATTCACCACAACTGGTGGAAATTTAAGGTGGGTCGGTTGGTTAGTTTCGACTTCAATTTCTTCCTCTTCATCAGAAAAAATATCAAAATAATTTTGAGTTGGTACATTATATTGGTACTCACCTCTTTTTCTTTTCGGTTGATTATCCTCTATTTTTGATGTGCTAGGAATAGCGACGTTCATGGTTGTGGTTTTCCCGCAGGGGGCATTCTTTAGTTTACGGTCAAATTCAGATGCGATAGTCTTTCACTAAGTACGTTATGAAGAACTAATTAAAAACAGTTTATACGGTAAAAGTTTTTTAGAGAACGAATGAATACAATAATTAGTATAGAGCGCACTAGATAAACGTCTGTACTAGCCGGATGCTACAGAGAGACTCATTGCTGATGCGATCTTTTCTTTTAATATTTAACATACTTATTGGAAACTGAAGCTGTGTCCTTGTCGTTTTATCGTAGTCTTTTCTGATCGTAGACCAGCTCTGCGAGTTTTATAAAACACAAGTTTCCCGGACTCTAGCCTTCAATGCTGGAGATAGCTTTTAAGGCTGTTTTTTTTTAAAGTTTCCAATATTTTTTCCATTCCATATTTAATCTTCTATTTATTTATTTTTGAATGAGATGTATTGACCCAGTAGATAGTGCATGATTATTGACTTTTATTGTATGACGATACTAATTGTTTTTTGGGTTGCCGTTGCAGAGAGTAATGCCCGAAGGGGATGTACGCCGCAGCGGGGGGAGCCAGCTTGGCGAGCAGACAGGCGAGGCGGAAGATCCGTTCCAGCAGCACCCCGGAGATGTGCACCAGCAGTTCAAGAAGCGGTTCGAGCTGCTCCAGGCCCAGCACCTCCGCCACCCCCACTCCAGCTACCTCGAGCTCCACCACCCCCGTCTCAGGCCCCACGACCTACAAGAGGTACCTAGTCTTCAGCTAGCCACGTCTCTATATCTTAGCTACTATATCTAAAGTGAATCATCCCATATATCAAAGGGTTTTATCCAAGCTTCTTTGCAATCATACCTCAAAGAAGAGAGTATTTAAAAAAAAAAGTAGTTTTTATCCGGGTTTGAGATGAAATTATTTGAAGAGTCCACGGAAGAAAGGAGGGATGTCATTTGGAGTGATTTTCGAGAAAATCGAGTTTTTAGGTTTGGATTTTTTATTACTTAAGTATGTTTTATCATTTTTCTTCAATTTTTTTAAATGTCCTTTTTCTTTTGGTTTTGTGTTTCAAAATAATAAATTTGACCGAAACAGGCCTAACACGCTTAAAAAAAAAAATGTTTTTTGTAAAAAAACAAAACTATTTAAACATAAAAGAAAAGGGGACAGTCCTGGACGCTCCCCTTTCTTCCCTTTTCTATTGATGAAATGGTGATATTAATACACAATCCATATAATATTTTGATTTATACAATTGCCATAATTATTTTTTTGTCATGACCAATGGTCTTGATTGATTGAATTTTTTAACAAACAAAATCATAATGATTCAAACTTTCATTAAATGTAATAATAAATCTTATTAACAATTGAAAAAAAAATTTACAAACATAACATTTTCTCTCCATGATCCTCTTGACTCTCCGCCATTTTAGGTTTTTTCATGTGGACATGAACTTAATGTGGTGGCTTTCTTCCGAGAACGTGGTTCTTTCCATCGCTTGTAACTAACCGATTATCATTTTTCTGATTATTTCTTTTCACTAACATATTCTACTCAACTAGGTGAACAATTATATATGTGCATATATATATATATATATATATATATATATATATATATATATATATATATATTTCGGAAAAAATTAACTCTTCATTTGGAGTTATACATGAACCTCAAAGGCCGCGCTTAATAATGAGAGAACACTCAGGCAAAATTTCGAGAGAACGAGGTCTTGTGAAAGATCACGAAAGTAGCGGGAGAAGGGAAAGGCATAATTTAAAAACAAAACAAAAAATATATATATAATAAAGTTATATTAACATCATGAAAACATGTTGTTTAATGTAGAAACTTCATTTTAAAAAATTAAAAATTGTTCATACGCTGCAAATTATTACACAAAGATTTATTATTTCAAAATAACTATATTAGGATATCACTGTTTATGTAACTAATAAAAAGCAATTAACTAATTAATAATTAAAATAAATAATCCAAAGAAAAATGGTATATCACGACTGCTAATTTCAAAACGTTATCTCTCTGCTAGTTCTGAACCAATATCAATGAACATCGAAAATAACGGAGTTACTATCGTATATATAGACAAGATTTCAATTATTTTCTTGTTTATGTTTTTTTTCGTTTATCGCACTTTTGTGATTCTAAAACTCTTTATATTCCTGAGTCAAATTTTAATTTTTTTTCACTATTTTTTATAATTATTCCCGGTATTTTAGTAAATAAACACGTGGTAATTTTATATCTGTTTTCAAAAATAACATAGAAATGCCTCGGACGGCTGACAAACGGATTTTTAAAAATTCTTTATTCAGGTTTAATAATGAAACGTAAACGCTCAAATTCTGAGGGAAGATAATTTTTTTTATTTGTTCTGTCGATTAAAAAGGTTCATTATTGACAATATGGAACCAAAAATACATTAAAAAATCATAATAATCTTGTAGAGTATATCTAAAGCTTCTTCCGTTATTTTTTCTTTGTCGGTAACGTAACGTAAAGTTTCACTATCGAAACTGAAAAATCAAAACCTGAGCCTCAGTATATTTAAGAAAGAAACAGATAAAATGAATATTTTATGATGAAATCTAAAGAGAAAGTGGGATTGTAATTGGCACATTTAGAAGAGATAGGATCTTTATTGGAAGAAGAGAGAAGGAGGAAGGAAAGGATTGGACGTACTATAGATCAATTTGTCAGTTATTGAGCGCTATATTGGCTCAATGAGGCAACTTCTATTGCAACCCTTGACGGATGGTTCTCCAATCTTAGCCTTCCACTCCATTCTCTACTGCTTCGTTTACCACCTTCCTTCATTAACACATAACAAAGGTTAATAAGACTCCTGCTTTTAAATTACAATTTTCAATCTGAAATTCAATGTAAAAAAACCTGGTGCGGGCAACACACGACTTTCACTTACCTCGACTGTTAACATAAATTTAAAAACTGTTAAATTTACTTCAATTTGAAAAATATTCTATGTTCATATTAATAAAACGTGTATTCATTTACGTTGGAAGCTTATGATTTAGATTAATAAATATAACTATATTAAATTGTTAATCTTGTTAATCAGTAATAAGTTCATTCCCTATTCGTCACTTTATATTACTTTTTGTAAAACATAATATTTTTTTTCTAAAACCCTTCTCTTTCCAACGGTATATTGTTCGTCTATATTATTGTTCTTAATATATATATATATATATATATATATATATATATATATATATATATATATATATATATATATATAAAAAAAAAACATTACGTGAAAAAAAGTTTTTCTCTTTTATCCTTTAGTTGATTGCCGCTCAAACTCTCCAATCCCACCTCAGAGACCTTGAAGTATGGCGTCAGAACTGGAGAATTAAAATAAATGCCAACAAATCCAACCAAATTACCTTTACCCTTCGTCGTAAACGAATGACATCCTGCCCTACTGTCTCCTTCAATAATACTCCTCTTGTCCCGGTTGAACAGATCCGATATCTAGGACTACGCCTTGACAAACGCCTTACATGGAACACTCATACAAGACTGAAACGACAAGAAACTGCACGACGTTTTCGGCTACTTCAACACTTACAAGACAAACGTTCTAATCTTAACTACAAAAGGCTCATCTACATGACTATCATACGGCCTATATGGACTTACGGAGTAGAGCTTTGGGGCTCTGCTAAACCAACAAATTCTTCCCGTATCCAATCCCTACAATCCAAAATCCTTCGCAAAATCCTCAATGCTCCTTATTTTGTAACTAATAAACTGATCCACAAAGACCTTAATATTCCGTATGTTGCTGATTTGGCCCGATCTAGATACCTTTCCTTTCATGACAGACTCCATTCCCACCCTAATCCTCTAGTTTCAATCCTTTCTTCCTCTTCAATTCCCGATAATCCTCCGAGGCGTCTGAAAAGGAAATGGCCCCGAGACCTTCTACTTTAGAATAGTTACAGGAGTGCTACCATTGGGTAGTTCTTCTACAAGTCTTTTTCATGTCATTTTTCTTATATCATATTCACTGAATGCATTTTTTCGTACAGTTGTAAATTTCAATAAATTATGTTAAAAAAAAAAAAAATCCTTTAGCTGGTCATTAAATTCGTCCAACTTGTATATTTAGCCGTCCTTCATCAATAACATTTAGATGATATGGTTAATCTTTTGGAATGTACACAAGTGGAGATAGTTCAGAGGAATAAAATTTGAGATAGCGGCATTTAACCCCTTCCAGACTATTTTATTCAGAATAAAACCTACATTAAATAAAAGCCCATTAAATTTTACATCAATATAGGGATTTTAATAAAAATCGTTGAGAAAATCGTAAAAAGGTGCAAAATGGTATAAAGTGGCTCTTCTGGTGAGCCGATTTTGATGAAAAAGTTGCTGTAAAATCTCTGGCGTATAGTTGTCTTAAAAAGGCCCTGCGAGACATAAAAATAGTATTTATTAAAAAGAAAATTATTTTGTAAATATTTGGATGAAGAACGGCCATTTTCGCTCCATTATTTAATATTACATTTTGGCATCCCATGTGGGGAGTATACATTAGTTAATAGAAAAACCTAATCATAACCAGTCAATATTACATCACATCCTATCAAAACAAATCCCGTACAGATAACATTTTTGAAGGACAATAAATAGTAATTTTTAACTACGGACCGCAAGCATAGACAATATTTACCCCACAACGAGGCTGATTGACAAGGGCACTGATAGGGGCAATAAAGATAATTAAGGGGGCGGATGTGTGGCTGGGTAGATAGCTTGGCTATCGACCAGTTATTCAATTCAGCTCACATGGACCTGTCGCGTGAGAACTCCTTCCCTAGCATTAAAATTAATCCTTACTGACCTCCTCAATCCAATTCCTATCCAATCTCCAATAAAAACTTTATGCTTGGTATCAATTTACACGGAACAACATGAATAGGGAAGAGGCATAAGAAGCCAGTCTGAATTATCGGAATGATACATTTTTAAAAAGATGGCCCACGTGAGCTTCGACAACCACTTGTAAACTAAATAAATCCTCGATTGTTATTCACTTGTGATTATTACTGAAACAACGTATTGAGATAAGTTACATTTTAATCGTAGGCCCTTCTGAGGGGCATTGCATTTTATTAGCGATGATATAGATTAAAATATAAAAGACCACAGCATTTTTCTTTTTAAGTATTATTTATATATTTACCCGTGGTTTTCTGTTAAAATAGCTACACCAAAAATATATGAAATTATGATAAAATTATAAAGATGCAGGATAAAAAAATGCGAGTTCACCTTCTATAATCATTTGAGCAATATCTAGAACATTTGGATTCCATTTAACATGTATCATTCATATAAGGAATTGCTTCAAAATTTACCATATTGTTATAATAATTAATTCTTTAACCAGTTATTTTCATCTCTAAATTCATTAAAAATATCTTAAATTTATTTTAACAGGGGGTTAAATGAAAATCGTGTTAATGTGTAATAATTAACATTAAACATTTTTCTATTCCTAAAAAAATTATATTTGTGAATACGTCATTACTTTAATCATCCACAACAACTGTGTTTCTTATTTTAACTTTAATGAGTTAGACTTAATATTTTCCCAAAACTCGTTATTTTCGTCCATTCTTTAAAACTTTGAAACTTTTACAGTGGCCTATTTCTGTGGGACACTGGTTTTTCACTGGGTACAGGACTGGAATTCAAATTAAGTGTAAAAGCGGTGGGGAAATGGGTCGAGGGAGATTAAAGAAAAAAAAAGGATTCCCTGACGCTTCAAAAAGTGAGCACTGTCTAACTTGGTCAAGTATCATTGGTCTCACAGCTTTCAAGCCATTTTTTATCAACTATTTCTTAATAGCTATGTCGTTAAATTTATTGCTTAATATTTATTTCAACAGCCTACATTTTATGACGCTTTCGGTGTTTGATAGTTGTTGGCCGTTTTGAATTATAATTTATTTATTCGACAATTATTCTGATCAAATAACTAATAAAATAAAGTAGTCTTTTTTGTTGCTTTTCTTAAGACAATCAAACTTTGCTAGCCTTCTGAAGAGATAAGGAACAAACAAGAGCCAACAAGTTTGTATGAACGTAAAGTTCTTCAGAACATTAAAAAAAAAAAAAATCATTTTTTGAAATTATACCTATATGCTAATCACCCAATACAGGCTACTAACAATTAATAATCTATAAATATGTTTAGTTTTATTGAATAGGAATTTCTGGCATTATTTTCAACACGATAAGATGCAAGTTAAAAATCTAACTTAAACCCTTAAACTTTTTTTTTTTTTAATATTTTTTTTTATTGAGATTTACAACTGTATTTTGTAATACAAGTAAATATGTTAGTAATGATAAAATACATTAAAAAAAACATGAAGAGAAAATGCCCATTGGCATCACTCCACTAGGTAACTAAACTAGAAGGTCTCGAGGCCATCTTCTTTTCAGGCGCCTCGGAGGATTGTCAGGAATTAAAGAGGAAGCTAGGATTGAAACTAGAGGATTAGAGTGGGAGTGGAGTTTGTCATGGAAGGATTGATACCTGGTTGGGGCCAAATCAGCAACATATGGGATGTTAAGGTCTTTATGGATGAGTTTATTTGTGACAAAGTAAGGAGCATTGAGGATTTTTCGAAGGATTTTGGATTGTAAGGATTGAATACGGTAAGAATTTGATGGTTTTGTAGAGCCCCAAAGCTCTACTCCGTAAGTCCAGATAGGCCTTATGATGGTGATATAGATGAGTCTTAAAAACCTTCCTAATCCAGTTTGATTTTTACCTGTTGACAATAGGACCATGGGTCATATGAACTTTTTTTTTTTTTTTTTTTTCTCTTGAGGCCAAAAAACTCTATATGAGCCACATATTAATCACAAATTTTATTGTTGGCCTTTTTTTTTTTTAGTTATAGCTTCCTCGCATCCTTGATTGACAAATTAAGGTATGTTTGTTTTGCACCATTTTAAAACTAATTAAATAAAGAAGGTTTTTGAAATCCGGAAATTTTTTATTAGTTTTACTTTAAAGAAACTTAAAACTGTATTATACAATAAAATACATTAAGTGAATGTGTTAATTAATTATATGGGCTTGATTCAGGCATGTGAAAAAACAATCCAGTAGTAGCACTTCATTGTTTATTTAATGTCGTAGGTCGCGAGGCCATCGTCTTTTCAGCACCCTCGGGGGATTATCAGGAATAGATAGTGATAAGAGGTTGTGAAGGAGTGGGTTGGAGTGGACGGGTAATTTGGAATTGAAAGAGATATGTCTAGTTCGGGCTAGATCTGCGACTAATGGGATATTTAGGTTTTTAAGGATTATTTTATTGGTGACAAAGTAAGGGGGTGAGGCATTTAGGATCTTTCTGAGGATTTCGGATTGAATGCGGGAAGGGTTGGTTGGTTTGGATCCCCATTTCTCAATCCCATAAGTCCAAATAGGCCTAATGATGGTACTATAAATTAATTTTTTGTGGCATATGCAAAGTTTTGAGCGTTTGTCATGTAAATGTTGTAGTAAGCGGTATCTACAAGTTGTTTCTTGTCGTTTCAGTCTAGTGTGAGGATTCCAAGTAAAACGTTTGTCTAGATGGAGTCCTAGGTACCGGATCTATTCAACTGAGGTGAGTGGAATATTGCTAAAGGATATAGTGGGACAGGCAGACCGGAAAATTTAAAATCTAACAATAGTAGTATAATATTGGGTTGTGTCACATGAAACGTCCGTTTTCAAGGTAAAGGATTTTTATTAAAAATACGATATGAAAAAAGATTATTTTATTCGAAGTATTTACCTTATTTTTCAACACATTTTTCCCAACGTGAAACCAGCTTTTTTATCCCCGAAATTAAAAACTCTGAGCTTTGAAGTGAAACAATATCTGAAAACGCACTTTTCACTTGCTCATCATTTTCAAAAAGTTTTCCTTTGACGAAGTTGTCTAAATTTCTGAACAGGTGGTAATCTGTTGGAGACAAGTCGGGAGAATATGGTGGGTGAGGAAGAACTTCGTAGCCCAGTTCTTTCAATTTTTGCACGGTATGTTTTGAAACATGGGGTCTTGCTGCCACTCAGTGAGGTACCCATGTATCGAGCTGTTTTACTTTCCTAATACACTTTAAATGTCTGGAAACGGTAGATGCTCTTGCATTTAGTTGTGCTGAGGGTCCTTTAACTGTTTGGTATGGGTTTCCTTCTTCTGTATCGTTGTCTATTACGGACGGTGGTCTTCCTCGGAGCAAGTTTTCCAAGTCGGTATCCCCAGCTGAAAACTTAGCAAACCGACGGCGAATGGTCCGTTCATTAACACTCCCTTCCCCAAACGCCTTGCAATATTTCTAGCGGCCTCAGCTGTTGAATAGCCGAGTTTAAACTCGTACAAAAATATTACTCGAAAATCGCGTGTTTCCTTGTTCATATTTGGAGGCATACTAAAAAGTGGGTAATTGATTGGGAAGCTAATGCTTATAATACAAAGGTAGAGGATTAGTAACTGTTTACTTCTAATATGTAAACATTCGGAAGAAAACAACAGAGACCTGCAAAATCCTTTATGTATTTCAGTAACTATAAAAACGGACATTTCATGTGAAACAATCCAATAGATGTTTGAAATGTACCTATATTCTTAGAAATATCAAAATTTAATTCTTCGCATGACGTTATAGGATTCTCACTTTCTTATTTTGAAAGTAAGTGACTTTTAACCTTCCGGGAAATTGTTTCTTCTTTCCTTTTTCTGAACGTATACATAAGGTAGATATGTTTGTGTTTTTCTTATGATAAACATGGATAACAGCAAACGATTTTCCTCCCTGAGCTGGAGAATAGGACTATAGGTGATATGAACTTTTTTTTTCCTCTTAAAGTCTTGTATCTGCTCCTACAATGTGATCAGATATATATGATACAGTCTGTATATCAGTTGGGACAAAGTTGGTTTTGAAAAAAAAAAAAAAAATTAGGTGGGTCATTATTGGTACTATGTTTTTATTCTTGAAGTTGCTGCAGTTATTATTGTTGTCTCTAAGAAGGGGTGCTTTGGGATGATTTTTAGGGGGGAAATGGAGGTAGGCATGATGACACAACGAGGAAAAAGAGGTCGTGGCCCACTGAAATCTAAATTGAAACTAATAACATTAATTAATCCGAATAATATTTAATTATTTATCCGAATATTATTTATGATTACTTCACAAACTTGTGTAAAGACAAGCCCTTATACATTTATAAATACTAACTTTTAGCGAATTTCAGATCATAAATATTTCGGGTGTGCCGTATAAATTCATAGAAGGTTTAATTGTTACCCGACAATATAAGCATTCCCCTCCCTCCTTCCCTCCTGCTTCTCCTACTTCTGAAAGTTATTAAAGAAGACTTAATGCAGTAAAAGTTACGCTCGGCGATTTCGTATTGTAAACTTAAAAGCCCTGGGCTGTTTAGTATTCCGGAAAGTGAGCGTGCTATAGCCGACCTATTAAAGGGGAAAATCAGAAAATCACTTGAGTAATACTCTTTTGTTTCCTAGACTTAGGTAATGGAGCACCCTTACGTGAGGGATCTAAATAACTCCCCTAAAAGAAAACTATAATTTACATTGACATTTACTTGTTCTTTCGGTTCGGATTTCGCCTACTGCGGAACGATCAAGGTTCCTGATACTGTTCTGACCTTGTGGTGTCGGAACCAGCGTAAATAATGCGGTAGTTTTCAGGTTCCTCTGAATCCAAATAACCAAGTCGTGGAAAAAAGGTGTGTGTGTGTGTCTGTCTGGTATCGTTTATTACAAAATTTACTTGACAAACGTTCAAAACTTCCCACCTTCTTCAAAAAACTAATTTATATTACCATACTTAGGCCTATTTGGATATATGGTATTGAACTATGGAGATTCACCAAGCCATCAAATTTCTCTCGCATCCAATCCTTGCAATCCAAAAACCTCCGAAAGATCCTAAATGCCCCTTACTTTGTCACCAATAAAATAATCCACATAAAGGCCTGAATATCCCATTAGTTGCAGACTTAGCACGAATTAGATATACTTCCTTTCACTCCAAATTACCAATCCATCCGAATCCACTTGTCCGCAATCACTCATCTCCTATTCCTGATCGTTCTCCGAGGCGACTGAAAAGACGATGGCCTCGAGAACTAATTATCTGAATAATCTTTGAAGAGCTACCATTGGGTAGATTCTCCTCACGCCTATCACGTCCATATCTCAATGTTCACATTTACTTGATGTATTTTTTTTGTTAATACAGTTGTAAATATCTCTATAATAAATAAAAAAAAACAAAAAACATAAGATGTTACAGCAACTGCTTCAAGTAAATGGGCAGACGGGATGTGCTACTTTATACCCTGTATACGATATACAACTAAAGGAGAAAAGATTTAAAAAAAAACATTTTTTATGCGATTATTATATTCTTGAACATAAGAACATTAAATAGATGTATAATATACCGTTGGAAAAGTAAATATTTTGTAAAAAAAAAAAAAAATATTATCTTTTATACACGAAATTGTAAAACTTAACAGAGAGCGATGAATAGCCAATAAAACTAACTGATTTTCGTAGAAGGTAAGATTAATTAATTTCTCAAAAAGACGTGTTTCTATCGAAGCATAATTAAATTAATTCTTTAACCTTTTACTTTCACTTACCCATGTATGAAATGTGTAGTGAGGGAAAGTATTGCGATCGTGAAATCTTTCGAATTCCAGTTTTCAACGGAAATACGTGTTAACCAACCAAGTCTCGCAAAAAGGCCTCTGTGTGTCCGTGTATGGTATTTTAACGCGAAAATAGAAGGTTTTATGAAACTGGAACTTCTTATTTAAGGCAACTATAGGCCCGAGGTGTTACAGCAACTTTTTCATCAAAATCAAACTACCAGAAGAGCCACTTTATACCATGTATTTTGCACCTTTATACGATTGCCTCAATCGTGCCTGCATCTCAACAGCTCTAACGATTTGTATTAAACTTGCTATATCAATGTAAAATTGAACTGGCTTTAATGCCATGTAAGTTTCATTCTGATTGAAATAGCCTAAAGAGGCTTAAAGCCGATATTCTATTGTTTTGTTGTTTTTTAAATTTTATACTATATTAAGATATTATTGTACTTTTTCCTTTCTCTCTTTTGCTCATTTAAAGACAATTGTATATATTTATTGTAATCATTAATGCTTATAGTTTTTTTGTGGGGGTTTATCTTGTGCTTTGGCTAATGATAATTCTTATTTTTCTTGTGCATTTATGTAATTTTTAAGGGACATTGTCCCAGAATGAATTAGTTTTTATTTCATATTATACATTTAATCAAAATCTATTGTCATTCTGAAGTTCCGATGAATATCCACATATGAAACTGATTTAATTATCTGGAATATTGAATGTCAAAGATTTTTTTTTCCCATGATATTGATAGACCTTTTATTTTATATTTCTCGAAACAGAGTTCAGAATCATTTAGCCCTGGGGAAAAAAATTGAGCTGAAAGGATCGTTGATAGCTTCTGATTAACTATTTGTCTCTCCTTTTTCAAAATCAACAGCCATTTCTTCCTTTGACAAAACATATGTATGTTTTTGAAATATCACTCAATGAAACCTTGATTCTATTGTACTGATTCATTTTCTGGTTCGAATTCTCATCTGAAATAATAAAAAATTTGGTGTGCGCAGCACGAATTTTTATTACGTTTGTTGTTCAAATCAATTGAAGAATTTTTAATGAAAAAAAGGGCAAAACATTAATTAAACTGATTTCCGATAAAAACACGTGCTTTAATAAATAGATTATATTCTAATCCAAAAAAAAAAATGTTAGATTTATCGACTTCTCATCACTCTTCATTAACTTTTAAGATTTTGTGTATAAGGTAATATTTTTATAAAATCTGCAACTTTCCAATGGTTTATTCTATATCCTATATAAATGTTCTTATGTTTAAACACACAAAACTTGCATACAAAATATTTGTTTCCTCTTCTCTATTGAGCTTTATATCGAATTCGTTCTACTTATATATTTACCAGGGTTTTTTTTTTCATCGCTAACATAATGATATAGTAAATTAATTCAAATATATAAAATTAAAGATACATTAGAAGAAGAAAATTTAAAATATCGGCATTTTAGTCTTGTCAGAATATTTTAATCAGAATTAAATTTTACATGGATACTGCGAGTTTAATCAAAATCGTTAGAACCGTTTTTGAGAAAGATGTAAAAAGGTGCAAAATGGATTTTATAAGGTGCTTCATCTGGTTCTCGCATTGGGATGAAAAAGTTGCTGTAATAACTCGAGCTTCTAAATGTATTAGAACTCTAAATCATGTATTTTCGTCGAAAACTGGAATTCGAAAATTTGTACGATCGTAATACTTCCCTTTACTATTAGTCGTGCAAATGAAGCTTTTTCGTCGAATGTCCTGAGAAACAGCTCCGTTTTTGACCATTTTTTAAAAATTTAATTTATGTTTTTTTTTATATTGATCGAAATCATAAACCTTTCAAAGGAGGGAATTAATTTTTAATATTGTTAAAAGAATATGTACGTTATTTATATAAAGAAATCAGTTTTTTGTTTGTTTTTTTAAAACTTATTTGTGTATTCATTTGGTGTTAAGAATAGTTATTAAAAGTACTATTGTACATGTATTTCACAAAAATTTCAACTGATCAAAAAATATAGCAAACTCTCATGAAGTCCATGAAAATAAAGGGTGGTCCTTTCAGACGTGGAGGAACACCAAGTGTTCTCTTCAAATGGATAAGAACAACGTTATTTACAACAGGCGTAGTGGACGGAATGGAAGAATTTTGTCGAGTTTCTTTTAAATCAGTAGATCCAAATCTAATTTTCCAACGCTTATGCTTTTTGAGAAAGAGTAATGATGGACTTCGTCAATATTTTAACTATGAGCTGGCTCCCTATCCTCTTTCACTTTTTGATAACACTGGAATAAGAAAATCAACGCTATTTTTGAACACGGGTGTTAATGATGTTACAATTGTTTTTTTACATTATCCTTGGTGATATGTTACTGTATAGATTAAAGTGGGGAAAAAATCAAAAGAATATTTTTCAACAGTATATCAGATATTTAAGTAATAACTATGGAACCAACTTCAAAGTTGTTTTTGATGGATACAATAATGATGGAAATAAATCGTCCGAGAGAAATCGCAGATATATTAGTAATACTTTAATCGATTATTTGTTAGAAGAAGATGTGCCTCTGAATACAAGTAAAGAGAAATTTTTAGGAAACAGCAAAATAAAAATAGATTTATAAATCTTTTCTACAAAAAATTGGCTGAAAATGATGAATCAAGTCAAGCAGAAAGTGATACAGATCGTTTAATTTATAATAAGCTCTTGATAGTTCCTTCTATGATGGTTTTCGTTTTCGCAAAGGACATTGATGTTTTAGTAATATTAATAGCTTTAGAACCTGATGAGACAGAAATATTTATCTTAAAACCAGTCAAAAATAATGTGTTGCAACGAGTTTATCCAACAAATCCATGTTAATAAAATATCCAAATATTACCAATAATCATCTCTTTTTTTATTCATGCATTCACTGGATGTGATACTACATCTGCTTTTTATAATAAGGGAAAAATAATTACATTTTTTAATAATGAACAGAAATTACGTGCAGCAGTTGAAACTTTTATGATTCAAGAACAAAGTGAAGAAATATTTGTTAATGGAGGTATTTATAGTATTCTCACCATGTACGGTGCAAAATCTGCCTAATACTTGAAAGAACTACGATACAAGCGTTTCTATACCATTAGCTTAAAAGACTAGAGCGTACAACTCAGCTCATTACCTCCAACAGAGGATGCAGCAAACAACATATTAGAAGAGTGTACCTGCAAGTTCAACAATGGAAAAATAATACTGTAATATCTCCCGAAAATTCGGCTTGGTAAATTAGATAATTATTTGAGTCCAATCAAAATGACACAGCTTAGAAATGAACGTCTTAAAAATTATATTTTGCCTTGTAAAAATAGGGTTCAGCGTGTGGCTGCAGAAAAAGTGGTGTTTATTGCTCACCCGCTTGCATTGTATGCAATTAGAAGTGACTATAACAATCACCATTCGAAGAAGATGTTACAAAACATTGTTTAAATTAAAATTTTCTTTTGTAAAAATAAAAACAAAACGAAAGAGTAATATACTGACCGCCACGCGTACTGATTCCTTCCAGTAATTTTCATTGAAAATTTACTTGTTTTTTTTTTAGTTTTAATAAAAAATAATGAAACAAAACATTTTTTTTCCTATTTAATAAACATACATATTGTTAAAACATTATAAATCATTCATCCCCCACCTTTGAAAGATTTCTGATTTGATTAACATAAAAAAAAAAAAAATGATCAAAATCTAAGCTGTTTCTGAGGACTTTCGAAGATTGACTATTTTTCGGCTTCATTGGCGCGACTATATATATTTCATATATAACTAATAAAGATAAAAAATACGAATCATGTTGGCTATATTAATAATTATTGGTTATTTGTAATTTAATGTTAATGACCTAAAAATAATAATGTTTCTGGATAACTGTAAACACCACAAATAGGTTTTCGATAGCGTAATATTTCGATTTCATGTTCCACAGATAGTTGATTTTTTGTGATTCATGCTAATTTTGAGTTCGATTTGTTGTTTAACTTACATATTTAGCTGTTATTTATCAATGCTAACAAGATAATATGGTTATTTTTATAGAATCTACACAATTAAAGGTACTTTAGAGGAAGGAAATTTAAAATATCGGCATTTAAGCCCTGTCAGACCATTTTAATCAAATGAAACCTGCATGATGTTAAATCCCATTACATTTTACATCGATATAGCGAGTTTAAAAAAAATCGTCGGAACCGTTTTCGAGAAAATCGAAAAAAGGCGCAAAATGCATGGTATGAAGTGGTTCTTCATGTTAGCTGATTTTATGACAAAGTTTTTGTAACGTCTCGGGCGTATATTTGTCTTAAATATGAAATTTCAGTTTCATAGGACTTTTCGTTTTCGCCCGGGAGTAGCCACACACACACACACACACAACACACACTTCATTAGTTATTTTGAACCCAAACTTATTGTTGACTACATTCCGGCGACGCCTAAAACGTGTATAAATGTTATATATAGTAATGAAAAGTAAATAAAAAGTTGAGTATTCCTTCAAAATGTAAAAAGAAGCATTGAAATTGGATATCGTTTTAAATTAGCAGGGGTGATATTCCATTTTCCTTTGAATTATTTATTGCTTTTCATATTAATTAATTTATATACTTTTTCATATTCCTATAAACAGCAATATAATAATATTCATCCAAGTTTTATTTTTAATATTAAATTTTTTATACATCCTGCATACGAAGCAGTAGCGTGTAGATAGGTTAGACTAGCGTGTGTAAACCCACTTCTTCTCATTTGACGTTTCTCCTCGTTTGAAATGGCTTTGGTTTGGCAAAGCGGTATTACCTCCTAATCTAAGTTAAATATTTAGTAATTATCAAATTTAATGCAATATCCTGCTCAAATCATTTATAAACTATGTCATGTGTGATGCTTAAAACTTAAACTTTTTCATGACAGTATTTTTTACAATTTGAGATTACCGTTTCTAAGTGGAAAGAAATTTTAATTGGGCACGATGATAAGGAATTGCAGTGCTTGAGGAATACAGAAAGAAAAGTTACAGAAGGAGCATGTTATGGTAGCTACTAGAATCGCCCTCATTAATATGTATCTGGATTTACATTAGAATTGTGTTTTGCCCTGCAATAGCTACATAACATTCGCTCCCTTTCTCCATAGCCTCAGCCAACGTAAATGAATATTCTTCTTAGAAATGCAGTTTCGTTATTTCTTTTATGAGCCCATAACTGCCTGATGGAAGATTATGTAATCATGAGAAGGTTATCGACCTGCCATTGCTAGACGATAATTTTCATAAAGGGTTTTTGTTTTACTCAATCCTGCGAGCGGATCCCCAAAATGTGTGTTATCGTTTTTGATGACATTTTTTAGGTGAAACTAGGTATTAAACTATCAGACTGTGCAAAATATTTTTTGCCAATGCTTCATCGGAGGTGCTTACAAAATCGGGAACCTTGTGCGCGAAAAACACATTTTATTTAATAATCTCTGATTCTAGTGAAGGTAGAAAAAAAATGTTCGGTGTCAAATTTGCCTTATTTCAAAGCGGAACATTATTTAATCAACGGTTGTCATAAATATGAAATTTTAGTTTCGTATGTCTTGAGTTATGGTGTCAGAGTTGGAGAATTAAAATAAATTCCAGAAAATCACACTAAATAACCTTTATCCCACGATGTAAACCTATATCCTGCCCTACAGTATTCTTTAATAATAATCCGTTTATTCCGTTGGAATAGATCCGCTACCTAGGACTCCTACTTGACAAACGTCTAACATGGAATCCGCACACTAGACTGAAACGACAAGAAACTGCTCGCCGCTTTCAGTTACTTCAACACTTACTAGACAGATGTAAACTACTTTCAGGCAGTTCTAAACTTCCACTAAAATATAAAAGGCTCATCTACATGACCATCATAAGACCTATCTTGACTTCCGGAGTTGAGCTTTAGAGCTCCACCAAACCATCAAATTCTTCTCGCCTTCAATTCTTACAATCCAAACTCCTTGGAAAATTTCCCAACGCTCCTTACTTTGTCATGAAAAAGCTCATCCATAAAGACCTGATGTTCCATATGTAGCTGGTTTGGTCCGAAAAACTAGTTTCAATCCTTGCTTCCTCTTCCATTCCTGAAAACCTCCGAGGCGTCTGGAAAGAAGATGGCCTCGCGACCCACACACACAGACCTTTTATTAAGACTTAGGGAACCTCAAAACGTAGGAGTCAAAAATGTTCACGACCGCTTTCCCTTACTATATGTTTCATATATAGGTAAGTGGAAGTAAAAACCCTCTTACTCAGTGGAATGTTTTATTTCCGTCCAATGCTATATTCAATTTTTTTTTGTCTTTATGTAATATATTTTTATTTTCAAAATTTTTTAATAGTAGTTCAACCTATTACTAAACTATTTGATTGTAAAAGATCTACAGTTCTAATATCCGGTTCCAAAAATAGGGCTCTCCCTGCAAATTGATGTAGTCCTTATCATAAATTCTTAGAAATTCCCTAAGACAATTGGGATGCCAGAGCATCCAGAATTGGAGCATTGAGGCTGGAGATGTGGTACTATGAAGCAGTCCTTTGCATAAGTACTTCGGCGTTAAAAATAGAAAATGGTTGTATTATGTAAATTAATTAATGGTTTCAAACCTTGTTTTTTTAATTGATGAATCTTTAATGATTGATTTTACTAATAATTCTTTTATCAAAATTTTCCGTATGTAGAATTTAAATTGACCGAATGCTGCATAACTTTAATTCACCATGTTTTTTCGGTTTATTAGTTTATAGTTTCTAATTAAAAATTATTACTTTTGAAATAACGTCGGCATATTATTATATACTTCAAGAAACACATATACCATAATATTTAAAAATGCAGTTAAAACATGCATAAGCAAAATTTTGAAACCAAAAGCTCGAAAACATCAATAAAAATACGAATGTGCTATTAAATTTCGAAATAACTTGTAGAACCATATGAGTGATACCTATAACAAAATAATAATTAATTAGAAATGCAGTCAAAAGGTTTGACAGTAACTTTTCTTCAGCAATTCTGAAAACCAAAATCATAACAACGTCTACCGAACGAATAAAAGGCTCACACACCACTTCTAAAAATTAAACGTAATATATATTTGTAAATAATTAAATTTTTTGAACCCTTTGGCATTAACATTTATATATACCAGTCACGTAATTAACGAAAAAAGATGTTGAAAAAATAATAATGATAAAATAGCAGCATTATTCACAAAATAATAATTTTATTTATGTTAACTATTCTAAAATAAAATAAAATATTTAGAAATTAATTCAAGCCTAAGAGTTTTGCAATAAAAATGGAAAAGTTTAAAATTGACTTGGAAATGTTATTAAAACATGTTGTATGTAATTAATTATATTGTAGCTTGGAATTATACAGATTATATAAATCAGGATCACAATTTGTATATGTAAATAAATAAATAAAATTATCTTTTGTTAAAAATAATTGAATTAACATACATGAAGATGCGGAATTCATTTATAGAGATTCGCCTTTGTCTAATAGTTAACTGATTCGTATTCGTATGAAGGTAAATATTGACACTCATTGTCTTTATATTTGCACTTTCCAAATTCAAAAGCAAACTCGTAATTCTCTCCTTCAGTTAATAAAGATCAAGCTTAGATTAGTTTCAAAGGATTGGTCCCTTTGTTCGATTTAATAGGTCATCATATTGCCTACTTTGCAACGCAAAATACTTTTTTTCGCTTATGCTCCTTTCAACAATAACCAACTATATAACAATTAATTTATTCAAACAATTTTTTTTTAATCTATTAGATAAGATAAATAATTAATCATTTAACAAATAATGTATGAGTCAATCCATTCGAAATATTCCAATTTTAATTAATTTTGTTGCTCAACATTTTGGATTTCCATGATATTTAACAAGTTATTCTATATGTTTTCCTGAACTCGAAATCGTGAATTAAAAAAAAAAAAAATTGAATAATGTTTTTAGTTTAGCAGCCATTTTTAGTCAGCTCCGCGGCTCTAAGCAAACTTTTATTGGCAAATCCTTTTTAGGTCTAGTAATTTTGGAGTTATCAAATGAAACCAAAAACTAACAATATAATGAAAATCTGGTTTACACTTTATGTCATTACAACATATTACCTAAATGTGAAACTAATTCAGATTACACATCTATATCATGATTTCAAATGCTATGAATTTAGTTACCAAGAATCCACTGTTTCTTATATAAAATTCTCATCGCTATTTAAAAACTTTTTCTTTATAAATTATTATCTCCCGTAATTTTGTATATTTCAGAAAGAACCGAAAACTAGAATAATAATGAGAGTATTAAGTTCATTTCTTGTGCTAATCCAAGTAGGAAGCAAATTGTTTAAAAAAAATCACGAAAGTTTTCATTAACAGAAACATTTTTCCCCCTTTTAAAAAGACGCTTAGCGAGAAGTCTCAAGCATAATTATTTTCTTCTGTATCTTGTATTTTTTTTTTTTTTATAATTTTACTGTTTTCGAATTTCGATTGTGTGAGCATTGTCGGTTAAAGTAAATATTCATATTTTTTTTAAACAAATTTTCTCGATACTTAGGTAATGAGTTGTAAGGGAAAAAAAATAGCATAATACTGTCATCATCATTCTAGTTTTTGACTCGTTCTGAAATATGTAAAATTTTGGGGGGTTAGTAATTTTTAAAGAAAACATTTTTCTAACAGCGAAGAAAATTTTATAAATCGGGAACCAGCTGAGTATCAGTCACTACCTTTATGCCACTTATGCCCATAATATTGATTTGTAAACTGTATTCATATTTTTTCACTCAACCTTTTTTAGATATAGACGTGTAAAATCGCGGAAACTGAATTTTTGTCATTTTTGAAAATTTATTTAGAAAAATGACTCTGTTATAAAGATCGGAATTTTTACAGCACGTTGGAAAATAACTAAACTACATTTTAAAAAAATCAAAACTGAGTCTCTTTTCCTTCATAAACTTTAAACTCACTAAATGTTTTGTTTTTTATTAATTTACCGTTTTCTTCAACATTTATATAATGTGTGGTGATGAATAACAATTTATTGCAGATCCAGATTTGATATCTACAAAGTTGCCACAATTAGAGAGCTTTTCCCAACACACGTTTTTAGCCGCGAAACTGACTTAAAATGGTCACAAGATCTAATAGCCTAAAATATATTTTACCATCTGTTTCATGTCCAAGAATAACGATAGAAAATAAACTAAGAATTTTTTTTTTTTTTGAAGATTATTAATTTTGCGTGTCTATCTTATTTGTTTTTTTATAAAGAATCTTTTTCGCTACATTATATTTTTGCTATTTTATCCTTTATCTACATAAAGTGGAAATGTAACTGAGTTAATTGTAATGTTGAATTGGAGGCTGTTATTATACTTCACCTCTATTTTATTAAAATGCACAACATTTCGGATTTTATGCCATCTTCAGGTGTAACAATTGTTTTATCTTAAGGTGAGAATGGTTATTCCGACCAATCCAGACATGAGGCTTCTGGGTGGAATCATCTGCGCACCTTAAGGTAAAATACAAATGTTGCAATTGAAGAAGGCATAAATTCCGAAAGGTTTGTGAATTTTTATAAAATAGTGGTGAAGTATAATTACTGCCTCTAATTCTATATTCAGCATTGACCATCATCTTGAATTATCTGATTGAGTTAATTTTTAAATATTACGATTTTTTTTTAAATCATACTTATTTTTAATTAATCATTAGAGTGCTGCCGATGGGTAGCTTCTCTACACGTCTTGGTCATGTCTATTTTATTTTAGCATATTTGTACAATACAGTTGTAAATATCAGTAAACAAATTTAAAAACAAAAATTAATTAACATGAGACACATATTCGTTTTATTCAACTGGATTCATGCATCTTCTGGATTTTTCTACAAATGATGGATTGGGTAATAGTCCCCGAGCGCGGGATGTAGTGCGGTGTGAATTCGATTACCGTCTTCTAATATTTATACCAATGTAGCCTTCCCACGAAAGCGGCCTGAGCTAGTTAGTACTGGTTTCGAGAAAATGACTTCGTAAATACAATATTTATTTATTAGCAGTTCTTGCATTTGTTTTAAAGAACGTAAACATGCAGTGGCCAGGATCATTCGCTTGCCTCAGGATCTAAATATAGACCTGATACAGAGCAATTTATTTTTCAGGTTATTGAACCCTTCGCAGGCAACGCAAGGACCAAATCACTATTACACTAACACATGTACTCTGTCTTATATACTATCGACCAACACGGCCTATTTCTTACGCTTCTTGTCCACATATCATAAATGCTATATTCATATATATGGGCGTAAATTATATACACATGATATATAAATATAAAAAATGGATGAGAGAATCAAATAAAATTCGTATAAGAGAGTATTTATATATGCATAGAGTATTCATTTATATATATTTTGTACCGATTAGAGAGAAAAGAAAAAATTAGGAAAAGGTGATTTGTAAATGTAGATATCTGAGACAATATGATGTCAATTACGAGTTTGGTATCGGTTTGTATTGGACTTGAAAAGGGAGAATAATGAAAAGGGACAGGGTAGGATGGGATGACAACTGGGTTTAGCATGCAGGCGGCCCTATATATCAGAGAAAAGCAGAAGCAGCGGCAGAAGAAGACTCGCAGGGGCAGGTTCGAACTTCCGGCCCACGTCGCCACTCGGGAGATTGCACCCTTCCCCGTCTTCCCTCCACAGTCTTGGGCAAGTAGCACATTATATCTTATGCATGATAGAAAATAAATATGTATATATTAAGGAGCCTTACCGTCCCTAGTGGAGAACATCATCCATCTCACCACGAATCGCTGTTATGTTATTAAATAGTTACCGTATGTTACTGTATTATATATTCTTAATGCTATTTAATAATTATACACTTAGGAACCATGCTTAATTCTCTTTTTTTCTCACAATTATAACAGCTGTTTATTTATAACTATTTAAACATCTGGTTTTTTTTTTTTAATAAATTGGCCACCTCAACGAAACGTACAAACACTGTCCAAATGATTTTCCTCGTACTAAAACTGGTTATTTTCAAACTTTTTTTTTTTTTTTTTGGTGGATATTTTTATGCTCTACTTGTTGCACATTCATATGTTTAAATGAATGAATTATTCATGTATTAATAATTTTAATAAATGTCCGAAACGTCATTAGCTTACTCTGTCCAAATCAGACTTTGCCAACTTCACCGTGGTACGCAGTCAAGGTGCTGGAAATATTTAACTGGTTTGTTCCATTGCGTTCATACATACACTATAGTTTCATAATACAGAATTGCAGGTTGTGAAAATGGTTATATCCGTTTTAAATTAATAAACAGAAATGTACAAGGGATTTTGCGTCATTGGCGCACCCCAACGGTTTTTCGCGCCATGCTCTCCCTTCGAGCTTAAAAAGGTGGAAACAGGCTCGCAGAAACCGTTACACCTTCAGCAAGCCGACCCAGAGGTTTGTAACCGCCTTCTGTTTCTTCCACGGTGGCAGGGAGTGAGATTATTTTTATTGGCCGTCATTGTTGCACCCATTGTACCTCTGCTAGTACACCTGTTGGTAACGCCATATATTTATCATGAGGTTTTTTATGGTTGTTAAATAAAAAACACGATTTATTTTTTATATTTATCTTTACCTTTTATGTTGTATTTATCTTATATTTGTTTTAAAAAATAGTCTTTTTCAATAGAATTTAAAGTTTTCGCCACGGACGTGAAAGCAAGCAGAAGAGATAGAAGATAGCGTCTGAACGGTGAGACTGCCGTATATAGACCCAAATCTCACCTCGACGAACTCTTTAACATTTGCAAACGTATTGTTCCCCTTGGAACTTGGAAAGAGCCGCCCTGCGGTCGATTTCTTTAATTCTTACTCTCAACTGGACTTCGTTTACGTGAATGCAGCCTATCTGTGACCTTTATTGTTGATCTAATTTATTTATACCTTTATTGAAACAGTAAATTTCATTATTTTGTTTCCTATATTTTTTACATCTCTTTAAATATTTATTTAGGTTAATTATTTTTCTGTTTTATCTATGTATTTAATTAGTTTAATAAACGTATTGTGATAAATCGTTTATTTTATTTCTTAAAATCTAATCCCCTAATTATTTATTAACTTTAACCGAATCATCCTGAAATTGAGTTGTAACTTGGAAGTATGGATCTTTTCCTTTCCGTTCTCTTCCATTTTGAATCATATCCTAGTTACAAGATATGTTAATTGTTAAGAATCCTTTCAACGATAATGGCAACTTTATCTTAGAATAAAAGAATAATAAAAACATTCCTTAAAATATTAAAATCGGGTATATCCTTTGAAATAGCAAAATTAGTCCTTTGCGTGAGTATAATATTTTTCCCAATCTTTACCTTTCCAACGCTATATTATGTATCTATATTCTTATGTCCAAAAACTACAAATTTCCTTTAGATGGATATCGAATCATAAAATGGATATGGTTAATTTTTTTTTTAATCTACAAAATTAAAGGTAAATTAGAGGAAGAAATTTTAAAATATCAGCCTTTAATCCCTATCAGACTATTTCAATTAGAATGAAACCTACATGATATTAAAGCCCATTCAATTACACATCGGCATAGCAAGTTAGAGCCATTTTTTAAAAAAATCGTATAAAAGTGCAAAATGTATGGTATAAAGTAGCACTTCCTGTCAGCCGATTTTAGTAAAAAAAAGTTGTTGTAACATCCTAGGCTTATAAAGATAATAAAAATGGTGCGAATTTTCATTTTAGTGCTAGACTTTACCACACAAACACACCCAGACCCTAAAAAAAACGTGTATTACGTTGAAAACTAGAATTCAAAAATTTTCACAATCGCAATACTTTCCCTTAATACATAGTAAAAGTAAAAATTTTTTTGGTGGTATAAACCGTGTTGTAGGTATGTAGGTATATTTCCCTATTCGAACTCATCTTTCTTTGTTGGTTAAACTAGATTTTATTGTCTATTCTTCATAAAGCAGAAAGATATTTCATCTTTTAAATGACCTTTTATTTATCTTTGGCACTATAATAAGAAAGTATGTATTTATGAAATTTGTTTGAACTTTTAATTATTCTTTCTGTGAATTTAACAAATGTATTTATATTGTTAACTAAGAGTAAACAATACTTAATTATAAACACTTATAAATAAATAAATTGTATTCCGTTTTCAAAATAAAAAAGTTTCTATTAGGTCAGATCATGCACGTTTTTCTTCTCAAATTTAGCAGGACAGGGAATTTTAATCCAAACAGTCATTTTCTGGATAAAATACTATTATTCTATTAAAATGCGAGTTTCTGGAAATTTTCATATCAAATTAATGTGGCTGTAAGTGGAAATGCTATGATAAAACTTAATTTAACTGAGAACCTACGATAACGGATGCGATGCAATTAAGTTGTTTAAAATAGCCTAAAAATTTATTATTAGGTTAAAAATATTGATCCAAATTATAGCAGTGGTTCAAGACGTACTAATTGAACCAATAAAAATGCAGAAAATGAATACAACAATAAATTAATGGTGATATCTTAACGGATAAGTTGCTTCTGTCCTATAACAGGAAATATAGTACTTTTAGGAGGGAAATAAAATGAAAGGCTTACAAAGGATATAGTACGTTTTGGAATGAAATGTTTTTAGTATCTTTTGGAATGATGTGATGAAATGTGGATTTAGTACCTTTCGGAATGAAATGCTATTTTCAAATACGTTTTTATTTATTTATTTTACATTTGGGTGCCGTCCGTGTACCACAACATTAGGTTAGAGGCACCGTTCGTTGTATTAATTACAATTTTTTGAATAAATTAATCTTTTTGATGAATTCTATAACTGTATTGTGGAACTTCGTGTCATCTCCTAGTAGTTGTTGTAGCCCGAGCCCGTCGATTCCACTTTTTCTTCTTTCTTGTTGGTATCTGTTGCACTCTACCATTATGTGTTTTGCTGTGACTTTTACCTTACAGTGTTCAAATATTGGTGGAGCTGTGCCTTCCAATAAATGACTGTGCGTGAGCCTTGTGTGTCCTATCCTCAGTCTGGTTAACACTAATTGATCCCTTCTTTGGCCTGATATGAGGTTCCAGGGCGTCGCGTGGGTTCTAATTGATTTTAGCAAGTTGCTTTCCTTTACTTCCTGCCAATGCCGGTCCCAAGCTTCCTTAGTTTCCTTTCTTATTTTTGACTTGAAGTCGGGCAAGGGAATGGAAATTCGGGGAACTGGAAAGAGGATACAGGCCTCTTTAGCTGTGTTATCCGCTATATCATTCCCCTCTATGCCTGCGTGCCCTGGGATTCACATGAAATTAACAGTTTTGTTTTTTCTTATGGTTTCAATCAGAGACAAAATGTTTAATAAGATGTAATTGTTATTTTTTTATTTTTACTGATGCTATTGAGGGCCAATAGGGAATCTGAACGTATTAAAAATCCATCACAGTTATTCAAACATAATATCGACTCTAACGCCATGTTTATTGCAAACAACTCTGCTGAGTAGATTGTAAAAATATTTGGTAACGAGTATCGAATAATTTCTGTGCCAATTATTACAGAACAAACCACACCATTGTCAGTTTTTGACCCGTCTGTGAATATCAACTGATTTTTTTTATAACTCGCGGTGTATTCTGTGAAGTAATTAAGTGTTATATAAGGATATCACGAGATATGTCATTATGTTTTAAAAATATATCTACTTGGATTAAAGTAGTAGAAAAGTGAGGTTTGCTACAACATTATATATAAAACAAGACTACAACTAAATAATAGTTACATGCGTAATGTTTTCAAAATAACATTAGTAGAGTTTGAAGTATTTCTCTTTACATGAATACCCTTCTTGCCTTCCTCTCTCGGAAAGTCTGAATAATCCCCGGGGATTGAGCCTTCCCTACCCTCCTGCCTGCAGTGAATACCTTATTAGTTTTCTCGGAAAATATATTAGGGATGAGGTCAAAATATAGAGGTATTCCCAATTAGGTAAACTAATGTTATTCTGTTGTATTTATTCTTCTCTCTTCTAATATATGTAGTAAAAGAATAGAACAAGAAACTTTATTCTGGAACAAAGTCCCTTAAGAATAAAATTAATGAACAAAATAAAAAATTATAACTGGCCAAAAACAATATATAACTACATTTAAATAACAAAAGAAAGAAGAAAAAAAAGAAAAGATCATAGTGACATATCTATGTACATATTATAAAAAATATATAATAAAATAAGAATAAACATAAAATTTAACTTTTACATCTCATTAGAGTAAATACACTATTAATCTCACATAAATTGGCATAGTAAAAATTAGCTTGGAGAGAATGGAAGTATTGAAAGAAGAGGGATTCAAACGATTATAGGGAAAGAGCATGACGGATGTTTGACGGGAGAGTATTCCATAATGCAGTGGATCGGGCTAAAGAGAAGCAATAATATTTTTTTGTTTTATGGAAAGGAGTGTAGAGGTCGGACAGACGGGATCTTGTTTCCTCGTGATGGGTTCAGGATTTAAATAGGAGGGTGTTGACATAAAATGAGCGGTGGGAGTTAATGATCTGGCTGAAAAATGATCCAAGGAAATATTGTCTTCGAAAGGTAGGAGATAACCACTTTAACACGTCGTAGAGGTGGGATACCTACGACCGTCTCGGGGTACCGAACCCAAATTTGAAAAAAACAATTCATTATCCTTCTCAATCTGTCCTAGGTTACCTTCGAGAGGCCGCCACATGCCACACAACCATAGTCAAAGTGGGAGAAAATGAGTGACGAAACTAGGAGTTTGCGGGTGGATTGTGGGAGGAGGTGGCGGGATCAGTGGAATAATTTCAAAGTACTTATCGATCGACGGGATGTTTGAGCGATTTGTACCTTATTAATTTTTATTTGTACCTCTTTTCTCCTTTAGCTGGTTATCAGATACGTTCAAATTGTATATTTAGCCGTCATTTATCAATGCTATACTATAAAATGATTTTACTACAATCTACAAAATTAAAGGTACTTTAGAGGGAAAAAAATTTAAAATTCGGTATTTAAGCCCTGTCAGACCATTCCAATCAGCATACAATTTAGATGATATTAAAGGACATAAATTTTACATCGATTTAGCAAGTTTAATCAAAACCTTGAGAGCCGTTCTCGAGAAAATCTTAAAAGTTTCAAAATGCAAGATATAATGTGGCGTTTATGGTTCACTGAGTTTAATGAGAAAGTGGCTGTAATATCTCAGACATGAGGCCTCCAAAATATGAAATTTCAGTTCTATGAAACTAGACTTAATGATTCGAGCTAAACTTAACAAACACACCCACTGACCTTTTTGCGTGACTTGGCCATTTGGACTTAAGAGATCCTAAAACGTGTAATGCCGGTGAAAAATCGAATTTGAAAATGTTCACTATCGCATTATATATTTCATATGTTTTTCATAGATGAAACCTGGAGGATGTTATCTCTTTCTTTTTTTCGTTCATCCCTCATCATTAATATAAAACAGTCTGTATTTTTCTATTAATTTCTTTTACTTTAAGATGTATATATATATATATATATATATATATATATATATATATATTATATATATATATATATATTTTTTTTTTTTTTTTTTGTATACATTTACGAAGTCTAAATAGTTTTCGACCTGATGATACAGGAATTAGAAGAAGAAAGTTAATTTATTAGTATTCGAACAGCTTTTCTTATGTATGTAATTTATTTATGTTTGTCATAGAAATTTCAGATTGACTTATGAGTGTTCGTCGTCCTGACTTGACCATGTTCGTTGTTTATACTTAATAATATTTAATATTAATAAATATATTGAGCTAGATGCAACATTTCTATACCTAGCCTAAATGACAAAAGGTGTCTTACATCACGAAATGCTATTAGAAAATGGTCAACTTTTATGATGGAGTTGATGATATTTACTACACATTTAGAGTAACTCAAATCTTTAGCGTCCTATTTGTTGTACCATCCTAATTGTTACCGAATTTTCTTGATTGTCGCTAACTATAGTGATGCTAGAGGCGTCAATGTTTTTGAAATATACAACGTAAATTTTAAAATCCGTAAAACGAGTTTTTCGTAATCTTGATTTATATATACACTCACTTTTCTGGTCATCGCATTATATCAAAAATTACAATGCCTGTTTGAGATTAAATTTTTAATGGAGGTTTCCCCTAACGTCTATATATTCTGTGAGGCTGAGTTTGGGAAAATCCCCCCTCAAAGAGGTTGAGGTTTTTTTCTTAAGCTTTAAAAAAAATAGTTTTTAGAATAACTCAAAAACTATACATCTGCTCAACAAGTATCAGTAATCATTTGAAAGACAGAGAAATTGCTAATGAAAGCAGAATCATTTTAATTTGACCAGTATCATAGCTATAAGCTATTTAGTATTAGCAGATATAATAAATAAACAAATATTTAAGCATATTGGGCTTCGTATGTAGGCTGCCACGAAAACACGTTCAACTTCTAATGTATTTTACTTTCACTTACTTCTATATGAAATGTATACCTATTTATAATTTAAATATAAGGTAAAATGATGAATCTTAAAGAACCGAAATATCATATTTTGGAAGCGTATATGCCTGAGATATTATTGTAACTTTTACACCAAAATCGGCTGACCAGAAGTGCTACTTTATACCATCCATTTTGCAATTTTTTAAGATCTACTCAAAAACAGCTCTTATGATTTTGATTAAACTCGCTATATATATCAATGTAAAATTTAATGGGCTTAATATCATATAGGTTATATTGTGATTGAAATAGTATGATAGGGCTTAAATGTCTATATTTTAAATTTGTTTCAACGAAAGTAACCTTTATTTTGTAGGTTTGAAAAGAATTGTCCATATCATCTTGTTATTATTGATAAAGAACGGCTAACTATATAATGAACGAGTTCGACATCCTGCTACAGGAAAAAAAAATCTGGCGCGGGCAACGCACGACTTTCACTTACCTCCATTTTTAAAATCAATGAAAGAATTTTCAAATATAGTTAGAGATAAAAATACGTGCAATTATTAAGGAATTAATTAAATTGAATTTCTATAGAAACATGTGTTTGATTCAAAAATCTATTATATTATTATCTAAATTAATCAGTTAGTTTTATGTTCATTTCATCACTCTCTATTAACTTTTAAAAGCTTGTGTATGAGATGATAATTTTTCTAAAATCTTTAGCTTTCCAACGGTATATCATACATGTATATTACTGCTCTTATGTTCAAAAACGAAAAATTGCATTAAAAAAATATATTTTCTGTTTTCTCCTTTAGTTGGGTATCGAATTTATTCAATTTATATATTTACCAGTTTTTCATCAGCGTTAACAAGATAATCTAGTTATTATTATTGAATCTACAAAATTAAAGGTACTTTAGGGGAAGACAATTTTAAATATCGGCATTTAAGCCCTGTCAGACCATTTTTATCTAAATAAAACCTACATAATATTAAAGCCCATTAAATTTTACATCGATATAGCGAGTTTAATCAAAATCGTCGGAACCGTTTTTGAGAAAATCGAAAAAAGGTGCAAAATGCATGATATAAAGTGCCTCTTCTGGTCGGCTCATTTTGATGAAAAAAGTTTTGTCACGTCTCGGGCATACGCCCAACTATACAGTTGTCTTAAATATGAAATTTCAGTTTCATAGGACTTACCGTTTCCGCCCGGGAGTTACTACACAGACACACACACACACACACAGACCTTTTTGCAGGACTTGGTTATTTGGACTCAGGGGACCCTAAAACGTGTATTTCCGTTGAAAACTGGAATTCGAAAATTTTCACGATCGCAATACTCCCCCTTATTATATATAGTAAGTGAAAGTAAAAAACGAAAATATTTGTTTATGTAATTATTGTTTTTTTTTTTTTTACATAATAACAGCAATAGATGTAAAATATATCGTTGGAAAGTTTAACATTTTAGAAAAAATATTATCTTACATACAATGTTGTGGAAGGTAATAGAAAATAAAGGAAAACTAATAATGATTGTTGCAGATAAGAATATAATAGATTATTTATTTTTCATCTCTATCAGTATTTTAAAATTCGTAAATTGATTTTAACACCGGAGCTAAGTGAAAGTCGTATGTTGGCACATCAGATTTAAAAAAAATATTTTTATCAAGCGTCTACAAACGTTTTTTTATTTGAAAAATTTATTTCTGAAACCTAAAACGCTGGTTATTCAGGTTGAAGGCTTTATCGGTAAAAACCTCCCAATAATGAACGAATTTATGGTGATACAGAATGGTTATATTTTGAAACTATAACGTTTTGAGTAATTATGGGTATGTCTGCTGTTGTAAATTTTATTTTAAAAAATTAAAATCTGGCATTAAATGACACTTCATTCGTAATTACAAGAAATAGTTAAATTAGTAAGTGATTGACTGATAAAGTTATATTAATTCTGTTTATTCTCATAAATAGCGTATATAAATTAAAAACCAAATGAAATATTTCCAAGCGAAGCTGTGGGTTACATCTATGGTATTATGTTTATATTACATAGGATTTTACCAATTCTCCACCACTTCATAGTTAATATTTTAATATTTTTTATAACACTATTCGTGATATATTTTAAATATAAAGTTTGTTTGAGATGAAATATTAATCTGGAGTTCTCATGACTGGGAGAGTGTTGTTGCCCTCCAAGTTTCGTGCTGATTTTATCGCACACTCTATATTATATTTCAAACTTGCAGAAACCGGTAAAAGCTCGACAGGTTCATATTTCCTTCGAGTATTGGAAAATATGATGGAGTTTTATAACTTAATCTATTTCGAACTACATTAATTAAATTTAAGTTTAATTACTAGAAAATAATAAACTCTATGTCAAGAGGATGTAGCAACAGTAATGAAATGAAACAAGTATTTTAATAAAGGGATTAATTTTCCCCAGAACGATAAGTTTCATTCAACTTCATAAAAAAAAAAAAAAATGAGTTAGTGTGGTAATAGTTGAAATTCTTGTCACAATATTGCTTTATATTCTAAAGTTTTTTTTAATAAGTTCTATTCTCTTTGTTCCTTATTTCAAAGAACAACTTTCATACATCGGAACTACGAACGTTTTCGTAAAGAATTTCATAATTTTTCTTCAAGTCTTGGAAAATGTTCCATTGCATTTTTCTGTAAACAATTTATCAAAATATGGTGCGTGGAGCAAACGACTTTCAATTGCCTCCTTTATCAAAATCAATTGAAATAGTTTTTAAGAAATTTTAAATACACTTATAGATAAAACCAAGTTGTTAATTGTGACCAAAAGAATTAATAACATTGAATTTCAATAGAAACATGTGTTTTATTTAATAATCTATTATATTATTATTATATATGACAATCGGTTAGTTTTGTCGGCTTTTCATCACTCTGTATTAACTTTTATGATTTTGTCTATAAGATAATAATATATATATATATATATATATATATATATATATATATATATATATATATATATATATATATAAGTTAAGTTGAGATGACGACCAATATAGGTCTAATCCTAGTTTCTGTAAATATAAACATATCATAATGTATAAATAGAGGATTAAAAGGAAGAATAAATCAGTTGTTATCTAGCAAGCGTGAGTGTTGTTTTCCTCCCTAATTTCCTTTTTTTTATTATAATTTTCACGGCGGAACTTAAGTGGTGCCGAAACCCGGGAACTTTATTAACAGTATTTTGAGTTCTGAAAGAAAAGTGTTTTTTTTTTAATTCTTTTTGCGTTTCTCTGTTTTAATTTTTTTTTTTTTTTTCTCCGTCGTTTCGTGTCTGTAAAAATTTGGAAAACATGGCCGAAGGTTTTTTGAGACCAGCAGTTCTTACACTACCAGAAGACGTGGTGTTACCTCAGGCGGCACAGCAGGTGGTACCCCCAGAGATGCCCCCTCTACCGGCGGAAACACTGGCAGGGGCCCACGCAACCACGCTGGAGTGGGTCAAAGTGTGGACGGCAACAGCACAAGACATAAGAAAAGCCATCTCGGAACTTGAACGATTTGACGGCGAGGTTGGCGATCTTAACCATTTCCTAAAGGGAGGAGACAGAATCATGGCTAGTATAGAAGCGAAATTAGAGGAACGGCTGATGGACTCACAAGACGCCGTATCGCTTCGGGCAGCCCTGGTATGCCGAGTCCGTAGGCAGATTTTAAATCTCATACAGGCTGATGAAAACACGGCGTGGGTCGTCATTAAGGATAGGCTGAAGAAGGCATTTGGAGGAGGCAGGTGGGCTCCGGAAGAGGACATATTCCAGATGTTCCGCGAGACGAAGCGACCACACCAGACGAGTGGTCAGTATGCTGGGATATTACTGGCTCGATATAATCGGATAACGGAGAAGTTGAGAGAAGCGCTCTGCACAGAAGAGGTGGAAGGTAGGATGGGCTTTCTCTCGACTATTTTGAAAGTCCAATTGGCCAGAGAGACGGGAAAGAAGGAAGGCCTCCCCCGGGATAGGACATTCGTCGAATGCGCTCAGGAGATGGTGGATGCGAGCGCGAGAGAGGAGGAGTCCAGGTACGGGGAAGTCGAAATGGAGTGGACAAAGGTGCCCTATAGGAGGACTGAACCCCATAGGAATAGGCCAGAAAATTGGAGGAGGAAGATGCCGGAGTCTTACGGAAGAGAGAGAGGTACCCCTAGAGACAGGAGACAAGGAAGAGAGAGGAAGAGCTTTCGCAAGGAAGACCGAAAGTGCCACGGATGCGGAAAGGTTGGCCATCTCGTAGCTCAGTGTCCGCGTACTCGATGTTTTGAGTGCGGAACGGAAGGACACATCGCTAGACAGTGTCCGTACATGAGTAGGAACAGAGACACGGGCAGAGGAGAGCCCATGGAAGTCAATGCTCAAAGGGTGTGGAGGAATACCAGATCCACATCGGATTCAGCGCATTCTTCGGACTCATCAGAGACGGATGAGGACAGGAGCGAACCAGGAGACAGCAGAGGGGATGACGTAAGGAGCGTGAGGAGGAGCGAAGGGCGTCGAGAAGCAGCCGGGAGCGTGAGGAGGAGTGAAGGGCGTCGAGGAGCAGCTGGGAGCAGACGACATCATGATGAATGAGGTGAGTGTGGGGAGAGAGGCAACCGCGCAGTAGTTAATAACATTAGAGGGTTGTGCGGTAGGTTGCCTATCATAAGGGTCGCGAGGGGAGTGTGGTGTTTGGTGGACACAGGTAGCTCCCATACAGTAATGTCCGAGAAAACTGTACAGATATTGTGTAAAGAAAAGAGGATACCGAAGGATTGCCAATGTAGATTAATTACGCTGGGCGGCCCATGTAGAGTGGAAGGGGAAGTAGAGATCGAGCTCAGTCGTTGGGGAATAGAGAGGGAGAAATTGGTAGTTCATGTGGTGGAGAGTATGCCGCGGGAATATGGAGGGATCATTGGCTGTGATTTGTTGGAGAAATTGGGGACTAGGATAAGGAATAAGGGTGGCCAATGGATCATAAGGGTAGGGAGAAAGTCCTACAAGGGTAAAAGGGCGCAGAGGGATGGGTTAGGCCAAATAGGCGCAATCAATCAGGCAGAGGATTGGAGGAAAACCCTTTACCGAGAATATAGAGATATCTTCTTCCAGGAGGGGGGTATATTGGGCGTCACTGGGAAAACAACCCACGAAATCCCATTGAAGCAGGAGCGTGTGACCTACGTGAAAGAACGTCGATATCCGCAAGCACTGCGTCAACACATACGTGCGGAATTGGATGAGCTCAAACGGCAGGGCATAATAGTTGACAGTACGTCCCCTTTTAACAGTCCTCTTTGGGCGGTCAAGAAAAAGAGCACGGGCGACGGGGGGCCGGAGAAATATAGGGTTGTTGTTGACTTCAGGAAACTGAACGAAAACACAATCGATGAGAAATATCCCATACCCCGGTTTGAGGACATTTTGGACCGTCTCAGTGGGGCAAAGGTGTTTAGTACTCTAGACTTGAAGGCCGGATACCACCAAATTCAAATGCACCCTAGAGACCGACACAAGACGGCATTTTCATTCGAGCGCGGGCATTACGAGTTCACGCGGATGCCGTTCGGTTTGAAAAACGCACCCATCACATTTCAACGTCTGATGGACGAGTTTCTTAGAGGGATTGACGAGGCTGTTTGCCAGGTCTATATGGACGATCTCCTGATCTTCAGTAGATCCGAAGAGGAACATATAGCTCATCTCCGCAGCGTGTTTGATCGTATTAGGCAATTTGGGCTCAAGCTTTCGGGGGAAAAGTCGCTGTTGGGTCGGACGGAGATAAATTTTTTAGGCCACACTATATCTCGGGAGGGCGTGAAACCGGATGTGCAGAAGGTGGCGGCCATCAGGAACATGGCGATCCCGCGGGATGTTAAGGGGGTTCGTCGGTTGTTAGGGACTCTCAACTATTATAGACGGTTCGTTCCGGATATGGCGCGATATTTAGTTCCTCTCAATAATCTTCTCAAGAAGGGTCAGACCGTGGTAGTGACACCGGCTATGGAGGAGAACATTCGCCTGTGCATGGTGCGGTTGCAGGAGGAACCTATCCTGGCATTTCCCGATTTTACCCGGCCGTTTTCCATCACCACCGACGCGAGTGAGTATGCACTAGGGGCGGTTCTGTCCCAGGATGGCCCAGGAGGGGAACGTCCCGTAGCATACGCGAGTAGGCGTCTAACCGAGGCCGAGAGCAGGTACAGCGCGTTGGAGCGGGAACTCCTGGGTATCGTCTGGGCTATTGAACATTTTCGTCCTTACGTGTTTGGGCGCAAATTTAAAGTTCACACGGACCATAGGCCCCTGCAATGGGTCGGTACCCTTAAAGAATCCTCGGCGCGCGTGACCCGGTGGAAGGAGTTCCTCAGCCAATACAACATGGAGGTTGTGTATAAACCGGGCCGAGAAAACGTCGTTGCGGACTGGCTGTCGCGGGCGCTGGTGGTTAATGCGATCGAGGAAGAGGAGGGCGAACCATCCGGGGGTGTTCGACGGTTCCTTCGTGAGTGGACGCCCGAGGGCGAAGGGGGGCGCGGAACCCCGGATTCTGGCAGTGCAGATGTATCTGACGCGCGGGCGAGCCCGTCGGATGAGCGCACGATGGACTTGGAGGAGCGGGAGGAAATCGTCAACGACAAGCGGCGCCAGATCGTGTGGAAGACTCGAACTTCGGGCCTCTTAAAGCTAGACTATACGAGGTATGGCAAATCCCGCATCACGACCATCTGGTCAAGCCCTGGCGTGCGTGACGACCAAATCTGTAGGGCACTCCAGGACGCATCTAAGCCCGGGAAGACTTATTTCCTGTACGTCGGAAACGCGACTATCTGGGAGAAAATTAAGCGGCTATGGGCTCGGGAGCAGATCGGGATCGATAGGACGTTTGTGCGCTGTACGCTGGCAGTCGAGACGGTCTCGAACGCGGAAAGGCAACGGGAGGTGACACTGGCGTACCACCAGGGGAAGACCAATCATCGTGGGGAACCCGAGACTCTACAGGCATTGCGGCGAAGATACTTTTGGTGGGGCATGCGCCGTACCATCGCGGAGGTCGTAGGGGCGTGCGAGGTCTGTCAGGTCACGAAATATGATCGCCATCCACCGCGAGGTTTACAGGAGATTACGCCCACCGCAGATACGCCATTGTGCGATTTGCAGGTGGATACGTTTACGTGGCGGGGACACAAATGGGTTACCGTGTTAGACCTTTTTAGCAAGGTTGCCATGGCTTCTCTCGTGCCGGATCGATCTTCGGAGGCAATTATTGGGGCCCTCCGTATGTGGTTCCAGTTTTATGGAGCGCCGGATCGGATATCCTCGGACGGAGGTCGGGAGTTCGATAATGGTCAGGTTCGGGCGGCAATGAAGGCGCTAGATATCACGTGGCATATTAATACCCCAGGGCATCCTAAGAGTCGGGGCGGCATCGAGAGACTGCACAGTACTCTCGGAGATCATCTTCGGGTGTATCAGGTAGACCAGGGATTAGAACCGCACGTCGCAATGCCTCGGGCGGTGGCGGCATATAACCACTCCATCCATGCGGCAACGGGATTCTCGCCGTTTGAAATCCTCTTCGGATTGCGGAACAGGCGCAGGGATTACGGGGACACAGCGGCGGAGGGAGCCTTGTCCGACGTGCTGGTGAGTAACCGCGCGGCTCTAGTCAAGGTTTGGGGGAAGGTGCGCGGGAAGTTGGTGGCGGAGAAGAGTCGCCGTGTAACCAAGGACAACCTTCGCGTTCGTGATCGGATGGAGGATCTTCGCATCGGGTCTATTGTATATCGGAGGATCGGTTCGAATAGGAGTAAGGAAGTTGCTCGGTATGAGGGTCCGTTTCGGGTGGTGGTTATTCGCGAGCATAACGTTGTCACGCTTCAGAGCTTAGCAGATCCACGGAAGAGGCGGACGGTTCATATTGAACAGTTGAAACTTCCAGTACGGGAAGACCCTTCGGCAGTTGATCGCACCTAGGTATCCTCTGTTTCTGTTGGCCACTCCCAGGGGAGTAGGCTGTATGTTTTTTGTTTTTGGGTTTTTGATTGAAGCATTCTGTATGTTTTTCTTGCAAGTACTTTTCTTTCTGTTTTTCAGGATCTCCAGTGAGTGTTTTATTTTGCTTTCAGTTTTCGAGTGTGTTATGTTTTCTACTGTAGGTTTTTTCTAGTTTGTAAGTTTACTATGTGTAAGGTTTCTAGTTTGTAAGATCACAGTTATGTCAAGTATGAGCTTTTGTTTTATTTTTGTAGTTTTATTGTTCTTTTATGTTTTCTCCTTGTTAAGTTTACGAGAAGTGTTCGTAAACTGGCAGGGGGGAGTTAAGTTGAGATGACGACCAATATAGGTCTAATCCTAGTTTCTGTAAATATAAACATATCATAATGTATAAATAGAGGATTAAAAGGAAGAATAAATCAGTTGTTATCTAGCAAGCGTGAGTGTTGTTTCTCCTCCCTAATTTCCTTTTTTTTATTATAATTTTCACGGCGGAACTTAAGTTATATATATATATATATATATATATATAGATTCTACAAAATTAAAGGTACTTTAGAAGAAGAAAATTTAAAATATAGGCATTTAAGCACCTGTCTGAACATTTCATTTAGAATGAAACCAACGTGATATTTAAGTCCATTAAATTTTACATCGAAGGTGAATCAAAATCGTTAGAGCCTTTTTTTGAGAAAATCGTAAAAAGGTACTAAATGAAAGGTATTATAAAGCTTCTGCTTAGCTGATTTTGATAAAAAAAAGTTGCTGTATTATCTCGGGCGTATAGTCTTAAAAAATTCAGTATTGTATGACTTTTTGTTTTACTGCTAGTCTTACCACACACACGGGGATAAACACTCTGACCTTTTTGCGGGACTTGTTCATTTGGACTCAGGAGATCCTAAAACGTGTATTTCCGTTGAAAACTGGAATTCGAACATTTTCAAGATCGCAATACTCTATATTTATACGCAATAATCTCTCATTCAATTTTAATAGATAAATATAAATAATTACTGCATGGTTACTATTATTTACACTTATACAAGTTTATTATTTATTTACCCATGTCGTGTAGTGCATAACATAATAGTCTTCTATTCACAATGTTCAAACCCGGCAGATGGTCCAAGAATGTTTAAAGGGAGTAAAAAATCTTGGCTATACAGTCCTTTGTAGGGGGAGTAACATGGTGGTCCCTAGCTTGTTTAACATCAAGTTAAATATCACTATCCTTATTAAACCTGAATGGACAAGATTAGGACTCCCATTTTCGCATCATACGATTAGCCACAGTAGCATAAAAGTTGCGTTAAATTAATAAACCATAAAATTTTATTTTTTTCAAATATTGTCTCAAGAGCATAAGTTCCATCCTCGATTGTAAACGAACATGTTAAACTAACGCCAATTCTTTGAAATTATATAGTATGCAATTACGACAATTAACACTCCATATTTTATCTTTTAATCAAGTTCGTGTTGGTTCGTGAATGTCGCCCCTTTGATTACTGAATCGCGTTTAGGGTCAAACCGAATACCTTCCACGTTTCTGCTATTTTTTTAAACCTAAATCGGACTCTCCATAGTTCCAAAGAATTTATCAAGTATAGAAAACTATTTGTTAATCCTAACATTTCGTTATACTTTGATCTTTTGAACTCCTGTAATCTTTGTTTTTGTGGTAACTATTTTACGTGATATAAATAAGAGTTAAAAAAATGACGATGCTTCAAGTATGGAATTTGTATAAAGTAAATATTGATTAAGAAAATGTTGTTATCTATGTTTAAAAGTTTAAATTATTAATTAAAAAAAATCTTATTTGACAGATTAAACAAGGAGAGGATAGTTTTTTTTCTTTTTCTCTTGTATTGAGTTTTCACATTTCCCGAAAATAATTGAATTTGCACTGTGCCCAAGGTTTATTGCTGAGGCTTTCAATTTAAATCCCTTTGGTAACACCGACTTAGGTTTAGATTTTGGAGCAACCATAGGTTTGCCCTTTTATACTTATATAAATATATGTTGGTTTTTTAAGGTGTAAATAATTAGTTTTCCTTATTAAGTTTTTTTGAAGGATTTATATTCTTCCTCTTCCTTTTTTCTTTATGTTGAACTAAAATTGTTGAAAATTGGTATTAGTAATAATTTAAAGTTAAGGTGAATCTATTTTAAAAGTCACAGTTGAAGTGTATTTTACAGAAGGGTGATAGGTAATTTCAGCCTAAAGTATTTTTTAACATTAATACAGAAAAAAAAAGTTCTCTCGATTTATTTATAATTTTTTTTTTCAATTCCCACTCTCCGATTCATTATATAAAATAATACAACAATAGGAAAACGGTTTTTTTTCTTATCTTCTTTATTGTTCAACAATTAAGTAACAAATGAAACAATACTTCTTTGTTTTGTTTTCGTTTCTTATTAAAATCTACATAATAAAAACCACAATTATAATAAAGAAATACATTATAAATTACAAGCAGATAATTAACATGGTTGACTGTAAGATAAAATAAATCTACTATTTATACTAAACTTTTTTTCTCAATGCCTCAAACCAATGCCTATGCTCCCTCCATATGTCAGTGGGTGCATATTTTTAGAGTTTTCTTGTGACAGTCACCTATTTTCTGAATTATCGTCTTGTCGGGAATAAAAGATTTTGTGCCAATGAGTAGTGTACTTTTTGATTTTTAGGAGTTGTGAATTTGACAACATAATTGAAATTCGTATAGCAAGGGTAATTGTTTACTATCGTCATATATGTTATTTTGATAAAAATAGTTGTTAAAATTAGTTTTTGTACATGTATATATTTGATTCTGTTTGGGCTTCATGAAAATGTACATTTAGACAAAATATCTCGGAAGTAATCATTACTAGGAATCCGTTTTATTTTTATTATGTGTGTGTGTGTGTGTGTGTGTGGGAGCGGCGTGGTCTAGTGGATAGACCACTATTCTACTGTTCTCCTACTCCTGGTTTCGAATCCCGGCTGTGACGGAATATTATTTATTCTGTTATTTCAGCCGGGAGCGACCCTTTAGTATGGAGACCCTCCTGGAGCAGACCCAGTCTCTTTAAAGTGGGTGCCCGAAATCGGGAGAAAAACCTGGCGCTGAGTGTGGTCTCGGCCTAGTCAACTTATTGCTCGGCCGTTGACCTAGAAAAAGTACGAATCTCTATTTGTACTGAGCACTAGACCTTTCATGGGTTGTAGTGTACATTTAAATATATTTATATATATATATATATATATATATATATATATATATATATATATATATATATATATTATATTATATTTTTATATTTTTGGCGCATCAATATATTATATCAAAACCACCTTAAAAAATGTAGCCGAGGATGAATAAATGAATGAGTCCATCTCATCTAGTATTCCACGCCAACACAACGTATATGTTTTACTTATTCGTTTGTGTTCTTGTTGACCGAATATAATTTAGTTGTTTATATATTTTATCAAAGCTTTTACGAGAACGTAAATGATTTGTTTGTTATGATAATTAGTGAGTGATATCACTTAATGAAGGTTTTCAATTTCTGGAAGAAACCGTGCTATCAAACACTGAATTCAATTGCAATTTTCCATCACGTCCGTCACCTTCTCCTTTCATTTTTCGAAGAAAAGTGGCAATTACTTCTTCCGAACTATTCTTTTGTCTACTTTTAGCAAATTTTCTTCTTTAGGCTAAGTAAGATATTTTTTTTTAATTATTTAATTTTAAATAGACGAAATCCTATATTTGATGATTATTAAAAATTCATTGTCACATATTTAATTTTTAAGATCGATTCAATCCACTTACAAGAATTTTTAACTCGGAGACCAGATTAGTGTTAATTTTGAGGACTAGTTTGAACATTTTTCACTAAGTGGCTTTTGAGATATTTCCATATTAATATAGAAGAAAGTGGATTTTGAATGTTTGGAAATTCGTTCAAGTAAAAACCACTATTCTCTCAAGATCGAAATTTTCACACCTTGGGTAAAGACTAAGGTATATAGGAAATAATAATCCTTGTTATTTTTATAACTCTTTTTCTTATTCATTTCATTTTTTAACCAGTTTAATCTCGCTATTTAGATTAGATTATGAGTCTAGAGGACAAACAAGGCATCATGTTGTTATCATTATTATAGTTGTTGGAGGATAAGAAAAAAAAAAAAAAAAAAATATCATTATTATTATTTTTTTTATATCTGCAAAATTACTAGATTTTGAAAGATTTTCCTAGCGCATGTTTTAACCGCTTATAATTGGTGTAAAACATAAATTTGTAAGCTATAAAAATGTTTTATCCACTGTTTTAAATTCAGAAGAAATAAACATTAATTGTTTAAAAAAATCAAAAATGTGGTTGGCAAAATTTATTAAAATTGGACTATTCACTATAAATTCATTGACCTGTGTTTTTATATTTTTTTAAGAAAATAAGTACTTCACACTCATCCTAAATATTTATAAAATAAAATAAAATAAGTATATTATCGTTTGGTATTCTAAGTCTATGTTTCATGAGGTCCGTTGCTCATTATTGCACAAATATTTAAATTGCAGATATGTGGGGTGAAGGACTCTTGGTTTATCGTTTTAATATCCGAATATTTCCACCCTCGAATGGGAAGGTCCTTGTGTAAATCCTTCTAATGAGAGATTCCATCCTTTAAAATTTAATCTTTATTTGAATAATATCTAAGAATTTAGGATGATATATTTCTAACTCTCTAGTCATTTTAAAAGTTAATTAATAAAGTTTAATATGATCAAATTTGCCATCCAAGGAATATTAAAACCCCATTATTCGCAAACCAAAAACATTAATTTTGATGTTTGCTTTAAAACTTAAAATCATACTTATATATAATGCAATGTTTTTGACCGGCTGCTTTTCTAAGGCGCGGTACCTTCAAAAACTAGCTTACTTGATATATTTAATCAATATATAAACTATATTTACTGAAGCCATTGGATATCCATTCCAAAGGTATCGTGTTTACCGATCCAAGTAGGTGGTATGCAGGATAAGATCAAATTAGACAAGTTTTTAATAGATGACATAATTATTTAAACCAACTCAAACATATACAATTTATTTACACAAAGCCTGAGAATACTGAGGGACATTATAGTTAAACTTGCCAAACAATATTACAACCAAATACCTTGAAAACTCTTAGTCGGCTGGCGAAGGTGGAATCATTCTAAGACCCCCCTTCTCGGCTTCATCCTCCAGCTGCTCTTAGCTTAGACCCCCGACGGACCTCTCCTAGATCTCTGATTATTCTCTTCTCGAGGATAGAACTTGACTTTCGGGCGGAGCTAATATGGGAAGTGCCGGGTGTCCTTTGTCCTAGGGTCTAGAAAGTTACAGGTTGTCTCGGGTGTCCATGGGAAATTTAGGGGGTAGATAAACGTCTTTTGATCTTTTGCCGACAAAGACTTATTAATAATTATTTGATCAATATATTAATTATTCAATAATGAATTCAGAGCCCTCAGTATTCTCAATACATAACAATAATAACCAACCACAGCATGCATGGTGTCCGATAGATCCTATTAATAGAAAGCATGATTTGGGTTATTCGAAACATAATGCAGGATTCAGAGTTTTCTTTTAAAATGTTAACGTTTACAGGATTATTTATTTTTATGTATGTCAACACTTATTAATCCACTTCCAAAAGATATTTTTTTGTTTACCTAAACTCTATAACATTTCGCTTTAGCCTTTACGTTAGACTTCAGCCTTGTAGAGAAAGAAGGTCGTAGAAGAAATTGCTCTCCTCATGATGAAGCCTTCTAGGTTCATTGTAGAATTGTGAGTGTGCTTTGGTCTTGTTCTTGTTATTATTAAATGTTTGAATATTTTAGCTGTTATTGTTGGTCTAATTTATGATCTTGTGTTTTAACTTTATTTCATTTTAGATGTCTATATAAATTTACAAAAGAGAAACAAAAATGTATTATTATTGAAAATATGGATAATTACTTAATTTTATAGTCTCGATTTTCAAAGGTTTCTTCTGTAATTTGCTGTACCAGCGGTAGCGGCCGCCGTTGATAACGGGAGGCAAAGTGAACGGGAGCTGTCGATAATAATAGTAAGTTTTAATCAGCCCCCTCCAGAAATACACCGACAATCGATAGGTACCTAATGGCTCGCGTGCTTGGGCCCATGCATTAGTTATCGGGAGGCCTACCTGGCGGGGCACTGGTTGGGGGCCACTGGGGCGGGCTAATGGGGCCGCCCATCTCTGTTTGTAAACTCATCGATCTCCGGCTCATCAGGCTGTCACACCTCTAAAATAATACATTTTCTGCCAAGATCCATGCGTAGGTATCGGAAATGATAGGAACATTGATGCTTGTCTGGTAAAAAAAAAAAAAAAAATCAAATAATAGTTAGTAATATTAGAGAAGTATAAAATTACGCTGAGCTATCCGTGAAAGATCATTACTCCAGTGCGGTTCAATAAAGTAGATTAGTGTAGACTATATAAATTTAAAAATAATTAAAGTAAACGCCGAATCACAATACATGATTTAAACAACTAAATTAATATAGAAGACATTAGAAACAAAGTTAACCTAATGAAACATAAAAACAGATTTAAGAAAACATAAGAAAAAACTTAATTAAACATATTTTAAAAAATCTGGTAAGGACAACTCACGGACTTTCACTTACCTCGTTTGTTAAAATCAATTTAGGAACTATGAAACAAAGCGTTTTTTTGTTGTTTTTTTTCGCTTCAATTGAGACGTTGATTTCCAAAAGGTACTATATCCATTCTAGGAAATTTTACAGGAAGCGCCAAAATCTCTCGTTATCATATTATTAAACCTGCTAATTTGATTCTTTTCGCATCATAATATAGAATTGTTTTTTCACCATATTAATAAAACAATATTAAAGTTATTAAATGAAATGTTTTAGTATGATTTAGAACGAAACTAAATGTGTAATTAGTACCTCAAGAAACAAACAGCATTTCTAAATCACGTTATTAAAGGACTTGAGTGTTCATTAGATACAATCAAATTTAAGATTCAGACAAAACTAAATGGAGAGAATATAAATATGTCAAAATATCAATTTCGTAAAAAATGTCCTTTAGTACCTTTTGGAAATCAACGTCTCAATTATTAATTCGCACCTGTAAGCACTATAGTGACAACCAGAAAATGGGATGGCAAAAATGAATAAAATAATAACATGTGAGGCATGAGGAAGGACAGTGCCCAGTAGCACCTCTTGTCGTCACGATTTTTGATGTATGGTGTCCAGCATTTTTTACATAATTGAAGTATTTTATGTTGTGTTCATGAACCTATGGTTATTTGATTAGGTACCAATTGGAGGGTTCATAGCTTTAGTTAGCTCAGCGAGGTCTTGGAGAAGCCTCAAAAGGGACTGGATATGATCATTCAACCTTCATTTTATTTGAGAAATGTTTGATGAATTTTCATCCGATGACGGCCTTTTGATAGTTATAAAATTTATTCAACTTGTATATTTGTCCGTTTTTTATTCTTTTTAATCAGACTATATGGTTATTTTTTTAAAGCGACAAAATCAAAGATAGTGTAGAGGATGAAAATTTAAAATATCAGCATTTAAGCCCTGTAAAACTATTTCAATCAGAATAAAACTTACATGATATTAAAGGTCCATGAATTTTACGCCGATTTAGGTAGTTTAATCAAAATCGTTCGAGATCCCACGATAGAGATAAAAAATTCAAAAAATCCCTTTTTTTAATTGTATATTTTTCAGGATAAAAATCTCACCATTGATAGCCAATAGAAAATAACTATTCTCTAAAATGAACGCGCACAAAAAATATTTACCCGAAGTTAGTTATTTAGTTTCAGAAATTAACCCTTCATTGAAGAACTACTGTTCAATAATTGAGTTTTTTTTCAGATTTTAGACCTTAAATTTGAGCTATTAAAAACACACCAAGAAACGCATCCAACTGGGTGATCCTGATATTAGTTTAGGGCAGAATGTGCTAAACTAAATACTTTTTATTTGAGAGGCCTAGTTCAAGTCGTTATGAACAGTTCCAAAACAGCAGATGTTTCCGATTGCAATAAAAGAACTTACTTTCTTAAACGATAATGGTCGCCATTACTAAAGGTAAAATAATTAACAAATATTTTCGATATCAAAGAAATCTAGGGTATTTATCCTGCAAATATAATTTTTTTCTGAGATGGCCGAGCAACCAATTTTGTTTTTTTCTCGACCGCTTAGTATAGAATGACTCAGTGTTATTTGCCTGGGGGTGAATCTTGAAAAAGCAGAAAATAAAAATAAGAAGTGACCTAGAAACTCTGCTGAGTCTAGATCTTACCCACTTAACTCTTAAACATTTCTTCTTAAGGGCTAAAATTCAAATTGCAATGACACTGATGGAAATATTAGGTTGTCCGAAAAGTTCATAGAGATTTTAAAAATAAAATTTACGTTTTATTTTTCTACTAAAAATGAATCAAAAAGCTAATCTCTATTTATATGCCTTTAATCCTCATGGAATTAACTATGTTTACACACTGAATTCGTCTTTTTTAAGGTTCAGTAGTGTAGTTTATTGCAAAACAAAGTAATTCTTTTTAAAAAAGGGAAAAACGCAGCCCGCAACGATTCAATTGCTGATAACACGGTTCAGAAGTGGTTTTCGCGGTTTAGATCGGGAAATTTAAATTTGGAAGATCAACCCCGGACTGGCCCGGGTTCAACTTTTGACATATGCAAATTATGACAGTCATCGCAAACAATCCACGAATTACTGTCCTTGAAATAGCTACGGAGTTAAGACCCTGCAAATCGAACGTTTTTGATCATCTAAAGAACGCCGGGTACGTCTGTCGTTACGACGTTTACCCAAACAGCTTTTGGGATCATCAAACTACGTTTCCTCATGAGCTCAGTGTGATTTGCTCCTAAAAAAAAATAAATAAATAAAAATAAAAAAATAAAAAAATAAAATAAAATAAAATAAATAAAAAAAAAAATAAAAAAAAATGTGGAGGATCTATTTTTGAAACGAGTTGTTATTGATGAATGGATTCTCTACATCAACACCAGCCAAAACAAATCCTAAGGGTTGCCTGGAAAGACGCCGTTCGCAACACCAAAGGCCACCTTGCATCCAAGAAAGGTGATGCTCAGTATTTGGTGGGATTGGAAGGGACCCATACATTTTAAGCTCCTTTCACAAAACCAAACTACAAATACGGACTTTAACTGAGCCCAGTTATATCGATTGAAGGCAGCAATTGAAGAGAAACGACCAGAGTTAACAAATCGGAAAGGAGTGCTATTCCACCAAGACAACGCTAGGCCCCATGTGTCTTTAAGGACTCCGAAAAGTTATCAAGCTTTAGATGGGAGGTTTTACCTCTCTTGACATTGCTCCTTCCAATTTCCATCTTTTCCGTTCCCTCAATAATTGTCTACAAGGGCTTTAATTTAGCAGAGGAGGCCTCTCATCCAGATTCTCTTTAGCCTTCTTCTGATTATAATTTCAGCTATTGACATTTTGTTTATCAGTCCATTGTCGTGTTCGTGCAGAAAATGAGAATAGAGTATTCGTATATGTTGGTCAACTTTTGGTTGTTGTAAGCTGTCTTTACTGGTCTTAAAATGTTTTGTTGAAATTATTGAAGTTTTTGTATGTGAGTATTTTTTTTTTTTTTTTTTTTGGGATCCAAATCATTCTTTGTTATTTAAATTTTAAGGAATTTATTGTTAACAGTTAATGAGTCAATCTCATTCTCAGGGGGACCAAAATGGTTTCCGTCAACAGCCATGATAAATATTTACGATGTTTAATTTATTTAATTAAAATTTATTTATTTCTTATTGAGCATCTACCTTCGAGGGTCATTAGCAGGTCATGATTGACAAAGTTATATTGAATTAAATATAACTTGACCGCCATTTGTTAAATTAACCAAATTAATCATTCGTTACCTTTACCCTTGAAATGAAATGAAATGAAAAAACTTCTTTCATAAAGTCCCTTAAGAATAATATAAAATACATAATTGATGACCGGAGCAGTGTGGTCATGGCTTAGAATGACAAATTACTAAACTAGAGAAATAATTAAGGTCGTAATATATATATATATATATATATATATATATATATATATATATATATATATATATATATATATATATATATATATATATATATATACGTCTTTACAAGTCAAGACTTACAGAATGAAATTAAAAAAATTAAAAAACGACGAATAAAAAAAAACAAACAGAAATAGCTAACTCATCAGTGATAATTCAAGTAATATAAACACAAACAAAAAAATAAATAAATAAAATAATAATAATTGGGATTTATAGCATCTGCAGTTTGAAGTTATTGTCTGTTTGACTGGGTAAGGAGAAGGTGGTTGAAAAGGAGCGATTTGATGGAGGAAGCCGTTCATACATGACGGATCTCAGGAGGGATACAATTCCAAAGAGAGGTTGCTTTGGCTAGAAAGGACTTGTCAAAGGCAGCAGTACGGTGAGGAGGAGGGTAGAGGTCAGAAAGCCGGGATCTGGTAGAACAGGACTGAATTGATGATTTAAATTGAAGGGATTGGAAGATATAGCTGGGACGATGAGTTCTGATAACCTGGTAGAGGAAGGAAGCTAGGAAATACTGGCATCTGTAACCAGGATAAAGCCACCTTAACTCAGCGTAATACTGGGTTATATGCGTGTCCCTGGTGATTCCGAATACAAACCGTATTGCACAGCTCATAATACGTTTGAGTTTTGCTTCGAGCTCACCTGAAAGTCCGCTGAACACCTCACAACCATAGTCAAATTGGGAAAAGACAAGGGAAGAAACAAGGAGTTCACGAATATTAAATGCTAGGATTTGATGGAGGCGACGGAATTGCTTTAGGGTTGCTATGGTTCGGTGGGATATTTGGGAGATGTGCGGTTTCCAAGAGAGACTTTGATCAAGAGTAATACCTAAGTTCTTGACAGATGAATTAAAATAGATAGGAGTTTTGTTTAGGAAAAGGTTGGGGGTGCTGGGAAAGGATTTAAGGAGAGCAGGTGATGCTATCAGGATGGCTTTTGTTTTTTCAGCGCTTAGCAGGAGTTTGTTGCTGTTTGACCAAGAACTTATATTGTTTATGTCCGCCTGAAGTTTAGAGATATTATCAGGAAATTCATTTGGGGTAAAGGAAATATAAATCTGCAGATCGTCGGCATAGAGGTGGTATTGGGAGTGCTTGATGGAGAGCGGAAGATCATTTATGAATACCCTTCTTCGTAAACCTATGACATCCTGTCCTACAGTATCCTTCAATAATATTCCGCTAGTTCCTGTTGAACTGATCCTATATCTAGAACTCTACCTTGACAAACATCTTACTTGGATCCCTCTAACAAGGCTGGAACGACAAGAAGCTACTGCTTTCGGCTACTCCAACACTTACTAGACAAACTTTCTAATCTTTCACTGAACTACAAAGGGCTCATCTACATGACTATTATAACGCTTATATGGACTTACGGAGTAGATCTTTGGGGCTCTACTAAACCATCAAATTCTTCCCATATCCAATCCCTGCAATCCAAAATCATTCGTAAAATCCTCAACGCTCCTTACAGATTATTCGTTAATCTGATTCATAAAGACCTCAATGTTCCGTCCGTATGTTGCTGATTTGGTCCGAACCAGATATCATTCCTTTCATGACAAACTCCATTGCCACTCTGATCACTTGTTTCAATCCTTTCTTCCACTTCGATTCCTGATAATCCTCCGTGGCGTCTTAAAAGAAGATGGCCTGGAGACCTTCCAGTTTAGATCTTTAGAGTGCTGCCGAAGGGTAGCTTCTCTACATGTCTTGTTCATGACTTTTTTTTTTTAGCTTATTTACTAGATGTGTTGTACAATATATTTTAAATATCAATAAATAATTTTTAAAAAAACGGTTGTTAAAAAATTAAATAACACTAATAATTTTTAAAAAGTTCGTCTTTTTCCTGAAAAATGAGACAATTTTCGATTACACATCGTGGCTGTCGGGTTCTTCGAAGAGGCTCTCTCTCAATAAGTAACTGGATCCCACGTCAATAGGCAGCTCGGCAGAATCTTATTATCTCATCTCTTTCTTTACGTTGAGAAGTTTCCAAGAAGCTTTCAGTTATGTAAGAATCAGGGAAGTGTAGGAAGGGATCCGGAAGACCATCTTTCTCAGAAGGATTGACTCAATTATATATAGCTTTGAGTCATAGGGTGCTGTGATGGAGTCGCCATCTGAAAGGTTACATTCATATTCTTGGGGCATGTCAGAGGTGTGCAGTAGGGAGTGAAAAGGAGCGATGTTTTTACGAAGATGATACTGAAACACGAGAAGTTATGCTTTACAAGCATACTACAAGAGACATTATATTTGTCACATAGTGATTTGTTCTGTAAATATTGTGAATTTAGTAGCAAACATTTCTATGAAAATAGTATATGGTAACTGCTATGGTGGAAATATAATTTTCTTTGTAAACTTTACGTTTTGCTTCAATGAGCTCTAATTAAAACGGCTGGGATAGGCTGGTAAATACGAGGTCAAAGGTAGCGATGCATGCAACCCTCACACGCGACCGTTGAAGTTGAGCCGTTGCAGGGTTGCCAACGAGAGCCGCCGGAGGCACACGGCAGCGAGGAGTAGCCAGGGCTCTATCTGCACGGCCCCATCTCCTGATATACAGCACTGTACGTATCATCCGATAGGGATCTAAATTCCTATTCACCGCCTGTCCAAGACATGACATCTCGTCCGCCTTCCGCATATCATATCAGGCCATCTTAGCTGGAGATAGTTCCTTCATGATTAAAGTTCCGGTCAATGTGTAACTTCAGCAAGTCTCGGATAAGCTATTACATAATTAAACTTCCGTCACCTTTCGATTGCCGCATTATTGAGCTCACTGCAAAGGTGACTTAAGAAATAACCTTTTGTCTACCTTACTATTGACTTCAGCTTTTGAGGATAGGGATTGTTTGCTTGTTTATTTATTTAATGTCACTTTATGCTACTATGGCTAACCGAACCATGCTACAGTGGGGATCTTTAACGAGTACCTGACATCGAACAGGCTCAGGACTACCTTTTAACGTTCCCTCCAAAGGACGGTATAACTAAGGATTTTTTATTCCCATTAAAAAATCCTAAGACCACATCCCTGTTTTAACCCGTGACCTTTGGCGTAGGAGGCTGTTATGCTAGCCACCCTGCTACAGGTAATCCCTATTGGGATTGAGGTTTTATCAGAAGGGTCTTCAAATTGACTTTTTGCATGTAGTACTAACTATGGAGATGAAATCGAGAAGTTCGCATCCATCTAAAAGTGAACACTTTTTTTTTTCTTATGAAGGAGAAAAAGAGGCAGGACCGTGATATGTCCTTAAGAGTTTCAGCCCTCTGTAGTACAGTTCTGCACTTAACATTTCATAAGAAAGGGATGACCTTGAGGTTGTTTTATACAGATTTTCTTCAAATATTGTGCGATTTTTCATCCTGACGTTCATACCTACATATTTTTTTGTAGATCGTAGGTACGATAAAGAGCTTGTAGATTTTTTTGGAAAGTACATTAATGACCGTTTATTTAAGGAATTACAAATAGCTAAAATGTTTATTTTAGCTAAAATCTCCTAAATTCTTTCTACAAATCTTCTTTTGATCGTTAAAAAAAATGTGTATCCGATTAGATTTATATATTTAATTAATGTAGCATTAATAAATTAAAACTCATGATTGTCAATACATAACGTTTCGACACTTATGACTCGGTCACTTAAAAATTGTATAAATTAATTATAATATGGTTCCTATGCACTTTTAAAAGAAGAAGAAACATTAAAAACTGTTTAGGTATCTTTTCTAAATACCGCCTAAATACTTTCCTCACAATCCATATCCAGGTTTTAATGGAATAACTAATATATATATAGTTAATATAGTTATCCCATTAAATATATATACATATATATATAGTTTTTACTTTGTAATGTTTCGAGAATTTATTGTTCTCATAATTATGCCTTAACAGTGGAAAAACAAGAAACAGAACATTAATATTATTATACAATAATTAATATATGATGTTATTGTTAGAGATATAGAAAATAATACATTGAAAAAGAATACTCATACAGTAGGTAAATAGATATTCCAATTAGAATTTACATTAAAGATATTATTAGAACTTTACTTACAATTTTAGACAAAATATTGTCTTAAATAGACATATGTGTAGACCACAAACTTTGAAAGAACACTGAAGCAAAGATACAAAGGAATAGTTCAGGTATAGAGGATTTTCCAGGAGTCTGGGGTTTTCTCCTTTTGTTTATTAGTTTTCATTTTACTTTGTATTTATTATTATTATTCAGACGTTTATTTTTTTATTTTAATAAACGTCTGAATAATAATAATAATTATTATAAACATGAATAATAATGACATGAAGAACAAGTTTGGTCTAAACCGGTTACAATCTGTTTATTTATTCTTACTCACATCCATTGTTACCTTCTAAAGCGTTTATTCTGTGAATTTTAATACGTATTATAATAAAGATGCTAACACGCTTAAAAAAATAAGTAAACGAAATTTCGACAAATATCCTCACCCATTCCTCGGTGGCTGTTAAGCTTTGTTTATCTTGTTATTAATAATAATTCATTTTTATTGAGAAAATTATAATCAGCCCTACTTCATAAGTAGTCTTAACTTCGACTTTAAGACATCCATTCTTATTACTGCTGTTGTTATCCCATGATAGATTAAAACATTGAATCCATCTGCCACTTATATTTCATAGCGAAAACATTCTAGCGAAAAATGAGAAACAAAAAATTGTTCTTTATTTATTAGCTGAATTTTTATGTTAATAAAATACCGCTAGATATGTCGCAAAGGCTACAAGATTGTTGACAATATATTGTCGAAAATCTGCAGCGATTTCAACTATTTATTTCTAATTAAACGTAGTTTTTAGTATGACTATAATGTCGTTGTGCAACTTTAGAAGAAGTTAAACTGTTCTATATTAAGTAATAGCGTAGAGGAACATTTTCCGCTACCCTTTTAGTGTTCTGCAAACATTTATATCGACTTTAGATCGTATCATCACGGCAAGAATGTTGTTATTGTAGGCAAAACTATTTATATCGTACAATTTATGTGCAATAAAATATGTCAATTCACACAAATAGTTCTCAGTCAATATTAATTATTACATAATAGTATCAGTATAATTTTAATTAATTTTTTTCAGTAATTATAGTGTTGTCATTTTCATTAAAAGACCGAATCAATTATAATTATAAATTGCGGATTAATTTTTAATTATAGACGGAGCAAACCATCAGAAATCATCCGGAACATGCCGCTCAACATTTTTCAATTTCATGATATTTTTACCAGATGTTCTATAGATATCTTTTCCTAAATTTTAAACCGTCAGTCTGGCAGCCATTTTAAATAATAAATATATATGAGTCAATCCAGGCCATGCCGACCTCCTTTTTTTACTTTCACTTACTATATATATAGTAAGGGGAAGTATTGCGATCGTGAAAACTTTCGAATTCCAGTTTTCAACGGAAATACACATTTTAGGTTCTCCTGAGTCCAAATAACCAAGTCCTGCAAAAAGGTCTGTGTGTTCGTGTGTGGTAACTCAAGCGCAAAACGAAAAGTCGTACGGAACTGAAATTTCATATTTAAGACACCTATACGCCCGAGATGTTACAGCAACTTTTTCACTAAAATGAGCTGACCGGAATTCTTACTTTATCCCTTGCATTTAGCACCTTTTTACGAATTTATCAAAAACGGCCATAACGATTTTGATTAAACTCGCTATATCGGTGTAAAATTTAATTGGTTTTAATATCATGTAGGTTTCATTCTGATTGAAATAGTCTGATGGGGCTTAAATGCAGATATTTTTAAATTTTCTTCCTCTAAAGTACCTTTAAATTTGTATATTCTATAAAAATAACCATACCATCTTATTACCGTTGATAAAAAACTGGCAAATACATAGGTTGAACGAATTCGATATTCAACTAAAGGAGAAAACTGAAAAAATATTTTTTTAATGCAATTGTTTCACGGCTTGGCCACTGGATTGCGCTGTCATCCCCTGACGCTCCAAGTAGTTCTAACACGAAGTAATGAAAAAAAACTTACTGAATTTCGTTGATAATATTATAACATATTATTTAATAAAACACATTTTCCTATCAAATCCAATGTAAATAATTCTTTCACAATTTATTCTCATTTATATATTATATTAATTATATAACTTTCCCTTCATTCATAACAGTAAAAACTTTTTTTTTAAATATTATGACTAATACTTTTAGTTTGGCAGAGAGTTTAGACAGCTTCGTAAATTAAAACATGTGCTGTGAAAACCTCTATAACCTCTCTTGCAATTTCGAAGATATAAAATCAAAACAAAAACTAAAATTATAATAAGAATCTTCTGTACATTTTTCGCATTTTTCTGCAACGCATTATATAAATATAGAAGAAAAAGCCCTTCTCGAAAAATGATTAAAAAAACAAGACTTTTAGGGAGATAGGAGTTTTTAAAGGAAAAAGAGACTCACTTTTGATTTGTTTTTCTATAGAGCTTAGTCATTGTCCTATCGCTGTAAAAAATTCGACCTTGAGAGCATAGTCCTTTTTTTCTTTGAATTTCCCAACGGCACTGTCCTCACAACTTACTGAGATGACACTTGAGTGTTATCAGTCCATAATGATCCAACCGCTTGTCCGCAACCAAATTAATTTTGCAAAAAAAATTGGTTAATTAATTAGCTCTCATCCACACCAATAAAAAAGGTAGAAAAACTCAAAAAAAATAATATGATTTATAAAATAAAGTGTTCGGACTGTAACAGAATAGATAATAAAGCTTTAATGTACATTGGACAAACCAAATAAAATTTAAATAATAGAATCACTCAACATATTAGTAATTGTAAATCCACCATTAAAAAATATAACAAAGCCACTGGTTTATCCACTCATAGTACAGAAATTAATTTAATTTGATTTCAACAAACCGTAAATTTTAGCCATAGAAAATAATAGTAAAAATAGGATAATATTAGAAGCAATATACATCACTAAAAACATCCATGAAGTTTGTGATTTCCAACAAGATACAAGTACATTATGTAATTCATACACCAACATTATCTCAAAAATAAATATATAACAATAGGAATGAAATGGTACATGATACCTCTGAATGACATTCATCATGTTCGTAATTAAATGTCGATAAAAAAAAAAAATCTGATGCGCGCAACACACGACTTTCACATACATCTGTTATTAATATCAATTTAAGAATTTACATTGATCACTCCGTGTTAGACTACTTGGAGCGTCAGGTGATGACAGCGCCATCCAGTGGCTAAACCGTGAAACGATTGCATTAAAAAAATATGTTTTCATTTTTCTCCTTTAGTTGGATATAGAATTCGTTCAACTTATATATTTACCTGTTTTTTATCAATGGTAATAATATGATATGTTTATTTTTATAGAATATACAAAATTAAATGTACTTTAGAGGAAGAAAATGTAAAATATCTGCATTTAAGCCACATCAGACTATTTTAATCAGAATGAAACCTTCATGATATTAAAGTACATTAAAGTTTACATAGCGAGTTTAATCAAAACCGTTAAAGCCGTTTTAGAGAAATTCGTAGAATGGTGCTAAATGCATGGAATAAAGTAGAACTTTCTCTTAATATATATGTAAGTGAAAGTAAAAAAAAAATTATATTTATTAAATGATCTGCCATTTTAATTTTAACTCGCCTTCTCTTCCCTTCATGAACATCCTATTCAGACATGAGGCCACTGGTGGTAAGCATCCACTCATACTAGGTAAGTTGCACATTTTTAAAATTAATTATTTATTTTCTAAAGATTTTAGAAAAAATATTATCTGATACACGGAATTGTAAAGAGTAATGGAGAGTGATGAAAAGCCGATAAAACTAACTGTTTAGGGTTCCCGAAAAGAGAAATGCATGTTGACCGGGTTGCAACCTGGAGGCTTGTCAATGAAGCAGAGCGCCCCAACTTTGTTTTTGAACATAAGAACAGTAATATATACGTATAACCGTTGGAAAGAGAAAGACTTCAAAAAAATATATTATCTTATTCACAAGCTTGTAAAATTAAATAAAGAGTGATAGAAAGCCGATAAAACTAACTGATTATTTTAGATAATAATATAATAGAGTTTTTAATAAAACACTTGTTTATTCTATTAATTAATATTATGTCTATATTAATTCAGTTTAATCAATTCTTTAATGGTTTCACTCATTTTTATCTCTAAGAGTATTTGGAAATTCTTTAATCGATTTTAAAAACACAGGTAAGTGAAAGTCGTGTGTTGTCCGCACCAGATTTTTTAGTCAAAGAGTAGTGAAGTTATATATCAGTCTCAAATTTTATAAACATGTTTTTGTTGTTTTTTTTTTGCTGATTGTACTTTACGTTACAATAAACTAAAACTCCCAAAGCTTTAAACTCTAAATCGGCCAGTACTGACATTTTTTAAACACAAATTACACCTTCAAATTTCACCCGTGCGAAGCAGGGTCCTACTAGTTTGTTCATAAATACCAATAATAAGATACTGTATTTAGAGACCCATAGAGGGTATTCATAATTTATTGATAAGGTCTTAAACTTTTGACCGCCAGTGTATATAGGTAATGGTAAATAGGTTCACGATATAGATTTCTCTTCTTTTTATCCATAGTTTTATTTCAGAGAAATTATTTTAAATATAAATCAGAAAAAAAATGGCTACCCGGCGAAAATAAGAGACAGTATAAGAGTTGAGGAATGTATTATTAAAGAAGTGGGGCGAGAGGAGTGATAGGATATTTCCATGGGAATCGATAGCTACCACGGCCTCCGCAATAAATTTTTTATGAGCCATCAAATTTTTAATGCCGTTTGTTCTCCCCCTCCCGCCCCTTAACAACCTGTTGAGAACCAGCCCCTCCTTTATATATTTAATGTTTACCAACTCTAATATAATTCCACTCTCTCTTTCTCCTTAACGATTAATTTTTTTCATTTTCATCATGTATTTTTCCTATATTTCAGGAAGAAATTAGACCGGATGGCGGTCAGTAAAAAAGTAACAATAAAAATAGTTTTAAAATATCTATTGTCTGCCAAAGTTACAACCCCCATTGTGGGTCATCAAGGCTAAAATAATACTAAAGGAATACTATAAGTATATACCAACATATGTATGTGAAAGAACAATTAAAATACATATTTTTTATTCTCATCATATAGTTCTATTGGGGTCACCTGTGGTGAAGTGGTGGTTAGAATTAGCATGAAGCCTTCTATGCCCAAGGTCGCGAGCTTAAACCTGCAGGTAGCTCTAGGATTTTTTATTGGAAGTCAAAAATCCTTACTTATGCTGTTCTTCGGAGAGGGCGTAAAAAGGAGGTCCCGAGATTGTGCGATGAGAGGTACTCGTTAAGGTTCCCTATCCTAATTAAACCTAGATAGACAAAATTTAGAACTCCTTCTGAAGTATTGTCCGACTTATCACAGTAGTGTAAAGTTCTTTCTGGATTCTTAAAAATATGGAGAGTGGGTTCTTCAACCGAGAAATCACTCTGCTTTTATTCTCTACTTTATAGCCATATGTTACGATATCGTTTTTATTTCGGGATCACTTGTAGCTGGGTGGCTAGCGTAACAGCCTCTCATGCTAAAGGTCACGGGTTCAAACCCGCAGGTGGTCCTAGGATTTTTTAATGGGAGTAAAAAATCCTTAGTTACGCCGTCCTTCGGAGGGGACGTTAAAAGGTGGTCCCGAGCCTGTGCGATGTCAGGTACTCGTTAAAGATCCCTATCCTAATAAAACCTGGATAGGTAAAATTTAGGACTCCCACTGTAGCATCGTCCGATTAGCCATAGCAGCATAAAAGTGACGTTAAACGAATAAACAAACAAACAATCGTTTTTATTTCAGAAATTGGGGTAGTGTGGTGCCGGTTTTTAACGACTATGCTGTGTTTTTTATCTTTGGGAAGTTGCCTATTTTGCTAATTGTCTAACGGAGCGAAAGTGTGGGCATATTATTTCCTGCAACTGATCTTTTGAAACAAAGCTAGATGTGAAAAACTTATAAAGAATTATATTCAGTTTCGTTGGAAACATATATTTTAGATAAAATAAGATAACAATGTAAAATTGTTACAATCCCTATCCTAATTAAACCTGGATAGGCAACATTTAGTTCTGCCACTGTAGCATCATCCGCTTAACCACAGTAGCATGAAGTGACGTTAAATGAATAAACAATAATAATAATAATAGGCTTAGCGAACCCGAAGGTTCGATGCCGATACCACAAATTCCGCCTACACAGACTCATCCAATGTTCACCATTCAGGCCCAAGCTCCCGAGATCAGCCTTAACGCAATCCTCCCATCTCCGCTTCGGCCTACCTTTCGGACGCCTACCAGTCGGATCAGCAAATACCAACTTTCTCGGAATCCGCTCGTCATCGAGCCCAACAACTTTACTCGCCCATTTGAGTCTCCGCGATGCAATCAGCTTAATTATATTCAAAGGATACAAGTTCCGCAATTCCGCGTTGTGCAACCTTCTGAACTCCCCAGTGGCCTCATCTCTCTTCGGACCGAATATCTTACGAATATCTTATTTTTTAACTTATTTCCGAAAACCTTAAGCCGTTGTTCATCCTTCAAAGTAAGCGGCTACGTTTCACATCCGTAAAGAACCGTTGGAAGAATAATAGTTTTATAAATTCTAACCTTTAAGTTTTTAGATAGAAGCCGCGAACTAAGAAACTTAGCAACTGAATAATAACACGCATTTCCCACCTTTAACCGGGACTTTATTTCTTCCTGGATTTCATTTTTTCTAGTTATAATTGAACCTAAATACTTGAATTTCTCTACGTGTTCAAAAGTATGCCCTGATACATCAATATCACCAAGATCGACACCGTTTCTGCTACTAATCATATATTTCGTCTTATCGGTATTTAATTCGAGTCCTATTTCTTTACCGGTTTTTATTAACACACTTGTATTTAGTTGTATAGTTTCCGTGTCTTCACCTAGCAGTGCCAGATCATCGGCATACCCAAAACCGGAATCTTGTCACCCATATTTAAGCCTTTCTCGGTACACATCACCTTTTATATGACATATTCTAAAGCTATATTAAATAACACAGGTGAAAAATGAATAAACAAACAAACAAAAAATAATATTTTAAATACTACTAAGTTAGAGAATGTAAATATGTAAAACATAAGAATAGAAATTGATAGGTTGAGAAATCAAATTATTAAATTACTTAGTTCTTAGATCTTAGTTTACCGATGAAAAGGTTTTTCGAAACTTTGGCAGACAATAAATCGTTTTATTACTTAATTTTTTTTTTACTTACCACCATCCAGACTAATGTCTTCCTGTATCTTCCAACAGTCAACTATTAATGTTTATTCCAATATTTCTTTCTACACCAATAGCAAGTTGTCCCTTAAAGGAGTTGGGTGAGCAAAAGTAACAATCTCCATAGCCTGGCTTCTTTTTGCTATGTTACATCAGAACTCCACTTAGTAGATACTTCTTGTAGAATACTTGGCATAACGAGGAGAGTAAATAGTATAAAGTGACTTTCATAACGAGCGGCGACATTGAAAGAAGTGAGCCCTTCGTGTGGCTGGCTGGGGCTTTAATAACGCCAATATAACCGATGCGGCCCGGCACCTCTCAACGTATTTCAAATATATATTTCAGACCCATTATAAATCATAGAAATCCCATAGAAATCTACTTAATAAATGATAATAAATAAAATTATGATCAAGTACTAATCTTATTATATCTTCTTAATGATATTTAAAAATTATACTCTCAGGAACCATACTTAATCACTTAATTAAAATTGAAATTTAGATTTCATTCTGATTGATTAATAGTCTGGCAGGGCTTAAATGCTAATTTTTTCAATATTCTTCCTTTAAAGTAATTTTAATTTTGTAGATTCCATTAATAATATGATATTATTAGCATTGATAAAAAACTAAATATAAAAGTTGAATGGATTTTATAAAACTAAAGGAAAAAACAGTAAACATTTTTTTAGGTAAATTTTTTTTTTCACGAACATGAGTAGAGCAATATTTTTATTTAATTTTTTTTTATTTACAGTAATTTACAACTGTATTAAACAGCAAAATGAGTACATATGCAGAATGAAATAAAAATATCTTGAGAAAGAACTACCCAGTGGTAGTACTTCACTAACTATTTTAAGGTAGTAGGTCCCGAGGCCCCTTTCTTTTCAGTCTCCTCGGAGGGTTATCAGGGATATGTAAGGAAGATAAATTACGGGCAAGTGGGTTTGTGTGGGCAGGGAGTATGTTTAGGTCATTATGGAGGAGTTGATTTGTAACAAAATAAGGGGCATTCGGGATTTTGGATTGTAAGGATTGGATGCGGGAGGAATTAGATGGTTTAGTAGAGCCCCAAAGCTCAAATCCGTTTGTCAAGTAAGTGTTGTAGTAATCGATATCTTCGAGCAGTTTCTTGTCGTTTCATTCTTGTGTGAGGATGAATAGACTAACAGAAATATATAATATTCAGTTTGAAAGCTAAAGATTTTACAAAAAATATTTTCTTATATATAAAGTGGTAGAATTTAATGTATTGTAGAAAGACGAAAACCAGATAAAAGTAAGTAATTGTTGTTTATAATAATTGTTTTTGTTAGATTACTTAATCTGAAGCACATGAAACTCAATCTAACCCCTACAACAATTTTTTGTTTCTAACTGTATTTAAAAGTTCTTAAATTGATTTTTATAACTGAGGTAAGTGACAGCCGTGTGTTTATCAACTATAATTAATTTAATAATTAAACATTAATGTTTTAAGCTAGCGAATTCGGTAAAATAAATGCGTTAACCTTAATTGAAATTTTGTTTTATAAAATGGAACTTAAATATAAAATACTCAATATAAAATAGAAAAAAAAGAAAAACACTTTCAACGTGGATCGAAAGATAAGAAGCTGGCACATATTTCCAGCTTTAACCGTCATTTAAATAAAGTACTAATAAAAGTTCTCTTGCTCATATCGAACACACGTATTATATTTTTGCCTTAAAGCTTCCTTGGAAATAGCTATTTAACGACAAAAATACTCAAGGACTCATAAATAAAGACGCAGATCAATATCTTGGCGTCAGGGTTCACTGATAAGTTCCTTCCCAATCGTCTCCAGTACACAAAACTTCCTCAGAAAAACTCAACAAAATTTGTGTCCAAGTTCGAGTATTGTCTCTGTTAAAAATCTTACATCAAATCAAGTTACCGGTTTAGCGATAGTTCAACGACATAGGGTAGATTTATTAATTTTTAAAAGTTTGATTCGTTACTTTATCACAATCTATTATTTTTAAGAAAAAATATTAACTGAATAGGCACGGTAATATAGATTTTTACTTTCACTTACCTATATATGAAATATATAGTAAGGGAAAGTATTGCGATCTTGAAAATTTTCCAATTCCAGTTTTCAACGAAAATACTCGTTTTAGGGTCCCCAGAATCCAAATGACCAAGTCCCGCAAAAAGGTCGTATGTGTGTGTGTGGTAACTCCAGCGCGTAAACGAAAAGTCCTATGCTACTATACTATCCGCCCGAGATGTTATAGAATCTTTTTCATCAAAATCGGCTGACCGTAATATCTACTTTACGAGTATACCATGCATTATGCATCATTTTACGATTTTCTCAGAAACGCCTTTAACGATTTTGATTAAACTTCCTATATCGATGTAAAATTTGATGGGCCTTAATATCATGTAGGTTTAATTCGGATTTAAATAATCTGTCATGGCTGAAATGCCGATATTTTAAATTTTCTTCCTCTAAAGTATCTTTAATTTTGATAAATAACGGCTAAATATGTAAGTTAAGCGAATTTAATGAACAAAAAATGAGAAAAGTGCAAACATATTTTTTAATTCAATTTTATGTTTTTAAACACGAGAATAGTAATATAGATGTATGATATACCGTTGGATAGCTTTATCTGATTTTTTTTTTTTTTAAGAGAGAAACAATTCTTTATTGAGCAATATTACAATCTGTCCCATTCGGGACATTTTTAATAGTGATAACGTACAACATTCATACTACATTCACACGATATATACAAAACAATAAATTTATATAATAATAATAATAATACTATGTACAAAACAAAATCAATAAAAATAATATAGCTTTATCTAATACACGGAATTTTAAAAGTTAATGAAGAATAATGGAAAGTTGATAAAACTGATTGTTGTAGTAAAAGAAATAATAGATTATTTAACAAATTCAATTTAATTGATTCTTAACAATTTATTTCTATCTTTAAATGTATTTAAAAATTCTTGAATTGATTTTAACATTGGAGGTAAGTGAAAGTCGTGTGTTGCGCGCACCAATGTTTAAAATTGCAGTCTTTAGGAATAAATTGTCATTTCTAATATTTTCTATTTCTGTTTTTAAATACTGACTGAAAACACACAAAAACTGAACAATTTAAATTTGATATTTTTCTTTGTGTCCTATATTTATCTATCTCTTAAGTTCAGTTTTTTATTTTCATTTTTCGCCGAACCTATATACTTCAGGGATTCGACTTAAATTTCAAAACTGATCCTCGTTACAAATTATGTTAATCGGCGTTATACTTGGGGAAATAAGTATATAGAAATAAAGAGTTCTAATTAAATATTAGTAGTTACATTAGTACTGTTTCTTGACCTTAATTAGATTATTAGATAATCGCCAGATTTTTCCCATTTGTGGGTAACCACTTGAATAGAAGCTGGTTGTGCACCAGGAAGGTCTCCATACCCCATGGTCGCCCACAGCTACAGTAACAGAATAAATAATAATCTGCCAGGATTCGAACCCAAACCTGTATAACATAACTAGGATCTCAGACCGCGATCTTATAAGGATTAATAAGCTCCATAGCCCTAAATAACAATTGTGAGGTATATTTAATTTATATTTATTTTAACGCTATTGTTCTTTTAAATTATACAAAATGCTACAAATCCTTCGGTCATATGGTAGAGTCTAAAAATAGATTTGCTACAACAAAAACTACTCAAACGATTTTGATTAAACTCGCCAAACCGATGTAAAATGGGCTTTAATATCATGTTTTATTTCGATCGAAATAGTCCGACAACTATTAAATGGCGATATTTTAAATTTTCTTAATTTTGAATCATCTTTAATTTTGTAGATTTGAAAAAATTAACCATTTCATTCTGTTAGCATTGATGAAAACCAGGTAAATATACAACTTTGACGAATTTGATAACTAACTAAAGGAGAAAACAGGAAAATTATTTTTTTTAGGTCAATATTATTTTACGAGCATTAGTACAGTAATATAAATATTTAATATACAGTTAGAAAGCTAAAGATTTAAGAAAAAGTCCTGTCTTATATGCAAAGTGGTAGAACTTAATGTATTGTAGAAAGTCGAAAACTAGATAAAAGTAAACCATTGTTGTTTATAATAATTGCTGTTGTTAGATTATTTAATCTGAAGCACATGTTTAAACTCAATGTAAACATTCAGTATTTTTTTGTGATTGTTTTGGGCTTAAATATTATATTTTATTCCGATCAAAATAGTCTGACAAGTATTGAATTGCGATATTTTAAATTTTCTTTCTTTGAATTATCTTTAATTTATAACCATTTCATGCTGTTAGGTAAAAAATAGGTAAATATACAAGTTGGACGAATTTTATAACTAACTAGAGAAGAAAATCGCAAAAATAAAAAAAATATAAAATATATAATATATATATATATATATATATAATATATATATATATATTTATATATATTTATATATATATATATATTGTTTGATCAGTTTTCGACTGTTGATAATTTAAGTTTCTGTTGTTCTCAGATTTCAGTCAATCAATAACAATTTTATCTATGCGACGTTTCGAGAATTTATTGTTCTCATAATAATGCAATTTTGGACAAAATAGTGTCTTAATTAGACATGTGTAGTCTACAAACTTTGAATGAGCACTGTGTTTTTTGTGTTGTTGTTGTTGTGTGTTCTTTCAAAGTTTGTAGACTACACATGTCTAATTAAGACACTATTTTGTCCAAACTTGCATGATTATGAGAACAATAAATTGTCGAAACGTCGCATAGATAAAATTGTTTATTCATTGACTGAAACCTAAGAACAACAGAAACTTATAACATATAATTTATATATATATGTATATATATTATAATTATACTATATATATATAATATATAGTAATATAATATATAGCATAAGAATAGTAATATAAATATATAATTACCATTGAAAATCTAATGATTTTTGATAAAATGTTATCTGATATACAAAGTGGTAGTGTTATTGCTGGATTATTTAATCAGAAACACGTGTTTCCATCGAAACTCCGTGTAATTCTTTAACCTTTTTCCGACTCTAACTTCATTTAAAAGTTCTTAAATTGATTATAACAACAGAGGTAAGTAAAAGTCGTCCATTTCGCGCACCAAAGCTTTTTTTATTTTATCAAGAACAGCAATATCTGACGTATTACATACTGTCTTTGATTATTATAACTATCTGGGCTTTAATTAATTGATTTCACGTCCTTATTCTCATAATATAGACATTGAAAGGAGTCCTAACAAGCTTTATTTTATCAAGTGATATTTTTCTCAATCAGAAATTTTCATTTCTCAAAAAAAAAAAAAAAAAAAAAAAAAATTGTACTTAAACATTGTTGCATTTCATCAAAGATCCATGTATTTAAAATTCCTTGTTTTTTTAAAGTCTTCCTGTAATAACATTAAAAATCTAATGTATTGTAAATTTAAAAATGTGATTCCAGCGACTCAGAGCGCTCCTTCAACAAGCCTGAAACGATGAGCTCACTAAATCGGATGAACGGAATTCGCGACTGGTTATGGCGTGACTTTGAACATTTTGATTGCCATTCCTATTCTTCCACAACAGCGGCAATCCATTTACAACCCCTACTTCAGTCAGTTCTTTAACTACCTGAATAAAACATATCATTGATTTCAAAAACGTGACAATTACAACGGCTACTGTGGAGAAAACCCACATTTCATTTTCAGTAATAGTGCTATTTTTAGTTTGTTGCAGTTTCTTAACCCTCCGAATTAAAAAAAAATATATATATATATATATATATATATATATATATATATATATATCCATTGTTCACTTACAAAAAATCTGTTGTGCTCAACACACTACTTTCACTTGCTTCCGCCTAATAAATTTACGAAGTTAACAATAGAAATTATTATCTGCAACAGTCTTATAGTTTTTTTTTGTTTTTTTTTATTAAAATGGTCATAGTGAAGTCGAGCGCTAATGACCAAAATGCGACAGAAATAAAAAATAAAACGAAGTTACGAGTTTATTTTAACATTAAGATTTTGGCATCCTAACTTCATTAATGTTCTTAACGAAATTTCATATTTGTATTCCATTAAAAAGATTTAATGTTTATTTGCTTCGCCTTTACTATTCTTGAAATAAATACCTGAATAAAATAAAAGAGAAAATGAAAATAAAATCAAACGCTCTAGCGGAAAATTCCCAGTTACTGCTCCGAAGCCTACATCTTATCGAATCGATCTAAGATTCCATCTTCCCAGCCCCTAGGCTTAACCTTATGGTTACTTTGTGTTTGTGCTAGATTGAATAGATGATACGATCAGGTACCGAACCTGAAATAGGATCAAAGTTGTGAGTTTTAATTTCATCTGAAGGACAGATATTTATAACACACATTTAAGAGATATTTTTAACCTTTAAATTTCAGAAAGTCAACATTTTTAAATTTAAATTACAATATAATCAAGATTTATCAATATCAAACTTCCATAAATGTCCATATTATTTATTAGTTCAATAAAGTTATAAATTCATAGAATATAGCTCCATTTATAATTTTTTATTGAATACATCAAGTAAATTTGATGAAAACATTAGATAATGACATGAAACACGTCTAGGGACATCTTATTAGGCGCCTCAGAGGATTATCAGGAATCGAAGAAGAAAATGGCGTATAATTTATTGGGTTAGGATGGGCATTGAGTTTTTCTTAAAAGGAACGTTACCTGGTTCGGGCCAAGTCAGCAACATATTGAACATTAGGGTATATTGAACGAGTAATTGACATCACACTGGCTCGGGAACACCAATTTACGTAGCCTCTGAAACTAAGGATTTTTTTACTCGCTAACTTTATTTCATATGGCCATGTGTCGAATTTTAATCATCGACGTAGGGGATTGAAAGCTGTTATGTTAGCCACTACATCACAGATGACCACTGCTTTATTGTTGAAAGCACGTATTTTACGTTTTGTTATTGACATAGAGCATCCTGTTGTAAGTTTAGTGTGATAACAATATATTGATAACGCGGACACAGTCCGTAATGTCAGCAGAAATATATCAGGAGCTTTTAAATAAATTAAAATATTGTTATATGTAACTTAAATATATTCTTTTCAAATAGTTAGAAAACAAAATTATTCTGAGCCAGGGTCCCTTAAGAATAACAAGTTGTACATTGAAAAATTAAATAATAAAATATGTCTGGCCAACTGACAAAATTAACTTTGTTATTATTTAAAATAATGAGATAAGGAAGAAGGAGAAATATTATACAATAAAAAATGAAATCTTTCTAAAACAATAGTGTTGAAATGAATGAAAAATAAATGAATTGGCAAACAATATATACATTTAAACAGTAAGCTTTTTACTTATTTTCATCAGTCAAAATTTAATATTTTGAATTGCAATATCATAATTGTTAAGCGTTGTTTGGGATGACAGGAGGTAAAGGAAAAATTGGTATTTGAATGAGGATAGAGAAGCAGCATGGCGGATATGGGTAGGTAAAGAATTCCAGAGGGTAGTAGAGCGGATAACAAAGAAACTATCCAAAGTTTTAGTTTTGTGGGTAGGAACGTAAAGGTCAGAATTGCGTGATCTTGTTTCAAGACAGTGGACTGAGGATTTAAATTGAAGGAGACTATGGATATAGGGTGGATGATAGGAGTTAACGGTTTATTAAAGGTATGATACTAGGAAATATTTTCTGCGGGTGGGGGAAGGAGCCACTATGTTACTGCATATATTATACCCGCTGTATAAGTGGGTAACACGTGACCTTCTAGATATACTCAAGACAAGACAAGTTATTATTGTGCTATACCTAAAATTCAACAAGAACAAACTATGTAAAACAAAACTGGTTGTGTTCAATACGATGAACTGTATTGTTATAAGCCGCCTATTGTTTTGTGTGTCAAGTGTTTAAGGTATTTTGTTGTTTCTGCCTGCCAAACGTTATTCGAGTACGACTAATATTTTCATTTTATTAATAACTTTAGTTATTTAAGAAGTGAAAAAGCTAACAATGTACCAACCTATAGGTTTTATGAACTCGTCATCTTATTACAAATATCGCCACTTCATCTATTTAGCTAGGCAAGATATAACTTCCTGTAGAACCCATAAACAGCTAGATAAACAGTTATAACAGTTATAGTAATTTGCAGTGTGTTTACAATAACGTCATATCTTATTATATTAACAAGTTTTTTTATTAAATTTTATGCGTGAAAGAGGTTACTACCTAAAGAGGTATTACTACCTAATACCTCCTTGATCTTAATTTAGTTGAACTTGTCTTTTGTTTTATTATTTTCAATAATAAACGATTTAATTCAATAACTGAGATCTTTTTCAAAACAGAGACATTTTTCTTTTTTAGAGTTTTCTAATCAAGAAAACAATGGGAAGACAAAATTTGAAATTTTATTCATAAATCGCACATTACTCAATTATTTTTGAAGATCGACAAAAAAAATGTATAGCTTATAACTCAGTTATTTTCTAAGATAAGGAAAAATGTTTATAGAGTTTTCTAACTAAGAAACCTTCCCTCTTCTTTTTCTTTCTTCTCTAAACCACCTATTTATGCGAAAATGAGATATTTCCATCAAGTAATGTCCAGCAAAGTTACCAAAAGATCTCGATCCGCTGGGTCTACCAGGGCCTCTAATAATCTAAATTCAGCACTTTCAACAACTCAGCATTCTCCACCAGCTAAGACCCGTTCACGGCGTAATAATAAAAAAAATAGTCCACCAGTTACTCCCACAAATGTATCAGATGAACCACAACCAGGCACTTCATCCCAGGGGTTATCCGAAGAATCTCCTTTCTTCACGCCCAACCCATACCAGATTCTCCAATCTAATAAAGATGCTATGGAGTCAATACCAACGCCTAGAGAGCCTCGGCCTCCCCCGATATTCGTCAAAAATATAAAAAATTTTCAATTGCTCTGCACCCAAATAAATAAAATTATTGATCCCGGCACTTACTCGTGCCTTAGCAGAAGTACTGATACTAAGATTTCTCCGGAAACAGCAGACTCATACCGGAAAATCGTTAAATATCTGACGGACACGAAAGCAGAGTTTCACACCTACCAGCTTCGGCAGGAGCGCTCCTTGCGGGTAGTCATTAGAAATCTTCATCCCTCAACGCCTGCTGAAGACATTGAAGAAGAATTGACGGCACTGGGTTTCAAGGTTCGTCAAATAACAAACGTTATGAAGGAAAATAGATCCGGCACCGATGGAACTAGGAAGATAGCTCTACCCCTCTTCTTCGTTGATTTAGAACCCTCACCTGGAGTTGAAAAGGTCTACGATATCCAAAGACTGTATTACACCAAAGTAACAGTTGAAAAGCCGTACGTGAAGAAAGAAATGGTCCAATGCCACAACTGCCAGACATATGGCCATACCAAGCACTATTGTCATCACTTGCCACGTTGCGTGAAATGTGGAGACACCCACAAATCTGATGAATGCATCAAATCAAGACAAACTCCAGCGGTGTGTGCGCTATGCCTGAAAGGACACCCAGCTAATTATAAAGGATGCCAGGTTTACAAAAATCTAAAACTGAAATTTCTGAAACCGCAGTCCACAGAATATTCCTCTACTCCACGAAGATAACTTCAAACCTCATCAACTCTAATGTGTCCTTTGCCCAACTTCTAGGAGGTGGTGAGAAAAATAAGAATTGTGAGGCCCTGCCGCAGGAACAACCAAAACCTCAACACCCCCAGCCCCAACCTCAATATTCTCTTCCTCTAACCCAACCCGAGCCCCAAAAATCCCATCAACATCAAATTCCACTTATTCCTCCTCCATCTAACGCAACAGACATCACCAGTCTCTTAACATCCTTTATCACTGAACTGAAATCAGTCGTGACTCCCCTACTATCTCTTCTAACGAACCTCGTATCCCACCTCATCACTTCTGCAAGAAATCCTTAAATGACCTCTTCCGAACCTATATCCCTACTCCTTTGGAATGCGAACGGTATTCGAAATCACACTAACGAACTAACAGTCTTTTTACAAGAAAAACATATAGACATAGCCTTAGTAACAGAAACCCGACTCACCAACTCACGGCTGTTTAACATCCCCAATTACAACATTTATCGAACGGACCACCCGGACGGAACCGCACATGCTGGCACTGCTGTCATCATCCATCACTCCCTCTCCCATCATTCACACCCCTTACCGGTCCATAATTACCTACAACCTACAGCTGTAACAGTCCGAACCAAGCTCTTTAACTTAACAATTGTTGCAGCATATTCCCCTCCAAAAATTCCATTTTCCGAATCCCAATTCAATTCATTCCTAAATTCCTTGGGACACCACTTTCTTGTAGGAGCAGATTTTAATGCAAAACACCAACAATGGGGAGCCAGAACCACAAACTCTCGCGGACGAATCCTGTTGTCTGCACTTAATTCTACTCGCAGCAATATCCTTCCTCCGGATTCTCCTACCTACTGGCCAACAGATCCCAACCGCAATCCTGACCTCCTAGACTTTTTCATTCATAAAGGTCTAGGCCCACTAAATTATTCCATATCTCGCCTCGATGACCTATCTTCCGATCACAGTCCAATACTCCTTACCCTTTCATTATCGCCCATTCCTAAACCGTCTCCACCCTCATTCATCAGAGGTCCAGTTCATTGGGACCTATTCCGTCAAATCTTAACCGACAATATTGATCTCAGAGTATCCCTCAAATCCCCTGAAGAACTGGATGAAGCTGTTAATACCTTTACTACCCTAATCCAACAAGCAGCTTGGACTTCATCTTCCCCTCTCTCTTCCACAAAATCCCGATGTAAAAATCCTTTACCTCAAGAACTCCTGGACCTTATCCAATTCAAGCGCCGTTCTAGGACTATCTGGCAGAGAACCAGGCATCCTGATGACAGGAAATCATACAATTATTATTGTAAATTAGTTAAAAATAGATTGACAACCTACAGATCCCAATCCTATAATTCCTATCTTTCCTCATTATCCACTTGTGACCATTCCCTCTGGAAAGCAACTAAAAAAATCCTTAAATACCATCATATCTCTCATCCTCTCAAACGTCATGATGGTTCCTGGGCCTCGTCAGATGAGACTAGAGCAGAGGAATTTGCTAAACATCTGGCAAACACATTCACTCCTCATCCTGAACTTAATCCTACCCACACAGCTGCAGTTGAAGACTCCCTCTCCTCGCCGATTCCTCTCTCTTTACCTCCTAAAGCTGTCAACCCCTCTGAGGTCAAATTCCTAATCGATAAACTTAAACCTCGAAAATCTCCGGGATTTGATCTCCTCACTTCCCAAATCATTAAACAACTTCCAAAAAAGGCTATAGTATTCCTGACCTACATATATAACTGCATCCTCCGAACAACCCATTTTCCTCTGATGTGGAAACACTCAACCATTATACTTTTCCTTAAACCGGGCAAACCTGTTAATCATACCTCATCCTATAGACCAATCAGCTTGCTCCCTATACTTTCCAAATTATTTGAGAAAATCCTTCTGAAACGCATCCTTCCGTTAATCCAACTCGACAAAATCCCATCTCACCAGTTTGGTTTCCGCTCAGGCCACTCCACTGTTCACCAAGGTCTTCGAGTTGTTGACCACATATCCTATGCCCTTGAAAGCAAGCAATATTGCACAGGTGCCTTTCTGGACATAGCACAAGCATTCGACCGGGTGTGGCACGATGGCTTGCTTTTCAAACTAAAAACCCTATTACCCCAAGCCCTATATCTAATCCTTCGATCCTACCTCTCTAACCGCTCGTTCCGAGTCCGTTGTGGTTCTGAATTCTCAAGTTGTTATCCGATAGAAGCCGGTGTTCCACAAGGTAGTGTCCTCGGTCCTATACTCTACATCTTATTCACCTCAGACATTCCCACCTTACCCGAAAACTTCCTGGCAACATTTGCCGATGATACAGCTATCCTCTCATCCCATCCAGATCCTGTTACGGCATCCTCAAACCTCCAATCACATCTCGATCTGATTGAAAAGTGGTGCAATCATTGGCGCATCAAAGTCAATGAATCAAAAAGCAAGCAAGTCACCTTTACCCTTCGACGCAGATCCTGCCCTTTTGTCCATTTTAACTCTATTCCTCTCACCTTTTCTGACACAGTCAAATACCTTGGTTTCCTCTTAGACAAAAGACTGACATGGAACCCCCATACTAGACTCGAACGACAAGAACTCAATCGACGATATGGCCAGCTATATAGACTACTAAACAGAAAATCTCATCTCTCAACGGACAACAAACTCTTAATTTACAAGACTATTCTTAAACCAATTTGGACCTACGGACTTGAACTGTGGGGAACAGCAAAAGTTTCGAATACCAAACGTATCCAATCCTTTCAGTCTAAAGTTCTTAGAACAATAGTAGATGCCCCATATTATGTCACCAACAAAACCTTACACCATGACCTGAATATCCCATTTGTCTTTGATCTCATCCCCTCCAAATTCATAATCTTCCATCAGAAGCTTACTCACCTTCCTAATCCCTTGGCACACTCCCTATCCAGTACCAAACATCCCTATAACCCTCCTCGTAGGTTGAAGCGGCAGTGGCCCAGAGATCTTTTGTAATTATGTTATTGGAGTGCTGGCAATGGCCAGCTTCTCCACTCATGCCCTGAGTGTATGTGGCTCTAGCGCCCTCGCTCAGCCTCCACTGGCTCTCAAGACCAGTGACGCAGCTGAATGAGAGGCGCTGGGATCTTCTGGCATTGTGCCTCGACATCCCCTAGTGGATCTCGAGGTTTGATTCAGTGATCCCAGGGGCAGCTTGTAAATATTGTAAATAGGTATGAATGTGAACAAGATTGTTATTATTATTTTCTTTATAGTACTTATTTAATTTTTCTTTTATTTGCTTAGTCTTTATTAATTTTTTTTTTCTTTAATTTTATTTACAATGTACATATGGTATGAATGATTTATTTTATCTCTAATACTCATTGCCCCAGAAGGTGGCAGATTGTATTATCTCTTAATAAAACAAATTAAAAAAAAATTAAGAAACCGGAGCTAATTTTAAAACAGAAGAAACGTATATATACGACCATAAATCTAAAACTCATTTTTGAAGATGTCATGAACTCTGTCTTCTATTGGTACATCCACAATATTTTATAATGCATTAGTCAAATGAAAACCGTACAAAGATAACGAGAAATTCGTTTTTTGTTTTTTTTTGTTTTTTTTGTTATTGTGATTTTTCTATGGTTTAAATTCGTGATAGCTTATTCGACTAACACGAATGCATTCTCCAATCGGGAAAGCTCTGTCAATAGTCACAAAACTTAAATTATAAGAAAAAACATCTTTGTTGCCGGCCTATATACTGTGTGTTCTCCCTTTTAGTATTGAAGTACCTTCCAGTTTATACGATTGCCAGGTCGCTATGGAGGTACACTGCTATTGATTGCGTGAGAGAAGCGATAGTTGTGCCGACAGTAACTCTAACGAAATGCTGCCGCCCGAAACACCATTACTCCACAGTATTGCATTATTTATCACCTCAAATAGACTTCAAGGCGACACTTTCCTTTTATTTATTCTCTTTTTTATTGTTATCCAATATCGGACTTTTTTATTTAAATCAAATTACAGCCTTTTTTACAATGCAAGTAGAAGTCACTATCCCACTAAGACAAGCCCGTATGTGGGAAAGGAGTTAACCAGCGGCAGTTCAATAGAAGTAAAATAACAAATAGTACAGAGTAAGAAACAATAATTGACTAGCCCATAATAATATACAAGATAATATACATAGTGTAATACATATACATATATACAAGATATAAAATAAAGGCACGTAAATACAAAATTGAATTATATAATACCTAAATAATATAAAATAACAATTATATAGAAACTGTATACAGTACACTTTAAGAAACAGTATTTGACTAAACCAAAAAGCAATGAGGAATACATTTACATATATACATTATATAAAATAAAGGCATTTAAATACAGAATTGAATTATATAATACGTAAATAATATTTTTTAAAAAATTACAAACAACAAGAAAAGAAAGAAAATAAACTTTATTTACATTTTTACATATTGACAAACAATTTATAAATGATTTCGGATGAGACATCCTTACAATCATCAAATGTTTGGTTCATTTGGTAGTTATAATCTAATTATCTAATCTATAATTAGTGGTAAAATTAAATTGATATTAACTATGGTTGTAGGAAAAACTAAATAAAAAACCTACATATAAAAAAAAACAAAAAAAAAAAAAACAGATAACACAATTGATAATATAAAATTAGAAATTAAGATAAACTAGTTTAAGTTAGCAACACATGTTTAGTTCTTTTATGAGTGTAGCGTTTTAGAGATGCTTTATTATAGTTACCGATTTCCTTTATTAAAGGATTTTTGGAGACTGGTGTTTTACTGAAGTAAGAAGCTGTTTGAGTATGGACAAAATGTTTAATTGTTGGAAGCTGTAAGTCCTGGAGCATAGATGATATTTTAGTGTAGCGGGGGTAGTTGTTAATTATCCGCATTGATAGATTTTGAATTCTTTCAAGTTTTTGGTAGTTAGTCAAGCAGGTTGAGCTCCAGACTGGCGAGGCGTATGTGATTAACGGGCGAATAACTGATTTGTATATTATTAATTTGTTATGAGAGCTCAAATGGGATTTTTTGTTGAAGTATGGGAACATTTTAAATATTAATTTTTTGGCTTTATCGATTTTTCTATTGATATGGTCTGTGAATGTAAGAGATTTGTCTAATGTTATGCCTAGGTACTGTACGGATTTTGACCAAGGGATGAGAGCTGAATTTATCTTGATTTGGTGGTTGATTTGAGGGCGACGTTTAGTGAAAAGAATTGCTTCGGATTTGGTGGGATTAATTTTCAATTTCCATTTTATGCAATATTTGTGAAATTTTTTAAAATATTGTTGAAGGCGATTCACTATTGTATCGATGCGATATGATGAGGTATACAATGCTGTATCATCAGCGTATAATGACCTCGTCACAAATGGATGGGCTGGTAAGTCAGAAATGAATAAATTAAATAGGATTGGAGATAGGCAAGAGCCTTGAGGAAGACCCGCTGAGATGGGGAGGATGTCGGAAGTAGATGTGCCAACTTGAATATAAAACTGTCTATTTGTTAAATAGGAGTGAATGATGTGAATCAGGTATGGTGGGAAGTTGAATGAGATTAATTTGTATATGAGCCCGGAGTGCCAAATGGTATCAAATGCTTTTTCGAGGTCTAGAAGGAGCATGCCGGTATGTTTGCGTTCGTTAAAGGCTTTTGTGATGAAGTCAGTAAGTCGTGCTAATTGGTCAATAGTGCAGTGGTGATTTCTAAAACCAAATTGTTCATCTATTAGGAGGTTCTTTACTCTAATGTGCTTGTTAATTCTTTTGAGAATTAGTTTCTCCAGAATTTTAGAAAGTATATTTAGTAGACTTATAGGTCTGTAGTTCGAAACATTACTATGGTCTTTATTCGGTTTTTTTATTACTATAGTTTCGGAAGTTTTCCAGATGATAGGAAAGTAGCTATATCTCAATGTGCAATTAAATAGTTTAGTTAAAAAATAAATCGATTTTCGGCTTAGATTTTTAATAACTAAGGAGGGGATGCTGTCGTCACCTGGGGCTTTTTTTGGTTTCAATTCTTTAATGATATTTGCGATTTCTTTCGGAGAGATGGAAGAGAAATTAACAATAAAAGGTGATTTTAAATAATCGCGGACGGATTTTAGAATTTTACGGTTGTGGTGATTTGAACCAAGGAGAGAGGTGATTGAATGAGTTGTCTGGAAATGCTTGACTAATAGCTGAGCTTTTTCCCTGTCCAGATATGCGTAGCCGTCGTTATTTTTTAAAGGTGGAATTTTCGGGGACTGCTTAGTTAAATTTTTGTGAATTTTCCACATGTTATTGTCCCCTGGCTGACAAGATTTCAAAACCGTAGCCCAGTTTTCGTTTTTCCAGTCATGGAGACGTTTTTTAATGTAACTGTTTAGTTTATTATAGACTAATTTGGTTTTTGGAATTTTGTTACGCTGGAAATATCTTTTTAATCTATTTTTTAAATATATTAATGCTCTGAGTCGATATGGTAAATTATTATGACAATACGGGTGGTAATATTGTTGTGGAATGGATAAGGACATGGATAATTTTATATGTTCATAAAAAGCGATTAATGTGGTATCGATTTCTTTCGAATTATTTATGGTTGGGTTTATATTGATTCGGGAATCTAGCTCTTTCCTGAACTTTGGCCAGTCAGCGTCTTTGAGCGAAAATTTGAGTATTTTGGAAATTTTTGGTAAAGGAGATTGTATACGAAAAATCACGGGATTGTGGTCCGAATTTAAACATGGTAAAGCAATAAGAGGTGATAAGTTGTAAATATTTTTTGTAAGAGCCAAATCGATGATGCTAGGTTTGTAATTACGTTGAGTCGGTATATGGGTTGGTTCAGACGGACTGTGTAATTGAATATGGTTTTTTACGATAAAATTTAGAATTAATTTACCGTTTTTATTTGTTCTGTTACAGTTCCACTGTGTGTGTTTGGCGTTTAGATCGCCAAAAATAATAACTTGTTTATTTAAATTAAATAGTTTACTAATATCTGGGATATTTATTTTATTTGGTGGGATATATACAGATATTACAGTGGTTGACTTGTTGTTAATAATTGTATTAATAGCGACGGCTTCGGTAAACATTAAGTCAGGAACGTGTATAAAATGATGCTGAATATCGGACCGCACTAAAAGCATGACCCCCCCTCCAGCTCTACTACGGTCACGTCTGTAAATGACATATCCCGGAAGAGAGAAACGATCAGTTTCAGAAAGACGTGTTTCACAAACAGAGACTAAATGGGGTTGATTATGATTTAAAAATAATTTAAATTCTACATCGTTTCCGCGAATAGTTTGTGCGTTCCACATCATAAGTTTAATTTTACTATTGGCACTAGTCATTAGAATTTTCCGAATGAGTTGTAGCCCCTATTGTAATGTAAACAAGAAAGTATGTTGTAAAAGAGTACGGGATATAAAGATCGCTGATAATTATTATTTTGAAATTGAAGCTAAGGCTAAAGTTGTTCGTACAGCAGCTTATACAATAGGAATTTAGCAAGACACTGTGTATAAACAACTTTACATCGCTAACACTCATAAGAGATTTGAACAAATAAATATTACGAATATTTTTGCATAATAGAATGACCATTAATCCAACATAGAAAGTAATCCTTCTACGAGAATAAAGATTTTTGACATGCCATCTTCGGCGCTTTTTAGTTGTAATAAAATTTTTTTAAAGTTTGTAATTAATTTACTTACATTAAATAAATTGAATATATTTTTTATCTCTTTAAAACAATCAGACATGGTAGGTTCGTTAGAGGTGTTGTTGGCGGTTTTCGGAGAGAATGTGTTTTGAGGCCACGGAGATTTCGGGGTTGGTAGAACTGGAAATTCTTGGTCGGTTTGTTTAAATGTTTTTCGTGGGATAGCTCGAAGTGCTGGATTTTTTTTGCTTAACTGTAATTCGAGATTTCTTTGATATTTCGTACATTCCGTGGAATTTGAAAAATGTTCATCGGAGCAATTACAACATTTGGGTTTGAATCCGTCGATTAATGTATTTGGGCAGTCCTTTGAAAGATGGTCTTCGGCACATTTCAGACATTTTGGATTTTTAAAGCAATTACGTGCCACGTGGTTAAATTCTTGACACTTGTAACATTGAGTTAAAGTTTTGTTGGATCTATATTTTTCCCATTTTATTACAATGTTACAACTATAGCGAATGTTATTTAATTTGGCTAGCTGTTCTTTATTGTCTAAAATTACTATTAATATCGGAAGCTTTATAGACCCGTTGGCAGATTTTTTCTCCATTTGGTAGATTTTATGAATGGCTAAACCTTGATTTTGTACGTCAGTCGAAATTTCTTCAATGGGGAACTGAGGAGGCATACCTTTTAAAATAATTTTAGGTTTCGTTTCACTTTTTGGAGTGAACGTGTGAAAGCCGAGATTGAGATCTTTTAAGAAATTTTTTACAAGTTCAAAGTCTTCACTATTTTGAACATAGATTGTGGTTTTGTTCATATTATATTTTATATTTAAGTCTTTCACTTTTAATTTTAAATTGTTAATAGCACCACTGATGTTGTTGTAAGATGAATTTACTATTATGGGGGGATATTGACTTTTGCTCTGTTTTTGACTTATTATGTTTTTTAAGATTTCGGTATCTTCTTCATCTAAATCGGAAAGTATATCATAACTATTGGAGGTTTCAATGTTGAACTCACCTCTTATACGTTTTGTTGACGTGCTGGCTGTCTGTTCGGCCATAGTTCGTGCTTGGCCCCCGACCGGGGCACTCTTGTTTGTATTTGTTTGATTGGTGAACAATTTGAGTAACAAACAAATGAGAAACACAAAATAAAAGATTTTTCGAAAGAAAAAAGAATGACTGTAATAAAATCACTGACTAAAGGAGAGACTGATTAGACCACTGAACTGTACCCTACGGCTGCTAGACGTGGACGACACACAACAATGCATCATTCACAATAAGCAAGAACATCAGAATACGTGACGTAAAGCTGTCTATAGCGATCAGTAATTTTAATTCGATAATTCAGCAATTTTTTCCTCACTGAGGGATTTCGCCCATATTTTAACATTGTAGTAATACTTTAAATACTTTGTGTGAATGTATTGAAAATTTGGAGTAATATTATTGTAAACAGTAACTGTGGAATAACAAGTGTGTCGCCCAGCTATGTTTTGGTCTTGGCACCACTAAGCTATATTAAGTTTTTATTCTTGTGGAAAAACGGTGGTCTATCTTCCCGACTAGCTCATCACGTCTAAAATACAGCTTATTCATAATTGAGATTGTGTATTATTTTTCTACAGATATTACATTAAGGTCCGAGAATATGTTTGTTGATGCGGATATTGGATTCATACCCAAAATTACCTTAATAATATTTCTCTGCACAATCTCATGTGCATTCATATTTCCACTGAAAAACCACCTGAGATGGTTCTTTTTCTCTCTGATTTAAATAAATCAAATAAATATTTCATGATGCGCATCTCAAATACTTAAGATAAAACGTAAAAATTGTTTGAGATACACGTAAAGTTCACTATTAAAAAGTTTGTATTGTACCCTATTTCCAGTAATTTCTTTCAAACATCATAAAATAGGGTATTTTTTATCCACTCGGATATTTCGAAAAATACTGTTAAATTAGGGCTTAGGCTTACCAATTTATCAGAGTAAAACTGTGATGTTACTTCATGGGAATATTTTTTATAGGAACAACGCCGGGGTTAAGTGTATACTATTTTGTATGGCTTTGCGGTAATGCAACATTGCATACACATAGCGCCGTTCTAGTCAACTATTGGGTTGTGTCACATGAAATGTCCGTTTTCAAGGTAAAGAATTTTTATTAAAAATACGATATGAAAACAAGATAATTTTATTCGAAATATTTACCTTATTTTTCTACACATTTTTCCCAACGTGACACCAACTTTTTTATCCCCGAACTGAAAACCTCTGAGCTTTGAAGTGAAACAAAATCTGAAAACGCACTTTACTCTTGATCATCATTTTCAAAACGTTTTCCTTTGACGAAGTTTTCTGAATTCCTGAACAGGCTGTAATCTGTTGGAGACAAGTCGGGAGAATATGGTGGGTGCGGAAGAACTTCGTAGCCCACTCAATTTTTGCACGGTATGTTTTGAAACATGGGGTCTTGCTGCCGCTCAGTGAGATCATGATGTATCGAGCTTTTTTACTTTCCCAATACACTTTAAATGTCTGGAAACGGTAGATGCACTTGCATTTAGTTGTGCTGGGAGTTCTTTATGGCTTTAGTTTAAACTCGTACAAAAATATTGCTCGGAAATCCATTGTTTCTAAAATTCTTTCCATGTTCATATTTGGAGGTATACGTAAAGTGGGTAATTGATTGGGAAGCTAATGTTTATAATACAAAGGTAGATGATTAGTAACTGTTTACTTTAAATATGTAAACATTCGAAAGAAAACAACAGAGACCTGCAAAATCCTTTATGTACTTCAGGAACTATAAAAACGGACATTTCATGTGAAACAACCCAATATTTCTTGTCGAAATAAACGTCCGTACACGCTCGATATTACCGATTTTTTTTTTTAAATTAACATTAATTAATTCATTTAAAATTAATTTGAATTTACATAGCTACATGATAAACTAATTTTAAATTTTCTTGATAATAGAGTTGAAAAGCTTTATATACTGTAACAAGAACTTGCAAGAGATTAGAGTTTAAAGTTCAATATATTAACATTATACAATGATCTAACATTACACAATAAAAGTTGCATACACCCATCAAAACAGTGGATTAGGTTGTGAACAAGCGATAAGTCTTTATTTTTTCTGTTATTATTTGTTTGGTTAAATGTGATTAATTTTTCGAGAAAAAAGATTTGTCAAAATAATAAAAAAATCACAGGACCGCATTGGCTCGGAACCACCTTTTTATATTCACTCGGATGAACGGCAAAATTAAGGATTTTCACTCCCATTCAAACACCCTTAGTTAGGCCGTCCTACGGAGGAGACGTAAAAAGGTGGTCTTGACCCTGTGCTACGTCAGGTAATCGTCAAAGACCCTAATTAAGCCTGGATAGTAAAAAATTAGTAACCCCACTGTAGCATCATCCGAGTATCCACCTCGGCAGAAAGTTACGTTAAATGAATAAACGAATAAAAAATCAAAGTTGAGATTTTTAGGGTGATATGTAGGTCATTTAAAACAACTAAAAGAATCCTTTTTTAAACTGTTGTTTTTCCTGAATGAATTCCTTAATTGATATAAGTTTCCCAAGGAGCTATTTTATTCGTTTCGGGTACGTTATAATCATGTTTATTCCTGACTGTTTCAAGCTTGTGTATATACTTGAACTTTTGATCGTTCCTTTTGTTATTCGCTCTACTACCTTCTGGAATCCTCCACCTACCTATATCCACCATGCTGTTCTCTATCCTTATTCGAATCCCAACTTTTCGAATACATCCTGTCATCACAATCTGACCCTCAACAACTATGATATTTCAATTCTAAGTATTAAATTTTTAATGAAGAAAATAAGTGAGTACTGTTTAAAAGTATATATTGTTTGTACATTCATTTATTTTTTATTTTGTTCAACACAATCGTTTCTGGAAAAACAAAAAATTTTTTGTTGTATCATATTACTTCTTCTTTCTTATCTCATTATTGTAATTAACAACTAACTATTAATTTGTATTATATATGTATTTATTTGAGTGAATACATTTATTTTTAGGTTATATTTAAATAAATAAATTATCCATATTTTTCACACAACAATCCTTTTATTTCATCAATTTGCCATTTTCAAGGATCCTTTAATCTCTCTCGTATATGCCTACAAAAATATATATGTATATGTGTGTGTATATATATATATATATATATATATACACATACACATATATATTTATTTATGCACATACAGGGCAGATTAAAGGATCCTTGAAAATTATCTATTATCTTGAAAACTATGTTAATTTTGCCTGTTAGCAAGACATATTATATTATATTATTATATATTTCAATGTTTATACCTTTTATTCTTATAACCTTGTCCCAGAATATTGTTTTAGTTTTTTTTCTATTCTATTCTATTTTTAGCCCTGTTTCGGAGGAATGTTTCCAGCTTAGGAATTGCATTACCGGAACACCGATATCCTTATGCTTTTACATGACGATGCGTGTCGGTGATGTTGGAACAATAAATTGCTACCTGAGGATATGGGACTGTACGGCTACACTCGCCTAACTTGTATCATCAATATTCACTCGACCATTAGCCGTGTAACTTACTAAAGGAGCGGCAGTAGCGTGCTCATGCTGTACGATAGTACTATACTAGACTATAATACACTATAGATGCAGGGAGGTACATATATAGGAGCTTGTAGGGGAAGTAGGTCGTCGCGTGAGGAAGGCGTAGGAACCTTATCTCCTCGCTTCTTCATCTCCCACCCCACCCCTTCATTAACATCTGGTCGAGCGGCGTCGGTGATGAGGGAAAACGGCTCCTAAACAGCTCTCTTTGAATAATAAACTTGGCTCTTAGCCTCGTCATTCCCGGCAGCAACTTCTTTTTTCTGTTTGTCTTCTTCTGTAGCCCTAATGTCGGTGATGTATCCTCTCCCACCTTAAAAAGCAAGACATTACCACCGGTTATAACACCCCTCGCTTCAATATTTTAATGGCTTTCATTCCCTCTCCAGAAGAGTTTTGAGAATTGTCTTCTGCTCTTAAAAAAGTATTTGTGAGCTATAAATCTGTACACCAATGATCCCCGGGGTCTTTTTTACTTTACCCACACCAGTTACTTTTTTTAATAACGCCATATCCTTTTATATTAACTGGTTTTTTTTTTTTCAATTAAATTTTATACATAAAAGAGATTACCTAGATTTTAAAATAGTTGACCTTGTCTTTTTGTTTATTATTTTTAATAATAAATATTTGTAATCGATAAAAAAAAAAAATTGATATGGTCATAAAATCAGGCGATTAGTTTTAACCATTGAACTATTTAATTCAATAACTCAGATATTTTAAAAATAGAGAATTTTTTTTTAGTGTTTTCGAATAAAGAAATCTTGATTAATTATAAAAAAGGGAAGACAAAAATTATAAATTTGTATTACTTTTATTTATTACGCAAAAAATCGCTCATAACTCAATTATGTTTGAAGATTGACATAAAACTGTAGAGAGTTTCAGGATCAGGACATTGTGAGGAACAAAAAAAAAATTAATTCTTTCCTATATATACCCTTATAACTCAGTTATTTTCGAAGATAGAGAAAACTTCTTTAGTGTTTTTTAATCAAGAAACCGAGATTAATTTTAAAACAGAAGAAACGTATATATACGCCCATAACTCTAAAACTTATTTTTAAAGATGTCATGAACTCTGTCTTAAATTGGTACATCCACAATATTTTATAATGCATTAGTCAATAACATTAAAAGTTATTTTTGGAGATAGAGAAAAATATGTTGAGAGTTTTAGATTAAGTGAACCACAATTAAAAAAAAAAAGATATATTTTTTTTTATCTAAGAGAAAAATATGTTGAGAGTTTTAGATTAAGTGAACCACAATTAAAAAAAAAAAAAGATATATTTTTTTTTATCTAAGAGAAAAATATGTTGAGAATTTTAGATTAAGTGAACCACAATTAAAAAAAAAAAGATATATTTTTTTTTATCTATATGGTCAATATACACATTATAAGGGCGCGTTTATACTTAACGCGTTTTGGGTGCTGTAGTGGTAGCGGGTCCATAGAATTATATAGAACCGAACCCCCTAACCGCTCCAGTGTATAAACTTGGGTATTATTGAAGAGAGAGAGAAAAAAAAGAAGATTTTCCAGATCAAGACACCGCGATAAACAAAGAAACAACATATTTTGTATTTCAGTTCCTACGAAACTAAAAAAAGAATCAATGAAATCGGTCAAGAAATAGTTGAGATATAACGTTTTGAAATTAGTAGTAGGGTTAGGGTTTTCTTTTAGGGTTAGACCATTTTTCTTTGATTAATTCATTGTTTTTCATATTAATTACTTGCCTGTAAACAGCTATATAAACAGTTATTTAGTTATTTAGAAATAGTAAATCATTCTGTAATAATTTGCAGCGCTTTAATAATGAATATGATAAAGCTTAGTTGTGTTCTTAAATCATGAGAAATATCATTTAAGACATTTCAGGGGTATGGAATATTGCATAAAAGACGGAAATGTAGAAAGCGTTACGGATATTACCTGATAACATAAATTTTGTTGACATTTCAGACTTGTTAAATACATCATTTTGAGCATCTATTCTTCACAAGTATTAACTGAATAATAAGATAAATCACTCTTTTAGAAATGAGTAAGGGGTGGGGGTAAAGTAAAAAAAGACTGGATCGAATCTCGACAAATTTTAAACCTCAAAAAGACACCTGTAGAGATATTATCATCAACTATTTTTACTTTCACTTCCTTTTAAAAAAAATAATACTCTCCAAATTATTACAAAGCGGTTTATTATTTCAAATTGTGCTTTATTACTTTCACTTACCTATATATGAAATATATAATAAGGGAAAGTTTTGCGATCTTGAAAATTTTTTAATTCCAGTTTTCAACGGAAATACACGTTTTAGGGTCCCCTGAGTCTAAATAAACAAGTCCCGGAAAAAGGTCTGTGTGTGTGTCCATATGCAGTAAGTCTAGCGCGAAAACGAAAAGACGTACGTAACTGAATTTTCATATTTAAGAAAACTATACGCTCGAGATGTTACTGCTACTTTTTCACTAAAATCGGCTTACCAGAAGAGCTACTTTATACCATGCATTTTGTACCTTTTTATAATTTTCCGAAAAATTTCTCTAACGATTTTGATTAAACTCGCTATATGGATGTAAACTTTATTGGGCTTTAATGTCGTATTGGTTTCATTTTAATTGAAATAGTCTGACAGGGCTTGAATGTCGATATTTTATATTTCCTTCCTCTAAAGTACCTTTAACCTTGTAGATTCTATAAAAATAACCATATAATCTTGTTATCACTGATAAAAAAAAAAAAAACAGGTAAATATGTAAGTTGAACGAATTCGATATCCTACTAAAGCAGAAAACTGCAAACACATTTTTTAATGCAATTTTTTTTTTTTTTTTTAACGTAAGAACAGAAATATACATGTATAACATACCTTTGGAAAGCTAAAGATTTTAGAAAAAATATTATGTTATCCACAACCTTATAAAAGATAGTAAAGAGTGATAAAATGCCGATAAAACTAACTAATTCTTTTAGATGAGAATATAATAGATTTTTTAATAAAACACATGTTTCTATAGAAATTCAATTTAATTAATTCTTTATTAGTTTCACTCATTTTTATCTCTATCTGTATTTGAAAATTCTTTAATCTGTTTTAATATCGGGGTTAATGTGAAAGTCGTGTGTTGCCCGCACCAGATTTTTTTTTAATGTTTAGAGGGCTTAAATTAATTATTTGTTAAGGTTGTTTCTTTTTCTCATTACTAGTTTAATATTATGAATGACTTGATAGAATTTTCCTCTAATGCTCATTTAATTCCTGATCGCTGTTTATTTTTCGGGCAGATTAACAAAGAATTTTTTTAAATTGTAGCTGGAATAAAATTTCAGATTATTTAGATAAAGTAAAGGATAGTAAGGAAGCTAATCAACAAGGTATTTAAGACCGACAAGGATGGATGAGACTCGAAATTAAGGGAGACAATATATCATAAACTTTAAGCTCGTTGATCATGTTATTTCCAACCCAAGATATGAGGGGCATTAAATATGATTGTAGTAATATTTTAGATTCTAAAGAGCTCTGAGGGATTGATATGGACTACATGGAAATACAGCAAATGACTACTTCAAGACAATATGCAAATTTTCATAAATTTTAGTAGAGCACCTTGGTTAAATAATCAATAGTAGCTATATTTCTATTAATCTTAGCGAAAGAAGAACTAAACAGATTTGAAAAGACTGAACTGCTTAACTCATTCCTTAGTAATTCTAGTATACTTCCTTGTGTAAAACTGATAAATGAATCTGTATCGCTAAATACTCCTCTCAGACATTGTTAAATGCGTATTCTCAACTAAAGGAATTAAAAGGCTTTGACGGTATTTCCGAAATAGGCAGAGAGAAAATCCGAACTGGGAAGTGTACGCGAGGCAATGATGGAGAAAAGGAAAACTTTCGCGTCAAATGAAGAAAAAGGTTAACCTAGTTTGGACATGTTGAAGCAATAAGGTCGGAAAGGCTGCCTAACTTTATTATGGAATGGGATGTGAAAGGAAGAAGGAGAATGGGAGACCCGGAATAAGGTTACAAATGAAGTGGACGAAAGCTTGAAGGGACCGCGTGTCCAATTCAGGGAAAGGAAAAAATGTTCAATCTGTGTCTGAAATTTATGATTTTTTTAAAAAGAAAATTTGATTTTATTGAAGGATAATAAATAACAATCATTTTCGTTTCTCATATCTCTCCCCCTCACTCTCTCTCTCTCTCTCACTCTCTATCTTTCTCTCTCTCTCTCTCTCTCTCTCTCTCTCTCTCTCCTCTCTCTCTCTCTCTCTCTCTCTCTCTCTTTATATATATATATATATATATATATATATATATATATATAAATGAATCTCATTTTCCTTGGTGATCACATCACGCGTCTATATCCAGTATATTTGTTGTGTGTATATCAGTCAGAAGAAGAATCTTATGAAAGAAAAAAAGATAAATATAAATTTAGCTTTTGGTTTCTGTTTAATTATCTATGGTAATTATAATCTCTCCATCTATATATATATATATATATATATATATATATATATATATAAATGAATCCCCTTTTCCTTTGGTGATCGCATCACGCGTGAATGGCTTGAGCGATTCCACTAATTCTTTTTTTTATTATGTTTATATCAGTCAGAATCTTATGAAAGAAACATTAATTTAACTTATTTTTATTTTATTTTTTTAGTTATCTATGGTAATTATAATCTATCCATCTATATATGTTTATCCATAACTTTAATATGATGCTATTAATATAGTAAAAAAAAATTCTAGATTGTATTTGCGAAAAGAATCAAATTAGTTAGTTTAATAACATATTAATGAGACATTTTAGCGCCTCCTGTAAACTTTCCTTGGATGGATATGATACCTTTTGGAAATAAATGTCTCAATTGAGACGTTGATTTCCAAAAGGTACTAAGTCACGCCACCATGAGGCCATAGTGCACCTGCAGATCACACCATATTCCTTGAATCTTATTCAGCAGTCCTATTAACCTATATATACCCTGCCCCTTCTCCCAGGGAACACACACACTCACTCTCTTCAAGTCCTCGCAGTAATTACGGTACGTAATCTATGTCAGATCTAGTATAGCCATATTGTTATTATCAAGATTGTCATTATTGTCTTTTAAAGTGTTATTATCGATATTTTGTAACTTTTGAATAAATAAAATATTTTTTTTTTACAATAACGAGCACGAACACCAAAATTGGCGCCCAAACAGGGACTGCATATTTTTATCGCAGTTTTAAGAACCGAGTTTCCGCAGATCCGAACTTTTTCCGCAAATCCAGAATTAGGACTACCGCCTAGGATTCCTCACCTGTGAAGACTCAAGATTTTGGCTTACCTACCGAGGACTACCAACTTCGAGATCTTCAGATTCTGGACGAGTTCACTCACCCCGAGCATCTCGCAACGCAGGCAAAGTCTCTTATCTGCACTCAACCTTGGCCGGACTTCACTGTCGTCAGGTATCCAGCTCAAGGACAGATCTTCACACCCCGTCGAAGATTATTTTGACAGCGTACTCAATTTTTGTAAGTTAATTTCCTTTACTATTGTAATTTTATGTCTGATGATTATTTAAATTCTTTAATCCTGCGAGTAAATAATTTAGTATTAACTACAAATATGGCAAGCTTTCAAATTAAATCGGCAGACTACGATCATATCCCTAATTTTAATGGAAATCCACACAATCTGTTAAAATTCGTGACAGTTTGTAGACAAGTTTACCAAATCGTGTGTAAACCGGACAACTCGTTTAAGGAACTAAACGAACAAAGATTATTAAGTAAACTTTTAGCAAAACTTACGGATGAAGCTGATTATATAAATACAACGTGCGAATTTAGTCGTGTTGAAGAATTACTAAATTATCTCGAAAGAACCTTCAGAGACAGCCGCTCAATTGAACAATTATCGCATGAATTATTTAATAACAAAATACATCATAAGGAACACCCTCTTGATTTCCTTCAAAGAATTGATAAGATCCGCACTTTAATAATTTCTAAACATCGGATAGAAAACACACCAAATAGAGAAACAATTATTAGCGCATTAGAGAAAAGTATTCTTTATTTTTTTTACACTAACATGCCCCTTCACATAAGAACATATCTTATGACTAAAGCAGAAAAATTAAGAACATTAGATGATTTGAGAAATTTAATTCAGAATGAGAACCATCTACTCTTCGATGACCTCATAAATTCGGGAAATATGAGAAGACCCGGAGAACATGATTACAAAAGAGGCTTCGACCATAAGAAAAAGTTCGATAAAAAACATCACAAACGATTTAATAATTGGCAAAATCCCAATAACCCGTATAACCCACATAATCAAAGACAAGAGCATCAATATCGACAACAAGAACCTCCACAAGACTACCGGCAGAATAATAATAATAATAATTATTACCAACAATGGCCCCGTCAAGAACAACAAAGGTATTTCAACGGTTCAGGTCGATACCGGAATCAAAATTATAATAATAATAAGAAAGATGAAAATCCAACTGTATCCATGAGAACAGTTAGCGCATTCGGGAATAAACCGAAACAGCCTAATTTCCAAATTCAGCAAGAAGACCCGAAAGACCAAGAAATCAGAGAATTAAGAGAGAAATTAGAAAAATTAGATCCAAATAATTCTTTTTTAGAGAAAGGCCCGCCAGACAATCAAAACACATAAAAGAAGAGAATAAAAGCCAACTGCCTTATGTTAAAGACCACGCGAATCGTAAATGGCTTATTGATACCGGATCTTGGAAGAATTATATAAGACCAGACATTGTACCACCAGATGTTGAAAGAGAAAAAGAAAATTTTACAATAAAAACAGCAACCGGAGAAGAACTTGGCACGGAATCTATTTCAGTTTATTGCAGAAATAATTTTCTTAAAAACCCCGAAAAAATAAAATTTTATCTATTTAATTTCAGTCCCAATTACGAAATACTACTAGGAAATGAGACAATGAGGGAAATGAAATTTAATATCGATTTCGAAACCAACAAAATAAAAACTCGCTATACAGAGTTTGATTTTATTATGGAAGACGAAGTTTTAAAATTAGTTTTGAAAGAAGGCGAAAATCAGATAAAAGTAGAACAAAATAAAAATATATATTTTATTGACTATGAAGATGATAAGATTAAAATTAAACCTGGCATCTATGATCAAAATATAATAATCGACAGTAAAGTTAACGAAACCATATATTTACCTTTATACTATTTGCAAAAAGAAGAAGTAGAATTAACAGATTCTAATAAAAAAGGAAACCATGAAATAATAAAACAAATCCCCCAACTAATCAGAACCGACCATATACCTCCTCAAGAAAAATCAAATTTAATTAAATTATTATCGAAATATCCATCAGTATTTAAGACTGAAAATGATCCCCTTTCAGCCACTGATTTATTGGAGCATAAGATTAAAACAAAAACCGAAGACCCGATATATTCGAAAAATTACAGATATCCCCACCAATTCAAAGAAAATATTAAGGAAGAAATTAAAAAGATGTTAGAATCCAAAATAATAAGACCCAGCAATTCCCCTTACAATTCTCCCGTTTGGATTGTCCCGAAAAAGCCAGACGCATCAGGAAAAAGAAAAATACGAATGGTGATTGATTACAGGAAATTAAATCGAGAAACAACCCCGGATAAATTCCCCATTCCTAATATTGAAGACCTTTTAGGCAAATTAGGAAAAGCGACGATATTTACAGCAATGGACCTTTGCTCAGGCTTCCATCAAATAAAAGTCGAAGAAAGTTCTATCCCAAAAACAGCATTTTCTACAGATCAAGGCCACTTTGAATTCCTTCGCATGCCATTTGGACTCAGTAATGCCCCAGCAACGTTTCAAAGAGCCATGAATATCATTTTTTCAGATTCTATTAACGTTTTAGTCTATATGGACGATATTATAATTTTTTCTGAAAATTACAAAGATCATTGGAAACATTTAGAAGAAACTCTTAAAAAGTTAGAAAAACATAACTTAAAGATTCAGCTCGATAAGACAGAATTTTGCAAGAAAGAATTGTTATTCCTCGGACATATTATCAGCGAACGCGGCATAGAACCTAATCCAGAAAAGATAAAAGCAGTAAAAGATTTTAAACTCCCTAAAAATGAAAAAGAAATTAAAAGCTTTTTAGGATTAACTGGTTTCTATAGGAAAATGATACCAAATTACGCAAAGATAGCTTCCCCATTAACGAGATGTCTTCGAAAAGATCAAAAAGAAATCAAACCAGAGTTATATGAAAACGCTTTTGAGAAATTGAAACAACTTGTATGTAGTAGCCCCATTTTGCAAATTCCAGATTTCAATCAGGACTTTTTCTTAACAACTGACGCAAGTAATTTCGCCATTGGTGCAGTATTAGCACAGAAGAAAGATGGAAAAGAACTCCCTGTATGTTTTGCATCCAGAACACTTAATAAAGCAGAACAAAATTACTCAACAACGGAAAAGGAATGTTTAGCCATTATTTGGGCTTGCAATCATTTTCGACCCTACTTATACGGTAGAAAATTTTTCATATACTCAGATCACAAACCTTTAGAATATTTAAGAACGTGTAAAACACAGAACGCCAGATTAATTAGATGGAAATTATTGTTAGAAGATTTCGAATATGACATAAAATACATTGAAGGAAAGGCTAATAAAGTCGCCGATCATTTATCCCGTTACCCTATTGAAGAAAGGAAATTAAAAGAACCAGAATTTGATATTTTTCATACAGAAAATTCTCCTAATAACTATTCACAAGAAATCGTAGATTTATTACAAGAAATGGGAATAGAAGAAACCCAAGAAGAAGCTAACAATGAAAACTTAGAAGGAATTAATAATGATGAAAAAATAGAAGAAAATAATAATGGTGAACACCAAGAAATAATTCAAGATGATATATCTTCTTTAGCAACGCAGCACTCCACAGAATCCTCCGATAACAGAATCTTAATAGTTGATGATAAATCTAGACCAGTAAATGTTGAGAAAAATCAAATAATAATAAAAAAGGGACACGCGAAAATTCAACGCGAAACAATATTCAATAATAAGCAAAGAACAACAATTGAATTTACTTGGCCTTACCATGAAAAAGATTTTGAAATAGAAGAAAAACTTTTAGAAATCTTAAGACCAAATATAACTTACGGCATATACTGCTCACCCATATCAGATTCTATAGAAAGTGAAAATAATTGGTATAATGCATTATTTAATAAAGTTGCATCACTCATTAGAGAAAAATTTCCCACAAATAGAATTAAAAGATATTATAAACTATTGCCAGATGTAAAGAACACGGAAGACCAGAAATTACTTATCCTTGATTATCATATCGCCAAGACATGCCACAGAGGTATAAATGAAACATATTTAGTTTTGAAAACCAAATTTTATTGGCCCAATATGAAAGATCATATCACAGAAATTATAAACAAATGTGACACATGTGGAAAAGGCAAATACGATAGAAGACCTATAAAACAAAAATTTAAAATTACTCCCACACCTGAGAAACCCTTTACAGATTTAATGATTGATACCTTACACATGAGTAATTATTACATTTATTTAATAGTAGATACTTTTTCCAAAAGAATATTTTCTTATTACGCAACGAGTTATAATGCCATAGAAAGCATGAAAGTATTGAAAAAATATTTAGCATATTTTCCAAAACCCCAAAAAATATCATGTGACAACGGAAGAGAATTCGACAATAACTTGTTTAAAGATTTTCTAAACTACTTAAATATTGAATTACATTATACTACCCCCAATCACCCTAACTCTCTTGGATTGCTTAATCGAGCAAGCTCTTCGTTATTAGAAATTTTAAGACTTATAAACATAGAAAACAAAGATGATAAAGAGGAAGATAAGTTAGAGCAAGCAACGAGAGCATATAATAATTCCCTTAATCAAGATCTTAAAATGACCCCTAACGAAATAACTTTCGGTATCACTAATGAAACTTATAATGAATCCCCGGAAATAAAAGAATATCTTGTTCATGAGTACCATCGGAAAATGAAGCAGCTTTTCGAAATAACTAAGAAAGGTATAGAACAAAATAAAGAGAGAAAAATAGGCAAGTTAAATGAAAATAGAGAAGACATAGAAATCCCGGAAGATGTGTATATAAAGAGACAACAGAAAAAGAAAATAGATCCTAAATACGAAAAAGGAAAGTATGTTGATAAAAGATTTCAAAATAGAAATAAAGGTAAAAAGAAAAAACTCCACCCTGATCAAGTCAAACGACCGAAAAAGGTCACTAAGAAAAAGAAATCAAATAATAATAATAATAAACCTAGTACAAGTCAAAAAAACCCAGAAATAACTGATGAAGATATTGAGAATGTCATAAAAGAAATAGAAACGTCTAATGTTACAGGAGTCAGCCAAGATGACTTTGAGTTCGACGACGAATTGTTTCAAGTATCTTCTGATCGCAGCGCTTACGGTTCAGATACAGACCCTGCTAATACAAGATTTATCTGACGGACCAGGAGCATCCATCGTACAAATTAATCCATCTTTTATAATTGAAGATTGGTACACATTTTTACATTATAAGAATCTTACAAATTTAACAAGAGAAATTCAAACCCTTAAGATTAGCATTGACGTATTAACAATTAGTAATGAATATAAAACTTTGCATAATATTATTGAACAAAAATATAACAAGATATTAGAAAAAATTAATCATATTGTAAATATAAATCGGAATAACCGATCAAAAAGAGGTTTAATTAACGGACTAGGCAATGCTATTAGTTGGCTCACCGGCAATATGGACGCCGATGACAAAGAAAAGTATGATAATATTTTAAATAAAATCGAGAGAAATATGTATCACATAGAGCATAATGAAAATGTTAGATTAGGATTAAATAAAGAATTAACATCTAAACTTAATAAAGAAATAATTGTTTTAAATAAATATAAGGATAGTATAGAAAAAATAAATAATTTTACAGATTTAGCTCTTACTAAGTTAATGTATCATGATTTATTAGCCGTATTAGATTTAGTAGAAAATCAATTAAATGATATAGAATTTTCCTTAGAACAATGTAAATTAGGAATTACCCATCCAAGCATATTAACGACTAGAGAACTAGAACAATTAAACATACCGTTCGGAGAACCAATCACAGAAAATGTAGAATTAAACTGGTTACTTAGCTCCACATTTTGTTCCCTATCAGATACAGGATTAATTTATTATTTTATTAAAATCCCTTTGAGATCATTGCCAAAAACAACTTATTATGCTATGTCATATCCAGTTACAAGGAATAATAAAGTCATTACTCTAAAGATTAAAGAACAACTAATCATTAGATTTAAAAATTCGTTTTACAATGGAAATTGTATTAAATTCAATAATCATCATTACTGTAAAGACATGATAGAGATTAAGGACAAATGTATTTTAGAATTATGTAAGAATATAGAATTAAATGATTGTAAAGCTGTAGAAATAAGAACAAACCCTATAATCAAACTTATACCCACATTACACCAATATTTAACCTTTAATATTAGCAATGTAACAACTAGTGTAACAAACACACAAATGTATCATCTACCATCTACTAGCCTCCTTAATCTTAATGAAAATGAGAAATTTGTAAATATAAATGTACCACTTTCTTATGTTGACAATGTAAATATTCCTTTTATTTCCTATCATTCTGTTAATAATAAAACTATTGTATCAACAAATTTTACTTTTGAGGAATTACAACAAATAGACTTAAGTAATATAGAAATAGAAGAATTAGAACCTTATGATATAACTGTATCCCAATTTATTTCTTATATATTTTATGTAATATGTTTATATCTTTTATGCTATAATCTTTATCGTCAGTATTGTAAACTGGAATTACTGTGTTCTAATCCTTCAAATGATAATCCAAGTACCCATCCTCAACCACCTGAATGTTTTGATGGCAGAGCCAGAGCTTGGTTTCAATATTTACAGAATAGACAAACCATCCCAAATCCTTAAATTTAGAGTTCAGTGGGCTTCACTCTCATAAGGACGGAGGAGTCATGCCACCATGAGGCCATAGTGCACCTGCAGATCACACCATATTCCTTGAATCTTATTCAGCAGTCCTATTAACCTATATATACCCTGCCCCTTCTCCCAGGGAACACACACACTCACTCTCTTCAAGTCCTCGCAGTAATTACGGTACGTAATCTATGTCAGATCTAGTATAGCCATATTGTTATTATCAAGATTGTCATTATTGTCTTTTAAAGTGTTATTATCGATATTTTGTAACTTTTGAATAAATAAAATATTTTTTTTTTACAATAACGAGCACGAACACCAAAATTCTATATCCATTCTAGGAAATTTTACAGGAAGCGCGAAAATCTCTCATTACTGTATTATTAAACTAGCTAATTTGGGTCTTTTTGCCTTAAAATTTAGAATTATTTTTTTACTATAATAATAACATCATATTAAAGTTATGAAATGAATTTTTTTAGAATGATTTGGAACGAAAATAAATGCGTAATTAGTACTTTTAGAAAATGACAGCATTTCTAAATCGTGTTTTTTAAGGACTTGAGAATTAATTAGATAACATCAAATAGAATATTTAGATAGAACTAAATGATGAGAGTGCAAATATGTAAAAAAATCAATTTCGTAAAAAATATCCTTCAGTACCTTTTGGAAATCAACGTCTCAATTGAGACGTTGATTTCCAAAAGGTACTATATCCATTCTAGGAAATTTTACAGGAAGCGCGAAAATCTCTCATTACTATATTATTAAACTAGCTGATTTGGGTGTTTTTGCATTAAAATTTAGAATTGTCTTTTACTATAATAATAACATCATATTAAAGTTATGAAATAATTTTTTAGAATGATTTGGAACAAAAATATATGCGTAATTAATACTTTTAGAAAATGATAGCATTTCTGTATCGTGTTTTTTAAGGACTTGAGAGTTCATTAGATAAAATCAAATAGAAGATTTAGATAAAACTAAATGATGAGAATACAAATATGTAAAAAAATCAATTTTGTAAAAAATGTCCTTCAGTACCTTTTGGAAATCAACGTCTCAATTGTGGACACCACTTTGATGGTTTACTGCTTTGTCTAATTTGTTTGTTATAGACTTATAGATCCTATAATTCTTCCTTTACTTATATTTCCTTTGTTGTGTAAGATTGAAAAAATTTCAATATCAAAACAGTGTTTATAATTATAGGAATTTTTTGATATAACAGTAGCTAATTTAGATTTTGTACATTTTGAGTTACAGTTTTATCTATGTTGCCATTGTGACGTTTGTCTGCAGTATGCCTTCTCATCACAATTGTTATTGTAAAGATTTTTTTCGCCGTTTTACGTTTCTCTCGTTTAATATTTCAAAAATTGTTGGAGCTTGGATATGAAACTGGATTATAAATAATTTTCTTATAAAGTACTATAACTTATAGGTTTGAAGATAATATATGATGTTGCAGGGTAAGGCAGCGGCGGCCTGGGGCGACCGGGACAGGAGGAGCTCCGAGGTAGCGCTCTCCCACCGGCCCCCGCGCCACCCGACCAGCACAGGAGGTGGATATCCAGGAACAGGGTAAGCTCTTATCTTTATTATATCATATAGTCAATACTTAACGGGAAATGGGATTGTATTCTTCATTACTAATACTTCCTACATTTTTCCTCTTCATATATATATTTTTTTTATTCGTACCTGTCTAGCTGCGCAAGCTATCTGACAATCAGCAAATGTGTTGTATAAAAAGTGAGATTTTGACCATATAGGATTTGGTGTCAAGTCTTCACGGTCAATTGTATTAAAAAAAAAAAAAAAAAAAAAAAAAAAAATTAAATCCGACATGGTAGGCATGAGGAAGGAAAGTGCCCAGCAGCACCCCTTCCTAGGCGTATATAGGAGGTCTCTCATCCAGCTTCTTCTTACTTTCCTTGCAGCTATTCACATGTTGTTAATCAGTCTATTGTCGTGTCCGTGAAGTTTACGATGAAAACGAGAATTGAGACGTTGATTTCCAAAAGGTACTAAAGGACATTTTTTACGAAATCTATTTTTTAACATATTTGTATTCTCATCATTTAGTTTTATCTAAATATTCTATTTGATGTTATCTAATGAATTCTCAAGTCCTTAAAAAACGCGATTTAGAAATGCGGTAATTTTCTAAAAGTACTTATTTATTTTCGTTCCAAATCATTCTAAACAAATTCATTTCATAACTTTAATATGATGTTATTATTATAGTAAAAAAATAATTCTAAATTTTAAGGCAAAAAGGCCCAAATTAGCTAGTTTAATAATATAGTAATGAGAGATTTTCGCGCTTCCTGTAAAATTTCCTAGAATGGATATAGTACCTTTTGGAAATCAACGTCTCAATTGAGTGTTCGTATATGTTGGCCAACTGTTGGTTATTGTTAGTCTGTTAGTAGGATTTTGTTGTTTGCGTACCAAGGAGCTATCGTTATGAGTGTTAAACTTATTGATTGAAATGATTGCGGTTTTTGTATGTGTCTTTTTTGCTGAGTGATAAATCTGTGAAACGTTTTTGGTTTAAGTAGGTATGTGCATGCATTCAGTTTCTGTCTAATTTTTAATTCTGATGATTTTGATAAAAGAGAGTATAGTACTTTCAGTCAGTGGTTGATAATCTGTCTTTTCATTTTAACATGTGGGACCCTAGTCATCCTTCGATCGAGTGTCAGTCCTTGGTAATGTACAGAGTTGGTCTGAGGAATGTGGTACAATTAAAATTATGAACAGTATTATTATTAGAGACCGGACTTTCGTTTGTGAATGGGTTGTAACCAGACGATTCAGTATAACAATAACAATGAACTTCTTCGAATTTGGCCGGTAGTGACTAAATCGAAAGTTGAAGCTAAAAGAATAAAAACAATGAAACGCATCATGTTAGACGGGTGTGTTTACTTACTGAAGTCAGTAGTCCTAATATTTCCCTTCATTTTTTCTCTTCTTAACTAATAATTTAATTGTAGATTTAAATAGAGAATGATGATGAAATAAAATTTTAAATATTTATTAGTATATCTATGTATTTTTATTAGCGAAAATTTGGTTCGATCAATTATGATATTAAAATTTAACTCTAAAGTGCAAAAAATGCAATAAAAATCAAAAACGTGCAATTCAACACAATCATTAGGGCTTCGGATGGTGACCTACAACGTGGTTCGAAACGTTAGCAAAACAAAAAATAGTTAACACTATTTTATTGTTTTTCTTTCACTTACCGCCACCAGGTCTAATTTCCTCAAGATATTTTGAAAACCTTCAAAGTCAAGGTCCAAAAAGTAAACTAAAACGGCCTAAACTATTTATAACTACCTTTAATTTAAAGTTTTTCAAAAAAAATCTTCAAGTCATGTTGAATGGTTTAAATTTATGGTGATTAAAATTTATTTAAAATATTTTTTAATGGGTGACTAATTAATTAATCATTATCATCAGATAAAAATATATTGATAATATTGATAGTTACAACTTTTGAAATAATGTCAATACTCTGCTGAAGTATTGATAACTCTTTAAGTTTAAAAAAGAGAAAACTTTCAGTTCATAAAAGGAAACTCTTGAAAAGTCATTATATGTCCACTTAATAAATGATAATTAATTTTATAAGTCACAGTGGTGCAAATCTGGATCCAATTTTTATAATAAAAAAAAGTAGTAAATTACTATATATTTAAAATACTTATTACTAATCTTAGATATAAATATAAACTGTAATAATTAAAATGAGTGTCCTATAGTATGTTTTTTTCTCTATATTTTTATTGAAATTTAAATGTCATAAACGCTCATTACCGATCACCGTACACCTAAATCCTCTAAACAAAATTATCTTTTAAATGTTAGCATCTTTTGGTTAATTTAATCAGAAGGAAGCCTGAAAAAGGAATCTTATCAACAGAAAATATGTACTTGATGATGTTGAAGACTACTTTATTTTTTATATAGAAGTAAGAATTTATCTTGTGATTGGCCGGATCTGCATGAAATTTCGAATCCCATGACACTCTATTCATTGTATTTGAGCTTCGTAGGCCCTTGTTACTTTGAGACTGCAGCTCTTAATAAATAGAAGATATCTGATCTAAACAAACCAAGCATCTCTTCAAGTGTTTTTCTAGCCTACATGACCAGAATATAAAACTCTTACTCTGTTATCTCTATGGAAGGAATTTTTATGTTTTCATATATAATCTTTCATGACAGAAATAAATGTTTAAACTTTCTGGACACATTTTGTAATATTTTATATTTTAAAATATTTCAGTTTTACATTTTATTTCTTTATTGTTTAACATATTTTTCTTATAAGTACACATTTAAAAAGAAAATATTCAAACCGGAATTTTGGGGGGAATTTATGCACTAATATGATTAACATTCTGTCCTTTGCATATGTACCCACTTCAATATTATAAAAAATTATGTTAAAACTTTATTATGTTTCTGTTTTGTCAAATACGTTTGTTGAGTTTCCACTAAACCTTGGAACTTGTCAAAATACTTTTTTAATGCTATACTTCATAATTTTTATCTATGTCTTTTCTTATTAAATGAAAATTTAGCAGAAACTAAAATCGATTCATAGATAATGGCTATCACTAATTTAATTTATTGTTGTGAAGGTGTAAACAATTCCTAAATAGTATTAATATTGTTATGTGGAATGTTGCCCCAAGTTGGGACATCGCCTGCTCCAGAAACTGCTGCCGTTTTGCCCAATGATGTGCAACCATCTTCCGATTTCTAGAATATAATTCTCAAAAGTGACAATGCAATAGCTTCTGTCATTTCCCATGTTTTTAGCCATAGGTTAGGACTGGGCAGATCCACATCTTATAGATTCTAATCTTTAATGCCCTGACTTTGGGCAGATTGGCTCTGGAAGTATTTCTAAAGGACAAAATGATGGTTTGTATCATTCATTCCCTTACAGCTTTTTCCAGACCAACATGCAACATGCAATATTTGACAAGTGAAGGAATCTTCTTATCAAACATAGATCTGTTTTACTGAAGGAAGGTTTATTCCCACCCCTAAGAATATTAAAATAGTTATTGTAAAGACAACTACTTATAATTTCTAAACTTAGCTCATTCCACAAATTTTTGTTATAGTTGTAGACCCTGCCAGATGGTCACCAGATTTCAAGATTTGAATTGTTGTCCCGGGATGCTTTAATTTTAAGTCCTCAACTTAGATTTTTAGCTCTTTTGTAGGACTGACTGTAGGACAGATATACAGACATGTGGTTTAATTTTTGGCACGATGCTCCACAGAAGACTTCTACAGGATGGAAACCCTAATGCTCCAGTTATCTTATCAATAGTTTAATCTTTTTCAAAATTAAATTTTGTAGTTTCATTTTTTAATATTTCAGATCCAGGATTCTTCATATGGTGGTTCAAGCAGCGAAGAAGAAGAAGGCCCGGGTGGAGTTCAGAGTCAACAAAGTGCAGCTGCCAATGCTCTTTTATATGTCGGGCTTGGAACAGTAGCCATAGGTCTTGTCATAGCATTTGTTGGAACTGGAGAAAAAGGATTTAAAACCCTTGAATTGCGTCTCATAGGTATGGTTTTTTATCTGATCTATCAATTTTTTTAAGCTGATTATTTAGTTGTTTAAGGTTCAATCCATCACATATTATCAAAATGATAAAACAGTTATCTTACATTTCCTACAAAAGATGTTGGCTACTATGTTTTGACACTCAATCTTGAAAAAAAAAAATTATTTTTGATAGTTATTAGTTATGACAAAAAAAAACGTATAATGGATGGCAATTCCATTATCTGAGTATAATGATATATAATATAACTAGCGTTTTGAGAAACATAGCCTTGATGCAATCGTCTATTTTCTACCCATTTTCTATAATCAAAAAAAGATAAGTTTGTTTAAACACAAGATTTCTGAAAATAAAAGGATTTTTTAATTGTTTCATATTGTTCCACCGCATCGAAAAATTCCTGAGTATGTAGGAATTTCTGCTCAAAATTGGCTTTTTATTTAAGAATCATAATCATGTCATTTTTTTATGTCTTTGACTCCTAAGAATCAGGGGGAAAAATCATCATTAATTTATTAAATAAATAATAAAATCTTAAAAAAGAGTTTTTTTTAAATCTCAAAAACCATTTCAGTTAAAGAGCTAAAAATTTATGTATTTTTTTTTTTATTTGACATCAAATCGACTCTCAAAGTATGAATCAAAAAGCCCTTAGGATAGATTTCCCATTCTTACCCTGGCTTTACTTTTAATCAAAACCTTTTGAGAAAATTGTAAAATCCAAGTAGAATGAGCAACTTTCGGTCGATAGATTTTGGTATAAAAAATTTCTGTAACTTATGACGCATATATTTATCTTAAACACACAAACACATCCTACAGGTAAACCATCAAGACAGGATGCACTAGTTATCAAGGTATTGGGACCAAGTACCTTTGTGGATATTCTCCGCAGAGTTAGGGACATTCCATCTTTGAAAGATTCGGGCTCAAACATCTCAAGAATCTGTTAAAATCAGGCTGGGAGTCTGTTGATACAGTTAGATTAAAACTTACAATAGGCCCTCAGAAACATAGGGCACTCTTGAAGAAGCACTGGGATCAAGGGACGTGAAACCTAGATTGAAATTGCCGATGCCACCACTGGATGGAGGCAGATGTAGCATATGTCAGAATTTACTTTTACAAATGTATTTTTTGAATGATTTGTTTATATAAATTTAATAGATAACTATAAAACATTATGCACATACCATATGTATTGAAATTTTGATGGCTTTTATCATTTTGACTATTAATCACTGTATGTAAATCAACTTAATACCAACTTGGTAAAAATAATCATGTGTTTTATTTTATTTTTTGGAATCAAATTGTAAACATAATAATTTTATTGCAGGTCCAACACTAATCGCTGGAGGTCTCCTCTGCTGTCTTCTACGTATATTCTTATGTGTTTGTCCTTGTCGGAGGAAAAAGAAACGATCAGCGCGTCACTTAGACAAGAACGATTATTACAGGCACCTGCCGTTCAATGCTAGAACAGCAGAAGATTTTATGCTAGTCGAAAATACGTCAGGTAAAAAGAAGAAAAGGGTATCAATACTTCCCGCAGTTGCCTCAACATCAGATCCACCACCAAGGATACTCCTGCCAGAAAATCTAATCGAACTGAAGGAGATGGACTCTGATCTGCCAAGCCTTTCGTCAGAGGACTCATTCAATATAGATAGGAGCTTGGCACTCCTGGAGGCTGAGAGGTTGGCTAGGCTGAAGTCGACGCTCACGTTCGGTGACTCCCTTGAGGGAGACCTCAGCCCAAGGGAATCGGAGCCCCTCAACTCTCCGCTCCTCTTCCAGCAGCCTGATGAAGCCAAAGAACTAGTCCTTTCTCCATCCAACTTGCAAAATGAGTAGGCATCAGCTTCATCAATCCATTTGGGCATGGTCAGTTTCATAAAAGACTATCTATTAATAAATTTGAGAAATAAATAAAAAGATCACATGAGGGTATAAAATACTTATGGCTGTATAATAATATCAATCATAAACTTTTGTGTCTTGATATCATTTAACAATTTCGTAAATTCTTTTGTTTTACAAGTTCATTCTTCAGATCATGATAAATATTATTATTTCTAATCACTTTTCGTGTTAGTGGGTTTTAAGTTTTGAAACTAATAGCAATATTGTTATTGCAATATAGTTGTTTGCATTTAAATAACTTCTGATAGCTTTTTGCTAAACAGTTTTGTCCAAAAGAAATGAATTATATTTTTTAGTTTTATCGGCCACAGTTTGATATTTTTGATTAATGTTTACCTATTCTTCTTCCTTGCATTTCAATTATTTTTAAATCCAAATCTCTCTCTAGTATTATATAAATTAATCTTTGGAGGTGTGAATGTCTCCTTGACAAAATAAAATGACAAATTAAGTTTTTGATTCTTCAGAACTTTGGAGCATAGGCAATACATTAAAAGTAACAAATTAAATAATCAATGGAAATAGTCTTGAATTGCTTATTATTATTTTTATTTTATTTTTTTTAATCTATTGATACTATTAATGCATATGTATGAAATGGTGTGGTAGTGTAGTTGGATCAATATTAATATTTGACATAAAATTTTAAACTGAATTTAACTGTATAGTAGAATACAACTAATATTTTTTAAAAAAATGAGGATCTAAAGTCATTTTTAAATATAATGTTTTTGGCAAAAAAACAAAAACATTTAAAATATACATATTATTTCAGATAAATTTAAAGTAATACGGGGTTAGTATATTTTTAAGATAACTTTGTAATCATCTTGTCAAGCCTGAATCCTGAATTCATAAGAAATGTTCCTTTATTAACAGTACTAGGTACTACTGAATGGAGTTATGACATAGCAAAAACAAAAAAGATTGAACATAGTTTTTAAAACATTATCATTTCAAGAACATTAGCAAAAAAAATCTGCCATCAGAAATAAGATTTTACTGTCAATTAATTGTAGAACAAGTAAAATCTTACATACACTTACCCCTCTTTACCTTATACACATTAAACCACTGAAGTGTTTTGAAAAAGGATCTGATTTTCATTCCAATTTTTTTTTTATTTAATAGATAAAAAATTAGAGAAATCTTGAATGTTGTTCTAATGCCTAAAAATAAATAAATTAAGAACTTTATTATGTTTAAATTATAAGTCTATTTATTCATAAAATATAATGAAGGATTGACATATTTGCTAATACATATTATGGATAATGATTTTTTTTTTATCATTATTTCATGGAAAAGTATTAATTTAATTTTTTTTTTCATTTTATCATTGAATTTATTGTTACCTAATGATTACATTCAGTCTAGTTTGATAAATATTATTATTTTATTTGTTACAGCTAATCAGTTAATTAATAAAGTCTGTAAACTATCAAACACTCCCCTAATAAAAGATAACACTTCGTTCCTTGAATTAAGTGATAGATAATCATATGATGCATTTCTCAAGAAGGTTTTTATTGTTTTTTATATGAAAAAAAGATACCATTCATCTTACTGTTATGATGGTCATATGGAAATGGCTTACACAATATTTTCTAAATAGGCAGGATTTATAATAATTTTTTCTTAATGAGAAGGTAATGACAGTAAGGAAATATGAAATTTATGTTATAACGTAAATTTCAATTACTATTATTTAAGTATTTACCTTATTTTATCTATACATTTTAATTTACCAACACTTCCAGTTGTCCAAATGAATTGATGTTGGATTGAAAATGTTCAAATATAGCTGATGTCTTCTAAGTGTTTATTTCGTGTTTATGTTTTTTATTTTATATTTTTAAGTAGATATCCTGTATTAAAAACAAGAAACTGTTACTAATGGATTGTATACTATTGATTAATACGAAGTATGGAATACTCTTATAATAGCCTGCTATTATTAAAAATAAATAAATTAAAATGGATTCATTATATAAATGTTTATTGTCAAAATAATGATAAAATAAAAACTACTTATTATTTATGCATATGCCAGCAACCTCAGCTTTTTAATACCCATTGACGTTCGTATTGATGTTGAGAAATAATCATGTGAACAAAAAATACCTTAATATCAAGTGTATTCTAAAGTAGGGATGCAAGAATTTTCAAACGATTCTTATACTTATATAAATTTTCTTGAAGTTTAATGTTGAAATGTATTTTCTGATGAACTCTAAATATATTAATCAGACATTTTTAAAAATTTTTATTCAATATATTTTGTGAGTATTTAAAAAATATTGTATTTCTAAAACATTTTAGAATAATACAAAGAGAAAAATTTAATTTGAGTTTTAAATCTAAAAAATATGATTCTCTGGCACTTAAAAAATACTCATTCCTAGAGCAGGTGTCAATCCTCAAAGGTACAGAACTTTAATATTATGTTTATTATAAACAAACCCCTCAATTATCATCAAAATTCCTTTAATTAAACATTTTTGTTTAATTGAAGTAACCTAAATTTTATGTTATGAAAATATTGCTTTAGAAGAAAAAATAATTTAACTTCTATGAATTTTTTTTTCTTTTTAACCCTAAAATTATTTTGATGTTGGAATTCCTGTTCGTAAATGCTCCATTACCGAGTTCAAAGATTGTACTTAACCTAGATGGTAGTTAATGTGTTTGATTTTTATTTTATTAATTAATTGTTCGAAACTACTTATTGCATCCCAATTTCAAATTTTGTGATTTAGTTTCACTTGGTTTAATATCTCATCATCATATTCTCATTGCTTTCACTTCATTTGTACTTGATCTCTATTGGCATTTAAGTAGCACTATTTGGAAGAATAATTATTGCTAAACTTTTAATAAATAATATAAGCATTGTTTTATTAATTCTTTTACACATAAAATTATAAAATATATACATAAGTGAAACATGTTTGTTTTAAAAGAATTGTTAATAAAAACCTGAACAACATTTTTTAAAAGTAATTTATTGATATTGATTTATTTAATTAATTTAATTTAATACTTATGTATTTGAAAAAAAAAAAGAAGAAGAAGAAAAAATGATAAATCAAGAAACAATTTTTTAAGTAGAAGAAAAATAGATATATTCCTAATATTATGTACCAATACAATCTGCATTTAAAATTTTTGAGATTTTAAATTGTAAAAAAAAAAAAAAACATCTAAAAAGAAAAGCACACTTCATATATAATTTTATATAAATTAAAAGCTGAACAATATGCCTTTTGTAGCCATTAAGATTTTAAAATATTTATTTTAATTTATGAGGTGTTAGGAGATGTAAGATTCAAGATGTGAATAGAGAGTGGTGGATAATAACAAAATAATTCTTGAAATATATTTTTCTTTGAAATTTTAGTGAATCAGATAACTTTTTTGTTCCATAACAAAATTAAAATGTATGGTTAAAAGAGGATATATTTTGTCTACATTTTCGATTATCTGAATTATCATGCTCCCTGAAAGATATGTATTTCAAAACCAGATAGTGATTAGAAAATCATATACAATAACTTATTGTATTACTGTAATAAAACTAACTTGCGTAAATTATTCAAAAATGAATCTGTTTATGAATAATGTAATTTGAACATTTTTATTTGTAAGTAATCTACTCAGTTAACCACAGTATTTCCATGTATCCTACAACTTTTGATAGATATGTATTTTGTACTGTGATTAGAAGTTCTAAGTTATCATCTTTTTATTAATTATAAAGTGACCAGTGGTCCCAAAATTAATTACTTTTTTCCCCCTGTAAGGAAAACTCCATATTTGAATATATTGGCATTGATCATTTTTTTTCTTACTAAATACGTAACTTGAAAAAATAAATAAATAAATGGGTAGCTAAAATTTGTCTTTTAACAAAAAGTATGACTCTGAATCTGACATCTATGAAGCCCAATCCATGGTGTTTCTTTTCCAATTCATGTCTCAAGCAAACTCCAAACTAAGTTATTTATGGGTCTTCCTTGGAATATTTTTTATTCTACAGAAAAATGTTTGGTAAGCTAATTATTGAGTGTTGATATGTTTTAGAATATGGCCATGTCCCTTATTATAACACATTCAATTGGCATCTTGTTCATGAAAGTTATTAATGTTACATTTCTCAACCCGCCTCCAATTATTTTCCCACCTTCATGTAACATACCTTATGTCATTACCGGCCCTTATGCTTTTTAACAGCCGTACTTGATTCACTTATCTTCTCAGCAAATTTAGTTCGATATTTACTCAAACATATTATTCAGTTATTCTATTAACAACCTTCTTGGTTAAAGTTCAGAAAATCTGGTCACTTTATTTGCCATCATTTCAAGGTCAGCGATAAAATATTTTTTGTCTCTTAAGCCCTTTAAGATGGTATAACAAAGGAATAATAATGTACACCATTCATTATTCCTCATTCATGTTATCACATTCTTCTGAAAGTAAAGGTTCATTTTAGAATACTTACAATCTAAAACTACAGTACTTAACAAACATCCTATTATATTTTTATAAAATTTTTATATATTAAAACTTGATGATTCTTGAATCATTTAGGTCGTGTAATGAATGAATTCAAGTATTTTTTTTCAAACTAAAAAAATTAAAATAGTTTTAGCAAGGACATGAAATATATTAAATATTTTTTAAAGGATAAATAAAACAAAGATATTATATATTTACGATATAACTGAAGGATTTGTAAACATATCTAATTTCCATGTAAGAATATTGTATGAAGAGATACTCAGAATAATAGTATTTGAATGTTGTAGTCATTATGTTTCTAATACTTGTACATAAAACTATCCTGCAGCTTAAGGAAATTACAAAAATAGTGGATCATTATTTTGCTGAGAGTAGTCATTTTTAAAAATTATTTTTATCCCAAGCATCAATTCATATTTTGTTTATTCAAGTTACGGATTCGAAAGTTGAAGTTTATATTAAAAATGTTGTGCTATGATTTAAGCTTGAAACACAACATTAGTCGCATGAATTCTGAGAATTCATTTATTTAAGCTATATGTAATATAATTTAGAATACTGTGTTTCGAAAAACGTATCTCGTAGGAATATGTTTAAATACTGGTCTTTGTAGTGCTTGAGACTACAAATCGATGTATAGAATTAATTTTAAAAAAATTAAGTATTTAGATTTTGTAATTTTTTATAATTTATGTTTCACCTAATTCTGACAAATAAATCATATGTTTTTTTAAATAATAAATATGTTACCAGATTATTGCATACTTTTATTTCTTTGTATATTTATATATTTTTATGTATAAATATAAATAGGAATATACAAGTTGGCTATTTTGATTAATGCAAAATTTAGTATTTATGTAATAAGCAATCATAGTGTATAATTCAAGTAATATTTTGTTTTCTTTACTATTTTCAAAGGTTATGTTTTTATATTTATTTTTAGTGAAGTATGCACATTGAAATTACAGGTGTTATTTTTTCTTTTAATTATTTTTAATTTTATTATAATTTTTTATGTGTTTATTTGTTAAATATATCTATTATGTAAATAGTAGTGTAAAATAAATGGATTTATCATAAAAGATTTTGTTTACCATGGATTAGAAAAATTAAATAAACCATGTATTTACAAATATATATATATATGATTTTATTAATAAACATAGTTTAAAAACTTATGAAGTTAGTTTTTTCTTTACATTGCTCGACCACTAGTCCTTAGAATTATTCTTTAATATAGATTTTTATTTGTCTTTTCAAGTTGAAAAATTTCTTATATGTATTCAGGAAAAGGAAATGGAATCCGATGGCTATAAAAGAAAGGAATGATTCTGTACAGGATTTTTTATAAAAAACATGAAGTGAGCTATTTTATGAAGTTCTTAATATTCCTTTCTATGATTATCACTTCCTCTGCTAAAGTGTAAGTAAATATGATAATTTTTATGTATAAATAATTTCTATATAGTTAGGTTATGAACAATTTATAATTTCTAACTGATAAGAATTATCTCTCATGGTATATTAAATATTTAGTTGTGATATCTTCAATTAAATAATAGAAATTCTGTATTTTGCTTTATGTCAGTCACCCTGGTCTTAATAAACTACCCGTCAAAAGTATTGCAACACTTATAAATATTTGAATTTTTATAACAAAGAAAGGTTCTGAAGTCAGTAATAAACATTTTTAAACTGGAAATAAACAAGTTTTATTAAAATAAGCTACTATATTTCTTCCAATAAACAACAAATTTAGAAGACTTACTTGTTTAAATTTTCCTTTTTTACAATTTTAACTGTTGAATCCGAGATTGATAACCCTCGAACACCAGCGATCAAGTTTTTAATGGAAGACACAGTAGAATTACACTTCTGAAGTGCTTGTATTTTAATGAAGCGGTCATCTATAGGGTTAGTAACCCTGGGACGCCCTGACGTTGGTCATCTCGAATGACTACCAGTCTCCCCGTATCTTTTTATGGTCCTTGAAACGGTAGAATAGTGAATCCCAAGGTGATTCCCAATGTAACGCAATGATTTGCCTTCTTCATAGAGAGTGATGATTCTGACTTAAACGATTCATTTTGAATAAAATTAATAGTTTTAATTAGACTTAAGAGAAAAGAGAGAACAGACTTGAGGCTAAAGAAAGATAAACAGGACTGAAAGGAAATTTGAAATGAATGAAACAAAATTCCATCGATTGTTGGTAAACAGTGAATAAAAATGATATTTCTAATCAAAAATATCTCTCATTTAATAAATAATATTATTATAAATATAAACAAAGTCTGGATTAAGGTCAAAACCAAGAAAATCTTGAGAATTATGGGTGTTGTAATACTTTTGACGGGGAGTGTAGATACCACTACATCCATTATCTCATGAAGAGGGGTTTAATGTTTCATTACTTTTAGTATCCCATAGGTGCTAAAAATCATAGAGAAGTACTGGTTATTATTGAATATTAGAGAGTTTTGGTTTGTTTTCTACTGACCTACATCCCTTAAAAAATGACCCGACATCCTTGATATATTCCTTCCCAAATACCCTCCACCCAATCTACAGTCAAATCCTTAAATGAACTTTCTGCTTCTCATGCATTAAAATCCTGTACTTAAACCCACTTCTACTTCATTGATTAATGGACCTATCGACTGGGACAATTTTCGTTATGACATGAAGAACAGTCAGAACTTGAAAATTTCATTAAAATCTAAGGAACAAATAGCCTTCGCCATTAGACAATTTACAACATCAATAGAAACCGCCATAACCATAGCAAATCAGAAATCATAAACATCCTTCATAAATTACCTCATAAAAAAGCTCCAGGCCACGATCTGATCATAACCCACATCTTAAAACAGCTTCCTCGAAAGACCATCCATTTCTTCACATATATCTTCAGTGCCACCCTCCGTTCCACCAATTTTCCTGATATTTAGAAACTGTCTATAATCAAAATGATTCATAAGCCTCGAAAGCCACCTGAAAACCTCTTACAGTCCTGTCTCCCTTTTGCCCATTATGGGCAAAATTCTCAAAAAACTTCTGCTAAAACGTTTATACCCAAGCCTAAATTTCAACCACATGATTCCTGACCACCAGTTTGGATTTCGTTCATCCCATTCAAAAATTCAGCAGTGTCATCGTGTGGTGGATATTATATCCTCCACATTGGAGCGCGGAATGTACTGTGCTGGAGCCTTTCTCGGCACGAAACAGGCTTTTAATAGAGTTTGGCATCCAGGACTGCTTTACAAATTCTGTCAATTCCTCTCATTGACATATTTCCTAATAATCCATTCGTACCTTACAGATAGAACCTTTAAAGTTAATCATAATCTATCCTTCTCCTCACTATTCACTCAGTCAGCCAGTGTACCTCAAGGTAGTATCCTTGGCCCAATCCTCTACTGTATAAAACGACAGCTGATATTCCTACCCATCTAGCACTATCCTTACTACTTACCCTGATGACACATTCGTGTTATCCGTAAATAACGATCCTAATGCTGCATCCCAATCCCTAAATCCTACAGAACCATATATCTGCCATTGAAGGATGGTGTTAAAACTGGAGAATTAAAATAAATCCCATCAAATCACCTTTACTCTATGTCGTCAACCTATGACTTCCTGCTAATAATACCCCACTCATCCCTGTAGAACAAATATGACACCTAGGAATTCATCTTGACAAATGCCTTGCTTGGAATCCTCATACAAGACTTAAACGACAAGAAACTGCTCGCAGATACCGTTTAATACAACACTTACGTGACAAACAATCAAAACTCCCTATTCACTACAAAAAACTGATTTATATAACCATTCTTAGACCAATGTGGACATGTGGCATTGAACTATGGGGCTCTACTAAATCATCAAATTCCTCCCGCATCCAATCCTTGCAATCTAAAATCCTACGAAAAATCCTCAATGCTCCTTATTTTGTTACTAATAAAATCATCCATAGAGACCTCAATATCCAACTAGTTGCAGCCTTAGCCCAAATTCGATACACCTCCTTTAATTACAAACTACCAGCCCACACCAAACCCGCTTGTCCGTAAACTCTCATCTCCATCTCTTCATGATAATCCTCCGAGGCGCCTGAAAATATGTTTTTGAATGATTGAAAATAACTTTAATTCAGGGACATTTTTGATAATGGATAAACATTAGACACATTATGCTATTTATCAAAGCCCCACAATATTTTCTATAATACATGTTCCTGATACATCCCATATTATCTTAGTTGGTTTGGTCTGATATTTGGGTATTCTTTGATTTGATATGGTTCTTTCTATAAAAATTTCTGAAGTTCGAAATTTCACTCCCTGCTTCTTCATTAGGTTGTGCGATATATACTATTTGATTGATTTATTTTTAAAATCTTTCCATTTCCCTCAATAAGCAAGAAAACTCAGCTGCAGATGCTGTATTTTATTGAACCTAGACTGGTTAATTACAAGTTATGTCATAACGCTGATTTTAATATCTGTATATGTACCTTGAATCTAACCCACTTAAAATAAAAGATAGAATAGAACTGCTTGGGATTTTGGCTTGTTCCAAATCCAATATGCCATGCTATGAAATGAAATTCATAGATTTTCTTATGAATTGGCTGAGGAAATGTGGTCTTTAAAGAAATAATAATTACACTCATAGGTATAATTCATTTCTAACAAGTACCATAAAATGAACATAACCCTAAAATATGGGTAAATATCATTTTCTTCAAATACTCAGCAGCATATAATTCTCTATTATAAATGCTTTCACTTCAAATAAATAAGCAAATCAATCCGACAGAAGCCTGGGTGAAGTAAATGTCTAATTATTTTACTTACAATGTGCCGTTTGATGCTCAGTGACTCACAAAACTGTCACAATAATGACGTGTTTACAAATTTGTATACCTTTAACTTTGAAAGCTATTTTCTTTAAAAGAAAACAAAGCATATAAGGATTCAACACATTTATTGATTAAAACATAATAATTTTTTTGGTTTTTGAATATGATTTAAAAAAAAAAAAAAAAAATGGATAAGAAACTGATTGCACCAGTTTTGTGACTTTATTAAAAGTATATAAAAACATTTAATCAAGAACCTAGTATTGCCTTCATGGCCTTTGATTATGGCTTGAACTCTTTTTGAACACGTTATACAAATTTTACTAAAAAGGAAGAAGGGATGTTATCCTATATACATTTTGGTTCATATTATCAATAGTTCATCGATTCTGGAAGATTTTCTTACTAAGGCAAATTTTGTTTTACTTGAAACCATTTGAGTTCAATAATGTTTATGTGAGGAAAATGAGGGGGTCAATCTAATAGCTTTAATTGAGTGATTATCTAACCGATACATATTTTTTTGTTTTGTGTTTTGGAGGATTATACTGTTGAAAAATAATATATGCTTTTCAGCAATTAAATTTCCTAATATTTGGTAGTTGAGAAGATTGTAAAATCTTTAGAGAGCTCTTGGTACTCATTTTCTCTTCATTTCTGGCCCTCCTTCCTAGGGTTGAGTTTACCTCTCAGTGAGGGCATTGACAGGTTTTTCCACATCCAATATCGTCCATCAGACCTATTATGAATCTTCTTTGTCTTGTCTGACGACAAAACTCTTCTTCGTTCATTAATGTTTCAATTTTTATGTTTATATTAAACTTTCTTTTGGGGGAGCCCGTGGCTGTGTGGCTAGCACAATAGTTTCCCACACCAAAGGTTGTGAGTTCGAATCCCAGTCCCGGGAGGTCTTTTTCAAACATTTAATTAAATGGAAATTCACTCACCCCTGGCTATGTGAGACCTGTCAGCCAATTGGAGGCCATTCACAAGGAGTGATGAGTCTACACTATTAAAAATAATCGAGAATTGTGGTGTGAAATCTTCAGAAACAATACTGAGTGGCCAAGAGTCTCCAAGACATATAGCACCAAAAAAATATATTAAACTTTCTTTTCAAAACTTTTTTTGGTCAACAACCAACGTGTTTAGAATGAGGAACCTCTTATGAGCAAACTGACTTAAAATGCAAACATTGACACCAGTTGCAATCTGGCTCATTGATCTCGATGTTATTCCCTTTATCGGAGGAAATTGTTTTTATAATTGTTTAACTTTGTAGGGTTATCTGCTTTAAGTCATCCTTTAATGTTACATTCTGCCTGGTAGGAACTATTTCAAATAATAAATTTAATGTTGAACCTCACTCCAATCTATGGTCACAACAAACTGTTGCAGTGAATATATTAACAGAGATATTTTATTGCTAGTGTAATCAATCACTAATCCATGGAACATTACCTCAAAATTAAATTCCTGGTCCCAACTAAATGGTTTTGATATACAGTATCAGATATAATTGTTTGTTTTACTAATTTTTCCTATGATATAATATAAATTAAATATCATTGCTGTGTTTTTGTGAGTCACTGTACGTTATATTGAGATCAACATTTTGGTTGCCTTAGGAGTAATTGAGATTTTTAAAAATTGCTAATTTCAATAGTATAAAAATTTCTAAACCAGTTCTTTGTGCTTAGAGGTATTTTACTTTTGATGAGCTAAACAAAAAAAAAATTCCTTGTGGGGATGCTTATTATTCATGGATATTCTGGATAATGATAGCACTTAAACACTCTTAACTAGATCATTTAATCATATTTAAATTTGAAGAGTTGCTATAAAGTTGCATAATATCTAAGCATTTCTCTTCTTCATTTATTACAATAATAACAATAATTTCTTTTCATTTTTTAATGTCCTAATATTTCGAGGCTTTGCCTCATTTTTTGTGTAAGTCTAAAATTTATTATTACATTATTTACAAATTATCAAATTTAGCTATTTAAAGTTAAAATTCTCAATAGACAATATGATAAATAGAAACTAATAATCACTTAAAAGCAGATCTTCAATTCGTACTTTTTTCTAGCTGCTTCTGTATCATCAATTAATATTTTACATATCCATTTTTACGTACACCATTTTGTCAAAATTAAACACTTTTCTATTAATCAAATTATTTATTGTCAACTTTAGTTATAAATAGTTATTTTTTTTTATTTGGAAATCGTAATAATATACTGTATACTGCCATATACTCGAAACATTGGGGCATTTAAAATTAATATGAAGGGGTCACCGGTGGTGTAGTAGCTAGCCTAGCGTTCTTCTATGCCCAAGGTCACGAGCTCAAACCCGGCAGATAGCGATAGGATTTTTAAAAGAGTATAGAAAATCCATGATTATGCTGTCCATTGATTGATAGGGATGTAAAATGATGCTTCCAAGCCAGTGAGATGTCAGGTACTTATTAAAGACTTGTACTCACACAAGTACTCGTCCCTAACCTAATTAAATCTGAATAGGAGAAATTCAGGACGCCCACTGCAACATTGTCTGATTAGCCATACTACCGTAAAGTGACGTAAGTATAGGGATAAAAATAAATACTACATTAAATAAATACAGGAATGATTGCAATCTTAACAAAAGAACAAGTTGGACAATTTTATAATTGTCCAAAATTACAATCATTCCAACATAAGAGTATTATTTTTTCTATGACAGTTTAAATTTAAATCACAGATATATGTTTCCTTAAATTCATCAAACATTTATGTTAATTAATACTCTTTCAGGCATTTATCTAAAAAAAATCCTTTGCAAAATAACTATAATGAAACATTATCTGACCAGGATTTTGAGGATTCTGATATATTAGCAGAAAATAACTACATATCACCACATTTATTGGACCAAAGTCAGGCATCAGACAATGATCTAAAGCTGCAGTCTTCAACAAATGGTGCTATAAATAGCTTGAAGAAAAATAAGGCTTTATTGTCCAAAAAACATCGAAACATCATCAAAATGGTCTGTGACAGTGATAATCTCATTTCGCAAATGACTTTGCATATGAATTTTTTAGATGGCTCAAAAGATGATAAGCAACACGAATACACATTCAAAAAAATATTTAATTCTGATGACCCTAAAAATGATATTTCATTTTCTTATCCTGAGGCTCCAGAAACATTATTGGAAAGTAGATCTGAGGAACCTGGTGAAAGGCTGATAAAAGATTTTGAATTATCAGTTTCAAAACCATACATCGAAAATGAATCTTTAAAAAAAGAAAACAATATTAACTATTTACTGTTAAATGAGGAATACGAAAACTATCCGGTGTCGAAGAAAAAAAAAATCAAACCACAGACTTACACCAAGGAAGATTATAAAGCAGAAATAAAAAAATTCAACAGTGGCCCCAGGATAGAATCATTAAAGTCGAACAAAGAAAGCTATTCACCCAGTCATGTAAAAGAGAAAAAGAGAAATAAAAAAGTGAAATTTTGGGTAACTGCTATGTCTGTTCCGGATACTTTGCAAAGTTCAGAAGAGGTTGAAAAAGACAATGTACTTCATAAGTTACACCTATCTCAATCATCTGATCATTCAGAACAACTTCCACTGAAAAGTAATAATTATAATAATACTTCTGAACCTGAGGAAATGAATTTTGAGTCTAACATTGATAGCAGTGATATTGTTATTCCTCAAGTTGTAGATAACATTGAACAGGCACAAAACAATACCCAAAATGAACAAGATAATAGCTTTAACGATAAAGAATATGACGGGGAGAATAAAAATAATGAAGAGGTATTAAATTATTCGAGAAAATTTAAAAAATACAAGCTGGAAAATTCGAAAAATGCTATTGATGACATTGAAAATGCTAACCAACCAGATGATACATTCCTTTATGACTACCCAGTTAGTTATAAAAAACAATATCGTAATAAAATGTTGAAAAAAGATCCTGAACTTCTTAACAGAGAAAAGACACAAAAAAAATATAAAACATTGAAAAGTAATTTGGTAGCTCAACCGAAAATGAAGAGTGCCATTTTCTCAAACAGAAATCACGTTTTAGCAGAAAAAAAATCCGGAGATAACAATAATAAAAAAAAGAAAATACTACAGAGACAAAAAGTAATTGAAAATCTAAAATTTATTTTGAGTAAACAGAGCAGTGAACATCCCAAAACAGAAGGTAAATTGCGATCAAAATATTTTACAATAGAAAAAACTAAAGATGCACCAAAAATTTCAAATATCTCAAGAAGGTTTGAAAAAAAAAACAGCACAACAGCAATTGATATTTCAGATAATGGAACGGAAAATGTTCTATTTAAAAATGAAGATAAAGAAACAGAATCAAGCAGTACTGTAGAAGAAATTTTATTAGAATATCAAAATGAAACACCACAATTTGGTATTTATGATATAGATTTGAATGATAATGATATAAAAAAGAAGCTCAAGAACAAAGATTTACTTAATCTAGAAAATGAAGGAAAAAAAAAAAAGTGTTGACCAGCAAGACTTGAATTCAAAATCTGATATACTTTACAAAAAAGATACGGAAAAACAATTATCACAAGAGCCCAGAACACGTGAAAAGTATCTTGTCAAGAGAATGGCAGATGACAAAGGAGAAGAGATAAGAAAAGGAGTATTTTTAAAAAAAGGTATACCATTACAATTTAATCCTTACCAGAAAATCAATGATCTCAATAATATACCAATTTTAGGTCTTCAGACCCTCTCTCCTGTTGGGAATTCACAAAGGAACCTTAAAAGTTTAAATGAGAAACAAAATTCTGATGCAAAAAACAGTTTTAAATTTGAAGAACTGAAGAATTTCTTATCAAATTCTGAAAACTTAAAGATCAATGTAAAAAGAAATGCCATGAGTGATAATACGTACCTGAAAGCTTGTAGCAGATTTTTGAGAGATATCGCTTTAATTAAGTTTTTAGATGAAAAATATAATGAAGAGCCTATATTTTTTTCTAACTGAATGAAATTCGATAATGATACTGAAACAAAAGCTAAGGGATATAAAGAAAACCAATCTCCTTTTTATAAAAATTCCTGAATTATGTTGTGATAAAAACAAAATATATATATATTTTACGTAGGAAGGATTTATTTATTTAAAGAAGGATACCATTTTTAAGTATATATATTTTTTTAAAATACAATATTGAATTCTAGCAATTTAAAAATTTAATTTATTGCCTACAAATAAAATTAATATTTTCAAACCTTTTTTGACTTCTTTAAAAAGAAAAAAAATTGTTTTCCATCTGTTTTTATATTTATTCATGATTAAAAATCTGGTGTTTATCACACAACTTTTATTTACAACCTATTTGAAATAAATATTCTAAAATTTATATTCCGTTCCCAAAAAAACAAATGTTGCATGAAATCGAAAATAGCAATCATTAAATTCTAACTTCAATAATGAGTTATCTTAAGTTTATGGGTTTTTCATCTCATTCGTAATTTACTCGGAAGAATTTGTAACATATTTAAATATTTAAGACACTGTAAAGTTTATCTTGTGCGAATCTCTAAGCAACTCTTATCTTTGTTATGATGGATTTTGTTGACTCTCTCCTGTACACTCAGCAGATACATCATCATATGCGAGCAACAATAAATAATTTACCAGTTAAATATTTCAAATTAATAATTTAACCCATAGAAAATAAATCTTTACTTCAGAATAACCATGAATCTCTAACACTTAAAATTCAATACTTCAAATTCTCCAATAGCAAAAAATAGTTTACAGTAGACAAACAAAACCCTAATATTTAATTTTTCAAATTTTATTATCGGTTAAAAAATTAAATTAATTTTTTTTTTTAATTATGTGAAATGCCATTGATTTATTAATAAGAACATCTATTCTACATTTAAACAACTTGAAATTTCAAGCATAGGATGTTCAATACAAGTTATTTTGGGAAAATAGGACTATAGGAGTGTCAGGAATGAAAAGAAAATTATATAAAATCTAATTAGATTAGTTTTCCTCACCAGCTATCCTTTTCTGGTCAAAACATACACATTCAAAATATTTTTTTATTTTTTAAGGAAAATCAAAATCTACTCTATTCATCCATCAATGAGCTAGACATATATAGCAATAGCTACAAAATCTAAAAAAAATATCGTCCCACAAAACACGACTTTCAATTATCTTTGTTGTTAAAAACAATTTAAGAATTTTTAAATAAATTTAGACTTGAAAAAAAAGTTAAATTGATTTTCGCTGGAAACATGTGTTTAAGATTAAATAATCAGACAATAGAAATTATTATTCTACAATAATCAATTAAGTTTATGCCCTTTTTGTCTTTCTGAATTACGTTTTACAGCTTTGTATATAAAATATCATTTTTTTTCTAAAATCTTTAACTTTCCAATGGTATATTATACATCTATATTTTCTAATGTTTGGCAGAACAAAAATTACCTCAAAAAATATGTTTACTTCTTTACCCTTTAATTGGTTATATAATTCGTTCAACTCGTATATTTGCTATTTTTTATCAATGCTATTTACATATGTTTTATTTTTTCTAATATAAAAAATTAAAAGTACTTATTATTAAAAGTAAGAGGAAGAAAATTTAAAACATCTGCATCTAAGCATTGTCAGACTATTTCAATCAGAATGAAACCTACAATGACATTAAAAATTCTTAGTCGTTTTTTAGAAGAATCGTGAAAAGATGCAAAATGCATGGTATAAAGTGGCTATTTGGTTTGCCGACTTTGATGAAAAAGTTTCTGTAACATCTCGGCCATATAGTTAATAATCTCGGCCTTAAATATGAAACTACAGTTTCGTAGGACTTTTTGTTCTCATGCTAGACTTACACACACACACAGACCTTTTCACACGACTTGGCTGTTGGGGTTCAGATGACATTAAAATAGGTATTTCCATTGAAAAGAGGAATTAAAAAATTTTCACGATCCCAATACTTTCCCTAACTATGGATTTCAAATATAGTTTGGTGAAAGTAAAATGGAAGTATATCATGTTTCTCTGAACTTCAATTTTTACTAACCAGCTTGGAGTGTAAAAAACCTCTCTAAAACTAGGTCTAAGAATTCCTTAAAACTCCCTGAATTCAATAAAAATGAGTCTACTTATTGAAACTTGACTAATTCATAATCTCTTATCAAACTGCATTATGTACCATAAAAAATAATAATAAAATGAAAACTTGTTTCATGCTTGGATGAAACTGAATCTACATCAGAACAAGAATGCCTTTCCTCCATGTTATTTATTACGTCAAGACCTTGTATTTCGATAACAAGGACATACAAACTGAAATATATCCAATATAAAATAAAAATAAAACATTTTACTTTGCTGTATTATATCAAATCAAATTTTATAATATTTAGGTAAGTTATAAAAAAATTATTTACACATTACATTTATTAGATAACATATACTTTGATTTTCAAAATAGAATACTTAAAAATCACACAATTATATATATGTATTTTTCTTTTGTATAATTTTTAAGATGATTAAGGCAAGAAAAAAAATCATTAAATATTAAGTAAACCTTTATACCAATATACATTATTTTTAGTAAACAAGATTTCATGAATTGTTTTATAACTAGAACAAATAATATAATTTTTTTTCTTTTTAACAACTCGGCTATGGAATTAAACTATTTAGTAAAATAATAAATAAATTAACAATATGAAATCGCAATAGTTATTAAATCATCATAAGATCAACAATAATACATTTTATGAAGTTGTAACAAAAAGGAATGGTAAAATAAATAAAAATATTAAATACATCTTATCATTGATCACAAATACATGCTTAACCAATATTGTTAATTTATAAAAGTTTTAAATAACTAAAGTAAGTAAATGGTTATAAAAAATTACAACATAATGCCGTTTTCGAGTATGCATTCCCCATCTAGAAAAAAAGTAAACAAACCAATAACAGTAACATTGTCAGGAGAGAGATACTACTCAATCAATTTTTATTATTTATAAATTAATCCATCAATGCAAAATTGGAAGTGTAATGCGTATATTGGGTAAAAAATGGTAAATGGTCATAATAAAGATTCAATGAAGAATTTTATTAAAAATGAATTTACACAAGATATTACTGATTAAAAATATAAAATACAATAAATAAATAACAAAATATTTTGTACTAAAATATAATAATATTATGAGGTATAAATAAAGAGTAAATAACTAATACAAGAGTTGGTTGAATTTTCAAAGAAAACTGGTTTTAAAAATGAATTGAATAAAACATATTCCCTTAATCGTAATTTTCATGAATAAATTATTTGAATTCTAAATAAATTTATAACAACATTATAAATCATAAGAACTTTAAAATACAAATATGTAAACAGGTTGAAATGTGAATATTAATGGAATAACAAGGGTAATATAACAAAAACATTCCTATAAGAAACCATTTGTAGGATAAAGAGATAAATACTCTTTCTTTTATGTTTTGATTTGGTTGTAAATTGTAACAACATTCAAAGATTCAAAACGTGAGCATCAGCACAAAACGCTGAATCACATTTTTAAAGTGCTAGAATATCGGTAAATAACTATGAACTTGATAATATTATGACTATGTAACTTTTATTTTTTATGATTATATTAATTTTGATTTTTAAGGAAAAGTTACTCTACTTACAGGTTATATCATTTCATTAAAATTATTTTAAGCAGAGTATTACATAAAAAACTAAAAAACACACAGCTACTCTATGTAATTTATAAACCAAGGAGAAAAGGTTATTTTTTAGTTAGAACATATGACTTAATTGACAAGACTAATTCCACTAATTTTGAAGGATTTTTTTTTTCTAAACTAAATTAATGAATACAAACACTCCATCCATTAAGCATTTCAAAAAATAAGTTATATAAAAAGTGACAAACAATAAACAAAAAAAAAATCAATTAAAGATCTATTGCTAGATTAATTACAAAAATAAGAATCATCTCTTTATAAGCCAAGATATGTTGTCAAGATATAAATTAAAATTAATAACAAAATTTTGAAGGAAATAATTAGCATTTAAAAATATCAACAATTCACTAAAACTAAAATGTATTTAAAACATCATAGGCCATGTGATAAGTGATGCATGTATTGAACAAGATTCATAAACAGCTCGTGAAAAAAGAAGTGTTGGAAAATACACCTGAATAAGGCATTTAAAACAAAAATTAATAAAAATTGGGACTGGAACTCTAGGTTTATAAGTCAATTTATACATTAAAAAAAAAAAATTAATTCCTAGTATGAGCATAAAATAATATACATCAGTATGACAGTAAGATCAACCCCTAGCTCATTTTTTATTATCAGTTGAGATCTCAAAAATGTTCTTTGATAAGTAAATCTGATTTATATTATATAATTTGTTATTTGCATTAATTTCATTAATTTAAATTTCAATAGTTTTCATCAGGCTAATGGGTGAATAATCTTAATGTGGTTGGCAATATTGTGATTTTTTTGTAACTACTTCTATTTAATATGTTTAGGGAATAAAATGCACATTCCATAAGCTTATAGCAATTTCATCATTATTATTACTAAAAGAAATATTGTCACAAGATATTCGGTATCGATAGTTTTCAATAAGATATGGGAAATTGAAATGAGTATTGGAAAAACAATTAATATGCATGAAGAAAAAAATAAGCTAGGCAGGACCATAAGTTGTTACTTTATGATGTTAAATTATTAAAACAATCAAATTATTAATGTGTTCATATAATAATTGCTTCTCATTAAATTAATAATCGATTAGCTAGTTCATTAGTACAGATGTTAATTCTACAGACATATACTCATTCATACAAATATACAGTTTATATACATAAATTATATGTACAAATATACAAAAAATAATATTAACATATGTACAACATTAATCCCCAATATACAACAATACTGATTATAAATAAGTGAATGATATGATGAGATTGAAATGATGATGTGTCAGTAAATGATATTCTCCATGTTTGAGCTTGTAGCAAGCTTGATGAGGGTTTTCTTAACTCTTAATGCAGGCAATCTTGCATTGGCATTCTGGTGCCAACATTCACGCATGATTTTTCCCATACCATTTAAAATCTGGGACAAACAAAATAAGAATTATTATAAAATGAAACAATAGGTAGAAACAAAATTATAATATATAAATAAAACATCTAGAATAAAAGTGAACACACCTACAAATTATAAAGATGATGTAACTAAAAGAAAATAATTTTATTAAGTTTGCTTTAATTGATTCAATTCAGAGTAACTATCAAGACAAAGCATGTTTTGTTTTTATGATGTTAGAAATCATTCATTCCTAAACAAGAAATATAAAAACGCTGCAAATTATTACACAACCAATGGTCTATGTCTATTATTCTACCAGTTTATATAGCTGTTTAGAGGCAATTAACTAATATGAAAAGCAATAATTTAATTAAAGGAAAATGGTCTTTCACTAGTGCTAATTTCAAACTGCTATATCTCTGCTATTTCTAAACTGATTTCATTCATTCTTCTTTTGTTTTGTAGGAAATTTGATTCCCTATCGAATATAACTAACAATAGAAATTCGTAGACAGATTTTTGTTAATTCTTTATCAGGCTTTTATGTATCTTGAAATGTAAGTCCTCAAATTTTGAGAGGGGCTAATCATTATTATCATTTTTTTTTTTTTTTTTGTTGATAAAACCAAAAAAAAATGCGTACTTTCACTAAAACTCGGGTTTACAATTGTTCACTTTTTTAGGATGAATGCTGAGCTAACAAGACTCAACAAGTGTTCAGATATTGTAAAGGTAATTAAAGTAGGCCAGCTTTGGTGGGCAGGTCATATAATTAAAATGACCCAGGGTCAGATTCCTACGATGATGTTAGACGGAAGTTTTTGTGGGACAAGGATAGTAGGAAGCTCTTGCTCTGAAATATTGATGGAGTGGCAGGCAGGTACATCAAGGGAATCAGCAATAGGAGAGAGGTGGCAACCAATAGAGAAGACTGGCAGGCCAATTTGCATGGGGCCTTGACTCTACAGGAGTTGTAGCGTCACTAAAGAGGAATTGTTCATTTTAGAATGAAAGGGACATATTATTGTTATTATTATTGGTTTGGCGCTACAACACGTTGACGCGTCTAGGCCTCCTCAACCAACAACCTCCAGAAGTCTCTGTCCTGTGCTGCAGCCATCCAGTTGTGGACTCCTAAGCTCCTCGCATCCGCGGCCACACAGTCACTCCATCGAAGACGGGGGCGGCCAACTCTCCTCTGGCCATGTACTATATCCGTCAATAATCTTTTAGGAGTTTCGTGTTCCTCCATCCTGGCCACATGTCCAGCCCATCATAGGCGATGTCGCTTGATGACGCAAACAACGTCAGGCTCTCCAAAAAGGTTGTAAACCTCTTCATTTTTTCTTCTCCTCCACTCTCCACCAACCAACACCGGTCCAAAAATCTTTCTGAGTATCTTTCGCTCAAATGCGGCCAACCTCTGGTACATCTCTTGTGCCATGGTCCATGTCTCCGCTCCATACGTAAGGACTGGGCGAATCAATGTTTTGTACAGAGTGACTTTTGTTTTCCTGGTCACTAACCTGCTTGAAAGATGCTGCCTCAAACCAAAGTAACATCTGTTTGCGGCCAACATCCTTCCATTGATCTCCGTTTCAATGGCATTGTCGCATGTGACTTTTGAGCCAAGATATGTAAACTCAGAGACCCATTCGAAGAGACAATTTCCAAATTTCACCTTTTCCCCAGGATGTCTTGGGCGTTGTTCAGCAATCATATACTTGGTCTTATCATGGTTTACCACTAGACCAAATTTTTTTGCTGCTTCTGCGAGAGTTAGGAATGCTTCCTCGACTGACTTCTTTGTGCGTCCAATTATATCGATGTCGTCGGCGTATGCTAGGAGCTGTACTGTTCTATTTATAATAATCCCTGTAGTCTGAATTGCTGAATCTCTTATCGCCTTCTCTAGAGCCAGGTTAAACAGTAGACATGCTAGGGCATCACCCTGGCGCACTCCTTTTCTGGACGAAAAACTTTCTGAGCGATCGCCTTGCACTTGTACAACGCATTCGAGGTCTGTCATGGTCATCTTGATCAGTCTTATTAGGCCTTCAGGTATGTTCAGCTGTCTCAAGGCTTCGTAGAGACCCTTTCGATCCACACTATCATATGCCTCTTTGAAGTCTATGAATAAATGATGGGTGGTTATACGAAACTCATGTCCCTTTTCCAATATAGTCCTGAGGCAAAATATTTGGTCTGTTGTGGATTTTCCTTTTCTAAACCCACATTGGTAAGAGCCTAATTCTCTTTCTGCGTGTGGAAGAAGCCGTTGAAACAGAATGCCTGAAAGGACTTTGTAAGCGCACGGTAGAAGGGCTATGCCCCGATAGTTTCCACAATCAAATGGGTCCCCCTTTTTAAATATGGGGCATATTAAAGATTTCCTCCATTCCGATGGCATATCTTTCTTTTCCCAGATGTCCATAATCAGATTGTACAGGGCTATTTTCAGACGTTCGCCACCGTACTTGAGCAACTCAGCTGGTAGATTGTGTGCCCCTGGGGCCTTGTGGTGTTTCAACCCCACCAAAGCATCAGCTACCTCTTCATCATCTGGTGGTTCAACATCCCCATCCTGATAGAGTTGAGGGCAGTTGTTTTCATTCTCCTCTTCATGTACTGCATAAATATTCGCAAAGTGTTCCTTCCATATATTCATGCACGCTGCCCTCTCAACTATTACATTGCCTTCGCGATTCCTGCTGGCTGAGTGGGTGGGCTTAAAGGGCTTCCTGCTTTCATTGACTGAGGCGTAGAATCTTCTGGTATCACCAATAGATATAAGCCTTTCAGCTGCCTCTAGTTTCTTTCTCTCCCAGGATCTTTTCTTTCTTTTATGAAGTCGTTTCTCCATTCTTCTCCTTTTCCTATACTCTTCAACCGTGCGTCTAGTGCGTCTTGCAGTCAGTGCTTCATATGCATTATTTTTGTCCTTTGTTGCAAGCGAACATTCCTCGTCGAACCATGGAGATTTCGATTTCCTTTCTTCTTCTCCTAATATCTTCTCCGCCACCTCGGATACTGTTGATCGTATCTTATTCCATTGTCCATTTAGATCGTTCTCTTCATAGACAGATGTGGAGAGCACTTGATCCATTGCTTTAATGAATTTCATCCTTTCTTTTAGATCAAACAGCTTATCACGATTATACCTTTTTCTCTTTAATGTTTGAGATCTTGGTCTTGAGGTGTTGATTCTGCCTATGATATGAGCAATGCTGAGGTAGTGGTCGGAGTCCACATTTGCGCCACGATAAACTCGAACATCTGTGAGGGAGCTAATATGCCTTTTATCTATTATGATGTGATCGATTTGGTTCACAGTAGCTCCATCAGGAGAGGTCCAAGTTCCTTTATGAATGCGTTTATGAGGGAAGATCGTAGTTCCAATAAAAAGATCCCTGGAGACCGCAAAGTTGATGAGCCTCAGTCCATTGTCGTTAGTACTTTCGTGAAGGCTGTGTCTACCAACAGTCGGGATGTATATTTCTTCTCGGCCTACTTTAGCGTTGAGATCCCCTGCAATAATCTTCATTTCATGACCGGGGCACGAGTCGAAGGCCCGTTCTAGTGCCTCGTAGAACTCATCTTTCACCTCTTTGTCTGATGTTTCAGTCGGTGCATGGACACTCAAAATGCTCAGGTTGTAAAACCTTCCTTTAACGCGCAATACGCACATTCGTGGACTGATAGGTTCGAAGCCCAATACCAGGTGACGCAGAGAATTGCTCACAACAAATCCAGTTCCAAACATGTGCTCTCTCTCATTACAACTGTAGTATACGGTGTGCCGCTTCTTCTTGAGGATTCCTTTGCCAGTCCATCTTAGCTCCTGGATGGCAGTAATGTCCATTTTGTACTTGTCAAGTTGTTCCAGAAGTACGTTCAGTGCTCCAGGCCTGTAGAGTGATAATATGTTCCAAAAGCCTAGGTTAAGCTGTTGATGATTGCCGCGTCGTTTTCCGTTCAGACCATCCACATCCGAGGCTGATTTATGAGGTTTCGCAGTGATTTTTTTTTTTTTTTTTCGGATAGTGGGGCCACTAACCCTCTCTACGTATCCTAGTATGCTGGTGGGGCTGCCTCCTTGGTGCCTGCATACCTGCACCCCCTCCGGGGCGGCTTCCTAGGAAAGGTGATCCTAGGGTGTGTACTGTGGGTGACCTTGTGTATTGTGTGCTGTGCTTGTGTACTGTATGTGTGTTAGTGTATTGTTCCCCCAACCTGGAGGGCCAGTAGCTGATTGCAGCATTTCAGCCGGGCGATGGGGTCGCCACATCCCTACGCCATCGAAAGGGACATACAATACTAAAAATATCAAGTTTTAAAATATATTGAGAAACTTAATACCACATGCTGAGAATGACAGCATCACAATTCAAAATAAAGCTTTACTGCAAAGAAGTGACAACAGTGAGAGAAATGAGGGATTCGGCATTTACAGGCATCCAGTGATCACTCATCGCTGTAAAATGACAAATATTTTTCAATCTCTCATTTAATTTTGCAAATTCAACTGTTAAAATTGTATAAAAGAATTTAAGAACTTTAAATAATATGGAAAATTAAAAAGTAATTAGTGTAAGAATCTCGGAGACATAAAAGTTTTTTAGAATGAATTTTTTTTTTTTTTTTTTTTCCTGAGTCTAATCCAGATATAATGTCATCTATCACCAAAATGGAAAAATACTTTTAAAAAAACAACAAATAATTTTTTAAGAACTCAGAATGGGCAAATACTAAAATTTTAAGTAGTGTCTAGAGAAAATTTAAAAATCATAAACTCAATGTTTGGTAAAATTAAAATACTTAATGGTTTAAGTTTTGAAAAAAAAAAACACAAATCTGAAATTATACTCTCTAGCCCAGTGGTTCCCAACAGATGGTCCACGAGAAGTCATTGAGAAATAATTTTCAATTATTTTAATAATGATGGAGTTTAGTTGAACGTTGAGAATATTAGATGAGAAAGATGGTTGGAAGTGTGGTCATCAGAAAGAAACACACCTTAAAAAGTAGTACTCATTTTAATTGTGTGCCGACGTTTCGGCCTACATTGTGGGTCTTCGTTAGGGCTAAGAGAAATAAGATAACAACCAATGTAACTATAAACTTAATAATATGTTAGGTATGTAATAATAATATGGTGTCAGTAATATAATATAGAAACAAACATAAAATTAAATGTAAAAAGATAATAAGATGACAGTTATAAAGTATGGAAGTAAACAAAATTAAGATGATATTATTTCAACAAGAATATTTAAAGAGAAACTAAGCAAATGATTAAATGTTAAAAGTTCTCTTTAAATATTCTTATTGAAATATTATCATCTTAATTTTGTTTACTTCCATACTTTATAAATATCATCTTATTATCATTTTACATTTAATTTTATGTTTGTTTCCATATTATATTACTGTCACCATATTATTAATACATACACATATTATCAAGTTTATAATTACATTGGTTGTTATCTTCTTTCTCTTAGCCCTGATGAAGGCCCACAATGTAGGCCGAAACGTCGGCACACAATTAAAATAAGTACTACTTTTTAATGTGTGTTTCTTTCTGATGACCGCACCCCCAACCATCTTCCTCATCTTCAATTATTTTAGCGTAAAATATTTGTAAGGCCTCGGCTTTTGATCGTACATACTCAACACAGACAAATTCTATTTTCTAAGCGATAAAATTGCTAGTTATCATTGATAAGGGGTTGTTATAACATTGACTGCTATTACACCATCACAACCTTAAAACTGCTCATTTTTATCATTATGAAAATAATGAGCTTAAAAGGCAGATGTAACTTGGCATTAAATTATAAACAATATTTGATTTCTTAATCATTATTTCATTTAATTCTTATCTTGTATTAGTCTTAAATGTTAGTAATTCAATGTTTTGTGGATTGAAGTGAACTCATAGAGTCTAACTAATTTTTCTTCTTTTCCATTTTCTCTACTAGGGCATTTCTGGAATAAAGAGTTTCAGTAGCAATGATATTTCACATGGAATATACATGATATGGTTTAGCTTACTACTAAAAATCTAAATACATACATATCTAATATTTATGACTTTTAATTTTAGAATTTGGGGGTCCTTGCCATTGAAATGATTGGATGAAGCGGTTTGCAAAAATGTTCATTGGGAACCACTGCTCTGGCACAATAAGACAAAAAATTCAAAATAAATCAGTATCCTAAAAAACTTGTTCTAAAGTTTTAACGACTGGATGATAAATATATATCAAAGCAGCAAAAAAAGGAGATTGAGTGGATCAGTTACTGATTAATAAAAAAAACCTTAAATATTTAAAATCAAACAAATTACTCACAGGATCAGAAGCCCATCTATTGGGTAAAACTGGCCTCTGTTGATCAATACAAACGATTTTTCGCATTTCTTCAAAGCTGGGATCAGAACCAACACGATCATAAAAGGGAGGTTTATATTCTTCTGATATTCCTGCGAAAGTCAAATTAAAATAATAATAACTACCAATTAGAAATAATTGCACTTAAAACAGCTAAAGTGAACAATTACATCAATTTTACAATAATAAAGGACTGTCAAGTATTAATTGTAAATTTCTATCAAACTTCTTAAGGCCTTATATATACTATTGGGTTGTCCAGAGAATGATACAAGATGTTATGTTTATTAAAATCAAATTTCATTTAATGAAAACAAGATTTTTAAGGCTGAAATTTCCCTCCTGAAATATTCTGAACCACCATTGAACAGTGCACTCATTAATGCTGCCTTCACACTAGACTTGATTGATGTTTCTCATTGTATGGACCCAGTTTCGGACGAGTTTAGACTCATAAGGCAAAATTATACGAATATCCACATGTTAACATCTTAGTAATTATGTCTAAGTATATAATGCGAGGTAATAACATAAGGGAATAATACAAAATAGCATTATCGTTTACAAGAGGATTAATAAGTATTGACAGTACAAATATATAATCCAGTCCTCAAAATCTTACATTATTTTCTGGACAGCCCAATAGTAAAAAAAAAATAACGTAAAAATCAAATGTAAATAATAAAAAAAATAATCAGAAATTATTTTTACTCTAGAATAGTAATGAATTAAGTTAAGCCTTAATCAACATCATTGAAACAGATTAAAGAACTTATAAGCTATAAAATATTTTAATAGTTGATTAAAGTGATTTAATGAACTAAATTGGTCATTAAGGTGAATTAACGCATTCAAAAAGTGGAAAAATTATCTTATTCCCAATTAAGGTGTCCATTAAACTATCAAAACATCAAATAAATAAATTATTTTAAAATTAAAATAAAGATGATTGAAGCATACCATTGCTTAAGACTCTTCTGCTAAGCTCCCATAATACAAGACCAACAGCGTACATGTCAACCCTTCTCAACGCCTCAAAACATTTTGTGTCCAATCTGTGGAGTTAAGGAAACAAAAATTAGACAAAAAAAAAATAATAATCAGTCCAGTGCTCTAACTTAAACTTTGAAACCTATTTTTTAAAGTTTATTTTTTTAAATTTCATTCTAAAAGAAATATATTTACAGCTTGATACATTTTTATCCTTTGTTTTTTCTCAGAAAATAATTACGCATGTTTTCATAAAGTAAGCTTTTTTAATTTTATTTGAGAGGGATATATGGTCATGAAAGTGATACACTAATACTAAGAATTCCTCATTCCTTTCTTAATATATGTAAAAACATGTAATAAATATCGGATAAAAACTTGTCAATATTTCTTTAAATATAAAAAAAAAAAATACGTTTCTTAATCTTACGTTTCATCAAGTAATTCAGGACTCATATATCTTTTGGTTCCGACACGAGTATTAGGAGCAATTTGAGTCAATCCTGTTGACTGGGTGTGAGTGACAGCAAGGCCAAAGTCTGCTATGGCACAAGTTCCATTGCTCTTTACCAGAATATTTTTACTTTTTATATCTCTATGGGCTATCGCTGGTTTTCCCTAAAAATAATAACCACAATAAATCATTTATTCATCAATAATTATAAAACAATATTTTTTAACAGTGGAAAGAATTTTTAATAAGTTTACTTAAAAGTGCTTTATTAAAGCTTATAAGCAAATAATGTTCATGTGATTCTTACCATCTAAAATCCAAAATGCAGCAATGAAACACAAAGATGATATTAATCACTACGCTTATTGTTACTTATAAAAATATATAAGCTTGGACAATATGATGAAATGCAAGGTTTATAAAAATAAACATTCAAGTTTTCAATGACTTGTAGTTTAATTCAATACTTATGAAGTTGGCTCATAAAATATAATATTGTACTTAATATTACATTTAAGAAGAACATTCAATAAAAATGTCACACCTTTCTATATTTCATAATTATTTGGCTAAGTAAATATAATAAAGTTGTTTAAGAAGATTACCCAAACAAAATAATATAATTTGGGATGTACTGTATCTTGTAAAATATAATCTTTGTTTCATGATGCAGTTATGGCAGGAAACATTGACAGAAACCAAGAGTAGCATGTGTTACATTCCCCACTCATTTTAGTTGGGTGGAAACATTAATATAGCCAACGAGTATTACAAATAAGACCACTAATCAGATTTTTTTCCTACACCTATGCCAGTACTCTGTATTATTGATAAGATCAAGGTATAATTTGTCTAATTTTTTATGATGTGAATCCAGAATATTGACTCGTTACATCTGTTCTCAAAAGCACTTCTCCCTAATTTTCAAATACAAACTTATATTTTCTTAATTCAAAAACTGATAAGGAAAGCATGTTTAAATTTTAAATCAGAAATATTTCCTGACAGTAATATTTCTAATCATAAATTTATCAAAATGACACTTAAAAGACTCATTTGTCTTTTATTAACTATGTTCTCTAATAAACATGTTAAAATGTGGATATTTCATGGGACTATTAGTATTAGTATGTTGCACCACTTTGTTTTTCTACTAAGAAAGGTCAAAGCAACTAGGGAATAGCCCTTTCAGTAATTTATTTTTTATTATAAAACCATCACAATAGATTTGGGGAGAGGAGATCAATGTGGAGCACTTGTAAAGTAATAATAGACCTTGAAATAGCAATATTCTGAACTTTGAGTGAAATGAATGAGAAACCCCTACTCTAATCATGAAGCTAACTGTACATCCACCCTTTCAGAAGTAGTATAATACAGGTTTCGAAATTATTTGTTGTTTATTGGCAACACTTGGCAAAACTCAATACTTTGAGTGGTTTAAAATTTTTAAAACTGGTGATTTTGACGTGAGAAAATATGAGCATGGGAAACCACCGAAAAAGTTTGAAGACAAGGACTTATTGGATGAAGACGTTACTCAGACTCAACAAGAACTCGTGGAACAATTAAATGTGATGCAAAAAAGCAGTATCTCTTTGTCTTAAAGCTATGGGAAAGATTCAGAAAGTGGGAAAATGGGTACCACATAAACTGAATGAAAGACAGCAAGAAAATCAAAAAACCACTAGTCAAATGCTCGTCAGATGTAAAAGAAAATCAATTCTTCATCGAATAGTGACAGGAGATGAAAACTGGATATTTTTTCAGAATCTTAAGCGTCTTATCATGGCTGAATCCAGGGAAACCATCAACATCCATTGCAAGACCAAATCATTTTGAAAAAAAAAAACAATGCTGTGCCTTTGGTGTGATCAAAAGGGTATAATATACTATATTATGAGCTACTAAAACCTGGCAAAACCGTAAACACTGATCGCTACTAACAACAAATGATCAATTTGAATCAAACAGTATGTGAAAAACAACCGGAATATGCAAAAAGGCAACATAAAGTCATTTTGCTTCATTATAATGCCCCCTCACACACAACATAACAGGGGGTCACGGATACGATCTAGGCGTTTAATTGGGAACCACCGCATGGGCTTATTCTCCAGTCTTGGCTCCATCTGATTACCATCTATTCGTATCATTGGGATATGCACTCGCCGAACAACACGTCGATTCGTATGAAAATGTACAAAAATGGCTCGAAAACTGGTTCTCTTCAAAGGAAGATTTTTTTTTTTTTTGGTGTGCCATTTATAACCTGCAGAAGAGTTGGGGAAAATGTATAAATTCCGATGGAGACTATTTTGAATAAAATATTTTTTATAATTTTCAAATAACAGATGTGCAATTTTTATGAAAAAAAAATCCAGTTTCATACTTCTACACGTAGTTAACTACAAACTATTCTTTCCTAATTAAAATAATCTATTTTCTATAACATCATTAACTCCATAGAGCACAAATGTTGCAATAAATATTTTAATTAAGGTACTAAATAATAAACTTAACTTACCTGGGTACCAAATATTTCAGTATGCAAATGCACTATACCATTCATGGCAGAGATAGCTAATGTAAGCATTGCAGCATGACTCAAAGTCACTAAGTTCAAATAATCATACAACGAGCCATGAGCATGGTAATGCGTAACAAGCCATAACTGTGTACATGAATTATGAGATGTCATATCAGATCCAATGTAACCTAATATATTTTCATGGCGCAACAAAACAGTACTAGAAAAAAATAAATAACCTAAGATTAGATTAAGTGAGAACTAATCAAACATATTAAAATTAAAACAAAATAAAGTGAGAGGAAATTTTTTCAGCAACTATGGTTAAGCAAAAGATTTCAGTGTAATCTTGTTTGAACCTTAATCAGGAGGAAATGGAAAGCAGGTATGGAATATTCAATGTCAATTCTTTGAAACATATAACATTAACGTACACTTAAAATCATAAGGGTTTTAGCAGCCCAGTCTTTCTGCCTTAATAATTTCTTATGTAGCAAGATTTTTATATAATAAACATAAAAAAACAACTAACAATACAGTTTTGGTTTTAAAGATTAAAAATTATTTCATACTTCTCTGACTTATTCATTTACTAAAAATATAAATTAAGGAGAAGTTATGTAAGACAACACAACAGTAAGATACTTCAAGTTATTACATTAAGATGGCATCAGAATACTAACCTATAGATTTCTGTTTCTCTAGTCCAACTAGCTTCTTCACGAGAAAAAAATATTTTTACAGCTACATTTTCCCCATGCCAGATGCCCCGCCATACTTCACCATAACGTCCTTTTCCTATGCATTCCGCAAGAGAAATCTGCTTTGCAAGAGTCCTTTGAATTAGAAGAGGTAGTCCACTACCTGAACCAGAAGTCATACTATCATCATGATAGCCCTATAAAAAAGTAATAGTAAATCAGTAATTGTTAATGCAATTAATCAATGTTAATAGATTAAAACTATTGTTCTTAAACTTACTGTTAAAGCTGTATCAGAAGCAGTTCCTCTAAAATCATCAGGTAATGCTGCATATAAAGCATTCGGGGGTTGAGGAGGAGACAGTCGCTTAACATAGTTACGACGAAGGAAAAATAGCACTATAACTCCGATTGCTACTACACCAATAACAGGACCCATGACAGCCAATCCGAATCGCCACAGATATCCACCGTTCTCCTGAGCTGACTTGATATCCACTAGAAAGTAACGTCATATTCAAATTAATTATAACATTAAATATAATTTTTTTTTTTTGTTCTTAGCATTTAGCAATTTTTGTACAGAATTTACATCTTAACAGTCACATTTTTTCAAAGCATGAGATGATTAAGATAAATCTCAAATTGTGATAACAATCTGATTAGGTCGAGCTGAACTATGCTATGCTCATTAAAGACCGTTATACTTCAACAAATATTTTAATTAGTGACCTGGTTTTACTAACTAAATTAATTGAACTGATAACATCGGCTGATGGAAAAGAGGCTGTTAGAATATTCATAAACATGACATATCCAAGAGGTAACTAGTCCTAAGGCAATGAAGATGAAGTGTACAAAAGGAACAGCTGTAGAATATAACGTACTTATGCCTACTATGAGGCATCTAATATCTATTTTCATCCTTAAATAGGCAGAGGATTGGTCGTACTCCAGGGCTATTGATGCTGCAATTGAAGAATTGCTGTTGACCACCTTCAATGCTTATCTGAAGAGAGGTGTTTCCTGATGGCGAAATATGGCGAGAGTGCTCTACTGGAAGGTGAGCCTATTGCTATTAGACAAAAACAACTCAAAATCACATTGACCAATCTGTCGCCTCCCTGTAATGAGAAAGGGCCTGTAGCACCTAATGTTACCTAGTCTGAGATGCACAACCCTCTGGTCATTCAGAAGTTATACTGGAAATAATGTTCCATTCCTTGAATTTTGGTCTCAGATATGCTGGAATAAAAGAATATACTTTGAACAATCAGACAGATTTCTGAGCAGTAAGGGAAAGAACCTCTTAGAAGGTTATTTATTGAATGGAGAGCTCTGGAAATACTGAAGAATGCAACAGCCAGCCTGTAATTGAAACCTCTTGAGGTTGGCATAAATTCAGAGAAAGATTTTGTTGTGAGCAACCAAAACCTATAACAGACTTGGGAATGCCGCAGAGAGGGTTAAAAAACTCCTTCTGTACCAAGAGAAAACAAATAATAGTAAATGACACAATCAAGAAAATAATGATAATAGAGAACACACTTGAAAAATATTGGCAGTGGGTACGTAGTTAGAAAAGGTTTGATAAATTACTAATTGGTACTTGTCAGAACTACACCCCATGGTCCAGTAAACCATTAAAAGTTAAATGGGTTGTCTCAGATTATTGACTGTTGCATGTAATTTCTAATCAGATATGAAGGACTTGGAGTCAATCTCATGACATGAATTTATTATGGTGAGAAAGGCATTTGTGAACGAACGAAAGATGGAACGATTGCCTAGACACTTGTATCATATCACCTTTTCAGGACCTAATTGGAACCATAAGACATAAGTGAACAATTTTAAGGACTAATTATTGCAACAGAATGGGTGATAATATTTCACCTTCATATATAGAAACATACATTTGTTTTCAAACTTATCAAAGTACTATATTCTGTCAAAAGTAGGTGCTATTAGGGGATGGCATTTAATGATCTCATTCAGGAGACATTGACAAGAAACCAACCTCTTTAAAGATTACTGAAAGGAATTATGACCGCATTAAATGAAACAACTAAATAGTTTCAACTATTTATTGTTTGCCAACGTTTCGACCCCCCTTTGTGGGTCATCATCAGGGCTAAAAAGATACAAAAGAAATACAATTTCAATGACATTACATACAATATTATATAACCTATTGAGCTAGAGAACATCGGTATTAAAATATAACAAAAGAACTATATATATGTAAAAAAACTTAATTAAAATACAATGACTATAGTATAATAATGAAAGTGTCATACAGAAATAAAAATGTTTACTAAACAAAATGTACACAGATATCAATAATTTACTGTTTAATTTAGGTACTGTTTGGTAGATGGGGGGTTAGGTAGGATGAAAAATACGTAGGAAAAAAAGTAGAATGGAAAGTACGTATTGTATTTATGGACAGAGTCTGACAACAATGTCTAAAATTCTTAATACTACCATACAAAGAATCAATGAAATTTAACATATGATAATAATAATATAATAATGATACAGGATAAAAAAAAAAATTATAATTCTATTCTTGAAATATCACCTACATAATAGTAAGAACAGTGATGGAAGATTTATATGGAGAAAAACTGACTGTACCTCCCAACTAAATTATCCCTAATTCTGTTAAAGGTATCCAAAGATAACAGGGTGGAAAAAATAAAAAGTAAAATAATAATGGAACATTGTAAAATACACTAATTGACAACTCTTACGGGTTGATAAAAAAGTTAAATAAACATAAATACAAGTTGGAATAAATTGAATAGTGAAGACATTTAGAAAATTTTAAATACATAAATAAAACAAAAATTAAAAAATAAATAAAAAAAACAATATATGTAGTGGGATATACAGGAAATATGCTACTTAATAGAGTTTAATATGAGGAGATGCATTGTTTATCGGTTTTGTGATTAACAGGATTAGATTGGAGGTGGATGTGGACGGATTCAACGATAAGTCTTTTCTTATGGTTTGGAACATAATCTAAAATGGAGCAGTCATCAAAGTTAAAGGAATGACTGAAATTTATGGAGTGTTCAGAAAGTTGTGAGGCTAGAGGGTTTCGAGAGGATACGGAGAGTTTATGCTGTGATATTCGGGTTTTAAGGTAATTTTTGGTTTCTCCTACTTAGGATACATCACAATCTGAACAAGAAATTTTATAGACAATATTGAAACGATATAGAGGAGTGATCGGGTCTTTTGTATTGGTAAGCTGATGTATGTATTAGCCGAACTAACCCCTATGACATTAACAATTCCTTCTACCTCCGAGAACAGTTACTACTATCATTGCATATTCCCCCTAACTACATCCTTTGACGCCGAAAGTCTATTTACCAATATCCCCATTGATAAAGTTATCTAACTAGTAGAAAAACACTGGAACATCATTGAACCCCACACCACACTTAATCTTCTTTCATATTTAGAATCACTAGAACTTTGTTGTAAAATGGGATATCTCACTTTTCAGAACAAATTTTACAATCAGATCTCGGGACTTGCAATGGGTAACTGTCTCGCTCCTGACCTCTCTAATATCGTACTCAATGACCTACTCGACTCTATAACCGCAACCTATAAAAATGAAATTATATTTATTAAAAAGTACGTGGACGACCTTCTTAATAATAAACCCACACAAAATCCCCGATATCCTAAAATCCTTTAATTCCGTAGAACCGTAGAAATAGAAAAAAACTTACTTATCACTAGAAATACTGACGGTTCTATTTCAACTGATTGGTACACTAAATCCACTTATTCCAGTAGACTGCTCAACTTCTTCTCCCAACGCATTAAAAAAATCTTAACCTTAAACAGCTTCCCAAAAAAAGTCATTAAAAACCTTATAGATTCTTATAATAACATAAAAACCACCATTAGTTCTCCTACAATTCCCACCCATGATATTTTTATATAGATCCTTACCTTATATTCCGCACCTGTCTGAAAATATAAAAAAAAAAAACTTAAATTTTCCTTACCTTCCTTAAAACTAGGACTTAAGACCCAGAACAAGCTTTCTCATCTTTTTACCAATACAAAAGACCCGATCACTTCTCTATATCGTTTCAATATTGTCTATAAAATTTCTTGTTCAGATTGTGATGTATCCTACGTAGGAGAAACCAAAAATTACCTTAAAACCCGAATATCACAGCATAAACTCTCCGTATCCTCTCGAAACCCTCTAGCCTCACAACTTTCCGAACACTCCATAAATTTCAGTCATTCCTTTAACTTTGACGACTGCTCCATTTTAGATTATGTTCCAAACCTTAAGAAAAGACTTGTCGCTGTATCCCTCCACATCCACCTCCAATCTAATCCTGTTAAGCACAAAACCGATAAAAGATGCATCTCCTCATATTAAACTCTATTATGTAGCATATTTCCTGTCTATCCCACTATATATATTGTTTTTTTGTTTTGTTTTTTTAATTTTTTATTTATTTTTTAATTTTTATCTATTTTAGGTACCCATATAATTCTATATATGTATTTATTTTTGTTTTGTTTATGTATTTAAAATTTTCTAAATGTCTTCACTATTCAATTTATTCTAACTTGTATTTATGTTTATTTAACTTTTTTATCAACCCGTAAGATTTGTCAATTAGTGTATTTTACAATGTTCCATTATTATTTTACTTTTTAATTTTTTCCACCCTGTTATCTTTGATACCTTTAACAGAATTAGGGATAATTAAGTTGGGAGGTACAGTCAGTTTTTCTCCATACATATCTTCCATCACTGTTCTTACTATTATATAGGTGATATTTCAAGAATATAATTATAATTTTTTTTTTTTTTTTTTTTTATCCTGTATCATTATTATATTATTATTATCATATGTTAAATTTCATTGATTCTTTGTATGGTAGTATTAAGAATTTTAGACATTGTTGTCAGACCCTGTCCATAAATACAATACGTACTTTCCATTCTACTTTTTTTCCTCTGTATTTTTCATCCTACCTAACCCCTATCTACCAAACAGTACCTAAATTAAACAGTAAATTATTGATATCTGTGTACATTTTGTTTAGTAAACATTTTTATTTCTGTATGACACTTTCATTATCATACTATAGTCATTGTATTTTAATTAAGTTTTTTTACATATATATATATATATATAGTTATTTAGTTGTTTCATTTAATGACCACCACCCGGACTAATTCCTTCCAGTAATTCTCAACAGTCAACTAATTACATCCACACTCTTTAAAGATTGTTTTAAATTTTAATTAATACTATGTAACCAATATTTTTATGGTTGGGAACTTGCATCACTTTCTAAAATATTTTATCATGCTTTAGTTATTTATATAATTGTAATTCGTAATTTTATAAAAATTAAGAGACAGGTAGATTTATAAAAATAAGTGTGATATGTTTGGTTAGTTGTTTGTTTGTTTATTTATTTAACATCACTTTATGCACCTGTGGCTGACTGATTGAAGATGCTACAGTGGAAGTCCTAAATTTTGCCTATCCTGTTTTAATTAGGAAAGGGATCTTAGACGAGTACCTGACATCGCATAGGCTCAGGATCCTTTTTACGTCTGGTTAGTTATCACATTGAAATACAATTATTCATCAGAAATACATATTTTGATAACAGCCTCATGATAAATTGTTAACAAAATTAACAGCTTTAGTTATATATTAAAACATATTGATTTTATATAAATAAATCAACAAATTTTCTAAAAAATAAACTACTCATTATAAAAACTACAAACACAACACATACCAGCAAAGTTATCCATAGACAGTTCAGGGAATGACCCATTATTACAATAGTCTCCCTGACAGCAAATCATCTTAAACTGATTAAATTTATTTTGCACAGAATCATGGTGATAAGAACAAAAGAAATGGATTTGATCAACCTTAGTAGTGCATCCCCTAGACTTTCTCACTTTTCCATTAATGTCCCTTGATATATACTTCCAACACTAAAACATATGAAACAATCAAGTTTTATAGTAAAAAATATATACTAAATTAACATAATTTTAATACAAAAAATTCATTAAAGCCAAAAATGTATTTATTTTATTTATTTATTTGCTATTCCGTATCTACCCTTTCGGGTCATTAGTGGGTCTTGATTCTCTACGTTTATATTGAGTTTAACAGACCAATGTCTCTAAAAAACTCAAAAAGTCTTAGAATTATGTCTTCATCATTTCCTAATGCTTCTTTTAAGTTTGAAGGTATGTTATGTCTTGTTCTGTTGTCAGTGTACAGTGTGCATGATGTTACAATGTGTTTTATGGTCAGTGTTGTGTTACTGTATCACAGAATGGCGGATCCAGGCCTCTCATTAAATATCCATGTGTAAAGGCTGTATGGCCAATCTTCAGCCTAGTTAGCAGTACTTTTGCCTTGCTCCTTTCTACTTTTTCTGCATGATGTGGTCCAAGGAGATACATCTTGCTTTATCTCTTTCAGTTTAGTACTGGAAGTAGCCCATTCAGTTTTCCACTTGTTAATAATGGCCTTCCTGCAATGCCTCTTTCACTCTTCTGCTGTGGTTATGTTCACATTTTCAGTTGCAGGTTCATTCAGCCTCGCCCTGTTTGCTTTTCTGTCGGCTGCATCATTTCCCACAAAACCGCAATGCGACGGGACCCATGCAAGTACAATTTTTTTGTTGAAATTTTCTTGCAATCTCCAAATACAATTAGTTATATCCCTTACTAGGGAATTGTTTGATTTTGTATCAACGATTGCTTTAAGTGAACTTAATGAGTCCGTCACTATGAGCAAGTAGTTGTCATTCATTGTTTTGACAAGCTCCAAGGCTTTATATATTGCAAACAGTTCTCCAGTAAATATGCTGTTCATTCCGGGTAATATGAACCTGAGATTAATTGTATCACTTACCACAGCACATCCAACTTCATCACTTACTTTTGATGTATCCGTATATATTATAGAAAAATCATTATATTTCTCTTTCAATTCCAAAAAATAGCTTTTCATAAAGACGCGATCTTCAAAAGATTTCCCTCTTTTTGTAAGGGTTGTGTCAATTCGGATAAAATTCGTATCCCATAGATCGAATAAAAAGTCGTTCAAACTATAAATATATATATATATATATATATATATAGCAAAAGATCACTAATTCTTCCTTAGATGCCAATTTTATAATTATTTTCATTTATATCTGATGCAACAAGTTCGTAGTTGGGATGGTTCTTTTTAGACAAAACGGATGCTGTGTAAGAAAGAGTTAGGTAAGCTCTTCTTAAGGCAAGACTCAGATCTCCACTTTCTGCATATAAGCTATCAACCAGCGAAGATCTGAATGCACCTGTACAGAGCCTTATCGCAGTATTATGAATGGTGTCCAACAGTTTAAGAGTTGATTCCGAAGCAGAACTGTAAACTGCGCTTCCGAAATCTATTCTGTTCCTGATTATCGTTTTATAAATGAAGAACAGGGTTTTTCTATCAGCTCCCCAATTTAAGCCAGATATGATTTTTAAGATGCTCATCAGTTTCAAACATTCTGTTCTCAATATTTGTAAGTGCTTGGTCCACTTCAATTTTCTATCCATCCATAGTCCTAGAAACTTAATATTCTCTACAAAGGGCAAAACATTTCCTTTTAAAACAAGTGTTGGGTTATTGCACCTCCGTTTTTTACAAAAGTGGAGACATTTTGTTTTAGAACTTGAAAAGCTGAAACCTCTTTGGACAGACCAAATTTCTAAATCAGCCAAGATTGGTTGCAATTTCCATTCTATGAATTCGATCGATTTACTTTTAATAAGTACAGTAAAATCATCGGCAAATAGAGTGCAAGTTGCTGGTCCTTCTACATGTCTGACTATATCATTGATTGCTATCAAAAATAATGTTACACTCAATACAGATCCCTGGGGAATCCCTGAGGAATATGGGAATAGTGTTATAGGATTTGGTAGGTAGATAGTTATCGCAATGGCTTCCAAGTCAGTGTCCAAGTTAATCTGTTCAAAGTAACTTCCGTTCTTAATAATAATACACACACCTCCCCAAGCTTTGTATGAATCTCTGTCCTTTCTGATCACTTGGTATTGGCTTAATGAGAAAGAATGGTGTTTTAATATATGTGTCTCTTGGATACATGAGCATATGGGGTCGTATCTGGAAAGTAATACTTTAAAAAGGTCTAAATGAGAATATAACCCGTTACAATTCCATTGTAGTATCTTAGTCATTGTCAAGGAAATTTAAGGGCAGGTTTTGTCTTCTACAAATGGTTTTTACTTTTTTTAGTAGTATAGTACACCTAATTTTTGTCGAATGCTCAGTAACTACTTTACGTATGTCAGTTATCAAGTCTAAAAGGTCTTGTGTATTTTGAGTGAATCGTTTCGATATATTGATAGGGTTTTTTTCAGCTTTGACCATATATAATAATAAGCAGAAACTTTCAAAATTCAGCGGATATTTCGAAGAATTTTTGTTTATCACATCTTTAGCAGCGAGGAATTGTTCTTAAGTGGGTTTCATATCAGTTTTCTTTTATTCGTATCGGTTTCCGAATCGATACAGGCTATGTTGCTTGTGTCTGGAAGGTTATCGCATGTTTCAGATAACTGTGATAACAATAAATCTGTATTCTCTATGTCACCTACTTCTTGATTAAAGTTATCATGTTCTTTAGTCACATTATTATCATCTAAATACAAGTGAGAGTTACTGTTTGTTGTTTCTTTTGCTGTATAATTATTTACATAATTTTTTTTCTAAAATTTGTCTACTCTAATATGTAGAACTTTTCTCTAATTGTTGTTTAGTCGATTCCAATTCTAAAGTTTTCTCTAGTAGATCTGGATTATGTGTGCATTTAGTGCTAATGTGGCCAACTTCAGAGCAGATAAAACACCTTATTTCATCCTCTCCCAAGTATAGCCTGAAGGTGTCCCCGTCAAAGTCGACCATAATACTCTGAGGTATCGTAGCAGACTCTTCGGGTTGTACGAATACATGTTGTCGAAATGTATGGATGTGTTCATATCCTGGAAGTTTTATCCCTGCTCTAAGGTAATTCACACTTGATAAGAGTTTAACATTGCATTCTTTTAACATATCTTCTATTAAGTTATTAGGCAAGTAGGGTGGTGCATTGCTAATAATAATTCTTTTAGAAGGTACTATTAACTTTCTGACAGGGAGAATATTCCCGTCTATTCTTATGTCTTTATGATTCCGTGTCAAGGTCTCAACACATTCTTTTGAATTCAAGAAAACCGCTATACGGTTATTTGATATTCTATTAGCAAACTTTATGTTCTTAGGGCCAACTATTTCTCCTATTGCTACCAAATATTCAATAATTGGGATTCCATTTATGGCTGGGAGCAAAATGCCTTGTTCTTTTTTAGGTGTAATGAGATTAAATGGTTGAGTTTGGTTCTTAACTGTACTTGCAAATGTTTTCATTGTGGTAGGATATGAAAAGCTTTTAGTTTCAGAAAGAGACATTTTCAATAAGCTGGTGTCACTGTTTAAAGTTAGGTTACTTCAAACAGAGACCCAGAGGGTTCTAAGAATAAAAATATTCTTTAAAAAATTTGAAAGAAAGAAGTAAAGCACTCACTTCCAGATTCTTCTTCCAATTTCAAGAACCGTTTGCTTTGAATTAAATCCACAAAAAGCAAAAAGCAAATCAATATTTTTTTTTTAAATTCAATTTTCACTTTCAGATCACCTCAAAGCCAAAAATTTAATGAAGCTTAATCTGTCAAATTGTTATATAAAAAATACACAACTAATTAACAAACCAACTTTGGTAAAAAATTACACTATCGCAGTAACTAATATTGTTAAAACGAAACTCATCCACGATAATGTAATTCATCAGAAAACCTATTATCTAGATAAACGTTAAGCTATTAAGAGTAAATTATGTATTTTAGACATTAGTTCTGATTTTCAATCATTTCTACACAGATAGTTAAATCTCAGACACCATTTAACGAGATATAGCAACCTTGCTAGTATTTTAAAATGGCTGATTTATATTTAGTACTAGCTGACCTGACAGACGTTCTGTCTTAACTATTAATATCACTATTCACAAGAAACACAACAAAACAAGTATCAGCTAAATTGGTCCTGCCGTTCAGGTTCTGATACTGTGACAAAGGGAAACAGGGGTTCAGTTATATACATAGAGATAATAGGTAGGGAGATTATAATTACAAAAAAAAATTAAAGAAAATTGAACGCCCTAATAAACTTTTTTAATATTCCACACAACTTTATTATTTTTTTCTTTCATATAAACCTTCTCCTTACTATAAGAAACACAAAAAAAAATTGGTCCAGCCGTTCAGGCTAGATGCCGTGACCAAGGAAAATAGGAAAATTGAAGTGCTAAAAATCAACATTGAATAAAATTTTATTGATAAATAAACTAAATCTAAATTTTGACCTTGATCACCACAATCTAATGTTTTTTTATGCTTTTTTAATGAGAGTGGAGAACCCAGCAATTCCATATATTCAGATACAAATAAACATTCATGTGAGTGGGGAAAAAATGTATAGAACTTTCAAAGTCCTCAAACTTTGTAAAAACAAAGTTTGTGATAAACATAATATAATTGGAGATAAGATGAAAACCTCTAAAAAATCAGTTTTCTCTACTTCTACCATTCCTCCACTCCAAACTCGATGCAGAAAATTACAGGAAGGATAATAAACAATTTATATTGTTTCAACTTAAATTTTAGACCTAGGGTTACTTTACATAAATGTTTCGAAAATGCAAGATTCTGGAATGTACAAAGACACAGTGAGTTAATATCAACATTCAACACATAAAAAAATTACTACATGATATTCCATTTTAATGACAAAAGTATTTTAATACAAAGCTATATGAATTAAGGGTAGCTCAGTCATGGTAAACTAATGGAAGCATTCATTTATTTAATAATTCTACTCTAATGCTCACTTTTAATTTACAAGTCAGAGAAATTATTCAAAGCAAGACTACCCGAAAAAAATACCTGGGGGCCATAGCTAAATGAAAACCAAGGTTGTACTTGAATTGATTGACTGAGGCCCTTTCACAAAGAAAGGTTTAACACAATAAATACCAAATTTGAAAACCTAGAATAAACATGAATGATATAATTATATATATATATGTATATATATATATATAGTATATATATATATATACTATATATATATATATATATATAATATATATATATATATATATATATATATATATATATATATATATATATATAATTATATATATATATATAATTAACACTGACCACAGTAAGGATATGAATATACAATTCAGAGCTGAGTGATGGAAACTGTCAACTTTAATGCCTGCCTGGAGTAACCAATTTTCTAAACAATTCCAGTTTATTCAAGGGAAACCGAACTTCCGAAAATATCTTGAATGATTAAAATAATTAAACAAGAGAAAATATCTACTTCTTACTCACTTTAAAATCTTCTCTCTTCAATGTATAACATGTAATAATAAGAGAATAAACTTCATCATTAGAGTAACTTAGCATTAGAGAATGATCATCAAATGAAAACTTTAATTTGATAAAAATAATCAGTGTGAGGTGGGATTTATTAACATGACACATACCCATATTTTTTAAAAAATACTAAAGAATTTCCATTAATTCTTCAAAAGTTCTTATAAATTCTCAAACTAAGTAAACTACTTAAGAAAAATATTAAGAGATGTATTGTAAATAACAAGATGATTTGTAAATAACTCATAGAATCAAAAATAGACAAAACTTCAAATGTTTATTACCAATTTTAAAAAGGAGTATTAAGAACATTTCTTTTAAGTATTTAAATAAAATGTTAAAATCTTGCAGAACTATTTTCGAAGATTAATAATAGATTAACAAATTCAAGTTGTTAAAATTATTTTAACTTTAGACTAGAATACTAGAATTAATGGGAATATAATTTTCGGATTAGGCTTACCTGGTAGGCATGATTACAAACGTCAACTGGATGACAATTAGGAGCTTCACAAGAAAGACATTTATATTTCTTTTGATTAGTTTCAGGGCTGTCACTCTTAAACTTTTTCACTGAATCAAAAGATTCTTCTTCTATAGGATCTTCAATGTCTTGTAAAGGTGTATAAAGACGGTCTCCATTTACTAATAAATGAAAATTAAAATTAGTTACAAAGACCTCTAGGCATATATTGGGGATGCTTCACTGGATCATAAGACAGAATTAACCATTCATAAACTCTTATACTTAACAGTCAACTTCCAACTAATAGGTTTATGAAAATATTAATTTATAATTTTTATAACAGAACAACTAGAAATAGAAGAAAATCACATAAAAGAATACTAACCATATCCCAAAAATAATACACAAATACAAAATAACCTTATAAGACCCATCGTCAACTATTAACATTTCAAAACACGAATAACTTTAACAATAAATAGCACATAGCTTTACAATTATCATGAGACATTAGCGAACAGATTATTTAATGTAAGAAGAATTGTTAAATCAAAAAATGTCATCTAAACATAATTCGACCAACCACTGTTATGGACGCCGTATCATCAGTGTAGCCAATGCAAAAAACCCACCAAGGTTTTTCTGTCACTCTGAGATTTTCAAAAATTTTAGACCGAGGGGGGTCTCTATGGAGTTTTAATTCTATATACAATTTATTCATTTTTATTTCAAACAAAAAAAAAAATAATTTTACCTGTCCTCAAGATAAGAATTTATTTTTCATAAACTGAATTATTTTTGCCTAAATGCTAAAAGTACTCCAAGGCTATTTCTTTCAGATCAACGTACCCAAAAATTAAATTAAATTAAATCCAACTTGTAAATTAAAAGTTCCGATGCTATCTAGCTGATTAACAATACTTTAATACATACGTTCTATTATATTTCTAAATTTAGTATAGAAAAGACATATTCACATATTTTATTACACAAAAAAAAAAAAAAATACAATATACCTCCAAGTACATACATTACAGTTTTACTTCACTAAGGAATTAAAAATAAAGAAATTTTATTCTCTGCTCTAATATGGTAATGTACAAATACATTTCATCTTTAATTATATTTTTATAGAATATTCAGTTATTGTAAGGTTTCTTAAATGTTATAAAAATTAAATTAGAGGATCCTCTCTTCGTGCCCATATCATGAGGTATAATATAATAAAAAAAACTGTATGAGTAGATGCAAGGATTATTTGCACAAAACAGTTCTCTCAGTTAAAATTACTAATCTATGAGTCTACATAATTTAGTTTATTTTCTTACTAAAATAATCATGAGGCGACTGTTAGATGCCTACAGCAATCTTCATCTCTTTTGACATCACAAAGAAGAAAATCGAATTTATTTTGTAGAGTCAGAAATTTAATCCAAAACATTAAAAATTCACCATATGTGTTGGATACCCATATGTAGCCCAATAAGAGATAAGGCACTATTCATGTTCATACCTCAATTTAACATTAAAAAATTTAAAAAAATCATCACAAGTTATCGCTTTCATAGGTTCATCCTCACACCACATGGAAATCTGGGAGTTCACTTTTATCAAACAACACGTCTGAAATAATTAATCAAGGAATAAGGGCATTTGTCACAACAAAAATTTAATTTAGAAAGCTCTGTGATAGGCAAGGTTCGCGCATGCGATGCGAATGAGAAAATATATTAGGGTCTGTCTAGAAGTGGGAGGTCTGTTCCCTCCTTGCTTAGAGATAAATTAAGACATGTGCAGTACTGTTTTTCTCTTTCAACATTTACAGTTCAGAACAAAAAATGTTCTGTGCATGATCTACCGTATCACTAAAAAAAAAAAAAAAAAAAAAAAAATCGATGATTAGGGAACACAACCCGAAATAATTTTCTTCAACTACACACGTTTTCGATTCGTCGAAACTGGATGGTAATAGAGAAGTCTTTAAAATCGACAACGAAGTTTTTCCATGATTCCCAGCTTCAAATCGATCCGAAAAATATTAATACAGTATTTAAAGCAGCAGCTAATTATAAGAAACTAATAAGATTTTAAATAAATCACAGTAAGAGTAAGGGAGACCAAATAGCGAATTCATTGACATTTCGTAAAAATCGCAAATGATTTATCTTTGTTGTTCTATGTATTTATGGAAACCTATCAAAGAAGGATCCGTTGGGTTCTTACTAATCATAAATTGGATTGTTAATCCACAAGTAACTCTTCATCTGGATCAAAAAACAGTGCTGAAATATTAGAAAGTTCAGTATTAAAGTGTAAAGGGTGTTTCGGGGTTAAATAGCCAGACTCCAGGAATGAATTTAGAACCTCGAAAAATTTCCTATAAAGATGTGTCTAGGATGCGTACTTGAGAAGATTTTTTTTACTACCCATATTTTTCAGGTATTATCACGTTATAGCTTCTCAGAAATTGATTTTTTTGAAAAAAAAACATCCATGCAATAAAAGTTGTTAGTAATTAAATTCGACTAACATCGGTTTCAAGCAAATGAACCTAACGTCTTTAGGCCCGGAAATAACTGAGTTGAGGTCCTAAATATCATAGTTTTTCTCGTAATCAAACAATACAGTTTAAACAGAATCATAGAGTATGAATTTATGAGAGTTGAGAAGCACCAATATATGCTGAGGGGGGTTTTAGTAAATAAGGATGTGTGTAGGGTATACAAATTTTTACAACACTTCATCTAAAGGTAATATTTGATTTTCAATGACATACTTTCAGTGTAAAGGACCAAACTCATCATCAAGGTATTTCACTCTTCACTACATCAGAACTTGTGTTGGTGGAAGCCAACTTAAGGCATTTCACGAATTGAATGAACCTAGGATGAAGGACAGAGAACTAAAACAAAGCCTCTGTGAGATACGCCGTTCTCCTGAAGTCTCAGAAATCACAGGCTTTCTAATGCGACGATCTGGCATAGAGTTAAAAGGTAGCATTGAACCAGTTGCCGCCAAGAGATTCCGAACCATGGTGGAAAACAACCGACCTCGCTGTAACTCCGTCAAAATCCATAATTGGAATTTCCATCCTGAAAACAAAAAGCAACGCTACTTGGATGCAGCGAACGCAGGACCTAAGATCACGCTTAGTTCTACAAACAATCTCTGTGACTTCAAATCGCATGAACGTCTTAGGGCCTTTTCACACATAGACGGCTGCCCTCCAAACGGTTTATAAGATCATGGTATCAGCGTGAATATCGATCAGATCGAACAACTTCAACCGGTTGGACCATAGCCATTAGAACAAAAAATGCTTCACGTAGAATTTGTTAAGGGGACACGACCCTTGAAATATTCTAATATATCATCTAGCTTACAGCAATACAATTTAGTGCACATAAGGCCACCTGGAGGTACTCCTAGTGGGACCATAATCCTCTGGGAGAGGCGAAACGAGAGATAGTGAGACTTTTTGTAAACACATGTCCCATATCCCAGAAAAACTCCATCATTGTACATAGAAGAATTCCACAACAGTATGGAGAAGTTTAAAAATAGGCGCGGGCCGGCCCAGGAACAGGAGAATGATCCAAGAGGTGGGGGGAAATGGGTGACGAGACGAGGAGCTTATGCGGGGATTGTGGAAGAAGGCGACTGGAGCGATAGAAAAATTTCAGGGAACTTATAGACCTTCGAGAAATTTGGGCAACATGGGGTTTCTAGGATAGGGTTTGGTCAACAGTCATTCCTAGATTTTTGACAGAGGGGCTGAATGCAATAGGGTGATCATTTAAGAATAAGATAAGAAAAGTGGGGTTGGATCTCAGGAGAGGATTGGGAGCAGTCACAATAGCCTGAGTTTTTGTAGCGTTTAATCTAAGCTTATTCAGGTTTGCCCAGGCAGTGATTCTATCTAGGCCTTCCTGAATAGCGGCAAGCGCTGTTAATAATTGAAGGAGGGAAGGAAAAGTAAATTTGGAAATATCTGAAATAGGTGGTGGGAGCAGTGGACTATTGAGTTAGGGAGATCATTGATGTAACAATTAAAAATGATCGACTTCTTTATTGACTTTTGATATTGTCAATTTCTTACTGTGTACTATGTTATGTATCTTTATATTGCTTATCATGTAATTCAATATTGTATTTACTTGCCTTAATTTTATATCTTGAATATATGAATTTGTATTCCTTACTGCTTTTGGTTTAGTCAATTACAGTCTATTTCTGTATACTGTTTAACTGTTTCTTATAATTGTTTTTTGTATAAATTAGGGATTATGTAATTCAATTTTATATTTGCATGCCTTAATTTTATATCTTGTATATATGTATATGTATTCCTTACAGCTTTTAAGCTAAGTCAATTCATACTGTGTAACTTTCTTTATAATTATATTTTATATTCCTTATGTATTATATTGTTTTTGCTGTGTAGTGTGTTTCTTTATAATTGTATTTTATATTTCTTATGTATTATATAATTTTTTTTTGCTGTATAGTGTGTTACTGTTTCTTTATAAAATTGTGTTATATTATTTGAGTATTGTATTGTATCATAATATATACTGTTACTGTTTGTTATTGTACTTTTATTGAATTGCCGCAGGTGAACTCCTTTCCCACACACGGGCTCGCCTTAGTGGGATAGTGACTTCTACTTGCACTGTAATATGTCTGTGTTTTGGTTCAAATAAAGAAGTTTATAAAAAAAAAAAAAAAAAAGGAGAGGGAAGATGCTGAAGCCCTGGGCCACACTTGCCGAAAAGGCGTGGAAGGATGAGAGGGCATGATTAGAAATGTAAAATGGCTTGAGTTTGATCGAAAAGGAATGATTGAAACCAGTGAATAACGCTGTTTGAAAAGGATAGTGCTTTAAGTTTGGAGAAAAGAATAGAAAGGTCTTAGGAGAAGTCTAGAAGTATTAAAGCAGTTAGATTCTTAACGTCCATGGCAGTATGTATGTCACTTTACTTGAAATTAAAAGTATTTTTTAATCAAAAGGTGTAATCATTCCACAGTATAGTCAAGTATGAAACGCTTAACCGATGGTTTTATTATATCTTACCTCATTCCTCTAATTCGAAATTTGTAATTTAAGATTATAAATGGAATTTATTTCAATTTCGGAAGAGTTAAAAGTCTTATTATTAAATATCTGCTTCAATATAATTTCCTTAATAATTTTTTTTAAATTAACTGCTGGATTATTGTTATTGCAGCTAGGCAAGTCCAAAATAATGTACAAGGCTCCTGATGATATTAAAAATGGTTGCAAGGAACAAATGAAAATATTTTCTGATAAATGTAAAACATTACGGCCCATCGCTAATCCTACAACTTCAAAACCGGACACAGGTAAAAAGAAAGCTAAGATACTTCCCCAAAATTCAAAATTTACTGAAGAAACAGTGCGTGATATACGTCATATCAATGGAACTGATTTAATTTCGAAATCAACCACTGTTCTTACAGAGATCACGTCGCGTCAAAAACTAAAAAAAGAGGATTCTGAAAAGAGTAAATATAAGGATTTGGAGACAAATTTGTCACATAAGGTATCAAAGTCAAAGATCTTTTAATATAGACTTGGTTCAGTATTCAGGCAGTCTCACATATTTAATAGCTTTCGCAGGTATTAGATGGTTTAATGGAAAGGCTCATAGAAATGAGAACGAAACACGAAGAGTCCTTAGAGACTGTTAAAAGCCTAGGAGAATTGATGAAAGAAATCTCTATCGATTTTAAGAGCCTATCTAGTTCTATGAATGATAACGTTTATTATCTGCAGTAATTATTTTTTTCTTACTTACATCTAATAGATATTATATTTGATATAACAGTTCTCTATGAGTAATATTGAATTGGTTTTCATATTTGAAAAATAGGATTGAGTGAGAGAAGGAAAGGATGACAAAGGGAGGGAATAGGCAATATTTAAATGTCACAGGACTTAATTCATATAATTAGACTGAATAAGAAAAATTATGGGTAAGAATCTCGTGAATTAGTTTTTATCTTATACTAGGGACTGCGTTCGGTTATTCATCATTTCTTTGTAATAAAATTAATGTTTTTTTCATCAATGGATGCGAGCTTTGAAACACTAAATTATTCATTAATGTCCTTAATAGTTGTAAATTTATTCACCTTTTACTTACATTATTACAGAATGGTTACAGACAAAAACAAAAATGAAAAAAAAAAAAAAAAAATCTTAAAGCTTATTAAATTAACTCTTAAGTTAATGATTTAGGATATTTAACAATGGTGTGAAAGTGGTATTCATGTTATGAAAGAATAACATTTTATCACTTTATAATACATTAATTTAATTAAGAACAACTTCAGTAGATATTAAATTATATAGATAACAGTCTTTAATGAATCGGTATTACTATTTTTCAGGCACAACACTATACAGAAATTCCATGCACTAGAAACAAGAGAAAAAAAAATGTTTAAAAAATATCACATCATTGTATACATGGTTAAAAAGTTCGGAGATGAATTAGAGAAGACACGAAAAAGTTTCAATATAATGCGTTCAAAACAATAAAACTATATGTGAAAGTGGTTCCTAGTTAATTTTATTATCAATTGACTACTGTATTAAAAGTATTATACAGCAGCCAGCAAAAGTTTTTATATATGGAATGACTAATGATAAAAAATCAATAAAAACTTCCATTTAATGACTGCTTATTTTGTATTTAAACGTAAGTCTATGGCCTCAATACAACTCTAATCAATCATAATCACAGACCAGGACAAGAAAAATCGAAAAAGAATCCTTCGTATTCAGTAAACACCTTTCAAAACCCAATCCATCTTACACATTTTGAAGCGAGATTAACTATTTCCTATTTACTACACCTAATGCCAATTCCTGCAAAATGAATTAATCCAGAAATAATGATCGTGCTCCTGGCCACAATTTTCTTATCTTATCCTTTATAATCTCCTAAATTTTCTTCCGAGCAATAAATTACCTAGACAAAAGGGCTGATTTACGGAAGTGGAGTACGAAATTTTCCTCCCCATAATTTCCACCAAGAAACAAAAGAAAAAGATGATGTCTAATTTAAAGTACTACAATACTAAATAAATATCTATTAATACGACATTGTGCCTAGAGAGTGGACAAGGAAACTTTACGTTTTAGCGTGACAAACTCAGAGTGTGTTGGAATTCAACTTTTGCGCAGTTAATTTTTTTCTTAATTAACCATTAAAAAAGTAATATTAGTGCTCTAAATAATGTTTAGACCTCAAAATTATTTTTCCTTTTAGTAAATCTTATATCATGATACTTCTGGTTTATAGACAGAAGAGGTTCTACATTAAAGTTGTATGTATGTCTTTTATTTACCAAAATTTTCCGTGAGTAACCAAATTTTTACAAAGCCGTCGATGAATATCACACAATAATGCATGTGCAGCTATTATAGTTTTATATGAAGACCCGAAATATTTCTTTCTTAATGGATTAATTAAAACGAACACGTTAACTTATTATAGTAATAAATTAATAACAGAAAATTAAACAGATATAACTAATGAAGAAAATAAATTTTCTTTGAGTCCTGATACTAATGCCATCTCTTGGTAGTTATGCCTGATGTTGAAAGCTAGTGCTATCTACTTTTCACTTCGGAACCTCTTCGAAAATTTATTAATTACAGAGGTTATTGCTGGGATTGGGTTATCAATAATTGAGTTTTGTTATCGTTGAAGTTGCCGGCAGTCTTTCTAAATATTTTTTTTTTTTTTATCTTTTATGATGAACAAGGTTTGAATTAAGTGTTTTTATCTTAATCAGGGCCATCGTTGAAGTTTGATTCCTACTTGTGCCAACTTTCAAGCGTGTATTTAAGAATATATTTAATATTGTGGCTAATATCAACATTCTAAAAGTTTTTCTTATTATTAAACAAGCTTTTTCTCAAGTTTCAAGAACCACTCGATTAAAACTTGGGAAGAATCTGTACAGACCTGTTAACAGAAAAATGTTTCGGGATGGTTGGATTATTCTAAATCAAGTTCCAATCCATGTTCGTACATGGGGCTGCTGGATTGAAGACACCATCCCTGGAGATGCTGTATTATTGTTTATTACAGGTAATCCTGGAATTATAGACTTTTACAACCAGTTCCTTTCTACTCTACAACCTATGATTGATATGCCTGTATGGGTTTTATGTCATGGAGGTAACCTTTTTAATAGCCTTGCTGTATAATTATTTTTCTTCCTATTTTAACTTACAACCGTAATATTTAGGTTTTGAGTCCCCTCCTTATGAATTGGAAGTGCCGGATATTAAAAGTAATCCAGAACTTTATTCTGTAGCTGGCCAAACAAAGCAGAAAAGTGAATTTATTGAGAAATACATTCCCGAATCAAAAAAGATTTATTTAGTTGGACATTCAGTTGGAGGAAAAATTTCTGTTGAATTGCTTAAAGATGAAAATATAGCCAAAAGAACTGAACAGGTAATAAACTTATTTTTGATAAATTATGTTTGGAAAGACATTAAATACATTTATCATTTAAAATATTAATTATTTTATTATTAAGGTATTTATGCCATCTTTGAATTTTTAAATAATTTAATGTAACTGTAGTATATGTATAATATTTATTTATTTATTTTATTTTTTACACTGTTGCCTAGGAAAATAAATAGTATTGTAATTCACCTAATTTTCTCCCATTTTACTATGTTGCTAGAATTTTCTGAAGAAAAAATTGATTACTGATCTTATTTAAAATTCAAGGTTCTTTAAAATTAAACTCTTTTTTTTAACAAAATGCACCCTGATAATCCCTGAATTTTTGATGATGTGAAAGTTAAAAAATGCTTATTATGAAACTCATCTATCCTTATGTTTTTTAAAGAAATTAATACAAATCGAATACTGTTTATTGTATTTTATATTTACATACTTTTTTTTATTGGCTACTGTTATTTTTTATTCAAAATATATTTTATTTACAATATTTTGTGTATTATGTATTAAAATGTCTTCATAGGATTTTATATGTTTTATATTGAACCATTATGATTCTATTATAATGATTTATGCTTATTTAATTTTAGGCACATTTGCTGTTTCCTGTTCTGGAACACATAAGTGAAACTCCAATGGAAAATTATATACCAGTGTTGTTCAGCATATAGTACCTTTTCTAATATTTTTGGCATGGGTAAAGCAATTATATTTCCATCTTTGAAAATTTATAAAAATATTATTTATTTTACCCCAGCATTGCTTGTTAAGAAATATGGGTGAATTATTAAAAATAATGTGTATATCATTGAGTAGGACACATCTAATTTCACCACACTGGTTACAGACTACAATTGATAACCATTGATACCATTCCCTCACACAAATCATGGTACATAGCAATAAATGTCCATATGTGACCACATTCAATTTCAAAAAGAGCATCATGAACAGTAGCTCAAATCAATGAAAAGAAAAACACTCAACTACATGTTTCCTTCACTTTATCAAAAAAAAAAATGAAAGGTAGACGTAAGAGCCTAAGAATCAAATAAATAAATATAAATTAAGAAATTTAAAGGTACTATTCAGTATTTGTGCAATTATCAGTGTATTTGAATTTTTAATTGATAAAGTTTTGTAAAAAAAAAAAAAAAAATAAAAAAATAATAATGTTTATTTTTATTGTGAGTCTCTTATCTTTAATGTAAGTATTATGCAATTTCTGCATGAGAAAGGATATCTCGGGTCTTAATCTTATCCTTCCTTTTAATTCTTATTATGCTCCTCATAAGTTCATAATCAATCATCAATTCATTATCTTACTTTCAAAATATTATATTATGATTAAAAATTTCCTAATTCAATAAAGAACGTATTACAAAGAGATTTCATAAATTATATTCATAACTAGTCAGCAAAATGTATATATTGTATTTTATTGTTTTATTTTAAATTTGATAAATATTAATAAGCTTGATGAAATGGTGATATATCAGCTTATTCATTAGCCCAATATTATATTCATATATATAATGAAGTGAATAGAGCACGTGTTCTTCGTGTCCTTGCCCTAGCAGGATAATTATTCATTTTTTATTTTCAGCCATGGGACGCCTCTTTTGAGGAAAAATCGTTACTGGCAGCTGAGTGTGATGTTGGGTTTGTCACCTCATTGCACAGCCACTAGCCTAGAAACTGTACAAATCTCTATATGGGCTGTAGATGTATATATATTTATATTTATAAACTTATGTTTTATGTTTCTTTTTAGCTATTTCAAATATTCTTTCTAATCTTGTTTTTCTTTACTTTACTTAATCAATTCCTCTTTACCTCAGAGCAGTGTGAGGTGCTATCTTATAGAGCCTGGCCCAAAGCTCTCTATCCTGTGCCAGCTGTCTTCTCCTTCTCCAATCGATTCCTCTCTTCTTGAAGGCCTCCTTTGCTCCTTCCTCCCAGGCTTTTCTTGGTCTTCCCTTCGGCCAACTCCCCTCCACTCTAACCTCATGAGTAGCTCTGGCTATTCTGTTCTCAGCCATTCGCGAGATGTGCCCGAACCACTTATGCTGGTTCTCAATAATATCTTCAGCTTTCGCTCTTATTGTTGAGTTTCTCACTCTATCCCTTCTTTTTTTCCCCTCAATTTTTCTAACATAGGGCATTTGGCTCTTATGTTTAGTAGTGTGGGTCTAAGGTGTAGTTTTTCATTTAAAAAAAACCCTGTACCTCTACAATCCATGATGGGTTCAGTTCATATAGAGATTCATGTTGTTCAATGACCATGCAAGGAGGTGATTAGACCTAAATCTCGCTGGGCTGTCAGGTTTTTTCCCCAATTTTGGGTACCCACTTTATAGAGGCTGGGTTTGCTCCAGAAGAGTATCTATACCCTAGGGTTGCTCTACAGCTGAAATAATAATTCTGCCTTAGCTGGGATTCGAACCTGGGCCATGGAGAACAGTAGCCTAATGCTCTATCCACTAGGCCACACTGCTCCCCTAGTTTTTCATTAATATATATTATTTGTGTACTACCTTAGCATGTATTTCCTGGAATAATCATTTACATTTGTAAAACCCAAGAAATTGTAATTCATTTTAGATTTGTCATATACCACAGATTGAAATTGGTTGATAAATGTAATTTACTTTTTTATTACATATGATACTACTAACAGGCATTCCATCACCCCCTTTATGATTCTGTTAATTATTTCTAAACAGAATAAAGAAAAAATTTCCTTTGAATATTATTGTAATCCTCGTGCGGATCTCATTACCGCCTATGGGGAGCATCCCACGGGTGGCGGATTTGGGGATGGTCAGTGGGATTTCCTCAGAAGCTCCTCCCGGCTAAGTCCGATGGACTCCCTGACCAACAATGAGAGCGGCCCTCCAGGCTTGCTGGAGGGTGTGATGTAGGTTCGAACACCCTACTCACATATTTTAGTTCACAAAATACCACAAACAGTCATGGATTCCTCTAAAGTAAAACGCTCATTATCCGGAGGTAAACTAGTCCCCCGTTCAGGTCTCCGGTTGGGGACTGCTTCAGGGGAATCATGGCACAAGATGAAAATTAGAGATATAACAATAGAAACGTGGAACGTTAGAAGTTTAAATAGGGTAGGTGGGTTAAAGTCGGTTGCGAATGAAGTTTAGGGGTACCATTTAGATATCATTGCATTACAAGATGTTTGCTGGCCAGGGGAGGGTTCCTTAACAGAAGGAAAGTATACTATTTGGTACGGGGGGAGCGTTAATTATTGTTGGTACCGGGTTTCTGATTAGGAATAGATTTCTTTCCGCATTACGGGACATACAGTTCTTTAGTGAAAGAATATCAGTTGCTATATTTCAAGGTCGTTGGTTTAAAATCGCGTTTATAAACATTCATTCTCCCACCGAAGACAGTGATGATGAAGTAAAATGCGAATTTTATGATAAACTAGAGTCAGTTTACAATAAGTTACTGCGAAATTACATTAAGATAATACTAGGCGAACGCAAAGGTTGGAAGGGAAGAAGTGTATCGTCCTACAATCGGTAAAAAAGTTTGCTCGAATATAGTAATGATAATGGGACCCGACTAATAAACTTCGGCATTTTGAAACACCTAGTAATCAAATAATACTACGTTTAAACATAAGGATATTCATAAGTATACGTGGACATCACCGGATGGATCATGTTTTAGTACAAAACGGATGGCAAAGTTGCATAATTAATGTGAGATCGTATCGTGGTGCAGAATGCGGTTCTGATTATGAATTTTGATTTAGTTAAATTTAACAATCCCGAAATTAGAAAACAATTTGCAATATAAGTAAAAAATAGGTTCGAAGCTTTGGAAGCCTTAGACGAGGAAAACGAAGATGTAAACAAACTATGGGAAGGAATCAGGGATAATATCAAAGAGGTCGGTAATTTGTGTCTTAGGAAAATCGAAAATAAAAAGAACAAACCCTGGTTCGACAGAGATTGTCAAAATATGTGTGAAAAAAGAAAAACCGCTAAACTGAATTCCTTAAATAATCCAAGCGATAATAATGTGGCTTACTTTCGGTTAGTAAAATATGAAACTTCAAAATTCTTAAAAAATAAGAAAAGAGAGTATCTTAAAGGCAAAATAATAGAAATAGAAAAACACAGAAGCAAAAATAACGTGAGAGAGATGTACAAAGGTATAAACAAATTAAGTAAAAATTTGAATCCCTATTGAATGCGGTTAAAGATACAAATAACAATATAATTGCGGAACCGACTGAGATATTAAGTAAATTTAAACAACACTTTGATGACATTTTAAATATGGAAAATAATAATCAATCTCCTCTCTCTGAATATCAGAGCGCTGAACGATGGATAGACGCACTGAGTAAAGAGGAACTCGAAATAGCGATAGGAAAATTAAAACTTTATAAAGCTGCAGGAAATGATATCACGAGCGAATTAATCAAGGCGAAGTGGAGAAGTGGGCGTTTCCAAATTACATGTTTTAGTTAAAAAGATCTGGGAAAATGAATAAATCCCCGAAGAATGGAAAGAATCAATACTTATTCCGATTCACAAAAAAGGACCGAGGACAGATTGTAACAACTATTGTGGGATCTCTCTTCTCCCAGTATGCTATAAAATATTCTGGTCAATACTAACTAGCCGAATCACGGAATACGCTGAAGAAATTATCGGAGATTACCAATGTGGTTTTAGGCGGAATCGCTCGACTATTGATCAAATATTTTCCTTAACTCAAATATTAGAGAAAAAATTGGAGTACAACGGTGTAATTCATCAACTTTATATCGATTTTAAAAAGGCTTATGATTCAATAGACCGTCAGGAGCTATATAACCTCATGATTGAACAGGGAATACCTAGAAAGTTAGTAAACCTAGTCGAGATGTGTTAGTCGGAAACATTCCATAAAGTTAGAATCGGTCATAATTACTCCGAGAGATTTGAGGTGCTATCGGGTTTGAAACAGGGTGACTCCCTTTCACCTGTGTTATTTAATATAGCTTTAGAATTTGTCATAGAAAAGGTGATGTGTACCGAGAAAGGTTTAAATATGGGTGACAGGATTCCGGTTTTAGGGTATGCCGATGATTTAGTACTACAAGGTGAAGACACGGAAACCATACAACTAAATACAAGTGTGTTAATAAAAAGCGGTAAAGAAATAGGACTCGAATTAAATACCGATAAGACGAAATATATGATTAGTTGCAGAAACGGTGGCGATCTTGGTGATATTGATATATCAGGGCATACTTTTGAACACGTAGAGAAATTCAAGTATTTAGGTTCAATGATAACAAGAAAAAATGAAATCCAGGAAGAAATAAAGTCCCGATTAAATGTGGGAAATGCGTGTTATTATTCAGTTGCTAAGTAACTTAGCTCGCAGCTTCTATCTAAAAACTTAAAGGTTAGAATTTATAAAACTATTATTCTTCTGACGGTTCTTTACGGATGTGAAACGTGGCCGCTTACTTTGAAGGATGAACAAAGGCTTACGGTTTTCGAAAATAAGGTACTGCGTAAAATATTTGGTTCGAAGAGAGATGAGGCCACTGGGGAGTTTAGAAGGTTGCACAACGCGGAATTGCGGAACTTGTATCCTGTGAATATAATTGAATTGATAGCATCGCAGAGACTCAAATGGGCGCGTAAAGTTGTTGGGCTCGATGAGGAGCGGATCCTGAGAAAGTTGGTATTCGCTGATCTGACTGGTAGACGTCCGAAAGGTAGGCCAAAGCGTTGATGGGAGGATTGTGTTAAGGCTGACCTGGGGGGCTTGGGCTTGAAGGGTGAACATTGGACGAGTCTGTGCAGACAGAATTTGGTGGTATCAGCATCGAACCTTCGGGTTCGGTAAGCCTATTATTATTATTATTGTAATAGAAAATGATGCAAAAATAATAGAAAAATATTGATATGTTCAAAATTTTATTCCAATGAATGTTTCATTAAATGTTTTATTAAATTAAATGTTTCATCTTCATTAAAATATTAACTAGTTCAATTTCCTTTTTAAATCAGTTTTACATTTTAATAGTAAAAGTTTAATTCCAATAAATAGCAATATATTCCAATGTTATTTAAATCTGATATATGTATGTACATGTATATATATAATTCATTGATTTATTTATTTATATAGATATTCTCATCACTACCAAAAACATTTCAATCCTATTTGGTTAGATTGTTTTTTCGGAGTAACAAAGCCTGGACCTGTGCTAAAGAACACTGTGTCAAAGGATTAATACAACTTTTTACCTGCCAGTCGTCTAGAGCAGCACTTCACTTGGCATTAGATGAGATGTCTACTATTAAAGATTTGGATAACGAGGTGATTTCCTTTATTATATATCTTAAAATTGATTTTATAATTTAATGAAGATGATTAAACATATACCTAGTTCAATATATAAAGAAGCATATATCTCATAATGAAATATCAAAAAAGCCTTAGTTTAGTAGCAGCTCTTCATCTGATTCAAGAACTTTTTTAATGCTTAGTTTTATTTTTAAAATAATTATTTTGGCTTGATTAGCATCATTGATAATAAATTTTTATCCATGATTTCTTTTATTATACCGCCACTGGGCTGTCTGGAAAATAATACAGGATTTTGAGTTCTCTTTAAAATATCCCTTAATACAACAAACTATTTACGTTTACTGGTTATGAATGTTAACACTTATTAATTTTCTTGATTTCCTTAATTTAATAAAATGGCTGTATGATGTATGCCAATGCCATCCATTCATGGAAAAAAAAAAAAAAAAAAAAAACATTTATTAATTCTCTTTCAAACGATTATGTTTGTTTACCTCTGTATCATTTCGCTGCTTAGAAATAATTCAGTCCTCACTGATATGTCAAAGCATGAAATTTGTTTAATTCTGTTTTACGAGTTTAAATGCGGCTGGAAAGGGGCTCAGACAACCAGAAATATTAGTCAAGTCTGGGTGGAGGATAGCATTAATGAGTGCACTGTTTAACGGTGGTTCAACAAATTTTGAGAGGGAGACTTTAGCCTTGGAGACAAGGAAGAACTTAATTGTGATTTCATTAAGACTATAATGAAATATTTCATCTTGAACTTGTTTAACCATTGTAAATATTTCAGTTTTACTACCTAGAGCTACTTGGAATTATACATAGATATAATATAAATAGATTCTCTATATAGGTATATGTAGAGGATTTCCTTTATAACTGTATTAGTTAACATTTTTTTTTTTTAATTTTCAGATATATGAAAAGTACCATTCCAAAATTTATTGTTACTATGGGCAAAATGATCGGTGGGCTCCTTTGGATCAATATCATCACCTAATGGAAAAACACCCTAAGGTACTCATAACAATACATTCACTAGTCTGATTAGTAAAATATTTCATTACGAGTATAAGAAATTCGGTTTACTGACGGTTATTGACCTGTTAAATGGTGGGGGGCTGGTTACATATTTCTATCAAGTCTTTTGAACCCTTCTTCAACATTTTATTTTACATATTTGTACTTTTTAAAGAGGATATTTCATATTTTTATTTGTTGAAAATATTTAGTCAACAAATGGGAAAAATAAAAGCCTGTACTTCTTCAACCAATGAAGAGTCTTAATGTTTCCAGGCCAACAGCTGTGCAGAGTGGTGATGGACCAAGATCACGCTCAGCCGGCAGGGTTTTTCTCCCCAATTTTGAGTACCCATTTAAATAGGCCGAATATCTCCCTACTTCAAGGTCATCCTATGGCTAAAATATTAGAATAAATAATTATTCTATAAGTAAATATTAATATCTTATTAAATAAATATTTAAGAGCCAGGGTTTTTAATAGTTGATTAGTGCTCTATCCACTAGACCTAACCGTTTCAAAAAGAAAATTATTTTGGAAAATTAAAATATATGACAGAATTGATGAAAATTGTTTTATATATATATTGAAAGTATTTTAGCATGAAAACAAGATATTAGGGGAATATCAGTGTTTAGATCTGCCTGGGGTAGGAATTATAATTAAGTAATTGTTCATAATTTTCAAATTTGTTTTCTCATTGAATTATATTAATTTATAACTAATTATAAAGAATGAGATAGTTCGGATGGTGGTAAAAATGATAACATAATAGTGAAAAAACTATTTATTAAATAAATATTTTTTTACTGTAACCTGAATCACATGGTCACCTATTTAATATTCAATATTACTAATCATATTTGTACTATGGATTATAAGCTCAGCAAGTTAATCGATTAGTATATGCAAACAGATCCATAAGGCTCTTGACCAGTTTTATTACACTAAAGTTTTCAACGAAGCTGCTGTTTCTTTGCTGGAGTAAAAAAAAAGTTAGAATGCTGTATAATCTGTTGTGTAATCAGTTGAATACTCCTATTTCTAACTAATTCAATTCTATTAATTTGTCTTTATATTTCTTCTTCTACTGGCCAAAAGACGCATGTAGCTGTCCTTGGCCTGCTCAACCAGCCCTTCCCACTGTGTTCTATCTTCTGCTATTGTTATCGTTATTCCTTTCTTTCGAAGGTCACCGCTTACATTGTCCCGCCATCTGGTCTTGGGTCTTCCTCTCGGTCGCACTCCATCAGGGTCGTGCATGTATAATCTTCCATCCTGAGAACATGGCCTAGCCATTTAAGATGCTGGATCTTTACGAACATGGACACTGCTAATTCCTGGTACAGCCGGTATACTTCCTTTTTTGTCCTTATCCTCCATCTTCCTGACTCTTGGACTGGTCCGAAGATCCGTCTAAGAACTTTTCTTTCAAATCGGTCCATTTTTTCAGAAGCTGTCTTGTTAAACGTCCATGTCTCACATCCATATGTTGTCACTGGTCTAACAAGCCTCTTGTACAGCCTAATTTTAGTGGTCCTGCTCAGCAATCTACTTTTGAATAGCTTAATAAGAGCAAAATATGCTTTATTCCCAGCCGCCAATCTAGCTCTTATCTCCTCATCCTCATTAGCCTCTTCATTGATACGGACCCCGAGGTAGCTAAAACTGTTCACTTCTTTCTGGCTTCTTCCTTCTGCATGCCATTATCTTGGTTTTACTCTCATTAACCCTAAGACCCACACGCCTTGCTTCTGTATCAAGCTTTGTGAACTCACCTCTCACACTAGCTAGAGATCTTCCAATGATCACCACATCATCTGCATATGCCATTACTTGGGTCATCTTGGTGTAGATGGTTCCTCCTGGGTCCAGCTCAGCTCGCTTCACAATATCGTGGAGAACAATATTAAATAGGAGAGGAGCTAATGGATCTCCTTGCATTAATCCATTACTTACTTTAAAAGAGTCTGAGGGTCCACTCGGTGTCTAAACTCGGCATTCGTTGAGCACTAAGGTACACCTGGTCAGCCTGATGGACTCAATATTTAAATTTAATAATATTTTCATTGGTCGGTTTATTTAACAGATGCTTTTTAAGTCCACTTAAACCTAGAAAAATAAAGTCTGACATTATTTTGGAAGGGAGAGGAATAAATCAGATAATTTGCAACCCATAGACCCTTTATTGCAAATTAGGCTTAGGCTAGACATTTAGGCCCTTTATTAATTGTTTTGTGAACATATATTGTTTTATTAATTGATAACATTTGTCTCTAGTATTTTTTTTTCTTTAGGTTAAGGGAACAATACTGGAAGAAAAGTTCACTCATGCATTTGTATTAACAACTGCTATTGATATGGCACAATTATTAACTGAAATGATTAGACCTTCAGGATTAAAGACTGGAGCAGTTAGCTAATGCAAGATATATATTAATCATTATATTTTATTAATATTTATTTTCAGTTCTTTCATATAGCTAGTAACTTATATTATTATTATTTAAAACTTAATTTATTTCCATTTAAGTACTAGTGAATGTATTTTTTTTTTTTTTTTTTTTTTTTTTTTCTGACTGAAATGTTCCTGCCTTATTAACATAGATACAATTTTAGAATTATTTGACTGTTATGTCACTTGGAATGCTAGGAAGTCAGCTTGGTTTCCTTTGTGCATTAGGAATAGCGGACTATTCTCTTCTTCTTACAATGGTCTTATCTCAGAATTCTTCAATTCTCATTTTTTCCACAAGACTCTTGTTCCTGAGGTAGGATGTCATACAGTCTTGAATTCCTCAAGGATTAGAAACTAAACTTTAATTTTTTCACTGGGGGGGAAATTAACAGGAATTTCGCTTGAAAATAGCCAATAATTAAGAATTGTAGTTTTTAATCATATAATTCCATTCTTACCCTAGAAATATTGATAAGAAAGTTGAAGTAGCCATTACTCTGGCTAATTTTCCAATTCCAAAAGGCCTCCTAATAACCTTTGTACTTTGATTCCCTCACTCTCTGTAAATATAATATATAGAGATATATCGGAAGCTGAGGACTGCAGAATCCAGAAAGCTCTCAACACAGCTATCCGATTTATCTTTGGTATTAAAAGGGATGAGCACATAAGTTCATTTATAAGGGAATTAGGTTTGCTTCGAGCAAAAGAATATTGCAGCCTCAATCTAATGTGCCTAGCCTGTAAAGTTCTAGATTCCGGTATTCCAGAAATCCTAAGGTTGCAGCATATTCCAAATGCCTGCTTGTAGAAACGAGGCCTTGAGGAATGCTTTTCCGCCTCAATGCCGTGGCAGTGTGAGCTCAACCAGCTACCAGTGGAAGTAAGGTTTTCTTCCTCTTTCTATAAGGCTTGCCTTCGACTGTTCTTGGATGCAGACTCATGGAGTGCACCTTGAAGCTCTGAGCAAACCTGAAGATGTTTATCCCTTTGTTCCTTTTACTTTATTTTTCCTTAATCTCTTCCTTCAGTGTCTATTTATTTATTTTTATTTTTAAATATAAAAATCAATTTTATTTATTTATTTTTGTATAATTTAAAATATTTACTGTTTTATGCTTTCTTATAAAAAAAAAAAAAAAAAAAAAATTTATTCATGTATTGGTTAAAAATCGTTTTTCTTTTTGGTACATTTATTAGTGTAAAAATTATTATTTTATCTGACAGATAGGGCCTTAGGCCCTGAGACAATAAAACTCTAATCTAATTTCTCTGTTAAATGCTGACTCATTTTACAATCCTTTGCCTTAAAATCTTCAGCTCATGTTTTGTTTTAAACTCTTAAAGGTAATGTGGGACTGTGTGTTTTCTAATATCTCCCTTTTTCAGACATAATGATAAGGTCCCCTGTGTAGGTTGAGCATGTTGGATAAGGAGTCACCTTAGCATTCTCGAGGCCGAAGCGGGCTTGAAATGGTTTCCTAGCGTAGCCACTAATTAAATTTAAATTTTCTCTCTTTGGGTAGAATAGGTTGGTTACCTGTAGGATAACCCGTCCTTTTTACAGTAGTTGGAGTGCACTAGAACAGTAAACCCCAATAATAAGAAAAACAAAACAAATATTGGTTCTTATATGGTATAATGGTAGACAAACTAAATGGGGTATGCAATTTTAATGGCAATATTGAAGAAATATTCTGTGATTCAACTAATATTTGTAATTCTGTGATTTAAATTAATGTTTTTATTCCTGTGATTTTTGGTTATTCGTAGTAATTAATTAGTGATGGAACTTTTATTTTTATAGCTTTATAACGACATATTTAATTTTTATTATTCCACTTGGTGAAAATACTGAATGTAACTTTGTTATTTATCATATGAAAATAAAATAAAGAGCTTTAAGTAATTTATTACCTTTTCTTTTCTTTTTTTTTTCAAACATCCACTCTTAGCATTTGGTCCAGTTTATATTAGATATCATGACTGGATCCTCATCTCTAAATGTCATTTGTAAAGCTGCACAAATGTTCAAATTCCTGCTTTGATTTTTTAGTTGATAAAGAAGACGCTTTAGTGTATCAAGAATCCCAATTATATGAAAATGGGTTGCTTGTGTTTATTTTATGTCCTGCTCTCATGATTGAAACTCATATGGAAAAAAAGACAACACCAATGGCTTTAGGAATGCTATGAGGGATATTCTTTCTGACAATAATTATCAACCAGTGGAAGAAGTCATATTAGAAAGCTTTATCCAGGACTTCATATTATAGACCTTTCTTGAAGCAAAACTGAAAGATGGCTCTGAGTGAGGGAAATATATCATGGTAAATCTTTACACATTGCAAGAAACTTAACAGGCTATCTGCAGTGCCTCATTGCTTTTTAAATTTGACCTGTGCATGTTATAAAATTTTATGTGAGTCTAAGGATTGATTTAATCTTTTAAATACGATTGTTTCTGCAACTTTGCCTACAAGGCTGGTTTAAAAAATTGGGCTTAAATTTCAACAAAAGATATATATATATATATATATATATATATATATATATATATATATTTTTTTTTTTTTTTTTTTTTTTTTTTTAACTGTGTCTGTTTCTCCTTTCTTCTATTGCTGTGGTACATATTTATTCCAGAAAATACTAATAAGTTCAAGAAGAGATGTCCTGAACTTAGCACCTAAATTACCCAAGACTTTTCCAAATGTATCATATGGTCCTACTGCTCTTATAGCTACTTATCCTCGGGATCCCCCATTATGCCATCCAACAATCTATGCCTCACTCTTCCTCTGCTTCTGATGCTGTGAATGACCTCGCTTTCAATTCATCTAGGGATGTCACACTCAGACATATGAGAGCTACATGGCTGACCCAAAATACTTTTCCTGGCCTCATGCTTTACATTAAGGTTACTGAGTAAGTTTTACACTTCTTTCCTAGACCGATAGATTTTCCATAAAATCCTTCTCTTGAAAGGCTGTAGACTTTATTCATCATCTCAAAGACTTCACTCATCTGATCCCAACACCTACCATGACTCTAATTCGTATGTTAGCACTGGTCTTATCAGGACATAATTTGGTTTTTCTTGATAGCTTTTTGCTTCATAGGCCGAAGTAAAAAGTTGGTATTAACTTTTCTCCTCTCAATTTCCTTTGGAGTGTTATTGGGTGCATTTATTGGGGTTCCCAGCTTGGCAAATGTCTGAACTTGTTCAAACGAATTGATATATACCGAAATGCTTACGTTTTATGTCATTTACTTGGCCCTTGTTGCATTAACATGCAGTCCTAGGCATCTGGTTGTATTTCAAGAAAGAATGCATCATTTATTACAGTCTAAGATCTTCAAATAGTATCTAGGTTATCTGCATATCCTTTGGTTTGAAGTATATTTTTTAACACCATCTCTCATCCTGAATCTTGAATAGGCTTTTCTAATATGGTGGTTATGAGGTAGGCACTCCAACACATCTTGCCTGACTAATCCTTCACCACTGGACATACCTACCTCATGAACTCCTACTGCTAAAAAAAAAACCTGTACCACCACAACCCATGAAGAGTTTTGGGCTCAGTACATGTAGAGATTCGTACTGTTTCTAGGCCAACGGCCGTGCAATGACGTGATTCGGCCAAGATGATGCTCAGCCGACAGATTTTTTCCCCTTTTTTGGGTACCCACTTTATAGAGGCTGGGTGTGCCCCAAGAGGGTCTCCATGCCCCAGTATCAGAGATGGGCAAAATCGCATTCGGATATACGAATACGAATGCATTCGGGAAGATCGAGTTTTGAAAATACGAATACGAATGCAATCGTATTTCAAAAAAGAATACGAATGCATTCGTATTTCGAAAAAAAATACGAATACGAATATATTCACAAATGTAGACAGGCATACGCCCGAATATCACAGGTATGCAAAGGGATACGGTCATATTCCACTGGTGTGGGCCGTATTCCACTGGTCCAAAAACGTATACGGGCCAGTGTACAAGACAATATGTGCGCATTTGCAGGCGTGAATTCGAATACGGTCGTATAATATCTTATATTAAAAGACATAAAATTTAATATTTATGAATTTTTTTAAAAATATGATTCAAATATTGTTGAAATAACTTCTTTGAATACGAATATCTATTTATTTACATATATCAACTCTCATACAGTTCTCTTCTCTATAATGAAATAATTTAACAAATATTTCTTAAAATTTATTAATTTGTGGAAAATGAAAAACATTAATGCAGTAAAGAAATATTATCCCTTTGATATATTTTTTTTTAGCTTAAAATTTATATTGAAAGTAAAGTTCAGTAAATATTTTAACTTTTCAAACCAACTATTTGAAAATAAACACCACGCATTCAAAAATAGGTAAAATGTTGAATTTTAAGCATAAGTGTTTAGGTAATCCAGGTATGGAATGACTCATTGACTTTTCATGATTATGGTTCTATTTTCTAAGTTTAGAAGTTTGCTATTATTCCAAAACATTGAAAGTTATAATAATAATAAAATTAATTCTTTATAATGAAGTGAAGTAAAGCGCTAATAAAAGTACTTATGTAACATTCAAAGCTGTAATAGAGAGTGATGATAACCGCAAAAAACTGGTTTTTATCGTATATACTATATTATTATTAATTTATTCTTATTAGTAATTTGATCTAAAATAAATGCTTCAATTGAAATTCAGTATAATCCTTTTTTTAATGTTAACTTTGTTTGAAGATAAGAAGTAATATAAAGCCGCCTTAGAACCACGGGACATCGGGAACTTTACCATCGGGAATTTTACCATGATACCTGCCCTGGGATTTTGAGCCTATTAAAAGAGGCTAAATATGTGACAAACTTCTTAGGAAGTATTGCAAGACTCAAAATCAGAAGGAAATCCCTAAATTAATTTAAAACCAACTAAACAATTTTCACAACAGAGGGAAAAAAAATTTAAATGGACTAGGAATATACTTACTAAACTAGGAATAATACCCTTTGCCGTAGAGGCATTTTTAGAAAATAATTCTTGAACTTGTTTCTATTTCCTATGAAAATGAATGTAGTATATTCTAAAACATTAAAGTGGTATAAAAAAAAAAATAATAATAACAAAAATAATTGGTTATAATGAAGTGAAGTAAAGCGCGAATAAAAATGAATATGAAACAATTATTAATATTTATATCATGAATTGTTACATATTCACTTTTAAATCTATAGATTTAAGTTTATTCTGATGAAATAAAAAAATACCTTATGTATTGTTAATTTTGTTTATTTTAATTATCTCACCACTTCTTGTTGCTAGTGTTAAGAATAAATGGATAAATATTAAAGAAACTTAAATTAGCTGGAGAAATAAAAAATGTAAAATTAAAATTTTTCCAGGTTATTATTTTTCAATTCGCATATAAGAAAAGCATAATAGACCGTTATAAAGCTACAGATTTCATAGAAAATGTTAAATAATATAAAAAGTATCACCTTAGTTATGATTGTATATAATAATTATGTTATTTTATTTGATCTAAAATATATACTTCCGACGAAATAAAGTTATTTTTTCAACATTAACTATTTATTTCAAATTGACCACTATTAATTAATCACTTTTTAATGTACTGATTTTTCCTACAAATAAAATTGTTGGGAGACTGGATGAAACTTTAATATTTAAACTTTACTTATTCTTGAATGTATATTGTTTATTTTCACATAGTTGGTTTGCAATGTTAAAATATTTACTGAACTTTACTTTCAATATAAATTTTAAGCTAAAAAAAATATATATCAAAGGGATAATATTTCTTTTCTTTTTTAATATACTTTATAAGTGCACTACTGCATTAATGTTTTTCATTTTCCACAAATTAATAAATTTTAAGAAATATTTGTTAAATTATTTCATTACAGAGAAGAGAACTGTATGAGTGTTGATATATGTAAATAAATAGATATTCGTATTTAAAGAAGTTATTTCAACAATATTTGAATCATATTTTTAAAAAAATTCATAAATATTAAATTTGATGTCTTTTAATATAAGATATTATTGACCGCATTCAAATTCACGCCTGCAAATGCGCACATATTGACTTGTACACAGGCCCGTATACGTTTTTAGACCAGTGGAATACGGCCCACACCAGTGGAATATGACCGTATCCCTTTGCATACCTGTGAAATTCGGGCGTATACCTGTCTACATCTGTGAGTATATTCGTATTCGTATATTTTTTCGAAATACGAATGTATTCGTATTCTTTTTTGAAATACGATTGCATTCGTATTCGTATTTTCAAAACTCGATCTTCCCGAATGCATTCGTATTCGTATATCCGAATGCGATTTTGCCCATCTCTGCCCAGTATCGCCCACCGGCCGAAATCACAGAATAAATAATATTCTGCCACAGCCGGGATTAGAACCCAGAACCCAGAGCATAGTGGACTAGCGCTCTACCCACTAGACCACGCCGCTCCCTCTTAAACTCCTACTGCTATATATATACTTCATTCCAATATTACCAACAACCATAGGTAGAGACTGGATTTTCGTTCAGTAAAAAGCTGAAAAACATGCAGTAACAACCTTGAAATGTGCAAGATCATACAGTAAAAATCTCAAAATATGCAAAATGATGCATCAAAGTCCCAAAATAAATTAATCTAAATCTAAATGGGAGAGGAAATGAACCTTTAAAAGTTGTTTTATTGAAAAATTACTTCCCTATAGTTTAAAAAAAAACACTAATCAATAATCTTTTTTTTTTTTTTAACTAGACAAAATTATCTGAACCATTGACAAGTTTAATCAAATAATTGATCATCAATCAAATATTTATCTGATGCAATAGTTAATTGGGTTATGAATTTACAAAACAAATCAATCTAGAGAAACTCATTGGAAACATTTTGAAGAACTGATCAAAAATGCATGTGAATAATAAATAGAGGTATGTTATGTAGACTAGAGTAATTAATTAAATATGTACAGTTTTAATAATGTTCAATTGACTGCGGTTTTTGTATAGGTCTATTTTTTCTGCTTCTATATGTGCTTGTGTCAAGCTAATAACAAAATAAAAAATAATTGTTATAATATTCACCCTAAATTATTATGAGTTAGTGTATTCGTTTGTTATTAACTAGGTTAGAGATAAATTAACATTGGTTCAAATTACAAGTAATCGGTCGTCGAAATGTTTAATTATAATAGCCTTGGGAACCTGCATATTCATTCACACACAATCACCTATCTGGACCTACACAATTCCATCCCATGAACACCTCTAAACTAAAGACCAGATTTAATACATTTCCGAATAGAACATTACCAAACAAGTGCTCATTTAATTTCTCAGAGAAACTGGTTCACTAGGGTATGATACATTTATGATATGAAAAAATAACTGCGGTCATTGTGCAATATCTTTTATAATAGAATAGGAAGCATGGACACACAAAGCAATAGTGATGACAAAGCAGTTTAGTTAACGACATTTCTCTCTAAGTGAGAAGGAAACTTGTGGTAACAATAAGATGGTTGAATTGCATGTTATGGATGAGTTCCATGACTATGGCTAATGTTAATTTCGATTGGCCATTGGCCTGAACAAATAATTCAACGCTAGCTCGGTCAACAAGCTTAATTCTTTATAAAGAATGGTAATTGGAACTTCAAGGGACAATATAACAATTGCCATTGGGTCTCACCTGCTCTGAAAGAAAGGTACGGAGTTAGTCTTAATATTCTTAGTAATCACTTTGAATAACATATAATATGGATGTTCACGTTTACATTTCATTAATAAAGTAGTTGAAACACATAGTTATTTTTCATGTTTTATAAGACCCTCATTAGTCCAGTATTGGCAAAGGATTCCGCAACATGGGCCGTACTTAAGACCAAGGAAAAAGACATTGCAATCTTTGAAAGAATGATAGAATGGAGAATTTTCGGGGCAACTAATTTAAATGGCCAATGGAGAAGACGTATCAACAGAGAAGTATACGAAATGTTAGGGGAGTCTGATATAATATCTTGGATGAAGATAAACAGACTAAGATGGGCCTGACATGTGGCGAGAATGAGTGAAGGACCCTGTAAAAGAGATTGCTTGGAAAGTTGGACCGTAGCAGAGGAAGAGGGAGTTCGAAACTGCGATGATAAGATCCTATGGTGATAAATGCTAGAAGTATCTTGAACGCCCGGGACTGGATTACAACTAAATTGGATAGAACCACGGGGCGAAAGCTCCTAGTGGAGGCTGAGATCTACATAGGGTTATAATGCCATAAAAAATAAATAAATAAAATAAACTCCTGAATGTGGTCATCGAGGGTCTAGTTGCTAGGGTTATGTTTTCTTGAAGGTTGAGGAAGTCTTTCCACGACTTTCTTGGTCTTCAAGGCTTAAGTCCACAACATAAAAACCACCGTTGAACAGTAAATCATTCGCATTTGACCCAGACTGGATTGGTACGTCTAGGCGTCTGGAATCTTTCCGGACGAGTTTAAACTCGTAAAAAAAATATATACGAATATCACACGTCGGCAATTTTTTACAGACTAAATTGTTTCTAAGCAGTTAAATGTTACAAAGATAAATAATCATTGTCGTTTGTAAGAGGATTAATAAGGCTTGGCTTTCATACAAATGAATAATGAACGTAAAGAGGTAGTTATGAAGAGGGGTATTTTAATGAAAACTCAAAAGCCTGTATTATTTTCCAGATAGCCCAATAAATGCAATAATCTGATGGTGTCCAGGAGGTCCGCGAGATGCATTACAAAATAATTTTAAATTACCTTAATGTTAAATATTTGTGAAGCTTTGGCTTTTAATAAGAATCACACACTCTACTTAGACAAGTTTAACATTCTAACTGATATATGGTAGGTAATAGTCTTTACTGACGGGTGCCTGGCTGTTACTGCACAACCAAATCTTAAAATTGGTAATTTTCTAACATTTCGAAAATTATGAGATTAAAAAATAGATTTATCGCAGATAATAAACTATATACTTAAACGAGTACCTGACAGCGTAAGCTCTGGACCACCATTTTACGTTCCCTATGAAGGACATCATGACGAAGGATTTTTCATTCCTTTAGAAAATTCTATGACCATCTTCAAGGTTTAACATTAACTTTTAGTTATTAAATGTTTCACGGCTTAAAGTTAACACCTAGTAGTGGAACGCCCAGAGGTTTTGACCTCGGAAAATGGTTGCTGTAAATGAATTTTTTTTGTTGAAGTGGCATTTTCTTCTTTATAATATAACTCGCAAAGTTTACCAAAACTTTTTTTGTACTTTTAATATTTTCATTATTTAATTGAAAAAAGTTACAAAATTAATATTCCAGCATATAAATGAACTTCAAATAGCATTTTGGTTTATGTATACGTGGAATTCGACTCGAATAGGTTTAGAAAATCATCTACTGGAGAAATCTGTGTTTATGAAGGGCCGTAGAGACCTTGGACAGATAGTAAAACGGGGAGGATAGTCCGTGATCCAACGAAAAATGACCTGAAACGAAAACCATTTTACCAAGCATGAGCAGTTTTCCGCATTTTTTTTTTTTTTTTTCAATACCGCTATATCGATAAATGATGAACATACAAATGTCTTTTACCACTCAAATTAAAGCTTATTAAATACTTGATGATTTACTTTATAATGATTATTCGCATAGGATGAGCAGTTTTCATGATAGTAGCCAAAATAATGTTAGATAAGAGTGATTTCTCGTTTTCCACAATTCTTTTTTTTTTTTTTTCAATACCGCTATATCGTTAAATATTGAACATACAAATGACTTTTACCACTCAAATGAAAGCTTATTAAACACTTGATGATTTACATCATAATGATTATTCTCATAGGATGAGCCGTTTCTATGATAGTGACCATAATTATGTTAGAAAAGAGTGATATCTCCTGATATTTCCTTTTTGAATAGCCGCCATTTTGTAATCCACCCGTTGTGAGTTGGCAAACGTGTAATTTTTTACTTTACTATGATAGAGGCTTTGCATAAAACATACTAAAAATTTTGGTAAAATGGTTTTCGTTTCAGGTCATTTTTCGTTGTTGGATCACGGACTATCCTCCCCGTTTTACTATCTGTCCAAGGTCTCTACGGCCCTTCATAAACACAGATTTCTCCAGTAGATGATTTTCTAAACCTATTCGAGTCGAATTCCACGTATACATAAACCAAAATGCTATTTGAAGTTCATTTATATGCTGGAATATTAATTTTGTAACTTTTTTCAATTAAATAATGAAAATATTAAAAGTACAAAAAAAGTTTTGGTAAACTTTGCGAGTTATATTATAAAGAAGAAAATGCCACTTCAACAAAAAAAATTCATTTACAGCAACCATTTTCCGAGGTCAAAACCTCTGGGCGTTCCACTACTAGGTGTTAACTTTAAGCCGTGAAACATTTAATAACTAAAAGTTAATGTTAAACCTTGAAGATGGTCATAGAATTTTCTAAAGGAATGAAAAATCCTTCGTCATGATGTCCTTCATAGGGAACGTAAAATGGTGGTCCAGAGCTTACGCTGTCAGGTACTCGTTTAAGTATATAGTTTATTATCTGCGATAAATCTGTTTTTTAATCTCATAATTTTCGAAATGTTAGAAAATTACCAATTTTAAGATTTGGTTGTGCAGTAACAGCCAGGCACCCGTCAGTAAAGACTATTACCTACCATATATCAGTTAGAATGTTAAACTTGTCTAAGTAGAGTGTGTGATTCTTATTAAAAGCCAAAGCTTCACAAATATTTAACATTAAGGTAATTTAAAATTATTTTGTAATGCATCTCGCGGACCTCCTGGACACCATCAGATTATTGCATTTATTGGGCTATCTGGAAAATAATACAGGCTTTTGAGTTTTCATTAAAATACCCCTCTTCATAACTACCTCTTTACGTTCATTATTCATTTGTATGAAAGCCAAGCCTTATTAATCCTCTTACAAACGACAATGATTATTTATCTTTGTAACATTTAACTGCTTAGAAACAATTTAGTCTGTAAAAAATTGCCGACGTGTGATATTCGTATATATTTTTTTTACGAGTTTAAACTCGTCCGGAAAGATTCCAGACGCCTAGACGTACCAATCCAGTCTGGGTCAAATGCGAATGATTTACTGTTCAACGGTGGTTTTTATGTTGTGGACTTAAGCCTTGAAGACCAAGAAAGTCGTGGAAAGACTTCCTCAACCTTCAAGAAAACATAACTCTAGCAACTAGACCCTCGATGACCACATTCAGGAGTTTATTTTATTTATTTATTTTTTATGGCATTATAACCCTATGTAGATCTCAGCCTCCACTAGGAGCTTTCGCCCCGTGGTTCTATCCAATTTAGTTGTAATCCAGTCCCGGGCGTTCAAGATACTTCTAGCATTTATCACCATAGGATCTTATCATCGCAGTTTCGAAGTCCCTCTTCCTCTGCTACGGTCCAACTTTCCAAGCAATCTCTTTTACAGGGTCCTTCACTCATTCTCGCCACATGTCAGGCCCATCTTAGTCTGTTTATCTTCATCCAAGATATTATATCAGACTCCCCTAACATTTCGTATACTTCTCTGTTGATACGTCTTCTCCATTGGCCATTTAAATTAGTTGCCCCGAAAATTCTCCATTCTTTCAAAGATTGCAATGTCTTTTTCCTTGGTCTTAAGTACGGCCCATGTTCCGGAATCTTTTGCCAATACTGGACTAATGAGGGTCTTATAAAACATGATTGTAGTTCGCCTGGATAAAAATAAGCTTCTTAGATGTCTCCGCAATCTAAAATAGCATGTATTGCCATTGACGATTATTTTCTTCATTTCGAGGGACACATCTTTAGAAGCGCTCATAATACTTCCTAGTTACGTGAAACTATCCTGTTTATGAATTTTTTAAGGACCCATTTCTACAAACTGCAGGTTTCCTCAAGGCTTACGGAAAGGTAAAAAGCTTGAGAAATGGATCCCACACACATTAAACGACCGCCAACAAATAAATAAACAGTATTATGAAGTTTGTGCTACATTTTTTGCCGAAACAAAACCTGAACACAATTGCGACTTGTGATGAAAAGTGTATACTTAACAATAGTAAACGTTCTGGACAATGGCTTGAGAAAGGAGAAGCAGTACATTTTTCAAAGCCCTAACTCTTCAAAGAAAGGTGACGGTTGCTGCGGCGTGCGGCGGGCTTTATTTCGTTTGATACACTAAAATTGCTCGAATCCTTAAAAAACTACTAATTCTGAATCATATTGTAACAAATTAACTAATGCATCAGAAATTGGCAATAATAAAGCCATGTTAGATCAATCGAAAGGAGCCTATTCTGTTGCATGCACCGTAAGTGACGGAACTTGGAGCTTGCATCTGAAAATCTGCCACATCCGTCCTACTCTATTTTTTTTTTACACCTGGACCAATAGGTACCTACTTTTTAAGAGAAATAACGGAGAAAGGAACTTAAAAACGCATTTTTAGAGTTTATAAATTCTAAAGATGGGAACTTCTATTCCGAGGGAATGGAAAAGTTGCCAACACGTTGACAGAAATGTATTGATAGTAGTGGAGACTATTTTGATCGAATAAAACAGTAGTATTTTTTTTACATTTTAAACCAAAATCTTTCCAAAATCTTGTTTTCCGGACAACCCAATAGTGTAAACAAGTCCTTAAGATACTGTTGTAACGTATATGGGCAATGTTAGTGAACATATTTAACCATTTTAAAAAAGTAATGTTTTAAAGAATTTATAATTTATTTTGAGTTTTATAAGTTTAAAAGAGTGGAGTGGTGTAAAGTAACAACATAAAGTGATCATTTTTGCTGAAGTTGGAAAGGGCTCACAAGGAAGATGTATGGAATACATCGGTAGTAATCCTTTATTTTTTACACCATTGATTACGTATAGCTATTAAAGTTATTTATATGCCTCAAGATATGCAAATCAATCTATTTCGACGTTGAATTTCATTAGTCAGTACAGGTCGATAAAAGTCCGCCATAATATCGGGGACTATACACGTATATGGCGAACAGAATATCCTAGACTGCTGTTAAATGTTGCACAATCCTGCCTTTAAATGCTAGAAGCTACATAATTCAACTAGCGGGATAGAGTGGGGGAAATGATGGGCGGGGCCTAAGGTAGGACCGCCCACGGCGAGGAGGCGTGGTCCGCAGTGCACCTCAGTCCTCCTCCGGCCTTTCGTTTGTTTGTCTTCTATCTGAGGCCAACATGGCTGCGATCCTCTACGGTTCAGACCATCGCTTAGATCTTAGTTGGTGGGGAGTGTCCTTCTTTTTTATTTAGGCTAAATTCACCGCCATGGGAAACAAACGTTAATATATTAGTTTGGCTCCTGAGTCGCAGTTCCAACTAGGATATTATAGTACGATTTACATTTTTTGTTTTAAATTTAATTATATGATACCTTCCTATTATCAATTGCTAATAGCATTTTTAGCTGATTTTATTGCATTATAAAAGCTTAATACGGAAACAAATGAGAGGTATATTGGATTATAGTGGACTGCCCCTGCTTCACATGGGTGCGATTTGAATGTCGTGTCATTTCTGTTCAAAAATTCACCAAGATTCGCGAGAAGATTTTTTTTTTTATTATTTTATTAAATGTTTATTCTTACAGGTCACAACCCTCAGAATTTAAACATGTTGTGGTATTACACCAATTAAATGATATTTACAATAGTGGTTGTTGGTTATTAGAGTCTAAGTTAATTTTGCCCGTACCAGGTATCATTCCTTCCATGACTTATGATTCCTTCCATACTTGATGTATTATGATATACAGTTGTAAATTTCAATAAAAAAAAAAGTTGACTTTAAACCATTAGGAAAAATCTAATAAAAAATAAAAATATGGAGTAAAAAATCCATAGTTATGCCATCCTTCGGAGGGAACGTAAAAAGGTGGTCCCGAGCTTGCGCAATGTCGGGTACTCGTTAAAGATCCCTATCCTAATAATTCTGGGTAGATAAACTTTAGGACTCCTAATGTAGTAACGTCCGCTTAGCAATAGTAGCCTAAAGTGTCGTGTTAAACAAACAAAAAGAAAACACACAATAAAAAGATTAACAGTAGATAATAATAATAATAGGCTTACCGAACCCGAAGGTTCGATGCCGATATCACCAAACTTCGCCTGCACAGACTCGTCCAATGTTCGCCGGTCAAGCCCAAGCCCCCGAGATCAGTCTTAATGCAATCCTCCCATCGACGCTTCGGCCTACCTTTCGGACGCCTACCAGTCGGTTCAGCGAATACCAACTTTCTCGGAATCCGTTCCTCACTAAGCCCAACAACTTTACGCGCCCATTTGAGTCTCCGCGATGCTATCAACTCAATTATATTCACAGGGTACAAACTCCGCAATTCCGCGTTGTGCAACCTTCTAAACTCTCCAGTGGCCTCATCTCTCTTTGGACCAAATATTTTACGCAGTACCTTATTTTCGAAAACCTTAAGTCGTTGTTCATCCTTCAAAGTAAGCGGCCACGTTTCACATCCGTAAAGAACCGTCAGAAGAATAATAGTTTTATAAATTCTAACCTTTAAGTTTTTAGATAGAAGCTGCGAGCTAAGTTACTTAGCAACTGAATAATAACACGCATTTCCCACATTTAATCGGGACTTTATTTCTTCCTGGATTTCATTTTTTCTTGTTATCATTGAACCTAAATACTTGAATTTCTCTACGTGTTCAAAAGTATGTCCTGATATATTAATGTCATCAAGATCGCCACCATTTCTGCTACTAATCATATATTTCGTCTTATCGGTATTTAATTCGAGACCTATTTGTTTACCGGTTTTTATTCACACACTTGTATTTAGTTGTATGGTTCTCGAAAAAGATTAACAGTAAAAAAACAAATTATTAATTAACATAAGGTAAATAAGGCAGATAATTAACATTAAAAAAATAAAACTGCTGATTTCATTTGTGTTATGCTAAACTAATACATTTTTTACATTCCACAGTTAATTAAGTAACCGGTGTTTTGTACGTTTATATTTATAACGTTTCAGAATATTCTTTTTATACTCACCAATTTTCAAATATTTGGGTTGTCAGAATTTGAAGGAAAGGAAAACAAATTTTGTACCAGCGAGTATGTATATTTTTTGATCAATGGGAGTTGTTGATCGGATAGTTGTTGCATAGTTGAGATTCGCCTATAACCAGCGTAATTATTCATGTATCTCGTGCATATGTTTTGAACCACCTCCATTACAAATAGAGAACAGAAAAAGGGGACTTAAGCGGCTCATATTCGATACTAAATTACATGCATAGCTTTACAATCAAAAGAATCAAGTGGGTAAAATAAAATTTAATAAAAAATATAACGCTTTTTTTAACCAGCGAAAAAAAAAATAAAATAAAATAAATAAAGTTTTCCATTGTATTGAGTTTATTAATATTTTATTTTTCAAATGAACCATTTATTATAGTTTTAAAAGTTAAATTTAGTTTCCATAAAATTTCCATTTAGTCTAAAGTGAAACATCTGTTTTCATGAAATAATCTTTAAAGTTGAAATTATAGCTTATAGAATGATAAAATGTAACTTGTACGATACTGTACAACGAAGGCTAAATTGAATTAACATAACCTCCCTCTTTACTAATAAGATATGTTCATAAGTTTATGGGCTTACAAAAACTTTATATTAACTTGTACGATTTATATTATTAATATATTAACTTTTCTAAAAGCTTACGCTTTCCAACGTTATATTATACATCTATATTAATACTGATATTTTAGAAATAATTTTTTGATGAATTGGTTACAGACAATTTATTTTTCCCTCCTAAAGAAAAGATAAATTTCAATGAATTTACTTATAAACTTTCAGGAAATAATGGCCTAAGTGATATTGAAAACCGTATTAAAACCGTCCGGTGGTTTAGAAGAAGTTCCAGGAAACCAAGAATTTCAGTATCATTTATATATATATATATATATATATATATATATATTATATATATATATATAAAGATAGAGATATACGTATGAAGCAGGGGTATCATACAACTGCGAAATTAATTTAAAATCGGATCTGATAAAATAGTCTAATGTTACTAATTTTACATTTCTGATTGACAGCCCAGGTATTGGGTTGTTTCACATGAAATGTCCGTTTTTATAGTTTCTGAAATACATAAAGGATTTTGAAGGTCTCTGTTGTTTTCTTTTGAATGTTTATATATTTAAAGTAAACAGTTACTAATCCTCTACCTTTGTATTATAAACATTAGCTTCCCAATCAATTACCCACTTTTTAGTATACCTCCAAATATGAACATGGAAACACGCGATTTCGAGTAATATTTGTGTACGAGTTTAAACTCGGCCATTCAGCAGCTGAAGCCGCTAGAAATATTTGCAAGGCGTTTGGGGAAGGGTGTGTTAATGAACGGACCATTCGCCGTTGGTTTGCTAAGTTTTCAGCTGGGGATACCTACTTGGAAAACTTGCCCTTAGGAAGACCTCCGTCCGTAATATACAACGTTGTCCTTAAACATACAGTAGAAGGAAACCCTACCAAACAGTTAAAGAACTCTCAGCTCAACTAAATGCAAGTGCATCTACCGTTTCCAGACATTTAAAGTGTATTCGGAAAGTAAAAAAGCTCGAAACATGGGTGCCTCATGATCTCACTGAGCGGTATGTTTCAAAACATATCGTGCAAAAATTGAAAGAACTGGGCTACGAAGTTCTTCCGCACCCACCATATTCTCCGACTTGTCTCCAACAGATTACCACCTGTTCAGGAATTTAGACAACTTCGTCAAAGGAAAACTTTTTGAAAATGATGATCAAGTGAAAAGTGCGTTTTCAGATTTTGTTTGACTTCAAAGCTCAGAGTTTTTCAGCTCGGAGATAAAAAAGTTAGTGTCACGTTGGGAAAAATGTGTAGAAAAAGAAGTTAAATACTTCGAATAAAATTATCTTGTTTTCATATCGTATTTTTAATAAAAATCCTTTACCTTGAAAACGGACATTTCATGTGATACAACCCAATATTTATTCATAGTAAGGACGATCACTAAGTCAGGTTCTCGAGGAATTTCACTCGTTCTTGACAATCAGAAAGTTTTTTTGTTTTTTTACGAAGAACCCAAGTTATATACAGTTAGTTGATTGTTTAGATTTTTACGTTATAAAAAAAAAGTTATACTAATATGTACATAGTAAGTATAATCAAGGCATACAGAGGATTTTCGTTAGAAGGCCACCTAATTTCGTTCGAAATCGCTAGATGATCAAAAAGATAAGTTACTCATTGTAATGGCCAAACACTGTCTAAATAATTATAATTTCAAGTTAAAGTAAAAATAGTTATGTACTTGGATGTGAAAATAGTCTCTACACTACACTTTCTAGCCTTATAATAGAATTTGCATCTTTTATTTTTATACTTTCCATTTGTCCTACAAATCTAAAAAAAAATAATAGCTGAAGCGGAAAATACAATTTTTATTAATATTTTAAAAACACGTGATTCTTTCTTGTTTGTAGAGTGAGGGACACTCAAGAAGTAATAATCTATTTATTATATTTCAACATTTTATCGAACTTCAAATTTATCAGGAATTTTAATGTAAATTTAAAATATACACGAACATGAAAATATGTTGATAATATTCTTTAGGGATGTCTAATTTCATTATTTCTTTGTACTATTTTAAACTACAGATAATCATTAACATAATCACACAACTCGGTGGGACCAGTCGTTTGAAAGTCGTCGATTTCTACATGAAATTTCCAATGGAAATTGACGTTTCATTTAACTGAAGCTTGTTCACTTCTCTTAAAAAAATCCACATTAACTGACGGCTTACTTGGTTGCATTTTGAAAACTGACTACTCAAAGTTATCAGTCCAGTTAAAGGAGTGATTTTCAATATTCAATATATATATATATATATATATATATATATATATATATATATATATATATATATATATATATATATATATATTATTTATTTATTTTTTTTTTTTACAAACAAATAGAACTAAAAACCTAGGTTTTTACGCTTCTTCGGCGTGGTATCGTTTTTGACAGATAATTTCAAAACTGTTCTTCTTAGAGAAAACTGTTTTATTTCAATTTTTTTTTTTTTTATTTTTTTTTTTAGAAACAATTCCTTATTGAGTAATATTACAATCTGTCCAATTTAGGACATTTTTAATAGTGATCAAGTACAACATTCACACGATATGTACAAAACAATAAATTTATATAATAATAATACAATATACATAAATACAAAACAAAATCAATAAAAATATATACAAAAGTCAATTCACAAGCATACAGCACGTGAGTGGAGAATCTAACCAATGCTAGAACTCCATGTTACAAGAGGTCTCGAGGCCACTGCCGTTTCAACCTTCTAGGAGGATGGTAAGGATTGAGCTAGGGGATTAGGGTGATGGATAAGGTTCTGATGGCATTAAAGAATTTTAATGGTATAAGGTCTAAAATAAAGGGAAATTCAGGTCGCGGTGTAAGGTATGGTTGGTTACATAATAAGGGGCATTAACTATTGTTCGGAGGACTTTAGATTGGAAGGATTGAATGCGTTTGATGTTAGAAAATTTGGCTGTCCCCCACAGTTCAAACCTGTAGGTCCAGATAGGTTTCAGTACTGTATTTCAATAATTATAGAGCATATAATTCTCAGTCAAAAGAGCGTCTAACATAAATGAATTTTTTCCAAAAATGTTTAAGATAGACGTAAAATATCCTTTGTTATGGATTGCCAACAAATTCAATTAAAATGTCTTTGTTATAAATGAAAATAATGAATATGATGAATAATGAAAACAAACAATTACTACAACTTATGAAAGGGTCTTAGTTCATAATTGTGAATCGTACTTCTTCTAGGCCAACGTTTATGTTAGGAGAAATCATTCTTAACCGATAAGTACCATTTTTTTTGTACTACTTTTCAGAAGCTGCGTGTGCCGCTAGTCAGTGTAACCTACGACTCATATAAAAAGATAAAAATTACATTGCCATAGCCAGTCTAATTTGGTACCTTGAGGTCAGTTGCTCAGTGCCCTACCTGCTGAGCTAACCAAAGCACTTTTCTATTTTTCAATATATTTTTTTAAATTCTTGGTGTAATTGTTCTAGCGGTTGAACTACGGTGGGTCCAAAAAGTATGGGCTCACTCTGTTTTTTCAATTTAATTCTTTAAGTAAGTAACTTATTATTGAGTAATAATTTTTTTTTTAATAGTCATTAAAAACCATAGTTATAGCCAAAAAAATTGAAATAATTAAGTTAGAAATAAATGAGGAAAATAAATTGTAAAAATGTAAGTCAAAAAAGTATTGGCACAGTCATTTATTAATAAAAAATTTATCCTATTTAAGTAAATAAAAGTCATTAATATCTTGTTATTATTCCTTTGGCATCAATTATAACTTGTAATTATATTGAGGATGTATAGTCGACTATAGAAACTATTATAGGTGGAATAATCAGGAGTCAGTCTTTTTAAACAGTTTATGCTTGGCCATGGATCAGTAATGCCCTGATGATGGCTCACAAGCTTGAGCCGAAACGTTGGCAAAATTAAAAATATTTAAAAAATACTGACTCCTGATTATTCAACCTATTATAACTTGTAATCTTCTTTGGATCGTAGAAACCAGATTTTCCGTGACTTTAGATCCAATTTTTCCCATCCTCTAACAACACATCTTTTAACACAGTATTTAAAGAAATTTTGTTTTCTTACCTTTAAATCCAAAATGGCCTTTGACCAAGTCTGGCACCCGGGATTGCTTTACAAGCTCCGCCTATTTCTCCTTCCTACTTATTTTCTTATTATACAGTCCTACCTTGCCGACAGATCTTTCCAAATAAATCACTACAGCTCCTATTCCTCCCTTTTTTCTCAATCTGCTGGTGTTCCCCGAGGCAGCATCCTAGGATCTGTCCTTTATACAGTCTATACAGCTGATATCCCAACCCATCCTAACACTTTCCTTTCTACTTATGCTGATGACACGTGTGTGTTATCGGTAGATAATGATCCATTTACTGCCTCCCACACTCTTCAATCCCACATCCGAGACCTTGAAGTATGGTGTCAGAAATGGAGGATTAGAATTAATTCTAACAAATCCCACCAAATAACCTTTACCCTTCGCCGTAAACCAATGACTTCCTGCCCCACAGTATCCTTTAATGACACTCCACTAGCCCTTGTTGAACAGATTCGATACCTCGGACTCCACCTTGACAAACGTCTGACTTGGAATCCCCATACAAGACTGAAAAGACAAGAAACTGCCCGACGTTTTCGACTACTCCAACACTTACTGGACAAACGCTCCAATCTTCCACTTAATTACAAAAGACTTATTTATATGACCATCATAAGACCGATATGGACTTACGGAGTAGAGCTATGGGGCTCTACCAAACCATCAAATTCTTCACGTATCCAATCCTTACAATCCAAAATCCTTCGTAAAATCCTTAACGCTCCTTACTTTGTCACGAATAAGCTCATCCATAAAGACCTTAATATCCCATATGTTACTGAATTAGCCCGAACAAGATATCAATCATTCCATGAAAAACTCCATTTCCACTCTAATCCACTAGTTTCTAGCCTATCATCCTCTTCGATGCCTGATAATCCTCCGAGGCGTCTGAAAATAAGATGGCCCCGAGACCTTCTAGTTTAAAATATTTTTAGAGTGCTGCCGGTGGGTGACATCTCTTCATGTATTTCATGTTAGATTACTATATCCATCACATTTACTTGTTTTATATAATTATACAGTTGTAAATATCAATAAATATGTTTAAAAAAAAAAAAAAAAAAAAATCCAAAATATACCATAAATGTTCAATGGGATTTATATCCGGAGACTGAGGGGGTGTTTTTGATTGTCTCCGTACATTGTAGAATAACCATTCTTTCGTTTGTTTGTTTATTCCTTTAACGTCACTTTTATGCTGTTATGGCTAATCGGACGATGCTACAGAGGGAGACCTAAATTTAGCCTATTCAGGTTTTATAAGGATAGAGATCTTTAACGAGTACCTCACATCGCACAGACTCGGGACCGCCTTTTAACGTCCCCTCCGAAGGACGGCATAACTAAGGATTTTTTACTCCCATTAAAAAATCATAGGGCCACCATTCTTTCGGTTTACTAGCTGTGTGTCGATCGTCGTCTTACTGAAATATAAACCTATCCTCCAGTACTGTTATTTAACACTGGAAAACCGATTATGTCGCAAAATGTCTTTCAGCATTCATTATACTTTCAACGAAGCATAACTTTCCAACACCATACGATTCCATGCAGCCCCAAATCTTCAAGTTGGTGATTTATTATCTTCCAATAAAATTTCATAACATAGATTATTCATTGCTAAAAATAAAGTATATTTTATAAATCATCGAACCATTTATTTGATAAGGAAATTTTTAATTTGTTTCGAGATAAAATCTTTTTTTTTTTTTGTTTGGGTTATTTTCTTGAATAACTTAAGGAATTGATTTCATATGTCTTTTTATAAAATGTGGTTAGTTCAATTTGGTTACGGGTTTCCCTATTCCCTTCTCTTATTCACACGGCTGCCATTAACTTCTGTTATATCTTGCAGCCATCTTTTCTTTGACCTCTTTTCCACAGCTCTCTTGTGCAGTAACGGGACGTTATTTTTCGACATCCATCATTTGGCATTCTCAGGCCGATCTAATAATTTATTCTAATTAAATAATATAGCAGTCACCTATGTTTATGCCCTATTTGTCACTTTACATTACTTTACACAACTTTGTATATAATAAAATTTCTTTTTTATCTTTAGCTTTCCAACGGTATATTCTTGTGTCCGTAAAAAATAAATTACATAAAAAATATTTTTGCTCTTTTCTCCTTTAGTTGGTTATTAACTTGTATGTTTTGCCGTTTTTAATTAATTCTAATAAAATGATAAGTTTCATTTTTCATATCTGCAAAATAAAGGTACCTACTTTAGAGGGAGAACATTTAAAATGTCGTCATTAAACCCCTGTCAGATTATTTCAATCAGAATGACATCTACACGATATTAAAGCTGGTTAAATTTTACACCAATTAGCGAGTTTAATCAAAATAATTAGAGCCAATTATAATCTCCTGGGCCCAGTCTATAAATTACTTCGGATTAGAAATGGACAAATCATTAACTTTCACAAACTACATACATAATAAATGCTATAGAGCCAAAAATATTATCAACAAAATGACTCCATACTTCAATAGGTACTCAAAACTATCATCAAAAAACCAACTGATTCTCTACAAAACGGTCATTCGTCCCATTCTGATCTACGCTGCCCCAGTCTGGAGTTACACATGTCATTCCAACTATCGGAAATTGGAGGTGGTGCAGAACACATGCATGCGCATCGTTAATAACTATCCTCGTTACTCGTGAATCACAGTCATGTTATCGGATTTAAAACTCCCGTCGATAAAAAACTATACGTATTCGCTGGTACAACTTTTCTTTTCTCTTACTCCTACTAGTGACAACCCAATAGTTCAAAAAATAGGCGATTACGACAAGAAAACCCTAAAACGTTACGTACATAAATTACAAAAGATGTACTACTAGACTAATTTTAAAATATAAAAAAGAAATAATATATTAGCATAGAACAAAAATATGTATTTGTATTGTTTCGTTTCCACTTAGTTATTTTTATTTATTTTTTTACTATAATATGTTTTGTTTTACTTTAATTGTTTGTTTTTTTTTAACTGTAATTATTTTGTTTTTACTTAAATTATTTTTTATTTATTTTATTTTTTTTTTTTGTGTAGGTTTTGGTTTTCAGATTTTTTTCTTCTGTTCAAAAGTAACATAGGCTATAATTACCACTAACCCCTACTGTAAATATAACGTAAAAGTAACATGGAATTGGTGCAATTACCACTACATGTATAAAGTTTGAGGCATGTGGCCGTTTGTAAAAACAAATATTGAAAAATAAAAATTAAAAAAAAAAAAAAAAAATTAGAGCCATTTTTGAGAAAATAGTTAAAAAGATGCAAAATGCATGTTATATAATGGCTCTTTTATATACTTCCATATAAAGGTAAGGGAAAGTAATCATGTGGGATGTTTTTATTTGATGCTGTGGAATATAAGTAACGTATTCTACAATTTTAGAGTAATAATGTAGTATGAGAGAGAAAATACTTTATTTATAAAGTAGTGCTGCCCAACTATATTGCGTTGCTCACAGCACAGTATACTATAATTTTCTTAGAAACATTTGTTGAAATAATTATAATGATAAGTATAACAGTAATATAATATGATAATATAATTACATTTTTTTTATTCATAATTTTTGTTCTCATTTACTATTTGTATCATTTTTATTTCTTATGCATAAAAAAAAATCTCTTAAAAAAAAAAAAACTTTGCTCATTAATCTTGACATATTGAAAATATGTATATGGACACGTACCCCTTATCGGACACCGTGTAATAAAATAAATAAGAATAACGTGATATTATTGTATGCCTAAAACAGTAAAATCGTAGGTTCTTTATTATTATTGGACAAATATAAAAATAAGGTATTAGGCAAGAGTGTACACTGAGGGTGGTAAGGTGATGCGAGCATTCTATTAAGTTTGTCGAGGTACATAAAAAATAAAATAAAAAAAAAGCTAATAACATAAATGGGATTATAGAATTTTTCACTTCCAAGAACGAACTTAATTTTCAATAATTATACTATAATAATATATTTTATTTACTATATTAGCGTAATATTTATCATCAATACTAATATTATGAAGCTGAAGAGTTTGTTTGTTTGAACGCGCTAATCTCAGAAACTACTTTTTCGAATTAAAAAAAATGTTTTTGTGTTGGATAGTCCATTTATCGAGGAAGGCTTTAGGCTATATAACATCACGCTGCGAAAAATAGGAGTGAGGAATCCATGGAAAATCTGGAAAAAACGGGGGAAATTAACTTCGCATCCCAAATGATTCCAAATCATTTACCTTTTAATTTAAGAAGAATACAATTTCCCGTTAATTTATCTTTTGCACGTAACAATTAATAAATCACAGGGGCAAACATTCAAACACGTAGGAATGGACTTACGTCAAGACTGTTTTTGACACTGCCAATTATATGTCGTATTGTCAAGATCGGGTTGCGAAGAAAATTAGTATGTTATTCTGCCACTAGAAAATAAAACTAAAAATATCATTTACGCAGAAGTACTTTAAAATATATTCTTTTAAAAACTTCTTGATAGCGATCATAATAACAGAAATTGACGGAGACGAAGTCGCGGGTAGAAATTGATAAAACCGATATAATAATAATTGTTTTTAATCCGCTTGCCCTATTCACAAAATCCTGGGTAGGCCATGACTATGGATGTATTTGTATAAATTTTAGGCACTCCTAAAATCTCTTCGAAAATTTCACGCACTCTAGTTGCATTAAAAATGGAAATTTTTATACAATAATTAAAGATATATTTAATTAGATTTCGCCCAGAGCCGGAGTACCTGGATAACTATCTCTACCCTCAAACCTAACGCTTGACAACCATTCCCAAAGTTAATTGTTGATAAGGACAGAACTCAAAAGATATTTTAAGCAGTTCCAATACTACAGACTGGAAGCATTAAAGTAATCCTTATAATACTTATTCCTTATCTTGTTTACAGTGAATTCTGAGTTAATACTATTTCGAAACTTAAAAAAATAATCCTTTTAGGTAAAGGCATCAGTTACAATTTATTTCTCGTTCCAAGTGCATCTCTTCTCTATGGAAAATATTATCGCTGATCGAGAAATTCGTTGGTCAAATTCGTTCCAATTTCAAGTATGTATCTCAAAGTAGTATCTGCATTTTAATTTAAAATATTCAATAATTTAAAACCTCTAATCTATAATCAGTCATTATTATTGAAAGCTCTGACTTTAAAAACAATTTTCAGAAAATCGTAAAATATCGCTGTGTACCTTTTTTTAAATATCTTGTCAAATAAGCTTAATTTTTAGTTGGATTGCAACTGAGTGCTGCTTTTATAGTTAAATGATTTTTTGCATCAATGCAGGCGCAATTATGCATCGAAAACAATAATGGTTATTTACAAAATGTAAGGTGTTTCTATTCGCATAAGTTTCCTTATCACTTAAAATAACTCTGATTCAGAAATTAGTATATTTATAAAACTTAGCTGTCTATGCAAAAACCCAAAGTTTTTGAGTTTCAATCACTAAGCATTCAGAACCATAACCGGGTGTGCATAAGGATAACTTATGAATCATGACTAGGGAATTCATTAAAAACACAATTTTAGCGAATTTTACTATTGATTGACTACAACATAGACCATATTTCTGATGGGCACGAAAAATTTTGAGGACCATTGTGGAACCTTTGGTGGCAATTTTAAACGAAAAATCTGTTGAGCGATATGGGAGAAAAGATATGGAAGGCAAACTTTTTTTATTATTAGATATTTGGATTATATGTAATCTTGAAACATGTTACATGATTTTTAAGAGGTTCAACTGATTAGTGAATTAATTTTATTTTTTTATTGATTATGAAGGTTCATTTTTGAAAGTTATGAACCAAAACTATCAAATCCAAAATGATTGTAAATTATCAACGGGTAATATAACTGGATTTCTGTAATAGAAAGAAGCGCGTTATGTTGTCGGAGAAATTGGAATGTGGAAAAAAAATGTGGCGAACTTTTAGGATTACATTTTATTGAATGTGGATTCCTAAAAGAAATTCCATCCACTTTATGAGCAAAACCCAAAATAAGGGCCAAAAACGAAAAAAAAAAATTTCTTTATGAAAATGCCTTTGTTATGTATGGTTTTTATTATTATGCTATTTTATTTTTTTGGATTAGCTGCTCCAATCTCTGATGATTGTCTAAAAATTCGGCCGAAAAGTCAGCATATGAACAAGTAATATTGTTTATTTAAATATTACAATTTTACTTTAATAATCCTTTATTTTTTTTTTATTTTTTTTTTTTTTGTGGTGGGGGATATAATATTACTTTTTTATTAATTATAGTTTTGTTAAAAACGTGGATTTAAAAAAACATATTTTTAATTTTTAAAAATTCAGTGAAAAACACGTAAAATTAATGGATTTTGTTTCCTCCGTTATTTCCAATTTGTTCCTTTTAGTTAATTCCTTAATGCAATATTCTGATAATTGGTATTAATAATCATTTTTATTCATGCTGATGATACAAGTAGCTAAATCATTTAACTAATAGTTATGCAATACTAATGTATTAAATGTTTATTTTTATGCATTGGTATGTTATAGTTTCCTGAGTCTATAACTTATAGCTCGCAGTACTTTCTGCATTTCTTCATTATATTGTTTTGTCACTTTTGTCAAATCTATTTTTTATTTCTTATTGTTTTTCTTCTACTTAACATCCTGCATTGTCATTCCCATTCCAACCTTTTCATTGTAGTTCTTACTAACATCCATATTTAAATAATACACTCGCTGTTGATATAAGATTGTCCATTCTCGTTAGAAATAAATATAGCCAAGATAAAAAAATACAATGAAGGTCAAAAATGGCCTTATGTCGGAAGAAATTAGAGGCAAGGTGAATTTTTGCTAGTTGTTAGGACTCATTAACTATTTATTGCCAACGTTTCTAGGTCCATATGGTAGGTTTGACATTTCTCACCCTGTACCTTGAAGTGACCTGATGAAGACTACAAACCAGAGATGCATACGTTGGCAATAAATAGTTAAGAATATAGTAATAAATAATCTTGACCGCCACTCGGACTATTTTCCTTACAAGATATCTGGTTTTAAAAAAATAACCTGAAAAAATATAATGTATCAGTGAATTGTAATACTACTTGGATATCTCAACGTCACATAAGACGTGCGAAAAAAGTCGACGAAGTCTTGAGGGAGCCCAAGAAAGTAATATTCTTTGTATCTCATCTAATCATCGACACATCTCATAAAATATATCTACTGCGTTAACCCTTCGAAAATACTCCTCTAATAAGGTTCTAATAACTGAGAAAAAATCAGCTTGCCTCTATTTTTTTCTCAAACAAAACCTTCATTGCCTAGGCTAATAGTTATAATCAATGGTTGGTAGTACCTGATATTTTTATTTATGTTTGAGCTTTAAAATTTTATATAGGTTATAACAATGCAAACATTAAAAAAAGTATAATGAATGAATGAATAAATGCTTTATTTACATAATATACAAAATAGTAATAACATATATTTACATTTTTTTGAGATCAAAGCCACAAGACAATGGCGTTAAGCCTCTGTCGAGTTGCCCCTTTTTCTTTTCTTTTTTTCAGTATTGATAATAATTTATATTTTTAGTAATGTTATGATTTATTCTTATTGATTGTAAAAATTTAATAATTAAAATGCTTTACCAAAAAATTTCTGTATTTTAATGATTTATTTAAATATGCTGCAAATTTAACCCAATCTAGCCCATTTAGTCTATCTATTACCTCTTCTGGAGTTAACTTATATTTTCCCAAGTATTTCATCCTGAACTCCTTTAAGACAGGACATATTGCCAAAAAGTGGTAGGTATCCTCTGCCACATTTAGGTTGCACATAGACAGGTAGGTATCCTATCCCTCCTCCATGGCTGACAATTAAGTCCCATCAGTTCTCCTCTTGCTTTAAATATCAGAGATTCATTATAAAGACTAAGTTTGTTGTGGTGGATGTAGGAAATAGCTATTTCAGGATCAACTTTTGCATATAACATATGAAATTGGCTATTGCTGGCTGCGGATATCATTTCTGTTCAGATTTTTGTTTCCATTTTATTAATGAAGTGGAGGTACGGAGTACCCCTGAGTCATGATTGTCATGCAATTGAATGAGTAATGACTAAACAACAACCCAAACTGAAAAAAAGTATAATTGGAAATCATTTAATATTTAATCTATATTTATAAAAGAAAGAGCTATTTCATTCAATTTTCTGGTCATCGCAGTTTCTAAAAACGAACATGGTTGTGAAGTTGAAATTTCTCCTGAAAGTCCGTCATACCGTCTAGATGTGCATTAAGGCTGGGTTTGGGAAAATTCATCCTCTAAGTGATTTAAAAAAATATTTATCTAAAACGTAAAACAAAATTGGTTTTCGAATAAGCTCAAAAACTATACGCATCCCCAAAAACTATAAGTACTCATTTGAATGACAAGCATATATCTAACCACCTGGAAGAAAATATCGTCTTAATCTGATCAGTAATAGCATAGATAATAAAATACTTATAACAAATATATTTAGGTATATTTCGTTTCCTAGCCATGTTTCGTGTTAGGTTTCTATCCAATCCATATGTTTCATTGTTGTTGGTTTTTTAAATGAACAATAGGCTGAAAAAAGTTTAAGTTTTGAAAAAATAATAAACTTAGTTCTGAATCCTAAAAAAAAAGTGCGTTTTATTCAGTTGGAAGGGTACATCCTCGAGTGGAAAAAATAAGCATTTATGTTACATAGTAGTTACAATGGTACAGAATGATAATGTTTTAAAGCAAAAATGTCAGTATTAGATAATCACGGGTATGGCTACTTGCTACTGGTATTTTATTGTAGATTAAACTGAATAAAATTAATATCTGACAATCAACAATACTCATTTATTTTTCGTACATAGACATAGTTAAAAGTTTAACTCACTAGCTATCTCAGGTATATTTATATTTATAACCTCCTTAACAAAGTTATTATAAAAAACCTTCTTAATTCGCAGCAATTAAAAAAAAATAATCGCGTGCAAAGCGAGGTACAGCTAGTCATAATATAAAAAAAATCATGTAAAACAATAAAGATCAATGAAATAATTATGTTGAAGTACAAATGTTCAATATATAGACATTTTAAATATTTTTCTTTAAATATGTAGTTTTATTGAAAATAAGTTCAATCTTCAGTCGAAAATATTCATATTAAGGCTAGTTGAATCAAAATGAAAACTTTATTATGTAATTTTATATAAAAAATTTATTGGGACTCCATTGAAATAAGAAGAAAGAGGAATAACTCACTTAGGTTTCATTAGGAATAGTGAAATTATAAATTAATAGCCCATCTCTGAGATATAGATAAAAATAATGAAAGTAATAATCAAGAAGTTTTTGATTATGAAATAATAAAATACTTAAGGAAAATAGCCGGTTTGGAATCAAGAATGGATTACAAATTCTCGTATTTCTGGAATAGGTTAAACACTTCGAATCAACTTAAAATTTTTATTTTATTTTATTTATTTATACAAAGCATCTACACATTAAGGGTCAACGTAGAATTATTATTCGAAATTGATTTCTGTCACTTGAAACAAAAAATTCTCTTCAATCTATTAAGCATATAATTTAATTAGAAAATGCTTTACATTTAAAGGAATAATAGTATTTATATCTATTTCAACATTAACTACATCAATGTTTTTACTTACTTATTTTTATTTAGCTTACAAAAACCAAGTCTAAACAGCAATGGAAAAATACGGCTAACATGATGTCATTTATTCAGATATAAACTGAATATATTTTTCTTCTTATGCGGAGATGCTCGTGGCTTTTAGTGAATTCAACGATGCCTCAGGATTGAGGAAGAAGTAAAATAAAAACAAATTCCTCGCTGGGTGTAAACAGTGGAGGGGATATATTTTTTGCCAGAAGGCCGAACATTGCCGAAGGTGCCCGATCTCTCCCCACCACCCGATTTGGCCGAATTGTCCAGAAGCGCGTGAACCACCGTCGAGTCTACTTGCATTCTTCAAATATTTTTACGGCTTCGTTTAAAATAATTCATCTATTAGTTCAAAAGTTACTTTCGTACTTGTTTATTAAGTGTGCCACGACCAGAATCTTCAATCCTACCGTTTTTCGCTAAAAGTGTTTCAGAATTGACTGTGGGAAATGTGGCATACATTATTTATTTGTGTTGTGAATCCAAGTTTTTCTACAAAATTGCACTTCAAGTATTTTTTCGTTGCGGATTCCAATAAATTTAATAGCGGTGAGTTCCAATATAATTTTAGTTTTTATAATTTTCTGAACTATTCTAGTTATTTATAATTTTCTTCTTCGTTAGGTTGGGCTTATATATATATATAATAGCTGATGTGAATTTTGTTTAATATTGTAGTATATGTTGATGTATAGTGTATTTTTTAAATTTTAGTTTAACTTAGCGCGTACCGTTAAGTACTTTTAATATATTTTTCTCCTTTCAGTCTCTTTATAAATGATTCAAAGTTATTTGCATGTTGGTAAAGACTCTTTTATGACCTCGGTGGTTATGTTTCAATGACCTTTTTAACTATTACATAATTTTAAACTTTAAGTACTATTCTCAACATGGTACACTATTTGTATTTATAAACGGGAGTATTTTATTTATTATTTATATTATTACAATAATAAATCTTTAATTAGAAATACTTTAGATAAATGTCTTTCCAATAATACTAATTTTTATTATTACCATTTTTTTAAAGATTATTTCTGTTAAATAGATATGGACTTCTGTAGTATAATTTAAAATCGATCAATCATTTCACCTAAAAATATAGGGTGTGTTATTAACATTATTGTTTTATATTGTTGAGTTTTGATGTGTTAGGATGGTTTGTTTTTGTTAGAAGTTGGGGTTATTCTCTTGAAAACTCTAATTAAATTATGTGGCGGCCCCACTCACTAATTAAATCATCTTCAATATGTTGTCAAGTTTGTATCAAGTTTCTAAGAAGTGAAAGGTTTTTTATAATGCTTCATTTTTATTTACATTCGGCTTAAGCTTTTTTGTTTTCTGTTCTAGAAGTTTACTAACATATTTTCAAGTCCAGAAACATTTATTTTAAATTATCCATTTAACAATAGGCAGTAGTCAGATGGTCATTTTTTAATAATTCAAATTGAATAGAATGGCTTTAATCATTTAGTTTTACCACCCGTAGCTTCTTGCCGCTTTTTCCGTTTTCTTACCAAGCTATGCTCTCAATTTTCATATTAATAAAACTAAGTCCATTCTGTGTATTAATTTTTTGATTTTTCTATATTCTGAACTAATGGTATATCCTGCTTCTTCAATAGGTCTGTTAGTTTTACAATATTGCAAGTAACAATTGAAAAATTGGTTATTTGAGTAAAAACTTACTGTTTATCATTCATTTATAACTTATTTAGAATAATTAGTTATAATCGTAGAAAAGCTTTGTTGCTACACTAATAAAATGTAAGGGAAAAACTTAGGCTGTTCTCTCGATTTTCATTGTATTTTTTGAAGGATTTTTATGTTTGTTAATTGTTTAAAGTGCATTAGCCGATTTTCTCATTAATTTGAATATATTTCTCAAAAAAATAAAATATATATATGTTTTTCTATTTTATTAATTTTTGCTAATCTTTACAAGTCTTACCTGAGGTACTGTTTAAATGAATTTAACACTTAAAACTGATTATTCATATTAATCTAACTTTATTTATAGTTGTCTATCCCTCTTGTTATAATGATTGTATTCTTTGTAGAACATAAATATTGAAAAAAATTGAATTCTATGCTTTTAAATATACCTTCATAGGTGTCTTTATATGATATGGAGTATTTTAAACCATGTTTAAACTTTACAATGAAGCATTTTGCTTGACTTAAACTATTATTATTTATTTTATTTGATTTAGATAAAACTAATCGTTTTAAAGTTAAGAACATAGTTGTTTTTTGTTTATACATAAAATTAATTAATAAATACTTACCTGAGTACTTCGGTCTAACAGTATATCAGTTTTACAAATAATCATTATTAAAAATTGAATTTAATTATTAATTATTTAGAAATGTATCTAGCAAAAAAAGGAAGTATTAAAAATAATAATACTCAAACCAGTAATAAGAATCAGTATTAGGAAAATATTTTCTTTTAAAAGGATAGCTCTGTTACTTTAATAAATGATTATTGTTCTAAAAAAAAAAATCAGAGGAAAATAAAGAATTAATAATTTAAAGACAATAATTAGTTTAGAAAGTATTTGCAAGTAATTAATAGTTTTTAAAACAACTAGAAAATATCATTACAATTTTAACATAAATCTCTGCTATAAATGTATCATAAATAAAAGAAAACCTAATAAAAAAAAGAGAGAGTCAATGAGAATAATAAACTATAAACTAAAAAAATAAAATAAAAATATGTCAGACGGGTAACGGATTAGAAACGCTATTTACAGAGATATCTTAAATTTTGTGAAGGAAACATTTTATCTAAATTACATAAATATATATTACATTAAATATTGAATGTATATTTTGTTGAGTACATAGTTTATTCTAAAATAAAATAACATAAAAAAAAAATATAAAAAAAAAGGCTTAAAACAAAACTATAGATAATTTTCATATTAATAAAATTTGAGTTGTTTGTTTCAACCGTACATACATTTTGTAATGTTTTATTTTTTTTTAAATACTTATTTTCCAATGTAACGGGAAAAGAACAATAAAAAAAATAAGGAATATAAAAAAAAAAATTTTTGCAGATCTTAATGTTTCTATCATAGTTTTATTATATAAATTATTATAATTGATTTAAGGTGATTGTAATTAAGGAGAATCAATTACATGTTAGAAATATTTTTAAAATCGATATAAGATGATGTGGAAGGCAAGCCTATAATGTTATATTTGATACTAAAATTATGATTGTAGGAAATTTCTCTTGGGTTAACATCTAAACATAATATCTTTTTAATACAATATAAGTGAATAATTAATACATATTATGTTTAGCTGATCACATATTATTAGTAGGGAATTATTAGCGTTGGTTAATACTAATAATTAGCGAATTTAAGAGATAAATAGTTTTTTTTTTAAAAGTATTTCTCCTGCCAGTTATGTTGGAACTTCAGGATTTTAATGTGGTTTCATACAGTTTAGTGAAGGTGTTGAAGTAACTAGATTTGTGGGTGCCGCTGTCGGGAAAAATGTTTCTTCCTATTGCTTGACGAGAAGACATTTCATTTATTTTAAATTTAATAAAAACAAGAATTATTTTCGTTGTATAATTGAAAAACACTTGATTGATGTTCCTATTGATTTGTATTATCTCATTCACTACAATTATAGCTATAAGTCTCCTATGAAACACTTTCAAATCACTCTTTATGTGATTTTTCACTGTTATTTACTCATAAAGATAAAATGTTTATTATCAGATTGAGAATTGAATGATGTGATGTTTGGAAATTAGTTGTTCTTTTATCCTTTGAAATAATTTTGACACTTATGAGATTTTCCGGCGGATATGACGAAGAAGATTTTAAAATAAGTTCTTATCAATACATCACGGTTATCCCCATCATCATTTTATTATGAAGTAAGTCTTGTAGTTTAATAGCAGATGCATGATCAAATCAGGAAGGGGGTCTAGGTTATAACTTTTTTTCTTTTTGTTAACACTTACTAATTTTAATGAAAATTATTATTGTTCCGTATCATAACTTGTCTCATAATTGTTTTAATTATTTGTGAGGTTGAGACCAGTATTGGTTCCTGCTTCAAACCTCTTCTCTATATATCTAAAATGATAACGCGATTTTGGTTACCGCTAGCTTCATCTAAACCACTAGACGGATTTTGATACGATTTTCACTATAATTTAAGGAATTCTTTCCTGAAAGTTTATAAGTAAAATACATCGCATTCCAGCTTTTCTTTAAACGGGCAAAATAAATTTTCTGTGATCAAGTCAACCAAAAATTATTTCTGAAATACAAGTAGTAATATAGGCGTATCATATACCGTTGGAAAGAAAATTTAGAATTTAGAAAAGCTAATATGCAATAAAATAAATAGTAGGAGTTAATATAAAGTTATTGTAAGCCCATAAACATGTGTTATTGGTAGAGCTTGGTAGTTGAATTTACAGGATCGTTCAAGTTATATTCTTCCATTTAGAACAAAAGATTTTATAAAAAATATTATGTACTAAATCGTAACTAAGCTGTTATAAATCTATAACCTGACATTGTTATTATTTATTTCAAAGTTAATACTATTTCAATGAAAACGAATGTTTCACTGTAAACTAAATAGATTCCTATAGAAACTTAATTTAACTTCTAAAATGTAATTTAAATTGTTCATTTGAAATATAAAATAATAATAAACCAAATAAAACCGTTGTTATTTCTGTAGTTTGTCAATACTTACATAGTAATAATATTTTCTTCATATGGAAAAATTAAATTTTCTGTTATCTGTGCTTCACTTTAAAATAAAAAATATACACTCAACTAATTGTGATTTATGTTTTTCATTTCTGCCGATGATTAAATTAATATTATAATGCATATACGTTATAAACTAAACATATTTTCTTGCTAATTGTAATTTTCGTTTCGATAAACTAAACCTCCCAAAACAATACAGTCTAAATCGGTCCGAGAGAGATTTTTGAAAAATAAATGACATCTCATTCAAATTGCACCCGTGCAAAATAGGGGCGGGTCTACTAGTGAACAAATAAAATAAATACTATAATATTAACATGATATAACATGTACCTCTCACTCATTGCCACTAAATAAGCAGAATCTTCTTCAGGGTACCCAGCTCCCTTACCTGTTACAAAGGGATTTGAATTACATTTCCTACTAAATTAACTGACTACAAATTCTAATTTAAAATGAAATTCAATCAAATTATATATTCTGAAAATTTCTCTGTTGATAAAAATTTTGTAGTGGAAAAACAGGTTCTCATGTCAATATAGCCGTCGCTTTATGAGAGAAGTTTCAGGCTAGGAGTATTTGCTTAACACCAAGAATGTCATATTCTGCTAATTACTCTTTAGTTAAGTAATATATTTAGATCAGGTCTAGCTTTAAAAATGCACCACTCTTGTGTTATTTGCCTCTTTTTTGCAAAAATGATTGTCACGTCAGTTGGCACCAATGAGCATCCTTCGAGAGGGAAGAAGGGTTCCTTATTCCCACCTCCAAAAAAAAAAAAAAAAAAAAAATGAATAATCCTTTTGGTTCCGCCCTCAGGTGCCTAGGTAGTAATTGCAATTATTATTACATAAAAAAGGCCAAGACCGCTCCTGGAATCACTCAGACACCTCACTCAGTTTTAGCTTCCGTTTCTTCTCAGCCAAGGCACAAACCACAAACGGAATCTTTTCTCTTACATGTTCATAATCATTATCATTTTTGAACTAAACGTATTCTGTACTAAATACAGTAGTGAAGTGGTAGAATACTTGTTGTTGAGGAAATACTTAACCGTTTTCTTGTTGGATCAACCTTTTTGATATCTCTTTTTAGGCCTATTCTTTTATAGGCGAGGAGGTGGTACATACTAGCTATTAATAATAATTGTAAGCAACAATTGGCTTTCAGTTGTCTTCTGTTTTGTATATTTTATCATTTATTCACCTTTCCGGAAGCTACATTCCTTTTTATATCATTTTTTTTCCCTACAATAAATAGATTAGAATTGAAACTTATCTTGATTTATATATTCGTCAAATTATATTATTTTATACAACTGATTACTTAGAATAAGATAATTAAGTAGAAACTTAATTAAGTAAGTGTTTTGGTGATTGACCGAATTATCCTCCTCGATATCTACTTTCAGTCAAAAATTCTCACATCAAATATAATTACCTGACGTTTAAAAAAAAATCATTTATAAGATTCTACTTTACACTAGACATATTATTGAAATTATATTGCCATTCGCACAAATCGTTTTATTTCCATAGTTGCTGGATAAGTCCATTGTTGAGTTCTTTAAATTTACTTGTCTTGTAATCATTTTAAAACCTACTTTTTCGCAATTCTTGTATTAATTCAAAGAAACATATTACAAACTTAAATTCATTGTTGAAACTGTCTTCGCTTATATTTTCTTTTTCGTAGTTTTGGAAATTTTTATTATTGTTATAATATTAACAGGTCGATTGATGAAATTATAATTGGGGGAAATAATAACGATTCGGCTCAAACATGTGAAATGTCGGAAAAATTAAAATATTTTTTACCAGACTGACTCCTGATTATTTCCACCTATTATTGTTAGAGTTATGATGAAAATTAGTTTATTATTTTAATATAATGTGTTAGAAGACTCCTGATATCAGCTTTGTGGATATTTTTAGTAATGTAAATAGTTTCTAATATTTTATTTATTATTTATCAAGAATATTATAATACTTCAAGTATGTTAACCTTAAATTTATTTTGTAATTTAATGATATAAATCTTATATTAATCGTTAATATATGAATTTATATTACTGATACCTTAAAAGTTGGAGATGTGCTCTGTGTATATGAGCTTTATGATATTTAGTGCTGAATTCGAATTCCTAATATTAAAACAAAACAGAGCTAAATATACTGTAGTAAATGTAAATTATTTTGTTAATCAGTTAAAGCTATAGATTCACCCCACCCACAAGTCAAAGACCATCAGTACGTGGAATATGTCTGAAATAAATTATGGCATTTTAGAATTTTTATCTCTTGTAAGTCTGTAACCAATAAAATTGTATTAAAATTTCTCATTTAAACATACCTTCGTAAAATTTCAACATTCCAGACGTGGTATTTTCGGAGAATTAAACACTCGAAAAACCGTTCTTGCTGGGTCCTCAAAATATAGTCACGCGACGTGGGCCGTTTTTAATAAGTTATCTTTTTTTTCCTACATATTATTCTTATTATTTGTCGTAAAAAGGTGCAAAATGTATGTTATAAAGTTGCACTTCTGGTCAGCCGATTTCGGAAAAAATATTGGTGTAACATCTCGTATAGATGGTTTAAATATGAAATTTCGTGGGACTTGATTATTTGAACTGAGTGGGCCTAAAACGTGTATTTTCGTTGAAAACTGGCATTCGAAAATTTTCACGATCGCAATACTTTCCTTTACTGTATACTTCATATATATATATATATATATATATATATATATATATGAAGTATACAGTAAATTATAATTTTTTTTTCAGTGACCCTGGGCCTTGCGGTGTGATCTCCGGGGAGATTACACTCGCGTTTCACGATGAAATTAGTAGTGTAGGGTCATCACTCCCTAAGCCTAATTTTGTGAGTGGCCACCATTTGGCTGACGGGTCTCACATACCCGGGGAGAGGCTGCGAGTCAATCCCCATTTAATTACATCATTATAAAAGCCCCGCCGGGACTGGGATTCGAACTCGCAACCTGTAGCATGAGAAACTAGGGCGCTAGCCACTCAGCCACGGGCTCCCCTCATATACTTCATATATAGATAGTTGAAATTAATAAAATAGGTATGAAAAAATGATTTTTAAAAACGTTGCCAAGCTTTCGCACTATTAAGAACTCCGCATTATTGGTAATCATCTTTTTGGAGTACTATAGGATGTTACTATTACTTAAATTATTTAACAATCGATGCGATTTGCGTTAGATGTATTGACTACATAGAATCTAAAAGTTGCGGGACCCCGGGCCATTGGGTTTTGCGGCAGCCCCCTTGAACTATAAATTGCTCCGTAAGTTACAAGTCGTTCATTTAATTTGTCCCACCATTCCTCCCGGATCCGCTCCTCCATATTGAGAATGATATAGATTTAATGAATTTATTTCGATGGTCAACTTCACCAATGCTAGTACTAGACTTGTCAGCTGCAAAAGATGAATAGTACTGAACAATGTATAATCTCCATTGCACACCCGTCAGAAATAAGTGTCAATAACATCAAATTAGAAAAAAAATAAATAAAAAAATGAAATTGTCGGTTATTTTAAGGTTTTTTTTTTCAGGTGTATTCCGTTGGAAAGTAATTAAAGATTTACACATTTTTAGATAAAATATATTTTTGAAAATTTTGGGAAATTTATCATTTTTAGGTAGGGAATATGGAATATGGTAGGAAGTAACAAAACACGGAGGGGAAAAAATCAATCAAAGAAGGACAAATTTTTAGTACTAATGATAAAATTTATTTAGGACAGGTATTCAATTTAAACTCACTTCCTTTAAATTAAATTTTCGTTTTCATTATTTTAGATTTATTGTTAATAGGTTATAGAGGGTGAGAATATGGACGTTGGTTTACTCATTTAACGTCACTGTTATGCTGCTGTGGCTAATTGGTCGATACTACAGTATGACTCCTAAATTTGGCCTATTAAGGTTTAATTATGATAGAGATGCTAACAAGTATCTGACATCGCGTGGGGTCGGGACCACCATTTTACGCTCCCTCGATGGACGGCATAATTTTTTTCTTCCTGAAAAGTTCTAGGGCCATCTGCAAGTTGAACCCGCGGACATAGAAGGCTGTCGTGCTTGCCGATATAATTGTAAAATACTTTCTGCAGTGCTGTATGAAAGCTACAAGCAAACATTTTTCTGATCTGTTCAGAATTGCTTATTAATAATTTTTTTTCCAAGAAACATGTCACCGAAGTCAAAAAAAAAAAAAAAATTCGATTCCTTTAGAGGTTATAGTCGATCAACATTGTCTTATATATTACAACACATTAAAAATATCCTTTTCTGGTTTGGAAGAAAGATTTAGGAAAGTAAAAATATATGACAAATTAGTAATGTAACTTAAAAATTCGAGAAATAAGTAACATTATGAACATGTCATGTGTAGTGAATGAGATTTTATGTTATTAACCATTTGTAAATAATTCCGTTCTCAAATTACTGCCTTACCAGAAGGGTCGTGATGTTTTCTTTATCTCAAAAATTTGAACGTTTTACAACGAACAATCAGCGCACTGAAGGGCATACATTTACATCTGTGAGGTTCTCCATCGATATGTTTAATTGTATTTACCGTTCTGTGCTACAAATGATATAACTTAATCGTATATTATGCACACTTGTAAAAGAGTCAATAACAATGATGCAAAAGCTCCTCTGCTTATTCTTCTTAGTCAAACTTCCAAAAATCTGCATTTCTTCTGTAACATCTTAGCGTTGCAAATCGGCCAGTCTCCTGAGTGCCCTGGTGTAAGGTAGCTGGGGACTGTTGATGGAGTCATGCTCGGAACAATGTTCACGCGAGTAGCTCATTAGCCTGGGGCAGGTAGCTCAGCCTGAGCCCACCTCGTCCCCAACAGGGGCTGAACCTGGGATTGCTGGCATTTTCTGCCCTGGTCAGAAAAACATTATTAGGAATGAAGCAAATTTTTAAATCATTTAATGAGATTTACAACTGTATTACATATGCTAATAGAACCAATACATGAATGAGACTTTGGAAATGTTACCCATTGGCAACTCTCCTGTAAATATTATAAACAAGAATATCTCAGAGCCATCTTCGTTTCGGACGCATCGGAGGATTATCAGGAATTAAACAGGATGACAGGATAGAAAGTAGTTGGTTAGAATGAAAATGGAGTTTGTCATGGAAGGAGAGGTACCTGTTCTGGCCGGATCAGTAACATATGGAACTTTAAGGTCATAATGGATGAGTTTATTCATGACGAAGTAGGTAACTTTGAGGAGTTTACGAAGGATTTTGGATTGTAAGCATTTGATAAAAGAGCAATTAGATGGTTTAGTAGAGTCCCAAAGCTTAATCCTTAAGTCCAGATTTACCTTATGATAGTCATGTAAATGAACATTTTATAGTTAAGTAGAAGGTTTGTTGAGTGCTTAGTAAGTAGCCGTAAACCTCTAGCAGTTTCTTTTCGTTTCAGTTGTGTATGAAGATTCCAAGTAAGACGTTTGACAAGATTTCTAATCTGTTTAACAGGGGAGTGAGGAATATGGTAAAAGGATACTGTAGATCAGGAAGTCGTAGGTTTACGATGTAAAGCAAATTAAACATTTTATATGACCTATCTTTTCTGCCAGGTTCATTACTTTCATATTTAAACTCATCCATATGCACATATAGTATTAGATTAAGCTTGGGCTATGGTTATTGCCTTGATGATGGCGTGCTATGTGGGTTGGAATATAGGCTAGTAATTAATAATACACAACTCCGGGCGGTAATTATGACTTTGAAAGCTTACCTTGAATGAAATCCATGGCTATCCCGTGAATCATATAATTATTTAAATATAAAACTACTATGTTGTTAAAATGCGTACATGATGGAAAAGTGCGTTGACAGCTTTGTCTGTCCATGACTAGTCTTGTGCACAAATAAACGGCATACTTAGATGTTTTACGTATGCGTAGCAAACTGACCTATCTTACCACCAGAGACTGATCCAAAGGTAGCTTTTGGAGAAAAAAAAATTGAATTAATATTTCTGAAGATGAGTTATTAATATTCATGGACCTCGAAACGTTAAGTAATAGGAATAGATTTATTAATATAATGATAAATAAATCTAAATAGAAGGGAATGTTCTAATCAATTATATAATTAAATGTTCATATTTTAGAAACTCACGTCAAGAACCGTAAAGAGACAAATAAGCAACAGTACCCAAGTCAATTCAAATTAAGTCAACTTTCGATCGAGGTTTGACTAAAGTTTAATCACACTTTAATTACCTACTTATCATGTGGTGTAGATTCATAATAACAAAAACATGTTCTAAGCGTTAATTATGGATGGAATCAACATAGCATTTCTTTTTTACTTTTGAATTTATGCTAGAATATTAAGTTAAATTTAATAACGCTGATATTTTTTATCTTTTGTGAAAATCATCCTTTATCAGGTTATAATTTAGGTGTTGGAACTGAGCGTATTGCTCTGATGGTTCTTCATGATTGTTATTAGGCCCATCTTGTGCCGTTGATTTTCCCATTCTCTGGCGAATCCCATTAGACCAAAATACAGACGTTCGAATATGTATGACATAATTGAATTTGAATTGTGAACTTCTGTGTATTTTTTTATGAATGAGACGATTTTTTATTTTTTTTTAATGTCTAATTTAAAATAATAAAAAAATAATGACATTTAATTTAATGACTAATTTAAGGGAGCGGCGTGCTCTAGTGGGTAGAGCACTATTTACTGTCTCCGGGTCCTGGGTTCGAATCCCGACTGTGGCAGAATATTATTAATTCTGTTATTTCCGTCGGAGGGTGAATCTACGACATGGAGACCCTCCTGGGGTAGACCCAGACCCTAGAAAGTGGGAAATTAATGGGGTAAAAACCTGGCGGCTGTTAGTTACAATCAGTTACAATATATTAAAATAAATAACAATTAGAGCATAGTTTCGGCATAATCACCTCATTGCACGCCCGTCGGCCTGGAAGCACTATGAATCTCTATATGTACTGAGCCCAAGACCCTAAATGGGTTGTAGTAGTACAGATTTTTTTTATTTATTTCCGAAAATAAGTAAAATATTAAAGGATAGATAGGGCTATCGGCTACCATAAGTATTTTAAGACATGTTATGCAAGCATTTTTAAATCGCACGTCATAAATAACAAACATTTCATTGATATTAAAAGTTTGAACCCCTCTGATAGGAGTCCCCCTTCATTAGGTTTGCTAAGGACATATATAAAATAATTGAGACCATTTGTAATACTGGCACGTATAGCCCTGCCGACCACACTTGTCCATGATTATACTACGGACCCTCCCTCTGCGTTTCCCAAAGTTCCGAGCTTGCAAGTATAGTATATGCATGATGGCGGTTGATTTTCCCATTCTCTGACGGATTCCATTAGACTAAAATACAAACGTTAGAATATGTATTAAATAATTTTATTTGAATAGTGAACTTGTTTATTTTTTTATGAATAAGATTGATTTTTTTAATTTATTCCCAGAAATTAGTAAAATTTTAAAGTTCCAAGCTTGCGTGTGTTGTAGGCATGATAGTTAAGCTGATCATCTCCGAACTGTATAATCATCTTAACCCTGTTGCTATAAGTTAATGTTTTGGTAGCGGTGCAATAAAAATTAATTCATTCTAGTTAATTTAATTATTCAATTAAGCAGCAATAGTGTTTATATGTTATGTATATATATATATATAGTACTGTTATATGAATTCTTTATATATTAAAACAATCATAATGATGCATTTCCTCAGCATATTTTATATACTGTCATATTATATGATGTGATTCCAGTCTCCCTAATTTTTGCATATATTAGTGATAGATGATTGGTTCACAATTCTTCCAAAAGTTTATTATGCAAAAATGATTATTTTGTGTCTACGTTTCAGGGCTTTTCCCCTTCTTCAGGACTTACTATAATATAATATATTAAAATAAATAGCAATTAACAAGAATAGCGACAATAATGAGAAACTTAACTCTGGTTATAATATCAATATATTCTGGTAACAAGTGGTTTATAATATCAATCAATTAGTATCTATTATATCAATTCGAAATTTTAAAAATTATATTTGACCAAATTTGATATAATGCATACCGAATTGACTGGTAGTAGAAACCATTGGTTACTGTGAGATTAAATACTTTTTTTACTTTCACTTACTATATATAGTAAGGGGAAGTATTGCGATCGTGAACATTTTCGAATTCCAGTTTTCAACGAAATACACGTTTTAGGGTCCCCTGAGTCCAAATAACCAAGTCCCGCAAAAAGGTCTGTGTGTGTGTGTGTGTGTGTGTGGTGGTAACTCCCGGGCGGAAACGGTAAGTCCTATGAAACTGAAATTTCATATTTAAGACAACTATACGCCCGAGACGTGACAAAACTTTTTTCATCAAAATGAGCTTACCAGAAGAGGCACTTTATACCATGCATTTTGCACCTTTTTTCGATTTTCTCGAAAACGGTTCCGACAATTTTGATTAAACTCGCTATATCGATGTAAAATCTAATGTGCTTTAATATCATGTAGGTTTTATTTGGATAAAAATGGTCTGACAGGGCTTAAATGCTGATATTTTAAATTTTCTTCCCCTTAAGTACCTTTAATTTTGTAGATTCAATAATAATAACTAGATTATCTTGTTAACGCTGATGAAAAACAGGTAAATATATAAATTGAATAAATTCGATACCCAACTAAAGGAGAAAACAGAAAAAATATTTTTTTAATGCAATTTTTCGTTTTTGAACATACGAGCAGTAATATACATGTATGATATACCGTTGGAAAGCTAAAGATTTTAGAAAAAATATCATCTCATACTCAAGCTTTTAGAAGTTAATGGAGAGTGATGAAAAGAAGATAAAACTAACTGATTATTTAAGATAATAATATAATAGATTTTTTAATAAAACACAGGTTTCTATATAAATTCAATTTGATTAATTCCTTAATAATTTCACGTATTTTTATCTCTTACTGTATTCTTCAATAGATTTTTAAAACGGGGTTAAGTGAAAGTCGTGTGTTGCCCGCACCAGATTTTGTTAAATTTATGAATGTTGTAACATTAAATGTTTTTAAATAGTGTCTATTTAATAATTCTATTAATAATAATTATTATTTATTTGAATATATTGTTAGTCCAGGAGATGGAGAAAAGCCCCAAAACGTAAACTCGAAATAATTATTGTAGTATAATAAGTTTTTGGAAGAATAAGGAATCAATTTTAATCAAAAATGCACATTTCTTCCGGAAAAATTAATATCATTACATATATTAGACATTTGGAATATCTTAAAACAAATATAGAAGACCGAATTGGTGAAATCCTACATATGCCTCTTACTCTTTTTGTTTTAATGGATTTTCTATAAAACTTCTGTTTTGTTGAAGTGGAGTACTCATTAGTGAAGTTCTTTCCAATGCTTTCCAAACCATCGACTTTTTATGTATGTTTATTATTTTTTGTTCTAGATCAGTTTGTTGTTAGTACTGTTACGTTGTAGTCAGAGGAATATCGCGTTCAGTGAATGTTGAGTCGCGCTCTGCCGACTGTATCGGCTTATCTCGCGAGCGGTGGAGCGTTAACAACGATTGAACCAGGAAATATATAATCCTTTCCGTGTTCAAATTTGTTTACAATATTGAATTTGCATCCGAAAACTTATCGTATCGAAGTTTCTTAATTATGAATTCGAGAAGTATGTGAGGGGAGTGAGAAGATCAAATTGAAGAGGAAGAAAAAGTTTATGTGACCCACAGTCCGATTGCCAACGGGGTTAGGGTGGAAAATAAATTTTTTAGATTTCTGCTGTTATCCATGGTTTTCATTTGACAGAAAAAAATCTCAAAATTTAATTTTCCTATCTAACCGTTGACATATGGATCATATGATCTTTTTTTTTTTTTTTTTTTTTTTTTTTTTTTTTTTTTTTTTTTCTGAAGGTCCAGTATCCCAGGTCTTTCCACCATATGACTAGACATTTATGAGAATATATCATATATTCAAAATATTCATCCATTTTTTTTTAAATTCGTGCCTCCTCGCTGCCTTGATTGGCCAATGAAAGTAGAATCGTTTTGCAATGTTTTTAAGATAAAGTTTTTCTGAGATGAAGTGGGTACCCAGTATTTTTCTAGGATCTGGAACATCTAAAACCTAACAATAGAAGAGTAATTGTTCTATTGTTGAAATGTTCGAATATTCTTAGTAATATTAAAATTTATTTTTCTGCTTGAAGGGAGCGACTTGATCCAGTGAATCTACTGTACCAAATTGGGGAAAAAACCTGGCGGCTGAGCGTGATCTCGGCCGAATCATCTCATTGCACGGCCGTTGGCCTAGAAACAGTACGGATCTCTATATTTACTGAGCCCAAAACTCTTCATGGGTTGTAGTGGTACAGTTTATTTTTTTTTTCTGAGATCTCTCTTCTTCTTTCAGTGCTGCGAAAGACCGTGTATCAGCGTTTCTTGATGCATTTTGTATAGTAGGGTCATCAGTTGTCCACGCCTAATTTTGTGAATAGTCATTTGGCTGACGGGTCTCATCCGGGGTAGAGGCTGTGAGTGAATACCCATTAATTAAATGCTTGAGAAAAAGTCCCTCAGGGACTGGGATTCGAACTCACAATCTTTAGACTAACGCGCTAGCCACTCAACCACGGGCTCCCCTTATGAGATCCAGAAAATCTAATGCCTTACGATAGAGGAGTAATAGATCCTTGAAATTTCGAATATTATTAAAATATTAAACATTAATTTTCTGCACGACGTTATGCGATATTTACTTTCCAATTTTGGAAATTTTTTCTTCTTTAATTTGGTACTATATTTTTTTTTTCGCTTGTTCATCAAGTAGATAGATTTGATTTACCTCCCTAACCGTTGAGAATCGGACTATGGGTCATATGAACCCTTTTGTTCATCTTTAGGTCTCTAGGTAATAGTAGATGATGTCGGAGCGAACAAAACGAAAATATATATATTTTTTTTTTTTGTCTTGAGGGAACATGACTGATCACTATAAAAAAACAATTGATTATATTATTAAAATAGATTGTTTAAAATGATCTTTTAAATTAAATTAAAATTGATTGTCATATACAATAAAAAAAATTAAATTCATTGAGGGTAATCCATCGATCTCCAGACAAGAAAACTACGTCAGGATTTGTTTTTTCTTCTAATTGTTTATATGAAATTGTATTTAATCTAATTTAGTTAAAGGTTAATGAATATACTTGTGTTAGTTTAAAGAAACGTAACTTAAAACAACTAAATTCCACACTTTTCGGAGAGTTTTGAATTGCAATTTGACTGATGAATAAATTTCAGTCATTATAAACTTGACAACTAGGAACAGTGGGTGGAAGGGTGGAGGGAAGGAAAGCACCAGGTGTTGGGGCAAAAGCATTGTTGCTGTCTATTACTGATGAAAATGAGAAAAAACAATTTTTTATATTACATTTAAACGATTAAGTTAATTTGGGACCTATTCTGTGTAATTTTTCTATGAAAGTTTATAGACAATATTCTGATGTTTGTAACGATAGAATAAAAGTTAGACCGTAGAATAAATATATAGATGTTGGTCGAGGGTACGGAAATTTAAAGGAATTAAATTTAAATAAGGTATTGACCTTTTTTTAAAACAATTTAAAATAATAGTATTTTATTGTTTCAAATTTTATCTGATCTTTTAAAAAAAAATAATTATACTAAACGTCTCATAATTTAGATTTAAGTTTTTGTTTGTTTTAGAGCCTTAAAACAGTGTGTTTTATTTCCTATGTATGAAATAGGTCAACTAGTTTAATTTAGTTTTTGTAATACTTTAGTAAAATTATTCAAAATAACTCAGATAGAGAAAATCTTCTTATGTATCCAAAGTATTATCCAGCGAAACAGTTGCCTCGTGTTTTTTCAGATCGTCTTTTTTTTTTTTTTTTCTAAAAAGATGAAATAGTAATTTTTATTGAATTTACAAAATTCTTAATCGTATATTAATGTAATTTTAATTACCTTGCGTTTATCGACCATTTTTGAATAGGAAATATGGATATAAAATTCATTAACAGAGAAAATCGGCTTGTAGCCAATTTTAACGGGCGCCTAGCAAAATCTCTCTCCGGGCGCCTTCGACCTACGCGTCTTGTTCGAATCCTTCAGTTCTAAATTATTCTTTAATTTCTTCATTTACTCTGTCTTGAAAATCTGGCTGTAACAAAATAAATAAATTTTGTAAATGTAGTATAAAATCTATTTCACGGAAAATTAATTCGTACAGATTTCAATTCAAAGGTAAATCTGGTGCAGGCAAGACTCTACTTGCACTTACTTCGGTTTTTAAAATTAATGAACTGTTAACAAATTAGAGTTGAAAAATATTTGAAGAATTATATTCATTTTCTTTGGATTTTTTTCTGTATATTTACAGTAAACCCTCTTTTTAACGATCACGGTTATAACGAACTATCGATGCGGTCCCTTGAAAAATGAATAGAAAACTATGCTTTCTCCTCGTTTATAACGAAATATTCTCTTATAACGAATTAACGAACTACTTTTGTGGACCTCAGAATTGAATTTGTTCGGTTATTTCGAAAAATAAAGAAGAAAAAATAACGAAACTTCTTGATTCCTAGTAAAGAGCGGCGCCTTTCTATCCAAACCCTTACCTCTTCCTTCTATTCAGCTCAATTCTGTGATTCACGTCTGTGACAGCTTCTGGTTTCTAGTGTTTCAACTAGTTTTTTCTGTTTTTATTGCTTTTATTATTTGCTTTTATTCGATTAAATTAATTCCTACGAGGTCAAGAGAAAATCCATTGATTTAAATACAAGGTTGGCGATTCTCCAAGAAGTGGATAAAAAATTGAGTCGAACTAGAAATTAGAAAATTGCGGAAAAATAAGGGATATCAAAATCTCCTCTATCAACGATTATCACTAATAGAGATAAAATAGATGCTTTCTTTGCTTCTTCATCGGGATGTACAAAAAAAAAAAAAAAAAAATTTACCATTTCAACTTTATACGAATTGCTGTGATTTTGACATTGTAAGTTCCTTTTTAAGTTTTGTATTTTGAATTATGGTTTATGTTAATCTTAAAGTATTATGTGAAATAAGATAGGTATATGTACATAGTGCATAGTTTTAACTGTTTTTTTAGTTTCTAAATAAACATGTGCCTGAAAGCGAATGCTGTATTGAAAATATTTCTTTTTACCCACCTGAATTTATAGCAAGAAACATATTATACATACAATATATTTTTCGGATATAACGAATTCTTTTATAAGAACAGAGAATTTTTTGGTCCCTTGGAGTTCGTTAAAACGAGGGTTTACTGTGCTTGTTTTCTTTTTTTTTTTTTCTAAAAAGATGAAATAGTAATTTTTTTATAGAATTTACGAAATTAAAGTACTTTAGTGAAAGACAATTTAAAATATTGGCATTTAAGCCCTGTCAGACTATTTCAATCAGAATGAAACCTGATATTAAAACTTATTAAATTTTACTTCAATGTAACCAGTTTAACCAAAATCATTTGAGAAAATCGTAAGAATGCGCAAAATACCTAGTGTAAAGCTCTTCTGGTTCGACTATTTTCAAGAAAACCTTGCTGAATATCTGAGGTATATACGCTCTTAAAATATGGAATTCCAGTTTTATAAAATTTATTATTTTTAAAAATACACACTCAGATTTGTTTTCGGAACTTGGTCATTTGGTGTCAGGGAACCCTAATACGTGTATTTCGGTTAAAACTCGAATTAAAAAATTTCCCTTATTATTTGCTTGTTTGTTTATTTATTTAACGTCACTTTATGCTACTATGGCTAATCGAATTGGCTAATTCAGTGGGAGTCCTAAATTTTGCCTATCCAGGTTTTATTAGGGGAGTACCTGCCATCTCACAGGCTCGGTACCACCTTTTAACGTCCCCTCCGAAGGACGGCATAACTAAGGATTTTTTATTCCCATTAAAAAATCCTAGAACCACCTGCATATTTGAACCCGTGACCTCGGCATAGGAGGCTGTTATCCTAGCCACTCAGCCGGAAGTGATCCCTTCCTGTTTATATTACTATTGTATTTATATCATACCTAGGTAGGTAATACGATGTAAATGTATTGAACAACACATGTTCAACCATTAAAAAGAAACAAATAAATTCTCGTTCAGGTAATAAACAGATATGACAATTTTTCTTTTTCTTTCCAATATCCCCTTATCACATTCTCCGCTCTCTTATCAGCGATAACTTTACTTTTTTTCGCTTTCCATTATCGTTGACAAGAGGAAGTGCAGTTTCTATCTACTTATTATTGGTCCTTGAAAGTCGTTAGTCATTGGCTTATTCATAGAGCCGATGATTCAACCGTTAAAATGGGTTATGGGTTATGCTATTGATCAAACTTGTTATTGCAATGTAGCAATGGATATTTATGAGGCACGAGGTATAATTATCAGAATGCCAACGGATACGCCTTTAGCGATACCTAGCGTTGCCTAACTCGTCTTTACGAGGATGGTTTAACATCTTTTTTGAAATGCACATATTTTCAAACGTGACTGGTCTTGTTTGTTTGGTTTGACGCTTTATTGTTCTCATTAGAAAGTAGTTCAGGAGTAAGATGCATGGTTGACCAACTCATTGAAAATATTTTTTTAAATTATTTTTTTCCTACATTTCTTACAGGAATGTATTTCTTGCATTCCTAAAACTTTTTCTAAGCAGCTAATTAATTTGATAAAGTGATCAATTACTTCCGGTTTACTAGCTCATCAATCATACGATTAGTTTTTGTTCTAATTAGTCTGTTAAAAAAAAAAATGACGGAAGTACCTAAGAAATAAATGAGCTGGTGGCAATTTTAAGATGAACATGCTTAAAATAGTTCCGTCATTCATGGGTTAAGCTTAAGTCCAGGAGCCAGGTGCATGGTTGACTAACTACCTCCTCGAACATACTTCTGGAAATATTTTGAAAATTTATTTTTTAGCACACTTTTACGGAAATGTATTTCTTTTGCAAGCATTTGGCTAATTGGCATTATGGCGTGCGGTGTTTAAGCATCAATTTAATTTATTTGGAATGGTTTTCTTTTGATAGTAAAATTTTTGATTATCGCATATAATATTTTCATGTTAACTATCATATTATTATTTTTTTTATCGTACCAGAAAAAAAACACAAATCACATTTAAAAAAATTTAGAAACCATATTAAAAACTCTGGTGCGGGCTACACACGACTTACCTCCCTTTTTAAAATCAATGAAAGAATTTTCAAAAACAGTTAGAGATAAAAATACGTGAAACTATTAAGGAATTAATTTAATTAAATTTATATAGAAACATGTGTTTCATTAAAAAATAGATTATATTATTATCTAAAATAATCAGTTAGTTTTATGTTCATTTCATCACTCTCTATTAACTTTTAAAAGCTTGTGTATGAGATATTATTTTTTCTAAAATCTTTAGCTTTCCAACGGTATATCATACATGTATATTACTGCTCTTATGTTCAAAAACGAAAAATTGCATTAAACAAATATTTTTTCTGTTTTCTCCTTCAGTTCAGTTGGATATCCAATTTATTCAATTTATATATTTACCTGTTTTTCATCAGCGTTAACAAGATAATATAGTTATTTTTATTGAATCTACAAAATTAAAGGTACTTTAGGGTAAGAAAATTTAAAATAACGGCATTTAAGCCCTTTCAGACCATTTTAATCAGAATAATACCTACATGATATTAAAGCCCATTGAATTTTACATCGATATAGCGAGTTTAAACAAAATCGTCGGAACCGTTTTTGAGAAAATCGAAAAAAGGCGCAAAATGCATGGTATAAGGTTCCTCTTCTGGGAAGCTCATTTTAATGAAAAAAGTTTTGTCACGTCTCGGGCGTATAGTTGTCTTAAATATAAAATTTCAGTTTCATAGGACTTGCCGTTTCCGCCCGGGATTACCACACACACACACACACACACACACACACACACACACACACACACACACACACAGATACACTCACACACAGACCTTTTTGTGGGACTTGTTTATTTGGACTCAGGGGACCCTAAGACGTATATTTCCGTTGAAAACTGGAATTCGAAAATTTTCACGATCGCAATACTTCCCCTTACTATATATAGTAAGTGAAAGTAAAAATTAAATTAAATGAAATTAACTCATACAATTAAATTGCATTATACATTTAAGATTAACTTAAATTAGTCTTATTTTATTATTTTAGTCGTTTCGTGTGGTCAGCCAGCTTATTTATTTATTAACGAATGTTCGATGGGCTAGTAAATAGGATGTAGGATGAGTTTCAGGAGCGCAAAAAATGCATTCCTATAATAATTTTAGTACAAAATAGTTTTAAAAAATATTTCCAGGATTATATTCGATGAGGTAGTGGAACATATACCTGGCTCCTGTTAAAGGGTTATCCGACTCTGTTGTGGACTATCTACTGCTGCATATGCCTTCCACAGAAAAATCCTGCTTATGAAGTGTTAGCTATTATAGAGATATTAAACAATAAATAGGGCACTAGAGCCGAGGAATGCTTATCAACATCCTGGGTATTACATGGCCCTCAAATGGAAAATCCATACTTGATCTTGGAAATGCGAAAACCAAGAACATAAGAAGCACAAAATACAAGTTGTTAATTCACATGCTTATATATATATATATATATAATATATAATATATATATATATATATATATATATATATACACACATGCTTTTATATATATATATATATATATATATATATATATATATATATATATAAATTAAATAAGGACGAAATGTATAACAGAGGACCTGGACCGCCTAAAAATCACAGATAGATATTGCTTGGATAGAGAGCTTTTGTTCGAAAAACTTTTAGGTTAGGTCTCTTTTGGAGAAGAGGGAGAGAATGGAGCGAGAGAAACATTCCGGAATGGGGGAGTATTAGAGTAGAAGAAAGGGGAGAGGAGGTGTGCATATGAAGTAGTAATAATATAATTGTGATCCTTGGACGAACGTTATAAACAAATAAAAATGAATAATAATAAAATAATACTATCAATTTGTTCGTTTTTTATGATGTAATACGTAAATCAAATAAAGATTACAATGGCTTTATGTAAACCACCTCAAATGTTCATACTTCTGAAAAGTAAATAAATACATATAAGTAGTTTTATTCGGCTGTTATTGTTAAGTGAGGCGGATCACGTTATAGGAATATGTCAAACTTAAAATATTCTAGTACTTCAATTATTTATTAATAGACGATTATAAAATAGCATTTCCATGAATAACTTTTTACAATTTATTTTTTAACTAACCTAACTGTTCATCTGTAAAACCTCCACCACATTGGATTCACTTGTGGTGTAGTGGCTAGGCCTTCCTAGTGCCCAAGGTCGCGGGCTCAAACCTGGCAGGTGACTCTAGGATTATTTAATGGGTATAAAATACTTTGCTATGTCTTCCGTCGGAGGGGACGTAAGTTGTGGTTTCGAGCCTGTGCGATGTCAGGTACTCGTTAAAGATCTATGTCCAAATAAAATTAAAACATTCTGAATTCTATTAATAAATCTAGAAACAAAATGATGGCTGATCGGAAACCTAGCTGAACTATGATTCCTGTTCTCAAGTAATATACTTCCATTAACTAAAGTCTGGTAACGCCACGGTATCATTATGAAATTCTTACTTTGCAACCAATTTTAACCCACCTGTTTTGATTAAACGTACTTTCCAATTCTATATTCAGAAATATTTAATTTTCAACTTGGACCTCTGATCCTCTGAAGCATAAACCTATGTTTCAGGGACAGTAAGAAATTGATTTAATTTTATAAATATTTTTGCTGATAAACTTTAAAGTTAGTTTACCAGACGTGAAATATATATGTAGCAGTTGAATTAATGGTGATTATACAGGTGGCGATGGCAGGTGGGCCCACAGCCTCCTTGTGATTCTATCTGCTCCAACGATTTGTTCGTCGGAACAACTATCTCTTCTGGCTCAGCTGTTCCACTGCTCTTTGTCAGGCGTTAAAGCAGAGTAGCAATATTAATCATTATATTTTTCGGGTGATTATATTGTATGTAGACCGATTAAAAAAAATCCACTGTTCTATCGATATATTTTCTTTCAAACTACTTTTTATAATTGTCTCATCTTATTTGGTCCAAGGCTATACATAATTTGAGAATTATTCAAAACAATTTGTTATTAATTTTATGAAATAAAATTGACTGGTTTTGCAACTACTTTCTCTTCGACTCGCCTGTATTTCAAATGATGCATTCCTCTCTCATTCGTCCTGATGATGTTTAGGCCGAAACGTCGGATCAAAGGATTTCTTATTGTTTTTCTTAAAAGAGAAAATTTAAACTGATAAAAAATTTGTAAACATGTTTTACAAACAAAAAAAATAAATATTTAAACCTCATTCTGTTAAACTAATCACCACTTTTGGTTATTTTTTCCTAGTAAAAGTTTAAAATTTACGTTTTTATTATTAATTTAAAAAACAAGTTATTGGGCTAATAGGTGTATAGGTTTCATATTAATAACAAATAAATCATGACCAATAAACAATATAAAACATATCCCTGTTTATTTGATTTCGTCTTTGTTTATTTTAGTCTCGACGTATTCTGTTTTATTTTCCGTTTATATTGAATAAAGTAATCAGTTTAGTCGTCTTCTGAAATATTTATTTATTTATATTCATGTTTGTTTAATGTTTCATTGTTTAAATAACAAATAAAAAAAACAATGTAATGAATGCATTTTACACATCCACCCGTTCACTATGACATTAAAACGTTACGTGTTTATTTGAAAGCATAGCCCCTTATACAGATAGATATTTCCAATTAAATCGTCACTGAAAAAAAAAAAATATATATATATATATATAAATATATATATATATATATATATATATATATATATATATATATATATATATATATATATATATAAATAAAAAAAATAATAATAGCATTTCCTGTTCTTTAATGGTATTTTTAATTAAATATTTGATAATTCCCAGAATGTTTATATTTTGTTTTATAATATCAGAATATTCCTGATATATTTTTGTGAAATAGCAATTTTTTTTATTTTTATTTTTTTTAAATGTTTTTATTTTTAATACATCTCGTGAATCAATTAATTTTGTATTTAATTAATGATATAATGATTAAGATGATTACGAAATATTACAAGGATGGGTATATTCTTGAAATAATCTAAATAACTAACAGTTTTTTTATGTAATTATTGTTCCTTTGTACGTGATTAGCAATAAAAATAATTGTTAACAGTAATGAATGTGTTAAGTTAATTTTATTTTATATTTTTACTATAAAATAAGCATAATTTATGAATGTGCTTAGTTCTGCCAAGAGAAGCCCCATCTATCGAGGGGTGGTGCAGTTGTAAGGGGTTGTGCGAACTGGAAAGAACTGGCGAGCTTTAGGTTTATTGACCTCATGCATCGAACTTCTGAGGTGTTGATGCATCTTCCGTTTTATAGTTATCAGGGTTTAGGCAGGATTTTCGTTATTGGGAGTGAATAGTAGGTGAAAAATCGTTGGGGTGGAGAGGGAGTTTTTAAAACACTGTGTATAGTCATCTTGATTTGAAAATGAAATACGCGATTGGAAGCGAAAGCAGTCTGTAACTACAACTTTAATCCTTATACTTTTCTTTTTTGTTAATTATCTTTTATTTTTATAATTTTTATTTGTCCCAAAAAGTTTGAGGGGAGGAGTGATAGGTACCCTCTTTCTGCTAATCTTTCCTGCCTACGCCCATGTTAACTATGTTGCATATTTCGATAATCCTGGGTATTTGGTGAGTGACAAAAATGTAGTTTTGCTTTTCTTAAGTGTTATTTATTTATTTACCTTCAATTTGGTTCAACCATCTGTCCAAATTCTACATCACTTTCGATAAAAAAATGTGTAGCTTGTTGAAGAGAGATTTCCATTTATCTTTTCCGAAACTAAATATTAAACCCCAGGGGAGCCCATGGTTGAGAGGCTACCGCCCTAGTCGCCCACGGTTGTGAGTCCGAGTCCTTTTTCAAGCATTCAATTAAATAGACATTCTCTCACAGCCTTCCTCCTCCTCCCCCCGAGTATGTGAGACCCGCCAGACTACTGCTACTGGTGGCCACTCACAAAAATAGGCTTATTAAAATAAAAACAATGATTTTATTTAATGGAAGGGGTAAGTTCATGATATAGTGCAAATGGTGCATTTTCATTAAAGACCTGTGTTCGAAATTCTCGTTCGCAATATAGATAAATATAAAATTAAAAGTGTCATTTTATTTATCATTTATAACTCTTCTCATTCCATTTTTTTTTCAGAACACTTGCACATTCCATAATAATTTTTTTGAATTATTCTGATAAATAATTTGATTTGGCGTCTATATGCTAATAATGATTTTGTTAAAAAAATTAAAATAATAAATTGATAATAAAAATAAAATAATAAATTTTCAGGATTAATGACTGATATGATATATATTTAGATATTGTTTCATAGCCAAAATTTGGTCAATCCTTAATCGAAGGTTATTTAGTCTGAAATCAAATGAACCAAATTTTATGCTTTTGTATAGTTTATATGCATAATACACTGCTTGGTTATTAAAGTTCTTCTAATTTAATTTAATTACAAATATATGGTGCAAATTAACATGTAAAAAAAAAAAATAGACTAGTGGTACACAATAAAAATCTATTGACAATACTAAACTTAGGTTACAGAAGCAATAAGTGAGGTCGTCGAACTAGGTTTCTGTGGCGGCAGTTCAAAGAGTGAAGATATTTCTCCCCCCAATGGCTTCTGTCACTCTCCATTAAGACGAGATATTTAAGTTATTATCCCATCAACACTTTGTTCTATTACTTCAAGCTCCTTCTTTTAAACTCTTATTTATTATTGTTTTTGTTAGACAATGAGAAATCATTAAATACTCCTGTGATTCATTTGTTATATTATGAAGTTATTTTATTATTTTTGTAAACTTCTTTTTGTTTTTCCTATCTATGTTCTTTTATGTACATGCTCTGTCTTATATAGATATAATGCTAAGATCCTTCGCTAAAAGTTCTTGAATTTTTACTTATACATATAACGTTGTATGCATAACTTCAACTCTGAAAGACACAGACCAAACTTTATTTTGTCCGATGTCTGTAAGTAATTATATATAGGTTTTAGATAAAAAATATAAACGACGTAATATAATAGATTTCCTGTAACTGTAAGATATAACTTAAATATTGTCTTTATTTTGGACGAAAGCCCAAAAATTAATTTAAAATGTTATTAATCTATTAAAAACTTAAATTACACAATTTAACATTTTTTCTGTTTTGTGCCTCATACGTTTTGAAGTCTTCCTCCATCCTCATGATTTTTCTAAAATTTAAAAATACAAGAAATATTAAAAAAGAGCACATTTTTAGATGATACGTTTACGCCATTATGTCTATATTGAATAGTATTAAATTTTTTAAATTGTATAAATTTCGTAGTTGTGTCTCCGTGGGTAGGCATGACTAGTAATTTCACAGTCCCTGGTTCGAACCCTGGATATGGATGTATATTTATTCTACTTTATCAGCCGATTTTCGAACTTGGAGTGAGGTAGAGGTAAAACCTGGCTCTTAAACTTACTGGCGTCTAGAATCTGTGAGAATTGTCTTGTCGTTCTCACTGGCGGTATCTTGCCCTCTTTCTAAATTAAGGCACTACACAGTGAGAGAAAAGTTGTTTAAAAATTCGTGAGAGGTCATGATAGAAGCAGGACAGGGGGAGGAAATTTAAAAAATGAATAAATTCAGATATTAACATCAAATATTATTTTTAAAACACCATTAAATATTATTTAAAAAATAAATGATTATCTTATATCAAAACGAACAAGTGTAATATACACATCATGAAAGCATGTTTGTTTTTTTTTTAATGTAAAAACTCAATTTTAAGAAATAAAGTATTATTTACAATAAAAATTTAAACAAATAAATCATAAAGTTTTATAGAAATACAGTAATTGAATATTCATTATATGTTGAAAGTATGTGATAGTGTATGATAATTCACTATCACCAAATCTGATCCATTTTCACCTACCTGTTCCCTCGCCCTGTAGCGAAGCCTTAGAAAGGACGACAAACTCTAAAAAAGGCGCTAGGTACCGCTCATTAGAGAAACAAGGCGCCATTTTTAAGCTTTGTCTTGGCCAAAACACCTTGCACGAACGTTAGTCTACAAACAGTAGAGAACTTTACCTTATACTGAACCCAAGACCTTTCGTGAGTTATAGTCGTATTGATATATATATATATTTTTTTTTTTTTTGTATGAATCAATGGAAAATATGTAATAATAATTTAAATCTTGAATGTGGAGTGTGATTCCGAAACATAAGTGGTAATATAATATAAACTATAATTAGAAAAAGTGGTAATTTGAAATTAAGTTTAGTGTACAATAAAAAAAATAAAAAACCTAAACCAGAAAAAAATAAAAGATGTAAGAAAAAGTATCGAGGGAGATACCACTATTTAAGTGCCGGTTTCTGTTTCAGGAGTTAGTTCAAGACAGCATAATTTTCCATTTCCACTTTCATTAGCATAATTTCCACTTTCTACTGATAGTTTAAAAGTTATAAAATATATTATTTTATTTATATTTTTTTTAAAGTAAGGTATTTTTATATCTTAATTTTCTTCAATGTACGACTCAAATCTTTTTCACCAACGCTCTTCTAATTAAAAATATTGTTTAAAAAAGGCGACTCCCACCCCTAGATTTTTAATTCCTTCAAGCTCGCGAAATTATAGGGAAGAAGAAAAACTTTTAATTCTGTTAGGGGAAACAGTTCTCTCCTTTGTGAGGAACACTAAATAGTTTTTTTATATCTAGAAACTTAGGTTATTTAATTGTTTGCTAAACTTCTATCCATCCTATGAACGTTTCTACAAAACTTGGATTTATATTTTTAAAGAAATATATAGTTTTATTATTGTTAATCAGGAGCAGTGTTGATTAATTATAAGACTTCCCTGACAACTTAAGAAAAGCTGTTGTATTGACAATTCTTAAGATAAATTGTGCCAACTGAAGCTAGACTCACATTCTTCATCCAATTAAATACTTCTTTATGGAGGATAACAATGAGTTGTCAGTTAGCCAAGAGAATACCAACTTATTCAATTAAACTTTATCAAAAGCTTTAGATAAGTCTTAGTTTAGAGTTCACTGGAAGAATTCAACAACTATGGAATCTTCATCAAGTTACTAATTGGAGATTTATTGAATATTCTAGCTTGTTCTTTGGAAGTTTATCCCATATTTCAAAAAAGCTGAAGTAATTAGCTCATTATTGTTATAGATAAATGATTTTTCTAATTTCAATAGGCCTTGTTTGAAATAGAAGTCTTCTATACGTCTTCTATACTGCCTTTTCTAATTGATTTTACTCGTACCTAGTATATATATATATATATATATATATTCATAATAATCCTATCTATTTTTTCAATGGAACACCAATTTTGGCTAAACTTCTTTTAGTGGTTCTTCATCATTAGATATTAGTTCCAATGGTTCCTAGGAGACGAATAAGAAAATCCTGAACTGCTTCATTTTATATCTCTAGTTTAAAAAATGATATCGACTTTCCCCGAAATTATTTTCATATCAAATTACGATTATTTTAAAGAATAAATAAAAAGAATAATTGTAATCGGTTAAGAAGTAGCAGAGAAATAGAGTTTTGAAATAGTAAAATAAAATAATTATTAAAAAACTAAGAAAATAGTTATACCCTAATGTAATTATAAACCATTTGTCATATATTACAGCGTTTTTTAATTTATAGTTTGTTTGTTTATTCGTTTAACGTCACTTTATGCTACTATGGCTAATCGGACGATGCTACAGTGGGACTCCTAAATTTTGCCTGTCCAGGTTTTATTAGGATAGGGATCTTTACCGAGTACCTGACATCGCACAGACTCGGGACCGCCTTTTAACGTCCCCTCCGAAGGACGGCATAACTAAGGATTTTTTACTCCCATTAAAAAATCCTAGAGCCACCCGCAGGTTTGAACCCGCGACCTTTGCATAGAAAGCTGTTATGCTAGCAACTACGCTATGGGTGACCCCATAATTTATAGTTTATAATTTCTAAAAAATATATTTTTATTTATATACTGTATTCCAATTGTCTGTCCTTTTGTATAAGTTAAATGTACATTATCAATAATAAAATATTAGATAAAAAAACAAACAAATATATGAGAATTTAATTATATAGAATTAGTGATTTAGTGAACTTATGTTATGCATTTAACTAATTTTAATTGATGATTAATTTATTTATTGTTGCAGAGGATATGCAATAACCTGGGTGGTGCCTGAAGGAGCAGCGCTGGACTCACAAGCCACTACCCTTCACATAGATGGGGTGACACTCCACTTCAAAATAGTTCCAGGTCAGGCATTATTTGTTTATTTTGTATGTTAAAAAGATTATCTGATCACGATTTAATATACATGACGATTGATTCTTGTTTGTTACACAACATTTTGCAGGAAACCTTATAATAATTAAGTCGTTGCGTTTGAAGAAGAAGTACAGAGTTGTTATAGAGTCATTTATTCTTCACATATATGTAGTCAATGGTTACTCAATAAATATTTGTATTTAGTATAGGGAAACTTGTTTTCGATTTCTGTTTAGTTTTTTTCTTTTTTTTTTCTACTGAACTTATCTATTAGAAGTTAAACCCAATTATTTGATCAATTACGACCCCCTTCACTATGTGGACCCCCGCTAAGAGGACGAGACAAGCAGCGCCCGAGGACCCGGCTAACGAACCCCTGAGGAGGGGGTAAGGACCGGCGGGATTGCGGGCACTCACGCCTTCCGGTCACGCGTTCTGGAGAAAGGTTCCAGCTTCTTCCCTCCAGCCAATCTCTTTCTGATGTTCCATGTGCGCTGATTTCGCACTGCCATTATGGTTATATTTGTTTCGTAACTGTAATTTCTGGCACAATTTCAAAATATCAATTGAAAGATAATATTGGAGCATTTATAAAGTTGACTATTTATTAGCATAGTTGCAGTATATTATAGTGGCCTTTTATTATAAAATTTATACCACGAACCTTGGAATTCAAAGTAGGTAATATAAATAAAGTATAAAATATAGGGTCATACTGACCTTTAAATATTAGCAAAAATAATTGGTACATTTAATTAAGTTAAAAACGATTACTCAAATAAAAATAATAGATTAACTATATTACATTATTTAGATCAAATATTTAAAAATAAAATTATATCTGTTCGCTTGAATTGAATTTTATCTTAGAATGTCTCTCAAAAGTGTTCATTTGCTAATCCACTATCGACATTTACAACTATTATTAATGAGGTAACTGTTAAATAATTATAAACTGATTACCAATAACTGAATAAATTACTAATATTTTTATTTGGTGAGATATGTAATAACTTTAATTATGGAAAACAATTTATAGTCAAAAACCAGAAATTCATCGATTGCTCACCTATTCATATCATTTATTTATATAACTTAATATTTATACAATGTTTACAGCAGTAATATCCTTTTAGTTGTGATAATAATGTTTCACAGATACTTAAAAACTGTCTTGAAGTAAATATAAGGAAATTGTTATGCCCCTGCTTATGCTAATCATTGTTAAGGTAGCATCTAGCGATGAAGTTGTGCCTATCGTCTACTGAAATCATACCTCAACCAAGTATTAACGTTTGCAAACGTGTATTTATTTTTTACGCTGCGTTTTTCATTGATCTTTTCTTCTCATAGTTCCTCTTGGAACTTGCAAGCACTGCCCTTTTGTTGTTTTCATCAACTTCCATCATTTTCAACTTCGACCAAGTGAATATGACTCATTTTTCACTTTTATGGTTTTTTAAATCAATTTTATATTGAAAGAAGGTTATGTTTTTCTTAATTATATTTTTTATACACTGGAATAATCAATGTATTTTTTTTTATTTGGTTAAAATAAATGAATGGTGATTCTTGGTTCACTTATTTTTTTAATTACTTTTAAATTCTATACAGTCCACTAAATTTATGTTAATGATCCATCCTGAATTTGAACTATCACTCGGAAGTATGCTCTTTCGCTGAAAGCTCAGCGTAAACAGCATTAATATAAATACAACGAGGAATGGAAAGTATGAAATAAGATAATTTATTACTAAAAACAAATTCCTTAGAAGGCCAAGGCTATCAGCGTTATTGAGGTTTCCCTCAAGATCAGCTGTAAAATATGGTCTACACGGTTTTTTTCAGGATTAAGAGAACCTTAAAAGGGTCCTAGTCCAGCCTTGATAAAAGAGCTATTAAAAAACAACGTAAGACTGGTTCAGCATTGTTGCTATCTGTTTCGTTTCTTGATACGATGCTTAAGTATTCATGTATGTCCATGTGAATACGTAGAAATGCTCAGTAATAATAGTATAGTTTATCGGACAGAAATCCTAAATTTTAGAGTTTGAAATACACTTTGACACTACCTGTACAATACAGTACGTTTTAGGTACTTCAAATAATACGCATAGTCTCCTATAGAGTTCTAAGGTCTTGTAATCTACAACAACTTTATATTAAATTATTAGAATTATTTTATTACATATTAAATTTTCTAAATCCTTGCGCTTTCCAACGGTATATTATACGTCTATGTTACTACTTAAATTTCAGGAATAATTTGTTGATGACTTGGTTACAGAAAATTTATTTTTCTCGTTTAAAGAAAAGTTAACTTGCAATGTATTTTAATTATATAATTTGAAGAAACAATGCCCTAAATGATGGTGAAAAGGGTATCAAAATAAGTCTTGTGGTTTTAAAGGAGTTTGCGGAAAACCAAAATCGCGTTATCATTTTATATTTATGGAGATGGAGAGTTCATAAGTTTAAGGGCTTACAATAACTTAACATCAACTCCTACGATTTCTTTTATTACATATTAGCTTTTATTAAATCTTGCGCTTTCCAACGGTATATTATACGCCTATGTTACTACTTATATTTCAGAACTACTTTTCTGATTTCTTGGTTATAGAAAATTTATTTTTCCCGTTTAAATAAAAGCTAAATTGCAATTTATTTTACTTATAAACCTTGAGGAATCAATGCCCTAGATGATGGTGAAAACGGTATCAAAATCCGTCTTGTGGTTTTGGAGGAGTTAGCGGAAACCAAAATCGCGCAATCATTTTATATATAGAGAGATATTCTTTTTTCGGTGGTAGAGTCGCTGTGATGTTACATCAGGCGTCCTCTTCCTGGCTCTAGATTTATTGTACAAACTATCAAAAATGAGGAACAATATCCAATAGTTAAGGTTCTTTTGGGGACGGTATAGATAAGCAGGTGGCTGTCCGATTCCTTGTGGAACAGAAGGCTGTAGGGGGGACTCTGGATTTTTGGTTGTCAATAAATGAAAAACTAATGATATGGTAATTCTGGAGTTCCCAAGACAAGAGAGTGTGAGAGTTTATTTTTTCCCTTATAAGTTTAAGTATGTTCAGGCATATTCATATAATGGGTAACAGATAACCTGCGACACCCAGATGGAGGTAACGATAAGCAAAATAATTATCATGGCTAATCATTGTAATAAGGCTTTTTAGTGTTTGAAACAGCACTTGAAAAGTTACTTCGTTGACCCAACGTTCATTGTTGATTTTACTTTCACTTACGCATATATGAAATATGCGGGAAAGTATTGGGATCGTGAAAATTTTCGAATTCCAGTTGACAACGAAAATACACGTTTTTGGGTCCCATGAGTCCAAATGTCCCAATCCGACCAAATGACCAAGTCCCGCAAAAAGGTGTGCTTGTGTGTGTCTATAAGTGGTTAGTCTAGCGTTAAAATGGTAAGTTGTTTAGAACTGAATTTTCATAATTTAAGAGCGTCTATACCTGAGATAGAGATGTTGAAACAGGGTGACTCCCTTTCACCTGTGTTATTTAATATAGCTTTAGAATGTGTCATAGAAAAGGTGATGTGTACCGAGAAAGGCTTAAATATGGGTGACAAGATTCCGGTTTTGGGGTATGCCGATGATCTGGTACTGCTAGGTGAAGACACGGAAACCATACAACTAAATACAAGTGTGTTAATAAAAACCGGTAAACAAATAGGACTCGAATTAAATACCGATAAGACGAAATATATGATTAGTAGCAGAAACGGTGTCGATCTTGGTGATCTTGATGTATCAGGTCATTCTTTTGAACACGTAGAGAAATTCAAGTATTTAGGTTCAATGATAACATGAAAAAATGAAATCCAGGAAGAAATAAAGTCCCGGTTAAAGGTGGGAAATGCGTGTTATTATTCAGTTGCTAAGTTACTTAGTTCGCTGCTTATATCTAAAAACTTAAAAGATTAGAATTCATAAAACTATTATTCTTCCAACGGTTCTTTATGGATGTGAAACGTGGCCGCTTACTTTCAAGGATGAACAACGGCTTAAGGTTTTCGAGAATAAGGTACTGCGTAAAATATTTGGTCCGAAGAGGGATGAGGCCACTGGAGAATTTAGAAGGTTGCATAACGCGGAATTGCGGAACTTGTATCCTGTGAATATAATTGAGCTGATTGCATCGCGGAGACTCAAATGGGCGAGTAAAGTTGTTGGGCTCGATGACGAGCGGATTCCGAGAAAGTTGGTATTTGCTGATCCGACTGGTAGGCGTCCGAAAGGTAGGCCGAAGCGGAGATGGGAGGATCTGGCTGATCTCGGGAGCTTGGGCTTGAATGGTGAACATTGGACGAGTCTGTGTAGGCGGAATTTGGTGGTATCGGCATCGAACCTTCGGGTTCGGTAAGCCTATTATTATTACTATACCTGGGATGTTAAAGAAACGTTTTCATCAAAATCGGGTAACAAGAAGAGCCACTTTATACCATGCATTTCGCACCTTTTTACGATTTTCTCCAAAACGGATCTAACGATTTTGATTACACTCGCTATATGGATGTAAAATTTAATGGGCTTTAATATCACGTAGGTTTGATTCTGGTTGAAATAATCAGGCAGGGCTTAAATGCGGATATTTAAATTTTTTTTCCCCTAAATTATAATAAATTTTGTAGATCTGAAAAAATTAACCATTTCATGTTGTTAGTATTGATAAAAAAAACAAAACAGTATATATAAAAGTTGAACGAAGTTCATAATCAACTAAAAAGGAAAGTGCAACAGTATTTTTAAGATAAGAACCATAATATATATGTATAATATTCCGTTGGAAAGCTAAAACTTTTAGAAATAATAATATCTTCTACACAAAGTTGTAAAATGTAATGGAGAGTGATAAAAAGCAGATAAAAATAACTGATTGTTTTAGATAATAATATAATATATTAATTAATAAAACACATGTTTCTATCGAAAATCAATTTAATTAATTCTTTAAACTTATATGATCTCTTGGGGTATTTAAAAATTCTTAAATTATTTTGTAAAAATATGTATTCTTGAACACTTAAAAATAAGAATATATGTCTAAAATGTTTTTTGAGAATAATAATGATGACACATAAAAGGAAAAAGTAGTTCCTCATGTTTTTGTAACATGGCTAGATGATAATTTTCTATGACTTTCTATTAACGGTGTTGTAGTTGATATTTTCCGTGAAAGCATTCTTTCATTAATAAGTATTACTACAGAGAAATATATTTTGGATGCCTATGGATGGATGCACTGTAATGTGAAGATGCAATCAAATTCCGTGCGTGTTCTCTCGTTAAAGGCGGTAAAAATCATTCCCTGAGACCGCGATTTGACACGCATTCGCACGTCTCGCCGATTACTTTTTAGTAACGATTTCGTAACGGGAATTTTGAAGCTGGAAAAAAAAATTAAAAACCGATAAGTCCTCTTCATGCTACCAGGCCTATTTCAGTTTTTTTTCTTGGAAATCTGACGCAAAATGTGATAATTTTGCTGCACTGCGCGGACTATTAGGGGAATAAAACCACCGAAATTCGGTAACATTAAATAATGCGTTAATAGCTTCATAGCTATTTTCTTCTCTTTTTTTTTGACGTTTCATTCGTTACAGAAAATCATTTTATCTTGGATTTCCTACTTGGATTGGATCATGGATTTATGCCTTTATTTGGCTGCTAGAATAAAAATGAATTGGGAAGTTAGATTTATCAACCCTAGTGGCACACTTGCTGATTTATATAGATATTTTTTTTCAGCTTTTATTTCGTGTCTTAAATTTTCTTACAGCAATATTTACTGAATGAATTTAAATCCTCTGTTGGATAATTTCACACATTTTATGCCTCCCAATGCGCGACACCAACATTTCTATATTTTTCTAGGTCACAGAAGTATTCAATTTATTACCTGAATAATGTAACCATGAACCGTTGCAAGCCTTATTCATTTATTCCATAATTATTCAAGAAGCATCTACCGTCTATCTGCCGGAGACAAAATGGAATATCTGTATTCAAGGCAGCTGCTCTTTAACGTTCATGGACTCCTATTGCTGAATCGGAATTTTCATTAATGAAGAATTTAGTTTTCATTACTACTATATTATTCATTTTAATGTTACCGTTCGGATTTTGTTATGAATCTAATAAAAAAAAAAATCTTAATTCAAATAAATAATAATAATAATATTGTAATAAATCAGTAGCAAGGTGCACACATCTATCTCAACACCCAGATTGTGGCTAAAGATGATTTATCGACCGAAACGTTTGGTAGAACTCTAAACTAAACTCCCGTTAAGATGACTTAGGTGACAAAATTGCGATAACATCTATGAAATATGCAATTTCAATCGTTTTCGAGCCGTCTTGCCACGTGAGTTGTTTGAACTCATAGGATCATGAAATGTGTATTTCCTTTGAATAATTATTCAAAAATTATTCCGATCTGGTGATATTAATTTTTCTTTATATTTTGTTTTTTATTTTATTTAACATCCTTTTTCGCTGCAAAAATATTTTGTAATGCGATTTTTTGTTTTTTAACATAAGAACAGTTATATACATGTTGTATCATATTATTTTTACACACTTTTCAATCTTAAATCATTAATATAATTTTCTAAAACATGTAAGTTATATTTTACATACAATCTAAAGATTACTTAAATTTTTAGGGAGGGCGGGGGTTCAAAAATACACATTTTTGCACAGTCAAAAAGGGATATTTTTGATATCCCTTAAAGGGTATTTAGGGAGAAATACAGTTTCATTCGGATTTTAGACCGTATATCATTAAGTAATCAAAATTTTATTTGAAAGGCTATTTCTTAAAATAGCTTATTAACTTTGGTAATAAGAAACATTATTAATGATCATTAATATTAACTTTGGAGATGGTTCGGGTGAGATCGTGCGTTTTCGATTGTTAACAGGTTTCTCATTCTCTATCTACAAACACTTGTTCTAGGCCACGTCCGATGTGGCCTGGTTAGCCTGATTAACTGTCCCATCACCATCCAGCAACTCACATCATAAACCTTACGACATTATCCTAATAAATTTTCAACTTTGCTGATCCCTCCATAAGATACCAACAACATCCTTGGTAAACCAAAATATGACAAATAGGAATTTACCCAAACAAAACAGAGTTTTCTTATGAGAAAAAGTTCGAGATAAGCGAAATAAACAGTTACGTCAACAAATGTTAGCAATCAACTGTCACATTTTTAATATACGAGACATAAACAACAGCTGAAGACTAAACATCAGATAGGCCACGGCAGCCATCTGATAAACACACAAAAAAGACCGTAAGTCATGGCAAGAATGAATCATATTCTATATATGAATCATTTTTACTTTGGCTTACCTCTTCGATTTTTATTTTTTAATTTATAGAATATATATAAAGAAAAGGGATCACCTGTAGCATGATGGCTAGCATAACAGCCTCCTATCCACAAGTTCCCGGGTTCAAACCCGCAGGTGGCCCTAGGATTGTTTTAATGGGAGTAAAATATCCTAGTTATGCCGTCCTTCGGAGGGGTCGTTAAAAGGTGGCCCCGAGCCTGTGCGATGTCAGGTACTCTTTAAAGATTCCTATCCTAATTAAACCGGGATAGGTAAAATTTAGGACTGCCACTGTAGCACCGTCCGATTAGCCACAGTAGCACAAAGTGACGTTAAATGAATAAACAAACAGACACACACAGACCTTTTTGCGGGACTTGGTTATTTGGGCTCAGGGGATCCTTAAACGTGTATTTCTCTTGAAAACTAGAATTCGAAAATTTTCACGATTACAATTCTTCCCCTTACTATATATTCCATATATAGGTAAGCGAAAGTAAAAATATGATCAAATAGTTAAAATAAAAAAATAATGGTTTTAGTGTACCTGGTGATGAAGCAAAGCCTTGAAACGTTGTTAGAAGATGGGATGATAGATAATAATGGGATGATATTATTGATAATAAAACATTGATAAAAAAAGAGCAGTTCCATTCTTGTAATGCATAATTAATTAACTCTTTTAAATAGATAATTGTTAAATTTAATAATGTCACTAACAAAAACTAGGATGAACCCTAAACACTTTTTATTTTACCGGGTTCCCATTCTCTATCCCTAGACACTTGTCAGACAAGAGAGCAGACCCGAAGGAGAGAAGGGCTGGGCTAGGGCAGGTACCGTGGGGAGAGTACGGTTGCCTAGCAACACCCACCCCCTGCTCCTGTCTTCGGCACATCATGTCCCTAATGCTGGGGGAAATTTATGGATTGTTGGATCCTGAGCCCATTTCCAACCAATTTGGCGAATATTACTTTGGCTGAGTTGTATACCTTAGTAGGTTTTTCAAGTATTCTCTTATGAATTGATTTGTTGTTGACCGCTGTGCCTAACCTTTACGATAGAGTAGATGAGAAAAATAAAATAAAACCAACGAAATATTATTGAACAACATATTTACTTATTATTTGTAGTGGATTTAGAATGCCTGATTTTTCTTTTATTACTTTTATAAATCATCAAATCAGCTAAACATTTATCGGCAAGACCTTCCGTTACAAGCTATATTGTTTCGACTGAAAAATGTTAAGTTTTGCTACATTTAGAAAGTGTTTCGGCTTTATTGGCACGCTCTGTGTCAAAAAGGCGTGTTTTTGTTGCTCGCATTGAATTAGGAACTATATTGTTCATTGTGTTAAGTTTTAACAAAGCCAACAATAACTTCCACCAATGCTGAAGTAAAGCCGAAATCAAGGTTAGATTAAATATCAGCGTTCAAACTGTCAAACGTTTAACTGTTGTGATAGTGCATCTATGACCAAAAACAGTCACCTTGTTAGCTCCTCTTCAATTCAGAATACCGTGGTTAGAGTTTTCACCTTAGAAGATAATTGATTATATCACGAGTTAAACAAAAGTATAGGAAAAGTGCTTATGAATGTTTCGGTTTTTAGAAATGAAATTTGTTCGTCGTATTCCAGAAAGTCTTAAATTTCGCTCTCATGTTTGTTTTTTTATAATTTAAATTTTGAGCTGTATTACAATAATAGAACAAGTAAATAGCGCAAAGTAGGTTATGGGGTTTGTTAATGTTTTGTAATGGTAACACTACAATGCCTTGATTCCATGGCCATCATCTTTTCAGAGGACCCTTTGGAGTTAATTGAGACTAAGAAACCATTTAAGTCTTCTTTTTCACATTGGTTTAAGGTATCTTCTGTCTTGAGTTGTGGATCATTTATCACGATATGAAGGACCTCAGTGAAATCAGCTTATTTACATTATTTTATAACAATCATCAAAGTAATAGAGACATCAATTAACTGGATAAAAACGTCAAAGTTTTATCTGTTGCAAACAAAAGGGCTAGTTGATCTTTTCATTAGAGAAGCACTAATGAGTTAAGCAAGTTAGGGGCTTGGGTACTTCCTTCTATTTGTTCTAGCCTTCGGAAAATGTTTGCCCGACCTCGCTGTCTCACTGGAAGAATTTCGTCCGCCTCAATAGTGGTAAATAAATTCTTTAAATTTCCACTTCAAAATTAAAAAAAAAAATAGTGGAATTCTAGTTGGATGTTTAGATAAACCCTGATCTGTAATCTATATTAATTGTGGTATCTCAGAGACGTATCCAGCAGCTGTTTTAGAGATAATTTTTTGGATGACTGGAGAATCTCTGTGTAGTTGGTTTATTAACTTAAAAATTTAATTTTTTTTCTTGAGTTCCGATGCCTCATCCCTCTCCCCTGAAGAGTTTTGGATTATTTTTAGATATATTTTTGATCGAAAATCAGGAATAATTGCCCTTAAATATGGATGGGTCCACACATTTATTCTTCCTGCAATTTTAAAGTCCCAAGTTGTGATCCTTCGTCATACGTTCATCTTAATTTTGGATTTCCTTATCTTACCTTATCCTTAACTTCCTTTAAGCATCACCTATTTAACCATCCCCTCGAAACTCAATCTACCGTGCTTTTATACACTTAACTATCTATTCTCTTTATTTGTATTTTAATTTTCTCTATTATTTTTTTTTATATATTTTATTATTTGTATTTCTTTACGGTTGTAATATGACCTTGCATGTGTATATATATATATATATATATATATATATATATATATATATATATATATATATTATCTGTGTGTGTGTGTGTGTGTGTGTGTGTGTTGTGTATGTTATTAGTTTTAGTTCTCGCTTAGAATTAAAAATCTTGCAGGGACTAACAGAACTTACAATAATGATTCAATAAAAAAGGCAAACGTTTTTACCAGTCCAAATAGTTGAACAGTTTCAAGAAATTTTACAATTTAAATGACAGTTCTGTTGATTCCCTCCCACTAAGAGATTTATTATACCTTTATTATAACATTTTTCGTAACTTAAAGTATAATCCTGGCTCGTTGCTTAAACCCATGATAGCATATGTCCTCAGCTGCAGGACTGACAATAATTAGGGTTATTATTATTATTACTGAAAATATGTAATACTAGTGATTTTTTTTACATACTATTGTTTATTCGTTTAGCGTCACTTTTATGCTACTATGTCTATATTACTATTCATACTTCTGTAATAATTTTTTGAAGACTTTATTACAGAAACTTTAATTTTTAGTTTTAAAGAAAAACGTAATTGCTATGTATTTTACTTACTAAACTTCAGAAAAGAATGTCCTGAATGAAAACCTTATTAAAACCCGTCGCGTGGTTTAAACGGAGTTCGCGGAAACCAACATTCGCTGCATCATTTTATATAGAGAGAGATTGAGTGTGAAATCGATGCACACACTGTTTATCATCATAATTTTCTGCCAGGCATATGATGCTCTCCAGAAGTTTAACAGTGATGATTCTATAAGTAACTTTTTAAGAGATTTCATATTTCACGCTGTTTTTTTTGTTTGTTTTTTAATATTTTGGTTCAAGAGTGGCTAGAACCAAACTACAATGATACATTAACAATGATAATAACATTAAACCTCCAAAATCAACAGTGATTAATTAATAGAAGTTAGGGTTTTGGAATCATTGAGCCCTAAAACTTGGAAATTTGCTGAAATTTCGTTTTTATGTCATTACTGCAATTTCCAGCCACTGTTGTTAATGATTGATCTAAGAAGTCTGAATTCATTTTGTTTGAAAACATAATCCTTTGGAATGATACAATCTTTTTCTTTTTTTTATTATTGTCAACTTTCATTTTTTTTTTTGTTTCTTCCATTTCCCTCTCCTTTATGTCACTGCTACAATGAGCCATTCCCAAACCTTGGTCACGGCCAACTTCTCAATATTTACATATTGCTGGCTGATAAGCATCTATAATTATGTCCGAGGGAAAAAATGGTGGCTGATAAAGAAAAAGATTTAAAATGTAGTTAACGAGATTTTTATTGTTTATTAATTGTCTAATTGCTACGAAACCTTGTGTAGGCTTAGCTTTGTTTATTATTGCTTGAAGATTTTTCACGTCTCGACTTAAAAAACATTTAGTTGCTGAATTACTTACTACTAAATGCGGACTACGTGTTTTGGCCCTAAAACTAATTGTTGCATATTTAACCGTTTGTGGTTAAAAAAAAAAAAAAAAATAGTCATTACTATGTTCCTATAATTTTATTGATGTTTTGAAAGTGAAGTGTTGAATGCTTTTTACGTTATACGGTTTTATTTTATTCATCTTCAATTATTCTATGGTTTTACATTAAATTGAATGGTGACACACATTTGAGAAAAATCAGAAGTAACATTTATACGTATTTCATTAACTGATAAAAACATTTTGTTCCTTCGAAATAAATTATAATAGATGCTATTTGTCCCTTTTAACTCAGTCTACTGGTGTTCCTTAAGGCAGTATCTTTAGACCATTACACAGTTTATACCGCTGATATCCCAAACCATCCTAATCACGATCCTTTCTACGTATGATGACACTTGTATGTTATCAGTAACTAATGATCCAATCCACACCCCATACGCTTCTATCCAACATCAGATAAACTCCAACAAATCCCATCAAATAGTTTTTATCCTTCCTGCCCTACATTACCCTTTAACAACTCTCCGCTAGTCCCAGTTGAAAGATCCGATACTTTGGATTCCATCTAGCCAAACGACTTACTTGGTATCCCCATTGAGGACTGAAACGACTAGTAACTGTACGTCATTTTCGACAACTTCATCACTTACTAGACAAATGTTCCAATCTTCCACTAAACCACAAGCGGCTCATTTGTATGACTATCATTAGGCCAATCTGGACTTGAGTTGAGCTTTGGGGCTCTACTAAACCATCGCAATCTTCTCGTGTCTAATTCTTAAAAATCCAAAATTCTTCGTAAATTCCTCAACGCTTCCTACATTGAAGTGTATTGAAGTATTCACGAATAAACTCATCCTTAACGATCTTACAATTAGTGCACCTTATGTTGCTGATTTGGCCCGAACCAGGTTCTATTCCTTCATAACAAACTTCATTCCCACTCTAACCAACTAGTTTCTATCCTTGCTTCTCGTTCAATTCCTAATAAACTTAAGAGGGATCTGAAAACAAGATGGCCTCGTGATTTTCTGTCTAACGGTGTGGTCTTTCTACATGTACAATATATAAGCTATTATTTATTATATCCTCATATTTATTTTGCGTATGTATTTAAATACAGTTGTAAACTTCAATAAATACGTTTATACAGAGTTGAGCTTTAGGGTTCTTCTAAATCATCGAATTCCTTTCTAATCCTATCCATAAAATCCAATATCCTTCGTAAAATCTCCTACACTCCCTACTTTGCCACGAATAAACTCATCCATAAAGACCTCAATGATCCTTATGTTTCTGATTTGTACCGAACCAAGTACCCCACTAGTTTCTATAACGAAATCCTCTTCGATTCCTGATGATGCTCCGAGACGTTTCTAAAGAAGATAGCCCCGAGATCGTCTTGTTTAGTAAATTTTTGAGTGCCATGGGTAGTTTCTCTGCAGGTCTGGACTTGTCTATTGTTTTTAACATATTTACTAGTTGTGTTATGTAAATATCAATTATTTATTAAACACCTTTAGACCTATGGAAAAATCTTCCTAATTTAAATTATTACGTTACCAAAAATTATATTTGGTTGTTTCAACTGCCTGTAATGTAGCTCCCACCTAATGTAATATCACATTTTATGCATCTTGTATTATATCCCTCATGCTGTATATATTCATGAGATTCAATAATTTATAGGACAATTATTCATGTTCTCATGCAAGATAGGAACATCTATTGCATGGCTCTAGGGTTGGAAACACCAAAGGTTAATCAGCTAAAAACAGATTATATTAAACTAGAGGATAATATATTAGGATTCAAGTTACAATTTATATAAGAACTCTATCAATCTTTTTTTTATTATAGGCACTTTTTTCCGCAGTTCAATCAAAATGTAAGAAATATGTAGTTTTTAAGAAATTTATTCCTTTAAATTAAAATATATTATTTTAATGGGGTTGGTTCCTTGATTCTTAATTTTTTGTATTTTTCATAAATAAATATTATGTTTAATAATCAGCACAAGTATTGCTTTATTTTGACATAAAAAGATATGAACGTATAATTTATATTTAGAGGCTTTTAAAAATTTTGGGATGAGCTCTATATGATAATGGCGGTACGCTTTTCTACATTACAGGTCCGCCCTATATTAAATATAAGTAACTATTTCTGTTTTATTTTGTAACTATTAGTAAACAATAAAAAAATAAGTATTTTTTAATTCTATGTTTTCATATTAACCCAATAATTTAAAAAAAAAAATTTAAAAACCTGAATGAGGCTCTTAAACAATATTTTTCTGAGATACAAAAATTAAGGCTGAGTTATTTTTTAAATTTCTCTCAAAGTAATTTTTCATTTAAATTGTCATTACAACGACATTTCGGGTTATCTTAATCATCTTCAGGCAACATTCTAAACTCTAGTTTGTAAAATTCCTTATTAAATTATTTTTCATCACAAATTTCGTTAAATTTCATTTCAAAAATTAGAAAAACGCCAGGACATTAAAAATGCCTTAAGTAAGGCAATGCCATAGATCTTTGTCCTCAACCCGAAACGCCGTTGTGATGATACTTTAAATAAAAAGTTACTTTAGAAGAAATATAAAAAAATCAGACCTAATATTTTTACCCCAAATATCACTCAATTTCTTCCGGATATAAGAGTATACAACAAATTTTCTTTTCTGAAGGATTTGGTTGATGAGAACGAATTTGTATAGCTCCAAATCGGCTGTATACAGAATATACGAATGTATTTTGATAAAGATGGATGGATAGAGAATCCGATTCCTAAAACATGTGCCTCTACAACCGATGAAGGGCCTTGGAATCAGTACACATATAGAGAGATTCGTTTTGTATCTAGGCCAACTGCACCCACTTTAAAATGGCTGGGTCTGCCCCAGGAGGGTCTCCATACCCTAGGATCGCCCCCCCACTGAGGCAGAATATTATTTGTTGTTAATTCAGATTTCGAAACCAGGATCCGGAGAACAGTAAACCAGTGTTCTATCCACCAGAAATAAAGCGGTTTGAATTAAGCGGCGATAAGCTCTTTGCCGTATAGTATAAATTGAGTGTGTTGCTAGTTCGTCTTTAAGCTTTTTTATCAATTGAATACTATACATATAAGTTAATTACCTATACAACTGTATAATAATTTGAGTAATTTTAATTTACGAAGTTGCAAAATTCTCATTAATGGATCCAAAAATAGAAGACAGTAATATTTGGAATTGCTGTAAAAGTTTTTTTTTTTTTTTGATTTAGCTAAATTGGATGTCTGGGTAAATGTTAAAAAATTGTTTCCTACTGACTAAGGTAACTAACATTAACAAAGCCTGTGCATATTGCTTTATCTAACGAATGGAATTTGTAAAAAGCCTCAAAGTATTTTGGAATCTCTTGATGATTTGAGGAATATTTCAAATAAAATCATTTTTTTCATTCAGTATAATAATCAAGATGTATATTGTTCGAACAATATTGAATATTTTCTATCGGATCCTAAAAAAATGTTACAAGTATTATTCTCAAGAAGATTTTTCGACTAATATTTGTACTAGAGAATACGTGAAAGGTTATTTAATATCCTGAAAGACTACAGTTGACATAAGCTCATGAGGTTGGAAGCGAGCGGAACTGTTGCTCGGAGCGGCGGAAGTGTAACAGGGAGGCGCACGCAATAAAATGTGGCTTACACGCCCACACTGTCAGGAACAACGCTCTCTCTACTACGGTCTAGTCTTATCGATTCACGATCCTAAAAAACTACAAAAAATAATATTATTGAATTGGCATGTTTATTATTATTATTTATTTTACAGGTGACTCTACTAATATTAATTTATTCATGCAATTTATACATATGCCTATACAAAAACACACAGAGACTCCTCTCATGCACAAACAACTCGAAATTTTCATGTTTTTGATTTTTTTTTTTTAAATTTAAACGTATTTATTGAAGTTTAAAACTGTATTTAAATAAATACACAAAATAAATATGAGAATATAATAACCAATAGCTTTTATACATGTAGAGAGACCATCCTTAGACAGAAAATCACGAGGCCATCTTGTTTTCTGACGCCTCTGAAGTTTATTAGGAATTGAACGAGAAGCAAGGATAGAAACTAGTGAGTTTGAGTGGGAATGGAGTTTGTTATGAAAGGAATAGAACCTGGTTTGGGCCAAATCAGCAACGTAAGATTCACTAGTTTTAAGATCGGCAAGGATGAGTTTATTCGTGAGTACTTCAATACATTTCAAAGTAGGGAGCGTTGAAGATTTTACGATGAATTTGGATTTTTATGAATTAGAAACGAGAAGAATGCGATCGTTTAGTAGAGCCCCAAAGCTCAACTCCTTTGATAGTCAAGCTAATCAATTCTTGTCGTTTCAGTCACGTATGGGGATTTCAAATTAGAGGCTTGTTATGATGGAGTCCTAGGCTTCTGATATGTCCTATAGGAACGACAGAAATATTATTAAAGTATATTATATGGCAGGAAGTCATAGGTTTATGACGAAGGGGAAAGATTATTTGGTCGGATTTTTATTTTTTAGTTCTGCCTTAGCTGTAGATCTTTGATGTGGGATTGTAGAGTTTTTAAGGTTAAATAAATCATTATTTAATGATAACACACATTTATCATCAACAATAGTAGAAATAAAAGTGTAAGGATGGGTTGGGTGTTCAGCTGTATAGACTGTGGGAAGGATGGGTCCTATGATACTGATAAAGCTCATATTCTAGAACGGCCTATTTGGTTGTACGGAGTTCAGCTTTGGTGATCTACTGAACAACTAAAGTCTCTTATCCAATCCTTACAATCCAAAATCCTCAATGATTCTTGCTTCGTCATGAATTCGTCATCTATAATTTGGCCCGAACCAGGTACTTTTTCTTTGATACCAAACTCCATTCCACTCTAACCCACTTCAGTCCGTGAGCCAACAACGAAAAATACGCAACCCATTTTACAAAACTTTTTAGTGTGTTTTATGCAAAGCATCTATCATGGTAAAGCAAAAAATACACGGCTTGGATTACAAAATGGCGGCTTTTCAAAAAAGGAATATCCCGAAATATCACTCTTTTCTAACATAATTATGGTTCCTATCATGGAAAATTTATTTTGCTTTACTATGATAGATGCTTTGCATAAAACATACTAAAAATATTGGTAAAATAGGTTACATTTTTCGTTGCTGGCTCACGGACTACTAGTTTCTATCCTTGCTCTCCCATCATTGCTATCAATCCCCCTAGGCGTCGGAAAAGAATATCTTCTCAATGGATTTTCCGATTTATAATATTGGGCTGCCAATGGGTAGTCTCTCTATGTGTATTTCAGGACATTGTTAATTATTTATTCACATTCATTTGATATATTTATTTTAGTGCAGTTGTCGATTTTTGAAAATGTTTAAATGTATTTGATTGAAGTTAAAACGTGGCCTAATGACTTTGTATCTCTATTTTTTTTCATGATTTTCTTTACTAAATTATTATTTTTAGATTCCCAAAATAATCTTCGTGAGGTAAAGGGGAATTATTTACTCCTGCTATGAAAGTGGATTGGATGGAAATATCGGTCTTGGAAGAATTGATTTAGTGCGGTCTTTATGATGTAATGTTTCCCCTCTCCGTAGTTTATAGCCTTCTATATTTCACTCTTGAGCAATTGTTTTACAAAAGTACACTTCTTGAGTAATTCAATTGTCCCTAGATTTAAAAGAGTTTGAAGTTTTCTTTTTCATATTGTAGGAAGTATGAAAGAGGGATGAGAACTTGTCGTGTGCTGTTGTTTTTCTTCTGTTGGACTATTCAACCGAGAGATAGAACTGCTTAGAATCGAGAAAACATCTTACTATTCCGTTATTTCGATCCTTCTTTAAAAGTTTATTTTTAGTAAGAACTCTACAATTTCATTTACAAAATAAAAATATTATTTTATGTTTGTCTACATTTTTGGTCTATAACATCAACATTAGCAATTTATTTTGTGAGTCTAAGTTATATACCTATGTAACGTATCTTTGGCTACATACCGAAACAGACAGGTTCTCTATTGCAAAATCCATACTCATACTTACCGAAGCCCATTTGGACTTACGCGTCATAGAAATACGGAACAGCCAAAAAGACAAGAAAATTAAGATTTTCCTATACAAAATTATAATAAAATTCTCCATGGTATGTTAGCTACATTGCTATAATCTCAGACCTTCATATGTCAACGGTCAACGGCCAGATTCGGATCCTCAACAAACGTTTTCAGGACAACATACACGGACACACCACATGCCTTGAAACATCCGTAGAAGATTGAAAAGAAGTTGGGTGAGGGACCTCCTGACATAATTACGAAATAGGAATAACGCCAGGAAAAGGTGCCACTGGGTCTTATTACTATATCCATCACGCCACCAGATCGAATCCTCTCTACCCCATCAGAAATTATTAAGATAAAAAAAACGTGAATTTGATTATCACTGATAAAAAAAATTAAATTGTTCCTCGAAATTTGCGATATTAATAATGTGTTTCCCTATTGGAGTATCACCGTGGAACATTACATGGTGATCAAAGTAATACTATTTGTTCCAAAAAAACTTCAGCTGGGTCTAAAAAAGTTGAAATTTCAACGTATATACAAATATGTGGAAACTACAATAATTTAAAAATTGTAATGATCAGTTATGATGTATTCAGCAATCAGCAGCCCTTCTTTATGTCTTTAATCTTTAAAGTACTGTGCTTTTTAAAACAATAGTTTTTTTTTTGTGTTTTTTTTTATTGAGATATATTACAATTTTTTACAAAATGAACAATAATAATATTAAAACAATAGTAGCCCAGCGATTTTGATGACTATAATTACGGCTTATCTATAATTTTAGCTAAAAATAAGTTTTATAATTTTCCCTTTTATTGCTTATTAAATATTTTTTAAGTAGAAATAATGCAATTCAACAGCCTGAATTTACTCACTTAATGGTAGAAAATATTGAAGCAATCTTGCTCTTTATAATTTAATTACTTTCAATCTGCCAAATTATTTTTCTGTATTTTATTTAACTCTGTATATTCAATTAATAAACAAAGGATACAAAATGCTCGGAGTTTCCTTTCCATTAAGGAGCTCGTTTTAATGCCGAGATTATCTTCCCGTTGACGTTGCGGTACTTGAAGCATTTACGTCCCTTTTAAGGAGACGACCTTTTCGTTCCGCCCTATTAACTTTTCTCGCTCGGCTTAATCCCTGTGACATGGCATATTATTTTGATTGGATTAGGCGTCTTGGTTTTAATTTATTATTTAATGATTCTATTTCTAATGGAAAAGAGACTGCGTTGGAAAGATTTATTTACGGGTTAATTGTCACGGCAATTGTACCTAAATGTGTATGCTTGGTAATATCTTAATATAGAAAAACACGGGCAATTTCCTTATACCATCCTAAAAATTATTAAAACTTAATGTTTATAACATAGTTTTATCGAAGATTAATATTTTTTTATATAAAATTGTAAGATTTTAAAGGGCAAATGCTTTTAGGCACATACAAACATTTCTAATGTTTTATTTACCTTAAAAAAAAATAATAATAAAATAAAAAAAAAATATATATATATATATATATATATATATATATATATATATATATATATATATTTATTACTCCTCTGCTGGGCTATCTGGCTATATTATCTGGCTCCTGGGCTATACTTTTCACAGTCCTATGTTTAATAACAGTTTTGATCCATATATATATATATATATATATATATATATATATATATATATATATATAAGTTTCTGTTGTTCTCAGGTTTCAGTCAATGAATAAACAATTTTATCTATGCGATGTTTCGAGGATTTATTGTTCTCATAATCATGCAATTTTGGACAAAATAGTGTCTTAATTAGACTTGTGTAGTCCACAAACTTTGAAAGAACTCTCTTTCACTAGTTAAGACACTATTTTGTCCAAAATTGCATGATTATGAGAACAATAAATTCTCGAAACGTCGCATAGATAAAATTGTTTATTCCTTGACTGAAACCTGAGAACAACAGAAACTTATATATATATTGTATATATATATATATATATATATATATATATATATATATATATATATATATATTTTTTTTTTTTTTTTTTTTTTTTTTTCTTTTTCTCATCCTCGATTTATTTTAAACATACACATATATCAAATATTAACAATTTTTTCAAATAAAACAACTATACTGAATGCCAATTTATTTTATATTTCTTTCTATTTAATTTTTACTCCACGGATTGAGGGAATCTGTCGTGAATAAATTGTTCTAAATTTTTTGTTCTTTTTGGTATTGTCATTAACTATAATCATAAAATTAAAATAAATGTCCACATTTGTGTCCAAGAGCGTAAAGAGGTTAAATATGGAATTTCTGTTACGTATGACTTGTCATTTTGGAAACAACGTATACACACTGAGGCACCTTAAGCACTACGACATTTTTGAGGAACTTATTTGTTTGGCTTCAGGAGAACATAAAACGTGGATTCCCGTCGAAAACTCGAATTTGAAAATGTGCCTATGTAAGCATGTGGAAGTAAAAATGTACCTTGTAGAGATAAAAAAAAAATGCATATTATTGTAGGGAGAGGTGTCAGGCATTGTGCTATTAAAGTTTTTTTCTATTCTATTATAAAATGTTATCTAAACAATTATAAAATTTTGTATATTTTTGTTTGAAAAATAAATGGAGGATGAGAAGTATAGTAGAAAGAAATAAAAAAAAAACATTTCTAGATGTATGTTCTCTGCTTATTTTATTTGTTTTTTAGTTATTTTATTCTATTTTACTTATTTTATTTTTACTTATTTTATTTTATTTTTATCTTTACTTATTTTATTTTATTTTTTACTTATTTCATTTTTTTTGTTTTACTTTGTACATATGGAACGAATGAATTCTCTTAGCTCTGATGTTTATTGCTCTAGATAGTATCAAATTATATTATTTCTCAATAAAGCAATATTATTATTAAGATGTATGTTCGATGAGGTAATCAGTCAACCATGCATCTGGCTCCTGGGCTATACTTTTCACAGTCCTATGTTTAATAACAGTTTTGATCCATATTTTTTACTGAACCAAAGGCACCGTTCATATTTTATTGTTATACAGATTTGTTTTTAAAATTATTATATATTGACTCCTATCAGGACAACAATGTACATAATATTTTGATTTATTATACCCAAGACATCCTTCTGTAGATAATCTATCCTTTTCAGATATCTCTCAATCTTTTAGCTGGGGTTTACCGACCCTCCTTGATTTATGAAGATCCCCTTTCAAGATGTTTTCCCCTCGTTAGGCATCGATTTGCCGGGGGACGGATGTTTTGACTGGAGTCTGCTGTCGCCTTTGGACGGTCCCGCAGAAGAATGGAAGGTTGACGACCGTCCAATTTTCTTGCCATGATGACGATGACTGAAGAAACATTGACAAAGAAGTGAGATGTCAGTAAACCTTGTCAGCTATTTTGTATAGTCACTATTCCTTATTTGAGTGCACTGAGCTATAGGCTGGGGTCAGTACTCCGTTGAATTATCATTATGATTTATTATTCGTTAATTTATTGCTGAGGATATTTGCATCTATCAATCTTATGGACTTGAGTCTCTTTTCTCGATATTTGGGTATCGAATTACTAAAAATAAGTAAAAATTATTTATTAATAAATTGTATCCAATAAGCCTGAATCTATATTAATATAGTTAAATCGTCAGTTAAAGTGATTAGTGATTTAATCGTTAAAAGCGCAGTTATTTACCAGAATTAATTTCGAGAAATAAAAAAAAAGTATCAGTTTTTCCACGAAGTATATATGCTAAAACAAAATTAGTATTTTTGCATATTTTTCTATTACGATCGTATACAATAATGCATTTGAACTAACAAGTAGAATTCGTACCCTTTTAACAGGATTTTTTGTTTGTTTGTTAACTTGTGAAAAAAAAATTCCAGTGATCGGATAAAGTATATCGTAACCTCTTCTGGGACGATTTTTATGGTCAGAAAATCGTAAATAAAAGAAGAAATAACCGTTACCAGTGCAGCCATATAAACAAAAATACTTTTCTGATTAAGGACGCCTGCAGTATAAACACGCCCTAAGGAATTCTTAGTTAAGACATTTCTATCGATTTCTTGTTCTATTTTTTATTGACTGTAACTACAATCGTAAAAAACTAATCGTTTAAGAGCTTAAAGAGTTAAATATGTGAATATATATTTTTTTAACTTAATTTAATTTGTATTGCATTTTCCTTTTTCAAAGCTATATACAGTTTAATATCGGTAATTTGATCGAGGGGAAAAAGTTAGTGATCAATGACACCAAAATTACAATAGTTGTATATTTTAAATTTTAGAATACATTTGTGTATTATCATTCATCCTGTTTTACATTAATTTCTGTAAATACATAAAAAAATGCATCTGCTACTTTTGTTAGAGTCGAAAGTAATTAAAATTGCTGACCACCACAAAACCATTTGGAAGGAGAAAGAACTGCATGAGAGGTTTTAGGCGGTTTTTGGAGGGTTTGTTGAGGCTGAAGGGTTTGTTGTTGCTATACAGCAGTTGCAACGAGAGCATACAGGAGGCACATAATGAAGGAAAAAAATGGTAACAGATTAATGTTTGCTCCAAGACCCATGAGTCTATTCAACATGTGACAAATGGTTGTGAGATTTTAGATGGAACGAATTATTTGATGAGAGACAATAAAGTTCCCAAAATATATCACTAAAGTTTGTGCAGAGCTCTAGGATTGTTGGGTGATGAAGTGATACCCTATTATTGGTATACCCCTGAGAAACTTACAGAAAATAAAGATGTAAAAGTCTACTGGGATGAATGAATTATTACAGACCACAGAGTACTGCACAATCGTACAAATATTTTGGTGGCACATAAATCCAACAAAATGGCTAGAATCATTTATATAGCTATCTCAAGTGACCAACCTGTTGAGCACAAGAGCCGAAAAAATCAGAAAATACCAGAAACTTTCTCAAGAGGTAAATCAATCAAATTGTATATAAAATACATTTTGATACATATTCATTCATAAGAATAAAACTAAAAGTAAAATTAGATAAACAAAATGTGGTTGTTATGTCGTTCCTATGTTCATTTTTATTTATTTATGTATGTATATTTTTAAAACGTTTTCCCTATAACATTCTATAATCCGTACTATTCATTAATCCTAACACTCCCCTGCAAGAATTAGTTCGGATTACCCAGATTACAGTGTCATCTATAAAAGAAAAAAACATACTAATTACAAAGAAGACACACTACTTTTTGAAAAGGAATATACAATATCTGAAAAATATTAACACTACTACATAAGATTAGTTATATTTTACTCTATTGAAAATATTTTAAAAGTAGTGGAAGGTTGGTTGTTACGTAATTAAGAACGCCTGGCTGTAAATGCCGAAGACTTTATCTCCAAGAGCTGTCATGTTAATGCTCTTCCGACATCAATGTCTCCTCTCTCTTAATAATGCCTTCCCTAATTAGTTAAAAAGAAGACCAACTTGAGAATTAATGACTTGATCCCCTTGCGAAATTTGGTCATGGGCAACTTTTTCTTTTTCTCTTTGAGCCTGGCTCTGAGTACGATTCTAAAGAACTGAATCAGTAGTCAGTTGGTTCGTGTTGTTGAAATAAACAAAAATCAATTTATAGGATTTTCCCTTCCCATTACTTTTTCCTGGTAAACGAAATAAACTGTCAGCCCAATGTTTTCTGAGATTTTTTTTTTATTTATAGTTGTGCTGGTAATAATTGTTATTATTTGCAATTTAAATTAATTCGTATCACGTAGTATCTCTGTTTGTGTAATTTTTGCAGTTTTTATGAATATTAATGGAGAAGTGCAGTCTTTCAACGCTTGTATTACAGTGATACTTATTTAATTAACTTATTTGTTGACTTAAGATAAAACTAGCCGTAAAAAAAGTTAAACAAATTTTATAAATAATTCTAATTAAAAACAAAAGTTTGTTAGGGTGTGATAATATTTTTTTAGAAAATTTGTATAAATTATAGGCCTTCCTCAGGCCTAGAATAAAACAAGAGTACTATGATTAATTAATTATTATTATTGACAATTTAAATTAATTCGTATTACGAAGTACCTCTGCTAGTGTAATGTTTGCAGTTTTTATCAATATTAATGAAGAAGTGCCGTCTTGCAGTCTTTCATCGCTTGTATTGCAGCGATATTAAATTAAGTTATTTGTTGACTTATAATAAAATCTAATATATGAAATTCTCGTTTCAAATTGTTAGTTACAGACCGAAACGACTTGACCGATTATTATGAAATTTTATGTGCATATTCAATAGGTCTGAGAATCGGCTACTATTTTGTATGCCCTTAAGTGATAAGGGTTGTCTATCCCCAACATTATTTTTTAATTGTTTGGACATTTTTTTTATTTTTTATAATGTTGCATTAATAAATACACACAACCCTAAGTTTTCACCCTTTTATCACCAACTCCTTATTTTTAATAGTCATTTTAGTAATTTTTCATCCCGTTCGATAACTGATCGATTATGACTTGGTAAGTTATCCTCGCCAGAGGTCCACCGCTGGCTGTCACTTCTCAGCTAGCAAGGAGCACGGTGTAGGGATGAAGCCGGTTTCTTTCAGACAATAAGCATTCTCTCTCTTCCTCCACCGTTTTCGGCCATTATTATTGTTCATGCATCAAGCGTAGTAGTAACCTTTAAAATTGTCATTTTACTATCTCAGTGTAACTCATGTTTTTTACACGGACATTTATACGTGACATGATCTCGAGTTGGTTAACCATCCAGTTTGTTTGTGTTAGCTAAAGATGGGCTAACAAAAAAAATGTTCACGCTATAGCATTAAGATTTTGATATTGTTTCTGTCGTAATTAATTAATGATATACATAATTTTAAGAAATTAATTCTAATGAACTAAAAAATTAATGTTTAGTGTTTTGTTATTTGTATATTCCCTCATCGTTCACAGCGCTCCATGCGTCTTTCACTCATATATATTTTCCTTAGACTCTTATAATAAGTTAGTTATTTTTTTTTCTACACGAGAAATTTCCTAAAAATAATTTATGTAGCAAAACAACGTTTGTCGGGTCAGCTAGTTAAATCTATAAAATGTTTACCGAATTTTAAAAATAATTCCGATTAAAAACACTAGTTGGTCATGGTGTGATCATAAAGTTTTTTTTTTTGTTTATATTTCAGCATGAATTCTTCAGGCCTGAGGGACCGTACCCCAAATCCAACAGACTGTCTTAAACCAACATAAATTTGTAAACTCTACAAAATATTACAGCTTTTATTTGCCTTAGCAATTACAACATCGTTTTTATCTTTGAATTTCAACTGTTAATCTTTCCTCTGTTCCCTCTTATACCTTCGGTGCGAGTCCCAGCTTTTGTGAATACATACCATTTGGCCAATCAAATGTGGAATGGCTTTGGCTCAGCAAGCCAATGGTTATCTTGGCGTTTGTCTGTTCGTGTTCAGAGAGAAATAACTCACGATTTTGTGTATTTATATTTTTAATGATCTTTTTTTTTTTTTTTGATAAAATAGTTTGGATAACTCATTGTGTAAATAGTGATTGTGTAAATAGCCTAGCATATGTAAACCGCATTTATGTGTTGGCAATTTGGTTTGCCTTAACACTAGTAATAGTTTGATAAATCTATGTCTGCTTGACCTTGACAGCTCAATTTTATTTTGACTAAACCACCTGTATTGATCGCCTTAGCGCAGTAGTAGATCCAAAGCCATGGTGGAATTTATTTTTTATGGATTGTGGTTTTTGATTAAGGTTTAGTATATCTACCAATTATGCTATACAGGTTCATTATTTTAATGAATTATATTATATAATGAATGTCATTTTATTGAAATAACTCTCGAGTATTTGTGCTAATAGGTTGTCTATTAGCACTTGTAGTTCTATACATTTAAATTATTATAGTACTAACAATTTCTTATAAGTTTTAATAAATGAAGTAATATTAATGATACAATTATTAATCTATAGAAATAAACATTAAATATTAATTTATTTAAAATAATGAAGTCTGTCTCATGTGATTTTTCTTTTAGCATATTTACTTGTTGTAATATAAATTACAGTTGTAAATTTCAATAAATAAATATTTAAAAAAAATAAAATAAAAAATAATGATAGTGCGACAAAATCAATAATTTTGAACCCTTTGCTTGAATCTGGAAACTGCTCGCTACACGTAGCCTCGTATGGAGGGATCTTCCACTATGGGAGCTCCCTTTGACATGAATGTGTTAGTTTTTGCAGCAAGCTTCTCTCGCTACGTGTAGCGTGCAATGTCATGGCACTCAAAGGATTCCAAAATCTATTCAGAGCGTATGGAAATGTTTGCCAACACGTTGGCAGAAACGCATTTCAAGTAATAGAGACTATTTTAATAAATGGAAAAAAGGCATAAATATATTTTTCTTTTAAAACCGTAATCTTCCATTATTTTACGGACAACTCAGTAGTATTTCCTCACGAATGTTAGTGCTAGTAGGTAATTTTGTATATGTTGTAAGTACTAAATACCATGAGCCATCGTCTATTTTTCCTTTTCTCGATTGTAATTTCGGCTTGGATAGGTATTTCTTTGTCCCTTTTCATGTGTGGATCCGCCACTTCTATAGTGTCCAAAATATATTTTTTTGTTACGTTGTTAAAGCTATGCTTATTAGCCTTATGTGATATTTGCATGAAATAAGTGTTTATTTCTATTATTCTATTATATATTTTTTTCCACCCTTACCTCGCCTTTGAAGGCTATACTGGGCTTTTCTGGAGCCAGAAGGGTGAGGGCGGGGTATAAATAATGGATCGATACCAGATGCGAACTTGTAATTGTTTGGTTTTCAGATTTTTGGTTCTAATAAATTCTGATCATTTATCGTCGCTATGCATAGCACGGGGAACATCACAGCATGCAGCAAAGCGAAGAATCTCTCCCGCATAGTGGAGCACCGGGTGATCAGAGTACGTTTAATTTTTATTGTATGATTTGCTCTTGCGAGATTTTTCCCCTTTATACAATGAATTTCGAGTTTATAAAAGGAGCAAACGCTGTTTTTTTTCTCTTAAACTGTAATCGATTAATATACATCATATAAATTTATTTATAATTAATAATCTTGTACTCTCACTAATTACATAGGATAGATGATTTCTCGTAATACCGTATATACAAATAAAATAATAGTAGGTATAATTCTATAAAGACTGAACTTCGCCACTAGAAACATCTACGACAAGAAAATTAGTCCTCAAAGACAAAAATGACAGTACGGTAGTACAGTCTAAACAAGAAAATTTTCGACCAAGTATGCAACTATTTAAAAATGTGGGAGGGTATGTATGATAAAGAAATGAGGAACTTGGTGGGCTACAAATCAAGGATAAAGACTGCTTGGATAGAGCGATTTTTGGTGAATAACTAAAAGATTTCAGGTGCTTGTGGGAAGAAGAAGGAGGAATACTCCAGGAGGATGGGAGAGTATTGGAATAATAGGAAGGCGGAAGGTGTGAAGAAGAATTAATAACGATATTCGCGTGGTACTTGTTGGCCGATTCCTTTTAAAAAATGAGGTAAAATAAAATAAAAATACTGATTAATAGCTTGCATTTCATGTAATATCTCTAAAATCAGCTGCATTAATCCTCTAATCGCTCTAATTAAACATACTGAATTTTTCGCTCGAAGCTTAAGCATGCAGCGACTCTCCACAATGTCCTCTCTCATTGCAATGCATATGTTTGATTTTGTCGCAACATGAAGCCTTCAGTGACTCTTCATCATAGGGACACCCAATATTTTCTGTTGAACTGGTCTATTTACGAGTTTTTATCGCTGAGGTCGATTTTCGCATTCTCTCATTTCTATGATTATCAATGGATTTGAAATAGTTTTAATGGTTACGGGTGGACCCTAAATGGCGACAGGAGCCGCGAGGTGGCGGGCTCCGAATTCTCGGAGGGAGAGGACAAGGTCAAGGCCGCCCCCCACCACCTCCATCGCAGCGCCACCCTCCTTCCGCAGTCATCGCTGCCGAGCTCTCTTCGCGAGGAGCTTGGTTGGGCGGTGGTGGGTCAGAGGTGAGGTAAGGCCAAGTTCCAATAAATTACTGAGAAAAAGTGGCTATGATGCTACTAAAGAAAGTTAAGATAAAGAAAGTTAAAAAGAAGGATTTACAACTGTTTTATTTGATCGAAATGGTCTCCACTACTTTCAATACATTTCTGCCAACGTATTGGCAACTTTTCCATTTCCCTCCGAATAAAACTCCTGAAACGCATTTTCTTTGTGTTTGTTCCTTCTTTTTTGTTCACGTAAGTAGTGGTCCTTGGTGTCTAAAAAAAAGATAATCCGTGAGCTAGTTTATAAGGTAGGGCAGTTGTAGGATAGTTTCATATCCAAGCTTCAACAGTCCTTTGGGGCATGCTAAGAAATGGGCTCTATCAGATTTCTTCATCATTGTCAATTTCTGATACATTGCATTAATTTGGTCATTATACGATTTATGGTTTTTCTATGATTTAAGAAGTCGTGTTTCGAACCAAATCAAGCCCACCTAACGAAACTATCACATTTTTTGTTGTCACCCTCCGTACGTATTTCTTTAGGTTAAAACATAAGCTGGCGTTGAGAGAGGGTACAAACCTTACACACTTCTATTTGAGGAACGTTAAAGCGATCCACTGTTGGGATAACATATTGTAAATATCTTAAGCAACTAAGGAACATTAATTATATAGTTTTGTTGTTTTGTTTTTTTTCATTTAACAAGTATATGCATTATTATTATTTTTCACATAGCATTATATTTTTTTTTCAATTATATGAGAACTTTTTATTAGATTATATTAAAAATTATTTTAGAACTAAAAGTAAATATTATAATTTTCAAACGTTATCCTTGCAATAAAGGCTTTATTCATTCATTCATTCATTCAAAGCGATCCACTTACAAAACTCTTTATTTTACTGAGCTATTTGGTCCCTTTGACGCCGCCAGTTTTCAAAACGCAATTAAGTACGCTGTCTGTCAAGCTGATTTTTTTTTCCGAGACAAAACTATATATCTCGTCCAAATCCTATATTTTCTCGTTAATGAAACGTTAAATTTTCCAATTTTATTTAAAATTTCAAGAATAGAGCCACGGCTTTCAAACGACATATTGTTCAAATTAGTATAATGAGAATTTTAAATTATTTTTTCCTCACTGTACTTAAATCAATTTCAAACTCACTGTTGATCTTAAGCACCTAAGTTTCATCATGTTTGTTTAAAGCATTTTTACTGACTGTCGGAAAACTTAGATTTTATACCTGCAATATCTTTGTAACCATTTTTCTGGACGTAAATATTTTTCAGTAATGGAATCATTATTACATAATTTCATAAGTATTTAACTTTGTTCATTACAATGATGGGATAAATGTATTAATTTTCGAGACATTCACGAATAACCTTTTAAGAAATCAGTTTTCTCTACTTTTGCCCATCCTCCCTACATCATCGTAATTCAATTCAATTCCGTACTTTTTACTATTTGTTAAGGAAAGTATTCCAAAATTTATAACATTTTATAACATAGTTTACTTTCTTTATTGTATAGATTACTCTAAATGCTGGGAAAATGAACATTTGTGGAGATATAAAGGAACTGCACAGTAAGCCGCCATACGTGCTCATGTAAATACATTCAAAAAGTTAACAAATGTTTAAAAAAATAAAATAAATATAGAAAGTTCTACTGAATTGATGAGCCTCTCATACTATAAGGAGGATATGTAGTTCTCGAGTAAATAAAGTATTTGGTCAACTTCATACTATTTTAGTTTGGAAACGGTTACTATTTAGGGTTTTACCTTATTCGTTTATTGTCTTAGCATGTGGTTTCTACATTTATAAAAATTTTCAAACATGAAATTTTAAGAGGATTAAACATGAATTTTTCTTAGCCGATGACAATCGTTGATTATTTAAAATAGTAAACCAAAATACGGAGAAATTTTTTTTACAAGAAATGTGATTTGTTTTTAATCAATAGTTGTTGTTTTATTTCTGTATCAACAGTTATTTTATTTCTCTCATTTTTAAATATTACTATTATTATTTATGAAGTTTCCTTAATGTTCCGTATGTTGCTGATTTGGCCCGAACCAGATACTTCTCCTTCCATGACAAATTTCATTCCCGCTCTAACTCATTAGTTTTAATCCTTTCTTCCTCTACAATACCTGATAATCCTCCGAAGCTTCTGAAAAAAAGATGGCCTCGAGACCTTCTAGTTTGGAAAATTAGAGTGCTGCCGATTGGTAGCATCTCTACATGTCTTGTTCATGTCCATTTTCTTTTATCCTATTTACTAGATGTTTTGTACAATTTGTACAGTTGTAAATATCAATAAATAATTTTAAAAAACCAAAGATGTTTTATGGGATATTCCGATAATAGGGTATCTCTTCATCACCCAAATATTCTAGAGCTTAGCATAAAGTTCGGAAGTATATTTTGGTAACATTATTATGTCTCCTCAAGTGCTCAAGCCCAGCCAAATGTTGAATAGACTTATGGGTCTTGGAGCAAAGGCGACATTTACCTGTGACCATGTTTTCCTTCAGTTTGTGCCTTATATGTTTTCGTAGCAAGTACTTCGTATGTTATAGCAACTCTGAACCCTTCAGTCTCGCCCAACAGTTGAGCCATCCTTAACCACTGACTCGACTGGGTGCTCACTATCAATCGCAGGTTGCTGCAGTTGATGGTAACGCATTGTAGCAATTCGTTCTTCTTCCGAATGGTTTTATAGTGCTCGACATTGTTTATTTTATGCATTATTATCATTATTTACACTACTATGGTTTAAAATACTTTGAAATACCACTTAACTAAATAATATTTGCGCATTTCTTTATAATAAATGCACACTTATTACTTAGATACGTTAGATATATACATACGTTGGCTAATACTTGTCGAGACATTTGATATTTTGCCCTCCTTCATTCCCAGGAGATATGATTTGGCTTGGTAATGTAGATCTCTAGTTGATAACACCAGTCAGCTTTTGCCCCAGGATTGCTGACAAAGGGGAGATAGCACTGCTCTGTTTCATCTCCAAGCCTCACTCAATTATTCCATTCTAACCACTGTCCAATTAACGTCGTTAGTTGAATATTCCCGTAATAAATGCTGGAATGAAAATCTATATTAAGAAGAATATTTCTCTCAGAAGTCTTTCACGATATTTTTTATGACAACATTGATACTAAGAGATATCTTTAATCGCATTCAATCTAAATATTAGGTTGTTCGGAAAATATTGCAGGATTATGATGTTTCTTTACATATTTCTCTATAAATAAATATTCCACTAAAAACTGTTTATGTTTACTGAATGATTCGTTTGTATGAATGTCAACACTTACTAAACCTCTTCCAAACGATAATTTTTTTTTTTTATAATCTCCTACATTTCGCTGCGTAGAAATAATTCTGTTTTTATTAAGATTTCCACGCGTAGTATTCGTAAAATTTTGTTTTACCAGTTTATACTCGGCCGGTACAAAACCCAGTCGCCCAGAATCATCACTCTCCGACCCTCTCACATACAGATTAACATTTTTTTAGGCTTTATCAGTAAATTTACTTTCAATGGTATGATATCATAAAAGATGATATATCATAAAGGATTTTTCGATCCATTAATACGTCCATAAATCTTTTGAAGATGCAGAAAAATATTTATAGAGTTTTAGAATTAGTAAAGCGCGTTAAACAGGAAAAATAAATGTTGATTTATATATAAAATAGTAACAAATTATAATAGATTTAATTCCACCAAAATTTGGTTATTGTTGAAAATAGAGAAAAATCGAAAAGATTCTCGAGACCAAGACACTGCGATGAGTAAAGATAGACAAATAAATCTTAATATAATATTAATTTGTATGAATTTTTTTTTTAATTCTTAAAAAATTACTAAGTCGTTATATGAAACCCAAAGTTACAAAAACATTTCTCTGAAATTATCGATAAAATATATATGTTTTTATGACAAAATGCCCATCATACCATTGAACGTGAATTTACTCAGGAACAAAATTCGTTAAAATAGCTGATATATATTAAATATGACGACCAGTGCAGACTTTTGTCCCGAAAAAGTGCGTTTGGAACCACTGTGCGGCATAATTATTTATAAAACGACTTACTCCTGGTTATTTCCACCTATAGTTTTTCGACCTGGTTATTCTACCCAATCCGCTTTCCTTAAAATAACATAAGACCTCCAAAATGCCATTGATCACCAAAAATTGACTATACTCATCCTCCTAGATTTCTCAAAGGCTTTTAACACGGTTGACCATAGTATTCTTACCAAACTCCAAAATCTTCCAGCATCCAATAGTGCTTTGCGCTGGTTTCAACCCTTCCTCTCCCATCGTTCTCAGTATGTAGTAGTGCCAGATCAACCTCCTTCCAGTATTCTACCTCAATCCTGTGGTATCCCTCAGGGATCGTCTCTATTTCCTACCCTATTCGCTATCTACATTAATGACCCCTCTCTCCATATTAATCACTCTAAAAACCACTTCTATGCTGATGATTTCCATATATACCTCTCCTTCCCACGTTCCGACCTATTATCAGCTACAAAAAGATTACAAAAGGACATCAATCGAATAAGCCACAAGGCTGAAGTAAATAATTTAAAGTTAAATGTTGAAAACACAAAAGCAATGTCTGGTGATCTCGAGGTAAAAATAAAACGCTTAATTAATTCCTTTGTTCGTTTCATCTTCGGGGTCCCTAGATACACCTCTGTATCCCAATTTTATGGCCAGTTGAAGTGGCTTAACCCTTCCAATCTCGCAAGTATTTCCTTGCGTCATTCGTCTACCAAGTTTTCCAATCTCGCCGTCAATCATATATTTTTGACCTCCTACAATTCAAATCCTCTGTCCATCCCCGTTGTACACGCCCCAGACCTTCAGATTAGAGTACGGCCCACCGAACTGCACATTTCGACGGATCCGATCCTCAATCCTATGGAATTCTATCCCTCCTTCCATCCTTCACTTTAATTCTCTTTCTACCTTCACATCCCGCATATTTGATCACTTATTGAATGAATATCCAGGCTCAATAGAATTGTAAATAAGTTGTTTTTTTTTCTCCTTATTTAAATAGGTCTATTTTATACCAGTTATTATTAACTTGTTTATATTTATTTAATTTACTCTAAGACTCTAAAGCCCGTTTTGTACATTCTGTATATTTTATTCTAAAGGGACATGTCCCAGAATAATAAACAATTTATTTATTATTTATAGTCGACTTAACATCCTCAATAAAATTTTAATGTTTAACACAATTTTTTTTCAACTGAAAAATCATTTAAGATATTGCATAATTTCCTTTTATGTTGGATGATCAATAACTAATAAAGAAATGCCACAATTTTAAAACATGCTTTGTTACGAACCTGAAACAAAATACTACAATGAGATTGATTGTTCTTACCTTCAAATCCTAGAAACAAATGTTTGCTGTTGTTTACAAAACATTTGACTCATACAAAACAAATCTGAATCATCAAAAAGGTATAAACAAACAGTCGGTTTTCGGAGTTTAACCCTTTGTTCGGTACAAAGGTCGATTCAATCTTCCTTTTAACCTATTGGTTTCATTTAATAAAATTTCTCGTTGCTTCTGTCGTTGTTTAAAGTAAGTATAAAAAAAAAAAAAAAAGCGGTATCGGTGTTTTAGCCTTAATGGTGCCGGTAACATAGGAGGCTCACACATATTCGTCTCATCCTCGAACACTCAGAACCATTTTGTTGTCTCACAGTAAAACATATAATCTACCTATGTCCAAAATTTCAAGAACTAATAAATATATATATATATATACCATCTGACAAGATCGGTGAAAAAGCTTGAACGGCTCGACTAACACTAATAATTCACTAACGAAGTTCCTAAAAAAATGTCATCTAATCCAGGAACTATGAAAAGAAAAGATATGTTTAAAATTGAAATAAAAAATAGTAATAATAAATAAAAAGTATATATGTGTGAAATTATATCCATAATTATAGGACAACAAGGTAAGATATTTTTCTGTGTATTTCGCATTTGTCATGAGGATTCCATTTACATAACAAGTTAAAAAAAAAGTATATATATGTATATAACTTATACATGAGGTGTGTAATTTAAATGTGTCTATAAAAATTTTTATATAAGCGTATTTAGTGCTAATGGTGCCAGTGGCAATCGTAAAGGCGAATTCTCATTCGCGGATTAATAGAAATGATGAGTTTGGAAATTATAATTATAGTTTTAAGGAATTAGCAATATACAAAAAAATGACCAATTCTTCTTAAGTTCACTTAAGTTAGTTTACAAAGTAATGGTAGTATGTGGAGATTGGTGCGGTTGTAGGGTTATCTGCTCTAGGAAGGAGGATTTATCTACCATGCCTGTGGGCGGCACTAAAGCATTCTCCGCTGTAAATATACGTTAATTAAATGCCTTAAACATTCATTCATCCTGTAAACCTTCTTCCTTGATAGATATTCTCATTCAATTTATTTTACTTAACTGTATATGTAATATATATATATATATATATTATAATAGTAAGGGAAGTATTGCGAATAACTCAAAGTTAGTACAAGTCCTGAAAGGCCTGTACTGTTGCACTATTTGTTTTTGCAATATTGTTTTGTTTGTTACTTAAAGGAGATAACGAAAAAAAAAGTATTGCGATAGAGAAGATTTTCAGTTTTTAACGGAATGTTTTAGGGTCATCTTGGGTCAGATAACCGATTCCCGCAAAATGGTCTCTCTCTGTTTGTGTGTATGTGTTAAGTCTAGCTCATAAACTAAAAGTTACATAAGAATGATATTTCATATTTTAGAAAAAATGTTGTAAAAAAGTTATTACAGTAACTTATGGACGCATAAATCGACGCAAAACTTCATACCATGCGTTTTGTAATATTTTCTCAAAAACAGTTCTAACGATTATGATTTAACTCGGTAAACCTATGTCTAAGTTAATTGCCTTTAATATCATGTATGTTTCAATCTGATTGAAATAGTATGACAGGTTGCTGATATTTTAAATGATCTTCCTCCAGAGTACCTTTAATTTTGTAAATTTAAAAAAAATCAACCCTTTCATGTTGTTAGATTGCTAAAAAAAAAAGGGTAAATTTACAAGAATTTGATAGTAAACTGAGATTTTTTTTTGTTGGTAATTTTCATTTTCGGACATAAGCATAGTATTATAGATGTGTAATATGCCGCTGGAAAGTATTTGAAGAAAAAAAAAAAGTTATATTATGTACATAGTTGTGGAAGGAATGTAAACTGACGAATAGGACGATTATTGTTGTACATAACAATTTATATTGTTATATTATTAAATCTAAAACATATGTTTCCATTAAAACTCAATGTAATTCTTTAAACTTTTTTCAAATCTAACTCTATCTAAAAGTTCTTAAATTGATTTTAACAAGCTTTGTGTCTTAATCTGAAAGCCGCGCTGTAGGTTGATTTTGTTCTCATTATATTTCTGATTTTGGTGTCCTTGTTAAGTTATTCATATTTTCTTCAATGTTTTCAGGTATGGTTCCACAGTTATGTATGTCATAAATGCCAGTGAAATACCTTATTTGTAAGTAGAAGCTCTTTTTTTATTTTTTTATAAAAATTAACAAATAAAAATGGGATCACCTGTAGTATGGTTGCTAGCATAATAACCTTCTATGCCAAAGGTCATGGGTTCAAAGCCGCAGGTGGTTCAAGGATTTTTTAATTGGAGTAAAAAATCCTTAGTTATGCTTTCCTTCGAAGGGGACGTAAAAAGATGGTCTCGAGCCTGTGCGATGTCAGGACTCGTTGAAGATCCCTTCCCTAATTATACCTGGATAGGCAAAATTTAGGACTGACTCCCATTGTAGCTTCGCCCGATTAGCCTCAGTAGCATAAAATGACGTTAAATAAACTAACAAACAAATACAAATTTTAATAAAAGTGTTGAAATAATTTTTATTAAGAATCCCTTTTTAATCCGAGAATGAAATGGTTGTAAAGTTCATATATTAGGGATAATCAGTCTTATGGGACATGATTTACATAATTATGGGAACACGATCAGAAAGAGATTGCTAAGATTAAATCTGTTTTTATTGGGGCACTTCATGCAGTAAATCACAACACTGTTTGATTTTGTTTTTTTATGATCGTTTATTAGTTGGAAACTCATCAATATATTAGAGATAAGTATGCAAAACACATTTCCATTTCTGATTAGTATTTAGTAAACGGTCCAAGTTCTTTACGATCAGCACATTTAGAGATTTCCGGCAGAATTTTATTGTGCATATGTTAGCATAATTGGCAGTGATACTGCACGGTACGCATACATTTTATAACAGCTATTTAAGATAGGTATTTTGTCTTAGATTTTATTTTATTATTTTTTTTTTTTAATTTGTTTTATTAAGAGATAATACAATCTACCACCTTCTGGGGCAATGAGTATTAGAGATAAAATAAATCATTCATACCATATGTACATTGTAAATAAAATTAAAGAAAAAAAAATTAATAAAGACTAAGCAAATAAAAGAAAAAAAAAATATACACAAAATTAAATAAGTACTATAAAGAAAATAATAATAACAATCTTGTTCACATTCATACCTATTTACAATATTTACAAGCTGCCCCTGGGATCACTGAATCAAACCTCGAGATCCACTAGTGGATGTCGAGGCACAATGCCAGAAGATCCCAGCGCCTCTCATTCAGCTGCGTCACTGGTCTTGAGAGCCAGTGGAGGCTGAGCGAGGGCGCTAGAGCCACATACACTCAGGGCATGAGTGGAGAAGCCAGCCATTGCCAGCACTCCAATAACATAATTACAAAAGATCTCTGGGCCACTGCCGCTTCAACCTACGAGGAGGGTTATAGGGATATTTGGTACTGGATAGGGAGGGTGAGTAAGCTTCTGATGGAAGATTATGAATTTGGAAGGGATTAGATCAAAGACAAATGGGATATTCAGGTCATGGTGTAAGGTTTTGTTGGTGACATAATATGGGGCATCTACTATTGTTCTAAGGACTTTAGACTGAAAGGATTGGATACGTTTGATATTCGAAACTTTTGCTGTTCCCCACAGTTCAAGTCCGTAGGTCCAAATTGGTTTAAGAATAGTCTTGTAAATTAAGAGTTTGTTGTCCGTTGAGAGATGAGATTTTCTGTTTAGTAGTCTATATAGCTGGCCATATCGTCGATTGAGTTCTTGTCGTTTGAGTCTAGTATGGGGGTTCCATGTCAGTCTTTTGTCTAAGAGGAAACCAAGGTATTTGACTGTGTCAGAAAAGGTGAGAGGAATAGAGTTAAAATGGACAAAAGGGCAGGATCTGCGTCGAAGGGTAAAGGTGACTTGCTTGCTTTTTGATTCATTGACTTTGATGCGCCTAGATTTTATTATTGTTTGTTTTCTATTTCATTTATCTGTATATGATAATTTTACTTCATTGAATTTAAATGAATACTGTTTCAACCTATCGATTTCCAATCATATTAGTTAACTCTCATTCCCTTAATCTGAATCGTTACATTTCTCTCAATATACACAAAAGAAATTGCGAAACAAGGGTCATAGTCATAGCCAACAAAAGTGCAAGGAAGGTGAATTAGCCGATATGCAAACTTTTTTCTTTCTACCTAGACATATTTCTACTATATTTTTACTTAGACATATTTCTACTTTCTGGCATACGGGGTGAAAGAGCAGTGGGTAGTGCAGGTGTGCCACTGCTCTCTATTATCCTATAATTGATGTATGAAACGCAAATGAATAGTTTTTATTTTTGAACGCCTCCCGAATCATCTTATCCTTCATATTTGCCCCTCGGCGACCGTTTAATATTCAGTATTATTACTTTTATTTTATTTAAAACTCGTTCGTGTATGGAGAATTCGTTATTCCATTTTTTTATACATATAGATATTAAAATTATATTTTTATATGGCATAAAATAAATAAAAATGAAGCTATAAAATAAATATAAGTGAAACAAATGGTACTATCTGGGTTGGCCGACAGCTAGCCATGACTGATTTCCGTTTCCTTTCGTGCGATAACCTTATCTCCATCCTCTGCAGTGTGCTTGGTACCCGCTGCACATTCAGTCAATTGTTGGAATGGGTTTTGTTCTCCACGCTCCTACCATCCTAGTTATGATCTGTGGAATTCGGATTCAATTCTAAAGGTTTGTAAGAGTAAATAATTCTCTAGCACTGCAAAAACAGTTATAAGGTTTATAATTAGGCTTGTGCTTACTTATCTGTATAAATATACCAGCTGACCCAGCAAACGTTGTTCTGCCATATAAATTATTTTGTATCTTTTCACGATTGTATCAAAAACGATGTAAAATTTAATTGACTTTACTACCGTGTAGGTTTCATTCTGAATGACAGTAGTATGACAGGACTTAAATGCCATTATTTCAAATTTACTTCCTCTAAAGTACCTTTATTGAGGATGTATAGTCGACTGTAGAAACTATAATAGGTAGAATAATCAGGAGTCAGTCTTTTTTTAAATATTTTATTTTTTTCCCGACGTTTCGCCTCAAGCTTGCGAGCCATCATCAGGGCTACAAACATCAGAACAAAAGAGATACATCTTAATGTGATAATAAATTTTTTTTTAATGTAGTGACAATAATAACATTTAAAATAAAACAGAAAATATACCAACATACTTAAATAGAGATACAAATAATGACAAACAATATGATGATGATAAGCATAAAAACAAAACTTTAGATTTTAATACAGAAGTAAAAATTATACATAAACCATTACTGAGCCATGTCCAAGCATAAATTGGGGAAAACTGAAAACATAGGTAGAATGGGGAGGGGTTCATGTAAAAACCCCTGAAGGTTTTCCCCTCTAAATATAAATACTACATTATAGGTGGGATAATCAGTATTGGAAATGGCTCAGTAATGCCCTGATGATGGCTCACAAGCTTGAGCCAAAACGTCAGCAAAATCAAATATTTAGAAAAAGACGGATTCCTGATTATTCCACCCATAATGGTTTCTACAGTCGGCTATACATCCTCAATATAATAAATACTACATCTTGTTTTTGTTTTGAAAAGTTTTACAAAATTATACAATGGAAACACAAAACAAAATGTGTACAATAAGGCTCACAATTTTTAACAGAAAATTATAAACACTAGAATCTGAGTAAAAGATCCATAGGTAGGTATATATATATATATATATATATATATATATATATTAAATTAAAAAAAAGTGTTATAAACGAAAAGAAAAATATAAAGCAAATAAAATATAAATTATACAAGCCAATTATACTGTAAAGTAAGAAAGTTATAACTAGTAAGGAGACGGCAGATGTTGGCATACGAGGGAGAGATTATTTCTTTGTCTGTTTTATGATTGACGGGTACTCGATCTTTTTCCATATGGATGTGTATAGCTTCGGAGAGGAGTCGCTTTTTGTAGTTAGGTACGGTGGCTAGGATTTCAGGATTGTCTAAGACAAAATAATGGTCAAGGGATAAAGCGTGTTCGGATAATTTTGAGGAAAATGGTTTACGGGTCTACCCTTAAGATTTAAAAAAAATCTTAACTTATATACAAATTTGTTAAAGGTAATTTAAAGTGACGAATAGGGCTCTAACTTGCTGATTTTGATTTTGCTAACCATTAAACATAATAATTTTATATTGTTATATCATTTAATCTAAATCATATGTTTCCAAAAAAATTAATACAATTTTATTTGAATTAATTTTAAACTCTTTAATAGTCTTAAATTGATTTTAACAACCAATGCAAGAGAATGTCGCGTGTTGCCCGAACCAGCCTTAAGAGCTATAACCCATTTTTAAATGGATAAATTTCAATATTTTTTTATTTTCATTTTTTTTTCTTTTTTAAAATCATTCCCGGTTTCAAGGTTTAAAAAACTCTATAATTATTTCTTTCTATCTTCACAAATAACTGAGTGATTGAATTAAATCATATTAAATTGGCCGCCATTTTAAAACTAATCGGCGGGTATCAACGTCTAGGTTTAGGTTCATCGTTAGATGCGCTAGTATTTTTGTGCTGAGTTTAAAAAAAAAAAACGGTGTAGTAGTTTCGTAGATTATCATTCGTATTTTTGGCATGTTTTACTGGACTTTTAGAAATTTCTGTGGTTACTAACTTATGGAATTTATCAACTTATGAGCAGGTTGACCTTTAATTTTGTGTAATGCTATTAGTATCACATGAAAGACTTATTTTATTACACCCTTGTAGTTTAAACACTAGTCTTTGTTTAATACTTCCTTTTTTTCTCGTTGAATGGGATGTATCGGTGAACGGGCACCATTACTACAGGTACAACCCCCGGTAGACTTTCACCACTCCTTGTTGGGACACACAATGCATTTCCTTATCGCCTCTTTCTTTCATACAGGGCCAAACCATATGTTGTTAATTATTAGTTCCTAGAACATTTCATTATGCACAATGTCATGCCAAAAAAATAAAATAAAACCGTTTTTTTTTTTTTTTTTCTTTTTCTAAGCAAGATGTCATGGACCGACCGATCGTTCCTTAAGGGTAGGTTACTTGAGAATGTGATATGACTGATTTAATTGATTGATCGTACACTGCAAGGAAATAATTATTTTATAATTACACATTTCACAAGTTTATAATCGGACTTAAAACTTTTTTGTTAGGATTACCGTGGATAGCAATTTAGTCAGTATTATTATATAATAGGCTAAGGACTTGATTTTCTTGATGTCCAGAATTTGTTGCGGAACGTTAAATGTACTTTTTCATTGTACAAATCGAATCGCGAGCATAAATCCTTCTAACCATCTTGATTGCTTAATGGTATCACATCAAAATACAAAGAATAATAATAGGCTTACCCAACCCGAAGGTTCGATGCCGATACCACCAAATTCCGCCTGTACAGACTCGTCCAATGTTCACCGATCAAGCCCAAGATCCCGAGATCAGCCTTAACGCAATCTTCCCATCGACGTTTCGGCCTACCTTACGGACGCCTACCAGTCTGATAAGCGAATACCAACAATTTTTTTAGAATCCGATCCTCACCGAGCCCAACAACTTTACTCGCCCATTTGAGTCTCCGCGATGCTATAAACTCAGTTATATTCACAGATTATAAGCTCCGCAGTTCCGCGTTGTGCAACCTTCTAAAGTCCCCGGTGGCCAAATATTTTACGCAGTACCTTATTTTCGAAAACCTTAAGCCGTTGTTCATCCTTCAAAGTAAGCTGCCACGTTTCAGATCCGTAAAGAACCGTCGGAAGAATAATTGTTTTATAAATTCTAATCTTTAAGTTTTTAGACAAAAGCCGCGAGATAAGTAATTTAGCAACTGAATAATAGCACGCATTTCCCACCTTTAACCGAGACTTTATTTCTTTCTGGATTTCATTTTTTCTTGTTGTCATTGAACCTAAGTACTTGAATTTCTCGACTTGTTCAAAAGTATGTCCAAATAAAGAATAATAATTATTTAAATTAAACACGTTTGCCACTCGGCCATTCCATCCCCAATGTTTACTGGGTATACATAGTTACAATAGTTATGATATAAGCATAGATAAATCAAATTTTCATGTTACTAAAAAACATTTTATTCTACCCCATTGTCCTCAGTACTTACGGGAATGACAAGTGTGTTATCCGTCCATAATGACCCAATCACTGCATCCCAAATCTTTCAGTCCCACATCACAGCCATCGAGGAATGGTGTCAGAACTGGAGCATTAAAATAAATCCTAACAAATCCCACCAAATTACCTTTACCCTTCGTCGCAAACCGATGATATCCCCCCCTGAATTCTTTAATAACACCCCACTTCCTCCAATAGAACAAATCCGATACCTAGGGCTACCTTGACAAGCGTCTTACTTGGAATCCTCATACAAGACTTAAACGACAAGAAACTGATCGTAGATACCGATTACTACAAAACCTACTTGACAAACGTTGCATTACAAAAAGCTCATATATGTAACCATTATCAGGCCCATCTAAACCATATAATTCCTCCCACATCCAATCCTTACAATCCAAAATCCTTCGCAAATTCCTAAATGCTCTTTACTTCGTCACAAATAAAATCTTCCATAACGACCTTAATATCCTATTTGTTGCAGACCTTTCTCGTACCATATATACCACTTTCAATTCCGAACTCCCAATAAAAACATTCACACATTCCTGATAACCCTCCGAGGCGATTGAAAAGAAGATGGCCTCAGGATCTAATTACTTAGATAAACATTGAAGTTCTACCGCTGGGTAGTTTCTTCACAAGCCTTTTCACGCCCTTCATTATAATTCAACTCGTTTACTGTTACATATATGTTATATGCAGTTGTAAAATTCAATAAATTATAAATAAAAAAATCTACCCCAACCCCTCTGAATCCTTTCAACAAATAAAAACATGATGTTTATCTGCTTAGGCTAGAAAATATCTGGCCAGGTTGTACCCACTCCTCTTCTAGCCACCGCTCCGATTTGATGATCGTCGATAGTCGATGATGCATGACAACTTTCTCCTCCTTGCGATGGAAATCTGCAGTGTTCAGTTGCAGAAAACTTGAGATCCCTCGTGTAGTCAGTAAGGGACTTTCCACTGATTTAGTAACGTTAAGGGTAAGTTGTAATTCGGTTTCGCAAGTTGGGAACCGGTTTACCAGTTGCCTGGTGTCAGCAACTGCTCCGGACACTCGTCTTGGATTTCTTTCCCTAGTCCCTCGTAATGCTCGGGTCACGAGTTGATGCCTGGGTATCGGCTACCATTAACCGTCGATCTCTCAAGATAAGGAAGCACTTTCTCTAGGCTTATACGAATGGACCCCGAACAATATATATTTTCATATTTCACATTAATCGCACAACGTTCTATATTATATTGAAAGAGATTATTCTCAGTTACTGTTATTTGTTTTCATTTGTATTTAAACTAATTTCTCGTTTTTCTTAAAAATGTATGAACCGCTAAAGATATCAATTAAAACATTTTTGGAGAGGTATATATTACCAAATCCAAAAATCATAAATGCTGATATATACATCGCCACATTATTTGCAATTATGCATTACGGTGTAAACATATAGGATGTATGTATATCTTATGAGTGTTTCAAACTTCTTTGTTAGCAAAAGAACTTCATATTATACTATAGGGGTACTCACTACGTTTGCTATAGCATATTTTTTGTGCTATTTTGCTGAACCCGTCTAGTTTATACAGGAAATAACTGTAGAAACTCGACGGATTTAGCAAAATAGCACAAAAAATATGCTATAGCAAACGTAGTGAGTACCCCTAATATATGAAAATCTAAATTGTGTTATAGTTGGTACTGCCTACAACATCTACGTGGCAAGAAACAAATCCATTTTGTTGTACTAACGTTGTTGCCTTTTCAAACTCATGGAGTTTTCATGGCTCATCGAGTCATGGAGAGTTTTATAGATACTTGGCTTTGAAGAATAAAACACAATGTTTTTATAATACAGATATTTATTATTTGGTCTCCCGAAGGAACACAATTTTAATAATACTAGGATGGCCTGTCTCCTAGACTTTTTTTAAAAAGGATGAAAAAAATATAGCAATAAGAAATGGCTCCACAAATATAATTAATGTAATAATAATAGATAGAAATAACTTGAATTTCTAAGCTCAAACATAATAAAATAGCTTAATAAGTTATATTAATATAATTGATATATATAAGCTTATAGTTGTCTCTCCCTTTATATGATACATAATATGAACAGATTGAATTTTAGTTACTATTTGACCTTTTAAATATCCCATGTGTTTTTAAAATCGTTGGAGAACACATCATGTTTGACTTTCCATTCTGTATCTACTCAGAGAAAACCTAATCTTGTCTAAAACTGATGATAACTTCCTGAAATTTGTTTTCATACCATAGTTCTGCCTCTAAGTAGTTGTTCTACGAGCATGCATTGCTGGGAGCACCATGAAGTGTCTGAGTTCTAAACAAAGTGTTTATGTTCCTATTCAACGACTCAAAGAACGTGCCTAAGTCGTATAACTCTCCAAGCAACGTAGGCATATCGTTGAGTTGTTCTGGTTTTATTTCCTTATCGATGTTACAGTACAGTATTCCGAAACTGCTGAACATAAATGGAGTTATTTCCATCTGAACACATTAGTGCAAACAGTGCACATTAGTTAGTGCAAAAAATAGTGATGTAAGTTGTTTGTTTTTTCTTTCACTTACCTATGTATGAAATATAATATAATATAAAATAGTAAGGGAAAGTATTGCGATCATGAAAATTTTCGAATTCCAGTCTTTAACTGAAAAGTACGTTTTAGGGCCCTATGAGTCCAAATGAATAAGTCCCTAAAAAAGATCTCCGTATGTGTCTGCGTGTGTGTATTTGGTACGTCTAGCAGAAAAAATATAAGTTGTGTAAAACTGAAATTTAATGTTTCAAGAGCGTTTATGTCTGATATGTAACAGCAACTTTCCCATTAAAATTGGCCAATAAAAACAGCCACTTTATACCATGCATTTTGCGCCTTTTTTCGATTTTCTCAAAAAGGCCCTAACGATTTTGATTAAACTCGCTATATCTATGTAAAATTTAATGGGCTTTAATATGATGTAGGTTTTATTCTAATTGAAATAATCTGGCAGGGTTTGAATGCCGATAGTTTAAGTTTTCTTCCTCAAAGTATTTAAAGTGTTTAAAGTATCATCAATTTTGTAGATATAAAAAAATTAACCATTTGATGTTGTTAGCATTGGTTAAAAATGCTATTCAATAAACAAGTTGAACGAATTTGATAATAAACTAAAAGATAAAAGTGCAAAGGTACTTTTTTTTTTTTTTAAGATAAGAACCATAATATATATGTATAATATACTGTTAGAAGACTAAAACTTTTAGGAAAAATTATATCTACTACACAAAGTTGTAAAATGTATTGGAGAGCGATGAGCATCGAATAAAATAACTGATTGTTTTAGATAACAATGTAATAGATTATTTTATAAAACACTTGTTTCTATCGAAAATCAATTTAACTAATTCTTTTACTTATTTAAACTCTTGTGGCATTTAAAAATTCTTAAATTGATTTTAACAACAGAAGTTATTTATTTAATATATTTTTTTTTTTTATTTTTTTTTTTTTATATGCTTGGTTTAACATTTCAAAGTATGTTATTATAATATGATACTGTTAATAAATAAGATCAAATGATGATGTTAAAAAAAAAAAAAAATAGGATACCTGAAGATGAGGAAATAACTTTGGAACGTTGTTAAAAGATATGATGAGTAATTATTATATTATTGATTATAAAAAATCGATATAACAATAGCCCTAACGATTTTGATTAAACTCGCTATATCTATGTAAAATTTAATGGGCTTTAATACGATGTAGGTTTTATTCTAATTGAAATAATCTGGCAGGGTTTGAATGCCGATAGTTTAAGTTTTCTTCCTCAAAGTATTTAAAGTGTTTAAAGTATCATCAATTTTGTAGATATAAAAAAATTAACCATTTGATGTTGTTAGCATTGGTTAAAAATGCTATTCAATAAACAAGTTGAACGAATTTGATAATAAACTAAAAGATAAAAGTGCAAAGGTACTTTTTTTTTTTTTTTTTAAGATAAGAACCATAATATATATTGTATAATATACTGTTAGAAGACTAAAACTTTTAGGAAAAATTATATCTACTACACAAAGTTGTAAAATGTATTGGAGAGCGATGAGCATCGAATAAAATAACTGATTGTTTTAGATAACAATGTAATAGATTATTTTATAAAACACTTGTTTCTATCGAAAATCAATTTAACTAATTCTTTTAACTTATTTAAACTCTTGTGGCATTTAAAAATTCTTAAATTGATTTTAACAACAGAAGTTATTTATTTAATATATTTTTTTTTTTATTTATTTTTTTTTTTTATATGCTTGGTTTAACATTTCAAAGTATGTTATTATAATATGATACTGTTAATAAATAAGATCAAATGATGATGTTAAAAAAAAAAAAATAGGATACCTGAAGATGAGGAAATAACTTTGGAACGTTGTTAAAAGATATGATGAGTAATTATTATATTATTGATTATAAAAAATCGATATAACAATAGCCCTAACGATTTTGATTAAACTCGCTATATCTATGTAAAATTTAATGGGCTTTAATATGATGTAGGTTTTATTCTAATTGAAATAATCTGGCAGGGTTTGAATGCCGATAGTTTAAGTTTTCTTCCTCAAAGTATTTAAAGTGTTTAAAGTATCATCAATTTTGTAGATATAAAAAAAATAATTCTTAATAATTCTTTTAACTTATTTAAACTCTTGTGGCATTTAAAAATTCTTAAATTGATTTTAACAACAGAAGTTATTTATTTAATATATTTTTTTTTTTAATTTTTTTTTTTTATATGCTTGGTTTAACATTTCAAATTTATGTTATTATAATATGATACTGTTAATAAATAAGATCAAATGATGATGTTAAAAAAAAAAAAAATAGGATACCTGAAGATGAGGAAATAACTTTGGAACGTTGTTAAAAGATATGATGAGTAATTATTATATTATTGATTATAAAAAAATCGATATAACAATAGCCCTAACGATTTTGATTAAACTCGCTATATCTATGTAAAATTTAATGGGCTTTAATACGATGTAGTTTTTATTCTAATTGAAATAATCTGGCTGGGTTTGAATGCCGATAGTTTAAGTTTTCTTCCTCAAAGTATTTAAAGTGTTTAAAGTATCATCAATTTTGTAGATATAAAAAAATTAACCATTTGATGTTGTTAGCATTGGTTAAAAATGCTATTCAATAAACAAGTTGAACGAATTTGATAATAAACTAAAAGATAAAAGTGCAAAGGTACTTTTTTTTTTTTTTTTTTAAGATAAGAACCATAATATATATGTATAATATACTGTTAGAAGACTAAAACTTTTAGGAAAAATTATATCTACTACACAAAGTTGTAAAATGTATTGGAGAGCGATGAGCATCGAATAAAATAACTGATTGTTTTAGATAACAATGTAATAGATTATTTTATAAAACACTTGTTTCTATCGAAAATCAATTTAACTAATTCTTTTAACTTATTTAAACTCTTGTGGCATTTAAAAATTCTTAAATTGATTTTAACAACAGAAGTTATTTATTTAATATATTTTTTTTTTATTTATTTTTTTTTTTTTATATGCTTGGTTTAACATTTCAAAGTATGTTATTATAATATGATACTGTTAATAAATAAGATCAAATGATGATGTTAAAAAAAAAAAAATAGGATACCTGAAGATGAGGAAATAACTTTGGAACGTTGTTAAAAGATATGATGAGTAATTATTATATTATTGATTATAAAAATCGATATAACAATAGTTGTTTCATTATTATAATTATATTTTATTATTTAAATCTGGCATTTTTTTTTTTTTTTTTTTTTTTTATTGTATTTTTTACTCTCTTTGGACTTCGATGGATCAGTCACTTGCTTATGTTCAGTAGTATACATTCTTTGGTCTTTCCGATCCACAGTGAGAAGCCGCGACAGATGCGTTTTTTAGGGACAGAAATGCTGACCATGTAACCATTAACTGACATTACGTCGGTAAGTAATATACTTACGGATTTCTATTATTACTCAAATTAAAGCTAATTTTATGCCTCGCAAAGTAGTTTGTAACTATTATTTTGTTAGGAAGAGCCATTTCCATGATATCAACTAAATTAATGACAAAAATAAGTTTCTCGGTTTCCGTTTTTTTTTTTGTAAGAACCCTATTATATAACTATTAGTCATAGAGGCGTGTTTTACAACTCAAATTAAAGGTGATTTTCTATATTAATTGTTAATACGATTATCTTCATAGGATGAGCCGATTCCATAGCAGCCATAATAATGTTAGAAAAGAGTGATATCTCGTTTTTCGCACAGTTCTCTTCTAGTCTTCGGAGAGACTCGTTTTTCGCAATTTTTTTTTTTTTTTTTTTTTTTTTTTTTTAATACCTCTATATCGTTGAATATTAGACATGACAATGTTTTTTACCACTCAAATGAAAGCTTATTAAATACTTGATTTACTTTATAATGACTATCCTCATAAAATAAGCCGTTTCTATTATAGTAACCATAATTATGTGAGACAAGAGTTATATCTCGTTTTCCGCAATTTTTTATTTATTTTTTTTAATACCTCTATATCGTTGTATATAAGACATAAAAAAGTGTTTTACCACCCAAATTAAAGCTTATTAAATACTTTGTGATTTGCTTTATAACGATTATCTTTATTGGGTGAGTATCCCACTGTAGCATCGTCCGATTAGCCTTAGTAGCATAAAGTGACGTTAAATAAATAAACAAATATTGGGTGAGCCGTTTCCATTTGTGCTATTCTCTTTTTTTAATGGCCGCCATTTTGTAATCGTTTTGAGTTGGCAGACGTTTTTTTGCTTTGCCATGATAGATGCTTTGCATAAAACATACTAAAAATGTTAATAAAATGGGTTGCATTTTTCGTTGCTGTCTCACGGACTATTAAGATCTATTTTAGCAGCTTGCTTCTTCAGCTCAATGATTTGTTCTCTTGCTTCTTCTACTGTTCTGTTACTGTGCTAACAGAACCATATCATATGCAGAGGCAATGCAGTTGAGTTTTAGATTCTTCTTTATTATGGACGAGTAATATAGACATCATTTAAGTATGTTTAAAATCTATCCACTTTATAGAAGTAAAGGGTAGAGTAAAGGCTCACGTGAACTACTGTATTTTTGTTTAGATTATTCTGGAGAAGGGTTTTATTTTTGAAAAGGAAAGTATATAAGTCATTAATCATGGACTTGTACTATTTCTGTTCCTTGCTTTGGGATTTGGCATTCACAGCTGTTGTTAGCATGTGCATTGGGTTAACAGCTGCGCCAGTTGGATATTCTCATTTTTACGCCTCATTTGTACTTAGCAGTGCATGAGATGCATTATGTAATGTGCTATAAAAATTAACATTTTAATTCACCTAAGCATTATGATTAATTAATTACCATTTAAATTCATATTTTCTAAAACTGCAGTTTGGATACTTAATCTTTATTAATTTAATACTTAGACTAGTGGACATGTTTCCTGATATCTTAAGTCATCAGAATTAAACTTCTTGGTTGATAATATATAACTACACTATAGACATATATTTAATGATTGGCGATAAATTCTATTTAATTATATTGTTACTTGAAGATCTTATTTATTTATTGTTCTTTGTATTTCATTGATGTTAAGGAGAAAGGGCTTATGTCTCTGTATGTTAAGGTTACAGAACGATTTTCCAAAAGTTGGAAAAATCAGTTAAGATCCTGTCTTAGTATTTCATTATTCATGAATCTCTATATTATCTACGAAGGAGTTAATATTTATTGTAAAATAAAACTTCATCAAATTATCATTTATTACAATGTATTGTAAACTCATTTTGTCTGCGATCAGTATATTATATAGCATATCTATTGCCTGTCCAATGGTGAAATTGATGGCTCCTGACACGTAACATTTGTCGCTGATGCCTCCCATTTAGGAGCTTGGTTGTTTTGAATAAATAGATTTTTAATAAAAATAATAAAATGAATTAATCGGAAGAGCACACATTGATAATAAATAAATATATCGTTCCTTTACCTCCATTAAAAGTTTATTATACATAAACTGCAATCACCAGTTAACGTTTCGGTTGCCTTCCCCATCTTCAGGGCCCACTAAAATACAATAACAAATTATCATTTAATATTACAAAAATAATTTCTTTCTATACTTAAGATTAAAAAAATAAAACAATGTCACATAAAAATATAATTACCTGACTGCCGTGTAAAAGTTAAAATTGTATCCATTTTCAATTAAAATTTAGTCAATAATTTGTATATCATTAAATTTTTTTAATAAAAATATATTGATTTTTAATTAGTATATAAAACATTTATTTATTTCTTTTAATGATAATTTGTTATTCTATTTTTGTGAGTCCTGAAGATAGAAAAGGTTCCCGAAACGTTGATTCGTGATTGCTGTTTATGTATAATGAACTTTTAATGGAAGATATAGGAACCATCTATTATTTATTTTAGTTTTTTAAGTGTTTGGGTTTTTTTTTTTTTTTTTTTTTTTTTTTTTTTTTTTTACACGCTCTAGCTTGTCAAGTATTGGTGTTGCTCGATTTGAAAAATTAATTTTCTTATAAGAAATTTAATGGAAAATATTTTGAGTCATTTAATATTTCTCGCTAGGCCCTACCGTTTAGGATCTATGTTGGTTGGAATAAAAAAGTCATGTCTATGTCAGCTAAAGCTGTGGTGTTTCTCCGTTCGGAACTTTTTAATTTAATTTTTTAATTAATAGGATTTTTTTTTTTTTATAGATTTTTATTGTTTTTTACAACTGTATATACAATATATTCAACAAGTAAAAGGGCTGAAATTACTAATATGGCATGAAATAGACTTGTTGGCTACCCAGTGGTAGCACTTCAATCATTCTTTTAGGTGACTGTAATGAATATTTTATTAACAGGTCTCGAGGGCACCGTATTTTCAGGCGCCTCGGAGGATTATCAGGAAGAGACGGAGGTGAGAGTTTACGGACAAGCGGGTTTGAGTGGGCTGGTAGTTTGGAATTAAAGGAGGAGTATGGAATTCGGGTTAATTCTGCAACTAGTGGGATATTTAGGTCTCTATGGATGATTTTATTAGTAACAAAAAAAGGAGAATTGAGGATTTTGGATTGCAAGGATTGGATACGGGAGGAATTTGATGGTTTAGTATAGCTCAATGCCCATATGTCCAAATTGGTTAAGAATGGTTATATAGATCATTTTTTTGTTATAAATAGGGAGTTTTGACCGTTTGTCAAGTAAGTGTATTAAACGGTCGGTATCTGCCAGCAGTTTCTTGTCGTTTAAGTCTTGTATGAGGTTTATCGAAACTTTAATGGATAATCGTTTATGTTATATAACATTCATCTCTACAATATACCGTTTAGGAACTATATTGTTTTGAATAAAAAAAGTCACGTTAGAATCCTCAAATTTTTCTGTTTACTAATGATCAGTAGATTCTGTATAGTCATATCCATGACCTATTGTTTTTCCCATTCATGTAGAGATTGAGTTGTTTTTTTCCCTTCGTTTTTAAATATATATATATTCTATACGATGTGGCACGCATCACAGCGATGGCTCCTGACCGTGTGACTGTTGAAGGAGCGTAGGTGCTCGGAGGCCGAGGAAGGCAGTGGGGGGCGGTAGATCTGGCAACCATGCCCCCCTCCACCGCTGCCACCTTTTCACCACGCTTCTGTCACAGCCCTCCTTCGGCTCTCTTCTCGCCAAATAGAATAAAAAAAAAAGTAATTAAATAATAATATTACTCTATGATGGTCTGAATTGCCATCGATGACGCACTATGCTATTTCTTGCGGTTCGAATATTCTTTGCGGAAGTCTATCAAAACGAATCAAAAATTCCAAATAACTGTTATATAATGTTACTCAAATTTAAGTATTTGTAACTCACATTTCATATAACTGAATATCCTCTATGCGGTACAGTCTTGATAGGCAACAGGTCCTAGTATTCCATAATGAAATAACAGGGACGCAGATAGTACTCTCGGAATAGTAGCAGGTGAGGTTTTATATTATTTTTAAGAATATTAAATATTGACTATTCCTTAACTTCCATTCTTCACCGACATTTCACTAGAACGAAGAAGAAAAAATCGTTGCTTAGATTTTCAAAAAGACGACAGAATTAAGCGTTTGGAAATAATTAAAAACAGGGTTGAAACCAAAATGACCCAATTAAAGCTGTCTTAAATGTTGTTAAAAAAAAAAAGTTAAAAAAAAAATTGAAAGTAAAAAAAGCATAAAGGTCAATCTATTTAAAATAGTCCAGTTCATGTCCGTCAACATTTATGATATTCATGATTTTTTTTACCAGTTATTGTCTATCCTTTTCTGAATAAAAACCGTAGATAATATATTTTCAGACTAATACTTAAAAGTGTTGCAGCCATTTCAAGTCGACTTCGCGGCTCCAAAATGTGTTGAGAAAATCTTTCTACTTCTTAAAATTTTGTAGATATCAAATTAAACCAAAAACTAAGAATAAGACAAGGATACGTTTTATATTTTTTCCAAACAACTCATTACCTAAATAGTAAAGATCGTGGCTTAAAAAAGGCTTGAAAATTAACGAAAACGAGACTTTAACCAGTTAAAAGTATGTTAGGAAAAACAGACTCACTCACTTTGATGATTTTTTTTATTATATAGTATACTCATTCTTCCTGTAAAAATTTCGATCTTGAGAATATAGTCCTTCTTTGTATATGAATTTCTCTTTAGCAGCATATTTACTTGTCGTATTAAAATATACAGTTGTTTAAAATTTCAATAAATTAAATAATAAAAAAAAAAGAATTTCCCGACATGGCGAAAAATTCGTTTTTTGCAATTTTTACACTGAAATATGTCAAAAGGGACAGAGTGAAAAAATATAAAACTTCTTCAAATGTTAAAAAGTCGTGTAGTTTTGTATATTTCAGAACTAAACTGAAACTAGATGGTAATAGAAGGTCGTAGAGAAGGCTTTATAGAATTTTGGTCCGTGCAACAAATTACCTAGGTAGTCAAGAAATTAGTTAAAAAAATCACGAAAATTTACATCAACTGAAACTTTTTGCGCATTATAACAAGGGAGGCTAGAAAGAGGTATCAAGCTAATTTTTTTTCTTTTATAGTTTTACTAGCAGTACCTCGCGGCTTTGCACGCGACTATTTCATTTTTTTTAATTTGCTGCGAATCAAGAAAAGTTGTTGATAATAACTATGTTAGGTGAAGTTATACAATAGAAATATACCTGAGATAGCAATAACTTTTAACTATGTCTATGTATGACAAATAAATGATTATTGTTGAATTGTCAGATATTTATTTTATGCAGTTTAATATTTAATAACTTACCAGTAGCAAGTAACCCTGATTATCTAATACTGACATTTTTTCTTTAAAGCATTATCATTCTATACCATCGTACCTTCTATGTAACATAAATGCGTATTTTTTCCACTGGGGTGTACCTTTCAAACTTAATAAGCTCGCAGTTTTTTGAGGATTCAGAACTAAGTTCTACTATCTTTTCAAAACTTAAAAGCTTTTTTGAGTTATTGTTATTTAAAAAAACCAACAATAAAAATATGAATTTGACAGAAACCTATACACGAAACATGGTTATGAAACGAAATATACTTAAATATATTTGTTAAAATTATTTTAGCATTTTTGCTATCACTGATTAGATTAAGACGATTTTGCTTCTAGGTAGTAAGAAATTTGATTGTCATTCAAATGAGTACTTATAGTTTTTGAGTTATTCGAAAACCAATTTTGTTTTACGTTTTAGAAAAATATTTTTTTAAATCACTTGGAGGACGAATTTTCTTAAACCCAGCCTTATTGCACATCTAGACGGTAAGACTCACCTCTGGGAAAAATTTCAACTTCACAACCATAGTCGTTTTTGAGAAACTGCGATGACAAGAAAATCGAGTGAAATGGCACTTTCTTTTATAAATATGGATTATTGCTCTACTGGTTGTTGAAATTTCAATCGTGCAAGCATTGGCCTTTTTTTTTTAAATATAATTTTTCAAAATTGTGTTATTTCATGCGCAAAATTAAAAGCTGGATAACGTGAAAGTTACTGAATAAAAACTAGCAAACTTGTACTCAACTGGTTCGATTGTTATTAAATTGGTTTGACTTAAAGTAGGTTGATGAGATAAGGGAGATAGACACTAATGTTTAATGTATTATATTTGGAAAGCAAACTAAGTATCAGGCACTAAATATTATCGTACAATACTTATATAAGGGTATAATCTGTAAAAGTTTCATCAGTTTTTATCATCAGTCCCTTTCATGATATCCCGCTTTTTATTTTGCGGAACTTAGCATAACCCATCTTTTTAGAATTATATTAAAAAAATGGCCATGCATGCACGATCGATATTTCTACAAGTAATGCAATGATAAGAATATACTAGAAAAAAAAAATAGCTTGAGACTCGTTAATTATTCATTTTTTTGTATGACAGAACATCTCTGTGTCATTTTTCACGACCTAGGAAAAATACCACCACTTCTCTTATTAATGAACTAGGAAGTAAGTTGGGACTTCCATTTGTCTAAGTTATTCATTAATTCTAACTTTGCAGTATTATCTTCGCTCTGATTACTTGAAACAATAGAATTGGGTTCAACTTTCCGCTATTTCCTCCATCTACTGCTAATATCTTTTCGATCTACTACTGCATGTGATCCTACAGGTTCCCGCTGTGAATTGCTCTAGAATTTAATTAAATGTTGCAATAGATTTCAAAGTATGTAGGTAATAGGTTTATATAATTATCTATATTTATTAAAAAAGGTGCCGTTTCACTAAATATTCTGGTCATCGCAGTATCTCAATAATGACTATAGTTGTGAAGTTGAAATTGTTCCTCGTCGGTTCGTCTTACCGTCTAGATCTGCTGGGGTTGGGAAAATTCATTTTCTAAGTGTTTAAAAAAATAAATTCTAACTCAAAAACTATACGTCTCCTGAAAAACTATAATTACTCATTTAAATTACAATTAAATTTCTGTTTAAAAGCAAAGCTATCTGACCAATATTAGGAACGATAATATGTTATAATTTATAACAAATATATTTAAGCATATTGCGTTTCATATCGGTGTGTATATTCCTGTCGTGTTCATATATTTTATTGTTGTTAGGTTTTTTAAATGAACAATAGCCTCAATTTTTGAGAACATAATAGAACTTAGGCCTGAATCCTAAAAAAAAATGTGAGCATATTCAGTTGGAACGGTTCATTTATAGTATAAAGATGTTACGATGATATAGAATAATTATGTTTCAAAGCAAAAATATTGGTATCAAATAATCAAGAATATTTTTGCTTCCTACTGGTATGTTATTGTAGATTAAACTGAATAAAATTAATATCTGATAATCAAAAATAATCTTTTATTTGTCATTCATATACATAGTTAAAAGTTTAATTCATTGTTATCTTAGGTGTACTTCACCTGTATAACCTCGCTTGTGTGTTATCAGTCAATACTGATCCAACTATTGCCTCTCAAACTCTCCAATCCCACATCAGAGACCTCGAAGCATGGAGAATTAAAATTAATGCCAACGAATCCAACCAAATTACCTTTACCATTCGTCGTAAACCTATGACATCCTGCCCTACTGTCTCCTTCAATAATACTCCTCTTGTCCCGGTTGAACAGATCCAATATCTAGGACTGCACCTTGCCAAACGTCTCACTTAGAACCCTCATACAAGACTGAAACGACAAGAAACTGCTCGACGTTTTCGACTACTTCAACACTTACTAGACAAATGTTCTAATCTTCCACTTAACTTCAAAAGACTCATCTACATGACTATCATAAGGCCGATATAGACTTACGGAGTTGAGCTCTGGGGCTCTACTAAACCATCGAATTCTTCCCGGATCCAATCCTTACAATCCAAAATCCTTCTTAAAATCCTCAATGCTCCTTACTTTGTCACGAATACTCTTATCCATAAAGACCTTAATGTTCCGTATGTTGCTGATTTGGCCCGATCTAGATACCATTCCTTTCATGACAAACTCCACTCCCACCCTAATCCTCTATTTTCAATCTTTTCTTCCTCTTCAATTCCCGACAATCCTCCGAGGCGTCTGAAAAGGAGATGGCCCCGAGACCTTCTAGTTTAGAACATTTTTAGAGTGCTTCCATTGGGAAGCTTCTCTACATTTGTTTCATGCCTTTTTACATTTCATTCCAATTTACTTGATGCATTACATTGTACAGTTGTAAATTCCAATAAATAAATTTTAAAAAAACAAACAACATTTTAAATACGTTAAGGTTTGGATAGGTTGTTAATATATACCTCTGGAATATAGCAGGAATTTATCGAGTGGGTACCCGAAAATTATGGGGCAGATCGTTATAGTTACTCTTATCTTAAACGTATATAAAGTAACAAAAAATAAAATAATCGCGTGCAAAGCCGCGGGGTACAGCTAATATTTAGTATAAAGTAAAGGTGTGATATCTAATCATTTTCTGCTAATTCATATAACAAATAATTATATATCTGAAATATTAAAGTTCTCATCAACTAATAAATATCTAACCGCGGCGTGATGCTTTGATGAAGGATATCTTCCAGGCAAGTAAGCAGATTCGGATCTGTTTCGATGCACTAAGAAGGCTGTTCTCTGGGGTTAGTGAGCTTATATGATTTACCAATTTGTCCTGTTAAATAATTTAAATACCTAAGTATTATTTAAAGAAGAAAATTATGAACCAAAGGACGGAATAGAAATAAAAAATAAATGAAGTAAAACTTCGCTCTGTAAGACCTGGTTGGTTTATTTTTCTCTGTCTTCACGTAGATTTCTTACAATAATATTTATTGATCAGGATATTTTAACCATCTTGGTATCTATGAGTTATTTAACACTATATTTGTTATACATGTGAATCTTTGCTATGTCGTTTAAAAAATTGGAAAAGTATGAAATGTTAAATTGAATCGTAAAATAAAAGCCGGATTAAAATAAATCCCACTAAATCACCTTTACCTTTTTTCGCCAACTGATGACTCCCTGCCCCCTCAGTATCTTTTAATGACATCACACTTAACGCTTGAAGAACAAATCGGATACCTAGGTCTCCATCTTGACAAGCGCCTTAAAATCCTACGAAACGACAAGACACTGCTCGAAGATACCGATTACTACAATACATACTAGAGAAACGTTCAAAACTTCCATTTACATCACTATTATCAGACCTATTTAGACATATGGCTTTGGGCTTTGGGGCTCTATTGAACCATCTAATTCATCCCTCATCCAATCCTTACAATCCAAATTCCTGAATGCCCCTGATTTTGTCACAAATCAACTCTCCCATAATGACCTAAACATCCCATTTGTTGCAGACATAGCCCGTAATAGATACACCTCTTCATTCTAAACTCCCTGTCCACTTGTCAGTAATATATCTTCCCTAGATATTCCTGATAATCCTCCGAGGCGATTTAAAAAAGACATTTTCACGACTTTTCTTTACTCTGCATATTTACTCATTGTGTTGTATAATGCAGTTGTAAATTAGAATAAAAAAAAAAAAAAAAAAAAATCTTATGCGACAGTATATATCTAGTTCGGAATATTAAACGTCAGTTAGGAAATACCCATCAATTGGTTAAAGGATAGGAAAATTTATAACACGTTAAAATGTATGAATCCTCGCTTCCGATGGAAGTACCCATTTTAAGATCACTTGAGTCGAAATAACCAAGTCTCCCAGGGATCGCTTGTAGTTGGGTGGCTAGCATATCAGCTTCCTATGCCAAAGGTCACGGGTTCAAACCCGCAGGTGGTCCTAGGATTTTTTAATGGGAGTAAAAAATCCTTAGTTACTCGTTAAAGATCGATCCCTATCCTAATAAAACCTGGATTGGCAAAATTTAGGATTCCCGCTGTAGCATCGTCCGAGTAGCCATAGTAGCATAAAGTGACGTTAATTAAAACAAACAAACCACCAAGTCTCCCTGAAAAGTTTGAGTGCCTGTGTCAATTCTAGCTTAAAACCAAAAAATCTTTTGAAGTTGCTAATTTAAAATAGGTAAATGAGTAGAATCTTTTTCTCCAAAATCGGCTGCTCTAAATTTCCACTTGGACGGGTTTTGATTGATAATGGTTTTGATAAAGCTGGCTAGATGGATTTAGAATAGAATAGGATCTAACATAATCTAAATTGCATTCTGGATGAAATGTCCCTACAGACCATAAATCACGAATTTTCAAAATTTCTCTTCTTGATTTCCTTTTTTTTAATTTTTCATTTCATTAATATTTTATCCCTTATTGTTTGCAGCAATAAAAATTTGTAAATATTAAATATGAAATAATATGATTATCAATTAAATAGCAGTAGATATGAAGAATATTAATACAGATTTCACACTCAAAAAAGCACTCCTTAACTTCCTTTTCTTACACATTTATTTTCCTTCACAATCAATTGCATAGTTTTTCTACGTATCGGGGTTCTTTCCCTATTATCAAGACTTTTTTTTTAAATCACTTTTTAACACACAACACATTATATTATATATCTTAAACAGCTTACTGCTATTCGCCATATTTTGATGTTTATTGGCTAACTAAGTTAGAGTGTGAAATATTAAGTAAAACTTCCTATAAAAGAAAAGACATTAATACAGATGTATAATATATCGTTAGAAAACTTGAAAAATAGTCTGTAACTTACAAAGTTCTAGAAGGTAATTATGAGATAAAAAACGCATCAACTTAATTAATTTTTTTAGATAATTATTGGGGATATACTATTTAATCTAAAAAAAATGTTTCCCTTGAAATAAACTATAATTATTTTTTTTAAGCATATTTAAAGTTAATTTTTAGGAGGTAAGTGAATGTTTGAGTTGCACCCACTAGATTTATTATTAGATATCCAACGTTTCAACCCAAATGCATCTGGCCTCATCATCAATCATCAATAACTTTCTACTGTTATTTAAGGAAGTTATCCGGTGCCATGCCCCAGTCCTCGATGAAGCGATAACACGAAACTGTCGTTTCAAGCCGATGCTCTTCAATAATCTCCGTTTAGAACAATAACTCCAGCTTGGCCGAACTAAACATTGACGTTTTGGTTAATAAGAGAAAGTTATTTAATCTCTTATCACTGTTCCATGGAAATTCAATCGATAGTTGCAACTTAGTAAATGCAAATTGTTTAATTTTTTCCTTTTGAGACATGTATTCCGGAAGACCCCCATACATCTCTACCGTTCCCGAAGGTAGCAGAGGTATGTCTTGATAAAGGTAAGAGATAGGGTAAGAGATAGCTATAAGCTCTGAAGCAGCGGTATCAGTCCTCTCAACTTATTTAATCGCCCTTATCTCATTTAATCATAGGAAACCGGTTTGTAACTGTTATGTGAATAATTTTCTGTTAGTCTAGAATTTCAATCAAAGAACTACTATTTTTTTTTCCTTTCCTGTTAAATTTTACGTCACATACTCATGTCAGTGAAATTTTCTTTCCCAAAATGGCTTTCAAAAAAGCTACGCGAAACTCAATTTTCACTTATCTCCAATTACCATTTAAATCAATTTAAAATATTGTAATTAAAGTATATTTATAAAAAAAAGAAAAAAGAATTAAATTGAATTCCGATTGATACATTTATCTAGGACTAGCTGTTGCCCTCGCTTCGTCTGCGTCAATTTCTGTCATTATGATGGCTATTAAGAAGTTTTTAACAGAATATACAACATTTTAAAGTACTTCTGTGTAAATGATATTTTTGGTTTTATTTTCTTATGGCAGAAGAACGTACCTACGCGTTTAAATGTTTGTCCCTGTGATTTATTAATTGTTAAGGCAAAAGATAACTTAACGGAAACTATAACATTCCAACGGGCAATACGAGGCCTAAGCCGGTGACTGTATATATCATTATTACTGTATATACATAGAATGTTTATGTATTTATTTTTGTAAATAAAGTTAGAGGATAAGAAAAAAATAATAATAACAACGGGAAATTGAATTATTTTAAGATTAAAACGTAAATCTCTTAGAATCATTGAGATGCAAGGTCAATTTTTCCAGATTTTCCACTGATTCTTCACTCCTATTGGTCGCAGCGTTCTGTTATACAGCCTTAAGCCTCCCTCGATAAATGGAATATCCAACACGAAAAGATTTTTTTTTTCAATTTGAACCAGTAGTTTCTGAGATTAGCGCGTTTAAACAAACCAACAAACACTTCAGCTTTATAGATTATTAGTATAAATTAAATAATATAACAGTGGAAATAATTGTATACAAAAGAAACGTTTTTTTCTAATATCCTTAGCTTCCAATGGTACATTATTCATCTATATTACTATCCTTACTTGAGAAAAAGAAAAAATTAACCTGGACTAATATTTTTGTTGTTTTCTCCTTTAGTTGGCTATCGCATTTTTCATGTTTCTTATATAACTATATTCTATCAATGTTAATATGTAGAAATTATTTATTTTATTAGGAAAAAATTAAGAAATAAGAAAGCAATGTTGAAAAAATAGTGTACTCCAAACCTCTCACGGTACTCCAATCAGAAAAAAACTTGCGTGAAATTAAAGTCCATTTAATTTTTTTATCAATATGGTGGGTTTTATAGAAAAAGTTAAAGATGTAAAATGGATGGTATTAAGTGCCTCTTCTTGTCAGTAAATGTCGGTCAAACAGTTGCTGTAACATCCATGTACTTTACTTTTCTTAAATACCATGTATCAGTTTCGTACGAATTCTAGTTTCGGAGCTAGACTAATCACAGAGAGAGAGAGAGAGAGAGAGAGAGTGAGAGAGAGAGAGAGAGAGAGAGAGAGAGAGAGAGAGAGAGAACTTTTTGTGGGACTTGGTCAGTTCGAATTGGGATAAACTCTTGAAACGTGTGCACATTTTCACGACTCGTATACTTTCTCTTCTCATATATTTCATACATAAGTAAGTGAATCTATTTTTATTTATTTATTTTTTTATTTAAAAGAAATTTACAACTGTATTACAATAAAATACATTAAGTAAATGTGCTAAAAGATCAAGTGGGCGTGATACAGGCATGTGAAGAAACTACCCAGTGGTAGCACTTCAAAGTTTATTCAGCTAAGTAGGTCTCAAGGCCATCGTCTTTTCAGCCGCCTAGGAAGATGATCAGGAATAGAAGATGAGAGTTTGCGGACGAGTGGGTTGTAGTGGACGGGTAATTTGGAATAAAAGGAGGAATTTCTAGTTCGGGCTAGATCTGCGACTAATGGGATATTTAGTTCTTTATGAATTATTTTATTGGTGACAAAGTAAGGGAATCTAAAAAATAGGTAATTTGATATCAGAATAAATACTTATGAGTTACTGTACACACGAATGTTATTCCCGAAAGTTCTTCCCGGTAACTTATACCCGATAACTAACGAAATTTTCGCCCTTATCTAAAAAAAAAAAAATTATTTCGAGTATCGGTTCTTATTAAGTTCCAATGAATGTTACACTGGAAATTATCACTTTATTTCATGCGGTAATTGTCAGACACCTATTACCTTCTACGATTTCTTTTGAATACATTTTTAGGACTATCTTTAATTTTCCAACATTGTAATATGCATCTTAAAAAAATAAAAAACAATTATCTTAGGATAATATTGTATCATCGTTTAGTTAATTAATACATTCTTACATATTTTTAATTACTTTAACAATAAATTTTGGTATTTTTTTTCAAATAAACAAAACCTTAGAGAAAGAAATTTTTAAAATTCGGAATGCAAACCGTTTTTCAAGAAATAAAAAGAAAACTTTACATGAGCCTTTGTTATAAAATTATACAGTATTTATATTATAAGGTATATTTAGATTTATTTCTTTTTTCTAAGTGCATATTATAGGCTGTATGTTTTCCTGTTTGTTTGTTTATTTATTTAACGTCACTTTATGCTACTATGGCTAATCGGACGATGCTACAGTGGGAGTCCTAAATTTTGCTTATCCAAGTTTTATTAGGATAGGGATCTTTAACGAGTACCTGACACCGCACAGGCTCGGGACCACCTTTTAACGTCCCCTCCGAAGGACGGCATAACTAAGGATTTTTTACTCCCATCACATTTTTTACAAAATCCTAGGACCACCTGCGGGTTTGAACCCGTGACCTTTGGCATAGGAGGCTATTATGCTAACCACCCAGCTACAAGTGATCCCGTATGTTTTCCTGTAACGATCCATAATGTACATACAATTATTATTTTCAGGAACACTTCATAAGTTTCGGGGATCGTTGAATAGGCACATAATTAAGAAATTCCTTGTCATATAACACATCATAAGATCATATGATATTAATTTAATGTTTCACGAAATAAAAAATTAGGAATACGTATGTTTTTTTGGAGGTTAAGCTATTTTAATTTTAGAAACGATGATTTTTTTAGTAAATAATACTTAATTTATTAATAATCAATAAACTAATATTATTAATTAAAACACTTAGCATTGCTAGATGTTAGCACCATATATCCTCTTTTGCCAAATACAGATTAATTAATGGTTGGTGTATGGACTGACTCAATTCTATATTTTCTGCTGTCACAAGACACTTCATGGTTTTAGCTATTAAAAGAAAAAAATATGTGAAGTCTCTCATATTATTTTATTGGTACAGTTTTAATCTGTTTATAAATGCTTAATTGCCATCTCTCAAAGTTTTCAGAATTACAAATACTAGGTTTTGTTTGTTTATTTATTTAACGTCACTTTATGCTACTATGGCTAATCGGACGATGCTACTGTGGGAGTCCTAAATTTTGCCTATCCAGGTTTTATTAGGATAGGGATCTTTAACGAGTACCTGACATCGCACAGGCTCGGGACCACCTTTTAACGTCCCCTCCGAAGGACGGCGTAACTAAGGATTTTTTACTCTCATTAAAAAATCCTAGGACCACCTGCGGGTTTGAACCCGTGACCTTTAGAATGGGAGGCTGTTACGCTAGCCACCCAGCTACAAGTGATCCCACAAATACTAGGTATGCTAGGTATTAATGCTAGATATAAGATATTTTACATACTTAGGGGTGGTATTTTTCGACATCGTTTCTTATCGCAGAGTCTTTGTAGTTGTACGAAATAGAAATATTTGTCTGCGTTTCCCTTCACTGTTCTCCTTTCAAAACATGACACTTTTTTAGAACTGGTTCCCATCTGAGATCTGTATTAAGTATGATTAATCTGGTTTCCAAGCAACAAATATGATAATTTGATTTTATGAGCGTGGTTACCAAGCGACGAATATCAGTACAATATGTTGTAAAAATATTCTCACTTTCCACTGTCTATTCACCTAACAGCAGGAGTACTAAGATTAACAATAAGTGCGACAATAAAAATAATTAATTTATTTACACATAAAATTAAATTATCGTGGATTAGGTAGTGATCGTTGTTGATTGTTTTACGTTTATTATTATATTTGTTTTGTTTTTTAATTTAATTTTAAAGCTTATGAATGTTGATGATCCGAAGTTATCGGTAAAAAGAGGTAATATTGCATCTTTACTCTTTCAATTTTATTTTTATAGTAATATGTTTTATTTGTTAATTAGCTACGTTAAACATTTATTTATTTTAAGTTGGCCGTTTTAAATCCTCATATTGAAGCGTTTAGCATATTAAAATACCTATTTCGCCTCTTATTCAATATTTAATTACAGTTTGATGATATTTTTTCTGTATTTTTTAATATAATAATTACAGCTGACAATGAGTAGCTATCAAATGGATTTTATGGATTCGGGTAATATTTTTATATCTTATTTTATAGTTTAATATAAAATGCCCTAATTATTTTAGTTGCATTCTCAAGAGGTTTTAGTCGATCATTAATATGAGACGTTGATTTCCAAAAGGTACTATATCAATTCTAGGGAATTTTACTGGAAGCGCGAAAATCTCTCATTACTATATTATTAAACCAGCTAATTTGATTCTTTTCGCATTAAAATCTAGAATTATTTCTTTACTATATTAATAAAACCATATTAAATTTATGAAATGAAATGTTCTGTTATGATTTGGAATGAAACTAAATGTGTAATAAGTATCTTAAGAAATTAATAGCATTTCTAAATCACGTTACTAAAGGACATGAGTGTTCATTAAATACACTGAAATTTAAGATTTAGTTAAAACTAAATGAGGAGAATATAAATATGTAAAAATATCAATTTCGTAAAAAATGTCCTTTAGTACCTTTTGGAAATCAACGTCTCAATTGATGAAGGAGTCATCACTTGAATTAGATTTGAATGTAATCATTTCCGTTTCTATCATCTCGCTTTATATTATATTATAATGAGTGAAATAACTTATTAAATTAATTTTTAATATTACGAATAAAATTAGATCGAAATTTTCTCATAATGATAAAATGTTATTATTTACATTTTAATAGAATGTTATTTATAGTGGATATATAACAAAGAAATATAGACCCGACTTTATTAAGATTATAATCAATATGGCAAACAAATAAATAAAGATGTTTTTTTGGTAATTATTGCCATACGACTGGTTCCATAACAGAGTTTTGGGTCAATACATTCGAAATCGTTAAGACCTCCTGCTTAAAAATTGTTTGCTTTATTGATGTTTTTTTTTTTTTACCTGTTACTATCATTTCATGAATTTAAAACTGTGGAAAACAATTTTTTTTCTAAGAATACTTAAAGTTTTACATCCATTTTAAGTCATGTACTGGAAAAAATGTATACTTTTATGTAAGGTAATATAGGAAAAGAAACTCACCTTTTATTATTTTATCTTATTTAGCTTAATCATTATCGTACTTTTGTAAAAATTTCTATCTTGAAAACATCGTCCTTTTTTTTAATATACATTTTTAATCATGCAAAAAGGTTTCGTGATATTCAAAAGGTATTATCTTAAAAGTGGGAAGTCAAGTCTAGTGTTCTTCAGGTCTCGAAAACGAATCCCGTCTGTGGCAGAATATAATTTATTTTGTTATTTCAACCGTAGGGCGACCCTGGGGTATCGATGCTTCGGGGGCACATCCAGTCTCTATAAAGTTTAAATCCTCTATAAAGTCCCCAAAATTAGTTATAAAACCTGGCGGCTGAGCGTAATCTTTGGCTAATCACCTCATTGCACGGCCGTTGACCTAGAAACAGTAGTAATCTCTATATGTACTGAGCCCAAGACCCTTTAGGGATTGTAGAGGTACAGTTTTTTTTATTTTAGCTCGAAATGGACAGCGCGAAAAGTTATGAAATTAATACAGTTCACATATTTACTTATATTATAGGTATAGGTAAAACAAATTTATTCTGTACAAATTAGTCCGTGTCATTTCTATATGAGTGAACAAATTCAGTCGTTTGTCTGAATAAATCCCTAGATATGTGTTCTGCACGGTTAAACTGTGGCTGAGCATTTTAGATAATCTCATTCTGTGTTATATTTAATTAATGTTTATTCCTCATGAAATTTAATTCAAGTTTAAAAACCATTCAGATATAGGCATGAAGTTCATTTTATTTAGCAGATGCAGACTGTCACCTTAAACTATGTTGTAGATATTTACTTAGCATATTGTAAAATATTTCAATTTTGTTTTTACTAGCAACTGTTCAAAAATGAACTTTTTTAATTTGTCTTTATTGGAAAACTCATGGGGCTTTCGGCGTCTCATTCGCTAAATACATCTGATTATTATTTTACTCATTTCTTGTGCTTAATTGTTATATTTCAAAACTCATGGACAGGATCCCACTACGTCTCTTTGTTAAGGGTTTTAAAAAGTTATCTGCTTTATAAAAAGAACTAAAGCTTAATAATTTTCCATCTTCTTGCCATTTAGGGGCTCAGGCGAATAGTATTATTTATTTTTCCCTTTTCTATTAATTTGTACCATATGTTTTATATTTCTATCGTTAATCGAAACCGGGTTTGGAGTAATTATTTATTATGTTATTTCTGCCGTTATTGGCTATTATGATTCTACTATACCATAAATTGTTTTTTATTTTGCTCATCCTCCTTTAATTGTCCTATAATACACAAAGAAATATACCAAAAGTTGAATATAGGGTTATATTTGTGTATTAGTTTTCTATAATAACGAGAGTCATGTTTATCCAAGTCAATGTGATCATTTGTGTATTTGATATGGGTTTTATGAAAAAAATACAAATTGAAGGTTAAAATGCATATTACGTATGAATAATATTTATATGTGGATTTAACCATTTTAAGACAAACCATATCACGTAAAGGTAATGCACATCTCGGAGCTCCCACTCCCTTTTCTTTTCAACATATTTTTTTGAGATTAAAAAAAAAAAAAAATACAAACATAAATACACATACAAAGTTTCACAAAAATCGGTCAAGCCGTTTCGGAGGAGTACGACCAAAAACTCTGTGACACAAGACTTTTATATATGAGATTATATTGATGTCTAATTATTTTTCTATTGTTTTTAATGTTTTTTATCTTGTTTTTTTTTCTTAGCTTTTTAGACAAATGCCTACAATTTAGGCCGAAACGTCGGCACAATATATGATCAGTTTTTCTTATTAGTGTGTTTTTTATTTTTATGACAGCACCCCCAACCTATTTCTTCATCATTTAAATTCTACGGTCTACAATTAAACCATCATCATGAATCTACCTTAGTTTATCAAGGCGTGGAATGTTAATAATCAAAGTGTATGAAGAGCAATTCTTAACTAAATTGATTATAAACGCCCCAACACGGGTGTGATCTAAGACAGGTAAGGACGGGACGAGGCGTGAGTAGAAGATAACTCGGAATCCGATCTCAACCATTGCTTTATCATTTTCCGGCTTTACGTTTCGCTCCAGTCGTGTTATCTGTAAGATAAGGTTTTATAGATTTTTCACGATCTTATCCATAAAATATTCCCTTATTATGCCGAGAAATGAAAATATTCTTCCCGCGAATCAATAAATGTTGAGAATAAACAGATAACTTGGCAGTAAATGCTGGAATCCGAATAGCTTGTTGCTGTGTAGTTTATTGCAAACATGAGTTAATCTTATGTGTCGAAGGAAGTAGAGCTATCTAGAAACGAATTGGAAATCTTTGCTGATAACGTCAGCCTCACCTGTGTTAGTGCCCTCTGTTATATAAGGTTTCACCTTGCGTTGATATCAATTTATTTTGTAATGGATTATTCAAAACTTAAGGGAGCGGCGTGGTCAAGTGGATAGAGCGCTTGTCTGCTGTGCTCCGGGTCCTGGGTTCGAATCCCGGCTATGGCAGAATATTATTTATTCTGTTAATTCAGCCAGGGGGTGATCCTAGGGTATGGAGACCCTCCCTACTTGTAAAAGTTAATTGAGTTTAAAAGTTTAATAAAAGACCGAAAGAACTAACTGATTCTTTTAGATTTTTTAACTAAATCGGCGAACCAGAATAGCAACTAAATACCATGCGTTTTGAACCTTTATTTCTGGTTTTTCCTAAATAAAACTATGTGATTGTTGTAGATAATATAATAAATTATTCAATCTAAAACAGATGTTTTAATCGAAACCGAATAGGGTTGTTTAACCTTTTTCGATTCTATCCTTAAATTAATTTTAACAACGGAGTTAGGTTGAAGTCGTGTGTCGCATGCACCAGATTATTTATGATTTAATGAAAACAATGTTAGTTATCCGCCTCGCATCACAGGAGTATTGCATAGGTGAAACAGGTAGTAGTTTTTTTTTTTTTTTTTTTTTTTTTTTTTTTAGAGAACAGAAGTGCAGTTCATGCTCTTACTAGCTTCAACTTAATACTCAGGGTACATGTTTGTTCTTCCTGAATTATTACTATAACTCAGTATTAGTAGTTTAGTATACGAAGTCATATTTTAAATTAGCCATTATTGTGTTTAATTTTCCTCCTTTTCATTCTATGATTTTTGGTCAGCTACTTTACAGGAATATGTGCTCCAAGAGGGTGTTTCTATCCGAGGGGCGTCCCACGGCTGAATAACAGAATACTTTTTTTTTTTTTAATGTCTATTGCATGATAAAGGGAGCGGAGTGGTCTAGTGGATATAGCACTTGTCTACTGTTCTCCGAATCCTGGGTACGAATTCCGGGCGAGATAAAATATTGTTATAAAGTGAGTACCCAAAAAGTTGGAGGTGAAAAACCTGGCTGGTGTATTAATAAATTTTAATTACTACAGTAGAAACTTTCTGTTTTGCTATTTATTTCTAAGATCAGTGATAAGTATTGTAATAAATAGTAATTTCCTTTACGTTGGAGCTGCTTGGTCTAGTGGATAGAGTCTACTGTTCTATAGGTCATAGGTTCGAACCCACGCTGAGGCAGAATTATTTATTTTGTTATGACAGCTGCGGGTACGGAGACCCTCCTGGGGCACACCCAGCCTCTATAAAGTAGGTACCCAAACTTAGGGAAAAACCAAGCGCCCGAGCGTGATTTAGGCCTAACCACCTCACTGTACATCCGTTGGCCTAAAAACAATTCGATCTCTATTTGTACTGAGCCTTCATGGGTTATAGTGGTACAGATTTTTTTTTTTTTTTTTTATTGCGTTATATAAAATCATACACTGCTCATATTTAATGCTGTACCAAACCTGTATATGATATAAAAAACATAAACATCGGATATAATTTCTCATTAATATGAGAAAAAATAATTTAAAAACTTCCTCAATTTGAAAAAACTAAAAATGTATTTTACATTAATATATATTTAGTTCGTTTATAAACTATTTTTGGTTCAATTTCTTATTTATTTTTGTTATTTATACATTTGAAAAAGAATTGCTTACTAAGCTTGGTAATATATTCTTTTGTAAAAGGTACTCCTTATTCTAAAGGAATAGTTTTAATTTTAGTATTGTAAGAATGATTTCTTCTGACCAGCATTAATATAGGATTCGAACACTGGACCCGGTAAACAGAATACTATTGAATGGAATGTAAACGATTTTCAAAGTTTATGAATACTGAATTAGAAAAAAAAAATAAAATTAAATATATGTATAGATGTACATTTATATCATTATTATAGCATTCAAAATAAAAATAAAATTTTCATTTTACTTTCGAGGTTAGTGAAAGCCGTGTGTTGCGCGAACCGAATTTTTAAAAAATGATGTTGACGCAGAGATATGGGTGGTGTTTAATAACCGTAGTTCAACGAACCTCATGAATGCGGCCTCGTTGCATGTGAAAATTTTATCTTGGATGGAGTATTACTGCGGTATTTCACTGTCCCATCGCTCCGCATATTAAAATTTTTAATGATATTCATTATCCCGACGTAGTCATTAAAAATGCGAAGCATTCTTAGGAACCGAATCGTTTTTTGTCGTGGATATGTCTGTAATAAAATTAATGGCACAGTGGATCCAGTATGGATACATAAATGGATATTTAGTACTAAATATTCCTTCATGATGGAATTTCTCTATAAATCGCATACTACACTATCTGGCTTAGATGGTTTCCAGTCTGTTTTCCTTCTTTTTAGAATGCATGTCCTAAAATGGTGAAAACTAAATAACTAATTCGATCAATATCGTTATATTTATTTATGTAAAGTTACATGACTTTTAACATCAGCTACTCAGTGTTCTCATTAAAACATTCTTTCTCATTGTAATAAGAATCTGGTGCGCACAACACACGACTTTACGTCTGTTGTTGAAATCAATTTAAGAACTATTAAATAAAGTTGGAGTTCAAAAATGTTGAAACAATGGTATTTAGTTTCCTTGTAGGCATATGTTTTAGATTAAATAACGTAACAATATTATGTTTTTATCTTAATTATGTAACAATATTTTTAAAAATCTTATATAATATAAAATAAGATTTAAAAAAAAAAAAAAAAAAAAAATCGGCATTTAAGCCCTCTCTGGCAGTTTCAGTCAGAATGAAACCTACATGATATTGAAGTACATATACAGTTTGATCAAATTCGTTAGAGATGTTCACAACCACGCTATCGGATTTACAACTCGTGTCGATTAAAAACTATACGTACTCCCTGGCACAATTTTTTTTTCTCTTACTCATACCAGTGACAACCCAATCGTTCAAAAAATAAGTGATAATAATAAGAACACTCTAAAACATTACGTACATTGTAACAAGTTTTTAATTTTCCCGCTCGGTTTTCGTCCGCCCGGTGTCTTAAACTTGAGCATATATATATATGGAAACGTACAGTGTCGCCGCCTAGGATAAGTACCGTGGAGATACCGGGATTCCGCGATTTTAAGCCATTCCCGTAGAAAGTCTCGTACCGAATAGATGGATGGAAGTACCGAGTTAGCAGGGAAGCAACCAGGAGCAGTTTAAGGCTATTTCTATTTAATTTTTCGCCATATATATATTTAATATACCCAGCGGTAAGCATCCTCTGTTAACTTTACTTTGAAGATTATTTGATATTATTTCCTTTTTTTTTATTTTTAAAACTGATTATTATTTAATTAATTTTAGTTGGTGTTATGGTAGAATTTTTTTCTTTGCCGTATGCCGCTGACAAAGGAAATAAAGTATAACATCGAAAATAATTTTATTTTCTATGAAGGACCTGGACCTTAACCATTAACCATGTCACAACATAAACGTACAAAAGTCATTTTGAAATGTAAAAATGAAAAATTATTAGTTTGATGTATTAGCATATAACCTATATATTGTTATTTTGTATTGTTTTGTTTACACTTAGTTTTGTTTTTACTATAATATGTTTTGTTTTTACTGCGATTGTTTTTTTACTTTAATTATTTTGTTTTTACCTAATTATTTTTTATTGAGTAGGTTTTTGTTTTCAGATTTTTCCTACTATTCTAAATGTAACATAGGCTACAATTACCTATTTCCCCTGTTGTAAATATCACGTAAAAGTAACACGTAATTGGTGCAGTTACCGTAACATGTATAATGTTTAAGGCATGTGACCATTTGTAAAATATTGAAAAATAGAAATCTTAATCTAAATCTAATCGTTAGAGATGTTTTTGAAAAAAAAAAATTGTATAAGTGTGCAAAATGCATGTTATAAAGTGTAGTTTTCGTAATTTCCTTCATTCTTCATTTTCGCCGATTTTGATGAATAAGTGCTCTAACACTCAGGCATATATAGCCTTCTCAAATATTAAATTTCAGTTTATACAACTTATCGTTTTCGTGCTTGATTTTCCACACACACTCTCAGATCTTTATGTGAAAGTTAGTCATTTGGTCTTGGTGGACCCTAAAACGTGTATTTTCGGTGAAAACGCAAATTCATTAAGTTTTACGATTGCAATATATTCTCTTACTGTACACTATTCTCATTGTACAAATGGGTATTAGAGTATTACAATAAACTGAACTAATCTATGACAGAATTGATTTGTAACTTAAGAAAAGTATTTACTTTGGTTTAAATGGAAGAAAATGAAAATAATGATTAATATATAGAGAGTTTATTTCCTATGCCGAAAATAAATTTCTGAAAATGAGAGTAGTATGATTTATACTGTTTTATTTATTTAATGGATACAAATGTCCACAACATAAATGTCCTCCAAGAGAAATTATCCGCAATAAATATGAAGATCAATCCGGGGAAGACGAAATGCATGCGTATTAGAAAGAAATCCCGAAAGATAATGAATGAGCGTACCAAGGGTTGGAGGAGAGAGATTAGAGTAGGTTGACAGTTTTAAATATCTGGGAGCTCATCTTAATGAGAGTGGCTACATAGACGAGGAAGTGGCCCAAAGAATTGGAGCAGCAGGCAAGATGTTCTGTATGGTCAGGCGAGGTTTCTTAGAGAGAAGAGAGGTGACAAAGCGGACCAAGGCTAGCTATCTATAAATACTCCTCAGAATCGTGGACCCTCACCACAAAACACAGGAGTCAGATGCAAGCGATGGAAATGAGGTATCTACAAAAAATAGAGAGGAAGACAAGAAGAAATAGAATAAGTAATGCCACCATACGGACTTATCTTGATGTCAAACCGGAGGAGACCATACTGGAGGAGCAAAAACTAAGGTGGTTTGGACATCTTCTTAGGGTGGATCCAGACAGAAGTGCCAGGAAGACCTACGAGACCTGCACGGCAGGAAAAAGACCCAGAGGAAGGCCTCTCATCTCCTGGAAGGATAGTGTAAAGAAAGCATGCAGGAAACGCGGAATAAATTAGCACAGGAGCGGAGTTGGTGCAAGAGAGGTTCATCTGGACCAGACTCAATAAGCAGGACCCTCACACTGAACAGCGGTAGAAGGGTAATGATTATGATGATGAAACAAAGAGTGTATAAAAAGTTTTTATTAAAAAAAAAAATACTATAAACATTTTTAATTAGGCATTGAAATATAAATATTCATAAATATAATAGAAGCTAAATGAAATAAGATAAAGGAATAAAATACAAAATCCTTCTCTTTCACTTTAAAAGGTCATGTTTCTATTTAGAAGTAGGAATTGCACTGTCATACCATAGATGTAGGAAAATAGAAAACTATTTTCGCGTTGGATCCAAAACTCACAATCTTTTCATAGATTTCAAAGCAGCGTATGACAGCATAATACGAGAGGAGCTGTACATTGCCCTCAGAGAATTTAATATACCTGAGAAACTTATACGCTTGATAAAGCTTACCATGAAGGAGGTGAGATGTATGGTAAGTGTAAATGGTGACAGGTCCAAGGAATTTCGTGCAGATGAAGGACTCCGACAAGGGGATGCACTAGCCTGTTTGCTGTTTAATCTAGCACTTGAGAAGGCCGTAAGAGATGCTGGTTTACGCGAAAGAGAAGGGAATATATTTACCAGACTTGTCCAGCTGTTCGCTTACGCAGACGACATCGACATTGTGGGACGCTCTCTACAGTCCGTGACTGATGCCTTTCTGGCTTTGATGGGTCCTGCCAGCAGACTTGGACTGAACGTTAATGAGTCCAAAACAAAATATATGGTAGCAGAAGAAATCCCAATGCTAGGCAAGACAGTCACTATCGGGGTTCATAAGTTTGAGAAGGTCTCAGAGTTCACATACCTGGGATCAGTGGTCACCCAAGATAATAACCCCGATATTGAGATAAGGAGAAGAATAACTGCAGCCAACAAATGCTACTTTGGGTTAGGCAAGCAGCTAACCAAGCGGATACTCTCTAGACAGACCAAGCTCCACCTCTATAAGACATTGGTGCGTCCCGTACTGCTCTATGGATCAGAGTGTTGGGCGACTTCAAAGGCGACCGAGAAGGAACTCCTAATTTTTGAAAGAAAAGTTCTCCGCCGTATTTTTGGAGGAGTGAAAGTTGGAGAGGAGTGGAAGCGGCGCACAAATCAGGACCTCTACAATGCTTTTGGAGAAGGTGATGTGGTCCGAGCTATGAAGTTAAGGCGCCTAAGATATGCAGGGCATATTGCCAGGATGGAAAATGGAGAAATGCCCAAAATATTGCTCACTCAGCCGATCCATGGGATAAGAAGAAGAGGAAGACCAAGGTTGAGATGGTCGGATGGTGTGGCGGCGGACGCTCGCATGTTGCTGGGAGTTAGGAGCTGGATGGCATCGGCTCAAGACCGTGATGATTGGAGGAGGCGGTTGGAGGAGGCCAAGACCCGTGACCGGGTTGTAGCGCTGTGAAATAATAATAATTTTCGCGTTGGATACAATAAATATTTATTAGTACTCCTATAAATAAATTATCTAAATATGTAAATGTTTATGAAAAAAAAGTAATTTCTTTCGGCTCCCTTTATAATATTACGTACCGTTACTTTAATTAAATCCATAGTAGTTTCTAATCCATTTTATTCCCTTGGAGTTCTGCTATTATCTGAATACAAATATATCCAAGTGATATCGAAACTCATATTTCAAATCTTATGCTTTAAAATTCATCTAAATTGAAATTATTGTACATTATTATATTGATTTGTTTTTGGTGTATTATTTTCATTAATGAAACCTTTTAATGGGACAAGAACAAATAAAGAGATTACCACTTAAAAATTTGAGGTGTCTAATTTCAAGATAATATGTAACCAAATATATATATATATTTTTTTTCCCTGCAACTACTGGATGATTTTTTATTGAAATTTGTCACAAAAATAACACAGCATCCAACGGTTTTCGCAACGCCTCGATGTTGGTATCAGCCGATCAGTTTTAAAATTGACAGCGACTAAAAAATGTTTTTCTTAACCAACTCAGTTATTTTTTTAAGAAATCAAAAAAAAAAATGTATCGAGTTTTAGAATAAGGGCACCTCGATCAAACATAACTCAGGAAAAAATAAATAAATTTTACCTATAGCAGAGGATAGTCTCAGAGGATTATCAGGAAGAGGTTGGTGGCGATAAGAGTACGGACTAGTGGGTTTGGGCGCCCTAGAAGTTTGGAATTAGGAGGTATGTCTATTTCGGGCTAAGTCAGATTCCAAATTATAACTAATACAAATGTATTAATATAAAATTTGATAAGTAACTCAAGGTGAAATAAATGGTGGGCTGGTAAGAGCATTAGCAACTATTGGCCGGGTTTAGAATTATTTTTTTGGCATTTTCTGCTGTGGTGTGACCCAGCCCCTAGTAAGTGGGTACCCGTAAATTAAATAGGGAAATCTCGGCCTTATCACCTTAATGTACAGCTGTTGGCCTAGAGACTGTATGTACTAAACTCAAGATTCTTCGCAGGTTGTAGACGTAAAGGTAGTTTTGGATAGTCTGAATATGATACCTAATTATCGTATTACAAGTTGTAACTTTGAATTAATTTCAACCACCACAGTGTTATGCAAAACCTATTACTCTTTTACATGATAATGTAGCCGAGATCCAAATTTAAACCTTTCCTGACGAAGTTGAAGATTGTTGTTGATAACTGGAAAGTGGAGACAATGGGTGACATCTGTGGGCTCTGTTGGAGAACTAACCAACAAACTTCCCTTCCCTTCACGAACACATAATGTCGGTGGCCACGAATGCTTGTGAATGTCATTAACCTATTATTCCAGTTAGGATTTTATTCTTGATATGATTAACATGCCATGTAAGGTGATTCGAATCTTAAATTTTTTTTTAGAAACAATTCTTTATTGAACAATATTACAATCTGTCCAATTTAGGACATTTTTAATAGGGATAAAGTACAACATTCATACTGCATTCACACGATATATACAAAACAATAAATTAATATAATAATAAAACAATATAAATAAATACAAAACAAAATCAATAAAAATATATACAAAAGTCACTCATACCTATATACAATTCACAAGCATACACCACGTGAGTGGAGAATCTAGCCAATGCTAGAACTCCAATATACATTTTACAAGAGGTCTCGAGGCCACTGCCGTTTCAACCTTCTAGGAGGATGGTAAGGATGTGTGGAGCTGGATAAGGATTGAGCTAGGGGATTAGGGTGATGGATAAGGTTCTGATGGAATTTAGAGAATTTTAATGGTATAAGGTCTAAAATAAATGGAATATTTAGGTCGCGGTGTAAGGTATGGTTGGATACATAATAAGGAGCATTAACTATTGTTCGGAGGACTTTTGATTGGAAGGATTGAATGCGTTTGATGTTAGAAAATTTGGCTGTCCCCCACAGTTCAAGTCCGTAGGTCCAGATAGGTTTCAGTACCGTCTTGTATATTAGCAGTTTGTTCTCGATAGATAATTTAGAATTTCTGTTCAGTAGTCTGTATAATTGTCCAAATCGTCGATTAAGTTCTTGTCGTTTAAGTCTAGTATGTGGGTTCCAAGTTAGTCTTTTGTCCAGAAGGAAGCCAAGATACCGGACTGTGTCGGAGAAAGGAAGCGGAACGGAGTCAAAGAGAACTGAAGGGCAGGATTGTCTTCGAAGGGTAAAGGTGACATGTCTGCATTTGGATTGATTGACTTTGATTCTCCAGTTGTTACACCAGTCTTCAATTTGAGAAAGGTGTGTTTGGAGGCCTGTAGATGCAATTTCGGGATCTAAGTGAGAGGATAGGATAGCTGTGTCATCAGCGTACGTTGCCAGGAAGGTATCAGGGCAGAGAGGAATATCAGCCGTGTATATATTATAGAGGATAGGACCAAGGACACTGCCCTGAGGAACACCGGATTCGACTGGATAATAATTGGAATATTCTGCACCACAACGAACTCGGAAGGAGCGGTTTGATAGATAGGATCGGAGGACTAGGTATAAGGATAGGGGTAAATGGTTTTTGAGCTTAAAGAGCAATCCCGGGTGCCACACCCGGTCAAATGCTTGCGTTATGTCCAGAAATGCACCCGAGCAGTACTCCTTGTTCTCAAGGGCAGAGGAAATATGGTCAACGACTCGGAGCCCTTGCTGAACGGTTGAATGTTGGGAACGGAATCCAAACTGATGGGAAGGAATAGTGTGGGGTTCTAATAACGGTAATATTCGTTTGAGGAGGATTTTTTCAAAGATTTTTGAAAGGATTGGGAGTAGGCTGATAGGTCTATATGATGTCGTAGTGTTAGGAGGTTTACCTGGTTTTAGGAAGAGAATTATTGTGGAATGTTTCCATAAGAGAGGAAAATGAGTAGTGCGTAGAATGGAGTTGTAAATATATGTAAGAAATATAACGGCTTTAGATGGAAGCTGTCTGAGAATCTGAGGAGTGAGGAGATCGTATCCAGGAGATTTACGGAGTGCAAGTTTTCGGAGAAGATATTTGACCTCAGAGGGATTAACTGCTTTAGGAGGTAATGAAAGCGGGATTGGAGACTGAAGGAACTGTTCCACTACTGCAGTGTGGTTTGGATTGGATTCTGGATGAGGTGTGAAGACTTGGGAAACGTATTTGGCAAGTTCCTCGGCTTTGTCTTCATCAGACGCAGCCCAGGAACCATTACTACGACGGAGGGGATGGGAAATATGGTGGGATTTTAGAATTTTCTTGGTGACATTCCACAGGGAATTGTCACAAGCCGAAAGAGAAGAAAGGAAGGAACTAAAGGATTGGGAACGGAAGGTCGCCAGCTCCCTCTTTAATTGTCTAGAATAAAAGTTATAGGAGCGGCGATCTGTGGGGTGACGGGTGCGTTGCCATAAGGATCTGGATTGGCGTTTGGTGCGGATGAGGTCTATGAGGTGTTGTGGTAAGTGATTTTGGTTATGAGTTATCTGGGAATGCTTGGGAGAGGAGGCAGTCCAAACAGCTTGTTGAATAGCGATGGTGAAGGAGTTTATGGCATCGTCAAGGTCATCTGGAGTTTTGAGTTTCACTCTGAGGTCAATATCACTGGTCAGGATTTGGCGAAAAAGGTCCCAGTTTACTGGTCCTCTGATAAATGACGGTGGGGTGGGTTTAGGAATAGGAATTAGGGATACTTTAAGGAGCAATGGACTATGGTCAGAGGACAGTTCATCAAGGCGAGTCACCGACATGTTTAGGGAGCCTAATCCGCTGTGAATGAAGAAGTCAAGGATGTCAGGATTACGGTTAGGATCAGTTGGCCAGTAGGTAGGGGAGTCAGGAGGCAGGAGGTTGAAACGTCTAGAGCTGAGTGCAGACTGTAAATTCCGCCCACGACAATTCGTGGATCTGCAACCCCATTGTTGGTTCTTAGCATTCATGTCTGCACCCAGAATGAAGTGGTTTCCTAAGGAATTAAGGAAGGATTCGAATAGAATGTTGGAGATGGAATGTTTAGGAGGGCAGTACGCTGATGCGAGGGTGATCGGAAAAGAAAAAGTCTTGATTACTATGGCGGTGCATTGTAGGAAATCATAGGAGGGAACTGGGAGTATATGGTGGGAGAGGGACTGGTGCACAATGACAGCAGTACCGGCATGGGCTTTTCCGTCTGGGTGTTCTGTACGGTATGTTACGTATTGAGGTATTTTAAAGAGTTGTTTAGTGGTTAGTCTAGTTTCAGTAATAAGTGCTACATCAACGTTTTTGTCTTGCAATAAAGCTGTAAGTTCGTCAGTGTGATTTCTAACACCATTCGCATTCCAAAGGAGAATGGACAAGGAATTAGGTGTAGTCATTTAAGGATTTTTTAAGGAAGGGATTAAATTTGATACGAGATTAGTAAGTAGTGATATTAGCGGCATGACAAGGGATTTGATTTCAGTGATAAAGGATGTCATCAAACTTGTAAGGTCTGTGACATTTGATGGAGGAGGAATATGAGAAATTTGATGCGGATGAGGTTTTTGAGGGTTGGGTAAATTTTGAGGAATAGGTGGTTGTGGAAGGGGTTCAGGATGTATGCGTTGTTCCGGCAGGGCCTCTTTGTTCTGGTTCCCACCTCCAAGTAGATGGGCAAATGTTACATTGGAATCAATTGTTTTTGAAGGTTGTCTTCTGCTTCTGATCGGTTCAGCTGTTTCATCCAGATTCTGAGGTTTTTGGTATCTGCTTTTGAGGTTCTTGTAGATTTGACATCCCTTGTAGTTAGCCGGGTGGTCCTCGAGGCACAGAGCACATACAGCGGGTGTTGATCTTGATCTTGTGCATTCTTCTGATTTATGTTGCTCACCGCATTTCACACAGCGTGGTGTGTGGTGGCAGTAAGTTCTCGTATGACCATATGCCTGACAATTATGGCACTGAACTATTTCTTTCTTAGTGTAAGGTTTCTCAACTCTTACACTAGTATAGTACAACCTATTGAGGTCGTAAATTTTTTCAACTCCTGCTGATGGTTCCAAGTCCACGAAGAATAGAGGCAGTGGAATTTTATCTTTTAGGACATTGGTCACTTGCCGCACTTTGTAGCCTATCTCCGTCAGTTCTTCTTTGATAGCTGTAACTGGTGTCGAAGGGTGTAGGTTTCTAATTACAACCCTTAAAGCTCTCTCCTGGCGCAACTGATAGGTATGAAAATCAGCTTTGGTCTCAGTCAGATATTTCACTATTTTTCTGTAGCTTTCGGCGGTAGTCGGGGATATTTTAGTATCACTGGTTCTGCTTATACAAGAATAACTATTAGGATCAGTTACTTTGTTTAAATGCGCACACATCAGTTGAAAATTTTTAATATTTTTAACAAATATTGGTGGAGGTAGTGGTTCCCTGGGTATAGGAGAAGATTCCATGGCTTCTTTTTCATTTTGGAGGATCTGAAATGGATTCGGTGTAAAAAACGGCGATTCATCAGTTAATCCTTGTGATGATGTGCTAGGCTGTGGTTCAGATCCTAAAGAGGAAGCTGAAGCGGTAGCTGGTGGAATCATTTTTTTATTATTTTCACGGCGAGGTCTCTGTTTTGTAGGAGATGAGTTTGAACCTGCAGATCTAGATCTTTTACTTGTAGCTTTTGAGGACATAACTTGATGAAAATATCTCATTGATTAAAAAATAAAAATAAAAAAAATAAAATAAATAAAATAATAAAATAAAAAATAAATAAATAATGAGATGAGAATGAGAAGGAAAGATAATAAAAGAAAGATAAGTTAAAGAAAAGCAAGCCCGAGCTTGCCGAGCTAGCGGCAATCAGCTGATCAGTGACCCTCCTTTCACTTTTCGCGATTCTACAAAGTAAATTATAACTTTGCTTACCGATATTTCTCCAATATTCACTGCTGTGGTTTTCTTGAAGTCTAGTGATGTTTTCCAGACTGAACTCAAGCGAATTCCTACTGAAAAGAGCGAAAATCTGAGAGACGAAGTAACGTATGACTGTTATCATCGAGCGCATCAGCTGTTCCGAATCTTAAATTAGGTTACATTTTGTAATTGGAACTGAAAAAAATCTAGTGTGAGTGACACACTACTTAAAAACAATTATTAAGGTTTTAACGAAAAGAAAATAATTACATTGAGTAACATTTATTATTGATTACGATGTAGAGCTATGGGACTCTACTAAGTCATCGAATCCCTCTCGTATCCAATCCTTCGTATAATTCTCAATGCTCCTTACTTTGTCCCGAATAAACTTATCCACAATCACCTTAACGTTGCATATGTTACTGATTTGGTCCGAACCAGGTACCATTCCTTTCATGAAAAAATCTATTTCCATTCTAACCCACTGGTTTCTATCCTGGCATGCTCTTCGATTCCTGACAATCCTTTGAGGCGTCTGAGAATAAGATTGGCGTGGGAACTTTTAATGTAGAATTCCTAATGGGTATTTCCAATGAGCAGTGCCTCTGCATATATTTCATGTCATTTTGTTATATTTTCATCACATTTACTTGATGTTTTGCATAATACAGTTGTAAATATCAATGAATATGTTTTAAAAATATGTATTGATTGAAGCTTGAGTTCAAATAGCAGTCAATTCAGTATATGCGCTTTTTATCTCTCTTCATTATCTTTTACAAGTTTGTATGTTGGATAAAATTTGTCCATATACCATTTTTCATACCCGAAAAAAAAACCCTGTAATAATATGTCTTCTATATTTGATTATTGCAATTTAATTAAATTACAGTTGGTTCGTTGAATAAAAGTGCCCTAGGTATTTACGCATTATCAGGTATTTTTAATGAAACATATTTTTGTTATCTTAACACGAGATAGGTGAAGAGGTAATTAATAAAAAATATATTTGAACATTCAGCATTTCAGCCCTGCTAAAATATTTTATATTTATAGGATTCCCCCAAGATGACATTAGGCTGATTCAATTATAGATTCATATAACAATTTTAATCAAATTGTGCAAATGTTCACGCAGGCTCGGAGCCGCATTTATATGTCCCCTCCGAAAGACGGCACCATCAAGAATAGAATGCCATAAAAAGATCGTTGAATCATCAGCCAGGTTTGATCCTGCGACCTTGGGATATTTTTTCTTCTTTGTTACTTGATAATTAATAAATCAGTTTTGAATCAATTAGGAATTGTTTTAGCAGGAATTTATTTCTGCCCAAATTATTTCAGTGAATAGAAGTTGTGGAAGCACAGACTTCACCAGATTTTTTTCAAATCAAAACTACTTCTATGTATTTATTAAAGAATTTTCTTAAATATAATGTACGATATAAAAAAATCTTAGTTAATAAGTTCGAGACCGGGTGGGGTAAGCTAAATATTAAATTTCGCCTTTCCCCAAAACCTCTGTAATGCGGTTCTTGACCTTTAGTCATGACCCCAGCGTAGGCGCAAAAATCTGGCGGTCGGAGGTCCATTTTCATGGTTACATTTTCATTTCAAGTTGTTAACGGCAAATAAATAATGCCTAGCATTTTACATAACTTTTACTTTTATACTTACATATAGTTTACTTAGTTAACTTTGAGGATCACTTCCTCAAGACGGGTTTAGAAGTAGCTTTTAGAGCGGATTTGTCAGGGATGGGCCGAAACTAGAATTTCGCCCAAGCCAAGCTTTTGTCTCTCTATATTTGTTTGTTTATTTATTTAACATCACTTCATGCTCTGTGGCTTTAACGAGTACCTGACATCGCACAGGTTCGGGACCACTTTTTTACGTCCCCTCCTAAGGACAGCATAACTAAGGACTTTTTACTCCCATTAAAAAATCCTAGGACCACCTGCGGGTTTGAACCCGTGACCTTTGGCATAGAAGGCTATTATGTTAGCCACCCTGCTACAGGTGATCCTTCTCTCTCTATTTCACACCTCTCTCTCTAACAAGAATAAAGAAGAGTAAGGTATTTGAGTAGTATATTTAGAAATTAATAACACCACATAATATTTACTGAATTAATGACAATACTGTATGTAAGAAATATTTTATTTGTTACGTAAAGATAAAAATATCGCTCAAAATTATTGAAGACTTCGAAAAACTTTTATTATTTCGGGCGTCTTTTGATTTTTGAGCTGGTATAAATTAATTAATTCATTGAAACAATTATTTCGAATTAAAACGTCTGAGGTCTATTTCCGTTGAAAACGTGGATTAAAAACCTTTTACGATTGCAATCTTTCATTTTCTATATGTTTAATGTAAGTGAAAGTGCTAAATAGCCATAGGAAATAATGATGTAATATTACCTTCTTATGAGCAAATGAGTTGTGAAATTATGACTTAATTTTGGTTAACTCCTTAAACATTGGAAATGTTTTTCGATTGATTGAGAAGTGAGAGAGTGTGTAAAACTGAAACTTGTAGACCTAACTTCCCTCGTAATTAAGGAAGAACAAAGTTTAAATTGGTTGAGAGGTTAAACCTGAGAGAAAGTGAACTTCGTTATTACTATATTTATTTATCACTGAAATTTACGACTACCATAACTCAAGATCGTGTCAGAGAAGTATCACGTAGTGTGTGCATAACCTTCTGTGCCCAAGATGGCAGTTTCAAACCCGGCTGATGGGCTTAGGGTTTTTAGAGAGGATTAAAAAATCCTTAGTAATGATTTTCTTCGGAGAGGATGTAAAATAGTGGTTCTCAGGTCAGATGCTCGTTTCAGATCCATATCCGGAAAGGCAAAATTTAGGAATCCCACTATAGCATCAGCCACACAAGAAAAAAGTGACTTTAAATGAATAAACGAAGTTGCTTCCATTAAAAGGTTTATAAAAAGGTTCTTTGGTAATAAAAATGTAACGTTTAATATAGAATATATCGGTAAATATGTTTCACTGAATTTGTTTCATAGAGCCAGTTTACATATTAATACATACCTTGTAAACTATGTTTTGTTTTTTTTGTTGTGATTTTTCCTACTGTAAAATAACAAAATTGTCAAATATAAATACTGTCAAATAACAAAATCGGTTAACATTAAATATAATTCATGTTACAACACTGTAAATTTAAAATTTTTGAACTGTCTGTTTCATTGTTCACTAACGTTTATTCATTTTTTTTTTCAGGTAAATCATCAGATGTTCCTTATAAATACGCTGAATGATAAGTAAGTCGCATTAATTATTATTAATAGTGTAATGAATGTCTATAGTTTGGCAAAACAATAAATAGTTGAGACTATTTCATTGTTTTTCTTTCACCGACCGCCACCCAGCATAATATCCTACTGTACTTTTACTATTAAACATTAAAGACCGGAAGTTTATTGCTCATAATAGTAATTTATTCCTCTTTTTTATCTTGATTTCAATTGTTTTTACGTACTCGTAGCTGGTTTTCTTATTCGAGGGAACATAAATATATGTATATTTTTACGCTATCAAATAACACTGAATATAGTCATTATTATTAGTAATTATTATAATTATATGATTAGTGAACTAAATAAAACATTCATTGACACTAATCTAAATGGAGGTTAGTACTTTCCTGAACATAAAATTTATATTAAGAACAATTAAACAATAATAATAATAATAATAACAGGCTTAGCGAACCCGGAGGTTCGATGCCGATACCACCAAATTCCGCCTACACAGACTCGTCCAATGTTCACCATTCAAGCCCAAGCTCCCGAGATCAGCCTTAACGCAATCCTCCCATCTCCGCATCGGCCTACCTTTCGGACGCCTACCAGTCGGATCAGCAAATACCAACTTTCTCGGAATCCGCTCGTCATCGAGCCCAACAACTTTACTCGCCCATTTGAGTCTCCGCGATGCAATCAGCTCAATTATATTCACAGGATACAAGTTCCGCAATTCCGCGTTGTGCAACCTCCTAAACTCCCCAGTGGCCTCATCTCTCTTCGGACCAAATATTTTACGCAATATCTTATTTTCGAAAACCTTAAGCCGTTGTTCATCCTTCAAAACAATTAAACAAACTTAAAAGTTTTTTAAGTTAATCTATTTTAAAAAGTTATTATATTCGTTCAACTTTTGTATTCAACCACTTTTTGTCAACCCAAATAAGATGAAATGATGCCCCATTATATGAAACATTTAAGGACTGGAACATCTCAAGCGACTAGTGACAGGTATGTTTCATATCTACACGACGTATGCTAATGCTAAATGTGGTAGACTTAGTCCTAAGGGGTAAAGAGCGAATAGTGCTGGAACTCCTACAACTAGTTTAAGGGAACATTTGCCACGATTCTATCGTTGTTTACGAGCATTACGAGAGTGGTAGTTTCGTGTATTCGCCGTTCAGTTACGACCGGATCCGTGTAGTGCAAAATCGATCCGATGACGCCAAGGGAGTTGGAGGCCTTCAGCGTCATATAGCGTATGGTTTGAACTATCACAATCCTTAAAAAAATAAATAAAATATATATATATATATATATATATATATATATATATATATATATATATATATAAAATAAAACGCTGCGAATCATAATATTTTATATTATAATAGTTAATTAATTCCAAATATTTTAATGTGTGTATCACTTTTCGAGTTCTATACAACGTATGTATTCGTTATTAAGATCCCTATTTTAATTAAATCTGAATAGACAAAATTTATAACTCCCACTGAAGCATCGTCCAATTAGCCACAACAGCATAAAATGATGTTAAATCAATAAATAATATTAAAAACATATATTTGTAATTCAATTAATGTCACTTAACACATTCACGCCGATGTCACCCACCGGTGGATCATACTTGACTGTGCTGTGGGGCGGTGTGACCCACTTGTGGCCACGCTTAACTACCCGTGGAGCTGCCTTCATCATAGGCGAGTCACTTGTTTTCAGAAAGTAAGTCGTTAAAAAATTAGCATAAGGGTTTATTTTAAATTTTAAAACCTTCAACATCTCCCCTCAAAGGACTGATATCGGTTGATTTCATTTGATAACTCTTCTTTAAGAATTTTCTTAAATTTTAAATTATATAATTTTTGATAATTTTACCTACCTTTACCTGATTCAAGAAATTTGTGGTCAAGAAAACCACTAGAAAAAACTGTTACAATCTCGCATTTAGTGTGTTGGAAACCTCGAACTGTTGTGACCTCGCATCAAAGACGTTGGAACTTGCAACAGTGTCGCCCCGTCCCACGAAGCGTAATGATATTCACCCCAGCGCGAAAGTTTTTATGCTACTGTGGCTAATCGGACGATGCTACAGTGGGAATCCTAAATTTGGTCTATCCAGATTTAATCAGAAAAGGGATCTAAGATTACCTTACATCTTTTGAACATAAATATGGGAAATATCTCTGAATTAAAAACTAAGTTGAGTCAGGTTGTACATAACAGCATAGAGAAACTGAATACATAAATGCATAATGTTTTAACCCCTAAAATGCGATATGGCTAATATGAAATATTTAGAATTTATTCGGGTTTTCAAAGCTTGGAGTATAAGCTACTGTGTACTTAAAGTGCAGGATTTATAATGAAGCCAAGGTACAATTATGCTCACTATGCCAAAGAAATGAAATACAACATTAATTATTTTAAAGCTGTGTGCCCCATATTATCCAAATTTTGGAAGTTTCTAAAAGAATTAAAATCACGGTTTGAAGCTGGAAACGCGTTGTTTGGTCTAACCGTCATTATGAAAAATGATTGGGACTAGACCAAGTGGCAGCTAGAACAAGTGGACTGTATTGAATGATTGAAAAGAAAAACTTTTAGGATTAAATATTGGTGTATTTTGAACAATTAGGTTAGGCTATAGATTAAATTTGGGTGGGCTTCATATTTACATGTTGGTATATTCGTCTTCTCAGTTCATCTCTTCTTTCTCCGCCTTGTCGTCTACCCTAGGGTGACTTTTTCTTCCTCTACTCCATCCTTAGCGCGGCGTACTCAGAAGAAAGGAGAAGGAAAACGGTGCGTAGAGTGCACGCTTCTGCTGTACTTGAGTTTATCTTCTTACCATATGTTTTTGTATAACAAAATGGCCGCTTGTGGCTCATTATTATTATTTATTTATTTAACGTCACTTTATGCTACTATGGCTAATCGGACGATGCTACAGTAGGGGTCCTAAATTTTGCCTATCCAGGTTTTATTAGGATAGGGATCTTTAACGAGTACCTGACATCGTACAGGCTCGGGACCACCTTTTAACGTTCCCTCCGAAGGACGGCGTAACTAAGGATTTTTTACTCCCATTAAAAAATCCTAGGACCACCTGCGGATTTGAACCCGTGACCTTTGGCATGGGAGGCTGTTACGCTAGCCACCCAGCTACAAGTGATCCCAACTTGTGGCTCATTATTAAATTGAGCGTACATGTTACGCGAACACGCGTCTTATTATTCAGCAGCAAACTACTTTGTTCCCGACTTTTGTAAATAAACTTTAAGGCTAGAATCTACAAAAATATTATTCACCCGACGGTTACATATTGGTGTAAGACATGTTCGATTACTCTGAAGGATGAACTACTCCTCATGGTTCTCGAGTGTAAGGGTTAACGTAATATATTTGGCCCTGCGAAGTATGAGTTCCCAACTTGGAATTACAACAGAGCTTGTAAGAGCTATAAAAGCTGTAAGAGTAATTAGAGAACGAATTCTTAAAAGTTAATACCCGCTGAACTGGCAGGCGTCCAGGAGGTAGATGGGGGTATAGTTTTATGTCGAATCTAAGGAGCTTGTGTTTGGGTGGGCATTTGATTTAACTAACCTTCGGATTCGCTCTAGCCTATTATTATTATCATTATGTTTTATAAAAGAGAGATTGTCGAATGAAGAATTGGTCGAATAATTAAATAGAAAAAACGCTGCAAATTATTACACAATGGTTTATTGTTTCCAAATAACAATATAACGGTATAACTGTTTATAAAGATTTTGAACAGTTAAAACCTTAATTTAGCAGATATAGCACCAGAAATCGGTAAATCTAAGACTAAAAATTATCGGAGGAAGTTTATTACTTTAATTTTATTGTTTCAAATAATTTGAATTAATGCCTAATTGTTAATGCTTTTTTATGATGAAGTGCGTCCTAAAAGGGTCCACATTCATACACCTAAAAGCTTTAATTACGTGTTGTAAAAATTTTGATTTGAAATCTCATTACCAATGATTATAAGTAAATGCCTTTTTTTGAAGTTTAATTAGTTTTGTTTTTTTTATTATAAAAAGCGTTTTTATGGTCCAGCATTAAAAAGTTATCGTTTAATTTTATAATTTGACTAACTGTTTTATAATTCTGAATAATATGTTGTATTTGGAACTATTTTTGATTGAATTATTCTATAGTATTTCTATGAAGTATTGTCATTCATATTTTTTATTTATTTTTTTTTTTATTTAAAAGAAATTTACAACTGTATTACAATAAAATACATTAAGTAAATGTGCTAGAAGATCAAGTGGGCGTGATACAGGCATGTAAAGAAAGTACCCAGTGGTAGCACTTCAAAGTTTATTCAGCTAAGTAGGTCTCGAGGCCATCGTCTTTTCAGCCGACTACGAAGATGATCAGGAATAGGAGATGAGAGTTTGCGGACGAGTGGGTTGGAGTGGACGGGTAATTTGGAATAAAAGGAGGAATATCTAGTTCGGGCTAGATCTGCGACTAATGGGATATTTAGGTCTTTATGAATTATTTTATTGGTGACAAAGTAAGGGGCGTTTAGGATCTTTCGGAGGATTTTGGATCGCAAGGATTGAATGCGGGAAGAATTGGATGGTTTGGTGGATCCCCATAACTCAATCCCATATGTCCAAATAGGCCTAATGATGGTTATATAAATTAATTTTTTGTAGTATGTGGAAAGTTTTGATCGTTTGTCCAGTAAGTGTTGTAGTAAGCGGTATCTACGAGCTGTTTCTTGTCGTTTCAGTCTAGTGTGAGGATTCCAAGTAAGACGTTTGTCAAGATGGAGTCCTAGGTACCGGATCTGTTCAACTGAGGTGAGTGGAATATTGTTAAAGGAAATAGTGGGACAGGCGGACATAGGTTTTCGACGAAGGGTGAAGGTAATTTGATGGGATTTAGTAGAGTTGATTTTAATTTTTTAGGGTTGTTTTTTCGGTGTTTTTTGATGCATTACGTACGATCGTCATTCGTGGATTTAGCGGGAGGGTCAACTGGGGTTTGTCCACTCTCTCTCTCTAAAGATTGTTGGATATGATGAAAATTATGAAAATAAAATATATTATTATTAGTTGGAGTTACGACCTAGTTGTTGAGTCAAAGCATGCCTTAACAAGATCCACACCCTTCACTATTACTTGCTGTTGCGCTCCGAACTCTCAGTCCAAGCTATCAATATTATACTTATAACAATCGGTTTTATTATACTATACCGATTTATATAGTTATATTATATTATACCTACAACTATCGGTTAGTTCTATCGGCTTTTCATCCCTCTCCATTAATTTTCCGCTTTTGACACCATTCTTCAATGGAAGAAATGTGAGACTGAAGGGTTTTGGAAGCAACAGATGGGTCATTATTTACGGATAACACACAAGTGTCATCTGCGTAGGTTGTGAGGACAGTACCAGGATGGATCATTCATATTAAAACTTAAAAGACGATTTAGTATTGTCATTTTTAAGCGTTCTAAATTAGTATTGATTCTTTAGTATTGTCATTACGTGCGGATTGTTAGAGTTGTTTTTTCAGTTATAATATTATCCTATAAATATTATCTTTCACAAAATTGTGAAAATTAATGGAGAGGGATGAAAAGCCGATAGAACTAACCGATAGTTGTAGGTATAATATAATATAACTATATAAATCGGTATAGTATAATAAAACCGATTGTTATAAGTATAATATTGATAGCTTGGACTGAGAGTTCGGAGCGCAACAGCAAGTAATAGTGAAGGGTGTGGATCTTTGTTAAGGCATGCTTTGACTCAACAACTAGGTCGTAACTCCAACTAATAATAATATATTTTATTTTCATAATTTTCATCATATCCAACAATCTTTAGAGAGAGAGAGTGGACAAACCCCAGTTGACCCTCCCGCTAAATCCCACGAATGACGATCGTACGTAATGCATCAAAAAACACCGAAAAAACAACCCTAACAATCCGCACGTAATGACAGTACCAAAGAATAAGTACTTATTTAGAATGCTTAAAAATGACAATACTAAATCGTCTTTCAAGTTTTTTTGTCGTCTGTAAAGGAATGAAGTGTGCATTTTATTTCTCTTCATGCAATTTCAATTACTAGGAAAGACTTTTCCTTAATATACTTTCATTCAATCTGACATTGAATAAATATTTCCATCACTTCATGATTTTTAATAGTTCATGTTTCATGATAATAAACTAATATTAAATAATTGAATAAAAGTAGGACGAAAAAAGTAAGACCCCAGTTTTCCGACTTGAGATTGATGTAGATCCGCTAGGATATTAAAAATGATTGATCCAGGCAGGTTCGCATCCTTTCAACGCAATTTACATCCTAAAGTAAACTTGCCATCAATTTTAAAAAGTGGATTTATATCTGACATTTTGTTCCTTTTTATTAGATGAGTACAATGACATCTCATTATTATTCCTACAAAAAAATAAATAAAATCATAAAATAATATCCTAAGTCTACTGAAGGTTATTAAATACAATATCTAAACAATTAAAATGTTTAAATCCCTTGAGAAATCTCAAAAATAATATAAATGATAATACTTCATAGAAATACTATAAAATAATTCAAACAGAAAATTAAATTCAAATATAAAATTAATCGATAAGTTTTTAATGTTGCTCCATAAAAACGCTCTTATCATAAAAAAAAAAAAAAACTTCATAAAAAGGCATTTTTTAATCATTAATAATCAACTTTGCTAGAACGGAAGAAACCATCCAAGGAATAGTGTGAATAAATGCCATACATATCAAATTGCTTTTATTGAAAACAAAAAAAATGTTATTTGAGAGGGTAAAGCTATTGTTCACAACGATTTTGGCTCCCTACTTTTTGACATTCCATTCGGATCTATTGGTATTTTCTTTTGCTTATTTTCTCCGTCTTATATTTTCAGGATCTTAAAAGGATATCATTATCTTTTTTATCCTTCTGTATGACTGCGGTTATCAGCAAAACATTACTTCTACCTTTATTACATTACTTCTTCATTCGTCGTCTGAAGCACCATTAAATAACTTGATATTCGCTCCATTATCGTTACCGAAACATAATCCATAATCTTTACGATTTCGTATCGTAAAACTGCTGAATTGATAAGAGAGTGAGCTTACCTAACAAACAGAGTTTTTACATGATGAAGTTAAGACTGCAACCAAACTCTCTATATTTAATAACTTTCCATTAAATGTTACTAATTCAGTAAATTTCTCAGAACGCAGATAAAATAAACCAAACATTTCTCTTGAAATACTTCGAGGCGTATTCGGATTTGAATAGCATTCTTACGATTGTTGTATCCTCGTTTCATGCGAGAATCATTTTTGACAGGAGGAAGGGCCTACAAGAGAATCGCAAATGCCTCATGAATAATGAAGAGGGGAAAAAAGAACTTCCTCTCTTCCGAAGATAATTTCTTTTCATGTTTACTATTCGTGAGACTTGTTTGAATGCATTACGTTGCATATAAAAAATACAACAAACATATTTTTTGTATGTTGTACATCTTGGCCCGATGTTAGATGATTGCTGTTTTCATGATGAAATAAATCATTATAATGGATAGTTTAAAAAAAAAAAAAAAAAGAAAAAAAAAGCGTTTCCTTTATTAATAAGATTTTTACCTTCATTTTATTTTAATTTGTGCAGTATAATTAATAGAGACAATCTACTGCAGATTTGATTTGAATTTTAAGTTTTATGGCTCAAACTACCTATTAATTTACTACTATCACCTTGATCCATATGGAATGCATATTTAATGTTTTTTTCGACATTTTATTTGTTTTAAAAGTAATATTCATGTTTTAAAAATTATTTTTCTTGATATAAAAAATATTTGTTTATATAGCTTTTTTCAGTCAAATTCATAATTTTTTCAGTCAAATTCATAATTTTTTCAGTCAAATTCATAATTTTTTCAATCAAATTCATAATTTTTTCAGTCAAATTCATAATTTTTCCAGTCAAATTCATAATTTTTTCAGTCAAATTCATAATTTTTTTCAGTCAAATTCATAATTTTTTCAATCAAATTCATAATTTTTTCAGTCAATTTCATAATTTCTTGTACCCATTTTATACAGTTAATATAATGAGGTTTTGCTACCAAGAACATAACATTTTTATTAAATCTTGTTGTTGTTTATCCAGTTAACGTCACTTTATGTTGCTGTGCTTAATCCGACATTGCAGCGGGATTCCTAAGTTGTGCCTACCCAGGTTTACTTAAGATAGGGAGGGATCTTTTACGAGTTCCACTTATTAAATCTTTTAAGAGTCATCTGTGGTTTTAGACTTGCGACCTTAAGCATAGAAGGCTATTATGCTAGCCACTACACCCTAAATGCATCAACAAGGTGTTTGACTCTGCCGGATTTGAACATTTTACCTTAGACATATTAATGTTTAACTCCTTGCTGAATGCATCCAAGGTCACCTGTGGAGTAGTGGATAGCATAACAGCCTCTTTTAAAGGACGAAATAACCAAGGATTTTTACTCCATAAAAGCAAATATAGAGCCATCTGATGGTTTTGAACTTTCGACCTTAAGAATAGAGAGCTGTTATGCTAGCCACTACTCCACAGGTGACCCTTTATGCATCCAAAAAGGTGTTAAGGATTAATATGTCTAAGGTCACGGGTTCAAACCCGGCAGATCAAACACCCTTTTTGAATGCATCGAGGATCACCTGTGGAGTAGTGGCTAGCATAACATCCTTCTATCCCCTAGATCGCGAGTTCATACCTGGCAGATGGCCCTATGTTTGTTTTTAGGGAATAAAATTCCTTGGTTATTTCGTCCTTTAAAAGAGGCTGTTATGCTAGCCACTACTCCACAGGTGACCCACGATGAATTTAGCAAGGAGTTAAAGATTAATATGTCCAAGGTAACGTGTTCAAACCCGGCAGATTCAAACACCTTGTTGATGCATTTAGGATCACCTGGAGTGTAGTGGCTAGCATAACAGCCTTCTATGCTTAAGGTCGCAAGTCTAAAACCAGCAGATCGTCCTATATTTGTACACCACAGATGACTCTTAAAAGATTTAATAAGTGGAACTCGTAAAAGATCCCTCACTATCTTAAGTAAACCTGGGTAGGCACAACTTAGGACTCCCGCTGCACCGTCGGATTAAGCACAGTAACATAAAGTGACGTTAAATAGATAAACAACAACAAGATTTAATAAAAATGTTATGTTCTTGGTAGCAAAACCTCGTTATATTAACTGTATAAAATGGGTACAAGAAATTATGAAATTGACTGAAAAAATTATGAATTTGATTGAAAAAATTATGAATTTGACTGAAAAAATTATGAATTTGACTGAAAAAATTATGAATTTGACTGAAAAAATTATGAATTTGACTGAAAAAATTATGAATTTGACTGAAAAAATTATGAATTTGATTGAAAAAATTATGAATTTGACTGAAAAAATTATGAATTTGACTGAAAAAAGCTATAATGTGCGTTATCAAAATGTTTATTTTGACTTAAATTTACCGTTTAGTTTTTTATTTTTATACCTAAAAATTGTGCAAGATAGGAATTTTCTCGATCAGGGGTAGAGGAAGTGGGAGAGTCCCTACCCCCGACCCTCTAACTGCTGTGAGGTAGAGGAGAGGAAGGGCAAAGCAAGAACTATTTAAAAATTCATATTTACTATTTTAAGAATTTTTATAAAATTATCACACCTTCTACCTTTTCTGTTACTATCTTTAAATATATATATATATATATATATATATATATATATATATATATATATATATATATATATATATATATATATATATATAAATTAAGAAACCTGTACCTCTACAACCCATGAAGAGTCTTGGGCTGAGTACATATACAGATTCATACTGTTTCCAGGCCAACGGCCATGGAATGGGGTGATTAGGCCTTCATCACGCTCAACCGCAGGGTTTTTCCCAATTTGGGTACCCACTTCAAAGAGGCTGGATCTGCCCCAGAAGGATCTCCATATCCTAGGGTCGCCCTCCTCCCTCCTCCCCCTCCCTCCCGGCTGAATTAACAGAATAATAATATTCTTTCATAGCCGGGATTCGTATTCAGGGCCAGGAGAACAGTAGACTAGTGCTTTGTCCACAAGACCACTATTGTCTTTAAAGTACTATGAAAACTACAATATTACTATGATTTTGTAGCACAGCCTTTACTGTTGCCTCTGTTCTTATTTATTGCACGAAATGGCCTTTGAATACTTTTTATTTTTACTATACAAAAGTGATTACTTGTTTAAAAAGTATTTCTTCTTCATTTTACTTTATTTTTTTAGTTCCTTTAGATAACTCTTCGTTATTAATAGATGAGAAAGATGGTTGGGGGTGCGGTCATAAAATAGAATCGCACATTTAAAACAAGTGCTATTTTAATTATGTGCCGACGTTTCGGCCTACATTGTGGGCCTTCATCAGGGTTGACTCTGAGACGGTGTCTAAAGAAGTCAACACCGTTATTAATAGAGTATTATTCGTTATTAATAGATTGCGTATTTAACTGTAATGGCGTCATAGAATAGGTGGCCACTTAAGTGGGCAAACACTGGCCTGTAATGCCCTGTGTTGTTGCGTTTTGTGAAGTAAGGGCTTAAAAGTTAAATAATTTACGCGTATCAAAATATAACTGGATTATTATTAGCAATGGAATAATTTGCCTAGTGCTTAAAATTTGTAATAATCCTACTCCAAGGTATTGGAACGTGGGAGGGTTTGAAGTGAGGTTAGTCAGAATCGGAATCTATTTCAATTAGGCTCATCAAGCTTAACCAAAAGGTATAAGCTGACAGGAGTCGGCGAGTTAAATCGGGCAGTTGGAGCTCAAGAGTTTTTCTTTCTGTCCAATAATGCCTAAATGTTGAGAACCCGGCATCTTTGCATGCCCTTCTTTTCCTGTTGTGGTTAACGTTATTTCTCTTACATAAATCTTTTAACCTCCATGGTAAACAAGTTCTGTTGGTAATTATTTATGGTTTTCCCCAGTGTCTTTCGAACAATTAGTTTTATTCAAGGTTACCGATAGGTTAGAAGTTCTCGGAAGAAACGCACTCTTCTCAGGAACATGCCTCAGCAAAAGATACCAGATGCAAATCTTGATTCCATTTGCATTCCCAATGCTTTTTCCTCCAGCATTGATAATATGGGTTGCTCTCTTGAATATTAGAGCCATAATTATGCAATGTCTTAGATGAAACGTAGTTGTTAATACAAAATAAAATGAGTATAAACGATTCCATGGGAAAGTTAGTATTAAGAAAGGAACTAGTTTCAATTGTATTCGACGTCGCTGTGCCGCATTTATGTCGAATCAGATCATGCAGTAAACAGTAAACCTATTACTAAGGGTCCCAATTAAAGTAGGAAAAATATGGGTTCGGTTTTTTTTTCTATTAATCTATTCTTGTTGTCTAAGGAGATTTTAATGTAAATTTAGTGTTTCAGAGTATGATTTAAGAAATGCCTGCGTAGTTTTATCTTTTAGGTAGATTTTGGTTTATTATTTTCAATAATCTATCTTTGTAATCGAGCAAAATTTGAGGCTTACGTTTGAGGATGCGCTGAATCGAAATGACGAATTAAAAAAAAAAAAATAGTTTGTCCGCCGTCCGCGGCATTTCTCCGAAACTACTGGACCACTTTTTTTTTTAAATTCGCCACAAAAATACCAGTCCTTACAACACCTAGACTTTGATATCAGCTGGTTAGTTTTGAAATGGCGGGCGATTATTAATTCAATAACTAAGTTATTTTTGAAGATGGAGAAAAAATTTATTAGTGTTTTTTAACAAAAAAAAATAATTATATAAAAGAGAAAAATGAAAAGAAAAAAAATTGAAATTTTGCACAAAAATACGCTCATGACTTCTAAAATTTTGCCTCAGAGCCATTTGATATAAAATTATATTTTGAACAAAATGAAAAAAAGAATCATTGATATTGGTTAACAACTATCTGAGATATTGCGTTTTGAAATCAGCGGTGATGTGATATACTTTGAATTATTGCTTTTCATATTAATTAATGAAGTTTTAAGTTTGTTTGTGAAAAATTCAAATCGACGTAGAAAAGTTCAGTTATATCTCATAATTGCGCAGTAAACGTTAATAAAAATACACTTTATAAGAGAGCACAAGATTTTAAATAATACATTTTAATCACCCGTCTAGGAGTAGGGATTTCCTTATTACTTATTTAGTTCTACTGTTTTTTTATCACTTCGATGTGTTTATGTAATGGATCTACTGGGTCCCTAATGTATTTTTAACAGTAAACCGCCGAAATAGGTGTTTAGATGTGCCTTTAAATAACACTACTTAAAAATAAACAAGAGAGAACAAAGGACTGGTATAGGGGGTTAGCGATTTTAACTAAGAAGCTCCCTCGAGACAAATCGCTGCCCTTTCGCATTATCAACATCGACTGAGGGAATTGTAATCAGCCACCCTCAACAATCCTCCACAATCGCTTTCAATAAAAACAACTTCCTTCTGTTATCAGTGAATTTCGGAACTATACTTCTACAATTAAAGACCATGTCAAATAATTTAATAGGTTTGTCCCAGGAATCAATGAAATGATCTTGTTTTATTATGCGTAGTACATTTTTTTTCTTTCTTAATTATGTATTCCACATCTTTCACACTGGACAGTTTGGTGCTAGTCAGAACTCGGTTTGCAACAGAAATCTTCTATTCCAAAGAAAAGTTACTGGTTTACTGAAGGTAATGACAGGCCAAACAGGTTTCCAAGAAATATTCCAGAAATTTTTATTTTACTCATTTGCAGTGCAATACAGCCATATTACGCTTTTTTTCTCTGTCTCTAGTTCACATATCTTCATTAATCTCATTGTCAACGCGCCTGAGCCTGTCCCATCAGTTTCATTATCGTTTTTTCAGAGACGAATTAGTTTCTCACTAGATAAACGCTTATATTGTTTACAAACTTGGGTACCTGTTAACTTTTACTAGTTCTAAGAATTCACCTTCCTTCGTAACCGATTTTTTCTCCAAAAATAATTTTAGTCTTTGGTCACAAGATAATTGTATCGTGTCGATGTCTATTCCAAGTTGCTACAACGTATCTCTTAAGCCACTTGTGACCTCATTGTCCAGGAAAATCTCGTCCATATTAGACATGATTGTGGGTAAGTACTTCTTCAGGATTGACACATTTCGTTGCAATCTATTATCACTGCTCCTATATATTGTTCCTCTGCGTTGACCCTTTTTCGACCCTTATCCTCCGACTGCTTGATAAACCTTTCTATATTATATCTCTATCTTGAACTTCACGTTATCTTACTAAACTTAAGGGAGACTATCGCTCCCGCTAAGACTTGTACTTTTATCATGAATGATCCCACAAATTCGCTACATTGCTAATTTAGCAATTGGTTTAGGAATTAAATATGGGAATTCATAAATAATTTTTAGGGAGTTAGAGGCTTATATTAAATTGTATTCCTGTACAGCATATAACGGAACCGATGGACCTGCACACTCCGTTCGTTAAAGATGCTTAGACGATATTAGTTTACTTACTTCCCAGTGAGTCGCAGAACTGTCAGCTGTGGTCTGGAGCGTGATTAATTCCAGGACTCCTAAGGGATGACTGTGGTCTAGCAGGGCGGGTTATGGTTATGAATGCACCGTGGTGGTAGGTACATAAGCGATGTGGGACGGGGAAGTTGTAATCTCAGGAATGGAAGAAGGATATTTTGCTATATTCCGAAGGTGATTTAGTTGGGTTCCATCAAAGCAGACATTTTAGCCGATACCGATAATGTAAACACCAATATATCGGCCTATTGGCCATTCGTTTCTTACTTTTTACTTTCACTTACTATATATAGTAAGGGAAAGTATTGCGATCGTGAAAATTTTCGAATACCAGTTTTCAACGGAAGTACACGTTTTAGGGTCCTCTGAGTCCAAATAACCAAGTCCCGCAAAAAGGTTGTGTGTGTGGTAACTCCCGGGCAGAAACGGTAAGTCCTATGAAACTGAAATTTCATATTTAAGACAACTATACGCTCTAGACGTGACAAAACTTTTTTCATCAAAATGAGCTTACCAGAAGAGGCACTTTATACCAAGCATTTTGCACCTTTTTTCGATTTTCTCGAAAGCGGTTCCGACGATTTTGATTAAACTCGCTATATCGATGTAAAATTTAATGGGCTTTAATATCATGTAGGTATTATTTGGATAAAAATGGTCTGACAGGGCTTAAATGCCGATATTTTAAACAGGTAAATATAAATTGAATAAATTCGATACCCAACTAAAGGAGAAAACAGAAAAAATATTTTTTTAATGCAATTTTTCGTTTTTGAACATAAGAGCAGTAATATACATGTATGATATACCGATGGAAAGCTAAAGATTTTAGAAAAAATATCATCTCATACACAAGCTTTTAAAAGTTAATAGAGAGTGACGAAATTAACATAAAACTAACTGATTATTTTAGATAATAATATAATAGATTTTTTAAAGAAACACATGCCTCTATTTAAATTCAATTTAATTAATTCCTTAATAGTTTTACGTATTTTTACCTCTAACTGTTATTGAAAATTCTTTCATTGATTTTCAATATGGAGGTAAGTGAAAGTCATGTGTTGCCCGCACCAGATTTTTTATTCTCAGATGCTGCAATTAATACTAATGTTTAAATTATTTTTTTTTTACTTTTTCTGTTTATATACGTTACATATACGATTGTTTACTTTATTTACTTTTGTATAATGAATTTACCTATCATATACGGTATGAATTCAATTTCCAAGACCTCATGTTGATTGGCTGTACTGTGAATTGCCTTTGAGATTACATTTATTGTAATATAAAAAATAAACCAAAATTATAATATAGGTAGGTCCTACTTTCAAAGTTCTGATGCTAAATAACTCTAAAAAAAAATGGAAGTCTCATTTTCTTCCTTATTTAACTATATACCATTGGTTGATTTATTGTCTCTGTCTTGTTAAATCGATTATAGAAAAATATATTATATTTGGTCTGCATTAATAGGTTTTTGTATTACATACATGAAACAATAATCCTGAAGAATTCTTTTGAATCGCAGAATTGATAATGCACAGTATCTAACTTACAACTCAAAAGGAATTTTCATTACACTTTTCTAAAGTATACGTGGACGTATTTTTTCTTTTTCTTGATCTACAATTCAAGATAAGTTTTGTTTGGTTTAGATTTATAATAGCCTGTTTTGTAACGGAACAGTTGATTAAAAATAATAATAAAAATATCGATCGTAGTATAAATATTTGTATTTGAATGAATGTAACAAGAGCTTGTTAAATGCTATTCCCAATTCGTTTCCTTGGCGTCATTCTATTGATAATGTAAACCGCTCCTTGTAAAATAAACAACACTAATAATTATTTTCGAAGAGAAGTGGTGCAGTGAAGTCTTGCAATGGCGGGGACTAAGGGCTCTTCTGAAGCCTTATTACTGCGGCGGCGACTTGTTTTGTTATCGGCTTTTCTCATGCCACTGTCAGTTTGAATCGTTCTTTGTAGGAGTAAAGTACAAAAATATAGACATTGTCGAGGTACCATATTAGGATCCCGGGCCTTACTTGTGATTGATTAGTTTTTTTTGCTTAAAACAGACTTAAAATAAAAAGTTATTAAAATAATAAAATCCTCAGTTATGCCGTCCTTCAGAAGGGACGTAGAAAGGTGGTTTCCGGGCCTGTGTGATGTCTGGTACTTGTTTAATGCCTATCCTAATAAAACCTGAATAGGCAAGATTTAGGGCTCCTACTGTAGCTTCCGATTAGCCATTATAGTATAAAGGGACAAATTTAAATTGAATGAATAAATAACCCAAAGATGACACAATAACTTATCCTATACTTACTTATATTATCCTAAGTTTAATGTAATCAAATAAACTTTTACTTAGGGATATAATCTACATTTACTTTAATTACTATTCCGCCTTCCTTTTTTAATGTAATAAAACAACCATTTTCGGTGTTTCGGGGTTCCCGAAAAGAGATATTCATGTTGACCTCGCTGCCACCTAGCGGCCTGTTAAATTAACCAGAGTGCCCCTAGCGGCCGAAAAAGAAACAGAAGTTGCAGGTCCTGGCTGGTTGTGCCACACAGTTTGCTCTATTTTTTTTTTCTCCTGTAGTTCTGGTTCCTTTCAACAGCCATGAAGTAGAGGAGTTCAAGAAGACACCCTGACTAAAGGGGAGGAGGAGAAGAGGAGAGGAACTGCATTTTCACCATCTCAGATTCCACCACTTAAGTTAGTCACATGTTTCAATTTTGCAATAGTACCCAATTAACTTGCAGTATTAACACTTGGCAATCCAGATTAAATGTACCATTTTTCTTTGTAATATAATTCATTTTTTTCCCATACTGTGTTTCTTTCATCTAGATCCAGCCTTCTTTCAGTTTAAATTTCATACAGTCCACTGCTATACTAAAAGGAGTGATCATCTTAACATTTAGTTGGAGGTGACTACTTTAAACAATCGGTACCATTTACAATTTATGACTCTTCCTTATACCATCATAATAAGCTGAGAGAACTTTACTCCAAATAATTTACCTTGATAAATATTTTTACTCTACAGAATTAGTCTAAATTGTACTATCATACTTTTATATGATAATAGAAGGACAAAATTAAATCTTTAAATCAAGAAAAAAATGCCATTAAACCTAGGTATTTGAATAAACTACTTATTCCTCCTTTTAATTGAAGGCCCATTAGCAGTTTTAGTAGATGATGTATAATGAACGGTAGATGTGACAAACCGCATTTTATAAGTATAATAAAAAACTAAGTAGGAGTTTTTGAATCGGCACAAAGTATATCTCAGTCAAATCTCATTTAGCGATTCAAAAAAAAAAAAAAAAAAAAAAAAAAAATTAGACCACTCCATATTATTTCCTTTGCGCTAGTTTTTTTTCAGGCCATAAAACAATATTTTGCAATCATATATATTATGGACATTATTTTAGTATAACAGAAGATTTATAACTTTGTTTCTAGACACTAGGTTCTGAAATCAACTATCCAGATATAAATTATTCGCGATTTTTTTTGTTTGAAAATACTAATCAATTTTTTCTCTATCTTCTAAAATAATTGAGTTATTAAATTAAATCACTTTCGGAGGATGCGGGAGACATTTGGTGGCTTGGTAGATAGATCTCCATAGCTTAATACCATATGTCCAAATAGGTCTAATAATGGCTATATAAATTAGTTTTTTTGCAGTAGATAGGAAGTGTTTTCTCTATCTTAAGTTGTTGAATTAAATCACTTTTAATTGGCCACCATTTTAAAAATAACCAGCTGATATTAGCTTATAGGTGTTAATATCGTTACGATCATCGTTGACGTCGACCTAGTAGTTTTGTGAAGAATTTAAAAAAAAAAAAATCGGAGAAATGCCGCGGACGGACCTTTTTTTTTATTCGTTATTCGTGTTCTACGTGTCTTGAAAAGTAAGCTCTCAAATATTGAAGTGGGGAGGATATTTTTTTTTTGGTCGATTACAGAGGTTCATTATTGAAAATAATAAACCAATAATGATTTGTAATTTATGTGAATGCAATGCTAAATACCTATATTCATTGTCAATTGAGATTTTTTTTTTTCAGTTAGGCGTAATCTCTTATAATGTTTTCTTATTTTTTCTTCTCCCTAAAAATTAAATGATTGTTTTTGTGTTTTCAATTATTCGTCTAGACTGTTTAGATAGACCCCATCATCAATAAAAAAAAAAAAAATAACCTTTGTTAAAACGTGAATCAGTTTAGTTTTAGAGGTTTATAAGGATCCATTTTAATCGACTCAGATTCATGACAAGAAATGAGTAGCTAACTGAGTAAAAATGTATCGGTCCAACAAGTTATTTAAGCTACATGATTGCGGGCGATGATACGGTGTTTGTTTTTGTTGAATTGATCCAGAGCTTTCATGAACTTTGCCGACCCTTTTCAATCCCAGTGATGATATTGCTGGCTTCATATATATTTACAAGATGCAGGTCGATATCAATCCTTCTTGTGGAGCGGCCTGTATTTTACAGTCGATAAATCCTTCCCTCAGCCAAATATTCTAATCGATTCATTTCTTTCGATTACTATTATGCTAACAATGTAAAAATATCACTTAATCCTTAGAAAAAATTGGATAAAATACTATTTCTAGCTAAAATTATCCCTTATTTACTTTCACTTACCTTACCTAAGGTAAGTGAAAGACCTTACCGATGTATTGCTATCGTGAAAATTTTAACCGTGAAAACGGTTCCCCTGAGTCCAAATAACCAATTCCTGCGAAAGGGTCTGTGTGTTTTGTAAGTCTAGCTCGAAAACGAAAAGTTGTATAATACAGGAATTTTGAATTTATGATGCTTAAGATGTTACACCAAAATCGGCTGCCCTGAAGTGCTACCTTATACGCATTTTGCACCTTTTTACGATTTTTTCAAGAACGGCTGTAATTATTTCGATAAAGCATGCTAAAGCTAATTCCGGGTGATCACGCTAAATATATGCTTTGGATATTCCAACAATACAAGAATTTATACACCAACATATACTATCATTTAAAAAAAATGCTAACTGACTGACGATACACTCATAAAAATCTGATGCGGGCAACACACGACTTTCACTTACCTCCGTTTTTAAAATCGATTAAAGAATTTCCAAATACAGTTAAGAGATAAAAATGAGTGAAACCAATAAAGAATTAATTAAATTGAATTTGAATTGAGTTTTATTAAAAACTCTATTTTATCGGCTTTTTATCACTCTTTATTCGATTTTACATGCTTGTGTATAAGATAATATATTTTCTAAAGTCCTTCTCTTTCCAAAGGTATTTTATACGTCTGTATATTGTTCTTATAATCAAAAAGACAATTGGGGCGCTCTGCTTCTTTAACAAGCCGTCAGGTGGCAGCACGGTCAACATGAATTTCCCTTTTCGGGAACCCGTTAGTTTTATCGGCTTTGCATCACTCTCCATTACCCATTACAATTCCGTGTATCAGATAATATTTTTTCCTAAAATATTTTAGCTATCCATTGGTATATTATACATCTATATTACTATTCTTGTGTTAAAAAACACACAAAGTGCATAAAAAAATGTGTTTGAACTTTTCTCCTTTAATTGTTTATAAAATACTCTTAACGTGCATATTTATAAGTTAATCATCAATGGTAACAAGATAATATAGTTATTTTTATAGAATCTACAGAATTAAAGGTACTTTAAATGAAGAAAATTTAAAATATCAGCATTTAAGCCATGCCATAATATTTCAGTCAGAATGAAACCTACATCATATTAAAGCTTATTTAATTTTACATCCATATGGCGAGTTTAATCAAAATCTTTAAAGCCGTTTTTGAGATAATTATAAAAAGGTGCAAATGCATGGTATAAAGTGGCTCTTCTGGTTAGCCGATTTTGATGAAAATGTTGCTGCAACACCTCGGGCGTATGAAATCATAGTTTCGTACGATTTTTCGTTTTCGCGCTAGACTTACCACACGTACACAAAAGATATACCTTATAATTATATTAAGGTCCTTATATTTTTATTTGGTTATTTTACTTTGTTTGTTACTAGTGGACCGCCCCTGCTTTGCACAGGTGAAATTTGAATGAGGTGTCAATTATGTTTAAAAAATGTCACTACTGACCGGTTTAGAGTTTATCGCTTTGGGAGTTTTAGTTTATTGTAATAAAAAGTGCAATTCCCCAAAAAATATGTATATTTTATTATATTTTGTATGATTATTACATTTAATCATCGGAAAAATGATATACATTAATCCAGACGGTTGAAACTATTTGTCTGTTATTTTAAAGTGAAGCAGAAGATAAGATAAAATTTAATTTCCCTTATAAAGAAAACTTGACTACTACATATGTATTAAATAACTATAGAACTAACAAAGGTTCGTATTCTATTAGGTTGTAAACTATTTTATATTTAAAATGTACTATTTAAATTACATTTTAAAAGTTAACTTAAGTTTTCATAGGAATTCTGTTTACAGTGAAAAATCTGTTTTCGTGAAATAGTAATGAATTTGAAATAATTAATAACAATATTAGTTTATGGATTTATAAAAATTTACCATTTATGTTAACAACTTAGTTGCAATTCGGTACGTTTGTTTCTAAAAACTTGCGAATTAACTGGGAGAATTTAGCTTGCACTTTCCTGTATGATGGCAATATTTTAACTATTATAACCTACCTTTGTCCTACTAACATATGTTCATAAGTTTATGGGCAAGAAGTTTATATTAACTTGTAGGAATAATTTTATTGTATATTAATTTTTCTAAAATCTTCATTTTTTTTTTCTAAATTCTTTCCAACGGTGTATTAATTAATTGGCCTATGTTACTATTTTATTTCAGGATTAATTTTTTTGACTTGGTTATAGAAAATTTATTTTTCTCGTTTAAAGAAAAGCTAAATTGCAACGAATGCAAATTGGAAAGAATGTCATAAATGATGGTTAAAGCCGTATCAAAATCCGTCTTTTTGTTTTGAAGGAGTTCGCGGAAACAGAAATCGCTTTATCATTTTATATATATTGAGATGATAGGTTGAGATTTATTATTATTTATTTTTTTGCTTTTCTTGGTCCGGTAAAAGCCCTCCGGCAACGAGAACCGAACTCATAATTATTTTAACTATCTCAAATTATATTATCCGGTTGCTGGGCAACGCAGGGATTGTCCTGGTGCGTTAACCCTCTAAGTAGCTATCATGACATCTGAAACTATAATGTTTCGATTGCAGCGATCGATGATTATATCCTTTCAGCGTTATGTATGAAATGGTTCGGATTCCCGATCATGAAATGCAATACGCAATTCTCGTGCCTGGGTATCCTCGCATTTTCCTTTCACCCGACCATAATCCCCCGCGGTTGTGCAGTAGCCATACCTCACGGCGGAAGCTATGTCACGCCACCTCCGCATGACCTAGTCCTATCAGTTAATTAATTTACCGTTTAATTGGCTTTAGCGTCTAACACGACTGCAGTTTCTTTTGCGGGAAAAACAGCTCTTTTGGAACTCAAAATCTACAGATTAATTTCAATCGAGGAACCTAAATGTATTCGGTCTAACAGCATATAGAGGAAAAAACTGGTGAAGGCAACACAAGACTTTCACTTACCTATGGTTTTTAAAATAAATTATTAATTATCAAATTAAATCAAGTAGCGAGTTGAAAAAAGATTTAATGGATTATATAATTAAAAATATTTGATTTCTCTAAGAGTATTTGAATAAATACCTTCTTGTATAAGTTTTAAATTGTATTTAATTGGATATAATTAGTTGACCGTTGAGAATTACTAGAAGGAATTAGTCCGGGTGGTGGTCAGTGAATGAAACAATTGAATAGTTTCAACCATTTATTTTTTGCCAACGTTTCGACCCCCATTCTGGATCATCATCAGGGCGTATTTTAGGCGAATGAAGACTCAGTTTAAAAACCTGTTAAATACTCCATAATTTTTGTTTTAATTATCTCATACCTCTACGTTAAGCTCTGCAAAGACAAATAAATAAGTATCGGATGTCAGCTTATTATATTCATAAGGATTGTACCCCCGATATCTCTAAATTTTTTTCTGGTTTTAAGAAGTGGTTATAAATTGCATTCCTACTTATCTCCGATGACATTCGACACAGGGCTAAAATCAATAATTTGGGGGAAAATTCGATTGACAAATCAAATGTTTTGGGATTGCATTCGGTTGCTAGGGCAACGTCCCCCCGAGTGTTGGTGCACCATTGAGGAGGAAACAAACCGGGTTCTGGGCCGGCAGTCTTCTCCCCATCCTCTCTCATATTTTGGTTCCCAATTCCGATTTTTGAATCCTTCCTTCGCTCCCGATTCTGAATAACTCTGGATCGATTGGCTTTGAATTATTTTAAAATTTAGAATAAGAAATAAGAAAAAAAATGGTGCGCGGTACACACGACTATCACTTACCTCGAGTGTTAAAATCAATTTAAGAACTTAAAAAATATAATTAGAGTTAAAACAATTTAAATAATTACGTTCAGTTTCGTCGGTAACAGGTGTTTCATCAAATGATCTATTATAATATTATCTACAACAATATCATAATTTTATCAGATTTTTATGTCTCTTATTTACTTTATACGACTTAATATATAATCTGTATATTTATTGTATTTTGTTTCATTTTTATACTACAATAAATGTAATCTCAAATTACTCAAAGCAATCAGCATCAGGTCTTAGAAATTCCATTAATTTCCAATCATTCACCGTATATAAAAATTTAATTCATTGTTAATAAGTATATAAAAGTAAAAACCTTAAAGGTCTTGGATACAGTACATACATAAAGAGATTCGTACTGTTTTTAGGCCAATGGCCGTGCAATGAGGTGATAAGGTCAAGATCACACATTGCCGCCAGGTTATGGGTACCCACTTTATACAGGATGGGTCTGCCCCTTCATACCCCATGATCGGCTCACGACTGAAATAACAAAATAGATAATATTCTGGGATTCTGACCTAGGTAACAGTAGACTAGTGCTCTATCCACCAGACCACGCCGCTCCGGCCACTTAGTCTAAAACATAACAACCAAATTCCAACTCTATATTATACATCTATGTTTTCTGTTTTATTTAGCTTCAAATTCGTTCAACCTGTATAGTTAGCCGTTTTTTACCAATGCTAACAAACTGAAATAGTAATTTTTTTTTCAAATTACCAATATTACTTCTTTAGAAGAAGAAAATTTGAAATATCGTCATACAAACCCTTTCGGACTATTTCCATCAGAATATATGATATTAAAACTCGTTAAATTTACCATCGACATAACGAATTTCATCAAAATCTTATGAAGCGTTTAGAGAAAATCATAAGAAGATAGGGAATTCATAGTATAAAGTGGTGATTCAGATGAAAAAGTTAGTGTAATAACTCTGACGTATAGCTGTCTTAAATCCGAAATTTCAGTTTTATTTTATTTATCGTTTTCGAGCTAGACTTACTCACTGACCTTTTCACACTACACAGTTATTTACACTAAGTTAGTTATTTAGCCTCAAGGGATCTATTTCTTTTGCGAAGTAAAATTGGAAAATTTTCACGATCGTAATACTTCATGTATAGGTAAGTGTAATTATAAAGTTGATTAGATTGTTTATAAGAAAATTATAGATGTACATACTGTTTTAGATGTTTTTCGTTCCTTATATTATCTCAACCACGCTGTCAGACCAAGACAACTTTTCTGATTCTATCTAAAACATATTGAATTGAAAAGGGGTGCTCCGAGATCTGTATTGCCTTGGAGCTATTACCAGGTTTAATCCGACCCCCGATTCTACGATGTCAAAACATTTAAAAATAATCTATTTTGCATCCACTTTGCATGAAAATGATAAGTTTAGATACATTGATTGGCAGACAAAGGAATAGCCAATCGATAAAGGGGGGTTGATAGTAAAACACTGATTCAATTAAGCACGCTCTGCTCATCCTATCGCGTATCGAAACCTGTTGTTTGAACTTTATTTTATAAATTTGTTAATAACGAATTTTGTTGAGGTTAATTGTTAACTTCCTAACTTGATAAAGTGTTGCTAGCGGTCTTCTAAAAGACCTGATTTAAACTTAAGTCGCTCCAAGAGTTGAATATTTTTGTCTCCCTTTCTTAATACCATTCTTATTTATTTACATATCGTAATATAGACCTATATGGGACCTTAAAAAATAATTCCTTTGCTTTTCTTTTACCAGTAGTTTTCTTCTTCCTTATTCCGTAGTAGAATACCATATATAAAGATGATAAGTAAAAGAAATTATACTGATAATTAAAAACAAAGTTAAACAGTAGTTATGACAATTAACAAATATAATAATCATTGAATACAAAAGGGGCAAAAGACATTTAATGAAAGATGAATAATTAGATAATAGAAAATTAAAAATACCAATTTGTTTTTTATTATCAGTATAATTTATTTTACTTATCATCATTATATCTACTACGGGTTGTTATTTTTTGTTTTTATAGCCCTGAAGAAGGACTATAATTTAGGCCGAAACATCGGCACCATTAAATTAAGTTTATATTTAATTGTGTGTTCATTTGACTTCACCCTCAAATAACTTCTCCCGTAAATTACTTTTGATGACTTTTTTTATTTTATGATAAAATTACCTCGTTAATCCTTTTTTTCTTGAATCTTATAAAATTCTAATTAAACTTTTTTTGGGGTTAATCCTATTTAAAAATAATAATATTAATATTTTTTTTTTTTTTTTTTTCAAAAAAAAAAAAAAAAAAAAAAAAAAAATATTAATATTATTATTTTTAAATAGGATTAACCCCAAAAAAGGAGAGGATCAAAAATGCGTCTCATCGATATCGATTTTGATGAAATTATTTTAGGTAAAACTAGACATTAAACTCGGCAAAATATTTGGAGCCAACACTCCTCAGGAGTTGTGTAAAAAATCAGAAGGTTTGCATGCAAATTATATTTATATTACATTTAATATGTCTGGTTTTTTGTTAAGGCTGATCTCGGGAGCTTGGGCTTGAATGGTGAGCATTGGACGATTCTGTGTAGGCGGAATTTGGTGGTATCGGCATCGAACCTTCGGGTTCGCTAAGCCTATTATTATTATTATTAATATTTTTATGATATGAGAAATTAAATAAATTATATTAAATATTATTTTTTAGGTTAATATTGACCGTATGTAGTTATGTTCTTTTATCAACTCTTCGCTCCAATACTTCCTATACCAAGGATACTAGACATCTAACAGCTTTCTGGATAAAGCTACTCATATGAATTGTTTGGTAAAATATAAGAAAAAAATACCGGCATACCTTGAACTTGTCTTTTTATATTACGAAATAGTATTGTAAATGAATTCTGTACCTTAATGTGTTGTTAAACGCACTTAACTCACAGCCGTGACCCCAATCCTATTGCACGCCTTTTAAAAAAATATTATGACTTTTTAGGAACCACATTGGGTATGGAATCTGATTAAATGGAGAGATGATTACCAAGTGTTGATAATTTTAAATGAATTCCAAAAATATTAAGAGAAAATATTCCTAAAAAGTTACGTGCAAGGAGAGGATCAAAAATGCGTCTCATCGATATCGATTTTGATGAAATTATTTTAGGTAAAACTAGACATTAAACTCGGCAAAATATTTGGAGCCAACACTCCTCAGGAGTTGTGTAAAAAATCAGAAGGTTTGCATGCAAATTATATTTATATTATATTTAATATGTCTGGTTCTAGTGAAGGTAGAAAAATAACATTGGTTTCAAAATTACCCTATTTCAAAGCGGAATAATTTAAAAAAAAATTTTGGTGCGGGCAGAACACGACTTTCACTTACCTCGACTATTAAAATCAAGTTAAAACTATTAAATATACTTCAATTAGAAAAATAAGTTAAAATAATAATATTAAAAAGTTGATTTTAATAAAAAGTGTATCCATATTTTAGTTAGAAACATAAGATTTGATTTTTTTTTTTTATTTTTTTTTTTTTTATTTAACGTCACTTTATGCTACTATGGCTAATCGGACGATGCTACAGTGGGAGTCCTAAATTTTGCCTATCAAGGTTTTATTAGGATAGGGATCTTTAACGAGTACCTGACATCGCACAGGCTCGGGACCACCTTTTAACGTCCCCTCCGAAGGGCGGCGTAACTAAGGATTTTTTACTCCCATTAAAAAATCCTAGGACCACATGCGGATTTGAACCCGTGACCTTTGGCATGGGAGGCTGTTACGCTAGCCACCCAGCTACAAGTGATCCCGATTAAATAATTTAACTATATTAAATTGTTAATCAGTAATAAGTTTATTGTCCATTCGTCACTTTGTGTTACATTTTATTTATTTTACAACTTTGTGTATCAGATAATATTTTTTCTAAAATCTTTCTCTTTCCAACGGCACATTATACGTCAATATTATTGTTCTTATTATCAAAAACACAAAAATTGCATAAAAAATATATGTTTGCACTTTTCTCCTTCAGTTATTTATCAAATCTGTTCTACTTTAATATTTAGCTGTTATTTATCACTGCTAATAAAATGATGAGCCTATTTTTTTGGAATCTACAAAATTAAAAGTACTTTATAGGTGGAAAATTCAAAATATCGGCATTCAAGCCCTGTCAAATAATTGGGTTGTCACATGAAATGTCCGTTTTCAAGGTGAAGGATTTTTATAAAAATACGATATGAAAACAAGATAATTTTATTGGAACTATTTACCTTCTTTTTCTACACATTTTTCCCAAGGTGACACCAACTTTTTTATCCCCGAACTGAAAAACTCTGAGCTTTAAAGTGAAACAAAATCTGAAAACGCACTTTTCACTTGATCATCATTTTCAAAAAGTTTTCGTTTGACGAAGTTGTCTAAATTCCTGAACAGGTGGTAATCTGTTGGAGACAAGTCGGGAGAATATGGTGGGCGCGGAAGAACTTCGTAGCCCAGTTCTTTCAATTTTTGCGCGGTATGTTTTGAAACATGGCGCTCAGTGAGATCATGAGGTACCCATGTATCGAGCTTTTTTACTGTCCCAAACACTTTAAATGTCTGGAAACGGTAGATGCACTTGCATTTAGTTGTGCTGAGAATCCTTTAACTGTTTGGTAGGGGTTTTCTTCTACTATATGTTTGAGGACATCGTTGTCTATTACGGACGGAGGTCTTCCTCGGAGCATGTTTTCCAAGTCAGTATCCCCAGCTGAAAACTTAGCAAACCAACGGCGAATGGTCCGTGCATTAACACTCCCTTCCCCAAACGCCTTGCAAATATTTCTAGCGGCCTCAGCTGCTGAATGGCCGAGTTTAAACTCGTAAAAAATATTACTCGAAAATCGCGTGTTTCCATGTTCATATTTGGAGGTATACTACAAAGTGGGTAATTGATTGTGAAGCTAATGTTTATAATACAAAGGTAGAGGATTAGTAACTGTTTACTTTAAATATGTAAACATTCGGAAGAAAACAACAGAGACCTGCAAAATCCTTTATGTATTTCAGAAACTATAAAAACGGACATTTCATGTGAAACAACCCAATATTTCGATCAGAATGAAACCTACACCAAATGAAAGCACACACATACTGTTTCATCCACCAATTTGTTTCAATGTTAGAGACTTCGAATGGAAAGATTTAATTAAAAAAAAAAAAAAGTTCTGCCGGATTGCATTGTACGACATAAAGTTGAAATATGATATATAAAAACTATAAAATAAATAAATTAAACAAACAGTAAATAAAAGGTCAACATAATGAATAAAAACTAAACTAATGAACATTAAAAACAAAATATTTAATCTATTTAGAAAACAAATAGAAAAAAAAAAGTTACTAAATAAAAACTTAAAACTAACACAATTAAAAACAAAAAAGAAAAGGGTACTTAAGAGTTCAATTGTAAAAAGCGCGATGATTGTTGTACGCGTTCAGTCCGTCGACTGATAGTGCGCCAAGTATTCGTATAGAGCGAAGACGAAAAAATATTCCCGAAGGAATATTAGAATGGAGATCTCGAGGTACGCCTGTGTGTGCTCGCATAGAGCGTCTAATAGCAATTATTCCCTAAGGAATATTAAGAAAGGAGACCGTAGGTACTCCTGTATGGGAGAGCGTCCAAAACAACAATGAAGAATAAGCCGGCGAATTGTTAAAGGCGTAAACAAACTAATACTGTTTCTATATAAAAATACCACCGGCTTCCTTCCATCCAAATACAGTACTTAAAAGTTAAACTATGAGATATTTTAACATTAGAATTGATAATTAGTAAGGACTAAAGTTTATACATAATAAAAATATATTGTACTTAATTTTAAAGAACAGAGTTATTGAAATAGAATAGAATAAAAAACAAAAATTTCTTAAATGTAGCAAAAAACAACACCTTATACAAAATAGAACATATAATACATATGTATGTAAATTAGTACTAAACTATAACACTAAACACTGAAGCAACTTGAGTTTCCATTCTCCCACCATGCGCCCTGATGATGACCCACAAAGGGGGTCGAAACGTTGGCAAACAATAAATAGTTGAAACTATTTAGTTGTTTCATTTAATGACCGCCACCCGGACTAATTCCTTCCAATAATTCTCAACGGTCAACTAATTACATCCACTAAAATATAACACATTCGGGCCCAAACACACACAGACCTTTTCGGGACTTGGTCATTTGGATTCAGGAGACCCGTGTATTTCCGTCGAAAACTGGAATTCAAAAATTTGCACGATTACAATACTTTCCCTTACTATATATTTCACATATAGGTAAGTGAAAGTAAAAATAAGCCATTAAATTAGTTATATTTTAGGTTTGGTAAAAACCCTTAAAATATAAATAATCTCGTCAAATCAGTAGTTTTGATAAGGTTTCTTAAAATCTGTTCTCAGATTAAGATTCCTTTTGAGGAGTCGCTATATTCTTTTCAATCGCTACGGATGTTTATCGTGATTGCATAGGGATGTCAGATTACATATAAGTGGGTTGGTTAGGAATTTTAAGAAGTTTGGGTAAGAGCTATGTCAATAAAGTTGAATATTCAGGTCTCTAGGTATGATTTTATTTGTGTTAAAATAAGGGCATTGTTGATTTTGGATGTGGAAGATATTCAATAGTTTAATAGACCTATTTATCAAGGGATTGAGATAGCTCAATCCCGAATGTACATACAGACTTTGTAATGGAAACGCAATCGAACTTTTGGTCGTAGATTTAAGGTTTCGGATATTTGTCAATTATTTGTTTTATTAATCGGGATTTCTCTAATTTTTCTCATAATCTTTTTATAAGTATGTAATGTTTAATCTACAATATTTCTTTGGTAACTAGCTTAAACTATTTTGTAGTATTTGATTAGTTTCAAGAAATTAATTTTTCTTTGTTTACCGGTTTCCATCACCTTTTCTTGAATTAACTCTATAAGTTATTTGCCCGTGTAAAAATAAAATGAAATAATCAATCTTTTTTCTTCGGGTTTTCCAACAGTAATTTTCTAAATGTATAAGAGCACTTTAGCTTGAGTTAAGCTTGAATATAAATTAAATTCGTGATCGATTCATGAGGAAAAATGGTATTCCATGGAAGTAACTAATAAATAAAAAAAAGAATAAATCTTCAATGGAGTTAACCTGGGGAAAGGCAAGGGTTTTGCGTGTTTTTTCTGTAAAAGAGAATCTCTTTTCTAATTGTTTGTATCTACAGTTTATGCCACATTGAAATTTATTAAAAAATAGTTTTCATTTGATATTTCTATTTCATTGAACCACGGAATTGATAGCTTTATTTAAATTTCTTAAGAGGTGTCTCCGCCTAATTTAATACTAAACATCCTGGTTGTTACCTTTAAAAGTAATTATATATTGCTTGGAGGAAAAAATAGCTTTGAATCAAAACGTTTAAAATACAATTCTGAGAGGTAGAAAACTGAATGAAGTCTCAAAAAAGAAGAGATTGAGGATCCGAATAAGGAGACAAGACTAAATGCAAACTGGTAGGTCTAGTATTGAATCTAGCCGACCGAACATAGCCGAAGGCAGCCGAGAGCGGCCGAAGCCTCGGGACGGAGCCGGCTCCGCTGCCAGTTACCCGTTTGGCTCGGACGTGAGTGGTTGTGTATGTCAGTTTCAGGAGCGGAGTATTCACAAGGAACATAATTCATTTCGACGATATCCGTAAGTCATTATTAACATCTTTCGTGACTATAAAGTATAAAAAAAATTGTCTTCATTTATTATAAAACTGTAAGATAAAAGTTCAGAAAATCTTTTAACACCATGTGGTTCTTCATTTTTTCCTTAACAAACGGGGTGTACTCTGTATACCTTTATTTAATATTCCTGTATTGTTAGTTTTCTTCCATGCATTAACTTCTTTTTATTTTTTGTAAACCTTGTAAGCTATCTCCGCCAATTATTTTCGTATTAATCATATTTATAAAATAAAATAATGAATATTTACCTCTCTTAATAACTTTAAGATTTATATTGTTCTTAAATTTCCATTATACAAGCACTGAACAGGTAAAAGCGAAAATCGTCTTCCACTAACTGCGTATTTTCCTTGTCGGCTCCGTCCGACCTGCGGCATGTTATTAAATGTAAGAAGCTCTTCGGCTCAACATTCCTTTTGTTATAGATTTTATCTTTATTTATTCCATTTTTATTTTTATTCATTAATAATTAATAATTTATTATTTTGCGTTCACTGTTTCTTTATAACATTCCGAAAATTATTTTAAATCTTTTATAGTAAGCTTTACTTGCGGATACTTATGTTTCCTATGAGTTTTTTTTAAATTCGAAATGTTTCACAATTTCTCGAAACATATTGCGCAACTCATAATATTGTTTTTGTTAATCTGTTGATAATTTAATACGTAGTTAAAAAAAAAAATAGTCATCTTAGTGGTGGTAAACGCAGGGATGGTAATCTTGCATTGTTTTCTTGATAAGGCTTTTATTTATTATGTCTCTATAAATACGTTTAAAATTAAGCATGTGGTAAATTTAAAAAAAAGTGTTGTTATTGTTATTGTTTTTATATTTTCTCATAATTGCCACACAATTAAATAATTCTTTACTAAATAAAAACTAACAATAACTAAATTATGTTTTGAGTAAATGAAATAAGCTAAACATTTTCTATGAGACCTATTTTAGTTTCTTAAGAACATTTTTTTAAAATAGCAGAAATTATTTTAATTATCTTATTTATTTTTCTGAATATAAATTGTCATTAAAGATGGTTCGACCTTTCTAAGATATTTGATTAATTGAAAAGTTAATTGCTTACACAGATATATAAATGTTAAACTATATTATAATTATTCGGAATCAATAAACTATCCTGTAATAATATGCTATGTTATTTTTATTTGAAACCGTCTACAAAATAAGTATAATTAATTTAATATTTATTACGAAGTTTTACTAAATATTTTATTCCGTATTGTTTACTTAGTTTACTATTTAAAAAAATAAAATAAAATTTATTATCAATTAATCTTTTTAGTATCTCCTATTACTTTTCTATTTCATTTAGTACAACCGGTTGTGTGGAGTTAAATTTGTAATCTTTAAAGTTGATATTGGATCGCCGAAGCTGATAAAACTGTCTAGATAGCTTTCTTAAATTACCCTATGGAAGCCGTGATCCGAAGGAACCGTATCTAGGTATCTAGTATCTAGTATCTCGCCTATAAAATTGTAGGTTCACTCATCGTAAGGTCGAGATAACATGAAAGGGTCATCAAGTTTCATTAGCCATACTAATTGCCTTGCCTTTAAATCTCCTTCTTCATAAGAAATAATAACTTAAATACCATTATAAAACTCCAACATATTTTGGCTCCCCAGAATAATAGATATGTATAAAAAAAAAAGCTTTAGTAAACTTATTATCAAGTTCTCTGTAATAGCCGTAGTTGAACCATTCCCTTAATTGTTGCCAAAGACCTTTAAATGTTAACTATTTAATTAAGAGAATAAACTGAGAGCATTGCTTGTTTCCGCGGCTTGAATATTCTGTAATAAGCGCCAAGTATTTATCCACGTTCTGTGTTGTTACCGTATATATCTGGTTAATCCTATTAAATGTTTTTGTTTTTTTATCTTGTTAACAAAGAGTTTAATTTTCAATGTAAGGGATTTTATAAATTCCAGATTTAATGATTTAATTATTTGAGAATGGTTAAAGGTAAATGCAGTTGAAAAATTCCAAATTACGAAAATGATAATTCTTAGAGTTATAATTAAAAAAAAAAAAATGCTAAAGCTGTAGTAGAACAGTGCATTTATGAGAATCGGAACTAAGCTGTATATCATTCGAAAGAACATAGTAAAAAAATCTCAACACAGCCTCGTCCATTGTTAAGAAGTTATGAAAACGTTGATGTTATGATAAGGGAAATATTTTTAAGATAGAAAATACTTTACATATATTTACAGTGCTTCCCAAACTGCATTATAGGTTGCTTAAAACAAAGCATACTATATTTCCTCAGAAATATTTGTTTAAACTAATGATAACAATAGGCATAACATTAATATAATATGATAATATAATTACTTTTCTTCTTAAATAAATTATTTCTTTTTTACCCTAATTTTAGTTTTATAATTTTTTTTTCTAACATGAAAAATTCTCTTAAAAAACTTTAGACTTTAACATATTTAAAATACATACATATACACATGCCTCCAATCGGATACGATGCATGTGGTAGTGGATGATACCTAGGGGGTCCAGTAATTCAAAAAACTGAAATCGATTGAAATTTGATCTGGCAATTAAATGCACTGCATTATGGGTTTTTTTTTTGTTACAATAGAGAAAATATTTTATTTATAAAAAAAACAGTAACAGAAAGTAACAATTATTTTTATAATTTCAACTATTTTGCAAAACAATAAGTGATGAAAAATGTTTACTTTATAATATTTTAAAATATAAATCAATCAAATAAATAAAATATTTTAAGATTTTAATTCGCTCTGTTTGGCTACATCTAATTTAGTTACATCTAGTTACACGTACATTATTATTCAATGATTATTCATTTAAACTAAGAATGTTTTTATAAAATATAACTTAAGTGAATTAGAGGTTTAAAACGTTGTGCTATATATGTTATAATTGATAATATCCCTTTTAAACCATACCACAATCTCCTTGTTTTTTTAATAAAGTGAATGTTTACTGTTAATGTTTTAATTAATTTTCATGATTCTATAGAATTTTACAATTCTTAATTATCTTGAAAAAAAACGAGTCAGACATATGGCAATCAAGCAGTAATAAAACAGTATTATAAGAACAGTTATTATAATATTTAAAATAATCTGGTTTGAGTTTTTATTGCTTTGTTGATTCTTTGTAAATTGTATTTAAAACTTTTGAAAATTCTGTTAAAAAAATTACTTCCTAGCACTCTAGCACTCTAACGACTATTTTTCAATCATTATATTATAATCTAAATTAAATATGACACATTGTAGTCACCTGTGGTGTAGTGCCTAGCATAATTACCTTCTTGCCAAAGGTGGGAGGTTCAAATCCAGCATATGGACCAAAGATTTTTAAAGATAGCGAAATCCTTGGCTATGCTGGCCTTCGGAGTGGAAATAAAATGGTTGTCCCGAATCAGTGCGTTGAAGACCTCTAATTCAAACCTAAGAATTAGAAATAATTAAACCTGGATGGATAAAATTTAGGAATCCTATCGGTAGAATCATTGGATTAGCCGCAGTACCTGTTAAATGAATGAACATACAAAGATGGCTCTAAATTCTTTTTTAAAATCTACAATTTCCACTGTTTATTCTATTTTTGTGTTTCATTATTCCCATAATTAATTATAATACAGCTTTTGAATCTTTTAATAATGTTTTTTTAATATAATTTTGAACCTCTGTGGTATTATTAAGTGCATATGTTGGAACTCGTTAAAACTGCGCAAAATGTTAATTTAATAATACTAGGATTTGAATAATAATGTTTTTCCTGTGTTGAGTTAAAAATATTGAGAGGTCGCGTAAACGATAAACTGCATGGATCCTAGTATACAATTAATTTTCTCATATAACTTTATTAAATTACTTTTTAATTTATCATTAGTATACCTGTTATTATTTTAGAGCTTGATGTCTGGTTTAAGATTGAAGATTAGATATTTTTACCAAAATTTTATGTCTTTAGAAACTTATTTATTTTATTTATCATTAAATGATTATTTTAAAACATATGTTTTTGTTTGTTTATTTATTTAACGTAACTTTATGCTACTATGGCTTATCGGACGATGCTACAGTGGGAGTCCTAAATTTTGCCTATCCAGGTTTTATTAGGATATGGATCTTTAACGAGTACCTGACATCGCACAGGCTCGGAACCACCTTTTAACGTCCCCTCCGAAGGACGGCGCACCTAAGGATTTTTTACTCCCATTAAAAAATCCTAGGACCACCTGCGGGTTTGAACCCGTGACCTTTAGCATGGGAGGCTGTTACGCTAGCCACCCAGCTACAAGTGATCCCCATATGTTTTTGTTATTTAGCAATAATTTATTTTTTCACGTCAGTTGTTGTACTTACCTAAGTTGTTTTCAGCTCTCTTTTTTTTTCATGAATACTTGAGAAGTATATAAATATAAAATGATTATTTTAGAAGGATATATTCAATATTTATATGTGATATATATTTCGAAATTCCGTCCTGAATATTTTTGATTAATGAAGTGTTCAAAGTGATTGAATTCATCCCTCTTAAATAAGAACTAAATGTTCTTTATTACATATTAAATGTTTTTTTTTTAATTTTGTAAGTCCTTATCAAAGTACTAGATCACAGTTAAGTTCTACTTAGTTGAGGTTTGGCGCTGATAAAGAACTAATATTAGGATCGAAATTTTGACATTTAATATAGTTTTTATTGATTATTTTATTTTTAGACTATGTATTTTGTTTATGGCCGTCTGACCGTCCAATTTCGTGTTTATTTTATCTTTTTTCCAAAACTTTTGACTTAAAAATATGCACATTTTCTTGTATTGCTTATACCGTTAATGACATTGACAATTATGTGACTAATAATTTTTTTAAACCGCCTTTTGCTGAATTCAATTATGTCACAACTTGACAAGAAGTGTGTTGAGGCCCGCATAATCTTTTGAATCAGTGGAATAGCTTTGTTGTGGGGTTATTCAGAGAAACGGCTACAATTTATACTCAATCTACACTTTATACCCACCATTATTCCACTATCTTTTTTATTCAATTATTGAGTATAGAGTTGTATTGGAAGTGATCCACATTTAACTAGTCCATTTTTATGATTAATTAAAGTAATTAAGTTAATATAAAGTAATTAAAGAATTAAATAGATTAAAAAACCTTTCAGCAAAACTGGTAGTTTTTGTAGCGATTCTGAACTAGACATGCTACTGAGCAGTTATGCCTGTCATGTTATTAGAGTATATATTAACCAAAAAATTGCAAATATTGCAGAATAAATGCTTGAGACTAGTTGGTGGCTATCCGGGATGGACACCAATTCATTTCATGCACTACTGTTTGAATGTGCCTAGCATACCAACTTACATTTACAATTTAACTACAGATTTTTTAAAGCTTGTGAAAACAGTGAGCATGATCATATTAGGGACATTGTAAAATATTTCAAATCTGATTTAACGTATAAAATTTATAAGCATTAGAGGTTAAAACATTTTGTTCTATAGTAGTGATGATTTATTTTTTTAACCTTTTTATTTTATTTATAATTTTTAGATTTAACTATTTGTTTTTATCATTTTGTCTATGTCTGTCTCTGTAGAGGTTTGTTTTTTATTTTGTTAATTTTCCCTCTATTATTTTTCTTATTTGTTAAATTATAATTTAGTATTCTTATAATGACTAACTTGTAAAGTGCAAAAATCCCATCCGGCTTGAAAGACCATTATACTTGTGTAACTTTTAACGGTTTATGTAATTAATTGTAACTTTAAGTTTTATGTGACTTTAATTGACAGTAAAATACTTATCTATCGAGCTATATATTAACCATGTACACCGTTCCAAAAATAACATCCGTTAATGAATGGGAGATATCAGATGATTAGATTATGAATGATGAACAACACAAAATGAACCGTTCTTATGCATTTTTTTTTTGTTTGAAAAGAAGCTCACTGAATCATTGTTGATTATTCTTCTTAATTCAAAATTGTTTTCTTATTTTAAATAATTATAAAATATTAATAAGTATTAAATTCTGTTGTTTTTTTGTTTAAGCCAATTCCGTTCCAGAACTAAATCTCTTCCGAATCTGAGATTATATTCCATAAAGTAGCTCCCCTCACATCCATTCGGTGTTTACATGATTAAACAACAGTTTGTGTATTTCATTTACAATTTTCATAATGTAAGAATACTACACCACTTACCTATAACTTAGTGTTTTAGTAATAAAATCATAATTTTAATAGTAAACGCCCCTTAAAAATTAGATAGTAAATTAATTTCAATAAAATAACAATTCAAATATTTAAAAAAAATAAAGTAGAAGATAAAAATAACGTTTTCTATTTTCAGTTACTGTTAATTTTATTTTTTTTTCCATTAATTTTCTTATATATTTTTTTCTTTGCATTATTTCTTAAATATTTCTTTATATACGAGCGTTTTTTTTTTTTTTTTTCATTTATTTTATTCGTCTTCAAGTGTAGTAATGTTTCTTTTCAGTGTGATTATATTCCCTTTTATATTTTCAAAGATAAAATGTTATTTTTGGTTATGTGCGTACTTTAAAAATACAGAGTATGTTCATATACTGATTTGCTAAGTATCAAGCTTTTTTCTAAACCTTTAAACAAACAAGATACTAGAATCATAATAAATTGGATTATATAATAATTATACTACTACAAATTATGCTACAAATTCGTGAAAATACGAAATATTTTATATATTTTAATATTTCATCCCATTGACTGTATATTTTCATATTACATTGCATTATTCAATCAATAGTGAGATAAACTTTGAATTAAGGGCGTCCATTTAAAATTTCCTTTCCTTTTGGTTTTAATTAATATAGCTTTTTCTTTTTCAATAATGTTTCTTTTTCTGTTTTTTCTTTTTTACTTCTATTTGTTTATGCGTACCTTTTTATGAGTATATATGATTATACAAAACGCTAATTATATATATATATTATATATATATATATATATTTTTTTTTTTTCAATTACATATGTTTGAGATCGTGAAAAAGTACGTATCTGAGATTTGAATAGAAAGGTCCCTTGAGTCCACGTGAACAATTCTCACCAAATGGTCTGCATGAATGTGGTTTTTTTGTTTGTTTTTCAAAGGTTCTTCCTCTAAAGTGCTTTTAACTTTGTTTATTTTAAACAATTGACCGTACTCATTGTTCATTATAATAAATATAAAGTATGAAATAATGTAATGTTAACAAAAGTTATAATGTGTCTCAAGTTGAAAAGAAATTTCCCGAAATGAAAACAGTAATATATATAAATCAATAATATAACAAATAATAAAACCATGTCGTTTCATATTATTTAATGTGCGTTTTAAAATACATTTATGATTCAGAGTTAGTGAAAGTGTGGTACGCCCACCCAGATTTGTTTTACGTAGTTACACAACTTACTTTTTCTTGTTCTCCCAAGTTACTATATTTTATTTCATTCTTCAATTTTATATTATCGCTCTATTTAAGTTTCTTGTTTTGCCTAATTGTATAGAGTTATCGTCATTTATTGGTTGCATCTTATTTTTAAAAAGTTTATTTTCCTAACTGTTAACGTTGTTTATTTGTTTAACGTTACTTGTATGCTACTGTTGACGAAACCTAAATGTCCACTGTCCCTTTACCATCATCTTTTCACTGGTGGTTGGGCAAAAGGGCTCAAAACTTGGACTGTGAAGTTTACAGAATCATTTTAAACTATGTTTAAAAAAAAAATTAAGTATAAATTCATTTATCCCTGCACTCTATTATCTAATAAGAGGCTAATCTTCATAGTAAAATACAAACATAAACATTAGATTATTTTATTTAAAGTCCCTCAAACCTCATTTTCATAAAAACTATGGCTTAAGCCCTTTTTTCCCAAATACCAGTGTACTCGTATTTTCAAGTACTAAAATATGATAGTTAAATTTATTAAATTGTTTATATTGAATTTATAATTTTTTATTATATTGTGCTGTGATTAAAAAAAAATGTTGAGGGATAAATAACAAGTAATAATAATAATAAGGAAGAATAACTGGCATTATTTAAATTGTTTTTATTATATATATATATATTTTGTTTAACGGTTATTTCAAGTTTTCTTATATATTAATTGTTTATATTGCGTTGTCCGGAAAGTTCGTAAAGATATTTGGACAAAAATAAAAATTGATGAACAGCTTAAAACTTATTATTTAATCTACAAAATAGAAAATAGTTACCACCGTCAGTGATTTCCCTTTCCCAACGGCTTGGGAGATCCATTACCCCTTTTTTTTCAAAAATCACTGTCCTTACTCCGGAAGATAAAAGATCCGTTTTGATGCCATCTTCTGAAGACGATGACTTCCCTTGTAGAAAATTTTCGAGTGAACGGAAATGATGGAAATCACAAGGAGCAATGTCAGGTAAAACCTCCGATTTGAAGCTTAATAAACCTTTGCCGAGTCCTTAAAGACACTCAGACCGAGCGTTGTTTTGGTGGAATAGCACTCCTTTTCGATTTGCCAACTCTGGCCGTTTTTTCTCAATTGCTGCCTTCAATCGATCTAACTGGGCGCAGTAAAAGTCATATTTATAGTTTTGTTTTGTTGAAGGATCTCAAAATGTAGCATCACCTTTCTTGGATGCAAGCCGGCCTTTAGTGTTCCAACCAAACCCCACATTTTTTTTTTTTTTTTGGCTGGTGTTGATGTAGAGAATCCATTTATTGTCACCAGTAACAACATGTTTCAAAAATGGATCCGCCTCATTTTTTTTTTCTGCAGCAAATCAAAACATGAAATCCTTTCAATAATGTTCCTTTCACTGAGCTTATGGGTAACCTAAACGTCTTAACGACAGACGTTCCCGGCCTTCATTAGATGCAAAAACGGTCGATTTGCAGGCTCTTAACTCCGCAGCTATCTCACGGACAGTGATTCGTGGATTGTTTGCGATGACCGTCATAATTCCTTTATGTCAAGAGTTGAAATCCGGCCAGCCCGGAGTTGGTCTTCCAAATTGAAATCTCCTGATCTAAACCGCGAAAACCACTTCTGAACAGTGCTATCAGCAATTGAACTACTGCCATACACGGCACGAATCTTTCTTGCAGTTTGGGTTCCGTTTTTCCTTTTTTTATAAAAGAACAGCATAATATGCCGAAAATGAACTGAATCCTCACTCATGTTGGTTTGCAATAAACTACACTACTGATCCTTAATAAAGACGAATTCCATGAGTTGTAATAGTTTATTCCATGAAGATTAAAGGCATATAAATAAATATAGCCTCGTGATTAATTTTTAGTAGAAAAAATAAAAGGTAAATTTTAGTAAATTAAGGCACGAATCGTTCTTTCAGTTTGGGCTGTTTTTTTCAGCACGATTTAATCCTTATTATTTCTGCTTATAAAAATAATTATTGTTAGTGCTGCGTGCGACTCTCGCATTATATTCGGATGAAACATTTCCAATATAATGAAAAAGTAAATAAGTTGTAACACAAAGCTAACACGAATTATAAGTTATCATTAAGCTACAGTATCTTGAAGTGTAAGGTGGCCGAATGGTTTTAGGATATTTATAAGATGTAGCGGGCGGGAGCGGTGTTGGCGGGAAAGCCGAGAGCGGCGTTGCGTAACTCTGGCGGGAGTCGGTTGGCTCCATACTATAAGCCCATTCATTATCCTCTCCGGTTATTACCTTCCTACTTAATACTCCGTGTCATCCAATGCGGCTGCTTGTCCGATTAGGAACGGCTACTTCATTCCATTTCCAGCTTTTTCGGTGTCCTGAATTTCGCTTCATTGGTGTACATGGGCGTGGCTGATGTAACACTGGATCTTATAAGGAGCCTGCAAAGATCTTGTAATAATTCAGTACTCATTAAATGGACGTAATTGTAGGTTTTCTGTTGCTTGAGTACAATATGGTACTATTCTTACATTTTGAATCGTATCCTAGTTAAAATAAATCTCAATTTTTAAGAATCCTTTCAACGAGAATGGCGACTTTAACTTAAAATAAAAAATTAAAACAGTCCATAAAATATAAAAATCGGGTAAAATTAGTCATCTTCGTGTATTTTCACTTACCTATGTATTTTATACAGTACGGCCCACCGAACTGCACATTTCGACAGCTCCTTTCTCATTCGATCCACACTCCTATTGAATTCCATTGCTCCTTCCATCCGTCACTCCAATGCTCTTTCTACCTTCAAATCCCGCATATTTAACCACTTAATGAATATCCAGGCTCAATAAAATTGTAAATAAGCTTTTTTTATTTTTGTTCTTTTCTTCTTATTTAAATATGTATATGTTATATAAGTAATTATTAACTTGTTTATATGTTCTAAGACTCCAAAGCACTTTTTGTACATTCTGTATATTTTATTCTAAAGGGACATGTCCCAGGATAATAAGGAATTTATTTATGTATGAATTATATAGTAAGGGAAACTATTACGAACTATTCCTGAAACTTTTCTAATTACGTTTTTCGTTGGAAATACACGTTTTAGGGTTCCCTGAGTCCAAAGTCCCGAAAAGAGGTTTGTTCGTATTGGAAGCCTAGCGCAAAAACGAAAAGACGTACGAAACAGAAATATTTAAGACAACTATACGCCCGAGTTGTTACAGCAATTTTTTTTTTCATCAAAATCGGCGAACCAGAAGGGCTACTTCATACCACCTTGTTACGATTTCCTCAAAAACACCTCTGACGATTTTGATTAAACCCGCTATATCAATGTTATGGGCTTTAATATCATGTAGGTTTTATTCTGATTGAAATAGTCTGACAGGGCTTAAATGCCAATAATTTAAATTTGCTTCCCCTAAACTACCTTTAATTTAGTACATTCCAAAAGATTAACATATCATCTTAATGATATTGATGAAGAACAGCTAAATATACAAATTGGACGAATTAGATGACCAACGAAGAGATAAAAGAGCAAAACTATTTTTTAATGTAATTTTTACTTTCACTTACTATATATCGTAAGGAAAAGTATTGCGATCGTGAAAATTTTCGAATTCCAGTTTTCAACGGATATACACATTTTAGGGTCCCCTGAGTCCAAATAACCAAGTCGAGCAAAAAGGTCTGTGTGTGTGTGTATGGTAACTCCCGGGCGGAAACAAAAGTCCTATGAAACTGAAATTTCATATTACTTAAGACAAATATACGCCCGAGACGTTACAAAACCTTTTTCATAAAAATCAGCTTACCAGAAGAGCCACTTTATACCATGCATTTTGCACCTTTTTTCGATTTTCTCGAAAGCGGTTCCGACGATTTTGATTAAACTCGCTATATCGATGTAAAATTTAATGGGCTTTAATATCATATAGATTTCATTCGGATTAAAATGGTCTGACAGGGCTTAAATGCCGATATTTTACATTTTCTTTCTCTAAAGTACCTTTAATTTTGTTGGTTCTATAAAAATAACAATATTATCTTGTTACCACTGATGAAAAAAAGGTAAATATATAAATTGAATGAATTCGATACCTAACTAAAGGAAAAAACTGAAATAATATTTTTTCAATGCAATTTTTCATTTTTGAACATTACTGTTGTACTAATATACTTGTGCCATATACCGTTGGAAAGCTAAAGATTTTAGAAAAAATACTACCTTATACACAAGCCTGTAAAAGTTAATAACGAGTGATGAAAAGCTAATAAAACTCACTGATTATTTAAGATGATAATACTGATTTTTTAATAAAACACATGTTTTTATAGAAATTCAATTTAATCAATTCTTTAATAGTTTCACTAATTTTTATCTGTAACTTTATTTGAACATTCTTTTATCGATTTTAAAAAAAGAGGTAAGTGAAAGTCGTGTGTTGCCCGCACCAGATTTTTTAATAAAAACAGTAATATAGACGTAGAAAAATCTAAGTCATATGTTTTCAACGTAAATAAATAAACGTTTTATTAAAATCAACTTAAAGTATTTTTCTAATTGAAGTATAGTTAATAGTTTTTAAATTGATTTTAACAGTGGAGGTAAGTGAAAGTCGTGTGTTGCCCGCACCAGATTATGAAGCCGCATCTATCTTATGAAGTTATGTTTAGGAAAGAATTACAATTTTCAAACGCGATCTTCAAGGTCTAGTTAATGCTACTAGTTCTTTCTAGGATAGCGGATAAGTGGTTCCTATAATAACTAAGCATTCTACCAAGTGTTTTTACATCCAACAAGTAGTACCATTTGAACTGATACCTCATGGTGTAAAAAAAACCGTTTTATTTCTAACCTACCCTTATATGTACGGGTTTAGTCGAAGCGTAGATAGCGTTTATCTGTTTGCATTCCTTCTTATCAGTTGATAGCTTAGCCTTGCTTAATGCATGCTCTAGCCATAAGCCCTACTCCAGATATATTTTCGTTTTACCTACATGAAAATAACTTTAACGGGCATTAAAAGTCTTTTAGAGTTTAATTAAAACCCCAGTTTAATAGAAACAGCTGGTGATTTCACAAGAGATAAAATCAAAATTAGTTATTTATTATAATGCCACTAAGGTATTTATATTTATTAATGTGTATGCTAGATAGTTTATTTTAGGAAGTGCATTTATAGTTGATAAGTGTATTTTATAATCAATTGTAGATATTTAAAAAGCATTTAATAAATTTTGAATTGAAGCGTTTTTTCATTATAATTCACTGAAAGCGTTTATCACTTAACTTGTTTTTTATGGGTTGAAAAAACCGTTACTTTGATTGGAAATAACTTCCCAACATTCCGTACGGAATTATTTAGTTTAAAACTGAAAATAATTTCGCACAATAATTACAATTTTTTTTTTCTAGTTTTTAATTTTTATTTTGTTCGCTAAATTAGTTACCAAGGAAAACAAGAATGTAGCATTTCATAATATGTAACATTTTAGGATTGTTAGGATTATTTTATAGAATCAAGTATTCAATTCGATTCGAATTAAATTAATTTATCGCGTGGTTATATTTATGTGATTAAACGAGTTTAAAAATGTATTACGGTATGGTGATAGGAACCACGTGTGTTTCATTAACTTGAGTTTCATACAATATTAAATCTCTTCTACTCAGGTTAAATCTACTCAGGTTTTCAATAAATGTCTCAAGGTATTACAATTTAGAAATGCTTTGGTTGTTTGTTTGTTCATTTATTTAACGTCACTTTATGCTAATGTGACTAATCGGACGATGCTATAATGGGAGTCCTAAATTTTTCCTATCCAGAAAAATGTATTTAAATGTATTCTTTAATCTTTGTGCTTACAAATTTTACTTAATTTATATGTATTTATGTAATGTATGATTTATTTTTATTAATGTATGTGTATATATATATATATATATATATATATATATATATATATATATATATATATAGAATGTAGGTTTCATTTTTATTGAAATAGTCTAGCAGGTCTTAAATGCCGGTATTCTAAATTTTCTTTTATTTACCTTTAATTTTGTAGATTAAAGAAATTAATCATATTTTTTTAGATGGATAAAAAGTAGCTAAATATAAAATTTCAACGAATTTGATTACCAACTAAAGGAAAAAAAGAGATGAAATATTTTTTAAATGTAATTTTTGGTATTTTGAACATAAGAACAGTAACATAGAAGTATATATAATATGCGCTTGGAAAGCTAAAGATTTTCGAATATATATTTATATTATATATATATATATATATATTATATAAATAATATATTATTTTTTTTTTTTACAACTTCTAGTTTATTTGGTAGTTCTTAGATTGATTTTAACTGCCGAGAGAAGTAAAGGTTTATATATTTTTTTACTTTCACTTATCTATTAATGATATACTAAGAGAAAAATTTTCTTTGTTTTATTCTTTTTTTAAAATTTATTTTATATCTTTTCTATGGTGATTATACATTTAGTGAGTCTAATAACTAAGTATAGGAAAAGTGTCTAGACTGTTTAAGTTGAGAACGTTTCTGTATTATAGATTATTTTGGTTTTGAGAGATTTCAATGTGGCTAATATGTAACTTGTTTTTTTTATAAGTTATTAGGATTACGTACAAGTAACAACACTTATAAAATATTAAAAAAATGTTTTATGTATTTTTATTTAGAAATGTATTTGAATATATTCTGTAATATTCTTGCTTTCGAATAGTAATAAATGCTTTTAGCCTCTTGACCTAATACCCTACTTGTATTTTAAGTTTTTAATACTTATGGAGGCCTATTATAAAATTCATTATTTTCTAATACAAGTAATAGACTGGTGTATATGAATAATGTATGTACTACAACTGTCCCGCGTATAATTTATCATTATCTCTAACCCATAATATTTCTAAAATGTAAATGTAATTTTCGCATTTACATTTTAAGGATATTATGAAAAGTATCATAGAACTCGGATAATGATTTAAATTAGACTGATTTGTCTAAATAAGGTATCTATACTTGCTGACTGAAAGTAATAATATATCGATTTAAGCTGATTTGAATATGTCAACTAGATATCAATTTATTTATTCATAGATCGAGAGATAATATATTTATATTATATTATCGATAGACAATATATATCAATGGTTCATCTTTGTTCAGTCCTATGGTGCAATTGGATTAAGTGATGGATTCCGTGAAACTATATTGGAGTGTATATGTACTATCTTTAAACAGGCCAATGTTTAAAACATACATTTTTATTGTGTTTAAAAAAAATAAAACTCATCCGATGAGGTTATAGGTATAGGTGCGTAGTTAAATAACTTAAATAAAAATAAATAAATAAGCTCCCATTGTCGTTAGAGTTAGAGCTGTATTTGGCGCTAGGTCTAGTAGGATCGATTCTAATTTGCATATAATTGGACCCTGTAGTTTGCGTCCGGTGTATTTTTACTTAAATAGTATTCCTTTTTTTCAACCCAAACTGTATTGTATTTTTTTACCCCGTTAATCGTGATAATACAATAGAAGCCCTTTTATAAAATGTACTCTATTACAATAAAACAATAATGAATAAATCTCTAGGGTTCACTATTATGCTCATGTTTGATTATTTATGTATAAAAACGGAGAAGATACCGTTTATAGAAGAGGTTATGCCTAATTTTGGTTTCTTTGTAGGAAATAATGGCGTGAAATCCTAGTTTTCAACTACAAATTTATATAGCTCATATCTTTAGTTTAAATTTGTAAGTTTAACCTTATATAATTGTTACTCTATATACTTTATGGGCAAAAGCTTTGTCGGGTAGTTCTAAAGGAAGAACGACGCATTTAGATTTTCAAGAATAAGGTATTACATTAAATATTTCTTTTAAAGGAGGATGATATCCTTGGAGATTCATGAGCGTAAATTTCTGTCGATTGAACTTCGTGTTATGTCTGTCCCAGATTTATACCATCCTGTCTCCTCTCAGAGAGAGTTGATATTTTTGGGACACAGGCTTTATGTCATAATTGTGATTATACTTACTATAAAAGAATAGCACAACAAAATAAGGATATATGTGGGAATTAATTCGGACAAAGCTGGAAATCGTTTTAATACCTCTTAATGGACTGGGCTTAACTTTTTTGAGTCGAAAAAACCTAATTTTTTCAGTTTTTCACATAAAATGGTGCTTTCTACAGAAAATATAATTATTTTTAAAATGAAAGAACGTTAGATTTTCTTTCTCATAATCACCTTAGTTATTGAATTTTATTTAGTAATATTGCGCAATCGTTCGGCAGAAATAGACAAATGTTTCCATTTTTGTTGAAAACCTTTTATCCTGTTTACTAGATGTGTTGTACAATATAGTTGTAAATATCATGAATAAATATTTAAAAAAATTAAAGCTCTTTAAATTAAAATTCGGTTTGTACAAACCTTAGAAAAAAACATTTTTTTTATCGATTTTCCTCTACACGCGTCTAAAGGCTTGTAAAAAATATTTGCTAGATACGGTTGATCAACAACATTGGGTTTTTCAACAAAAATGGAAAATTTGCCTATTTCTGACGAACGATTGCGGCAATAATACTAAATCAAATTCAATAATTAAGGTGACTGCTATAAATTAAATTTAACTTTCTTTCATTTTAAATATAAATATATTTTCTGTAGGAAGCACCGTTTTCGATTTAGGTGAAAAACTGAAAAAAAGTACGCACAATTTGAGGTTTTTTGGCTCCAAAAAGTTAAGCTAACAACCTATGATAGCTTTATTACTTTCAGATTACTTTTATTTTGGACCATTAAGAGGTATTTTAAGAGGTCTGAATTCATTTCCACAAACCTTGAATTTTAGCCTTATTTTACTGGGCTAAAAATAATAATTTAAATTTTGCTTCCAAGATATCTATTCGCGGAAAAATAATGTTAGATTTAACGAAATTCGTTAGTATTACGAGAGAGATTTCTAGTCTTTAGAAATTTATAATTTATTACTATAATATAAAATATATATTGATTGCTGGAGAAATACTTGTCGATATGAGATTATTTCGTTTTTGTGGGCTTTATGTATTCAATGTTCGTAAAATTGACAGGGTAGGGGATGAGGTTAGGATTTGGTCCCCATAGAAAAATGTAAGTATATAAGGTCTACGATTGCTAAGTTAAATTTTATTTAAGAGCAAATAAAAAGTCTTAACTTGTTGAAGCTATAAAATTACTCAGTTTGCCTCTGCCGTCCATAAACCTAAAATAAGAATTCAGTAGACTATTATTTTTATACTGTTTTATATGATCGTGAAGCTTGACCGCTTGAGTGAACAAATTAAAAATAAATTATTTCGTAAAATATTTTGGTCTGAGTGAGATAAGGCAGTTAAGAATCGAATACCTATAATATAATGGGAGCAAACAACATCAGGTTGTTAAAGTTGTTATATTTATTTTTTTTCCATAAGATAATAATAGTTTATAATGTAATCATGCCAAAACCAAGTGTTTACCGAGACATGGAGATATCTAAGCTAGTTGTTAATCCCAAATTCAATGATTCTTTTTTTATTTGGTCCACAATTTTATTCTCTATCAAATGGTATTTATTCATTTATTTATTAGGAGAAAAGGATTTTTTTTATTCGTTATTCGGATTCTACGCATCTTGAAACGTAAGCTCTCACATTTTGAGCAGGGGTAGTTTTTTTTTTGGTCGATTACAAAGGTTGATTTTTGAAAATAATAAACCAAAAGCATTTATACAGGACTGCGTTACTATTTCCTTTTCTTTAGATTTTCATTCAAATAAAATTTCCTGATTCCAGAAAACCTTACATTTTATCTTTATTATCAATAATAACCGAGTTATCGAGAGTCACATCTCTTATAAGTTGTGGCTGGACCATATACGATTTTTTAATTTTTTTTTTTGCACTTTGTTCATCGCCAGACAGCGCCTTGATTACGACAATCTTTTCGATTTTTCTCTATCTTCAATAATAACAGATTTTTTGTGTAATTACATCTATTATAATCTGTTACTTGATTATACATCAATTTTTTATTTTATTTATTTATTTTTTTATCGCGCTTTACTGATTCTAAAACGCTATACACACTTTTCTATATCTTCAAAAATAATTGAGTTATAAGCGTATTTATGTGATAAATTTCAATTTTTGGTTTCTTTTTTCTCTTTTATATAATTATTCGCGGTTTTTTGGTTAAAAAACAATAATTTTTTTTTTTTTATCTTCGAAAATAACGTAGTTACAAGCGTATATATTGGCGAGAATTGTTTTTTTGTTTGTTTTTTTCTTTTGTTTATCGCGCTTTACTGATTCTGAAACTCTATACATACTTTTTCCACTTTTATAAAATTATTCGCGGTTTTTAAAACGGTTAAAAACCCTAATAATTTTTTTTCTATCTTTAAAAATAACTGAGTTATTAAATAAAATCCCTTATAATCGGCCGCCATTTTAAAACTAACCAGCTCATATCAACATCTAGGTATTAGGATCATCGTATAATGGACTTGTATTTTTGTGGCGAATTAAAAAAAAAATTGGTCCACTAATTCCGGAGAAATGCTGCGGACGGCGAACAAACGGATTTTTTTTATTCGTTATTCGGATTCTATGCATCTTGAAACTTAAGCTCTCAAATTTTGAGCAGAGGTAATTTTTTTTTTTTTTTTTGGTCGATTACAAATTTTGATCATTGAAAATAATAAACCAAAAAACGGCTTTGTATACAAATTTGATAACCAACTAAAAGAGAAAAGTGCAAACATATTTTGTTCTTTTTTTTCTTCCCGTACACAAGAATCGTCATACACGTGTATATGTGAAATATACTGATGGAGAGGTAAAGCTTCATTTACAATATAAAATTTTACTTTATATAAAAAGTTATGAAAGGTATGTTAAGTGGCGAATAGGGCATAAACTTAGTTGATTGTTGTACATAGCAATTGTATACTGTCGTGTTATTTATTCTAAAACTTATGTTTCCAACGAAACTGAATGCAATTCTTTAAACTCATACTTTATTTAAAAGTTTTAATATTTATTTTAACATCCTATGTGTGTAGTGAAAGTCGTGTGTTCCGCGCACCTTATTTTTTGAACGCGGAATCGAGACCGGCGATATTTAAAATTATCTAAATCGATGTGTTTCATAGTTTAAAATCTTGAGTAATATTGGCTTGTCTTATATTTATTCCGCACATTTATTTTTCTCTTTTCTCCCTTGGAACTGACTACTTCTTAATTCAGTTGAAACTCATTTATCCTCGTTAGTCTGAACAAACTTCCCTCCCGCCTAAGCTTCTTTAAAAAAAAAAAAAAAAAAACAATTCTCGCGGCTTCTGGGATTTAAATAAGTTTCCTTTGGATTCGAAGTTGATAATAGCAAGTACCTTCGGATCAGCTATAGTCATGTTTGTTAGTTTCAAGTATTTTAAATTAATCATGTTTATAAGTACAAGCTAAGTATTATTTTTGATTAAATAGTTTAATTTTTGGTTTATTATTTTTTTTATTATATTATTTATATATTGAACCTTTGTAATAGGCTAAAAAGAAAAAAATTACCTCTTTCAAATTCGAGGGCTTACGTTTCAAGATACGTATAACTGGAATAAAGAATAAAACAATAAATTCCTTTTGTCCGCCGTCCGCGGCATTTCTCCGAAACAACTGGAACAATGTTAAATTCGCCACAAAAATACTAGGGCATGTGCAACGATGATCCTAACATCTAAACGTTGATATCAGCTAGTTACTTTTAAAATGTCGGCCGATTAAAAGTCATTTAATTTAACAACATAGTCATTTTTGAAGTTAAAGAAAAATATAAGGGTTTTTTTAACAAAAAAAAAAAAAAAAAAAGCGAATAATTATTAAAAAAAAAAAGAGAAAAAGAAAAAAAAAAACTGAAATTTTACCTATGAGTAAGCACGTGACTCAATTATTTTTGATCATACAGACAAATATGTATAGAGTTTTATAATCAGTAAAGCGCGATTAACAAAAAATAACAAAAACGAAAAAAATTGAAATCTTGCTTGTTTATACGCTTGTAACTCCGTTATGTTCGAATGTAGACTTAACATTTATTAGTGTTTTTAACCTAAAAACCGTGAATTATTATAAAATAGAAAGGAAAAATGGAAAATTTTACCCTTAAGTATTTTACCCATAACTCAGTTATATTTGAAGAAAGATAAAAATATGTGTAGAGTTTTAGAATCACTAAAGCACGGTAAACAAAAAAAAAAGTTGATCACTATACTCTGACAAAATTAAAAGAAAAATTGTTGAAATTGGTTCAGAACTAGCTGAGATGTAGCGTTTTGATATCAACAGCGGTGATATTCAATTTTTCTTTAAATTATCAATTGCTTTTCATATTAATTAATTGTCTATTAACGCTATACCCTATTATAGTTATTTGGAAATAATGGACCATTGTGTAATAATTGATTTTCTTCTTAATTAGTTAAAATTGTATAATAACTTTAGTGATTTGTATGGATACTTTGTCTTTTCCTGCCTTTTTTTATTTATCAATGTGACCTAACTTTTGCAGTTGATATATATATATATATATATATATATATATATATATATATATTTATATTTTATGTATAAATCCTTTTTAAATAATCACAGAAGAATTGTGAACGGTTTAAAGTTACTGGCGCTAAGTTCTAAGCCACAAAGACAAAATCATTTCGGCCTAGATGTTGCTGGGGCAATGCCCAATTCGATATTGTGAAACCCTCTTGATTAAAGGGTTTTGAGTGTAATGGTGTGGTGGTGAGAAGTAAGTGGTGGTTTCGGTGTTTCTATTCCCTATTCACAAATTGTATGAATTCAGCTAATAATTTTGCATTTTATTAACATTTAGTGAGTCGTCCCTGCTTTAAACTTCTTTTTACCGAGGCCTAAGGTTCCATGTCGGTACCACTAAATACTGCCTACACAAATTCGTCCAAAGATCACCGTTCACTTCTAAGCCCCCCGAGATCAGACTTAACACGTTCCTCCCATCGACGCCTCGGTCTATCTTTTATCTTTGATCTATCAACGAAAAATGCATCCCATTTTATCAAGGTAAAGCAAAAAATACAGGTCTCCCAACTCAAAACGGCTGGATTACAAAATGGCGGCCTCTCAAAAAGGGAATATCTCGAAATATCGCTCTTTTCTAACATTATTATGGTTACTATCATAGAAACGGTTCATTCTATGAAGATAATCGTTATAAAGTAAATCATTAAGTATTTTATAAGCTTTCATTTGAGTGGTAAAAGACATAGTGGTAAAAGTTTGATATTCAGCGATATAGAGGTATTACAAAAAACAACAACATCGGAAAACGAGAAAGCACTCATTTCTAACATTATTATGGTACTATCATGGAAACGGTTCATCCTATGAGAATAATCACTATAAAAATTAATATAGAAACTTAAATTACCTTTAATTTAAGTTGTAAAACACGTCAGTATGACTAACAGTTAGATAGATAGAGTTTTAAAAAAAAAAAATCTTAAACCGAGAAACTTCTTATTTTTGTCATTAATTTGGTTGATATCATTGAAACGGCTGTTCCTAACAATATAATGGTAATAAACTACTCTACGAGGTATAAATTAGCTTCAATTTGAGTATTAATAGAAAGCTGTAGGTCTAATACCCACCGACATAATGCCAGTGCAATGGTTACATGGGTCAGAATTTCTGTCCCTAAAAACGCGTCTGCCGCGTCTTCCCACCCACCTGTGAATGGCAGTGAACGCGGGGGGCTTGGGAGTGAACGGTGATCATTGGAGAATCTGTGTAGGCAGTATTTAGTGGTACCGGCACGGAACCTTCGTTCTCGGTTAGGCTATTATTATTGTCATAATAATCAATACATACAAATGACTCAATGTATCAATATTATTAATAATGTTTTATTCATTTCAAATTCTATTGATTGATATCAATTAATATTTAAACGAAAAGCATTTCAAGCATCTTATAAACTATTTATTTTAAGTATTAAGAATATTTTTATTCAAATCAGTTCACTTTTTTTTTGTTTTTATTTATTGAGTCGCCTCTACCAAGTACGACTGGATTGCGTAGAAAGTGAAAGTTGGTTTTCTGGATTCGTTCCTTTCGTGGCTTAAACCTGCTCCATCGATGTATGTTTCTTCCGATAAGTTTTTTACTTATTTATTTCAATATTTATTTACAAAACGCCTATTGCTAAATAAAAAATTTCTAATGAACTTACGCCGGACTGGTATCCTGGTACGCCGAATAAATGTGGATTATGTGGATTGAGTTCAATTCGAAGATTGTGTTTAATATTTTTAAATGAAAAAAAATTTCCACTCACTGGTCATCGCAGTATCTCAAAAATGGCTAGGGTAAGCTGAAAATTTTCCTTGAGGTTCGTCATACCGTTTAGATGTGCAATAAGACTAGAATTTTGTTTTTTTTTTCTAATAACTCAGAACTATACATCTGAAAAAATAGAAGCAGTCATTTGAACTGTAATTCAATTTTCCACTGCATGAAAGTTATGAAAATAACTTTAATTTGACAAGTATTAGCAAAGGTAATATTTACTAATTATAACAGATATATTTAAGCACTTTGGGTCTCTTATCCATGTTTTTTGGTCTAGGTTCCTGTAGCAACATTGTTCAATTGTTATTTTTTTTTAAATGGCCCGAGTTGCTAAAAAACGTTTTACTTTAAGAACAAAGTAGAACTTATTTAAGTATTCAAAACACACGACTTTCACTTAAATCCGTTGTTAAGATCAATTTAAAAATGTATAAATGCATGTGTTAAATATAAAGTGGTTCTACAGGTTAGCTGATTATGATGAAGAAGTTGCTGTAACATCTCGGGCGTATAGTTGTCTTAATATGATATTTGAGTTTAATACGATTTTTCGTTTTCGCGCTAGAGTTACCACACACTGAAATACTCAGGAGAACCTAAAACGTGTATTTCTGTTTAAAACTGGAATTAAAAAATTTTCATGATCGGAATACTTTCCCTTAGGTAAGCAGGTAAACACGGGTTATTCAGGTGGAACGATTAGATAAAATATGCATTTATTTTGCGGAGTTGTGATATAAAACCGATATGTTTTCTAGCTAAAACGTTGATATTGAATTATTACTTTCGGCATTCAATAATAACACTACTCGTTGTTCTTAAAAGTAGTTAAAACAGTGATTGATCGGCGAATTAATATTTACTACAGTTACCCTTACTATAAACATGTATAAATCAACGCAAAATAAGTTATTCGCGAGGTATGCTGCGGATATTTTATCATTATATATTTTTATAATAATTTTTTAATCTACTGTAATTGTTTTATAAGTTAGTTCAACCATCTATCTTGCTGAATGGATTAGTTATTTATCATTCGTTATTTTTTATACTTAAATAATTACTAATATATTAAATGTGATCTAAAGTATTAAAGGTAAAATGCAGAGCGGATGAGGGCCTATTGATTTCACTAACACCTCCATTATTAGTATCATTAATCACATCTAATGAAATTCTCCCTTCATAGCTATCTGAATATTTTCTATCCAATTTATCTTTATTTATATAAATAATCAATAATAAGTTAACGAAATATGTTGTTCGCCATTATTATTAACGTTAATTATACTGCTAGCGTATTATTACTATTACCGTTACTAATTATTATAATTGTCATTACTATTATTATAGCGTCAGATTCTCTATTACTGAATAAAATATAAATAATAATTATAATAACTATTATAATTATATTACAACTAGTGGTATCGCCCCTGCATCGCACGGGTGCAATTTTAATAAGGTGTCATTTATGTTTTAAAAAGCTCTGTCGGACTGATTTAATCAATTTATCGTTACGAAAAGTTTAATTAGCAAGAAAATGTTTTTATTTTATTATATTTAAACAGATACTGCTAGGTGAAGACACGGAGACCATACAACTAAATACAAGTGTGTTAATAAAAACCGGTAAAGAAATAGGACTCGAATTAAATACCGATAAGACGAAGTATATGATTAGTAGCAGAAACGGTGTCGATCTTGGTGATATTGATGTATCAGGTCATACTTTTTCACGTAGAGAAATTCAAGTATTTAGGTTCAATTATATCTAGAAAAAATGAAATCCAGGAAGAAATAAAGTCCCGGTTAAAGGTGGGAAATGCGTGTTATTATTCAGATGCTAAGTTACTTAGTTCGCGGCTTCTATCTAAAAACTTAAAGATTAGAATTTATAAAACTATTATTCTTCCAACGGTTCTTTACGGATGTGAAACGTGGCCGCTTACTTTGAAGGATGAACAACGGCTTAAGATTTTCGAAAATAAGGTATTGCGTAAAATATTTGGTTCGAAGAGAGATAAGGCCACTGGGGAGTTTAGAAGGTTGCACAACGCGGAATTGCGGAACTTGCATTCTGTGAATATAATTGAGCTGATTGCATCGCGGAGACTCAAATGGGCAGGTAAAGTTGTTGGGCTCGATGACGAGCGGATTCCGAGAAAGTTGGTATTTGCTGATCCGACTGGTAGGCGTCCGAAAGGTAGGCCGAAGCGGAGATGGGAGGATTGCGTTAAGGCTGATCTCGGGAGCTTGGGCTTGAATGGTGAACATTGGACGAGTCTGTGTAGGCGGAATCTGGTGGTATCGGCATCGAACCTTCGGGTTCGCTAAGCCTATTATTATTTATTATTATTATATTTAAACAGAAGAAATGAAAAATATAAATACAAATTAGTACTATTGATTTGCTTCTTATTTTAAAGTGAAGCATAGACAACTGAAACTTTAATTTTCCCATAGAAAGAAAATTTTATTCTTATGTGTTTTCACAAACTATAAAAATAACAAAGATTCTTATCCTATTAGGTTTGGGTTTATTACTATTTTATATTTCCACTAAAGTGTTTAAACTATATTTTATATGTTTAATTCAGTTTTCATGGGAATCTCATTTATTTTATAGTGAAATAAATGTTTTTTATGAAATAATTCATAACATTATTAGTTTATGGATTTATAATAACTTACTATTTGTATTAACAATTTAATTACGATTTAGTACGTATTATTGTTTCTAAAATCTTGTATAGTAAATGAAAGAATACAACATTGAACTCATAACCCTCGTTCCCAGAAGTTTGTTGATTCATAAGTTTTTGGGCTGAACAAATTTATATTAAGTTGTACGATTTATGTCATTTCATATTAAATTTTCTAAAACCTTGCGCTTTCCAATGATAAACGTCTATGTTACTACTTATATTTCAGGAATCTTTTTTTTAATAACTTGATTACAGAACATTTATTTTTACTGTTTAATGAAAATCTAAATTGCGATGTATTTCACTTATAAACCTTCAGAAAGGAATGGCCTAAATTATGGTGAAAACCGTATCGAAATCCGGCTTGTGGCTTAGAAGCAGTTCGTGGAGACCAAAATCTTGTTATCATTTTATATATATATATAATATATAACTATTCCAACATATTTTTTTAGATTCATCTAGCTCTTAGTGCAGAATTTAATAGTGAATCCATTGCACTATTATAATCACTTCTGCATCTTCTTCATACCTTCCACCCTCGTTCTACTCAATACTCCCCCATCCTCCTAGACTGTTCCTCTCGCCCCTTTCTTAGTCTCTCACTCTTTGACACTCCTCTTTCACACAAGAACCCTAACTTTTAGTTTTTCCCAAAAAAAAACTCTCTACCCAGGTATGCTTTATTCGCGATTTTTAGCTGGCCAAGTTCCTTTTTTATTCCTCCCATACTTTTTTATAGCTGCAGACTTTGTCGAAAATGATCTTGTTTATTCTCTAATTGTTCATTCTGACCATGTGCCCTCAGAACCTTAGTCTCCTGGCCATGATGTATGTTTCCAGATCCTCCAAATTCCTGTGGATTGACTAGATGTTTTAATGTACAAGAAAATTAAGAGACAAGCTTTACTCAATTTACGCGAAAAGAAAAAAAAAAAGTAAATATTCCCCTAAAAGTATTTTAATATTTTTTTATTTGGACGCACTGAATACTTGTTCAGTACATACGTTTCGAAGTTTTACAAACGAACCAGAACACTCCGCACACACACACACACACACACACACACCAATGAGGAAATCATTCGGAGTGGAGGAAATGAGGTTGAAAATATAAATAATAGTTTTTTCCAACTTTGAAAGTACGTACATGGAAATAAACTAAGTTACAGGCGCATATAATAGAATAAAGTAGAACAAGAAACTTTATTATGTGACAATGTCTCTTGAGAATTATGAACAAAATAAAAATTGCAACTGCCCAAAAACAATTATGATAATAATAAGTATATACAATTACATTTAAATAACAAAATACCGAAAAAAAAAATAAAAAAAAAGGTCATAGTGACATTTTTAGGTACATATTCTAGAAGAAAAAAAATTAACTTTTATATTTCATTAAAATTGAATGCACTATTCACCTCACATTATTTGCATGATCAAATTATCTTAAATTGGATTGGAAAGGAAATAGGTATTGGAAGAGGAGGTATTCCAATGAGAATATGGGCGGAGCATGACGGATGTGTAACAGGAGGGTATTCCAGAAAAGAGTGGATCGGGCTAAAAAGGAGCAGAATATCTTTTGGTTATATGGAAAAGAGTGCAGAGGTCGGACTGACGGGATCTTGTTATTGTTTTCATATAATAATATTATTAGGTATCATCCTGTATAGCCTAAAAATGCGAGGTAGGGATGAACAAAATCCATATATTGTTTTGCTTATACTTAATTTTATATTTTATTTTGTTCGTTCTAATAAATCTAGAGATAGGAAGTGGCACGGCCCCACGTTAACTGCTCTGACAAGAGTCATGTACACGATGTGCGTGGTTATGTTATAGAGCGGAATAGATCCTACAGGCGGGAAGGGAGACCTTGACTTTCTCGATCGCTTGCCCAGGTGTTGCCTCGCTTCACGTGACTCAGGCCAATGAAGCCAGAGCAACTCAAGGCAAGCCATACATAATGTATCCAATGTATCGCTCCCTCTTCCGGGAACCGATCCATACTCCATTCTTATATCTTGCCATTAGATCTTGTCTCAATCCAAGGCGGCAATTTCAAACGCTGGAACTGAGGAATGCTTACCGCACAACAGCGCCGGGTGCATGCAGCAGTGGGTCCAAATAGTCCAGGAGCCAGATCCATGGTTGACTACCTCATCGAACATACATCTAGAAATATTTTTATTAATTTCTTTCTACCCTACTTTTAAAACTCTTTCTAAGCAGCTAATTAATTTGATGAAGTGACCAATCACATCCTATTTCCTAGCTCATCGAACAAACGATTAGTTTTTATTTTAACTAATCTGTTATGCCTTAGAAGAATGACGAAAATACATTTCTTGCGGTTTAGAAACTCTCACTAATGACTGCCAGAAGAGCAAACGTCCATTAAAACCATGTAGAGGCTGGCGGCCCACACGATAAGATAGTTCTTGGTGTGACTATTTCAGTCAATATTAAAATAAGAATAAGGCTGAAGAGGAAATATCCCCTCTCCATCAGTCGTTTAAAAATTAGGCGAAATATGATAACTGTTATTGATTGATTGATATACAGGTGGAGGACAGAGAATTTTAGTATAAGGAAGAAACCGTTTGCAAAAGGTTTTATTAAGAGTGTGTAATTGCATTTAAAATGATGATTGATGGTCTGTATTTAGGAACGGATCAGGAATGTTTAATCAAAAATGTTATTAAGCATTGTCTGAACGATTTCGAATGAAATAATCCTTATTTAAAATTATTGTTCATATTTCTTGTCCGAATAATTTCTTACCAGTTTATTTACATTTAGAATCAATAATAAAGGAATTGTTTAAATCAGTAGTTCTTAATACATTGCCATTGACACAATAGTAACATTCAGAACATTGAGTTTTCTTATAACAATACTGAGAAAAGGCGATTTCTTATTTTATTTTTTCAATTAATATTCATTTCTGTCAAAATCTTTAGTTTTAGTTTTCAGAGTTGTTATACTGTGTTCCAGATTTTTGTAAAAATTCATGAAATTTAAAATTTTTATGGATATTATTATAAGTAGCCGATATAATAAGGATAATAAGAAATTAAGAAAGAAGTTAACAAATTGTATTACATAAAAAGTTGATAATTGTTTAATAATAAAGAACATTATATTTTAATGGAAGGAATTAGTCCGGGTGGCGGTCATTAAATGAAACAACTAAATAGTTTCAACTATTTATTGTTTGCCAACGTTTCGACCCCCTTTGTGGGTCATCATCAGGGCTAAAAAGACACAAAAGATTACAATTTCAATGACATTACATACAATATTATATAACCTATTTAGCTAGAGAACGTCGGTATTAAAATATAACAGAAGAACTGTATATGTAAAAAAACTTAATTAAAATACAATGACTATAGTATTATTGTACTATGAAAGTGTTATACAGAAAAAAAAAAATGTTCACTAAACAAAATTTACACACGTATCAATAATTTACATGAAATGTGAAACATAAAAATATGAAGTAGAGTGGAGATACGTACCGCATGGTGGGAGAATGGAAACTAGGTACTGTTTGGTAGATGGGGGGTAGGTAAGATGGAAAATACGTAGGAAAAAAGGTAGTATGGAAAGTACGTACTAAGGGTCGAAACGTTGGCAAACAATAAATAGTTGAAACTATATAGTTGTTTCATTTAATGACCGCCACCCGGACTAATTCCTTCCAGTAATTCTCAACGGTCAACTAATTACATCCACAAATATTTTAATATTTTCATGATTGATTTTGGTTGAAGCTAAAGATAAAATCCATGATTTTTGATGTTATCCTTCTATTTCTGTTTTTCTTACAATAAACAGATTTTTTGTTTGTTAAAAACTTTAGTTTATAAGAAATAAATACATTCCAACATAAAAATAGGGATGAATCACTCATAAGAAAACTGGAAGTTTTTTTGTAAAATTTATTTCTTATGAACTTTCTTGCAGTTTGTAAAACAGTTAATTTTTTTTTTTTAATACATACAACATCTCTTATAGCAATTAATAATTATTTGCCAATTAATTTACCATATTCTATCAAATTATTCATAAGAAAAAAATTGAGTAAAAAAGTACACCAAAGCAGAGTTGAATAAATACCTGTTACATACATGTACAACAATTGATAAATATTTCGGAGTTTTGTCATTTTTATCACGTAGTATTTTATGTTATTCCGAAATCTGTCTGGGCGGTTTAACCCAGACAGATTTCAATTTTTACAACTGTTATCAATTTAGAAGCTATTAATGTTTGACAGGGCTGCTTTTAAAAATTCAGGAGCGATTGAAAAACGACCTGTTGAACCATATACGGTTTGTTATCCCTTTTGTTATGAACATATTTAATGTCAATTCATTTAGATTGTTTATATTTATGAATAAATTCATGAATATACTAGGATATATTTTTTAAGTTTATATTAATTTAATTGATGAATTGATTTATATATGAAGTAATGTAGTTTGTGTTTTATGGAAATAAATATTATGAATAAGCCAGTTTCCTCTCTCACTAAGCGTTTATATTACCGGTTTCTATAAATCAACCGGTACGTCAAGTTTTGACTTACTAGGGTCTGATAATAGAATATTTTAGATGTATTGTAAATCTTAATTATTTATTAAAACTTATAGTCAATATTTGAAAGCCGTTTAACCAGTGTTTAATGGTTGTAATCATGTATGAAATTCATAATAAGAATTTGGAATATTGACAGTATTAAATATATATATATATTTGGAAATTAAAAGTCTCTTGAACATTTATTATTTACAACAGCGAAACATTTGATTTTATGGATAGTTGTGGTTTGTTACTTCATATAAATATTGTCATTTATTATATTTGATTTAAATGATTTGCCTGATATTTAATTATTCTGTACTAACTTAAAGGATTAGTTTTTCCGCTATTCTAACGATCTATTAACTCAAAATTCTACTGTTATTTTATTTAATAAATCTTTAAATATTGGACTACTTTGGAATAATATTGGAATAAGTCGAATTTCGCTTGTGAAATTTGCCTTGAATTACCTACACAGCAATATAAATAACATAAACTCGTGTTTTTTATTGATATTTTGTTAATTTTATAAATTTTTTTATAAGTCATTATTAAAGGATACAATTTATTTATTTCAATTAATTTCATGCCTATCATAACTCTCCTGCGGATATAATGGGAGCGAGCTTATCGCGGTATGAATAGTGAAACCTTCGCCGGCAAATGGCTTGTCAGATCTCGACTTCGTGGTCGCCGCGGTTTCCGTCTATTCCACTTAACTGTAACCAATTTAACATTCATTAACTTTGCTTATTTTGCAGATTAAATTTTTAGATTTATTCTAGTTGGTTTTTTTGTGTATAATTTACTTATTGACCTCTAATATTTCATTAGGCACCTTGCAACTTATTTACAAAATCGCCCTTCTATTTATTTGAAAGAAAAATTAAACCTGAAGTTTTATTAAGCTACCCACAATCTTCAAATTACATCTTAACTTAATTATAACCCTAATTTGTACACGATTGGTATAAGAATTTTTCTAATAGTTCCAATCCTTTAGTTCCATAACATTCTGATGGATATAATACACAATATTTCTGCTTACGAAACCAGTGGTTAATTTATAAGTTTCGAATTATTAGCTATTGCAGTTGGTTTGTTTATTTATGTGCTTATGTATTTAACGTCCCCTTATACTGCTATGGGTAATCGGACTAGGCTACAGTGGGAGTTCTGAATTTAGGCTATCCAGGTTTAATTAGGATATGGATCTTTAACGAGTACCTGACATCGCAGAGGTTCGGAACCACCCTTTAACGTATGAATATGAATAGAAATTTTTTACTCTCATTACAAAATACTAGAACCACCTGCGGGCTCTAACCCGTGACCTTGGGCGTAGAAGGCTGTTATGCTAGCCACTATGCTACAGGTGACCCCACTTTGCATTTGTTATTAAACACACACACAATTGTTTGTTTATTTAACGTCACTTTATGCTGCTGTGGCTTATCTGACGGTACTACAGTGGTCCTAAATTTTGCTTATTCAGATTAAATTAGGGATGTTTAACGAGTACAAAGTTCGGGACCACCTTTTTTCGTCCTCTCCGAAAGACGCCATAACTAGGATTTGTTTACTTCCTTTAAAACATCCTATGCATAGAAGGCTGTTATGCTAACCACTATGCTATGGATGATCCCGCAATTGTTTGTTTTATTATTGTAAACAGTTTACAAGACCAGCAAAAAACAAATAACTTTTACTTACTTTAAAAACGAATTTCTGTTATAGCTTTTCTACTCTCTGTAATTAATCATTTAATAGTTTTGTTATTTACACTTAAAATATATATTAATTTTAATTTGGGATATACTTCTAATGTGTTTTTTATGATTTTAAAATATAAAAAACGCATTAGAAGTCACAATCCTTAACAAAAAAATCTGGTGCGGGCAACACACGACTTTTACTTACCTCCATTTTTAAAATCAATGAAAGAATTTTCAAATACAGTTAGAGATAAAAATACGTGAAATTATTAAGGAATTAATCAAATTGAATTTATATAGAAACATGTGTTTTATTAAAAAATCAATTATATTATTATCTTAAATAATCAGTAAGTTTTATCTTCTTTTCATCACTCTCCATTAACTTTTAAAAGCTTGTGTATGAGATGATATTTTTTCTAAAATCTTTAGCTTTCCAACAGTATATCATACATGTATATTACTGCCCTTCTCTTCAAAAACGAAAAATTGCATTAAAAAAAATATTTTTTCTGTTTTCTCCTTTAGTTAAGTATCGAATTTATTCAATTTATATATTTACCAGTTTTTCATCAGCGTTAACAAGATAATCTAGTTATTATTATTGAATCTACAAAATTAAATGTACTTTAGAGGAAGAAAATTTAAAATATCGGCATTTAAGCCCTGTCAGACCATTTTTATCCAAATAAAACCTACATGATATTAAAGCCCATTAAATTTTACATCGATATAGCGAGTTTAATCAAAATCGTCGGAACCGTTTTTGAGAAAATCGAAAAAAGGTGCAAAATGCATGGTATAAAGTGCCTCTTCTGGTAAGCTCATTTTGATGAAAAAAGTTTTGTCACGTCTCGGGCGTATAGTTGTCTTAAATATGAAATTTCAGTTTCATAGGACTTACCGTTTCCGCCCGGGAGTTACCACACACACAGACACACACACAGAGACCTTTTTGCGGGACTTGGTTATTTGGACTCAGGGGACCCTAAAACGTGTATTTCCGTTGAAAACTGGAATTCGAAAATTTTCACGATCGCAATACTTCCCCTTACTATATATAGTAAGTGAAAGTAAAACTTAGTTCTTACGCTTTTTCTATGAATGATCTATTCCCTCCTTTATACTTTGCGGTAGGTTACTATGTATGGTAATAGATAGCTTTTACCGAGAACAAGTTAATAAACATATGGTACAATATGTTCGATGCCTTAGGAAAAAATGTTTAGTTGTAACACTCCAATAAGTGTTACAATTAACTCAATGTAGTGCTCTCATTATTATTGATATATATTTAAGAAGGTTATGGAGCCATATTCAGCGATCGCTATCAATATTGCTTGATGAAAGTTTTAAGTAACGGATGGGCAGAACAGAATTACAAATTATTGGGTGATAAAAATGTACTAAGCCTGCTTTGTCCGAATTATTTAATTTTTGTTGTGTATTTTTTATTTTGTTTTTCGTACAAATGACCCTGTAATTAGTTAAATTGTTATTCATTGATGATTTGATTTGTTTGCTTTTTGATAACAATATATTATTATATTAATGATGTGAAAACGCTAACATATTTAAATTTATTGGTTTTTGGATAAAAATAGCGTAGATATTATTGACTTAAAAATGTTTATTCTTTTAAAATAAGTTTAATAGAAAATAACGAGGTATCTTTAAAATAAAAACTATCACTTTTAAAATTTTAGTATTTAGTATTGCTAGAGTTCAATTATGGTACGCATTATTGCTACTAAATAATAATACCCTTACTGGTATTAAAAATCTCATAGAAATCGGAAGATGTGAAAAACTAGTGCATTATTAAAAATAGAAAAACAATAAAACTTGATTCTAAAATGTTATAATTATATTAATCAGTTAATAATTAAAATTAATTAACTGAATGGACCAAATATTCATTTAATTGTTGCCGTTTTTTTTCGAATAGCATTGACTATAGTCATTTTAAGAACAAGTTGCAGTTTCATATTTATCCATTTGGTTTATAATAAAGATAATTAAACAACTGTTACAAAATTTACTTTTGTTAGGGCTACAAAATGTTACTTTTAAACAACCATGTTAATGTTTGAGTGTGTTAAAAAAATCGTGTAAAGTTGTTATAAATTGTGCGGTTTGTTTAAGATATTAGGCAATGTAGTTTGAAGTGTAGCATTTAAAAATAAATAAATAAAGACCTAAAAGAAATATATACACAGTTTGAATCTTGTAAAGTTAGAATTTAGTGATATTAAGAAAGTAATTTATATAAATTATTTTCTATTTTTTTAATTTTCAGTAAAGGAGTTGAGGTGTGTAATGAATGTAAAAATGTCATTGCGACACCGGAAATCTATGAATTCCTTCTCCCTGAGCTAGTCGATTCCCTCATTCTCAAACTATTTATGTTGTATTTTTTATATAATTATGCATTTCGCTTATACAACTATCGAGGTAAAATAATTCTATTAATGAAAAAAATATGCCATGAACGAAGGATAAAAATGAATATTCTTATTTATAATAACACAATGTCGTTTTATTAATTTTAATAAAACCCTCTTAAATGGATGTTAAATAGTCTTTGTTCTTTGTCGAGATTGTATTGGTTTGTATTTATCTTAAATTATTATTAAATATTGCTGTAAGAAAACGGTTTTTATTAGCGAAATGTTAAAAAAAAAAAATAATAAAAAATAAATCTTCTCCTAAACGGGTAAGTATATATATCTTTATTATTAGAAGCTCAAGTCGGGTAACGAATAATTGAATATCTGATGCTCATTTTTTATTTGTGAACGCCATTCATAAAAGAATTTTGCCATCACCGTCGTAAATCATGCCTCCTTACATTCCGGTATGAAATAGATTTACTAAACTCTAAATGCTATCATAAAATATTTATTTTTAGAATTTAGATTAAATGATTAACTTAATAAAATAGATAATTTAAATAGCAAAGGCATTTGACTTATAGTACGTTTATTTATTATGTGTTGGTATAATTAAAATTAAATTTTTCTTTCTTTCTTTTTTTATTTATTTACTTCTTTTTTTTAAGCACAATAACTATCCACAATTTTCAAAACTAAAAAAGTACACCTATTGATTGAATCTATGGATTTTTTTTTTTGTTTAATAAACGATTTTTACGTTTTAAAATTAATCTTTTTCCTTTTATGTTGTAGAGCATCCAAATAGAAATGAATGATCTATAAACACGTATCTGTTAAATGTTTATCCTTATATAGTTGCATTTTTAAGGCATTTACTATTTACTTATAAAAGATTTACAAGTAATTATTGTTTGAAAATAAATAATTAAAACTTAAACACGAAATAATATTTGTTCCACGATAAAATGCGATATTCATATTGACCTAAAGATTTGAAGCCCTATTATTCAACATTAATTTAGATAGAAGCCTAAAATATGCTTCAAATTATGTTATTTAATTAGGGAAAAAATGTCTTCACAGGATAAATATAAAAATGAAATTAAAAAAAAACAAATAAAAATATTATTGGGTTCAATTAAATTATTCGATTTTTTTTTTTAAATTACTAATCGCTTATTAGTCTTGTATATTTAAATGCATAATAAAGACAATAATATATGCAGACATATCTACAGAGCTCCAGGGTCATTTATTTTTAATTAGATGCTATTACATACAATAAATTGGTTTAATTAAAATAAAATAATGTATAAAATTACTTTTAAAAAAATATATATGCATTTCATATGTTTATTGATCTTTTTTTATCTTATAACTTAGAAACTATAATTTCCTAATGATAATACGTAAAATGAATTATAAGACTCTAATTGTTTTATTTGAAATATTTCTTACTATCTTTTATTTTCGTATATAACATTTAATTTTGAATTGTACGTAAATTTAATCGAGGATTATTCTTTTAAAGGTATCTTTAAATCTTGAAAATGTTATTTAACATACGTTGTTATAAATCCATTGGTAAACTGAAGTTCTTTCACTTCATTACTACTTATTCAGTTTAATTTTAATTAACATTTTATACTAATGCTAAACCTTTGGTACTAAAATATATATTAATTTTAACTGAATAAAATTTGCTCGGATTTTTTTTTTTGGAAAATTAATCAGGGAAATGATTATTAATTAATTATGATTTGTCAGTATTTTTCTTTTCCGTTGTCCTTCATTTTCTGTTAAAATTTCTAACATCCACATTGTTTCAATAATTGGATTGTATATTATTATTGTATCAGAAATTGTATGTTGTTTGGCCACTTTTTCTGTATATAAACATCAAGCGTCACCTACTTGAGTATTCCACTTTTAATGCTAATAAATACGTTGTGTAATTTTATTTTAATGAAGGTTGTATAGAACGTTCGCAACATTTGAATAATGTTTTATTTTTTGTCTAATTAGCTTAATACCCTAGTACCAAATGAAATAAAAAAGAAAGAAATAATTCTGAAATATCCTCAGTTAATGAGGCATGAAGGTATGTAGTCATTAAAAGATAATCCGATCAGATATTAATGAAATTTCCTGAAATACGAGTCATAGGTTTAATACTTTTAGTTGTTGTTGGTTTGGGTTTTGAGGCGTAAAACCCGAGGGTCATCAACGCCTAATACCTTTAGTACTACTGTTTAGTTTACTGCTTATTAAGTTCAGTGTTTAATGTTAAATTATTAAAAACTTAATTGATTATTTTAGTTGTATTCCGAGCTATGTAGATATATTTAGTTTTATTTAATTATTTATGGTATTAAAATATTTAATGATGTCGAACCATTTACCAGTTTGTTAAAGAATAATTTATAAATCGCAGCCACAAAGTTCATCACACCATATCTCAATCAATACTCGCCCAATTTTGATGATTATTTTTTAGTTTTATTGTGAATTTAATTCTCGACAGACAGAAGACTATATAACTAACTATATGTAAGTCAATATAATAAGTTGAATTGACAATATAAAAATAAATTAAGACTATGCACAATAATACATAAAGAATGGTGAAAATTAATAATTATTAAAAATATCATTGGGTATGGAGGAATTTCTCGGTAAAAAATATGAGTTTTTCACGTTTGGAGGGAGGAGAAAGGGGAAGATAAAATAACAATAATGGGAAGAATCGATTTCCCTGAAAAATGTTTAAAACTATTTTTCTATTTCATACTAGTTTTAGATACTTCTATATCTTTGATGTTTTTAAACGAGTTATTATTTCTTAAACAGGATTATCGTTATATCAATAACGACAGGTAACGGATCATTGATCCTAGACATATTTTTGGTTTATTGATTATTAGATAATTTAGCTGCATATAGAATAAATAATAAACTAATCAATAAATATTTTTGAAGCAAGGTTAGTATCTACACCATGGATAATGATTATATAAATCATTGAAACTACAATTTTGGGTCTGTATCAAAATGGTTTCCAATTGACGAAAAATATAAATTCCTCAGTTTCTTTTTATTTATTTTGTTTTTTAACTTACTTATTTAATTGTAAACTAATGCTCCTTATCGTTTTTACAGATTGTTACTTTTAGAAATTCGAGTTTTTAATCTTTTTTTTATATTGAATCAACTGCTTAGTCCTTTATTATATTAATGATCATCGTTTATTTATTATTCATTTATTAATTAAGTTATAAAGTATTATTTAATGCATATGTTTTAAAAATTAGCATACTGTACTCAAATTGGTGTTTACTAATTTTTTTTTTTTTAATTTTCCAGGTAAGTCGGCTTATAAAAGAAAACTAAGAAAATTCCAGAGAAAGTATTCGGTATGTCTTGGTTATTTATTTATTTTATTTTTTGCTAAATACAATAGGTTTTGTATTATATTTTATGAAATATATACTATGTGTACTTCTAGTCAAAATTCGGTCAATCGGAGTGATATGAAAGTTTTTTTTTTCAGTTTCAGGTATATAATTAAAGATTAGATACCTGTTAGTCACACTTTTTGAAACCGTTTGATTCTTCTAATTATTATTGAGGAGGTTATACTTATTTTTGAAAATATTCCATTTTGTTGGTTGAAAAAAAAATAGAAAAATAAATAATTCCAAGCTATACTATTTTTATTAGTATTTTATGTCTATTGTCATTTATTTGTATACTATTCCTGTTTTATTGACTTGAAAGTTAGTCAGATTGCAAAATCTGTGATAAAATTAACTAATTTTTCTCTACCCAGCATCCTTCCTATATCCTCTTGGAACAAGATCGCGCCACTCCGACCTTTCTATCTCATCCCACAGAACTAAAGCCTTTGATCAATCCTTTCATTTCCCGTTCCACTGCATTCTAGAATTCCATTCCTTCCAATATACGCCGTGCTTCTTCCTTATCCATATTTAAATATCTCCTTTTCCAGCATCTATTATCCCTCACAGACGCTTGTTGATCTTAAATCTGATAATTGATGATATAATTTATTAATTATAATGACTAAATGCTTATTTTACGTTACTTTTGTTTGATTTTTTTTTTTTTACAAAATTAGTTGTTTTTATTTTCTCATTCTATTTTACTTATTATCATCATTATTATTATTATTATTACTTTGTGATTTCTGTATATATGTATGTATGTGTATGTATATGTGTATATATAAAATATATTTTTTTTTTTTTTTAATATACTTTATTTATGTAAATAATTAAGTATATAATAATTCAATTAATTGAATGTATTCTGGCCAGAAGAGCTGTATTCATTTGTAACATCAATGTTATTCTTAAGGGACTATGTCCCAGAATAAAGTTCATTTTTCTATTCTAGTGTAATATTCTATCTTTAACATTAACTATCTTATGATCTAACAATGTCTCTCTTCAAAGATAAGGGAAATTCTTTTTTAATGAAAATATAATGTGTATATTTGATGATGAAAATCTGAGGAAAAAAGTAAATAAAAAAGTGTAAAGCACATAATTAAATTTAATAAATGAAATAATTAATTCTATTAAATCTCATTCATTTATTTACCGAAGTAACGATTTGAAATTATTTTATATTTAATTTAAATTTCCATTTATTTTTACTGATATAACGATTTTTTTTAAATAATTAACGGGCAACAATAAAAAAATATTATAGTTGAAAAAACTGACTATATGTTTTTAATATATTTATAAATTGGATATTTTCTCGTGTTTAGTATAGTAGTTAAGTTTAGTTAGGTTAAAAAAGATGATAGCTCCAACTAGAATGTAATGCACAGAATTAAAATAGGAAGATAATTGATGTCTTGAATTTTGTGTTATAGAACAAAGGTTTGATCAAAAAACCATTGGAAGCAAGAAGGTCCAACTATTAAAAATATATAGTTGGAATGATAAAATTATAAATTAAAAGTCTTTTTTTTTTACATCTCAGGAAAAATATACGTAATCAGATTCCTTATTTAAGACGTGTATTGAGGGCTATTGTGGAGATTAATATTTTCAAGCTGATTCTTTTTTTATTCAATTTATTTTGAAAACAATTTTTTTAATTCTAACCATTCCGATTTTTGGCTTCAAGTTATTGGCACATAATAAGATATGTGTTAACTTACCATGCTTTCTTTCAAATAGAATACTTTTCCAAAAGAATTTTAGTTTAAAAATTTTTTTTTTTATTGGAAGGAATTAGTCCGGGTGGCGGTCATTAAATGAAACAACTAAATAGTTTCAACTATTTTATTGTTTGCCAACGTTTCGACCCCCTTTGTGGGTCATCATCAGGGCGCATGGTGGGAGAATGGAATTTTTTTTTTTATGTTCGCCACCACCCAAACCATATTTCATCCTATATAAGAAATTTGATTCCTTTTTCCGGCTGTATATTGGGAACGGATCTATAGATTTTCTCTATTTTGAGTATATTCTAACATTTTTCGAGTAGCCTAACGAAATTTAGTATCCCATTGTCACACTAATTTTCATTCCCTTTTATTGGCTCTTGTGAACGGATCTTTTGGTTTTCACTCTTTCGACTATTTTGGAGTAGTCTTATTCCAAAAATAGGAAACAATTTTTAATCAGACCAACAAACGTTTTCTTAATGTCGTGTGGGTTATAGTGTGAACCTACTATGCACTGATTCTCAGTTCAACGAAACTCCCTTAAAAGGTTTCAAAAATCAATTCTGTGTGATACACCTTCTCCTGGTGACATGTCCGTGTAGAGATTTCTGTGACATTATCGTTTGGCCATCTCTTGCTCCCGCGTTTCTCACTCGAATGGAGATGCTATTCAGTCGTTCTAGAGGTAAGATTTTTTTTATGAAGTAAAGAATTGGTTCTATGCAGATGAGATGGAAGAGGAGGGGGCATTTCCTATCAATTTAAATTGGAGTGGTCCTATAGAAGTGGAGGAACCAATCGATTCCTTGAGGCTACGCTTCGCCCTCCAGCTCCAAAGGATAAAGATTATGGATTTCCTTAACCTTTTCTTACAAGGAGTAGTTTTTAGAACATAACCTTATTATTCAATTCAAAAGGACAAAGTTACATTTCCAATAATATACTTACATTTGAATGGTATGGTATATTATTTAGTTTGTATTTGTATGTTAGTTTATTTATTTCATGTCACTTTACGATAACGTGAATAATCGGACGATGCCACAGTTGTAGTGCTAAATTTTAATATTAGGAGAGGGATTTTTAACGGGTATCTGACATCGTACTTGCTCGGGAACACCATTTTTCGTCTACACTATAGGACGGCATAACCGAGGATTTGTTTGTTTATTTATTAAACGTCACTTTGCCTTGTCCTATTAAGCTGTTTGGGGAGTATTAGATTGTGCTTATAATCGTCTCAATTGTTAATCGACATAACTATTGATTTTAAATAGGATGACGGAAACGAAGAAATTTTAAATGATTCTACTGAATCGTGCAGCATCCGCTTGATGCCTTGATGACGAGCAAAGCATCAGCATATTTTGGCTTTAATTTATAAATGTGTGTGGTCTCTATTATTATTCTTGTTGAGTATGTGTAGTCGACTAAAGAAACTATTATAGGTGGAATAATCAGAAGTCAGTCTTTTCTAAATATTTTTAATTTTGCCAAACCAGTTTATGCTTAGACATGGCTCAGTAATGCCCTGATGATGGCTCACAAGTTTTAGCTGAAACGTCAGCAAAATTAAAATAATAAAAAATACTGACTCTCGATTATTTCTATTTACGATAATTTCTACAATCGACTATTCATATTCATCCTCAATATTATTTTTGTTATGACAAAATATCTTTTGTTTTTAGTTATGAACATGAATAAAAAGAAACTTTCAATGTTTACTTCAACATCCATGTCTGTTGGTTATTAGATATGTGTAATGTTTATTTTGATTGTCTATTTTTTTTATAAAGCAAACGACTTTATATTCTCGGTTTATCAGAAATCATTAGCCGCTTAAGTAAATTTTGGAGTTTAGTTAAACTTAACCCAGTCGAAAGGAAATATCTCCTCTTTACAAAATGACCACATAAAAATATATCTAATTGCTTATTCAAAATACTACTTATTGTGTAGGCACTTGGCCACTGTGGATGTGGATTCCACTCAGTGATTCCTGATATTATGTGATTAGGTAAGATCTACCACTCTCTACGTCTATTGTAGTAAGTGGCCACCAGTTGGCTGACGAACTTCATATACCCGTGGGAGAGGCTGTAAGTGAATCCCGATTTTATTGTATGCTAGATTAAGTCCTCTGGGACTCTTATAAAGCCCTCTATAAAAAAATAAAAGAACTCAATACCTGCCGAGCATAGTCCTCGTTTTTATAAATGAATTTATAAAATAAATACGTCCTGTATTTTATGCGTTCCTCTTGGTCTAGCCAAGTGCCGGAAGGTCAATATTCTATTACCTTGCAGGCACCCAGCACTGACGTTTATATGGGGCTTATCCCTTGACCATTGACATGACCGTTCTTGCAGTACCTGTTTCTGTGCCTAGGTAGGCACTTCGTTTCGGGTGGAGTCAGTCTAGTCATGTTTGTCTATGATGTACCATCTCGTAGTTATCGCTACCAAGGTATGTAGGAATACTACTTTATGAATGTTTGGTTTCAATTCTTTAATCACTCTTGCCCTCTGTTGTTTTACTAACCCTAGGTTATTTTATTTCTAATGCCCTTGTCTTGCATTTTGGAATAATTAATAATCATTCCCATTTAGGTATCTTTAGTGGTGTTATGAAGTTCTAAATTTGAAATATATTTCAATAATAAAAGTAATTAAAATAAATTAGTCAAAAGTTACATAAATATAGTAATTTTTTAATGGAATATATTTCGTGCGATTGTTATCTGGCACTATGAAAGAAGTTTTTAATATACCACTTTTGATATACAAATTTTATATGATGCTGATTTTTTTTTGTAATATTAGTGTTTATATTCATAACTGCGTTGCTGCACGTCTAGCGAATGTGGTTTATTTATTTATTTTTTTTTCCGATCATGCAAATTAATTTCAAATGGTTATTAATTGAATTGATCCCTGGGCCATTTCTTGGAATTATGAATGTAAATTTATATTTGATCTACATCTCGCTCTTGTCTAAATTGGAAATGAGTTGAGACGGTTTATATGATCTATCTATGATTTAATCAGTTTATATGATTATGATATATTTTTTTTTAAATGTATACATCAGAAGATTAAAGATGGCAACATGATAGATATTTATAATTTTATTTCGTCTTATAATGTACGACATGAAAAGTTGTTATATCTAAATTTATCTTTTTAACGGTTGGTTCTAATGTATGAATTTCATAAGTACTATAAATAAATACTGAAATACTTTAACGAAGCAGCAATAATATTGGCGATTTTATGCTTTGAAACTTCAAGCATTTAATAGTAGTTTATAAGCTAAAAGCAATAATTTACTATAGTCATTGTCATTTATAATTAATATAAATAAATTGAACATTTAATGTCAAAACTCCGTTAGACTGAGCTACCTATCTTGTATAATCCTTGACAATTCAACGCCTGACCTTAATAATAAGGTTTATATAAGTAATTATCGGATTTACTCTGTTTGTCGAATTATATTATATTAATGCCAGTTAAAAAAGTTATTAATAAAGTTACGAGTTATGCAACAGTTATTGTTGAAATTCCAAGGGGAAAAAAAATATTACACAATACTTGTGATATGAATATACTTCAATGACGTTTAAAAACATTTCTACTATTTTTTAGCTCTTGAAAAATTAATCTTAGCAAAGTGGCTAAAAAAAAAAAAAAGTTTTCGTTAATTTAACATGGTTACTATTTTTATTAATAAAAAAAAAAACTAATTTTGAAAAAGAATTAAAAATACCATTCCCACAACCCTAAAATGAAATATATTGTTAAAATTATGGGTGGTGTTTATCTTTTATTAAGATTGCGGTTAATCGGAGTTTATTACTGTATGATTATTAATTCTTCTTTCTCACTTTATTGTATGTTATTAACAGGCGGTGATTCTGGTTTAAAATAATCTATTTATATATTAAAATTGCAAAAAGAACAAAAACAACACACTTTCAAATTGCATTTTTCAAATTATAAGTAATTGCTTCTGAATTTCTGAAGTGTTCGTTTAATATTAAACAATAAGAACATGCCAAATCTTATGCGGGAGCTACTGAAATTAAACATCTATCAGAAGTAGTATATTAAGCCAATGACATAAATTCTCTCCCAGTCCATTCTATAAGATTTACGTAAATATCCAAATTTTATCATTTTTTAAATTTATATTATTAAAAAATGTCATTTAAAATTATAAAAATGAAATAATTATTAAAATCTAACATTAAAAATGAGTCTTTACTGATTTTCTTTCAATTTTTTTCTTCATCGTGTGATTTAATTTATGGATGTAGGTGTTGATGTGAAATTGTGTACTGTCTATTAATTAAGAGGGAGTTGGGTGGTATATATAGCAAATTGGATTTCTCTGTATCACCAGCTTGGACTTGCTCTGTCTGCTGCTCAGTATTTTAGTTAAATAAGCGTTTTTATTTTAAATTTGGTTTTTCCTTGAAACATTTTTTTCTAATTACAGAACTGTTTTCTATTTGCCTTAAGAAGTAAATCTCAACTACTTCTTAAATATTTAAATGTAGATTAAATAATTTTTAAGTGACTCAAAACATCCGATTTCTTTTTGAACAATGGTATTAATCTATATTTGTTAAATTATTCAACTATCTTGTTATATATTGGTTTAGTATTGTAAACGATATTTCAATAAATAAAGAAGTACGAAATTTAAAAATAAAACTAATTAAAAAAAAATTAAATAGATTTTTATCGAAAACATTTTATTTATTCTCTTTAAGCGACATAGACTAGAAGGATTGTAATGAGAAAATAGTGCAAATAAAAATGAAAGTATTTTTATGTAATTATTTTTCTCAATATCAAATCCATCTTGAGTTGTTCTTACGGAAACCTGTTACTTATGTATTGTGTTGTGTATTATATTTCTCTTTCGGCGTAGGTATGATAAAAACGAGAACTTATTATCATATCTAAACATATTTATCGAAATGAATTTAAATGTTCTTATCATAATTGTTATAAAATATTTTCAATTTCAATTTTGAATTGTTACAATAGGGTTACATTACATACAATCATTGCAATCCAAAATCCTAAATGCTCCTTACTTTGTCACCAATAAAACCATCCTTAAAGACCTAAAAATATCCCATTAGCTGCAGACTAGACTCTAGAAATAGATATACCTCCTTCAACACGTTCAAGCCGGTGTGACCCACCGATGGGTCAAACTTGGCTGTTTCGTAAGTGGGGTGACCCACAAGTGGGTCACGCTTAACTATCCCATGGGATGACGTGCTTCACAGGCGAATTACCTGTTTTCAGTTAGTAACTCGTTAAAAAATAAGTTTATTCACATTATATGTTGTAGGAATTAACAACCATAATGGTTAATTTTATATTTTATTACCTTCAACATTCCCCCTTAATGATTTCTTGTCGGTTAATTTCATTTTGTAACTCTAATTAAATTGATATGTTATATCTTTAATTATTTAATAATTTTTCTTAAATTTTAGATTTTATAATTTTACCTACCTTTACACTTGATACAAGTAATGAAAACAGTATGACAAAATTAATACAATCTAGCATTTAGTGCGTTCGAAGCTCCGAACTGGTGTGATCTGACATTAAACACGTTGGAACTTGCAACAGTACCGCCCCACGAAGCCTAAGCAGCTAAGACTCCCTGTAAAAACGATATTCGCCCCGGCGTGAACGTGTTAATTCCTAACTACAAGGGTACTCAAACCCACTAGTTCGTACCCTCTCGTCTTCATATCTTCCCGATAATCCTCCGAGGAGCCAGAAAAGGCGATGGCCTCGGAATAACCCAAATTATCTAAATATAGAAATACTACCGCTGGGTAGTTTCTTCACTAGTCTTTATCATGTTTCTAATTCTTGTATTTCTCATTTACTTGTTGTATTCTAATATATACAGTTGTAAATATCATTAATATATTTTTTTTTAAAATTCACACTGTGTTGACGGATGCTAGGGATTGTTTGGGTTTTCCTCCCTTAAGGGTGGGGTACTGTGTATATGCAGCTGTCACAGAAAATAAGCTGATCTACGCCTCGATTCTGATTGCAAATTGTTAATATTTTTGTCGTTTTTACCTTATTAGTTAATTATTAAAATGTCTGCAAGGTACTACTAAGGAGATATGTACACTTAAACGGGAATGTTGTTCTTATATTTCTAGCCCTGTGTAATGTCATTTTTAGACTGTGGTCTATTTATAAGTGGCTTAACTACCCAGCATTCCTTAATTTAATAGTACAGTTTTACGATGTTTTTCCATGTAATTAATGAAATTTTGAACGTATTCTCTGCAAATTGGTTAACATTTGAATCTTAATAAGTATGAATGACTCTTAATTAACTGGTTGTTGAATGCTCTGTTTCTTTTTGAAGTAGAATATTTAAATTAGCAATAGAATTATGATTCGAACTAGTATATTAGAGTACAGTAACGACTGATTCCAGATTTCGTATTTATTTGCTAGTGTTCGTTTCAATAGTCTTCCAGGGATTTTTTTTTTGTTTGTTCGAATTCTGAAAACAAATTCAACCAGAAGCAGTAAGTCAGAAAATGTACTGATAAATATACACTACATTACCGATTGTTTAATGTTTTCTCACTTCAGTCATCTTCAGGGTTATTTTTTAAAGAATATATTATTTATAGACAATGTAACAATTAGTAGTTAACTTTTTTATGATTATTTCTTAGTTAATAATTAAATTTTGGTATTATCAGTTTTCATTACATTCACTTACCTAGATATGGTGTGCAAAAGGAAAAGTATTGCGATCATGAATATTTTCGAATTAGACTTTTCACCGGAAATACACGTTTTAGGATCTCTTGAGTCCACATGACGAAATCCCGCAAAAAGATCTGTGTCTTATAAGTCTAGCTTAAGACAAAAAAAAAGTTGTTTAAAAATTAAATATAAAATTTAGGAGAGTATTACTATGTTGTCAACTAAATCGACAACCTAGGATAGCAAAAAACTCGCTCTCTATATTTTGTTTTCAGTCTAACGTACCTTTAATTTTGTAGATTAGAAAAAAAAAATAACTATATCATCTTGTTATAATTGATAAAAAAAACGGATAAATATATAGGTTGATCAAATTTTACTACCAACTAAAGGAGGAAAGAGTAAATATTTATATAATGTTTTATATATTTATATAATATATGTAAATATTTTAGTATATATTTTTTCTCTTTTTTAAAATATAAAAACAGTATTATAAATATAATACGTCATTTGAAAGCTAAATATCTTAGATAAAATATTATCCTATACACGAAGTTATAAAAGATAATAGAGAGTAATGAAAAGCCGATATAAACTAAGTGATTGTTGTGGATAGTTATATAATAGATTTTTTTTTTACCTTATGTTATACATATATGTTTATACATATGTTTGTAATTCTTTAACATTTTTTTTTTTTCATTTCTAACTTTATTTTAAAGTTCTTGCATTGATTTTAGAACTTTTTTGAATAAAGATGAAAAATATTAATTGTGGGTTATAATTTTTAATCCCTATTCAGTTGTAGATTTTGTTCATCTAAATTTTGTTCTTGGCCTGAATTTCTGGAAATGGTTTGAGATATTTTCCTTTAAGAAATAACCATTAACCATTACAAGTAGTAATGCTTCCACTAAAATAATTTTCAAAAATATTAGGCCATGTCTCAAGCCCTTTAATTTGTAGCGCGCAGATCGCGTGTGGCGGCATTGCTTGACTAACTGGTCTTTCCATTCTTCGCCTACTAGGTTTGTTTCAAGTCTGAAACAGTTCCTACATAATTATTGAGTCGTATGACGAAATTTGTGCTTCTTCTACAACAACTCATCTTTGTTACGTTTTATAACATTAAAATTATTCGTTGTATTACTTTCGTTTCATACTTTGAAATATCTGAGCACATGGTGGTTGTGTGCAATACATTCTATGGAATAAACTCATGTCCTAGGATTTATTTAAGCTAAATAATGGATTTATCCAACTAGTATTGGTTGTTAAAAGCCTTTAGGAGTGATTAACTATTTAAAATTACCTATGTAAACCCCTTTAACCAAATGTATTCGTATTGTAATTTTTTGCATTCATTAATCTCTCAAACTCATCATATAGTTAATTGTTAACGAATCTATTAAAACTTCCTTTCTTAGAGACTAACTAAATTTTTATTGGCATGCCCTATCTCTGGGGCGAGGCGTGTTGCTCTAATTTAAATTTTAAAGACAGTTCCCGGGATATTTTATTGGAAGAGAGTAATTTAATCACTTATCGAAACCTTCGCAAAGCGTGCGGAAAGACCCGTCTGAATCAGAATTTTTTTATATTAAGCATCTTATAACGTGAGAACTAATTTTTGAGGGTTGTTGATTACAGAGATCTATATAAGAAAATCTTCCTATATTTAACTATAATTATATCTCCCTAAATTGTCAAATAACATGGTGGAACATAATGTATTTTGGCAACAGTACTTCGGCCGTAGGTCTTATAGGTATCTAGATATATTTTTCCTTATAATACAGTGTGCCCTTAATATGAGAATTGTCCTAATTTTATGGACAAAGATATCTCGGTTCTTATAAGACCTACAGACGTCTATCAGTTCTGAAATTAAAGCTTATTCAATGTCCAACAATTTATTTTATAATGAGTATTTTTTATATAATGCTTGGCTTCTGTAATATTTACCTTCATGACGTTAAAATTAGAACAATTTTCGTAGTTAAAACACAATGTATTGTATGGGCAAAGATATCTCGATACGTATAAGACCTACAGACGTCTATCAGCTCTTGAATCAAAGGTTATTTAATGTCCATCAATTTATTTTATAATGAGTATTTTTTTATATAATTCTTGGTTTTTGTAATATTTACTTTTATAATGTTAGAATGAGGTGAATTCCTGTATTTGGACAGTTTTGTATGGCCGCCATTTTTGATTCCAACCACTTTGAGGTGGCAGACAAAAAAAATGTACTAGTTGGCTATCATGTGAAAATAATATTGTAAATTTTCTACTTGTAATAAGCATTTTTCGGACTACTGTCATCCATTAGATACCCATATCATACGAACGTGGTTCATTTCTGTCCTTTCGGGTTAAAAATAGGCAAGTAGAAGTTTGTTCTATGAATTCACTGAAAAAATAATCAAACGAATATGGTGAATGAGGCACTACTGGAGTTTTTTTTATACAGGTAAGTTGAAACAGGCTGTTCAGTGTATTGAACCTCACTTAAGCATTTTTTTTTTGTTGTCCTAAACAGGACTTGTTATTCTTTTGGTTACGAAGATATTAAACACACGGTGAGGAAGTGGAGGGTGAGGTTGAGATGGAATTCTTGGGAATGCCAGATAATAACTTTCAATTTTCCTTGGCAGGATAAATATGACGAATACAGCATTAATTAGATACTACATCAGTCTTAGTCTTTCAACATTTGTATTCCTTACATTTTTATTTGTTTTTCTTTTTTGTCCTATAAATTCCTAAATACACGATACGTTGGCAGAGTAGATGTTAACCGGTGTTCTTGAGAGAATCGAGGAATTTCTTACTGCCGATTATTACAGATTTAATGTTTCTTAAAATCTTGTCAATTGGAACTTATTTTTTTCCATTCCCAAAGAGAACTATGCGGTAGAGGATGTGGGAAATGATGCTCAGCTCGCTGCCGTGAGTCAGACACTTGGTACTGAGGTCATAGCGTGTGGTCACCATCTGCACTCGGTCCTTGCGGGAGCCTCTTCAAGGAGGTTATTGTCACCGAATTTTATTTCAAGATCAGACTATCACAAGTATTAATGATTCCATCTGTCTCCTCACCTATGGGCTACTTATTATTTCAGCAATTCTTTTAACATTTTTTTTTCCCCTCTCTTTTAAAAGAAAATTCTTATTGCTATTTTGACTTATGTTGGTTCCCCAAATAAGTCCTTCCGGTTTTGCTGATCATTTGTTTTTCCAATTCTTGTTAAAATTAGATTGGTGTTCCTCTGTGAATGTGGAAGAAAACATCATACAACAATAAATATATGTTGCTATAGTAATTATAATTTTGGTTTATTATTTTCAATAAATAACCTTTTGTAATAGACCGAAAAAATAATTAAAATATACCGAATAACGAATAAAAAAAAAAAAAAAAAAAAAAAAATCCGTTTTTCCGATTATAAGTGATTTAATTCAATAACTCGATTATTTTTGAAGATAGAGAATTTATTAGAGTTTTTTAACCAAAAAAAAAAAACGAAAATAATTATTAAAAAAGAGAAGAAAAAAAATTGAGATTATACTCATAAATACGCCTAAGACTCAGTTATTTTTCTGGATAGAGAAAACATTTATAGAGTTTTAGAATAAGTAAAGCGCGATAAACAAAAACAAAAAATGGAAAAAAAAAATGAAATATTGCCTACATATGCACTTGCAACTCCGTTATTTTCGAAGATAGGGTAAAACTTTATTAGCGTTTTTTAACCAAAATACCGCGAATAATTATAATAAAGAGAAAAAAATTGAAATTTTACCCATAGATAAAAATATGTATAGTGTTTTAGGAACAGTAAAGCGCGATAAATCGAATAAAATAAAGTTGATTTATAAATATTTAAGTCACAGATTATAATGGGTGTAACTCCACGAAACTCGGTTATTATTGAAAATAGAGAACAATCGAAAAGATTAACAGCTATAGACAGATATATCCTAATATAGTTATTTGGAAATAATTAACCAGTGTGCAATAATTTGCAGCGTTTTTAAATGGTTAGCATGCTATAGAAACTGATGAAACCATTTTAGGGTGTTAAAGGAAATGAAACTTCCCTTAACCAGCACGTCTCAAAATTGGTTTTAAAGTTCAAATAAGTTCTCCAAGAAGTGTGGTTAAATTTAAACCAACTTTTTGAAATAATTTCAAGAAATTCCAAATAATATTTTGATGTGATACCATCTTATAGATCAAGTAAACAATTACAAGGCTTCCAACTGTTTAATTTTTTTTTTCTTTTATTACTTTTTTGTTAATGCTAATGCCATCCTTGAAGCTTTTTTATTTTCATGAGTACATCTTATTTTAATTTTTTTTTTTTTTTTTATGCACTATTAAAATGTAGTCATCAGGAAACAAGGCTGGCTCCGCTTATCATTCTCATCTACATATGCATCTGTCTGAAGATGTTATTAACTTCAAGAATTTATAAGAAGAAGTAATACAAAGCGGTTATTTGTTAAATAAAACTAAGATTTCTTTCCGAATAATGACAATTTTATTTTTTTTCTACGAGGCCCAAAAGAGCTAATTCATGAATGACATCATTATTTTATTAAAGAAGAGGTATTACGGACAAGAAATAAAATAAAATAGCAACCTATTAAGTAAATGTTTACAAGATCATTGTCTGGTAATTCAGAAAGTAGTCCTTTGAAAACAAAAAGTTATTGTATATTACTTAATAAAAATAAATAAATAAAGTAAAAAGGCATAAAATAGTTCGGTTGACTGTGGATAAATTATTTTCAAAATAGAATTAATTGTTGATTGAGACACCAATATTTTGACCCTCGTAGCATATTTTCATTAGGACATTATGATTTCTATTTCCGTTCTGTTCGTTCTCAACTTCAGAAGATGGTTAAGCCTCTAAGTAATATTTGTTTAGTGTTGTGAATGTCATTATGAATCTTAGTCATTCTTACTAAGGCTGCAACTATTAGCTCAGGTGACGCCGCAACTGAGATGATACAGGTGTCTCGACATTCCAAGCGTTAGAACAATCAAGCTATGAGAAAAAAAATCTGGTGTGTCAACGCACCACTTTCACCTACTTCGGTTGTTAAAATCAGTTTAAGAACTTTTCAATAAAGTTAGGGTTGAAAATAGTTAATAAATTACCTTAAGTTTCGATAAAAATGTCTTTCATTAAATTATCTATTATTATCTGCTACAAAGGCTTAGTATAATATAATCTTTTACTTTCCAGCAGTTTATTATACGTGTATATTATTGCTCTTATTTTGAAAAAAAAAAATGCATAAAAAATATGTTTGATCTTTTCTCCTTTAGTTGTTTTTGAAATTCGTTTGAATTGTATATTTACTTGTTTCTTTTCCAATCCTTACAAGAGGATATGATTAATTTTTTAGAAGCTACAAAATACGAGCATTTAACTATGTCAGAATTTTCAATCGCATTGAAAGCTACTTATTATCAAAGCCCTTGAGTTTTAAATTGTTAAATTCGTTTTTCAGAAAATAGTAAACAAAAAACAACTGCAAAATGCAATAAAGTGGCTCTTCTGGTTAGCCGATTTTGTTGAAAAAATTGTTTAAATATCTGAGGCATATAATCTTCGAAAATGTGAGAATTTTCAGTTTTTTACAACTTACCGTTTTCGGGATAAAATCACCGTAGACACGCTAATAGTTTGTTCGAGACTTGGTCGTTTGGACTCCGGGTGCCCTTAAACGTGCGTGTATTTTCAGTAAAAAGTCTAATTTAAAAATTGTCACTATATTTTTCATGTATAGATAAGTTGAAGTAATACTCGATCTACTTTTGTTAAACCAAGCACTTCAACTCTTGAATGTTTTCTTGATAATTTTTTTTAATTTTTACTTTAAACATTTGTGCCGTTGTTTTCATTTTCTTTCGATAGGAAAGTCCCTGACGTATAATAATCATGAATTTTCGTATTCTTGGGATGAAATTCTGACTATTCTGCTTCACAAGATGATGGTTGCTTTCCTTTTTTTTTTTATGCATACAATTTCCATAATCAATTAAAACATCCATTGCTGCTTTTGATCGCTTCTTGGACGGTTCCGTTTTTTTTTCCTTTTTGGTCTTCATCCTACTACCGAATGATCGGTGTCTCTTACGACTTTTTATAAGTGTAATTTTTTCATTTTTATTTAGCGGAATTTCGACAGTGTTATTCAGAAAATCAGATCAGGTTCCTGCATCAACGTATTACTTTTGGAAGAACGAAGGAGAACTTCGTTACATTTTACTAATAGATTAATGTTTTTCATATTGAGGAGGTATAGTCGACTGTAGAAACTATTATAGGCGGAATAGTCATATTATAGTCGGAATAGTCCAGTTTATGCTTGGACATGGCTCAGTAATGCCCTGATGATGGCTCACAAGCTTGGGCCGAAACGTTGGCAAAATTAAAAAACTTTTCATAAAATGACTGATTCCTGACTATTCCACCTATAATTATTGTTTTTCCTGAGCTACGTTTTTACTTACATAACCATGTTTATTTTCTTTATAATAGTATTTGTTTGACAAAGTATTTTAAGTTTTTATTTGTATGAACAGACTCCAGCTTAACTAAAAGTATATAATTATAAGAAATAATTACAAATTCAAATGTTTTGATAAATGCTTGGACATGGCTCAGTGATGCCCTGATGATGGCTCACAAGCTTGAGCCGAAACGTTGGCAAAATTAAAAACTTTTCAAAAAATGACTGATTCCTGACTATTCCACCTATAATTAATGTTTTTCCTGAGCTACGTTTTTACTTACATAGCCATGTTTATTTTCTTTATAATAGTATTTGTTTGACAAAGTATTTTAAGTTTTTATTTGTATGAACAGACTCCAGCTAAACTAAAAGTATATAATTATACGAAATAATTACAAATTCAAATGTTTTGATAAATTAGAAAGCCGTGCCATTGTTTTAAACATATTCGTCATCAGTAAGCTGAGTCAGATCGGGTCCGGTCTAAAGCGAAATCGGTCATTGTATTCACTGCATATTTACGTTATGTAAATAATGAATAATTGAACAAATTTGTATTTTATTAATTTATTTATGAGGCTATTGGTATTTTGTTGATATAAACATTCCCTTGCAAAATTCATTATTTCCTCATTAAGTTTTAAGATTTTTTTTTATAATCAATTTATAATGAAAAAACTATTTGTCCAAAACGTCTTGTAACTAGTAGTGTGTTTTTACTAGATGGCGACAGTTCACATTACGTCATAAGCGTATTTTAGGATACGGCAGCTGTTAAGATCGTTTGTCGTTTCTGACTGTTTTTCTTTGGGAGTGTTTTTACAAATGTCGGCAAACAATTCAGTCTTATTTCCGCTGTGTCTGTGCTTTACCCTGTAATATTCTGTTGTGCCTTTATAATACTGAGGCTTAAATTATGTTGGTGCGTTTATGACTGAAAAATCATTCTGCGTTTTAATGTTTGCGGATCCGTTTATACTAGTGCTGATGTTAATGCATTTTTTTTTTTAAACAGATTATTTTTTTTTTTTTTATGTGACTTCGTTTCATTGGCAAGCATGATACTGCCATGAATGTTCGAATCGAAAATAGGTGTCAGTTCCAAAAAAAAATATTAAAGTCCGTTTAGTGACAGTCAGTGACAGACAACTTCACAGCTATGGAAAATAAAAAGAGTGAAAAAGTAAAAACAACACTGTTTCGTATGTTCTCGGATTATCATTGGTTTATAGTCCTCTTATTATTTTCTGTTAAGCTTTGATATTTTAATGGAGGTTTTGCTTTGCATGGCTAATTACATTTTGTAGTATATAAAATTCAGCCCGTTAGATTTCTGTATGGTATCCGCGTAGAGCTGTTGAAGTGAGATGAAAAAAACACACGTGTTTCTGAGCGCAAAATATCACGAGGGAATGTCCCAGACATAAAAAGAAATTGTAGGCTCAATTTCATTAGCGGATGAATTTCCCCTCTCCGTTTCTTATAGATATAGCAAGTTATCGATTGCAATGGCGACAGGTGTTCGATACACCTGTATCCTATTCATGTAAAATCCTCTATCTCACGCTTTTCTTTCCATTTTTTTTTATATTGCACTCTAAAACGAGTGTTTCCACTTTTAGTTATTTTATTGCAGGTTAGCTATTGAAACACTTGCCTTTTATGTACCTAGAAACACCTTGAATACAATTATTTTACAAATTATATAAACGTTAGAGTAGTTTTTTAAGTTGAAACGATTCCACAAAAAAAAGAAAAAGAAAAAAAGAAAATCGCAATATTCAAAAAGGGAACAAAACTGCCTGCTGAAACTAAAAAAGAACGTACAGCATCATCTGATATGTTTCTATATGATTATAAACATTTCTTGACAGCAGAAATATTAATCAATACTAATTAAAAGATCCCTAATTTTTTATTGCTCTGACTGAAGAGTGAAAATGCTTTAGACTGTCTGTTTTTCCTCGGAATTTAATAAAAACCTTATTACTAATGCATGGTAATATTCTATTGGGTTGTGTCACATGAAATATCCGTTTTCAACGTAGAGGATTTTTATTAAAAATACGATTTGAAAACTATATAATTTTATTCAAAGTATTTACCTTCTTTTTCTACACATTTTTCACAACGTGACACACACTTTTTTATCCACGAACTGAAAAACTCTGAGCTTTGAAGTGAAACTAAATCTGAAAACGCACTTTTCACTTGATCATCATTTTCAAAAAGTTTTCCTTTGACGAAGTTGTTAAATTCCTGAACAGGTGGTAATCTGTAGTGGGTGCGGAAGAACTTCGTAGCCCATTTCTTTCAATTTTTGCACGATATGTTTTGAAACATAGGGTCTTGCTGCCGCTCAGTGAGATCATGAGGTACCCATGTATCGAGCTTTTTTACTTTCCCAATACACTTTAAATGTCTGGATACGGTAGATGCACTTGCATTTAGTTGTGCTGAGAGTCCTTTAACTATTTGGTAGGGGTTTCCTTCTACTGTATGTTTGAGGACATAGTTGTCTATTACGGACGGAGGTCTTCCTCGGGACAAGTTTTCCAAGTCGGTATCCCCAGCTGAAAACTTAGCAAACTAACGGCGAATGGTCCGTTCATTAACACTCCCTTCCCCAAACGTTTTGCAAATATTTCTAGCGGCCTCAGCTGCTGATTGGCCGGGTTTAATCTCGTACGAAAATATTATTCAAAAATCGCGTGTTTCCATGTTCATATTTGGAGGTATCCTAAAAAGTGGGTAATTGATTGGGAAGCTAATGTTTATAATACAAAGGTAGATGATTAGTAACTGTTTACTTTAAATATGTAAACATTCGGAAGAAAACAACACAGGTCTGCAAAATCCTTTATGTATTTCAGAAACTATAAAAACGGACATTTCATGTGAAACAACCCAATAGTTATATGGCATACAAGTATTATCAGTAGAATAAAAAGTAAAAACTTGCAGCATAGGTATATTGAATTGGTTTAGATCTGGTCATAGTTACTTAAAAAGTTCATACAGATGGGGTCACCTGTGGTGTTCTGCCAATTCCGTGGGTTTAAACCTGGTAGATGGTCCTGAGATTAATGGTAGGGAGTAAAAAATCCTTAGTTATGCCGTCCTCCGGAGGGGTAGCTCCGAACCTGTTTCGATGTCAGGTACTCGTTAAAGATCCCCAATCTAATTAAACTCCTACAGGCAAAATTTAGTACTCCCCCTTTAGCATCTTCAAATTAGCCTAAAGTGACTTTAAATAAATAAACAAACATTTTATTTCATTTTAAGCTAATTTCTTAATACCGCTGATCAATACTTTTAATACTACATTTTAAAATTAGTTTTTTTTTTTCCTTGAAACAATTCTTGATAAAAACATTATTCAGAAAGGAAATAGAACTAATTAAGGAAAACTAAAAAATAATCTACAACGTTCTGATTAGTTTTTATTTTTTCTATGTAAATATAAAAAATTGTATAAATCAGGAATATTATTGGTACTTACACGGAAATATCGAATTTAATACTCTTGACTGAAGTGTTAAAATGCTTTTGAGGAAGTGTTATTGTTTTTGGAATTCAGTAAATACCTTACTGGTTTAATCCACAATTGAAAAGTATGAACTTGTAGCGTATATTTTATTGGTTTAGCTTTGGTCATATTAATATATAAAAAAGTCAGATATATTTAAAAAAACGAGAGTAGTTAAACAAAATGCTATCGTTGAGGTAACGCGGTTTATGGTAAGTTGAGCGCTAACTCAGTCGCAATCTTGTTTGTAACACACCAGATGGGTGAGTTTTTCCTTCCAAGTTGCCTATTTTATTTTTATCGCCTTTATGGGTTTTGACATGATCGTTTCTATAACCCCCATGAACGGTACAAGATTCAAAATTAAAATGTTTATTTTTCTTAACGAATAATATAAGTTTATAATAATAACAATTTAAGAATGCTCAAAAATGATCCAGGTATCAATGTTTTGGTCGTGAAAAGATGTGCATTTTTCCTGGACTTTAAGTACTTGACTTTTATTTTTGCTATTACTGTAAAGATAAAACTTAAACAATACCTCTTATATCTCATGTCGTTTAAAAACAAATCATAGACCTGATAGAACAACCTTTTATTTCTGATCAATTTAAAATAAATAATTGAATTACACGATTCTTTTCCTTGTCTTTAATAAATAGCGTCTCTTCGGTATAGAAATGACCAAGATTTAAAAAGTAATCGTTATGTCAGTTGCTCATATATCTAATACAGACTTGCCCCCTTACTATGTACCAGAAATTGTCATCACATCTCAGTTGATTGACAAATAATTAAGTAAATTATTAACCAAGTTAAGAAAAATCGACTCTAACCAAAGACTGATGGATAGTACCGAATGAATTGGCAATAAAGGAACCGTTGACAGAATAAAGTAGGACTGAGCCGTAGCACTCAAAATAATAACCAATTGAGTTGAGTGGCGAAACAGTACAAGATCCCAGATCCGGAGATCACTCCCGACTTATATCTTAATCGAAATTGTGACCGAAAGATTGAAGGGAACGTCAATTAAGATCCTGTGTCGATATAACTGTCTAAAGATGCTTTATCACACTTGAAAAGTTTTCTATTCATAAGTATTTTAAACGATATAAACCAGCAACACTAAATAATTGCTTATGATGTATTGGTATATTTAGTATTATGGAAATTACTGTAAAAGTAAATCTCTTGTAGTGCTTATGGAAAGGTGATTTAATTTTATCTGATACATTAAACAAATAAAGTTGTATCTTGTTATCCTATCTTCAAGAAATGATACTTCGCCTTAATACCTAATTATCAATTAAAAAAAACTAATAAGGATAGGGGAAAAACTGTAGATCATGGTATGATATCTATATATGTCTTATCTATTGTATATGTTAGGATGAGCGATATTATAACAAAAAAAAAAAAGATGGGCTAACGTAAACTCGATCTCGTGTCAAAACGAGCTGGTCTTAAAATTGAAAATAAAATAAAATAGGTAAATTAAAAAAATAAATAAATAAAAGTTTAAATTTTTAAAACGAGGAAAATTTACAATTAAAATAAACATCACAGTGAAGTGAGAATTGTTGACTGTGTAAGGAGGAGAAATTAGGAGAAAGGGTGCAGTTGATTGTGATTGTTCTGACGTTCTCCTTCAAACGTCCTGAAGAAGGCCTATAATTTAGGCCGAAACGTCGGCATCAGTGTATTAAGCTTATATCTTAATTGTGTGTTCTTTTGACTGCACCTGAAACTAATTTCTTCTGAAATAATCATCATTTGATTTATATATATAAAAAAAAAATCTTCGATTAAAACAAACTATAAAAAATAATTTAAAAATAGGTTTGTGGGTTAGTAATATAAGGAAGTTTAAAAAAATAAATAAATAAAAAATAAATATATATATATATATATATATATATATATATATATATATTTAAAAAAAAAAAAATAATAAAATAACCTGTACCACTACAACCCATGAAGCGTCTTGGGCTCAGTACATATAGAGATTCGTACTGTTTCTAGGCCAACGGCAGTGCAATGAGGTGATGAGGCCTTCATCGCGCTCAGCCGCCAGGTTTTTCCCCAATTATTTTGGGTACCCAATTTAAAGAGGCTGGGTCTGCCCCCCGACTGAATTAACAGAATAAATAGTATTCTGCCGTAGCCGGGATTCGAACCCAGGACCCGGAGCACAGCAGACTAGTGCTCTATTCACTAGACCACGCCGCTCTCTCTCTCTCTCTCTCTCTATATATATATATATATATATATATATATATATAAGGAAAAAATTATTAATTTTAATTGTCTATCCATGAATTGTTCAACTTTGGTCCAGACCATAACGCAGCTTCCGTACGACGGGTAGGCGACTCTCTATGGAAGGACGGCGATCTTCTGGAAGGCAATCAAATGATGTCCTAATTGAGAAATTGGTAGAAGGCGCCAGTCGATAAAATACTTGCAGCTAGCTGGTTCCAATGGTATTGGCTTGAGGGCAGTGCGGACACTCTTATCTAGTTAATCCCTACACTATTCAATAGTACTACATATGTAAACCAACAAATAAAATATTTTCCTCGTTTAAAAACTATGTTTAGTTTAATTTAATTTTAAATTCCTAACAGAAATATAAAGGAAAAAAAAAGTTTAGGCTCAAACAGTATAATTTACTGCTTTTTCCAGTGAACTGACGGGCGGATCTGTGAAGTACAGAAAGTAAAGAAAGATTTATTGTAATTTACGAGAGCTCCTTATTCGAGTGGGTTGAGCATTACTCTACCATTCTTAGATTCCGGGTTCGATCCCCGGCTGAGGCGGAATTATTTATTTCAGCCATGGAGTGACCTTGGGGTATGGAGATCCTCTCCTGGAACTTGCCCAGGCTCTATAAATTGGGTACCCAAAGATCAAGGGAAATCTGGTGGCTGAGCGTTATGTCGCCCTAGTCACCTCTATCAACGGCTCACAGTGGACAATATGGCCGATTTAGTTGGACAAAATTCTGAAATTTATCTATATTTAATTTAACCTTTGGGGTCCCAGATTACGAAAAAAAATTATAAAAACTAATTAATTTTTTGACACGATTGGTTAGCGCACATTGGTCAAACATCAATTTTATTAGCTAAAATCTAAAACTTCCCTATATTTTACGTTTGAAGTTCCAGATATACGAGAAAAATAATACAAAAAATCTAATTATGGCTCGGAGTTGCTAAAACCTGCTAATAGATGTTTTTTAAACGATTTAGGAAATTCTTGAACTTATAGATTGTAAAACTTTTGATTTGGAGTGTTGTTTCTGAAAAAAATTATGTATCACTCACAACGCAAAAAATCGCTAAAATTCTTTGTAATATCTAAAGAAGGATTGGTAAAACAAATCCTTAGGGTAACTTGGGGGTTATATAGTTTTTCGTTATTGAATAAGGGCGTACATTTACAAATTGCTAAATTAACTCTACTGGTGAGATTGCAATGTATATTCAATAACTTTGGAAGTTTGGAAATGTCTTACCTGTCTCAGCAATAAAGACTTTGCGCTAAACACAACTTGAACACCATAAATGGCCAACGAATGAAGATAATCAATCCCACTGTGTAAACAGGAATGATTCGTTTATTTACTATTTATTTGTAAACACGGTATGACGGAAAATATTAGTATTAAGGGTCTTGCCAACTAATAATAAAAAGGTGAAGCACTGAGAAATTCCAAACTTTTTACTTGACTTTGGTTCACCTAAATTGGTGATTTTGCCCACTATACGTCTGTTGGCCATGAAACAGTACGGATCTATACGTGTTAAACTCAAAACAATTTAAAATTTTTAAAAATTAAATAATCTAATAACAAATTTTTCAAAAATAATCTTTACCAATCATTGGAAATGACTTAAGTTGAGAGAAAATTGTAGTTTTTAACACGACTTTTTCTGATCATATATATATCTCCTAAACGGTAAGTTCTAGCGACAAATGTTTTAACAAAAAAAAATAAAAAATTTGTGGATGAAAAAATTCCCACCTAAAGGACAGATCTATGTCAAAGGCAAAAATATCACACAAATAAAAGTTTTGCCTTGGACCTTGATTCCATGATAAGAAGTTCATTCATATAATGCCGTCAATATCAATGAACTGAATTGATTTTATGGATTTATTATCATTTATTGATTTATTTATTGCGGTTGAGAAATGAATGAGCGGGAGCACATGCACCAGCCGACTCCTTCCATGTGATAAAATTGCTCTAACCCTCAAGGCCAATCCTTATCTCGCAATTTGAGGGAATGTTATTTATGTTATAATTATGGGTCATGTCGCTCCTTTATCCTTCTCTTACATAATATGCTCTTACATCATTCCTCCATCGCGGTTTCTCTGTAGGAATAGTAAATAGAAAAAATAAAAAAAGCATTAGCTGCACAATTTTATATCTTAAGGCCATGTTTACATAAAATACAAAATTGAAAATATTTAATTGGGGAAATAGAAGATAAAACTACAATAAAATTATTTCCTGCATATTTATTTTCTTGGCAAATTCTTCACAAAAAAAGTAAATAAAAAAAACTAGTGTTAATATATATATTACTTTAGTCGAAAATTTAGGAAACATAATTACTTCACGAAATCAATATATTTTTTTATAAATAATAACTTTAAAATGTATGCAGAGGTCACCTGTGGTGTGGTGACTAGCATAACAGTCTCCTTTACCTAAGGTCGCTGGTTCAAACCTGCCAGGTGAGCCTGGGCTTTTTGTATGGAAGTAAAAATCCTTGGCTATGCCGTCCTTCGTGGGGGACAACGTAAAATGGTCGCACCGAGCCTTTGCGGTTTCAATTACTCGCTAAAAATCTCTATCCTAATAAAACCTGGATAGGCGAAATTTCGGACTCAACCTGAAGCTCCGTCGGATTAGCCCAAATAGCATAAATAAAAAATAAATAAACAAACAAAAATGTATGCATTTTGTACATGAACTGCGAAGCTTGTTCCCACCAATGATCGTTTAAATTTGGATTAATGCTTACGTTTTTTATAATTTATTTATATCATTATTAACAATTCCTACAGTTTTCAATAGGAATTTTTTTTTAACCATAGTGTAATGTTAAAATTTTAGTCTGAACGTCACACCAATTTTCATATTTTTAATTCTTGACGAATGTCATTTAAAAAATCATTTCTATTCAAACTATTTAACTTTAGCTCATGAACTTTTTTAAAAGAAATTTTTAGATTGAATACATCATTTTGTAAGTGACAAATTTATTTTCTTTTATTTAACTGATAGCTTTTATTTAAATATATATTTACAATTCCGTTCGATAATTACTAATTATGAATTTTGAAGGTTGTTAATGGTATTTTGCTTTGTTCGCTCTGCTGCTATTTAATTTCTAACGTTGATAAGATCTAAGTTAAAAGAGTTCGTATAATAAATTATGAACGCTTTGTTTTTAACCTTATGATAGCAAAACTTTATAATTAAAGGAGATAGTTTAAAAAACAAAACAAAACAAAAAAATAATCTAATCCTATGACAATTGATGTACAAAATAAATATAAAATATATTAAATAAGTATGGTTAGTTTTAAATGAAAAAAAAAATTAATTATTAATACATTATCAGATATGATAAAATATGAAGGATTGACTTAAGGATTAAATTATTCCGATCTCAGCAAGATATTGAATTGTAGTAAAGGGAAAAGGGATGGAAGCTATAAAAAGCGAGGGAATTAATTATACAACAGAGTCGCTCAGCTATTTATTGTTTAGGCCCAGTTTATGTCAGGTTTGACCCCCAAATTCTGCCATTGATTAGATTATAAAAAATAAAAATGTTCGGAATCTGACTTGTCACGGTATTAATATTTTAATTTAAAATTTTATGTAAGGAGATCGGACGCCGTTTAATTTAACTTCTTACACTGAAATGCTTTTGAAGTGGATCCATAGTGCGATCCAATGGATTGGAGATAAGGGAAAGATGAATATACACCGACTATCGTCTCACACTCGTCATTCATCCTGTCGCACGAAAAGCCATGGCGACTGAGAGTCGCCTTTCGTCCGCAAAGTGTTAAAAAAAGTTTTCAGAAAAACGGATAATTTTTGTTTTGTACAAAGATTCATTATTAAAAATAATAAAACAAAAGCATTTTTATAGGACGACTTTACTGATTTAATTTCTTTTATTTTTATTTTAATTGAAATAATTTAAATAAAATATTTTTTTCTCTATCTTTGAAAATAACCAAATTATGGGAGTATTAGATCTTTATAAGTTGTGGCTTGACCATATATGATCATTTTTTTTTTAATTTTTCGTCACGGTATCCTGATCTTAACAATCTACATATTTTTCCCTGTCTTCAAAAAGAACAGAGTCATGAGCATATATATTTTTAAAATTTCAAATGTTTTCCTTTTTACAATTAATCGCGTTGTCCTGATTAGAAAACTATAAATAAAAATTATCTATCTAAAAAAAGTGCGTTATTGAATTATAGCAATTTTAATCGGATGACATTTTAAAACTTATCCGCTAATGTCTACGTCACAACAAAGGTGTTAAAATCATAGTTTAATATACTGGAATATTTGTTCCAAATTTCTAAATCGGTCCAGTAATTTCGGAGAAATGCCGTGGATGGTGTACAGCGCATGGTGCACAGTAGGAAAAAAAATCACGATTTAGTGGCCAATATTCTATCACTTTTGATCTAATTATAATAAATTAAAAATTATTTTTTTCATTTATGAGTATGGGATGTCCTTTATTAGTGAGTGTGAAAAAAATTGCAGTTTTGTAGTTTTTTTAAGTTAAATTAGAGAAACGAAAATTGCTTCAATCAAACCTGCAAAATAAGGTTTCACTGCAAATAATGAATTTTAGAAACCATGAAATATCTGTAAAATTAATTAACACGGATTGTTAGCTAGAAAAAAAATCTTAAAAAAGTTTATTGGAAACATTTTTTTTTTTAATAAGGAGATGATTGACGGTTCTAAAATATTATGATACAATTTGATCGATCAAATGCGATATTTTATTAATATCTCAGTGATTATATGCCTCATATTTTATAATTTGTATTTTATTTATTTATTTTTTTTGTTCCATTGAAATTCACAGGATAAGTATCGAAAATATATCACTTTGTAAAGTTAAATATAAATATGTCGATTTTTTGCCTTTAAACAATAATTCCTTATAAATTCTTTATACGTCGTAAATTTCTAAGTAAGGCAATTATGAACGGAGGAAATTATATAGAAGCGGGTAATAAATCATTTCCTTCGATTTAAATGATCTTATATTGAATAAAAAATTGATAGAATAAAAAAAAAAATTATGTATGTATGTAACTATGAAAAATAATTAAAAAATGTAACGATAGTGATTTTTTTACACTCACTAATAATGGAAATCCCAAAAGAATTTTTAATTTATCTTAATTAGATCAAAAGTTATAGGATTTTGTCCACTCTTGGTTTTTTCACACGGTGCTGCGAACAGGCGGACAGTATCTTGAAACTTGCTTGGGCATGTTAAAGTCCTCAAACCTTGGAGAGGTGTAATTTTTTTTTTTTTCCGAGTACAAACGTTATTATTCAAAAGATTAAACCCAAATGGCTTCTTTTGAACTATTTTGACTAGGATTCACTTAAGTCATTATTATTTTCTTCAAATTGATTTAGTGATTGGTATATTATAGACGATACTTTTCTTTCTGATGTAACTTTTAAATAATTATGTTTATAACTATTAGGGTGTACTTACAGACGACGCGATGCGCAGAAGACACGCACACTACCGAACTGCTATTTCCACCCCTGACCTTGCTCTCCAACTATATTTACCCCAGACATCTCCGACTACCACTAACTACTTAACTCCTCAAGCAGAATTGTCCTTTCTGGCAAACACCCTCAACTGAAATAGTTCCACGCTATGGAACAGAAATATCTTGGCGCTTAGCTTACTGGCTGGTATAGCCACTTCTTCCACGTCATCAAAATAGTAAATATAGCTGTCCAAAAGTTATTGATTGTCAGAAGTTCCATAGTATTTTGATTGACCTGGCATTGCCAAGGAATTCATTAACCTTTAATAAATTAGCATTTGTTAATCATTAAACTAAGAAAGAATTGTAAGAGTGATACGTTAGCACCTAAAATTTCAATCTAGTTCAATGCTTCCCAAAAAAAAAAAAATTGCAAGGACCCTCTAAATCTTTATATGTTTAAATTTTTAGGCCGTACACCGTAATACGTACATTGCGTGTGAAATACCTCTACCGAAACTCTATTTTCTAGAAATGGCCTAGTTGGGGAAATGGAAATGCAGAAAAAAGAAACAGGGTCTGGAAGTTTCCTTTAATTCTCGAAACATTGAATAACTAAAATTTAATGTTGAAACTGGCAGAAGGTCCCAGGATTTTTTAAAGGGAGTGAAAAATCCTTCGTTATGCCTTCCTCCAGAGAGAACACAAAATTTTGGTCCAGAGCTTGTGATAAGTCAGGTTCTCGTTAAAGATCTCCATCCTAATTAAACCTGGAAATGCAAATTTAGGACTTCCACTTAACTGTTTGGATAGACACGATAGCATAAAATGACCTTAAATTAACAAAAAGAATCGAAAACTTAAAACATATACAAGGATGTAGTGATATAAATGCCCAGAAAGAAATCAAATGTTGTTTATCATCTTCTGCCATACATTATACATCTTCTGTTTTTTACGCATATTATTTCCAAAATGTTAGAAAATGACCAATTTTAAATTGTGCTGTAGCACAGGCACCTGTCAGATAGTAAACACAAGCAATTTTATCACTTAGAATGTTAAATTTGTCCTTGTAGAGTGTGTTATTATTTTTAAAAGCCAAGAATTATTATTATTACCTTAAAATAATTTCCCGAACTATCAAATTCCTTCGGCATCAAATCCAAAATCCTAAATGCTCCTTATTTTGTTTCTAATAAAATCATCTTCAATAATAAGAGACCTTAATATCCCACTAGTTGCTGACTTAGCCCAAAATCAATACACCTCCTTTCATTCCAAACCACCAGCCCACACAAACTCTCTTGCCGTTACTTCTCATCTACATATATTCCTAATAATCCTCCGAGGCGCCTAAATGGACGATGGCCTCGAGACCTGCTAATGAAATTAACATTAGTGTTACCTAAAAAAATGATTGAATTGTGACACCTGGGTTGTTTCTTCACAAGACTATTGCATTTCTATATTTGTAATTTTAACTTTTTCTTCTTATATATATACATGGTATATCTTCTTCCAGTGGCGCGACAGGCCGTGTAGGCCCTGGGCCTCGTGGTATAAACTCCTGCGAGTTTACACTCACGTTTCAGGATGCTATTTTTAGTGTAGGGTCATCACTCCCTACGACTAATTTTGTGAGTGACCACCCTTTGGCTGACGGATCTCAAATATCCGGGGGAGAGGCTGAGAGTGTATCTGAAATTTTTTTACATCCTTATAAAAGCCCCGCCGGGACTGGGATTCGAACTCAGAACCTGTAGCATGAGAGACTAGCGCGCTAGCCACTCAGCCACTGGCTCCCCATATATGGTATATACAGTTGTAAAAATCAATAAAAATATATTTTTAAAAAATATGTCTCAAAGACATTCCACGGACCCCTAAGAAACTTTGACTCAGTTACTAGTATCTCAAGAAATGGCAATAGTTGTGAAGCTGAAATTTTGTATTGAGGTTACTCTTCCCTTCATGTGCAATAATGGTTGGTTTGGAAAAATTCTTCCTCTAAATGGTTGAAAAACTAAAAAATTCTGATACCATTTAAACGATTTGTTTTTTAACAACTCATAAACTGTTCATTTCCTTAAAACATAAGTATTCATTTGAAAGATAATAAAATTCTATAGAACAATTTTTAAAACGTTTTTATTAAACTAAACCCACGGATAAGATTAATTAATATTTAGATTGCAAGTGTATTGTGAAAATATTCGACGTTTAAGTTTAGAAGCTAAAACATATTTGGTAATTATAGGTATGCCTCTTTCTACTGGTGTGTTATTGTAAGTTTGATAGAATAAAATTAAGATTAAATAAAAAGTGTTGTTATTTATTTATTGCCTATAAAAATTATTCAGTTAATGATTGACATGACTCACTGATGCTCTAATGATGACTCACGTCTTTGAGCCGAATCGTCACCAAATCTTTAACACGTCCTACTCATAATTATTTCACTTATAAATATTATTGAAAGATTAATTGGTCGTCTGATAATTAAGTTAACTAGATACGCAGCGAATATAAATAATAATAGTTATTACTATGTACTACTACTTAAATCCATCTACAACATATTAACTAATTATATTCATTAATAATACTAATATTAACTCTCATAATTGATTTTATTAAACGATAAAAAAAAATCCTTTGCTTCTTTGGCTCGTTAACAGAACATCTTGGAACTTACAAAGAAAGTAGTTTTGTTTTCTGTATTGAAAGTTTTCAATCACTTTCTAAGCTAAAAGTTCTCAAGTTTGTTCACCCTGGAATCAGAAGTTACTTGTTAAATTTGAGTTATTTACTTCTTCACTACAAACTTGGTAATTTTCTAACTCGAGTGACGAAACGTTTTTAAACTTGTAAATTGCTTTTTAAGTCTTCTGGTTTGAAGTCTTAGCTAATTACTTTATTTTTATATTGCTCTTAAAACTTTAATGAATAGTCTTCTTCTTTATAAATTACCTTATGCAATTTACAGTTCGCTTTTTAAAATTCTATTCGTATAAAAGCTTATTGTAATAAGTGAACACCAGGTAATTTAATTGTAATCAGGGAATTTATAAGAGAATTATACGTAAGTTGCTTAGAAAATTAGACTTAATTATTCGTATACGATATTATTACTATTTCTACATAGCAATAACCAGTTATTTCATCAACTATTTTACAAACAAACCTAATTTAAAGTTTATTTATTAAAAAATAATAATTTTATTATGACATAAATAATTTTTTCCTGAATATATAGTCATGATTAATAAAATGGTTCTCAATTCTTCCAATATTTTATTTTGAGTCTACGTTTTATGGCTTTTTCCTATCTTCAGGACTCAATGGTTTCTTTCGTCTATCATATTTGTGTATTTTTTTTTAATTTGTCAAAACAAATTAACTTTCATTAAAAATATTGATCATATAAAACTTAACTTCTATAGCCACATATTCTTTGGCTTCTAATGGATTAGGTCTATCATTTAGCTGTACTGATTTCAACAACACATTTGCCCTAGACCTATCACGAAATGGGTATACCTCTTTTAACTCCTAACTCCCTGACCACACAACTCCACTTGTCGGTGACTTATCTTCCTTGGATATCCGAGGCGATTGAAATGAAGGTGGCCTTAGGATCTTTTCTTTCTTCTTTCAGTGGCGCGACAGGCCGTGTGGCCCTGGAACTCGCGGTGTAAACTCCTGCGAGTTTACTCTCACGTTTCATGATGCTATTTTTAGTGTAAGGTCATCACTCCCTACGACTAATTTTGTGAGTGGACACCCTTTGGCTGACGGGTCTCACATACCCGGGGGAGAGGTTGTGAGTGAATCCCCAATTTTTTATATCCTTATAAAATCCCCGCTGGGACTGGGATTCGAACTCAGAACCTGTAGCTTGAGAGACTAGCCACTCAGCTACGGGCTCCCCGTTCCTTGGGATCTACTGCCTTAAAATAGGTAATGAAGAGATGCCACTGAGTAGATCTTTCATTTTTCAAATGACATTTTCACGACTTGCGTTCCTAGTTCACATTTACTTATTGTGTTTGTTTAATACAGTTGTAAATTACTCATAAATAATTTTTAAAAATTGCACATTCATAGTAAAAACATAAGTGTTATGAATCGGTTTTAAAATCAGTCGTATCCTATTTTTTTTATTTTTTTTTTATTTAAATATATAATTTTTTTATTTTTATAAAATGTTTTGTTGTTTAAAATCAAATTTATGTTTAATTCATTTTGTGCAAAATAATACCATTTTTACAGTTACTGATTAGTGTTATTGTATTCTTTAGTAATTTTCTTAAAAGTTTCGTCTACGTAAATTTTATTAAAATCTGGACAATTCATTTTGTATATGACATTTAATTTATCATTTGGTAAAAATAATGTTTGATAGATGGTTTCTGCCAAGACCCAATCTTATCCATAGTAAATAAGTTTAATAAGTAGTATTTTTCCACATTTTATTTTTCAATTTAGAAAAATCCTTGATTTGTTCCCGAGTGGACTGCGGTTGTTTTCAGTGAGCAAGCGATGTACGGATTATTGTTATTGGTTTATACAATAATCTAAGAGCTATGTTTGAATCTAGGAGTCATGTTTCATCAAAATTTAACATGGATTAACCATATTTCCCAAATTACTAGAAAATCCATCTCTATCCTCAAACAGCTCCTACGTTTCCGTGACTCTTTTCCTAGAAGTGTCTTCTCTCATTCTCCCCCTCTTTTACTTTATATGCCTAGTATATGGGAGACTCGAAAACGCGGCGAAAACGAGACGATTCTAAAAAGATTAATAAATAGGGTTATAAGATTTATGTACGGTCTCTCCATAAGTTACCCTTCTCTCATTGGTATTCTGGTCAAAGGTGGCTCTATTCGAAGAAAATAACTACTTGGCATCTTCCTATTCTAATCCTTGCGAGCTAGAAAACATCTCTTCTTTCGTGGAGACCTTAAGTACAAGATCTGAACCTACCGATTTCATACATGCGGTCTCATAGAACTGCCTCCTTTGAAAAAACCATTATCATCCCTGCTACCACACTTTGGAACTCTTCACCCAAATCCCCGTAAAGTGTCAACCCTGACTATTTTCAAACACTATTTAAATCTTAACTTTGATAATACATAAAAAACTCATTCGATGTTATCTGTTTTTATTTGTTTCATTTACTTATTTTAACTTTATATAATTTACTATTTGAGTTAATTATAATGTATCAAACGAAGCCATACGAATTGGACTTTAATTATGGGACGAAATGTCCCTTAATAAAAATTATTTTTCATTTTATTTATCTATATATTTACTTTGATATCTGAAAATAATCGATTGTTAACCTGTTTGGCCTTATATAGTGCCCCGAAAGGATAGGCTAACTGTGGGCGTAGATTTGGATACAGATAGGTGGTGGCATGGTGCCAGGAGGGCAGGGTTGGACTCCAAGCAATGCCCTAATGCCGAGGATTTACTAGGCCTGCTATGTCAACTTGTTGACGAGGGAGGATCCTTTCAACCAACGGTTTTAACTTGATCAGAGTGTCAATCTTCTTTTTGATATATCACTTTTTTATTTATTATTTTTTTCTATCTAGCTTGATCCCTTGCCTTGTATATTAATGCGTATGCTTCTGCCTCTAACTGATTGGGCAGTTCAAGGTTTTAAGGATTTGATTTAATATTAAAATATTGTATTATAAAAACGTGTTTGTTATTCAACTAGATCATATACAAGGTATTTCAGGGTTGAGTGGCCAACTTTAGGAATGAATTAAGGTCCTCAAGATTAGAAAAAAAAGTCCTATGGACATGTGTCCGGAAATGCGCAGTTAAGCAGTTAAAGACAAAAATCCACCAGTTCACTAAACGGAGCAAAAAATTATACGTTTTATGAAAGAAATGATGATTTTTTTTTTTAAATTATTTATTTTCTTAAATAGGTCATTCCGTACAGAAACATCTTAAATACTATAAAAAAAGTCAACGAAATATTCATTTTTTAAAATATTAGTCTTTTGGCTCTTTCAAAACATTTCGGTATTGAAAGAGCTAGTCATCACTATAAAGTATAAATTATGGAAAATAATATTAATTGAACAATAATAAAAACAAAAACCCAATTCTAACGAATCCTTTGTAGTAAATATTTTAATTGTATCAGTAATCCTTGCAATCATCACTCGCATTTTCAATTTCATTCCATTTATCTGGGCAGATATCATTGGCCATGGCAACTAGCTAGCTGATTGCTAGACAGTTTGATGCCTTGTTAATCCATAGCACATTTTAGAAGCAGTCTTTAAATAGTCCGAAAGCATATTCTCCTGGCCCGTTGTATTTCCTATTTCCTATATTAGGACAGTTTTTGCAAGATAATTCACCTGTAGCTTTTGCTTTTTTAACTATTTTAGCTAAATAGGCCCTTGATGGTTATGGACTGACCCTTTTCTAGAACTTCATCGACTGCTTCTTCATTACATATTTTACAGGTCTTCTTCGTATTTTGGACTAGGCTTTTCCATAATGCAATATCAGAAGCAAATAATTTAATAATATATGAAAAAGTTGCATAGTTAGTATTATTTTATTTTATTTGCAAAATTAAAATGCAGGGCTATGAAAGAGCCAGCCAGCTCACTCAAGGTCTATTCACCCGGCTTTTTCATGACTTGTTTTTGAAATAAATATAACCTACAAAATAACAACAATATCAAAACTTTAGCGGCTAATTTTTTAAGAAGCTAAAAGGCCAAATGTGTGTATAAACCCAATCTACAACCAATTTACCTATATTTTTTTTTACAATAAAATAATAAAAAACAACTTAAATGAAGCAAAATACTTACTTTATAGTGCCATAAACTTTAACTCGATGTAGTAGTGTCCGTTGGTTATGGCGAACTGTCAAATCAGTGCTGCCACTTAAAAATAAAGTCGGCAACCGGATTCTTTTCAAAACTATAAAAATAATCTAAGTAACTCTTTCAAAACCTGGCTCTTTCGTACCACTTCTCTCCTAGTCGAAAATGTTTTTTGGATCGTTTACAGAACATCGTAGAATTTACTTAAAGTAGTTTTGTTTTCTGTACTGAAAGTTAAGGTAAGGATATTAGCCTGGTCTGTAAGGCCGTTCCAGGAAAAAGTAAATGAATAAAATAGATTATATTAAGAAATCAATATTCCTAAATGTGCCTAATTACAATATTTGTTGTTATAAAGTTTTAATCTAATTAGATAAGAGTAAAGTAAAAAGAAGTGTTTTCATATTGATTTTTTATATTTATTAATTATTTAGTTTACTTATGTTAATCATGTTTTTCTATGTTGCAGGTCCGGCGGGGTGGGGTGGAATGCTGGCGCCACCTCCGAGGATATGGCCGGCCCCACCACCAGCGCATGTAAACAGTAAGTAACATGTCTTGATTATTATCTATTATATATATATATATATATATATATATATATATATATATATATATATATATATATATATATATATATATACACATATATATATATTTATATATTATTCAAATTTAAACTATTAAAAAATATCACGAACTCTGTTAACGCGAAAATCCGAATGACACGAATCTCTGTTGTTATATCATAGGAAACAATAGACCAAAATTTGGACTTTGCATTAACTTAGTGTAGTTATGAATAGTTGAACAATAATCTTCGCATCTGCAGTATCCATACTTGCAGAGTGAAAAATTAAAATATTTTTTAGAATATACATTCCCATTACAATTTTATTTATTGACTGAATAAATTGACAATTTAGTTTGTCACTGAGTGTTATGAAATTTTACAAAAAGGATAAGAATGCTAAATTAATTTGCAATGAAACCACTTTATTTGATTCCTTTTCGTAATTTATCTTATTAATAAAATTTTTAATAAACTAATTTTACTTTATGGAAGAAAATATTTTAGTATGATTTTGGACATAATTTTATTTCTCACACTCGTTTTTTAAGATAAAATCAGACGTCAAATTTTTATTCAACCGAACGATTAAAATACATAAAACTAAAAATATAAATTTTCTCAGTTGAATTATATTTGCTTTCTGTTTAGTTTTTCAACCACAACCACAACCTCGACCAATTTCTTACACCCGTCTTTCAGAATAGCCTAGCATATCTATATGATGATAATAATTTGGTCGGGTAGGGTTCGTAATCATCATGACATTTATCCCTAAAATTTTGTTAAATAAACGTTATTATTTTAATGTTTAGTATGTTGGTGGTTGGCCGTTGGCTGTTTAGAAAGAAGTCTAAAGAACGTTAATGTAGTGGTCAGGAGAAAAAATAGTGTTAACTGTTTATTGCCTAAGTTTCGACCCATAAAATAGGTCTTTACCAGTGGCTTAGGAATAAGGTACTTATCTTATTCTGAATTAAGATATAGTATTGTTCTCTCTAGCTTTAAGATGTGCTGTTGAAGACCTACAATCTGTGTCAAAACGTTAGCAAATATACTATTTTGTTTAATGGCAGCCTTTTATTATTTATGAGTCATTAAGTTAATGTTTATAATTATCTTTTTGGGAGAAATGGGTTTATTGACTTACTTTATGTAGTTTTTATTTTGTGGATTCAATAAACAGAAAATAAAAAGTTTTTATCTTAAATTAGTTTTCCTCACACAAGACTAAAACGACAAGAAACTGCTCGAAGATACCGATTACTACAACACTTACTAGACAAACGTTCAAAACTTCCAGTATGTTGCAAAAGACTCATTTACTTCTCTATTCTCAGACCTATTTGGACTTATGAAATCGAGCTTTGGGGCTCCACTAAACCATCTAGTTCCTTCCGCATCCAATCCTTACGATCCGAAATCCTTCGCAAAATCCTGAATGCTCCTTATTTTGTCACAAATCAACTCCTCCATAATGACGTAAACATTCCATTTGTTGCAGACATGGTCCGTGATAGATACACCTCTTTTCATTCCTAACTCCCTGCCCACACAAATCCACTTGTCCGTAATCTATCTTCCTTAGATATTCCTGATAACCCTCCGAGGCGATTGAAAAGAAAGTGGCCCCAGGACCTACTGCCTTGAAATAGTGAAATGCTACCACTGGGTAATTCTTTCTCAAGACATGTCCTTCTCTCTTCATATTTACTCACTGTGTTATGTAATACAGTTGTAAATTTTAATAATAAACATATTTTTGCGTTTTTTTCCAATTTTTTTTATTGAATCTAAGTGAAATAAATAAATATAAATAAATATATATATATATATATATATATATATATATATATATATATATATATATATATATATATATAGATATATATATATATTAAAAAAAATCTTTTGGGCGTAACACGCGACTATCACTTACCTCTGTTAAAATCAATTTAAGAACTTTGGGGTTACCTGTAGCATGGTGGTTAGCATAACAGCCTCCTATGCTCAAGGTCCCAGGTTCAAACTCGCCGGTGGCACTAGGATTTCTTAATGGGAGTAACTCCGTCCTTCGGAGCAGACTTTAAAAGGTGGTCCGTGCCTGGGAAATGTCAGGTACTCGTTGAAGATCCCTATCCTAATTAAACTTGGATAGGCAAAATTTAGGACTTCCATTTTAGCATCGTCCGATTAGCCTCAATAGCAAAAAGGGACAATAAATAAATAAAGAAACAAACTTTTAAATTAAGTTAGAGCTGAAAAAAGTTGTAAAAAATACAATGAGTTTCAATGATATGTTTTACACTAATTTATCTAACAGTAGAAGATAGTATATAGTACAATTACTTAATTTTATCTGCTTTTCAACACTACTTTATATATAAGATGACATTTTCATGAAAGCTGTAGCTTTCCATTTATATTATATATATATATATATATATATATATATATATATATATATATATATATATATATATATATATGTATGTTTATATATATACCGTAGTCAATATTACTATACCTTTGATTAAAAAAAAATATGCTCTTATCTTTTACTAGAGTTATCAAATTCGTTCACTTGTATATTATGTCGTTTTTTTATCAATACTATCAAGATAATATGGTTATTTTTCATACAAAGTTACATGTATTTTAGAAGAAGAAAATTTAAAATATCGCTATTTCAGCCCTATCAGACTGTTTTAATCAGAATGAAACCTGCACCATTACATTTTTATCAAAATATTTATTATCGTTTTGGAGGAAATCGTTAAAAGTTGCAAAATGCATGGCATACAGTGGATCTTCCTTTAAGCCCATTTTGGTGGAAAAGATGTCTGTTGAAAAATATAAATTTTTAATACTTTTCTTTACTATATATTTCATATATTCATAATTAAAAGTAGTGAGTATTTTTTCCAGAAAATAAGATTTTAGAAAATGTTCTTTGATTTTTTATTATGGTGCATATTTTATACGTACATGTATTCATATTGCTAACTTAGGCGTAGTGTACCTAGGCCATGCCTCTATTCACCCAGGCCCATTAATAATTAATCCGTTTTTGTAATGGCGCAGTTGTTACCCCGGTCGGTCATAAAATATTTATTGGCAGTGACCTAGTATAGGACGCTCTATTCCAACGAATAATTTAGTTATCTAGTTACTGCTACTGTCCTATTACAATTTTTTTTTCCAATTTTAATATTTATGTGACTCTTTTTAATCAAATTGATTATTTAAACTATGTTAGAACGAAAATCGAAGTCCCATTGTCATTCGGAAAACATTACGTTACTATGCCTTCGGAAGTTTATTTATATTTGGTTCCTTTTGTTATAGAATTTTATTATCAGCAAGCTATCGCTAAATTGTAAAAAAAAAAAATCAAATATTTATATTTAGAATAAATTTTCTGTAAAACTATAAATTTCTTTAAATAGGTTTAATAAAACTATTTTTTACTATAGTTTTCTATAAAACTGAAATTACATATTAAATGAGTCTATATGCCCGAGGTGTTACTGCAACTTATTCAACAAATATCGGTATACCAGAAGAGCCATTTAATACCATGCATATTGCACCTTTTCTCCATCTCTTTAAAAAACGATTTGGACTAGACTCGCTTTATCGATGTAAAATTTAATGGGCTTTTATATTGTGTAAGTGAAATTCTGATTGAAACAGTCTGACTAGGCTTAAAAGCCGATATTTTAAATTTTCTTCCCCTAGAGTATCTTTAATTTTTGAAGGTCGAAACAATTAACTACAACAACTTGTTAGCATGCATAGAAAACTTGTAAATATTTAAGTTGAACGAATTCGATATCCAAATAAAGGACAAAATAGCAAAAATATTTCTAAATGTATTTTTATTTTATTTTTCATAAGAACAGCACTATAGATTTATAATATACCGTTGGGAACCCACAGATTTTAGGAAAAATTTTATCTTATACATTAAGTTCTAGAAGGAAATGCCGAAAAGCAGATAAAATTAACTGATTGTTGTAAATGATAATGTAATTGATTATATGATGAAACGCAAATTATTTTACATTTTTTCATCTCTAATTTTATTTACTAGTTCTTAAATTGATTATAACTACGGAGTTATGTGAAAGCAGTGTTGCGCGCATCTTACTTTAAATTTTTAATGATTTAAAATCCTTTTTTCTTCACTTTGTTACTTTCTTTGAAATTAATGATTTCACAATGAATGCAATGTTGATTAAGCTCCCCCATGTCGGTAGTTATTCATATTAATATTTTAACCGTGCCAAGACTTGTAGCTATTAGCTTCTTATCGATCCCATGCCAATGAACCTAGATTCAATCAAAACCATTTTAACACTATCCGACGATAAAAAATGTAATTAAAGTTTTTTATTTTTAATATTTTATTAAAATATTTAGTAAATTTTCTTCAGTGGATTGTGTAGGTATTCACTGACAACTACTACCTGGTTGCCATGGATTTCTCTAGACTGGAAAGACATAAACAAAAATAACAAGGGACACTTTAATTCAACGGACGGACATTTAGCAAAAAATACCCTGAATCGATATTCCCTATCAAGTACAATAACGATCCTCAAGTCTTACTGTTCAGAACTGGTTTATCTCTGGTGAGATATGGCCTCAAAGTAGTCAAAAACCGTTCCCAAGAGTACTTTTTTCCCTTTTCCCCGGCTAAATCAAAATCTGTAGGTCGGAGTTAAATAACGAAGAGGGACAAAAATATTCCTCATTTAATGCTACATGCGTGTATTATTTACACTCAGAATGTCAAAATTACGTATAAAGTAAGTTATTGGTGGTAATTTGCTAGTCTTAGTGGTAAGTTTCGAGTTAACTGTCTCTGAAGTTATGAATAGTTCGATGCGTGTGGCTAGACGAGAAATCACCAACTTAGCATGTTTAGGTCAATAAAAGGCTTACAACTCTTTCTACGAAGGTAAATATATTAAACTATTCTTATAACATTTAAAAAACATTAATTTAAGCAGTATTAGACATCTGTAGGTTAAATAGTTTGCAATTGAAGTTGTTTATAATAGTGTGTAAGAAACGAAAAATCATTAACTTTAGCTTTATTTGTAACAATATTACGGAACCTATTTTTCCCGTACTACTAATATAATAAAATAAAATATAGTAAAATAAGTTTAATACGCAGTAGCTTGTCTTACTATAAGTATAAAAGTTTCTTTAAATATATTTTTTTGAGTGGTATAAGAAATTATTCTAATGATTACCATGAAACTTGTTAATTACTAACTTCATCAATACTGAATATGTTTTGGGTTTTATTTTACCTTATTGACTAAAAGATCTACAGATCTAATCTCACTCAAATTATAGAATTAAACCTGCGTAGGAAGAATACTAAATAAGCTAAAAGTTGACGATTTCTCGGTTAGTCATGCGCGTGGAATCGCAAAATAAAATTTTATATTATTGAAAAGCTGTGGAGGAAAATTACGCTGGTTGTAAAATTATGTGTACCTTTATTTTACAAATTATGTTTCTTTAAGCATTAAAGATAAAATAAATTTTCTCTTAAATTTTATCAACTTAAAAATATTTTGAATAACAACATGGCAGGGTTACTGTAGTGAGAGGAAAACAGAAACAGTTACAGAATAATGAGTCCATGTTAGTTTACTAAAGTTTTCTGAATGTACTATTACATATCCCATTATAAATATTAGGATATAGATGATTGCTCTAGAAGGCCGTGGACCTGCGTTACAGGGAGCATGTTATTGTATAAGTGGCCCCCCAACTGCAGGTGTGCTGCCCAGTTTAACATGCTAATTGACCACCTGTGGTTGGCAGCCCTGTTGAGCTTGTCTTGTATTCACTGCTTTTGTAAGCCCTCTCTGTCGGCTACTGTCTTCGATCGAAATAATTCTTAACCAGAAAATCAAAGTCACATAGTTTTTAAAATGTCCTGTAATTGCTTATTTAAATCTCTAATCTTGTTTACAAAAATGTCGCAACACGAATTTTGATTAGTTTTAAGCTTTTAGGACGACAGGTGCGTATGTGGAGTACACGTATTAGAACCGAAGTACTTAACTGTACTTGCTCCGATAGAGTTTTAATAGGCCTATAATCGTTTTGAATCACACATTACGTTGCGTAAAGAATCAATCTGCTTGGTTTTACATGTGAGGTTGTCTACCGCAGTACTTACCAAGTTGGAAACGAACTGCTTAGCCTTGCAGTTTTAATTATCCATATTACAAATAATAGCATTTTAACCGAAAGTAATTCCTGACCAGTGTCCAAATAGCGGGAACAGTAAGCATGATGATAAATTAGCTAGTTAAATATTTCCAATCCCTAGTTAAAGGTTTAGTTGTAAAGTTTTTGGGCTGAGTAAAGGACGAATTCTGACCAAGTTAGTATGCACTAAACCAACTGGTAGACGCCTGAGAGGTAGGCCGAATCGACCAGGAAGCTTTCAGCTCTTACGGTTAGAACAAAAATTTAGACTGAAAAATCTTTCAGAGAATGACCCAGAAACGGATCAGCGGTAAGTACAGGTACCACTAAATAGTGTTGGACTAAAGCTTTTTCTCGCATTAACTACTCTAATAGCAAGAGTAATTACCAGGAACATATCGACCTCCTGGTCAATCACTTATTTCGTACGCCGAGCGAGCTAATAAACCAAATTTTAAATAATCTGGTAAATATGTAGAAAAGACTAACACTCGCATGTTTTCTTAGTAAGATGGCTGCATTTTTAGAGGGGATAGAGTAGTAATACCAAAGATATTCCCGAGAAATGGTTTGGGTAAGCTTCATCATGTATGGCTAAGATGAAGGCTCTCGCTCGGAGTTGCTGGTGGAGGGCTATCGTCCAGAACATTAAAGACACCGTTCGAAACTGCCGTCGTTATTGTGTAAACTTGAACCATCGTACCCGTGGGGGAACCCCGAAAATCCTTGACAGAGGATCCACGTCGACTTTCATGGACCTTTCCATGGGCAAGATTTCCTCGTGGTTGGGGCTGCTTTTACCAAGTTGGTAGAAGTAGTGGTAATGAAATCGACATCTATTCAGAACACTATCATCGAATTGAGGAATATTTTCACCAGATTTGGGCTGCCCACAACTCTGATAAGCGATAATGGTGGGTAATTCATATCACAGGAATTCAAAGAGTTCAGGTTAAAAAATTGGACTCCAACTTTTGAGAACCGCTCGGTATCTTCCATTTTCGAATGTTCGAGCCGAGCGCAAAGTCCAGATCCAGAGTCACCTGTGGCGCAGTGACTAATGTAACAGCCTTCTATGGCCAAGATCGTGGGTTTAAACCTGCAGGTAACCCAAGGATTTTTTAATGGGAGTAACAAAACTCCTTAGTTATGCTGTCCTTCGGAGGGAACGTAAAACGGTGGTCCCGAGCCTATCCGATATCGAGCACTCGTTAAAGATCCCTATCCTAATCAAACCTGGATAGGCAACATTCAGGGAATCCCACTGTAGCATCGACCGATTAGCCACAGTAGCTTTAAGTGACGTTAAATTAATAAACAATAATCAAATGGCTGCGAAACATATGGAATAAAAATAAAAAGATGTAAACTAATTGAATGATTTTAAGTAAGACTTAAAGACCTAAGAAATTCCTTTTTGAGGAATATAAACCGGAAAATTAATATGGTTGCATTTTTTTTAATGCTTCCTTTAAATGTTTTTTCTTCAGTTTAAGCTACTTTTAAATGTTTATCTTGATTCTTTTCGATAGCTTTGTATGCTTGTCTACTTATGCAAAAGAATTTCTTCCCAAATCATTATTAGTGGAATCATCTATTGGCCACCGTATAATGATTGTTTAGGTATAGAGTGATAAGAACTCGACCAATTATTCGGTGTTACTAAGTTTGTTTATCAGCATTATCTTATACTACAGTTGATAAATTCTCGATGTTTTTATCTCGAGTGATAATAAATATTTGGGACAGTTGTTTTTAAAATAAGACTGTAGAGTTGTATTTTAACAATTCAAGCATGCATATCTTTCAAAAAATTTGCTGAACACTGAACTACAGTGATTATAGATAAACACATTTCCATGACACCATGTATGTCTTAAACCGAGCGCTCACTTAAATCTCTGCCTTACCAACAGCGAAGTATTAGGTTGAGTTTGGAGAAGGCTGTGTATTGATCGCTGTATTTTGATGATGAGAAGCTCTGGAGGCTGCAATACTGCCCCAAAATTATCTCGAATTGGAGTGGGAATTATGTCAAATATTGCTAAAGTCTTCTTGGGATTGGGGAAAAATGTTAAAGCGGATTGTGAAATTTATTAAAGTCCCCAAAAAAAACCATCCCTTTGTCCCCCTTCTCTTCCCCTGTTTTTTGTAATGTAACATAAATTACAATCACGTGTGTGGTACTGGTCTGCCTAAAAATAATTATAATTTCCGAACCTTAGCTTTTTTGGTGTCTCTTGAAAAATATAAGAACGCATTTAAAGTTGATTAGGCCACTGATGTGCTCCAAATTAATCAGTACAATCCGAGTACAATCGGTAGAATACAGAGCCTGATTATGAAGCTAACCACAATTGTAACTTGAGTTGGAGGTGGAGGGCCCTATTGTCCGGTGTACAATGCTCCCGGCTTCATTCATCAACCGAGTTCATTCCGCTTCAGTTCAAGTGCACTAACTTACTGCCTCTTCTCTAGTCCTCCAGCTTCTTCGCAAAACATACTTTAACACAACACTTTATTTTTTTTATCACTAATGAATGCGACATTGTGAATAATAATCAAATGATGTCAATCTGGAAAATTATTGGAGATAGAGATAAAAAATAGAAGTTTTTCAGGATCAAGACACTGCCATGAACATAAAGAAAACAAAAAAAAATTATGTAGTCAACTTACAGCTTACAAGATATGTAATTCTGGTATTACATGGTTTATTATTTCCAAATAACGATATATTTTTTTTGTATTTAATAATTAGGCGGACAAACGTTTTTTTTTTTTTTTTTTATTCGTTATTTGGATTCAACGCATCTTGAAACGTTAGCCCTCAAGTTTTGAGGGCGGGTAGTTTCGGAGAAATGCCGCGGGCGGCGGTCAAACGGATTTTATTTTTATTCGTTGTTCGGATTCAACGCATCTTGAGTAAGCCCTCAAATTTTGAGGGGTAATTGTTTTTTTGTTTTTTGATCGATTACACATGTTCATTGCTGAAAATAATAAACCAAAATCTATCTGTCCGCTGAATTTATAAATACCAATGTTCACAATTGTTTTTTTGTTTTTTTTGTAAATTTCCCAAAAATTAAATTAAATTCCCTGTAAAAAATCCTCTTTTAAAAAAGTAATAATTGAAATCGATTAGGAATAGCCGAGATGGAGCGTTCTGAACTTGCTCATTCTTTTTTTTTTTCCCCTTGAATATAAATTGAGTGTTGCTGGTTCGTGTTTCTTAAGCTCTTTGATTAATTTATTGCAATTCATAAACATTAATTCTCTACACATCTATATAAATTGTTATACCCTAACATAATTACTATATTACGTATGCCACTTATGATATTTTTTTTTTGTATATTGTTTGACTAATTTATGGAGGATTTGGGGAAAGAAAAAAAAAATAAAACTAGGTTATGTTATTTACTACATTATGACCATATTTTTGTTTACAATCGTCCATTCAATTTTATAAAGTGATTTGTGGCGGTCGTGCGAAGAAGAACTATTATTTATATTTTGAAAATCTGACTGCCTTGACATACACATTTTGTAGTGCATAGTACTTACTAGATTGAGTACTGAGTACTTGCTGTCAAGTGTGATAAGTAGGGAGTTAGATTTCTCCGCCGTTCAAGTCCCCTCTAAGTACCGCCCTTTTTTACTAGCCCCCTAATGAGCCCTTTATTCCATTCCAACGTTCTGCTTTCCTTTCCCTAGATGTATTTCAAAAGAGGTTGACTTCTCAGCCGCTTTTTCGATTCCGCTTGCCTTTCCTTTTTGTAAAATTTATTTGTAGTTAGTAATTTTAGCCAGAACATGGATTTTTATAAATTAAATTATTATTTTGTAAATTCTTTCCACATACAGAGGTAGGAAATATACGATATTCAAACCATCAATTTTCGATCGGTGTAAGTTACTAAATGTAAGACGTTTATTGGAAATATTAATGATCGCAAACTCAGTGAAATACATGTTTACAAATGGGTGTGCAGGTAATGAATGCTATAAAATATTTATGTTTTTTAAAGTTTAAAATTAATAACTATTGTTTGGAAAGTTTAAATAATTTTTATCGATACTGGCTGGCGCGAATCATTAAATTAAATGAAAAATAAAATGTATCTATCTAATCTACCTAAATTTTATTTGATTAAAGGTAATACAAATTTAAATTTTATCAATTGATTGCACTTTATTCATTGAAAATATTTTTTTCCATTACGTTCCGGAATTTTACTTTTTATTGTAGGAAGAGGTTTGTTGAAAAAAGAGGAACTTCTAAAGTTTAAAACATGAAAAATAAATAAAAGTTTCTAATTGGTGTTAGTTAAAAGGTTTTTTTCATTAGTCGCCTTAATTTAATGCCAACATTTTTCTTAAAGAAAGGACATTTCCTACATTTTCCATAAATAACCTTTAACTTAAGTTGTAATTCTCAAATGGTAAAAAGTTTAGATTACTATCATTTTTATTTTATTTTTCTCTTCAATAAATTGTATTTATTAGGGTTTTCAACCACAAGGGTCATTTGTACCCTATTTTACAATTATCATTCGTAACTAAAAGTTGTTGAATAAATTTTTTTAAATGTTTGTTGATTTTAAAAACATCATTAACTTCTTGATCTGTTCTTGTACCTTTAATAGTTCTTCGTGTCCATTTTCAGACAAATGTTTAAGTCGTTCACACCCGTAAGCATAACGTTCAGTAATAATATGATAGACTGTAATAGGTACCCCACACGTGATACACTCAGGCGTTGGTGGGCTTTTTTTTTCAATTAAATAATAAATAAAACATAATTTAAAATAATGAAATATAAAGATTGACGAAATTGATTCATGCCAACTAAAGATCAAAACCTTGCTTAAAAAGTTGGGTTATACAGACATGATTTGTAATAATATTTTTTATAATAATACATGCGTATATTACTAATCGAAATATCCTGTTTTTCTTATTATTACTAAAAATTTGACCAGTAAATAAATTTTGTTTGACCTGTGGGGTTGGAAACACTTTCCCAAGTATTTGATTTAATTGCTTTATTTGCCCCGGTGTGAGGTATTTTAGTGGTCTCGCGTTTCCCTTTCACGGAAATTCCTCCCTGATTTTCCTCCTGTTTTAACTTTATGTTTGCGTTCCGTGGCATTTAGCTTTAACTTTTCATTTCGTTCTGTATTTTATGAAAAGGTTTCTGCTAACGGAATATCTTGTAATATCATTTAAATCATAATAACAGGTGTCAAAGTAACAAGATGACAGTACTTATTTCACACCTCCTCTACTCGTTAACTAATATTTACTTCCACTTACCTATATATGAAATATATAGCTAGGGAAAGTATTGTCCTTAGAATGCCAACGGGCAATACGAGGCCTGAGCCGTGGACTGTATATACCATTGTTGCTGTATATACATAGAATTTTTTGTGTATTTATTTTGTAAATGAAGTTGGAGGATAAGAAAAAAAAAAAAAGGAAAGTATTGCGATCAGTTTTCGACTGAAATAAACGTTAGAGTCTCCTAGGTCCAAATGACCAAGTCCCGCAAAAATGTCTGTGTATGTGGTCGTCAATTCCGAACGAAAACGATAAGTCCTAAGAAACTAAAATTTCATATTTAAGACAAATATACGCCCGAGACGTTACAAAACCTTTTTCATCAAAATCAGCTTACCAGAAGAGCCACTTTATACCATGCATTTTGCACCTTTTTACGATTTTCTTAAAAACGGCTCTAACGATTTTGATTAAACTTCCTATATCGATATAAAATGTAATGGGCTTTAATGTCATTTAGGTTTCATTCTGACTGAAATAGTCTGACAAGGCTTAAATGCCGATATTTTAAATTTTTTTTCTCTAACGTACCTTTCATTTTGTAGATACTAAAAAAATGACAATATAATCTAGTTATCAACCATAAAAAAACAGATAAATATATAAGTTAACCGAATTCGATATCCAACTAAAGGAGAAAACTGAAAAAAATATTTGTTAATGCAATTTTTTGTTATTGAACATAATAACGGTAATATACATGTATCGTTGGAAAGCTAAAGATTTTATTGGGTTGATGCAAAATTAATGCAGGTTTCCTTTATTGCAATATCTTAATTCCAATTGTGTAAACAAAGCTAATCCTAACATTGATCATTATTATACCAAAACAAATCTTATCTAATACCCTCTCTTTCACCATGAATTTGTTTAGTAAAATCGTTTTGTTCAGTGTGTTCAAAGGTCTTGAATCGAAAATGTCAAAGTGCGATTTTCGTCAAATTTATTTTTATTAATTTAAATTAGGGCGCAGCGCTGCGCAAACGGCTCGTAATATTAATGAAGTGTGGGGTCAGAGGGCTATTAATGAGTGCACGGTGCAGCGTTGGTTCCAGAAGTTTCGCAGAGGAGATTTCGACCTCGAAGACAAGGAAGGTCGGGGCCGTCATTTTGCTCTGGACAACGACCAGCTGAGGTCAAAAGTGGAAGAAGACCCAACCAAAACCACACGAGAAATGGCGGCGGAACTCGGAACTCAAAAATTCCAACGTCTTTGCCCAGCATTGATGAATCGGAAGGGGCCGATCCTGCTCCACGATAACGCCAGACCACACGTTGCACAACCAACGCTTCGATGACTGCACGAGTTGGGCTACGAAGTTCTCCAACATCCGCCTTATTCACCTGACCTCTCTCCTACAGACTTCCACTTTTTCAGGCATCTGGACAGCTTTTTGAGGGAGAAAAATTTTCAAAACCAGGACGACATTGAAAATTTTTTTCGTGATTTCATTGAGTCCAGGGATTCGGATTTTTTTTCTGGTGGAATAAGAAAGCTTGTTGAACGTTGGCAAAAGTGCATTGATTCAGATGGAAATTATTTTGATTAAATATATATGGTTAAAGTAAAGATATGGCGTATTTACAATACCTACTAAAAACCTGCATTAATTTTGCATCAACCCAATAGAACAAATATTTTATACAGAAAATTGTAAATGTTGATAAACATTGATGAAAAGCCGATAAAACTAACTGATTGTTTTAGATAATAATAAAGTAATAGATAATAATATAATATAATACGATTTTTAAATAAATCACATGATTCTGTAGAATTTAAATTTAATTAATTCTTTAAAAATCTATTTTTATCTCTAAAAGTATTTACAAATTCTTAAATTGATATAAGTATCGGAGGTAAGTGAAAGCTGTCTGTTGCGCGCACCAATTTTTTTATAAATGAAGTATTGTTGTAGTTTTGGTTTATTATAGTCCCCAATAAGGTAATCAACAAAGATAAAAAAAATAAATAAAAAAAAAAGAGAAAAATATCTCAAATTATAAGCGATGTAATTTCCCCAAAACTCGGTTATTATTAAATGTAGAGAAAAAATGAGATTTTGGTGATCCAGAAACCGCGATGAACAATGAGAAAAAAAAATCGTTTATGGTCTAGCCAAAAATTATAAGCGATGTTATTACCTGATAACTCGGTTAATATTGAAAATAAAGAAAAATGTAAAGTGTTCTGGAATTAGGAATTTTTATTTGAATCATTTCCATGAAAATTTAAAGAGAAGGAAAGAAAATTGTAAAGTCTAGTATAAGTGCTTTTGGCTTATTATTTTCAATAATGAACCTTTGTAATTGAACAAAAAACTTACTTTCTTGAAATTTGAGGGAATAACGAAAAAAATCCGCCTGTCCGTCGTGCGGACTCATTAATTTCTGGCGTTAGTGTTGTTCTATATAGAATTAGATTTCGTGCAAAATAAGAAAAAAGGATCAATTAAATTTGTTCAGAAACAGCATAGATACAGCGTTTTGAAATTGGTGATAGGTCATTTTCCTTTGATTAATTTCTTTTCATATTAGTTAACTGCGTGTTAATAGCTATTTAAACCGTTGTGTAATAATTTGTAGTGTTTTTTGTTTAATATTTTCTTTCGTGTACGGAGGAGGTGATTTTATGACACCTTTCTCCTTCCGTAATTGCGGTTAGGACAGCTTGAGACACTTTGCCATTTTTCCTTATGGAAGCTGCTCACTGTTATTGACAAGCAGTTGGAACAGATGTAGCCTTGTTCTGGAAGCTCGTCATGAGCTGCCTGGCGTAAGCACCACGTGACCAGGAAATCCCTTCCCAAATTAATTGTAAGTACTTGGTCAGCCTTAATATTGTGTGTTCTTCAACATTATTGTTTTAAAGCCGGGAGAGAAGGGATTCTCTCAGTGGGTAATAAAATATTTTTGTCCGTCCTAAGTATCGGGTTTTGGCGGAATCGTTCGAATATTCATCAAATATTTTTCTTATGTAAAATATTAGAGAAAAACTTGGAATTACCGCGGTATAGTTCATCAACTTCATATTGATTTCAAAAAGCTTATGATTCCATAGACCTTCAGAAGATGTATAACATGATGATCGAACAGGGATTACCTAGAACAATGGTTCCCAACAAAACATTTTCGTGGACTTCCTTATCCAACCAGTAAAGTGGCAAGAACCTCCAAAATTAAAAAGAAAATCGTGCATATTAATGTATTCTATTTCATCCTTAGGACACACAAATCATCGAAGAGGGCGTTTATAATTCTTTGGTATTTGACAGTTCTTTATAAAAATCCATATTTAATTTCATTCCAAGTCATACTTAAATATCTACTTCTATAAAGTAAAAAGAAATATTCTAGATTTCAATGCAATAATGAAGTGAATTGGATATTTAAAAAAAAATGCGGGCAACGCACGACTTTCATTTACCTCGTTGATAAAAAAAAAAAAATAAGAAATATTAAATAATGTTGGTGTTGAGAAAAACTTTAAAGAATTATATTCATTTTCGTTGGAAACATATGTAAAAAAATTATTTCAAACGGTTAAATAATATTACCATATAAAATTGCTGCGTACAAGTACTTACGTGTGTGCCCTATCAGTCACTTACACCTTCCACCTTCCACAACTTCCTGTATAAGATAATATTTTTTATTTTTAATATACTTATGTTTCTTTCTATGTGAAACGTGGTCGCTTACGTTGAAGGATGAACAATACCTAAAGGTTTTCGAGAATAAGTACTGGGTAATATGTTTGGTCCAAAAAGAGATGAATAACATTGTTTTTATTTAGAGAGAAAATTTACTTTTTGTTTTCAATTTTGTTATAATATTTTTTTTAAACATTATTTTCATTGACTTTTCCATTGGTAACACTGTTAATCTTTGGTAGATGACCAGATGTAATACCGAAATTCAATTTAACAAATATTTACAGGGTACAGATGATTTTCTTTTTGAATTATTATTATTTTACTTAAAAGCTAAGCTATCTTTTATCCGAAATTTTTAATAAATCGATGTAGTATTAAGATTAGAAGAAGTTTGTTTTGTTTCGTATTCAGATAATTTATATGTTTCAAATTATTAATTAAAATTAAATGAATCGAAAAGGGACCTTATGAATGTAGCTCTGTTACTAAATTTTTTTTCTTCTATTCTCCTCTCACATAGACTTAATCCCAATTTGTTTTTCATCATATTTATTTTAGATTTCAAAATAGCTGCGAAAGTAAATTTTAAGTCTTAAAAAGTAAATTTTACTCTCTGATGTTAATAAGTATTTAGTAAATGTTCTAGTACTTTAAGTTAGCCATTATCTAACAGGTCACCTGAGCATAGTGGCCAGCAGATCTACCTTCTATGGCAACGTTCACTAGTACAAACCCGCAGGTGGTCCTAGGATTTTTAATGGGAGTAACAAAAATCCTTAGTTATGCTGTCCTTCGGAGTTTAGGTTGCCCACAACTCTGATAAGCGATAATGGTGGGTAATTCATTTCACAGGAATTCAAAGAGTTCAGGTTAAAAAATTGGACTCCAACTTTTGAGAACCGCACGGTATCTTCCATTTTCGAATGTTCGAGCCGAGCGATATGTCCAGATCCAGAGTCACCTGTGGCGTAGTGAAAAGTATAACAGCCTTCTATGGCCAAGGTCGTGGGTTTAAACCTGCAGGTAACCCAAGGATTTTTTAATGGGAGTAACAAAACTCCTTAGTTATGCTGTCCTTCGGAGGGAACGTAAAACGGTGGTCCCGAGCCTATCCGATATCGAGCACTCGTTAAAGATCCCTATCCTAATTAAACGTGGATTGGCAACATTTAGGGAATCCCACTGTAGCATCGACCGATTAGCCACAGTAGCTTTAAGTGACGTTAAATTAATAAACAATAATCAAATGGCTGCGAAACATATGGAATAAAAATAAAAAGATGTAAACTAATTGAATGATTTTAAGTAAGACTTAAAGACCTAAGAAATTCCTTTTTGAGGAATAAAAACCGGAAAATTAATATGATTGCATTTTTTTTAATGCTTGCTTTAAATGTTTTTTCTTCAGTTTAAGCTACTTTAAATGTTTATCTTGATTCTCTTCGATAGCTTTCTATACTTGTCTACTTATGCAAAAGAATTTCTTCCCAAATCATTATTAGTGGAATTATCTATTGGCCATCGTATAATGATTGTTTAGTTATAGAGTGATAAGAACTCGACCAATTCTTCGGTGTTACTAAGTTTGTTTATCAACATTATCTTATATTACAGTACATAAATTCTCGATGTTTTTATCTCGAGTGATAATAAATATTTGGGACAGTTGTTTTTAAAATAAGACTGAAGTTGTATTTTAACAATTCAAGCATGCATATCTTTCAAAAAATTTGCTGTACACTGAACTACAGAGATTATAGATAAACACATTTCCATGACACCATGTATGTCTTAAACCAACCGAGTAAGCGCTCACTTAAATCTCTTCCTTACCATCAGCAAAGTATTAAATGGAGTTTGGAGAAGGCTGTGTATTGATCTCTGTATTTTGATGATGAGAAGCTCTGGAGGCTGCAATACTGCCCCAAAATTATCTCGAATTGGAGTGGGAATTATGTCAAATATTGCTAAAGTCTTCTTGGGATTGGGAAAGAATGTTAAAGCGGATTGTGAAATTTATTAAAGTCCGAAAAAAAAAATCTAAATATAAGTCAACTAGTGGATATAATAATAATAATAATAATAATAATAATTCTTTATTTATTCTGGGACAAGTCCCTTCAGAATAACATAACAGGAAATAAAAAGGTGGACTTAAGACTAGAGTCTTAGAGTAAAATGACTAAAAAACAGAAAAGAATTAAACTAATAACATGAACTAATAAAATAACTTAAAAGCTAAATTGTAATAAAAATGTACAAACCAGAAAAATAAAAGTATGTTAACATGAGAAACAAAAAATTATATATAAAAAAAAAAAAAATTTATATATAAATTTATAATAGTTGATATAAATTGGATATAAATAGTTGAACTTTGATAATTACTAGAAGCAATCAGTCCATGTGGCGGTCATCGAATTAAACAATTAAGTAGTTTCAACAATTTACTTTCTGCGAACGTTTCGACCCCCACAGTGGGGTGGACACGGGAAGCTGTGCTACTTAATAGAGTTTAATATATGGCTATAGGTGGAGGATATACATTGTTTATCGGTTTTGTGATTGACAGGATTAGATTGGAGGTGGATATGGACGGATTCAGCGCTGAGTTTTTTTTTATGGTTAGGAACGGAATCTAAAATGGAACAGTCTTGAAAGTTAAATGAATGATTGAAAGTTATGGAGTCATCTGAGAGTATAGAGGTTAGAAGGTTTCAAAGAGATATGAAGTATTTATTGAATTTATATAACACCTTGTTTAGATTGCGATGTATCCTATGTGGTTGAAACCAAAAACTACTTAAAAAAACCCGCATAACCCTACATAAATCCTCAATATTTTCTCGAAACATTCTAGCCTAAATATTTAATCTTATTGTAAATGTATCTGGGGAGTTTAGACTGTTGCACAACGCGGAATTGCGGAACTTGTATCTCGTGAATATAATTGAGTTGATAGCATCGCGGAGGTGAGGAACGGATTCCAAGAAAGTGGTATTCGCTGATCCGAATCGTTGGCGTCCGAAAGGCAGGCCGAAGCGTCGATGGGAGGATTGCGTTAAGGCTGATCTCGGGGGCTTGGGCTTAATCGGTGAACATTAGACGAGTCTGTCTAGGCGGAATTTGGTGGTATCGGCATCGAACCTTCGGGTTCGGTAAGCCTATTATTATTATTATTTGTAAATGTATTTCTTTTGTATCTTTTTACAAAGATCCCACAATGGGGGTCGAATCGTTGGCAGAAAATAAATGGTTGAAACTACTTAATTGTTTCATTCGCTAACCGCCACCCGGGTTAATTCCTTCTAGTAAAAAGTCAACTACAATAGTTACTCGTTCCTACTTCTCACAGGTGCGATTTGATTGTGGTTTCTTTTTTTTCTCAATAAACTCAGTGGTGTTTATGCTTGACATGGCTCACCGATACCTAGATAATAGCTTACATTTTGAACCCGACACGTCGGCAAAATTAAAATATATTTCATACGACTGCCTCTCGATTATCTCTACCTACGATCATTTCAATAATCGGCCTATACATTCTCAATATTGTTTAAAATTTTAAATTCAAGATACTAGAATTAGGAAACGATTGATTAGTTGCTGACTCGCTTGAGAGTTACAAACTTTTCTTTGTAATAATCCTACTACATATTTCTTAAAATTTGCTTTCTGTTAATTATGAATCAGGGTCATTATGCCATTTTCTTCATGAAAACATCCGGGAATATCAGGAATTTATTAGGATCGAAATAACGAGCTTACAGGTTTGTCTGGGTTCGGAGTTAATTATGTAGATGAATAGGTTTCTATTTTGGGTCGTCTCTGCAACAAAGGGTTATTAATACCTTGGAAAAGAAGATTATGACTAGCCTATTTTTAGTCTATGAGACGTGAAAGAAGGCCATTCAGTCTAAATCTTATGTTTGTATTCATTTTTAAAGAGTCCATTGCGGTATAGAGCAAGTAAAGCATTAAAGCTTTGGTATTAACTTCTCAAATGCTCTTATATGCTATTTTCTCCTTTATTTTTTCTATTTTCACCATGATGTAATTATGCAGTATAAAATTAAAGGCTATAATACCACGTCACCGCTTTTATTAAACAATGCTCAACGTTTTGGCTAAAAAGCCATCTTTAGGTGCAGAAAACAATTTTTATCTAAAAAGACAATCGCAAACTCGGTGGATTTAATTTTTATTTATTTAACAAGTAATTTACAATTGCCTTTTGGCATGCATTGTCACATTGATAAACATTAGGTAAAACCTCCTTTAGGATTGGTGGATATAATTTATTTATTTTATATTATTTATTGAGATTTACATCTGTATTAGTTTATACATCAAGTAAATTAGCTGTCAGATAAAATACATTAAGAGAAAATACCTATTGGCAGCACTCCACTAGGTAATCTAAACTATAAGGTCTCGAGTCATCTTCTTTTCAGACGCCTCGGAGGATTGCCAGGAATGGAAGAGGAAGCAAGTATTGAAACTAGTTCGTTAGAGTGGGAGTGGGGTTTGTCATGGAAGGATTGATACCTCGTTCGGGCCAAATCAACAACATATGGGATATTAAGGTCTTTATGGATGAGTTTATTCATGACAAAGTCAGAGGTATTGAGAATTTTTCGAAGGATTTCGGATTGTAAGGATTGAATGCGGGAAGAATTTGATGGTTTAGTACAGTCCCAAAGCTCAACTCCTTATGTCCAGATAGGCCTTATGTTGGTGATATAGATGAGCCTTTTTTAGATAAGTGGAAGGTTAGATTGTCTGTCCAGTAAGTGTTGAAGTAAGCGATAGCGTGTTTCAGTCATGTGTGCGGATTCCATGTTAGACGTTTGTCGAGTAGGAGTCGTAGATAGAAAATCTGTTCAACCGGTACTAGCGGAATATTATTAAAGGACACTGTAGGGCAGGATTTCATACATTTACGACGAAGGGTAAAGGTAATTTGGTCGGATTTGTTGGAATCAATTTTAATCCTCCAATTTTACACCATACCTCAAGGTCTCTGATGTGAGATTGAAGAGTTTGAGAGGCAATAGTAGGATCGTTATTGACTGATAACACACAAGTGTCATCACCATAGATAGAAAGGAAGGTGATGGGTTGGGTTGGGATATAATATATAATAAATATAAAAATCCAAGTAGTAACTTTGAAATACTTCAGCCTATACTGCAGGATTTTAATTCACAAAGCAACTAAGGTTTGTTTGTTTGTTTGGGTTTCAAGCCTTAAAACCCATCGGTCATCGATGCCTATAAATCATTTAATTATGAAAATTTATATACATTAGTGATAGATACATTTATGGTACAAAGAAAATTAAAGAAATTACTAAAAAGATTAAAGTTCTATAATTTGGGTATGAGGTGGTTTACTTTCAAAAACTTAAAAAAACGCTAATACAATTGATGATTCATCGTCAAGGATAATACCATATTCATTGCGTGCTAATCCTTTTCTATTGATGCTTGTAAGAATACACATAAAGGGTGCATTTTCGGAAATTGTTTCGCCGAAAGGATAGAGTTGCAATAAGTGCATATTGGTGGTGGGTGGTTCTCCGGCTACAAGATGTGGGTACCTGGAGGGTATACAATTCTCCTCTCTACTGCTCCTTAAGCAGGATTTTTAACCATGGTTTTAATTTTTTTTTTTTAATATGTTTTGTTTTCATTGGGAAGGTAGAGAGGTTTTTCACAACCCTTTTATCATTTTAATGAAATGGTAAATTATAGAGGAATTTTCAGAGCACGAAAGACTGTCATCTCTCCCGGCATTAAAATTTTTAAAATATTTAAACTCCCTTTCTATTTTGTTTTGTGGAAAAAAACAAAAACATTTTTATTGCACACCTGCCAGATCTTAACCAAATAAAACACCTGCTGTATGTGACCTTGTGGCTTGTAGTATGTTCGTCGTACAAGGTCATGCATACTATCGAATAATGCTAAGTTACTTAGCTCGTGGCTTCTATCTAAAAACTTAAAGGTTAGAATTTATAAAACTATTATTCTTCCGACGATTCTTTACGGATAAGAAACGTGGCCGCTTACTTTGGAGGATAAACAACGGTTTAAGGTTTTGGAAAATAAGGTACTGCGTAAAATATTTGGTCCAAAGAGAAATGAAATTTACATGCTAAATATTAGGCATGCGTAGGTAAGAATTTGGCGTAATTTAACGTACATTTAATTTAGAGTGTCTGTTAAAATATTAATGTGTATTACACAGAGCTGTGTTGGCTTTTTTACACACATAATTTGTGGGCTGTGTAAGATACAACCATGGAGATCATGTTTTTCATGTCCGATGTGTTCTTGAGTTCACAATAACATCTCATATTTGTTATCAAAAGTTAATATTAGGCATGGCTAAAATGAACAATGGAACGAAAAACATAAGTAACATACGAAACCAAGAACGTATTCATTACTAAGAATTTCGTTAAATATAACTTATAGAAGTGCTATTGCTTGTTGGAGTAGCAATGGCTAGTATTGGGACTGAACAAAAGGCTGTAGTGGTTCCATGGATTTTTCGGTGCTAGGATTGTAAAGGGGAAGACAAGACCCCTAGAAGCGAGAACCCTATACCTGGACCTACGGGTCATTCATCTCAGTCAGCTCCTCCACACAAATAATTCCAGGTATTTAACCTAACACGTTCCTCTTTGCATTCGCCTTCCATCAATCTTACCAGCAATAGATTGGAGTTAGCCTCTAATGATGAATTAGTCATTTATTATTCTCTCAATCAATTAACAATTCATTTTTACCGAGTGTTAATTGTTTTTATTGAAAGCTCGACATTTTTCTAAGCTTTATTGTGAAACTTTTAAAATGTTTTTTGACTAAATTTGATTAAATACATGGTCTTGTTCTGTTTCTAAGAGATGCGCTGTTATTTCTTCTGGCGTAACTTCCTGAGGTAAGAGCTATCCGCGAACCGAAATTCAAATGAAATTACCTACCTTGGCATTGCCGTGTAATCCCAAAGTTTCCGACGTAAGTTACCCCAATGTTTATGACGTATATAAAGAAATGTTTTTTTAACAATAAAAAAAAAAAAAAATGGGTAAGAGACCCATGTGACTTGTACTAAAGAATTAAACTGAGATTACACAGAGCTAACGCCCAGAATTATGAGTTACTCACTGTTTAGGCTTGGAGGACTCTCGCAGGGTGTTAGTAGCAGATTACTTAAAGGAAATAGATACTGTAGAGGCCTTATTGCAAGGTTAACGACTAAGTTTATTTCGGATCCGGGCATAATGAGAGTTATTAAAATGTTAAGTCTTTACTAATTAATGGATCTGAAGCTTTTCCTGGAATCAAGACTGGAGCAAGCACATTATTCAGTTTTGACAAATATTGCTAAGAATATTAAGGAAGGTGTTAGAAAAAAAGAAGTTTGGAAATCTATGACCTCTTCAAGGACATGGATTCTGGAAGAACAGAAGGCTAAAATGACCAGGCTTTGTCACGGGAATGGATGACAAAGAAATGCCGAAAAAATTGATTAGGGTGATTTTTCATCGAAGAACAAGAGCTGGAAGACATCGGATGCCTAATATGAATTTAAAATGTTCCGAGTACAGGGATTACCAGTTCATTTACTGAAGATAGTATGATGTATTAGATTTCGAAGGTTTCAGTTTATCATACAACGCCATGAAGGAAAACGATTAAATTACAATTAAGGAGGATGCTTTTAAGTCCTTTTTACCTTATTGCGTTGAGCTTTTGTTTAGGTGTTTTATAAAAACACACATTTTTGGGTCTATTTAATGTTTCATAAAATAATTCTATATGTTAAAGTATATTTTATTTTAGACATTGTATTAATATGATTTATTTTGTATTTCAGGCGCTGCGGCGGGGACTAGGTATGGCTACTCCTCGCTCGCGCAGATCCTCCCCTCCCCTCAGGACAAAGGTAATAATTATTGATTTTATTATTTATGATATTTAATTATTTTGTCATCCTAAATATATTATAGTTAAATAATGCTGTGGATTCTTATTGATTTCCAAAAGATGCTAAATCAATTGGTCTAGTTATTATTATTATTAAATGTTTTAATATTTTAGTTTTTCTTTTTTATTTTTAGTTTAGGCCTTTTGTTGTAAACTATTTTAGAGGTTTTATTGTATAATATTTATTCTAAACTGTTAGCGATAGTATCTGTTTTTGTATGTGAAGAGTTATAACCTAAAAACAAATAATTGTTTACACATTTTTCAATAATAATAAGAAATATAAGTTAAATGCCATGATTTCATTAAAAAAAATTTTTTTTTTCTTATTGTTCCTCCCTTTCAAAACAATTCATGTGTATAGAGGAAAATAAAAGAGATTTTCAAAAAAAAAAAAAAAAAAAAAAATCGGTGATTGACACCTTACAAAATCATTTAAAAAATGTTTATTTTTATTTTATTTCTTCCTCTAAAAATCGGCTTTTTGGTTAAGAATTAGGCTCATATCATTTTTCCATATATTTGACTCTTAAGGATCAAGGAAAAATCATCATTAATTATTTTCATATTTTACTATTAAAATAATAATAAAATAATGAAAAAAAAAGTTTTTCTTAAAAATCTCGGAAACAGTTTGAATTATAAAGCTTAAAATACAGGTGAATTATTTTTATTTGACACCAAATTGATCCCTCAAGTTTGAGGCAAAAAAAATCGCAGGAAGCAGATATGTCATCGTTACCTTTACCTATACCCTTTCTGATGAGAGAACTGTCGTATTTTCGATCCAAACCGATCTTGCCAAAAGAATGTCCATGCCTATCATATCGAGTCAGCAGAATCTAATAAATAATTAATTGTAAACTGGTTAGGACCTTAGGAAAGATTTTATTAGTTACTTTCTTAACATATGCCTTCTTAGTTTAAAAACAAAGTTTAACATCAGTGGAAAGATTTATGTTCGTAAACCAATTAAGTGAATCGGTTTAACTGATTGTTTATGTTTAGCTTAGCTTTAATCGTGTTTATTGTGAATTATCTCATGAAGGTTTGTGAAATACGCTGATACTGTATGTCCATTAGTGTTATTGTTGCTTTTGTATCTTCTCTTCTCACTCTCTCTATATATAAAATAATTAAGCGATTTTGGTTTCCGCGAACTGCTTCTAAACCACAAGACGGATTTTGATACGCTTTCAATTATCGTTTAGGGCTCATTCCTGAAGGTTTTTAAGTAAAATACAATGCAATTCAGCTTTTCTTTAAACGAGATCAAATTTTCTGTAACCAAGGCATCAAAAAATTATTTCTAAAATATAAGTAGTAACATAGACGTATAAAATACCGTTGGAAAGCGCAAATTTTTGAAAAGTTTACATGAAATAAGATAAATCGTACAATTTAATATAAAGTTGTAAGTCTATAAACTGATGAGCATATATTACTGGTAAAGAGGGTGGTTATAATAGTTATGTAGAGGATCATGCAATATTATTCCATTTAGTAAGCAAGATTTTAGAAACAATATTACGTACCGAATTAAAACTAAGTTGTTAACATAAATGTTATAATTTTATAAACTAACATTGTTTAGGGATCACTTGTAGGTGGGTGGCTAGCGTAACAGCCTCCCATGCTAAAGGTCACGGGTTCAAACCCGCAGGTGGTCCTAGGATTTTTTAATGGGAGTAAAAAATCCTTAGTTACGCCGTCCTTCGGAGGGGACGTTAAAAGGTGGTCCCGAGGCTGTGCGATGTCAGGTATTCGTTAAAGATCCCTATCCTAATAAAACCTGAATAGGCAAAATTTAGGACTCCCACTGTAGCATCGTCCGATTAGCCACAGCAGCAAAAAGTGACGTTAAATAAATAAACAAACAAACTAACATTGTTATTAATTATTTCAAATTTAATACAATTTCATAAAAACAGATGTTTCACGGTAAACTAAATACCTTTGGTAACTAAATTTAACTTTTAAAATGTTATTTAAAAAGTTCATTTGCAATATAAAATAAGTAATAAATCGAATAAAATAGGAACCGTTGTTATTACTGTAGCCTTTGAAAACATATAATGGTATCAAGTTTCTTTATATGGAAAAATTAAATTGTCTCTTATCCGTGCTTCATATTAAAATAACAAACAGATAAACTGAACCAATTTGTGTTTTTTATTTCTGCCGATGATTAAATATATTAATGGATAGACGTAATAAAATAAACATATTTTCTTGCTAATTTCACTTTTTGTTACTTTAAACTAAAACTCATGAAGCGATAAACCCTAAATCCGTTAGAAAGAGATTTTTTTAAAACAGAAATGACACTTGATTCAAATTACACGGGTCCGCAAATATTTTAATAAATCGAAATTTTCTCATATAATTAAAATAGTAGGTCTTTAAAACTTTTTTTGGAAGATAATAGAAACCTTTTTTTTTTAATTATACTAATTGAAATCTTCCCTTAGACCTGTTTTTATTACAAAATTTTCTTAATTCTTGATAAAAGTTTAGTAAACTGCTTATTGAAATTCGTATTTACCTAAGAAGGAGCATTTGTTTGTATATTTTTCCTGTGAGGAAAAGTTATAGGTTAAGTTATAAGGATATGTTGAATTCTTAATATGTTAGTGAATTGTTTGGTTGTTTTGAATTAGAAAAAAAACTTGTTTGCTAGCTCTGTGATCTCGGCATCTGTCCTTGATTCGCTATAATAATCTCTTAACGTTCCATGAATATTCAATGTTAAACAAGTCGTAAAAAACCATTTCAGTATTTTTAGGTTGGAGTGCCAACACTTGATCATACATTTTCCATACTCATTTCACATTATGTTTAACTTAAAATTGCGCATTTTCTGAAGTGCTGGTAACTTTTAACGAACGTTTTCAGTTGCCTAATCTGTAAGTGTCATTATTTTGTTTTTATAAATATTAAATGAAACTTGGAAATCAGGTTTTCACCCTAATAAGGAAGTGTTAAAGATTGAAATTTATTAAATTTAGATTAAAAAGCTACACAAACAAAAAATAATACAAATTATTATACAATGGCTTATTATTTCCAAATATTATATTAACATTTTATATAACTATTTAAAGGTAAATAACTAATATGAAAAGCAATAAAGTAATTTTCGCTATTATTTTATTTTAATAGTGTTTTTATTCGTTATTCGAACATATCTTGAAACGCAAGCCATCAAATTCTGAGGGGGAAGGTATTTTTTAAAAATTTTATTATTGAATAAACTAAAAGTAAAAAAATTAAGAAAAGAAATTTTATAATGAAACTTCCGTATTCAATTGTTATAATATGTTTAAAATAAGATAATAATTTTGCCGCTTACCAGCATTAATTTCAAAGCATAATTTTAAGAAAATTTATGTGAAGGAATTAGTCGGGTGGCGGTCATTAAATGAAACAACTAAATAGTTTCACTATTTTATTTGAAACTATTTAGTTGTTTCATTTAATGACCGCCACCGACTAATTCCTTCCAGTAATTCTCAACGGTCAACTAATTACATCACAAAAAGAAAATTTAATTCTTCCTAAAATAATTTTTAACAAAACCAGATTGGAATCTGTTCCTACATTTAACATGATCCCTCCTAGTTTCAAATCATGCTCATAACATTTTTCAATTTAATTTATGCATTTAATATTTCTGGTTGGTATTTCTTCTGGGGATGGTGCATTTGCTATGGTTCCTGTTTAAAAGAAACCACGGCTTAGTAGTATACAAACAATTTCAATTTTCTGTATTTTTTTTTTTTTTTTTTTAAATCGGACCACTTTATGTAAACTTTTTTTTTCTCCTTTCCTTATTTTTTTCCTGAATTTTAGCTGTTATATACTGTGCAGCTTATAATTAAATGCAAATTTTTGTTCAAAATATAATATTTTACTTATAAAGTATTTAAGTTCATTTTATTTCTCATTATTCTTGCGTATGTACTGTTATGATGCTATCAACATATTAATTTGATTTAATATATTAGTTTTGATTAAATTAATTGCAAGTTTAATGTTTCATTTCATCAATCATGTGTTCCGGTAATGAACTCTTAGGGTAGTAAACATGATAGAAGTCGACGCCGCTCCGTTTTATGAGTATTTAGAACCCATTTAATGTTCCTAAATCAGTAACTACTGCATTTTAAGACCTTCTCTATCAATGAGAAGTATTTCTTAAAACTAAATAGTAAAAATAAATAAAAAAGGTTTGTATATTCTATTTTAAAATACTAACACTTATTTTTAAATATGTGAGTCAATTTTTTACTTGTATCAAACCTAAGTAATATAATTTCAAATATCAAGTATTGATTATTGTTATTTCCTATAAATTCAACCCAAAATATATTTAAATTATCGATATTGTATTATGATATTTATTTTACATTACATAACACACTAATACTTCTCGGGCACTCCAATCTCGAGATAGTATAGGGGATATGTGATTATTTTTAATTAATTATTATTCTTAAATTTTTTTAAAATAAATGTTGCTACATCCAAACAAACTTTTGATTTAGATTTAAATTTAAAAAATAGAAAAATGTAAAAGGACTTTAAGCGAGTAGGAGTGGTTAATTATTTCCGATTAACTAAGTTAAAGGAGCATTTCAGAAAGATTGTTTTTTAAAATTTGAAATTTGAGCTCATTTCACACCTGAATTGTCCGAAGTCGTAGAAAAATTTGGAGAAAATTAATTTATTATAATTGTTTTTTTTTTTTTTTTATTTTTTATTTAACGTCACTTATGTACTATAGCTAATCGACGATGCTATAGTGGGAGTCCTAAATTTTGCTATCCGTTTTATTAGGATAGGATCTTAACGAGTACCTGACATCGCACAGGCTCGGGACACCTTTTAACGTCCTCCGAAGGACGGCGTAACTAAGGATGTTTTATCCCATTAAAAATCCTAGACCACTGCGGTTGAACCCGTGACCTTTAGCATGGGAGGCTGTTACGCTAGCCATCAGCTACAAGTGATCCCATAAATGAAAATTGATGACAGCTTAAAATGTATTTATTTAATCTACAGTAGTTACCACCGTTAGCGATTACCTTTCCCAACGGACTTGGAAGGTCCATTATCTCTTTTTTCCAAAAATCACTGTCCTTACTCCTGAAGAACAATAAAAGGTCCGTTTTGAAGTCATCTTCTGAAGAGTAGGATTTCCCTTTTAAAAAATTTTCGAGGGAACGGAAAAGATAGAAATCCGAAGGAGCAATGTCAGGAGAGTACGGCAGATGAGGTAAAACCTCCCATCTGAAGCTTGATAACTATCTGTCCTTGTCTTGGAGGAATAACACTCCTTTCCGATTCGCCAAGTCTGGCCATTTCTATTCAATTGCTGCCTGCCTTCAATCGATCTAACTGGGCGCAGTAAAAGTCCGTATTTATAGTTTGGTTTTGTGGAAGGAGCTCAAAATGTATGGGTCCCTTCCAATCCCACCAAATACTGAGCATCACCTTTCTTGGATGCAAGCCGGCCTTTGATGTTCCGAGCGGCGTCGTTCCAGACAAATCCCAAGTTTTTTTTTCGGCTGGTGTTGATGTAGAGGTCCATTTTTCGTCACCAGTAACAACTCGTTTCTAAAAAGAATCCTAGAAATTTGTTTTCAGCAGCAAATCACAACTTGAAATCTTTTTAATAAGGTTCCTTGCATTGAGCTCATAGGGAACCCAAACGTCGTTACGAGCAGGCTCTTAACTACGGTGCTATCTCACGAGCAGTAATTCGTGGGTTGTTTGCGATGACCGTCAAATATCCTCGATTTCAAAAGCTGAACTCCAGCCAGCCCGGGGTTCGTCTTCCAAATTGAAATCTCCTGATCTAACGCGAAAACCCCTTTTGAACCGTGCTATCAGCAATTAATCGCTGCATGAATCTTTTCAACAGTTTGAGCAACAGTTTAAAAAAAGAACAGCATAATATGCCGAAAATGAACTGAATCATCACTCATGTTGGTTTTCAATAAACTACACTACTACTGAGCCTAATAATAAGAGTTAAAATGACTACTTTCCAAATAAAAAAATAAATTTGTATAAAAAATACGATCATTCTGTATGTATATTTATTTTCAGTAGGTTGATAATGGAATAAAATCACGGTAGAGACTTGTCTGTAACTGTCATTGCTTAGAACGCTCATCAGAGACTACTCCTGTCGTTCCACTACTACGAACTTTAATCCAACAATAAAAGTTTAAGGAGGCAAGTTGTTCAACACCCAACTACTGGAACAGGGAAACACTACAATATAAACTATGTTATCCTGTCGCTGAACTTTTGAATGTTATTTGTTAAACTATTTTAAGCCCCGAACTACATTTCATGGTGTGGCCATTCCCAAAACCTCGAAGTTTTGATACATCTTTGTGTCATACTTGGGAGTTTCCCAACTTTATGTTAGTAGTATTTGCGTTACTATGTATTGTCAACTGAAAAACATTTTAGTGTCACATAAATAATTCAATAAACCTCTAGATGGGAAAAATTCATGTAAAAGTACGAAATGTTTTACTCAAATTATCAAACCACTGAAGTACTGAGATAGTATTGCTTGTACTCCAGTTATTGACTGAGAAGTACGACAAGTATTCAGATTTCTTCCCGAGTAATTATTATTTTCTCTGTGTACCAAGAATTATTTAATTTTGAGTATTTGAGTAGGCTTCATTTTATAAGGCTACAACGTATTTAACTTATTAACGTACATTAATAAGTTATTTAGACCATATTTTAGATGCTATATATTCTTTCTTGAATAGCCTGGAACTTTACTTAGACGAATTACGCAAGCACCTTGGTATGTTTCAAACACAACTTTACATACAGACTTACACATGCCTACCGTCAGCGAATACATACGAACTCCCTACTCTCGAATTCACAACAAATTACTAGGACATTACAACCCTCTCATAGAACAAATGGCAACAACCAATATGCCCAACAACATCAGGAGAAGACTGAAAAGGTCATGGATGAGAGATCTTCTATAATCTTTTGAATTAAAACATGCCACGGAAGAGATACCACTGGGTATTGTCGTCTTCCTCATGCCTGACATGACACTTTTTATTGTAATAAATCTGACAGAGAATCCACTGATTATTATATGTATGTATAAACAGGTGTGGATAAAGAAATAAAGTTATAAAAAAAAAAATAAAAAAAAAGCCAGGAACTTTTAAAAGCCAGCTTGGATTATTTTTAACAATTTATTTCAGTTGTGATCACTAAATCGTTAGGCTATTATATCAATAACAAAATACTGGTCGGATGCAACTTACAATTAAGACGATGATTTGCAATGAGTACTATGCTTGTTATGATTATTCAGTATTTTATTATTGAACCAATTTACTTGGCCATTTTGGTTTATTATTTTCAGTTGTTTATATTTTTTTGTAATCTATATTTTAATCGTAGGATGGAATAATAAGGGATTTTACTAATAATTAGAGGTTTTTACATAATTTTTTTTTTTGGAACCATTGCTTTATACTTAATGTAGATTGCCCTAGGAATTTTTAATGAGAGTAAAAAATCTTTGGTTATGCCGTCCTTCGGAGAGGACGTTAAAAGGTGGTCTCAAGCCTGTGCGGCACTCGTTATAGATCCCTATCCTAATTAAACCTTGAAAATCGAAATTTAGGACTCTCATTGTAGCATCGTCCGATTAGCCACTGTAGCTTAAAGGGACATTAAATAAATAAACAAACAACCTATACTTAATAATTCTAGGATTTGCACATTTCTAGGTATACTATCCTCCCTTTCCCCCGAGATATTTATACCGAGCTACCTATTACGAATCCTGAGTCTTATTGTTCAAACTGTATGTTCTCACCCCCGTACTATCTCCCTTTGCCAGATACGACCCTACCCTCCCCGGACCACTATCGGGAAGACACTGATTCTTCCCCGAGCAGTGCGCAGGTCGGACACCCCTCCCTCCCGCCACTCGCCTCATTCCCCCGGGACGGGATGAATTGCGACGGCCGAAGGGAGTTGCTTTATTTTCATTCTCTGGAGCAAGTAATTACTCTATGCCTCCTTGCATCGCTACAAAAAAAAAAGAGGAGCCTTCTGGATTTGTAAGGCATTGTCCGCAAACTGTAAACTCCATCAGTTCCTCCTATCCGGAACTAATGAATTGCTTTTTGATTAGTTTTTATTTCACACTACTAAAATAAGGTTTTAATATTGAAGAACTGATATTCATTAATGGCAATATTTTAGAATGTCTCAATCCTAACTTGGATGAATTCTAAATTACACATTTCACCATTTAAAAACTGGTATTTCCACATACATGAGTTTCCTTCCAGCTTTAGACTAATATACCAACAAATGATTATATATAAAATAATAATTAGTTTACTATGATTTTTTTTTTCTTCTCCTTTGCCGAAGTCGTTCATTTGCCCAACCGACATCTTGTTTTCCAGTTTTTAAAATTTGATTTTAAACCTATGAAATCCTGCTCTACAGTTTCCTTTAATAACATTCCACTAGTTCCTGTTGAATAGATCCGATACCTAGGACTCCACCTTAACAAACGTCTTATTTGGAACCCTCATACAAGACTGAAACGACAAGAAACTGCTCAACGTTTTCGGCTACTCCAACACTTCCTAGACAAACGTTCTAATCTTCCACTTAACTACAAAAGGCTCATCTACATGACTATCATATGGCCTATATGGACTTACGTATTAGAGCTTTGGGGCTCTACTAAACCATCAAATTCTTCCTGTATCTAATCCCTGCGATCCAAAATCCTTCGTAAAATGCTCCTTACTTTGAAATTAATTAACTGATCCATAAAGACCTAATGTTCCGTATGATTTGGCCCAAACCAGATATTCATTTCATGAGAAACTCCATTCCCACTCTAATCCTGTAGTTTCAACTAGACCTTCTAGTTTAGAATATTCTAATTCTTTCATCGAGAAGCTTCTCTACGCGTCTTTTTCATTACTATTTTCTTTTAGCCTATTTACTAGATGTGTTGTACAATACAGTTGTAATTATCAATAAATAATATTTTAAATATTTGATTTTGTCATAAAATAGTTCACTATTACTATTACTACTACTACTACTACTAATAATAATAATAACCTCGGGATGTCAAATCCTAGCTGGCAAGCAGTATTTGCAAAGACATAACAATGCAGCGAAAATCATTCACCAGTCAATCGCATCAAAGATGAATCTCCTGAGCATCCATTCTCCATATTACCATCTAATTATCGCTAGTCACAACATCAAGATTTATTGGAATCACCCTATTCTTACCGACTATCATTTACTGTGTTAAATAATCAGCCAGATATCTTGGTTATCGATCGCGAAAAAAAAAATAGCACAAATTATAGAAATAGGTGTGCCAATGACAACCATCAGAAGATAGTTGCTGAGAAGAAAAGAAAATACCAAGATTTGGCGGAGGAGATGAAGCAACTTAATGGATTGGAGAGCTGTTGGATTTACCCTATTATAGTGTCTTGCAACGGCCTGATTCTTGAAAGCATGCATGGATCCTTCCAACGACTAGATTTACTCATAAAAAATCTAGAAGTGGTTCAACAGCTACTGTTCCAATATTTTTAAATATATCATAATTAGAGCCTAACCCTTGACTCAATTTAGTCCGACTAGGTGAACATTCCCAGCGGAAGTGTCAAACTCTGAAATAATAATAAGTGTATTCTAAGACTATGTTCCTTAAGAATAATTATGTTGTATAGTAAATACAGACACTTAAATATTACATATTTTGTCGAGAGTCAAATAAAATTAATAGTTAATCACATAGGAGTAAAAAGACTATATATATAATCGGGAGTAAGTCTAAAAATATTTTAATTTTGCCGAAGTTTCTGCTTGAACTTGTGAGGCATCATCAGGGCTGCAGACATCAGAACAACATAAGATATACATATCAGTACTATGTGGCTGTGAAAAATAATGAATGTAGTGACATTTAAATCAAAAGATTACAGTGATACAAAAATATTTTAAATGCAAATAATAATAATAACATGATAAATAATAATATGACAAATTTAGTTCTTGTGTTATATTAATTATGTGTTATATCAATGTTAGTTTATGGTCTATTATATTATGGTAATCCTTTAAACTGAAATCATCAATACTCTATTATTCCGCTGGTAAATAGAAAAAAAAAAGAAAAAATCCATATGATTCTAATTCGTTTCGAAATGTATACCAATTAAGAGGTCCATCACTAATAGTAACCAATTACATGGTTTCTAATCTTATCCTTGTCCAATCAATCCCTACTGGAACATTTTGAAAAGTATTCTAACAAATCATTATTAGGAAAATAAGTAATCACGAATATTTTTACAAACGAATATCATATTATGGTCAAGTCCATCATTTTTATGATTTAAGGTTATAATTATATTACATACATAGCTATAGGTCATTCATTAAGTAAACAACCTTTGAAAGAGCCGAGAATCTTTAAAGGGAATTGTTTTAATGTTAACCTGATATTTTATTCGATTCCTCCTGAAAGAACACTGCTATTCCCTGATTCAATAATCCTCCTGAGACTAAGCTTTAGATGAGATTTTTCTCTGATTGGGTTTAAGGTAAAAGGATTTCTAAGGACCTGGGTTCAGCTTACTAGTACAACTCCTGCTTCCTCCCTTTACCAACCCTATTCGATGTTAGTAGGAATACTCCGTACCCATGACAAATATCATTATTTAAATAAATTACTAATTCTTGCTAATAAATATTCTTCATATGTATAATATTGTTTTTTTTTTTATTCTTTCGTTTATTTTAAACATACATACATGCCTTTCTATTTTTATTAAAAACTCTTTACATTTATTTAAAACATCCTTTAAAAATAAAAATAAAAAATCTGGTGCGGGCAACACACAACTTTCACTTTCTTCTTTTATTAAAATCGATTAAAGAATTTTCAAATACAGTAAGAGATAAAGTGAAACCATTAAAGAATTAATTTAATGGAATTTCTATGGAAACATATGTTTTATTAAAAAATCTATAATATTAGATAATCAGTTAGTTTTATCGGCTTTTCATCACTCTCTATTAACTTTTAAAAGCTTGTGTATAAGATAATATTGTTTCTAAAATCTTTAGCTTTCCAACGCTATATTATTCGTATATATTACTGTTTTTATATTCAAAAACACAAAAATTGCGTAAAGAAATATTTTTGGTCTTTTCTCTTTTAGTTGAATATCGTATTCGATCAAATTACACATTTATCCGGTTTTATCAGTACTAAAAAGATGATATAGTTATTTTTTATAGAATCTACAAATTCAAGGTACTTTAGAGGAAGAAAATTAAAATATCAGCATTTAAGCCCTGTCAGACTATTTCAGACAGAATGAAAGCTAAATAACATTAAAGCCCATTACATTTTACATCGATATAGGGAGTTTAATCAAAATCGTTAGAGCCGTTTTTGAGAAAATCGTAAAAAGGTGCAAAATGCATGGTATAAAGTTGCTCTTCTGGTATGCTCATTTTGATGAAAAAGGTTTGGTAACGTCTTGGGCGCATATTTGTATTAAATATGAAAATTTCAGTTTCTTAGGACTTATCGTTTTCGTCCGGGAGTGACGACCACATACACAGACCTTTTTGCGGGACTTGGTTATTTGGACTCAGGGGTCCCTAAAAAACGGCGGTTTTTGCATTAATCGTGAAAAGGTGCCAACTGCATGGAATAAAGTACGTACCACTTGCGGGAAGCCGATTTTAGTGAAAAAGTTCTTTGTAACATCTCGGGCATATATTTGTATTAAATATGAAATTTCAGTTTCGAAGGACTTTTCGTTTTTTACGTTTTTTACGTTCTTTTACCACACACACAGACCTTTTTGCGGGACTTGGTTATTTGGATTCAGGGACCCTAAAAAGTGTATTTCCGTTGAAATCTGGAATTAGAAAATTTTCACGATCGCAATACTTCCCCTTACTATATATAGTAAGTGAAAGTAAAAATGTACTACACTCATAAAATTTAAAATATCTGACATTATTTAAAATGTATGAGATTATATTTAAAATGTAACGAATAGAAAACTAGCTCCAGAGCGTTTTAGAGAGAATAGATCATGTTGTGTGGATTGAGAATTGGTCATTGCCAATTTACACATGGATACCTCCTTAAACGGCTAGAAGCACCCACTTGCACAAAATGTGATATCCTACAAACATTGAAACGTTTGCTGTTAAAATGTAGTCACTATGAGCATATAAAGAAAAATATTAGATTGCCCACACACACTGAATAAAATACTCGGCAACGAAGAGAAACTGTTGGGCTACTTAAAGATTGTAGGCTATTACAACAGAATATAATGTATCTATGATGACGCCTATGACCCTGTAGGGTAGAGGCGGATCTCAAATAAAGAGAGAAAAAATTAAGATATTTATAATATTAACTTGCTGCTGATTTTAATTCAATTACTGAACTAACGATATTATAAATATCGATATTTTTGTGCCGATATCACATCGGTATCGGTAACTTTCACGGAAATTGATTTCGATATCCTATCTCTAGTGGACATGTATACACAGACCGCTTCGCATGCGCCATTCTAGAGCACGCTGATAACGCGAACTTCACCTGAAATCAAAGCTTTTACCTCTGCCAACGTGGCTTTTTTTTTCTCATTTAAAACAATCTAGCTCCTAGTCCTGGCGACGAATGTTATATACCGTAATAACTTCAAATGAAAGCAACACTAACACCGCTTTTTTGACACAGAGCATGTCAACAAAGCACCAACACTTAATAAATGTAGCAAAACGTGATTTTTCTGTAATTTTGGACGTCTTGACTTATCAAAGCATTTTTTTGTAGTTTTTATATTTAGGTATGTATTGAATTCAATACTCTTGTGAAAGTTTCTTACCGAATGTCTATTAGTATTAATAAAATAGAAGATTACTACTCAAAGTGAGTGATATCAGTATATTTTGGCGATTTTTGTCGTTCGAGTCCCAATTCTATAATAGTTGTCTCCATGTAAATTTTTCTTACTACGTTTAAACAGTTTAATTCTTTAATTATTAATATGATGTAATATAGTTTTGGACGAAAGTATAAAATATTCTATTCGATGAGCAGTTATTTATGTCTTCATTACAAAGTTTGTATTAGTTAGACCACAGAGGCGCTCCTCGGTAAAGTATGGCTCTGAAGTTTGTAAAACCTTAATGCAAATTTGGTTACGTTATCACTATCACTATGCTCTCGTATAGTGATAGCATTATAGATTACCTTGGTTATAGGTTCTCCTTTTTCTGCAATCGTGCTTTTTCAGGAGTTACATTTCTTCAATGCAGCTTCTGGAGATTAATAACGTTTTAAGTAATAATTAAGGTTATGTGGCCCACCTTCTAGTTTTTTTTCGGCATTACAAATAAAACTTTTCTTAATTTATATATTGAGTTTCTGCCATCGCTAAGCTATTCCTGGGGGTTTTAATTCATTAAGTAAAGGGTTGGATACAAATTTTGTATATTCAAAAAACTTTTGGTTCCTTTTACTCAATTTTTTTCCTGATGGAAAAACTATAAACACGGACTTGATGTCATGTGTTATTTATTTTAAAGGTAATTATAACGTCTTGTTTGTTTGTACATGCATTATTCATTAACACAAAGTTTCCATGTTTTTTTTTTTTGTTTTTTTAAATAGTGAGAGGGTTTCTCTAAAAACATGTCTAGAGCAATAACAATCGAAGAAGTATTCATTCCCTGATTTCATGCGGCCCTTTAAGTTTAGGCAAGTGACAAATATCTTCTTTTATAAAAACATTAACCATTTTAAATATATTTCTATAGTAGGCCCATTTTTTCTGTTTACAGTTTATTATGTGTTTTTTTTTTATTTAAAGGTTTAGCCGATTACTGTACCTAATGCCTAACACCGTTTTAAAGTACCAGGGACTAAATTCAACCTTCGTTGATCCAAGACTAAAACTCAATTTGAGACTTTTGAAAACTGTGCTCCTAACTCCTAAAAATAAATCTTAATCTGAGCAGTTTATATAAAACCTAATTAAAAGTACTGTTTTGACGAGATTATTTATATTTTTAGGGTTATTACCTAGCATAAGACTTAAATATTTCAATACCTTATTTTTTTTAAGTTATTCAACTTTAAAATAGAATATTTTTGACACCATCTTATTTTTCTACTCCATAATAATAATAATAATAATAGGCTTACCGAACCCGAAGGTTCGATGCCGATACCACCAAACTTCGCCTGCACAGACTCGTCCAATGTTCACCGGTCAAGCCCAAGCCCCCGAGATCAGCCTTAATGCAATCCTCCCATCGACGCTTCGGCCTACCAGTCGGTTCAGCGAATACCAACTTTCTCGGAATCCGTTCCTCACTAAGCCCAACAACTTTACGCGCCCATTTGAGTCTCCGCGATGCGATCAACTCAATTATATTCACAGGGTACAAACTCCGCATTTCCGCGTTGTGCAACCTTCTAAACTCCCCAGTGGCCTCATCTCTCTTCGGACCAAATATTTTACGCAGTACCTTATTTTCGAAAACCTTAAGCCGTTGTTCATCCTTCAAAGTAAGCGGCCACGTTTCGCATCCGTAAAGAACCGTTGGAAGAATAATAGTACTACTCCATAACCAGAGATATTAAATAAAATGTGTTTTTCGCGCACAAACTTTACGATTTTTTGACGCCACTATTGGGGAGTACCTTATGTAGTATAAGTTAAGACACTTTTTTCAAGTACCAGGGACTAAATTAAACCTCCGTAAAGCCAACACTGAGTCTCAATTCGAATACTTTTTGCAAATCGAGACGCTATTCGGACTATCCCTAGCTATACATTTCGACCGTTTATCGTCCTTCAGCCTGTCTTGGTGTCAATTACTGTTTTTGGATTACTTCGATTTTCAACTGTTGCCTGATAAAAAAGGATGTTACAAGTCAATTATTTATATTAAATCTTGTTTAAATAATAGACGGATCTGCGTATTGGAAAGGAATCTTCATTCTTATTAGACGAGACAGATTCCGCCTGTCTGGAGATAAGCAATCATTTATACCGTGAGGAGTAATGTTAAGGTCTATATCAATCATAACCGGCCGGTGCCACCAGTAACAACAACAAAAAAAGCATGACGCCTCTCTCGGGATCAACGTTACACTGTTTTTACTGGCCTTTGAGATAACATGGAGGGTGACCCTCGGCTTGACGATGCCATGGCCAGAGAGGAACTCTTGCGGGGGAAGCTATTGACAAGTTGAGCCTTTAATCTGAGGGCCTATGATTGATTATATCTATGCTGACAGTGAATAAGTTGGGGGTTAGGACCCTTCTGTAAGCCAGGAGTCCTATCTTCCCGTTGATGCAATATGTGACAACAGCCATTCTGGTTAATTGAAAATGTCTGTAAAATTAACATGTGGTAGTAATAATTACATAGTCTCTCCCGACAAACATCCTTCCATTGATACTGTAAACAAACTTGATTTCGCAACATTAGTCTAAACGCAATCCTGCCATGTCCAACAAGGAGAGGATCTGTGTCTCTCCGACTTTATTGAATTTTTTTTTATGTAAAACTAAACGTTAAATGATTAGACTGCAAAATATTATTAGCCAACGCTTCTCAGTAGTCGCGTGAAAAAATCGGAGAGTTTGCGTGCAAAAAAACAAATTTTAATTAATATCTCTGGCTCTAGTAAAGTTTGTAAAATAAGTTTGGTTTCAAAATTACTCTATTTCAAAGAGTAATCATTAAAACAAAGAAGCCATTAAAATATTTAATTTTTATGCTTGTAATAACGATAAAAATATAAATAATCTCGTTAAAGCAGTAATCTTAATGAGGTTTTTTAAAAATTGCTCAGATTAAGATTCCTTTTTAGGAAACCTTATTATAAGTACTGTTTTGACGAGATTCTTTATATTTTTATAGTTATTACCATGCAGAAAACTTAGATATTTTAATAGTTACTTTTTTTTTAATTATTCACCTTTGAAAAGGGTTATTTTGACACCGAATTTATTTTTCTACCTTCACTAGAACCAGATATATTAAATAAAATGTATTTATTGCTCGCAAACTTTCTAATTTTTAATTTTTATTACAATTAAGATTAGTTTGAATGAATAATTGTATTATTAGGTTCCTTTAATTAAAATGATCCTTTTCATTCAACTTATTTTATTTTCTTATTTTTTTGTCCCTACGTTTCGGCTCTTTGCCATTCTCAAGGGATCTCTTTATACTCCTTTATACAGTAGATGATAACAACCAGGACAGGGCTGGTCAGCCTATAATAGTTTTAATTTTTATTTTACTCAATTATGACAAAATATATATCTATATATTGTATAGAGTGTATAAAGGAGTATAAAGAGATCCCTTGAGAATGGCAAAGAGCCGAAACGTAGGGACAAAAAAATAAGAAAATAAAATAAGTTGAATGAAAAGGATCATTTTAATTAAAGGAACCTAATAATTTCTAATTTTTTTTTACGCGACTCCTAGGGATCGTTGTCCCCATATATTTTGCAGAGTCAAATTTTTTAATATTTAGTTTTATCCAAATAGGATTTCATAGAAATAGGTGAGAAAAATTTGGGATCCTCTTCTTGTAAGTCAACTATGAGTGATAAAATGAAGACTAACTGATTTCGCACTGATTACATTTTAGGATCAGTATACTAATATATATATATATATATATATATATATATATATATATATATATATATCTTTACTTATTTAATAGAGAAAATATCAAATCAAATTGAATACATACATATATTAATAATGGAGAGAAATTAAAGAGGAACCAGGATTGTTTTTTTTAAATATTCTCCTTTATTATACAAGAAACAAATGTAACAATTGCAAAACAAAATGCTACAGTTCAGACTAGAACTTACATTTATCATGGAATATTAGACATTTTCAAGTCCAATCTCTGCTGTACGCGGATGACATAATCCTAGAGGTTGGAATCGCAGCAGAAACTACATCAAGTAATACTTAAAATGGGAGAAAAATTAAAGAGGAATTAGGATTTTTTTGTTTTCTAATCTCCTTTATTGTACAAGAAACAAATGTAACAATTGCAAAAACAAAATGCAACAGTTCAGGGCTTGCTAGAATTTACATTACTTTTGAAGTATGACAAATTAGGATTTCTTATTCTCCAACTTTATTTACAAAAATAAATACATAAACATTCTATGTATATACAGTAATAATGATATATACAGTTCACGGCTCAGGCCTCGTATTGCCCGTTGGCTGATAAATTAGGAATCAAAGGATGTTACTTAAATACAAACAAAAGTAAAGTGCTACAGTGGGAAGGGAGCCTCAGGCAATCAATATGATATGTGATAGGGCACTTGCCAATGTAATTGCAACTTGCACAAACAGCTGATTATAATAGGTGCTATATTAGCCTAAGTTGTAACTTTAATATTTTAGACGGCAAATTTGCTTAAAGCTTATTGTGGTTAACTCCTTTTCTCTCGTATATGTCGCCAAACTACTTAGTTAGTATTTAGTATGTATGTATATACAGTAATATATTACATTTCGTCTTACAAATCAATTTTTGGGATCACTTGTAGCTGGGTGGTTAGCATAACAGCCTCCTATGCCAAAGGTCACGGGTTCAAACCCGCAGGTGGTCCTAGGATTTTTTTATTGTAGTAAAAAATCCTTAGATATGCTGTCCTTCGGAGGGGGCGTTAAAAGGTGGTCCCGAGCCTGTGCGATGTCAGGTACTCGTTAAAAATCCCTATCCTAATAAAACCAATATAGGCAAAATTTAGGAATCCCACTGTAGCATCGTCCGATTAGCGTTAGTAGCACAAAGTGACGTTAAATAAATAAACAAATCAATTGTTCCCTTTAATATGTTTCACCTACTATGGAATATTGTCCAACAAAGAAACCCTTACTTTTCCCCTTCTCCCCGCTTTAGCCGATAAGCTTGTGCAGAATGTATAAATAATATTGTCGATTTATATGTAAATTTCATTATAGTCGTGAAAGCCCATGGGTGCAAAATATCGTCATATAAGCACCCATATCAATCTCTGCTATATTAGATTTTTCTTTAATTTTGTTGATCATTTATATGTAGTCAGCTTTCTATACAAATCGCGTAATATTTTTTTTCTACATAATAATAATAATAATAGGCTTACCGAACCCGAAGGTTCGATGCCGATACCACCAAACTTCGCTTGCACAGACTCGTCCAATGTTCACCGGTCAAGCCCAAGCCCCCGAGATCAGCCTTAATGCAATCCTCCCATCGACGCTTTGGCCTACCTTTCGGACGCCTACCAGTCGGTTCAGCGAATACCAACTTTCTCGGAATCCGTTCCTCACTAAGCCCAACAACTTTACGCGCCCATTTGAGTCTCCGCGATGCTATCAACTCAATTATATTCACAGGGTACAAACTCCGCAATTCCGCGTTGTGCAACATTCTAAACTCCCCAGTGGCCTTATCTGTCTTCGGACCAAATATTTTACGCAGTATCTTATTCTCGAAAACCTTAAGCCGTTGTTCATCCTTTGAAGTAAGCGGCCACGTTTCGCATCCGTAAAGAACCGTTGGAAGAATAATAGTTTTATAAATTCTAACCTTTAAGTTTTTAGACAGAAGCCGCGAGCTAAGTAATTTAGCAACTGAATAATAACACGCATTTCCCACCTTTAACCGGGACTTTATTTCTTCCTGGATTTCATGTTTTCTTGTTATCATTGAACCTAAATACTTGAATTTCTCTACGTGTTCAAAAGCATGACCTGAAATATTAATATCATCAAGATCGCCACCATTTCTGCAACTAATCATATATTTCGTCTTATCGGTATTTAATTCGAGACCTATTTGTTTACCGGTTTTTATTAACACACTTGTATTTAGTTGTATAGTTTCCGTGTCTTCACCTAGTAGTACCAAATCGTCGGCATACCCCAAAACCGGAATCTTGTCACCCATATTTAAGCCTTTCTCGGTACACATCTTTTTTCTACATAGGAATTTTATTTCTTTTTTCACTTCCGTATCATATCAAACCTTAATGTGTGTTGCACCTAGCTCCTTCATTATTTGCATATTCCGTACAATTCTGTAATTTATTGTTGGAAAACAATGGTGGATACTTTAAAAAATGATTTTTATTTCATCCTTCATGGCTCATTTTAACTTGTTGGAAAAAGCGTAATTTTTTTATTAGTCCAAGTAGTCAATTTATGTCATCTTATTTTTTGTTTTTAATAGAACTATAAGTAAATGCCGTATTGTATTTTTATTACAAGGAATGTATTACAAATTTCCAAATATAATTCTAAACTATTATTTCTTTGTAAAAAAGCATAATTTTATTGTTGCTACTAATGGTTAGTTTATTTACTTCATGTGCCTTTTTATTGTTTTACTCACATTTACTTTTTATTTATTTATTTTTTATTTTACATCATACACCAAAGGCCAAGGCCCAATTACAGGCGGTAAATTATACAAAAAATCACATTACACTATATTAATTAAAATAATAATAATAATTGAAATTCAAACTAATTAGTAATGTACTACATACCTGTTTAATTTGTATAATGGAACAAAAAAAGAAATATATTCTTTACAATTATAATAATATTATTAAAAAAGAAATAAAACGTTAATTTATCATAAATATACTCCTAATACATAATACTTGATGTATTATTGATAAAGTAATAAATTGGAATAAAAAAAACTGAACCTCTACAACTCATTTAGGGTCTTGAGTTTATCACATGTAGATATACATAAGATATTCGTACTGTTATACGGCCGTCGGAGGTGATAATCCATCAGGTTTCCCCATATTTTTTTTCGTGTACCCACTTTTATGGATGCTGGGTGTACCGCTGGGACTTCACTGCTGCAATAACCTGTACCACTACAACCCATAAAGGGTCTTGGGCTCAATACATATAGAGATTCGTACTGTTTCTAGGCCAACGGCAGTGCATTGGGGTGATTAGGCCTTGATCACGCTCAGCCGCCAGGTTTTTCCCCAATTAATTTGGGTACCCACTTTATAGAGGCTGGGTCTGCCCCAGTAGGGTCTCCATACACTAGGGTCGCCCCCCGACTGAATTAACAGAATAAATAATATTTCTGCCTCAGCCGGGATTTGGACCCAGGACCCGGAGCACAGCAGACTAGTGCTCTATCCACTAGACCACGCAGCTCCCTGCTGCAATAACAGAATAAATAATTCTTCCTCAGCCGGCGATCGAACCCGGGACCCAGAGAACATTTGACTAGTGCTCTATCCACTAGACCACGCCGCTCCCTGTAAATTGCAATAAATATATTTTAAAAATTCATAAGATTGATTCATTTTGAATATATTAATATTCGCATTATAAATTTAGTAAAATAATATTTTTTTTTTTTAAGGAGAAGAGCAGCAACAGGCTGGTGGAGTGTTCCCCGAAGAACCTGTCAAGCATCGAAAGGAAACGAAGCAGTCAAACACAACAGGTTAGTCTCATTTTAATATTTTTAAGCTTTTAACTAAAGAAATTATGTTTCATTTGTTTCCTTAATAGTATCAGTAATATCTAGTCATAAAACCGGTAATAAAGCTTGATAAAAAAATAATTTTAAGAAAGTTATTTTCCTCTCCAAAAATTTATTTCTTCTGTTGATCAAGAATATACCTGACTATTACACCTTTTTTTTTATAAGGATGTTTTATAAAACAGAATTCTTTAATGACAACTAATTTCAAACTACGGGATGCTCTTGGTGTTGTAGATAAAAATATACAAAAGTAGTAATCCATTTTCGTTGTGGGATTGTGGACGGCGTTCTAGAACTCCGATATATTAGGATAGCATTACTCTGAAATTTTACTATGAAGGATTAATTTGAAACTGGAAAAGTTGCAAAATAAAATAATATAGATTACAATAGAGAGTTCAAATAAAATTTGGGAAAAACCAAATAAGATAATACAAAGGATGAACCTATCATATTTTATATTATTGGATAGAAAAGATTTTGGACAACGAAAAAATAGATCGGCAATTGATGATAATTTTAACACCTTTTAAACAGTTGAACTGTAAATAATTAAAAAGTTTTAGATTATACTTGTCAATCTACTGTTACTGTTTATTTATTTGGTAGCGTGCCTTTGAAATTCATTTATACCTTCTTTTTTAATTATTTATTTTACATCGTGAAGAATGGTTGACTGTGCATCATTTCCCCACCCCGGGCGCCATTATTGCTTCATTGTTGTGACGCTCTCCTTCATACGCCCTGAAGAAGGCCTATAATTTAGGCCGAAACATCGGCACCAGTTAATTAAGTTTATACTTAATTGTGTGTTCTTTTTACTGCACCCTTAACTAACTTCTCCCCGTATTTAGTTTAAATTTTATGTATTTTTCAAATTAAATTTCGCTAACTTCGTTGTACATGGCACCTTAAATTTTAATCTTATAAAGAAATATATTAATTCTTAATTGCTATGTAATAAATTTTATTAAATAAAATCAATTCACTTATTAAGATATCGGCAATAAAAATTAATTTATTCGAATAATTACTAATTTTTTAAAGTATTAAGATATCGAATGGATTGGATATGACTAATATCGCTGCATATTTGTTTTTAAGTAACACTGCAATCCTGAAAGTAGTTGATTCTAGAATTTATGCTCCAAGCTGCTGTTAGCTTATAATCGAACAAGATAAGTAATTGAAAGCTATATATTGCAATCTATATGAAAAGGTCGGTGAAAATCGATGATTGGGACCCGTATAAGAGGGGGCAGCTGTGGAAATAAAATAGACCAGTGGCTCCACATGGCTAGGGGTTGTGGGGGTTCGATTCCCTTGTGTTTGTCAGGCATTGTTTTCTTCCTCACGGATAAACCTTCCTACTGCTGATGATATTTCTTCCTTGATTTTATCGTTGGTACTTGGTAGTTATGTTTTCCGATAGCTTCAGTTATAAGAATAGTATATCAATAACTCAACACAAAGGGCTACTCACTCGCACAACACCAAGGTGTAATCTTATGATAACCATTGCTTAATTTTGGGTATTAACACATGAAATGACCGCTTTTAGAATTAGCAAGAACATAAAATTGCAAATAGAGGATTAACAAGTGTTTGTTTCGGATGGTAAATATTTTGTTAGGATTCAACAGACAGCCCCTTAATAATTTATTAAGATTAACATTAAAAAACCTGATATTAACCCAATAGATTAGATGGTTCTGCTGTCTGTGGTAGAATAGTGCGGTCAGTAACTTAGTCATCATGAAATCGAATTCCTTGTCAATCGGTTGTTGTTTCTTGTATCGATAGTAATATAATATCTTAAAATAAGTTTTGATAAATAGAAAACAACCAAATACCTCAGATAACTTATACACCAAACAATATGATATTCTGGGTCTGTTATTGTGTTGTTTTCTACCGTATATTACTGTACAAACTTGCAAAAAAAAAAAAAATTAAACCAAAACAAATTAAGGATTTACCTTACCATTATATCTTATTTCACCTGTTTTTACCAGTGCTAATTTTTCCTCTGTTTCTAAATAAAATAGATTAGGCGGTATAGTGAAGGTTTGAATGTGACTGGTTCAAATAAACTAAAACAGCGACAAATGTGATTATCATTTATGTGTTTTTATTTTATTTATTAATAGTATGGGGAGGGTATAACCAGGAGGAAATTCCAATTTGGATCTGCTGCTCAACTTCGCTGAGTTGCTATGAGTACACAGCATAGCGGATCAATACTGATTTTTTTCGAGTCCATAATTCTCCAAAAATACTCTAGTGGCTACTGGGATGGTCCCCGTGCTTCCGAACCAAAGTTCCACGACTGTAAATTCTCTCTCGCCGAACTCACCAAGAAATTTTTCCTTCATGTATGGAATAGATTTCGTATATATATGCTTTCTTTCTCCTATTGAGTCATTTTGCCTTGTTCCTGGTCGTTTGTTTCATATCTGATAGTGGGATCTACTATCAGTGCTTCATTTTTTGTGGCACTAAATGCCAAGAGATCCACAAATCTGGTTGACCCATCTCTATCAAGGCATATTAAAATAAATAAATAAAATGTTATTATGATGAATTAATCTTCCGATTTTTGTTTAAATTTACATTACTCCATTTGACTCCTACTCTTTTAATTTTTACTTTCACTTGCCTATCTATAAAATAAATATATTTTTTAAACTTGATATTTTCAACTGTATTTTATATACATCAAGTAAATTTGGTGGACATAGTAACCTGACATAAAACACATTTAGAAACACTACTCATTGGCTGCACTCTAAAAATATTCAAAACTATAAGGTCGCTGAGTCATCTTCTTTTCAAACCCCTCGGAGGGATTATTGGGGATCGAAGGAGATGATAGGATAGAAACCAGCTGTAGAAACGTGTTGAGTGGAAATGGAGTTTTTCATGGTGTGATTGATACCTGGTTCGGGCTAATGTAGTAACCTATGGAACATTAAGGTCTTTATGGATGAGCTTATTCGTGGCAAAGTAAGGAGTATTGAGGATTTTACGAAGGATTTTGGATTGGATACGGGAAGAATTTAATGATTTAGTAGAGCCACGTAGCTTTATTCCGTAAGTCCACATCGGTCTTGTGATGGTCATATAAATAAGTCTTTTGTAATTATGTTGTAGGTTGGAGCGTTTGTTCAGTAAGTATTGAAGTAGTCGAAAATGTCGGGCAGTTTCTTGTCGTTACAGTCTTGTATGGGGATTCCAAATTAGACGTTTGTTTAGGTGGAGCCCTAGGTATCGAATCTGTTCAATAGGGTCTAGTGGAGTGTCATTAAAGGATACTGTAGACCAGGTAGCCATTGGCTTAAGACGCAGTGTAAAGGTTATTTGGTTTAATTTGTTAGAATTAATTTTAATCCTCCAATTCTTGCACCGTACTTCAAGGTCTCGGATGTGGGATTGAAGAGTGTGGAAGACAGTTACTGGATCATTAGCTACTGATAGCACACACGTGCCATCAGCATAGGTAGAAAGGAAAGTGTTAGGATGGGCTAGTATATATCAGCTGTATAAAATGTATGGAGAACTTTCCGGGTCCTAGCATGCTGTCTTGATAAAATATTTAGTAAAGGAAAATATTAGATTGTAAAATTTTCTAATTCGAGTTTTCACCGGAAATAAACTTTTTAAGGCCCAAATGACAGTCCCATTCAAAGGTGTTTGTTTGTGTGTGTGGTAGGTCAAGCAACAAGTTGTATAGAACTGATTTTTTTAGGTGTATATGTATCGAGGGACGAAATATATAAAATGAATATATATTTATTTTAAATAACCATAGTGTACTTTTTGTATTATATATTCTATTCATCTTGTGTAACCAACCCATTGATTTATTGTTCTTAGTTATTTTTACTTTATCTCTATAATATGTCCATTCAATTTCCAAAGAATCCTATTATAGAAAGAAAAAATTATAGAAGTGTTTCGTACTTTTTATTGTTTTTCTTATTTAAATAAGAATTTTTTTTTTTTTAATCGAGGTTATGTATGTGAACATGATAATTAACTATTTATAACATTCTTTAATTATTATTTATATATATTTTTTTTATAAATATTTTTAGCCATTAGTTTTCGAAGCTTTATATTGATTTATCATTTTTCTTTTTTTTTTTTTTTTTTGTCAGCTTTTTTATTTTCTATTTGTTATTCATTCTAAATATCTTATTTTTCTATTCTTACCCTAAAGCAATAAATCTGAAATTATTGTATTTTGTATTTTTCTAAATGGGCTTGTACTAGAATAAATGAAGAAAGTATTATTATTATTCAAAAACGTTTTTTACATTCGGAAACATTGACAATAAAATCGTTCTACTCCATCATTCATTGTTCTAGATGGTATTGGGTTGATGCAAAATTAATGCAGGTTTTTAGTAGGTATTGTAAATACGCCATATCTTTACTTTAACCATATATATTTAATCAAAATAATTTTCATCTGAATCAATGCACTTTTGCCAATGTTCAACAAGCTTTCTTATTCCACCAGAAAAAAAATCAGAATCCCTGGACTCAATGAAATCACGAAAAGAATTTTCAATGTCGTCCTGGTTTTGAAAATTTTTCTCCCTCAAAAAGTTGTCCAGATGCCTGAAAAAATGGTAGTCTGTAGGAGAGAGGTCAGGTGAATAAGGCGGATGTTGGAGAACTTCGTAGCCCAACTCGTGCAGTCGTCGAAGCGTTGGTTGTGCAACGTGTGGTCTGGCGTTATCGTGGAGCAGGATCGGCCCCTTCCGATTCATCAATGCTGGGCAAAGACGTTGCAATTTTTGAGTTCCGAGTTCCGCCGCCATTTCTCGTGTGGTTTTGGTTGGGTCTTCTTCCACTTTTGACCTCAGCTGGTCGTTGTCCAGAGCAAGATGACGGCCCCGACCTTCCTTGTCTTCGAGGTCGAAATCTCCTCTGCGAAACTTCTGGAACCAATGCTGCACCGTGCACTCATTAATAGCCCCCTGACCCCACACTTCATTAATATTACGAGCCGTTTGCGCAGCGCTGCGCCCTAATTTAAATTCGTAAAAATAAATTTGACGAAAATCGCACTTTGACATTTTCGATTCAAGACCTTTGAACACACTGAACAAAACGATTTTACTAAACAAATTCATGGTGAAAGAGAGGGTATTAGATAAGGTTTGTTTTGGTATAATAATGATCAATGTTAGGATTAGCTTTGTTTACACAATTGGAATTAAGATATTGCAATAGAGGAAACCTGCATTAATTTTGCATCAACCCAATATATTCCCATCTGAAACAACATGTATTTTGTTTCGATAGCGTTTCCCTTTTATTAATTTTATTATTTTTTTGGTAAACAAAGAAATTGGATACTCGTATAAATTGAGTGATAATAACTAAGAAAGAAATTATATGAGATATAAGGGGAGTGTTATTTTTATTTCGAGTTCCCAGAGGAAAAGCTAGGGGATGGATTTTCCTCAGAGGTCAAAGGTCGAGCGGGAAATTCCAGCGTATTTTCTCTTTCACTTTCATCTCCCTCTCCTCTGTTAGTTTCTGGAGTGAAGTTTGTTCTCATTCTCTCCCCTCAGCTGTCAATGTAAACTTATATCTCGCCGGATTGTTATCTCTATTTAATTGGATTTTATTAACTATTAGCTTCCTTGATTTCGCTTAATTGGGGATTGGGAATTAATGGTTCCAATTAGAAGGATTTTATTAGTCTTGCTAATTGATTAATATTGCTCTACAAATCACGCCTTAGGATATCTTTTAATACCAGTTTTAATTACTGCGATGTATTAATCGTTATTAGTATTAATTGTTTATCATATATATTTTTTTACATTACGCACCCAGTCTCTAACAATTAATTAGACTGTTTATTTTGAATTCTTTAGTCATCACAGCATTTACATCAGCATAAATCACTTTCTTTTATTTAAAAAAAAAAAAAAAAAGAATAGCTGCTTATTATTTTCTTTAAGTTAAGCAACAGATTATAATATTATAGGACTAAATATTTAGTTATGGTAACATTACCGCCTTACAGTTGCTAAAAAGACTCTTTTGTAAATTTTTATGATTTTGACAATAATGAATTTTAATTCAAAAGAAAATGTTTCCTTTATTAAATATTATTATCCACAACAATCATCTAGTTATATCCGCTTTTCATTACCGTATATTACCTAACAATACTTTGTGTATATGAACAACATTTTTTTAAAATCTTTATTTAGCTTTCCAAAGGGATATTATACATCTATATTACTGTTCTTATGTTGAAAAAAAAAACATACAAAATATTTTTGCTCTTTCTCCTTTAGTCGGTAATAAATTTCGTTCTACTTGTATATTTACCTGTTTTTTTTATCAAGGCCACAAGGATGATATGGTTAATTTTATACATCTTACAAAATGAAAGGTACTTTAGAGGAAGAAAATTTAAAATATCTGCACTTAAAACATGTAAGATTATTTCAATCAGAATGAAACCTACATGATATTAAAGCCCATAAAAGTTTACATCGATATAGTGAGTTTAATCAAAATCGTTGAAGCCGTTTTTGAGAATATCGTAAAAAGGGGAAAAATGCATAACTTAGTTTTTTTCTGATTTGCATAATAAAGGGTACTTTAAAAAACAACAATTTAAATTATGGGGATTTAAGACCTATCAGACTATTTCAATCAAAATGAAACCTACATGCCACCAAAATATGAAATTTTAGTTTAATACAACTTGTTGCTGAGCTTAAAATGGCAGCCGATTAAAAATGGTTTAATTCAATAACTCAGTTATTTATGAAGGTAAAAAAAGTATTAGTATTTTTTAACCAAAAAACCGCGAATAATTAAAAGATATTTTGTTTTAGATAGATTCAGTAAAGCGCGAAAAAAAGTTTTAAAATATTTACTGCGCGGTAAACAAAACAAAATTAAAAAAAAATTGAAATCTTGCCAACTCATATACATATATATTACTTTATTAATACGGAGTTGTATAAATATATATATATATATATATATATATATATATATATAATATATATAATATATATATTATATATATATATGTATATATATATATCATTTTCGAAGAAATAGAAAAAAAATGTATTAGTGTTTTTTAACTAAATTTAAAAAAAAAAAAAAAAAATTTTATCCATAAATACGCCCATAAGACAGTTATTTTTGGAGATAGACAAACAAATATGTAGAGAGTTTTAGATTCAGTAAAGCGCAGTAAACAGGGGGAACAGAAAAAAGTTGATCTATACATTCAAGTCACAAATTATAATAGATTTAATTTCACCACAAAATTCGTTTATTATTGAAGATAGAGGAAATTCGAACAGATTAGCAGCAATTAACAGTTATATCCTAATATAGTTATTTTCAAATAATAAGGCACTGTGTAATAATTTGTAGCCGTTTTTTAATTTTTTTTTTTTTTTTTTTTATAAAAATAAATTTTGCTTCTAACCTTATTTTTTTTTTAAACTTTGGTATTTATAATTATAATTTTTGTTTTTCATAATCTCATACACCTTTGGCCCAGTTAATCAACTTTCCTTTTTTTCTCTTTGTAGATTCATTAAAACACGTTAAGAATATAAGACGTAAAACAGTTGGATATACATTGTAATTAATACTTATTTTATTACTACAAGCTTCAACAGTTGAAATAATCGCTTAAATATCTATACACTGATTCCCTGGCGTTTAGAAATCATAAATTTCTATTAAAGTCTTAGGAAAGAGTTTTTTTTCCCCAAGAGCTATGCGGGTCAAGGATTATGAGCTGGCTGCAGATATAAAACTCTAATGGATCAAACAAAGGGTTAAAGCTTGTCCTACTCCATCCATTCTATCATCATTTACCCTTTAATTTTAATAAAACTTATAAAATGAATTGTTTTCTGTAAATTCCTCCGTTTATCTTTTTTTTAAACCTCTGTTCGTGCTTAATACCTGATTTTTCACTGTTAACTTCTTAAGTCATTCCAGGTTATTTAACCTCATAAAAATTCATTTAGGCTTTCTTGGATTAGACTAGACATTTAAATAGTTTTAAATGCATCTGAATTTTATTTCGATTCAGTTAGATATGTATCTCCCTTAATATAGCTTTTTCTTTTAAATTTCCTTTTATTAAAAATTATTTCTGTTAGTTATTTTATAAATACCAATGAGTATTTTCGCTCTTACAATGTTGATCTTACTTATAAAAACGCTACAAATTATTACATAATGGTATATTATTTCCAAATAACTGTATTATGGTACAACTGTTTATAACTGCTGATCGTTTAGATTCTTCTCTATATTCAATGATAGTCGAGTTTGGGTGGAATCACATCTAATATAATTTGTGACTTGAATGTATAGATTAACTTATATTCCCTTCTGTTTATCGCTCTTTACTGATTTTAAAACTCTCTATGTATTTTTCTCTATTTCAAAAATGACTGAGTCATGGGTGTATTTATGGGTAAAATTTATATTTATTTTTCTCTTTTTCATAATTATTCACGGGTTTTTGGTTAAAAGATACTAATAAATTTCTTATCTATTTTCGAAAATAACGCAGTTAAAACATATATATATGGTAAGATTCCAATTTTTTTCCTTTTTTTGTTTTGTTAATCGTGCTTTACTGATTCTAAACATATTTTTCTGTGTTAAGTTGTGCGCGTATTTATTTTATATAAGTGTAACATTTAAATTTATTTATTTTTTATAATTAATGGTTTTTGTTTAAAACACTAATTAATTTTTGCTCCATCTTCAAAAATGACTGAGTTTTTTAATTAAATCACTTTTAATCGGGCACCATGTTTAAAATAACCAGCTGATATCAACGTATAGTTGTTAAGATCATTGTTCCACGCCTTAGTATTTTTGTAACGGAAAAACAATTTTTTAAAAAAATGGGCCAGTAGTTCCGGACAAACGGATTTTTTTAAAATTCATTATTTGGGTTCTACGTGCTTGATACGTAAGCCATCAAATTTTGAGAGGGGTAATTTTTTATTTATTTTATTTTTTTTTTTATTACAAAAGTTCATTATTGAAAACAATAAACCAAAATTTCGACATTCAGACTTTAATCTTACTTTTATAAATAATAATAATCATTAATACCTAGGATTATTACCATTTGTCGTAGACCTAGCCCTAGGATTGATATACCTCTTTTAATTCCGAACTCTCTACCCGCACAAACCAACCCCTCTTGCTCGTAATCCATGTTCCGTATATATTTCTGATATCCTATCTGATGTCTGAAAAGAAGATGGCCTTAGGACCTGCTTATAGTTATAGAGATTATAATAGTTATTAAAGTAATATTTATTGGAATATCTTTATTAGCCATCCTTTTGCCATGTATTAACATATAAATTATATTTATATTAATTTAAATATTATTTTACTGTTGTAAATTGCAATAAAAAAAAAAATAAAAAAACTGAACTGATGATATTTATCGGCAGTGGTGGTTTCTTAACTAGAACAAGGTTTTTTGGGGGGATTTCGGGAATGTCTACCTATGATTGCATTGATATTTTTTTATATTGATGATAACACCGATTTATATAAAATGATTTTGGATGGATTTATTGATGTGATTGTATTTCAAGGCATGTAACATGATAAATTAAAAAAAAATATTTTGAACTTTAGTCAAAAATTACGAAATGAGTAATAATATCAGGACGGTAAATATTATTTGGATGATGTACCTGAAGATGAAGGAAAGCCTTGAAACGTTGTTATAAAAATGATGATATAATATTATTATCATTGATAATAAAATAGTTTAAAGAAGAGAAGTTCTTTATATTTAAATTTTATTTAATTTAACTCTTGAAAATAGAAAATAATTTTTTTTTCTAGATTGTTTGTGATAAACACATATATATTTATAATATTTGGTCAATGAATTTAAATATGTATTGTGACCCCATATTTTATTGTTAGATATTTGTTTTTTTTCTCTTAATATATTAATTTGATAGTAGTGGAGGAGACATGTGATATTCCTTAACCATGATCATGAGCATCAAGTTTTTCATTTATTTTTTTCTTTTATAAATTTACAACAGGTAATTATCGAACTAAAAAATTTCAAACGCATAGACTATTGTTTATTTTACACATTATATTTACCTTTTATATTTGCACATTCTATTAAAAAGTTGAATATAAAATAACAAAGAGTCATAATTTTATCATATTGATAGATTGATGTTAAATTTCTTTTTATAAATAATTTTGCTGTTAATATTCCATGAATTCGATTAGGGGCGTTTCATTGGTTTGTTAGTACAATTCAGTCACATCATCACTGTCAACTTAATTAATATTTTTAGTCAAATATTAACGTGTGGTACATTTGTTATTTTAACTTCCAGTAATTATTTACTTTAAATTTTCCAAAATATACAGAGTTATATCACTGTTTGGAAACAGCAATGAGGGGTCTAAACACTTTCCTCTCGAACCAGTCATTTCGAATTAGCTTTTTCAATTTATGTTTATATATTGAAAATTATATTAATTAAGTGATTAATATTTACTATTAATTAGACAACATTTTACTACCTCTCGGAAATTTTGGTGACTGAATAACTCTGGTGTATTCTGCAGTTACTGTAACCCTTGAGATACGGAATTATTTTATTTTCGAAGTTAATAATAGATAAATATTAACTTTATTGACGCGTCTAGTAGTTTATGTTAAGATGAAATTAGATAGATTGTTTGCTCGAAAAATTCGTAATACTGTTGGTTACAACGATATCCTGTGGAATTCTGTTTTGTTTTAAATTAATTTGGTCTTTTCGTGTTCCCTCAAAATGGACCTAATATTTGCAGCCTATAGGTTATGACCTTTTAAGTTACGTAATGTTGTGTCTCTTCCTTGAATTATAGTTGCTGTTATTGTTTATTTATTTAACGTCACTTAATGCTACTGTGAATAATCACATGATGCTACAGTGGGAGTCCTTAATTTTACCTATCCAGGTTTTATTAATTAATGGATTTTTAATGACTACCTAACCTCTTACAGACTCGGGACCACCATTTCACGTTCCCTCCGAAGGATGGTATAACCAAGGATTTTTTATTCCATTTTAAAATCCATCTAGGGCCATCTGCTGGGCTTGAACCCGTCACCTTCAGCATAGAAGGCTGTTATGCTTGCCACTATACTACGGGTGACCCTCTAAAATCTAGTGAAATACACTTAATTTTATCTCGCGTCCTATTATCACGAACTATGCTTCGTAAAAATCTTTTCGTTTTCTCTTTGTAAAATCTCCAGTGATCTGTCGTCTTATTATGGGCTGATTAAACTAGTGCTGTTTGATATAATGTGCTAATTCTGTATTAAGTGCTCTGTTAATTAGCCTGGTTAAACGTCACTTTGAGGGAACCTCGAGATAATGGCTATACAATACATAATTGGAACTTGCGCAGTGTCAATTAATTTCAAATTTTATTTTGCTAAGTTAAGATCTTCAATTGAAAATAGCAAAATAAAATGAAAGTTTAATGCACAATATTTACTTAGATTTTAAAGCAAAATCGTGAAGTGGGAATTTGCGGCTGAAACAGTACTAACTCCTAAGTACTGAATCCAAACACTTTCAGGGGTTGTAGAGGTGCTTTTATTCTAAATTAAATAATATTGTACTTATTCATATTCACTTATTGTATTTGTATATATATTATTGTAAATTTTAATAAATACATTTTTTTTAAATTAAATCAATATAAAACATTTAATATTGCAATAAAATCCGGCTTGGTGCAGAGAAAAATTGTCTGTAAAATATTCAGTCGTTATTTTTATCTTTGAATTCATGAAAAATGTATGCGGGCATATCAATAATTTATATTTTGTGTATACATATTTTGTTTTATGCCACATATAAAGTCGTTCCGTTTTATTCATTTTGTTATTATTTGCTGCTCTTTTAGGATATATATATAAATTAAATAAAAATCTGAAAATATAAAATATTTGGCGAGTTTAGTATTTAGGTATATAAATAAAAAAGAGGTCTCTTAGAAGTCCCCCCCCCCCTTTTTTGTCTTTTACAAAGAGCATTCTTCTTAGCCAATGACGAAAGGTTCTTAAAACAATGAAATTAAAACCGAAATAGGAATTGAAATAAATATTTTATATTATCATACAATTTAAAAAACAAAAAAAGAATACATATGAAACTTGGTAAAATTACCATTTGTTACAATATAATAAAACAAGTGCATTTGGATTTTATATTAGTAAATAGAAGTTTCTCTTTATATAAATTTTAATAAATATTGTATACTATACTAGACTATATTTTAAAACTTGTTCAAAGCTTCATTTTAATAGTTTAAAAAGGTAATAACAATATTTATGATAAGTGAATATAATATGCGCTTCATAAGGTATTTTTAATAAGTATAATGAAATAAAGCATTAAATATTATAAGGAATATTTAATTACTGATGAACAGTTCAATAAGACTAATGAACATATTTTAAAACGAAATTATTAGCCATTTTTCGTTACTTTTCTTAATTTAATTTTTTCCTATTATTGTGTGCACTAGTATTATTGTGAAATTAAAATTCAGTAATAAAGTTTTACAATTACATCACTAAAAGTCAATTCTCATTGTAAGAAGATTTTTTTTTTTTTTTTATCGTGTAATAGTCCCCTTATGATTTTTAAATTAAAATATTTTTAATTATTCTGCTGATTCAACTAGTTCCGTCATGGAAATTGTATTGTTGGAATTTGCAATTTATTCATTTGATAAACAAATTTTATAGTTTACTAATAAACTCTAAATAATTGGTTATTTTACGGATCTTATAATATTTACTAGATAGAATATCCTTGACACGATATAACCCAGGAACTTCTAAAGGTTAACTGAATCCCACTATAAAGTTACTCCGTTGATATCGCAATAGTTACGATCTTTATCTTCTGAGCTCACACTTTATTTTAATATAATTTTACTGCAATTTTCTTTTAAATTTTATTCTATATCCATTACTTTTAAATTGATAATAATTTCAATTGTGTACATTTTTGCGACTGTGTATTTCTGTCGTATAATTCATTTATTGTCACTGTTTAAAATAGTTAATGGCTATGCTAATCGTCAATTTAGTTGAATAGTAAAGATACGTTACACCGCACTAGAACCTTTTCCTATTTTTAACATGTTCCAATAAATCAGATGAATGTCAAATTGCTGGCGATGAAGGATCCGACAAGGATAACTATCGGTTCCTATACGGTATGTAATAAATACAATCGTATCAGACTTCAAATAAATTAGCACAATGTGGATGCGTTCTTTCATATGGTCTAATTGGTTTCCTGCCGTCTGGCGTTCGCTAAATAAATATAACAAATATAAATCGGATGTCGGACCGATAATACCGATATCGATTATTTTGAAATCGATGTAAAGCTATAGGACTACACTGTCGTATAGTTAGGGTCTACAAGGGGTAAATAATATTAACGGTGTTACAAATTATTTATAAATACTTTGTTAAATAATAAAATAGGTGCTATTATAAGTATGTATGTAAATAAGACGACAAACAGGCATAATGAAGAGATTTTTTTTTTTTTTTTTTTCACGCCCCAAATAAATTTTGTAGATGATGTATATATATATATATATATATATATATATATATTTTTTTTTTTTTTTTTTTTCCGAAAACGGTATTATCACCTTCTAAACGCCATATATTAAAAATATCTAAAGGTTTCTAACTTTCATAATTTAATAGATATTAGTTTATTTATTATTGGTATGGCAATTACACACACCTTCAATTATTTTGAAAATTTATTTTTATTTTATCACACATCCCTAGTAACTGTATTAAAGACTCCTATTGTTTTTGTTAAAGATTAATCCGTATATTGCTCCCATAAATTACAATAATAAATAAACTAATATCTATTAAAACATGCAAAATAGAAACCTTTAGATATTTTTAATATTCTTTAATATATATATATATATATATATATATATATATATATATATATATATTATATATATATATATATATATATATATATTTTTTTTTTTTTTTTTTCCGAAAACGGTATTATCACCTTCTAAACGTCATATATTAAAAATATCTAAAGGTTTCTAACTTTCATAATTTAATAGATATTAGTTTATTTATATTTGTAATGGCAATTACACAACACTTCATTATTTTGAAAATTTATTTTTATTTTATCACACATCCCTAGTAACTGTATTAAAAGACTCCTATTGTTTTTGTTAAAGATTAATCCGTATATGCTCCCATAAATTACAATAATAAATAAACTATATCTATTAAAACATGCAAAATAGAAACCTTTAGATATTTTTATATTCTTTAATATATAATTATATATATATATTTTTTTTTTTTTTTTTTGAAAACGGTATTATCACCTTCTAAACGTCAAATATTAAAAATATCTAAAGGTTTCTAACTTTCATAATTTAATAGATATTAGTTTATTTATTATCTGTGTGGCAATTACACACACCTTCAATTATTTGGAAAATTTATTTTATTTTATCACACATCCTTTGTAACTGTATTAAAGACTCCTATTGTTTTGTTAAAGAAATCCGTATGTTGCTCCATAAATTACAATAATAAATAAAGTAATATCTATTAAAATATGCAAAATAGAAACCTTTAGATATTTTTAATATTCTTAAATAGTCTTCAGAAAACCCTTACATCTACAAAATTTATTTGGTGCTTCTTATTTCTTATTCTTATAAAAAGGAACTTTAACACACCTGATTTATAATCTCACCTATTTTATTATTTAATAAAGTATTTCAGGAGTGCTACCATTGGGTAGTTCTTCTACAAGTCTTTTCATGTCATTTTCTTATATCATATTTACTTATTTTATTTTTTAGTACAGTTGTAAATTCAATAAATTATGTGTTTAAAACAAAGTATTTATGTATAACTGTAACACCGTTAATATTTTTTACTCCTTGTAGACTCTAACTGTACGACTCCATTGACCGCCAGAAGTTGTATAATATTCTGATGAGCAGAAATGCCTAGGGAATTAAATATCTTATAGCATATCAGGTGCATGTACGAAAATTCAATTAAAGTAAAAGGTTTGAGTTGAGGTTCACCAGTTTAGTATTATTTAGCATTATAACATGTCATTTATAAGGTGGTAGGAACCAAAAAATGGTTATATAATCTAGAATTATAAGTCATTTACGAGACAAAACTAATTATAGGATTTTTGAAGTTTCATTGTGGATTTAATCACAATAACAACATTACTACCCATAAATAAAATTATGTAACATTTTTCTAGTACAGACGGAGAAAAAAAATCTGGTGCGAGCAACGAACGACTTTCAGTTACCTGAGTTGTTATAATCAATTTAAGTATATTAAAAAAAATTAGAGTTAAAATAATAACATTCAGTTTCGTTGGAAACATATAGATTAAATAATATAACAGTAAAAAAAAAATTGTATGCAATAATCACTTCATTGTATACCCTATTCTTCACTTTACATTACCTTCTACAACTTAGTATATAAAATAACTTTATTTTATTTATTTTTTTAAGCTTTAGCTTTCCAACGGTATATTATACATCTATATTATTAGTCTCGTGTTAGAAAAAAAAATATATATGTATATGTTTCCTATTTTTTCCTTTATACTTGGTCATCAAATTGGTTCGACTTGTATGTTTATCAATATATTTTTTTATCGTTAATGATAAGATGATATGTTTAATTTTTAATTATTTTTGTTATATATGTTAATTTTTTAATTAAGGTACTTTAGAAGAAGAAAATTTTAAATATCGGTATTTGAGCCCTGTCTGACTAATCAGAATGAATCATTTATGAAATTAAGGCCCATTAAATTTTAAGTCGATAGAACGAGTTTCATCAAAATCTTAAAACTATTTATAAGAAAATCGTAAAAAGGTGCGAAATTCATGGTATAAAGTTGCTCTTTTGGCCAGCAGATTTTGATGGAAAAAATAGTGTAACATTGCTGTTGCATTTCGGACTTATGGTTGTCTTAAATATGAAATTTTAGTTTCGTACTATTTTTTGCCTTAAGGGACCCTTAAACGTGTAATTCCGTTGGATAGTAGAAATCGAAAATTTTCACGATCGCAATATTTCATATAAAAATAAGTAAAAGTAAAAACACTAATAGCAATTTATAAAATAGTAAATAATCAGAATTAAGTAGTATACGAGTATTGGTTAATTCTAGTTACTTAACAGCAAGTATTACTTTGAGATATTACTTACCCGTCCCTGGCCCAAGTAACCCCAGTTACTCAGTAAGAGCTTCCGCCCACGCTCGGCACTATTTCGTTTCGTCCTTTTATTTAGTAAGCGAACCATTCGTCTTCTCATGTAACTCCATTAGATTCTATTTTATAAAAGTAGATTATTAGAAAGAAATTTATCAATGATTTTATATAAACCATGCCAGTTGTTCGTTTTTCATGCCATCGAAGTCTAAATTTTTCTCTCCCTAATTATTTCATTGTTTTATAATATTCTAAGAAGAAGGAATGCTTAACAATCTTGACCACCATATCTTTAAACACGTAAATCTAAATTAGTGTTATAATAAATGAATATTTATAATATTTTATATATATTTCTTTTTACTCGGCATAGTTTTGTCTGTTCGTGCGTGACTGATTCTCTGCATGAAACGTTATATAGAAGAGGCCACCACTTAATTGATTTACATAATTGTTTTTTGTTTCTGTTGCCCAGTCAATTTTTTTTGTCTACACCTAAATAATTATTATAAATATGAGTTGTGCTAATTTTAACTAATAATGTAAACATAAAAATAACATATACTTAAAATATATTTAAACTAATATTCTTTGATTACAGAAGGTTCGATTGTTTTTAATCATAAACTTTTTTTTCTTCTTATATTTGTAAGTATCGTGAAGACGAGGTTTACTAAAGATGATCAAAGTTACAATATTTGCCAAAAGGCATTTGTATATTACTTGTTATTAAATAAATTTAAAAAAAATTATATATATATATTTTTTGTATGTAAAGAATGTCAAAATGTTAACCATTAATATTATTAGGATAAATAAATAGTGGAACTTTTAAGCTGGAAACGGGTTAAAACAGTCTTTCGAAGTGTTAATAACATAGGGAGTTCACTTTTACAGCCAGCGACTTGGCTACAATAATAATAAAGTTTAAATGATAGCTGTATTTTTGTTTCTTTTCACATTATCACTGATTCCTAATTTTTTTTTTTTAAATATATTTATTGGTATTTACAACTGTATAATAAAATACATTTAGAAAATGTGATGCAAGATATGTTGACATGATTTATATGTAGGGATACTACCCATTGGCAGCTCCCCAAAGACTATGCTAAACTAGAAGGTCTCGGAGCCATCTTCTTTTCAGATGCCTACCGACCGAGGAATTTTCACTCCCTTTAAAAATTCCAGGGCAATCAGTTGGGTTTGAAGCCGCGACCCTTAGGCATAAAAGGCTTTTATGCTCGCCACTACATCACCGGTGACCACAAGTCAACCACAATTTTTAACTTAATTTGTTTATGTTTATAAATATATATATTTATAAATAAATAAATATATATATACATTTATATATATATATATATATATATATATATATATATATATATATATATATATATATACATTTATATATATATATACATTTATATATATATATATATATATATATATATATATATATATATACATTATATATATATATATAATTTATATATAATATATTATATAATATATATATATATATATATATTATACATTATATATATATAATATATATATATACATTATATATAATAATATTATATTATTATATATTATATACTATATATATATATACATTATATATATACATATATATATACATATATATATATAATATATACATATATATATATATATATATATATATATTATATATATATATATATATATATATATATATATATATATATATATATATATATATATTATATATATATATATATATATATATATATATATATACATATATATTTATTTTGGATCCTTGAGGCTAAGAAATCTAAATAATCAATCAATTTTATAGTTTACTATTAAAGAACTGCGTCTTTCTGTTATTGGCGTTGAATTAGTGATTATTTCCGTTTTTATGTACATTCCTAAATTAATAAGTTTTTCTCCTATCGGGTAATAGTGCCGAAGTGGTTTGAAGCCCCCTGGGAGACTTGAGTGAAAGTCCTAACTTAGTTCTCCCTTCCTTGTAACTTGTACTCTCTCACCATTAAATTAGAATATTCAATCCGTGAACTTTGGTTAAAGAAGTGCTGCATTTTCGTTGTTTTTCTTACTTTCCTTATTCTTTTTTGTAAGTTTGATTTTTTTTTTTTGTGTTTATTTAACGTCACTTTATGCTACTGAGGCTAATCGGACGATGCTACAGTGGGAGTCCTAAATTTTGCCTATCCAGGTTTAATTAGGATAGGGATATTTAACGAGTTCTTGACGGTTTGCATAACTAAGGAGTTTTTCCTTCTATTAAAAATTCCTAGGATCATCTGAGGGATTGAATCCCTGACCTTTGTCATAGAAGGCTGTTATGCTAGCCAATATGCTACAGGTGATCCCTTTTGTAATATTTTAATTGCCCTTTAAGTTTGATTATATATACATTTTCTTCTTTATTAATTATAATTAATTTTTTAGAAATTATGTTTTTCTAATTTTATTTTACTCCGGATATGATCTGTTTTTCTAATTTTATGCATTTTTTTAAAAATATATAAACGCCTGATATACTGTTGTCTATGAATAAATAGTTGAAACTATTTATTTTTTTCTTTTACTGATCGCCACCGGGACTAATTCCTTCCTGTAATTCTCAATGGTCAACTATTTATATTCATAATTTAAATATAAACCTCATTTCCAATTTAAATTATAACGATGGCCCGTACGAGGTATCATTCCTTCCATGACAAACTTCACTCCCACATAAACCCACTAGTTTCAATCATTACTTCCTCTTCCATTCCTGACAATCCTCCGAGGCGTCTGAAAAGAAGATGGCCTCGAGACCTTCTAGCTTAAATTACCTAATGGATTGTTGCCAATGGGCATATTCTCTTTATGTCTCTTCCTGTATATTATCAGCCAATTTACTAGATGTATTTACTAATACAGTTGTAAATTTCAATAAATTAATAAATAAAAAAAATGATAACGAAGCTCAATTCAGAATAGTAATTGACTGACTTGCAAATTATACTAGTTGTAAGAAACAAAGAGTTCATTTTGTTTTAGCAACATGTTTATGAAACTTGTTTGTTATCCATTGGTAGGTAGTTTGTTTAACAATAGCTATTATACAACATAATTATATTTAAGCGACTTTTGATGAACCAGCAGTAAGCACTATGTATAACACACAATCACATTCGTTATACTTGGCCTTATTGAATGTTTCTGTATTACGGTCTGTTAGTGTATTAAACATTTGTTGATTCCGTCCGCATCAGTGAAATTCCAAAGAATATTTTCTGAATGAGTTTGAAGGTGAAGTTTCTGTTTTGTTTTGTTCAGTGTAATTCTTTTCTTTTGACTTTACTGTTCTTTTACCGTTTTTTTTTTTTTTTAATTTTTTATATTAGTTAGTCATTTTAATATCTGATACTGGCTTTTGTTAACAGAAAGAGCTTTTTCGGATGTAATTAAACCAAATGAGAGCCATGTTATATCTAGAGACCGGAATATTCTGCAGTAAAAAAAAAATGTGAAGTTAAGATCAAAAAGAGATGTCCAGTTTAAAACGCCTGAAAAATGGAAGAATAATAGCTTTTGCTAGATTTATAAATTTAAAATCACCAAAACTTTTTGTTAAACTTGCTATGCGTTTATGAAACTCATGTGTAATATGCAGTTGTGGTTCCACGGGGTGGAAAGAGAACACAGAGGAGGGCATTTGCAAATACCTTCAGCTCCGTAAAAGACGAAAGTTACCCTTCGTTCACAAATTAAAAAAAAAAATCTGGTGCTCAAAACACACAATGTTCACATAGCTCCGAATCATTTTAAGAATTTTTAAATACAGCTACAGATAATAGTAAATTGTTAAACAATTAATTACATTGAGTTTCAATAGAAACTTGTGTTTTATTAAATAATCTGGTGTATTATTATCTTCAATAATCAGTTAGTTTTACAATTTCGTCTGTAAGATAATATATTTTCTAAAATCTTTAGCTTTCCAACGGTATATTATACATCTGTATTACTCTTTTTATGTTCAACAACACAAAAATTCCATAAAAAAATAAATATTTTTGATTTTTTCTCATTAGAATTCGTTCAACATACTTATTTATCTGTTTTTATTAATAATAAAAATATGATCGTCATTTTCATGGAACCTGCAAAATTTAAGATACTTCAGAGAAAGAATATATAAAATGTCGACATTTAAGCCCTGTCAGACTATTTAATTCAGAATGATTGACTTACATAATATTAAAAGCCATTAAATTTTACATCGATATAGTCGTTAGAACGGTTTTTTTTTAGAGAATTGTAAAAAGCTGCAAATGCAAAGGTATTAAGAGGCTCTTCTGGTTAGCTGATTTCGATGAAAAAGTTGCTGTGACATATAGGGGGTTTAAGTTGTCTTAAATATGAAATTTCAGTCATATACGAGTTTTTATTTTTGCGCTAGACTTATTTATAACAAATTAGAATAAACTTAAATCTACATATAATAGAATCTCGACCTTTAAAATATAACCTAAGTATTACTACTTTATAGCTCACATCGGCAATACCCGAAATTATTATATATTTAAATATTATTTATTTATTTTATTAGATTTTGTGGGCGAAAAACATCATAATCGGTTATCATCGCCCTATTTCAATATTTACATCAAATTGTACAAACAGAGTTTTTTTTAGTACGTTTAAAATGTTGGAATTTACATCTTGACTATCGCATAATACTTCTGTAAGGGAGCGTGGTACTACTTCGCCAAAATCCTCGTATATTTAGGACATTCTTCGATGATATGTTTAATGCTTAGATTGGCATTGCAATGCTGACACTTTGGTGCGGATATTTAAATATTAATGAAATATCAATTAAATGTTATAGCTATACTGAGAGGTCCCAATGACCAATCATGCAACATATCTATCGATAAATTTAATAATGATCATTAAAATTTATTTAATTTGCGAGCTATCATCAGGGCATTACTGAGACATTCGGGTATAAACTGATTATGTTTGACATGGCAAGTTTGAGCCGAAACGTCCGCAATTAAAATTGTCAAAAAGCACGACTCCTATTCTACTATATTAGATTTAATATATTATTGCCTAATGATGAATCTGATAGCTGTTCGGTTGAAGCCGATACACAAAGCAAATAGATGTGCAAACATGGAAATCCAGTCTTAAGTTCAACAAATTCAACTCTGTGGATTCCACTAGATGTTATATATTTACTATAAATGATCACAATCGATGACGGTGAGTTGAGTGGGTTAGTCATCGGTCATGTTTTAAATTTTAAGTGTAGGAAAGGCGTGTCAAAATATAACTACTATCCTTCTCCTAAAATAAATGCTGGTTCATAAGAATTAATATTATAATGAATTAAAATTATAATTAATGAATATTTATAATAGTGATAAATAGTTGACCGTGAGAATACTGAGGATTAGTCCGGTGGCGTCATTAAATGAACAAGAATAGTTTCAATATTATGTTTGCCAACGTTTCGAACCCCATTGTGGTCATCATCAGGGCTAAAAAGATACAAAAGGATACATTAAATAAGATTACAATACATTTAAAAAAATTTAACAATTCACTAGAGAATGTCAATATTTAACATAAAAGAAAATAGATGTGTAAGAAATCATATTAAATTACAATGATAAAGTATACTAATGAGAGCTATACAGACCAATAATGACTAAGATATGTACAAATATATAAGAAAAAATTACATGAAATAAAACCATTAACAAATGGAGTACAGTGAGATACGTCCCGTCTGGTAGGTGATGAAACTAGGTTCAATTGGTTATAAGGATATAGGCAGGTAGATAGGAAAGTACGTACAAAAGGTTGGGTAAAATGGAAAATACGTACCATTTTCTAGACGGGATCTGACAACAATATGGTACGTATTTTCATTTTACCAACCTTTTGAGTACTTTCCATCTACCTGCTATTCTTATAACCAAATTGAACCTAGTTTCCATCCCTACCAGCGGTACGTATCTCCACTGTACTCATTTTGTTAATGGTTTATTTCATGTAATTTTCTTATATATTGTACATTATCTTTAGTCATTATCTGTCTGTATAGCTCTCATTAGTATACCTTTATCATTTATTTAATTAATTGATTTCTTACACATCATTCTTTTATGTTATAATATGACATTCTCTAGTGAAATTGTAATTTTTTAAAATAGTATTGTAATCTTATTTTAAATGTATCCTTTTTGTATCTTTTTAGCCTGATGAGACCCACAATGGGGTCGAAACGTTGGCAAACAATAAAATGTTGAAACATTCAGTGTTTCATTTAATGACCGCCACCCGGACTATTCCTTCATATTTATATAATATTATGAACCAAAAGAGAAATTATTTTTATACACTTTTTAATAAAAATAAACATAACATACAATTTTCTTATATACCAAAAAAAAAAAAATGAAAGAATCCTTAACTAAATGATATTGAATTAAAGAAAAATATTAATAATTTAGAACTAAAACAAAATGAGGAACAGAGGAAAAAATAAAACAAAAAAATTATCTATACTGACTGATCTGTGATGACGGTCGGTGCTCTAGGTGGATGGTCGCTCGCTGCACTTCCAAAGGTCGCTTTGGCGATGTATATTGTAGCGGTGGTGGGTGGCTGGGTTGGCTTTACTGCCTCAATATCAGAAGTAAACACACTGCACCGTGTACTTAAAAAATACTCATAGCAGATGAGGTCTTACTGGGGCAAAGACTGAGCGAGGAGAGTGAGTCGAGTGTAGGAACGACGCTATTGGCCATACGTTAAAAAAAAAAAACAATTGAATTACTACTATTTTATAGTTAAATTTAATATTAAAATGATGTATTCTATTATTTTAATTATAATTTTAAACAAACTTATGATTGAAAATAAAATCAATCACAACTAAACAATAATAAATACATTTTAATTTATTTTGGCTTGATCATTAAGGTTTTCATAAACTTAAAATTTAAGCATTTGGGTTAGTAGCATTGATTATTGTTGATTTGTTTCTAACATTGCATTGCAGTAAGGGTAGAAGTCCAAAGGTTACTCTGCATTTCAATATAATTGGGGACTGTGTCTTTCTCTTGGAAAACCATCTCGTTCGATTCCAGACACAAAAAGCCAGACGTACTTGACATATTTGTTACTGGAGGTCCGGAGACTGTAGCCTGTACCGCAACGAATCGGCAGGCCTTGGTTCATTATAGTTACTGAGCCTTTTGTCAGTACAATGGGCCATCACTAACCGGTGGAATGGTTTACACTTTCGTAATGCGGTAATAAGAACGTATTATCAAATTTTATGTCGTATAAATATAAAAGTCTCAACGGACAAAACTGAATCCTCACTGAAGTAATCATTTATAGTAAGAAGTGATAGAAAAATGGTCATTTTAGCGAAAACCAAAGAAGTCTTTATGTTGAGCCTTTATGTGAATTTCAAAACCATATATCCATTTTCATCCAGTTTCTGTTTTAATTAGATATTTGTATTCACCTGAAATTTCAGCTGTTCATAATTGAATGTAACCATTGTGTTGATTAAGAATAAGATATTTCTTTTAATAAAACACACACACACACACACACACATATATATTATATATGTCCGTTTTTATAGTTTCTGAAATAAATAAAGGATTTTGCAGGTTTCTGTTGTTATCTTCCTAATGTTAACATATTTAAAGTAAACATTTACTAATCCTCTACCTTTGTATTATAAACATTAGCTTCCCAATGATTACCCTTTTTTTAGTATAACTCCAAATATGAACATGGAAACACGCGATTTTCGAGTAATATTTTTACACAACTAAATGCAAGTGCATCTACCTTTTCCAGACATTTAAAGTGTATTGGAAAAGTAAAAAATCTCGATACATGGGTACCTCATGATCTCACTGAGCGGCAGCAAGACCCCATGTTTCAAAACATACCGTACAAAAATTGAAAGAACTGGGCTACAAAGTTCTTCCGTACCCACCATATTCTCCTGACTTGTCTCCAACAGATTACCACCTGTTCAGGAATTTAAACAACTTCATCAAAGGAAAACTTTCTGAAAATGATGATCAAGTGAAAAGTGCGTTTTCAGATTTTATTTCACTTCAAAGTTCAGAGTTTTTCAGTTCGGGGATAAAAAAGTTGGTGTCACGTTGGGAAAAATGTGTAGAAGGTAAATACTTCGAATGAAATTATCTTGTTTTCATATCGTATTTTTAATAAAAATCCTGTATCTTGAAAACGGACATTTCATGTGACAAACCCAATATAATATATATATATACACACACACACATATAACCATATAAACACACATATTTTTTTCTTCGGACTTTGGCAATGACCCCTTTAATATTACTCGTAAACTTAAATTTAAAATTGTCGATGTTAATTAAAATAAAGCGTTAATCAGTTTCGTTAGAAACATATCATTTAGTAATCAGGGTTGTAATAATTGTATGCCTTATTTGTCACATTATCTTGCCTTTTACAACTTAGAATATAACATAATATTTTTCCTAAAATTTTTAGCTTTCCAACAGTATATTATACATCTATGTTGCTGTATTTATGTTCAAAAAAACAAAATCGCATTAAAAATATTTTCCCTTTTTTTCCCTTTAATTGGGTATCACATTCGTTTAATTTTTGTATTCAACCGCTTTTTATCTACTTCGATAAGACGATATGGGTAATTCTTCTGAATCTACAAAATTTAAGGTACTTTAGAGGAAGAAAATTTTAAATATCGACATTTAAGCCCTGTTAGAGCATTTAAATCAGAATGAAACCAACATGGTATTAAAGCCCATTATATTTTACATCGATATAGCGAGTTTAATCAAAATAGTTTTAAGCTGTTTTTGAATAAATCGTGAAAAGGTACCAACTGCATGGAATAAAGTGCCACTTGCGGGGGGAAGCCGATTTTAGTTAAAAAGTTCTTTGTAACCTCTCGGGCGTATAGTTGTCTCAAATATGAAATTTCATTTTCGTACATCTTTTCGTTTTCGTGCTGGGCTCACCACAAACACACAGACATAGAGGCACAAACCGACTTTTTTGCAGTCGAGTGTAGGAACGACGATATTGACCATACGTTTTAAAAAAACAATCAATTGAATTAATACTATTTTATAGTTAAATTTAATATTAAAATGATGTATTCTATTATTTTAATTATAATTTTAAACAAACTTAAGATTAAAAATAAAATCAATCACAACTTGGACAAGGACTTGGTTTTTTTGGAATTAGGGGATCCTAAATCGTTTATTTCCGTTGAAAACTGGAATTAGAAAATTTCCACTATAGCAATACTATCTCTTGCTATATATTTCACAGGAAGTAAAAATATTTGGGGGCGGGGTGGCCGAGCGTGTTAGCGCGCGTTGCTGTGAACACGCGTTTCCTAGCAACAGATAACCGAAAAGTTAAATCAAATAATTACGAGTTCGACTCTCAGGCTGGGGGGATTTTATGTCCCCCGCCCTCTCCCCGGGCGACATAGGGGTAGGGTAGGGGTGGACAAAAAAAACAAACAAAAAAAACAACGGAAGTAAAAATAGGTAACTGAAAGGGATAAGTTATTAATATATTAATTCATAGAACAAAACCTCAAATATATTAAAATTTCTTTGTCAATGAAACATAACGAAAATAATAGACATATATTTTGAATCTTGAATCTGATGATATATTTAATTATGTAATATTGTGATAATGCAGTTAAAGATAAAAGTGCCTAAAAATGAGGTAGTCGTGTGGGAAATTGTATAATTGAAGTTATTAACATATTTCAATGCAAAAAAAAAAAAAAATATATATATATATATATATATATATATATATATATATATATATATATAATATGGTTCTTGCAAAGATAATCGAGGAAATGGGTTCATGAAAAAAAATAATGAATATAGCATTGGTTGGGAACCAATGTTTATAATATGGCAATTCTTCTAAAGTCGAAAACTTCAGTCATCATATAACTAACAATATAAAAAATAAAATACATCAGGACTTCTGCGTAATGTACTACGCTCGTACAATGTTCTAATTTTTGCAGGTATTACAATCTTTTTTTTTAGTGTCAGTGCTGTTAGCATTTCATTAAAAGCTGTAGAAATTTCCTAGAAAATAATAACCATTATTTCGCTTGGAATATCTCTCTTGCACTTTTCTTTAACGACCTTACCGTATTTCTGATTACCTCCTTCTAAATAAGGAATACAATAATTACATTGTATACTGTATTTATCAGGGCTCCAATAATAAACCTCTGAAAAATTTAACTACTAAAAGAATATTGTTTCGCGATAATGTTTTAATAAGGTATATATATATATATATACCTATATATATATATATATATATATATATATATATATATATATATATATATATATATATATATATATATTCAAAAATAAGGAATAATAATGTACATTCTGTAAACTGCGCAATTTTGTATTTTTTTGAGAAATAGAATCTTTGTTTTCTAGAAATTTCGTATCCTTCCTCTTCACATCTAACTCCAATATTATATTTTACTATCTTACTCACTACGTCCCGAAGTGTTATAATAATTTATAAGTTGTTTAAGTGAAAATTATTTTTTTATATTTTATTTATCTTCACCATTTTTATAAGTTATGGGTTTAGAGAAAAAGTTGCGTTGGATTATGTGGATATTCTGTGTGTTAAATATTTTTCAGTATCTTTTTGTTTATTTTATATAAATGTATATCAATGACAAATATAAAATAGATTTCATAGAGTTAGGATGCCAACGCTATAAGTTTGGAGTTTCTTAACACTTGGAGTTGGCTTGTAGCTATCATTCCTGCCCACTGCGTCTTCTATTTTAGTTTTTGGGTTCTTTTCTTTTTATACAATTTTTTTTTTTTTTTTTTACACAATATATTTATATTAATAAATACTGTTTATATTACACATGTTCTTTAAATAATAAATGTTTTGTTTCTTGTGGTTCATTAAGCCATATCGTTTAAATCAGCATTTGGAACTGCTATTATTTTAAAAAATATTGATCTCTTATTTATATTTATAATTATAATAATGTATATGTATATATTCATTCATTCCGTGGAAATCCCCTTGACATACTTCTTACATCAAAATTACTATCCAATACTTTTATGTAGATCTTCAAAACTAAACTTTTAATGAAATAAAATATATAAATTGTGTGCTGTACGATATAAAACAAATAAATAAAAGAGAATTTTACTTGAAGAACTTTTAAAATTAGTTATATATTTACGTTTATCACTGTCTTTCCCCTTCTAATAAACAATCAACAATTATTTTATTGTTATATAAAAGTTCAGTTTTGGTCATTTAACCATAAATCGAGCTGTTATTTTATATTTACTTATTACATATTCTACTGAAAAAAAACCCTCAAATATTTTAAATTTTGGTTTGATGCAAAGACTTATTTTTTTTCTTCCATTAATTGTCAAAGTTTTGCACAGTTTCCTTTCAACGTTACACGGTTTCAGTACATTCTATCTTTAGTGGTATCATCACAATATTTCAATAATTGCTTCCAGTTTTGTATACAAATATTTGCCTTTTACTTTCCTTATGTTTAACTGTCGGTGGGGTAAAATTAAACTGTTTTTTTTTTTATTTAAATAAAATCTTTCCTTTAGAGTCAAAGTAAAATGAAGTATATAATTCTATATACGTCATATTTGATTACATAATCACTTATTTTATGTTTCAAAACAAAGTTTTCATGAAACAATGAATTTTCTTGAATGCTTAGGAGTTATAAATAATATTTTTTTATCTGAAAATGTTTTTTTTTTTTTTACTGTTACAAAATATTATTTTTTATATTGATGGTGTTGTTTTTAATATATGGATGTATGTATCGGGTTGATGCAAAATTAATGCAGGTTTTTAGTAGGTATTGTAAATACGCCATATCTTTACTTTAACCATATATATTTAATCAAAATAATTTCCATCTGAATCAATGCACTTTTGCCAACGTTCAACAAGCTTTCTTATTCCACCAGAAAAAAATCCGAATCCCTGGACTCAATGAAATCACGAAAAGAATTTTCAATGTCGTCCTGGTTTTGAAAATTTTTCTCCCTCAAAAAGTTGTCCAGATGCCTGAAAAAGTGGAAGTCTGTAGGAGAGAGGTCAGGTGAATAAGGCGGATGTTGGAGAACTTCGTAGCCCAACTCGTGCAGTCGTCGAAGCGTTGGTTGTGCAACGTGTGGTCTGGCGTTATCGTGGAGCAGGATCGGCCCCTTCCGATTTATCAATGCTGGGCAAAGACGTTGCAATTTTTGATTCATGCTGTCAATTTCTTGACAGTACTTGTCAGCAGTTATAGTCTCACCTCGATTGAGAAAGCTGCAGTGAATAACACCAGCATTATACCACCAAACTGTGACCATAACCTTTTTTGGGTGCAGGTTGGGCTTCGGGAAAGGTTTTGGTTGTTCATCTTTGCCCAGCCATTGGCTAGAACGCCTTCTGTTGTCGTAGAAGATCCATTTTTCATCGCACGTCACAATGCGATCGAGAAATGGATCATTTTTATTGCGTGTCACAAGCATGGAGCAGATTTCAAAGCGGCGATTTTTTTGGTGGTCGTTTAATTGGTGTGGCACCCACTTGGCCAACTTTTTTACCTTACCAATTGCTTCCAAGTGGCGTACAACTGTGGATTGGTTCACACCGAGTTCCGCCGCCATTTCTCGTGTGGTTTTGGTTGGGTCTTCTTCCACTTTTGACCTCAGCTGGTCGTTGTCCAGAGCAAGATGACGGCCCCGACCTTCCTTGTCTTCGAGGTCGAAATCTCTGCGAAACTTCTGGAACCAACGCTGCACCGTGCACTCATTAATAGCCCCCTGACCCCACACTTCATTAATATTACGAGCCGTTTGCGCAGCGCTGCGCCCTAATTTAAATTCGTAAAAATAAATTTGACGAAAATCGCACTTTGACATTTTCGATTCAAGACCTTTGAACACACTGAACAAAACGATTTTACTAAACAAATTCATGGTGAAAGAGAGGGTATTAGATAAGGTTTGTTTTGGTATAATAATGATCAATGTTAGGATTAGCTTTGTTTACACAATAGGAATTAAGATATTGCAATAGAGGAAACCCTCAATAATTTCGCATCAGCCCAATATTTTGTGGATAATTTAAAAGAAAAATTATTATTGATAGTTTCTTCGATTCTTTCCCCCTCATATTTCGTATAAGGGACATTTAGAATAAAATATACATTTAATCTATTAGGGTTATAACATACATTGACACACACATATACTATGTATATATATATATATATATATATATATATATATATATATATATATATATATATATAAATAAATAAATATAAAAGAGAACAGTAAAAGATGTATTGGTAAATATATTTTTTATTTATATCAATGAATTTTATTTACAAGTAATATTCACCACGTATAAGAAAGTGTGTCGTTTCAAAATGTGCTGAAATATCTCAATAAAAAAAAATTAGACAATACTATTGTAGTTTAATAGAAATATTTTTATGTTTTGTTTTGTAATTTATGGACCATAGATAAAAGTAATAAAATTTCTTAATTTTCTGAACTTAAACTTTAATTACGATGGTGAAATCGTGCGCTTTTCGCATATCTCTGTGTTTCTATACGTCGAAGAAAGCTATGTGAATATTTCTCACAAGTATAAAAAAAAAACAAAAAAAAAACTTTTCATTCTAACTTTCGTGATATTAGTTATTATGTTAAGGGAATTATTTGGTTGAAATTTCAATGCATTACTCACATTTCATGGTGTAATATTTTTTCATCTATGAATATTTATGAATATGGATCGCGACACATCTATTTTTATAAGAAGTATTCATAGCTATTACATGGTTCTTTCTATAATAAATAGTGACTTCATTCTTTTACGTTTACTCCGACTGATATTTTTATGTTTTGACTTTAATAACTGCTCGCCGTTTTAGGCTACTTCAACACTTACTAGACAAACGGTCAAACCTTCCTCTGAACTACAAAAGACTCATCTACATGACTATTATAAGACCAATTTGGATTTACGGAGTAGAACTTTAGGGCTGTAATAAACCATCAAATTCTTCCCGCATCCAATCCTTATAATCCAAAATCCTTCGTAAAATCCTCAACGCTCCTTACTTTGTCACTAATAAACTTATCCATAAAGAGCTTAAAGTTCCCTATGTTACTGATTTGGCCCGGACCAGGTTTCAATCCTTTTATGAAAGATTTCATTCTCACTCTAACCCACTAGGTTCTTTCCTTCCTCCTCAATTCCAGATAATCCTCCGAGGCGCCTGAAAAGGAAATGGCCCCGGGACCTTCTACGATAGTTAAGAATATTTTTATAGAGCTTCCAATGGTTCTCTACATGTATATCATAACTATCGCATTTGCTTGATGTATTTTTTTTTTGTTATTACAGTTGCAAATACCAATTAAAAAAAGAACTTTAATAACCTGAAGCTTCTCAGAGAAATAACTAAAATTAATAACATATTATTTTATCGTTATATGAACGCTTATATGTATTATATCATAAATCATAACACATATTTATCGATCTACTATTCCTCGATGTTGGCTTTATAAAACATAGAAGATGTTTTTCATTTAAACCACTTATGTTATCACTCTGGGTTCGATCCTAAACAAAACATATTAAATTTTTATGAATGATAATTACAAATTACAAAACATCATATACTGATCCAATTTCAATGACTGGTTTTATCTGGTTCGAAGCTAGATATCCTATCGACTAATTATAACGCAGAAAGGGTGTTGTTTTTTTCTTATTCAAGTAGTAAGGTTTAATTTCATTTATTTATTTTTCCGTGTACCCAAAACATTTTACGTTTTAACTCAATCTTTCTAAAAGACTTATTTTTGAGCGTTGATCATTTCTAATCATCCACGGTTTTGAAAAAAAAAAAAAAAAGACTGATGATGTAAGTTCTGATGACCACACGTTTCTTTCGAATCAAAAAATAATTAAAAAATCGGCCCGATAGTTACTTGAACATTCGTTTATGGTTTACGGAGGTTTTTATTTCTCTAATTCGATATTTGGATTATATTGGGTTGTGTCACATGAAATGTCCGTTTTCAAGGTAAAGACTTTTTTTAAAATACGATATGAAAACAAGATTTTTCCCAACGTGACACCAACTTTTTTATCCCCGAACTGAAAAACTCAGAGCTTTGAAGTGAAACAAAATCTGAAAACGCACTTTTCACTTGATCATCATTTTCAAAAAGTTTTCCTTTGACGAAGTTGTCTAAATTCCTGAACAGGTGGTGATCTGTTGGAGACAAGTCGGGAGAATATGGTGGTTGCGGAAGAACTTCGTAGCCCAGTTCTTTTAGGCAAAGAAACGCAGGTCTCAAGGCGTTTCAATTGCTGCCGCTCAGTGAGATCATGAGGTACCCATTTGTCGGGCTTATTTACTTTCCCAATACACTTTAAATGTCTGGAAACGGTAGATGCACTTGTATTTAGTTGTGCTTAGAGTCCTTTAACTGTTTGGTTGGGGTTTCCTTCTACTGTATGTTTGAGGACATCGTTGTCTATTACGGACGGAGGTCTTCCTCGGGGCAAGTTTTCCAAGTCGGTATCCCCAGCTGAAAACTTAGAAAACCAACGGCGAATGGTCCGTCCATTAACACTCCCTTCCCCAAACGCCTTGCAAATATTACTACCGGCCTCAGCTGCTGAATGGCTGAGTTTAAACTCGTACAAAAATATTACTCGAAAATCGCGTGTTTCCATGTTCATATTTGGAGTTATACTAAAAAGTGGGTAATTGATTGGGAAGCTAATGTTTATAATACAAAGGTAGAGGATTAGTAACTGTTTACTGTAAATATGTAAACATTCGGAAGAAAACAACAGAGACCTGAAAAATCCTTTATGTATTTCAGAAACTATAAAAACGGACATTTCATGTGAAACAACCCAATACATACTTATTATATAGAAACTAATTATCTTAAATATAATGGGATTTAATGTATTTTTTTTATTCTTGATCAATCATCGATGTTCTGTTGGAATATAATTAATTGTTATGAACAGATATAAGCTTGCGCATGGTTTTTAATTAAGGTTCCACATATTTATATTCACAAAGAATTCCACTTATTTCATTCTTGTGATCTTTGAAATACAGGGATTTCCATAAAAATGTTATCACAATTGACCTAAGATCTTTTATTGAGTAATTAAATATCTCAGTTTAGGTTATTTATAAAAATAAAGTAAAAAAAAAATGTTTTTTTAACTTTGTCAATGAAACAAAACCCGTAGTATATTTACAGTCTTTGTAAACCTTGAAAAGTTAAAAAATATTAAAAATGAAAATTCAGGTCCCCTTTTTGCAAGTTGGAGTTTAATATAAAAGTTTCCACTTATTAAAAGTAGCTAAGTTATTTCTATTTTTTAGAAGTTTTAAATTCTCAATGGGATGGTATATTGACCTTTCATATTGAAGTGCTGAGTATTGCACATTAGTAATATAATGGCTGTTGTTAATTGATTCTTTATTGTTAAGGAATTCCTTGAATTTATATACCCTCGTGTCTGCATTTAAATTTAGAAATCATTGCTATTTTTTTTTTTTAGTACTGTTGTTAATAGAAAATCTGTAGAGAGTTTATTAAACTTCGTAATTTATAAATAATATTTGCGGTTTTTCCATAGACTTTATATACTACACAATTATTTGATTTAATACATTATTAAAGAATAATTTTAAAACTGTAGATTTAATAACACCCCAATCATACCTGTTGAACAAATCCGATACTTGGGAATAGGACTCCATCTTGACCAACGTCTTACATGGAATCCTCATACGAGACTTAAACAACATAAAACTGCCTGTAGATACAGATTACCACAACACTTAATCGACAAACGTCAATATTTCCAATTTATTACAAAAAGCTCATTTATGTTACCATCATCAGACCCATCTGGACATATTCTTAGTGCAGTTTAAAATGTTGACGTCTACTATAAAAAAGATTTTTTTTTCTTTTATTTATTTAACACCACTATATGCTACTGTGGCTAATCGGATGATGCTACAGTGGGAGACCTAAATTTTGCCTACCAGGTTTAATTATGATATGATCTTTAACGAGTACCTGACATCGCTCATTATCGGGACCACCAATTTATGTCCCTTCCGACCATGTTTTGTTATTTTTACTATTGAAAGAATAATGCATTGTTTTAGTATTAATGCATTTTAATGATTGTATTGGTATTTTATTATATTTATTTGCCTATTTATTACGAATTTCGTTTCAATTGTTATAATTCTTAATATTAATAGTTTCTTGTTTTGTCTTTTTAGATTGGCGGCGAAAGGAGAGAAGCCGAATAAAGACAGAACCAGGAATAACTCCATGTCAAGTTCAAGAAGTCACCACAAGTTCGAAACTTGAACAAAACGGTGGGTTTTTTTATTATATTTTAATTTTCAATTAGGTTTTATAATTTTTTAGAATGGCGTGGTTTAGTGGATAGAGTGCTAGTCTACTGTTCTCCGGGTCCTGGGTACGAATCCCGGCTATGACCGAATATTATTTATTTTGTTAATTTAGTCGGGGGCGACCCTAGGGTATGGAGACCCCCTGGGGCAGACCCAGCCTCTTTGAATTGGGTACCATAATTAGGAAAAACCTGGCGGCTGATTTGTGTTCAAGGCCTAATCACCTCATTGCACAGCTGTTGGCCTAGAAACAGTATGAATCTTTATATATACTGAGCCCAAGAACCTGCATGGGATGTATTTTTATTATTTTTTTAAATTTAAGACTGAATGTACATAAGGTTATATTTCGTGTTCACATTACCAAATTAAAGTACGCAAATTTAATTCTTAATTCATTTAGTTTGAAGCTGAATGTACACAAGGTTATAAGTATATATATTCACATAAAAAAATATATAGTATTATCGATAAATTGTTTTCTAAAAATATATTTTTAAATTTAGTAAATGTTACCTTATGATGTTTTATATTTTTACTTTCACTTACCTATATATAAAATGTATAGTAAGGGAAATTATTGTGATGAATGAAAATTTTCGAATTTCTGTTTTAACGGAAATGCACGTTTTAGGGTCCCCTGAGTCCAAATAACCAAGTCCCTTAAAAAGGTCTGTTGTAGATTTAAAAAAAAATTGGTACATTATCTTATTAGCATTGATAAATAACGGGTAAATATGCAAGTTGAGCGAATTTGATTAACAACTAAAGAAGAAAAATGTAAACATACGTTTTAATGCAATTTTGTAACAATTGCAACAATGAGGATGAAAAAAGGGCGCCAAAATTATAGTCGCCTCCTCAGGCAAATATCCTAGTTCTCGGCTCTCCTTTCCATTTTAATTTTTTTTTTCGGATTTTTTGTTGTATTATTATTTTTACAGCAATTTATATTGTTTAAAATTTGTATTAAAGTTATACTTTCTGTTTTTTAGGAAATACCATCCCGGTAGGCATTGCGGTAGCGCGGCAGAGGATACAGCAGTCTACACCACCTCCTCTAAGTGAGTATTTTTAAAATTATAATTTCTTTATGTATGTCACAATATTTACATTTTTGTTATGTTTTCTTTCTATTCCTAATTTTCATTACACTTCAACTAACTTCTATTACTAAAAAATAAAATAATAATAAATCGTGTATTCTTAGTTTTACGCTAAAATGAGCTGATATCACTGAAAAGTAATTTATAAATGGTATTAATTCATTTCTAAGCTCATTGTTTCTGGTCTGTTTAAATCACAATTGTATGACTTGATACCTTTATTTAATGGATTTAAATTAATTACCAAATTTCCACTGATCAGTTCTCATATGTGTTGGACTTCATCGAATATTTATATTTCCCTACAGTATTGTGTATGTTATCAGCTATGGAGTCAGTATTAGCTTATGAAAACCGACAAATTTAAGGTCTATATTGTTTAATAATATTTATTTATTTTTTTATTTATTAAATAATATTTATAAATATAAATGGGTTGAGAAGAGGCCTTTCATTTGAATGTTAAATCATTTATTGATTCTCTCTCTCTCTCTCTCTCTCTCTCTCTCTCTCTCTTTATATATATACACATACCTACATATCCATACACACAAATAAAACGATATCACGTTTCTTGGTTACCGCGAAATTCTAAACCACTGGTCCGGTTTTGATACGGTGTTTACTATCATTTTAGACATCCTATCCTGAAGGTTTCTTAGTAAAATATTTAGCTTTTCTATAAACGGAAAAAAATAATTTTTTTGTAACCAACTCATTAAAAATTTATTCCTGAAATACAAGTAGCTATATAGACGTATAATATACCGTTGGAAAGACCGATATTTAAGAAAAGTTGATGTGCAATCCAATAAATCTTATAAGTTAATATAAAGTTGTTGTAAGACGATTAACTTATGAACATTTGTGATTAGTAAAGAGAGAGGTTATGACAGTTATATGTTGCCACCGTCGTACAGGATCCTGCAAGTTATTATCTTCTATTTAGTACACACGATTTTAGAAACAATATTACGTACCAAATTGTAACGTAAGTTGTTAAATTGAATGGTAAGATGTTATAAATCTGTAAACTAACATTGTTACTAATTATTGGAAACAGATGTTTCACTGTAAACTACATGTGATTCCTATGGAAACTAAATTAAACCTTTAAATTGTATTTTAAATAGTTTATTTGAAATATTAAATAGTTATAAACCTTATAGGATAGGAATCTTGTTATTTCTATAGTTTTTTAATACATACATAGCAGTAAGTTTTCTTTATATGGGAAAAATTGAATTTCCTATGATCTGTGCTTCACTTTCAATTAAACTTAACCAATTTTGATTTATGTTTTTCATTTCTGCCGATGATTAAGTATAATGATGAATAGACGTTAAAAATAAAATAAAAAATAAAATATTAAATAAACATATTTTCTTGCTATTAGCACTTTTCTTAAACTGAAACTTCCAAAGTGAAAACTTTTAATAGGTTTGACTGAGATTTCTTAAACATAAAAAATAGTCCACTAGTTAAAAATAAAGTCTTACATGGTCCGGACATTCGAATTGACTATTCCAATTCTTTTTATTGTATATTGATCGGTTTACGATATTTACTAATTAAATTTCGTGGTTATATTCATAACCATTTAAGTTATTTATTTCTAATGTTATTTACGGAAGCCGAGTTTCTGACCGTATTACACAGGCTGTTTCCTCCAGGAGACCAGTAAATTTTATGTTCTTTTGGGGCGGTGAGGGTATGTGATATGCTCCCTGGGTCCCTCTGTCATAAATCAGTCTATCCTCCGTAATATGGGTACCTGACCCTCCCTCACTGACCTTCCACAATATAACAAAGACTTACAATGATTCTCTTCACGGATGTGTTCAGGATAATTTAATGCTTTGTATCCTTAATATATCGTCGGTACTTAAAGAAAACCATTGAGCTCAATACAAAGGAAACGAAGTATGAAGTCGTGTCGTTTGGCTTTCGAAAATTGAAGAAATTGCATTTCTAGTATCTTATTAAAGGAATAATATATCGCGAATTACTCTTTTAATAATACTGACTTTTAAAAGAAAGCCAGATAGGAATAAGACTAAAAGATTACAGTTTTAAGAAATAATTCCTCCCTTTCTCCCCCCACGTTAAGTGTTCAATTTTGTCAACATATAGAGTTTGTTTTATTTTCAATAATGAACCTTTGTATCGACCAATAAAATAATTACCCTCCCTCAAGATGCGTAGAATCCGAATGACGAATATTAAAAAAATCCGTTTGTCCGTCGTCCGCGGCATTTTACCGAAACTACTAATTTTCTTGAAGTTCGCTACAAAAATACTAGTCCATGCAAGGTTGTTCCTAACACCTAGACGTTGATATCAGCTGGTCATTTTTAAAATGGCGGCCGATTAAAAGTGATTTAATTTAATGGCTCAGTTATTTTTGAACATAGAGAAAAATGTATCAGTCTTTAACCATAAAACTACGAATAATTATATATAAAAGAGAAAAAGAAAAAAATTGTGTTTTGAAATCAGCGATATGATATGATATTATCCTTTGTATTATTGCTTTTCATATTAACAGTTACACCCTAATATTGTTATTTGGAAATAATAAACGATTGTGTAATAATTTGCAGCGTTTTTTATTAGAAATGCGTTTATTATGTTTTACAAGTAACATTTCAAGGTTCACTGTGGGTCTTCATTAGGGCTAAACTTGTTTACAAACCCTTGAATATTATACTGTTACCTTTTAACCCTGATGAAGATCTGCACTATGGGTCGAATGTTCGTTGCACTAGAAATCATTTTTACAATTATTTTAATACTTTATTTACCGCCTCCGGAACCATCGCAACTGCATTGTAATCTTACTATTTAATATTCAATATTATTATATTGACTACAATCAAAAGTAAATAAAAGCTATAATGTTACTCAGTTTTAATATAAATTTACAAATAATGTTTTTGTTCTCATCTACTAAACATTTTGATATAATAAATAAATGAATTATATTTATTTCTGTATTAAAGAGGAATAATGAGGATGAGGATGACGATGTCCGTAAAAAAAATTACAGGGAACCACTGCCCTGAATTATACTAATAACCGTATTAAAATCCGTAGTGGTTTAGGAATTTTTGGTAACCATGAATCGCGATATCATTTTATATATATATAATAATATATATATATATATATATATATATTAATATATATATGAGAGAGAGAGAGAGAGAGAGAGAGAGAGATAGGACTTTTGTGACGTAACTGAGCTACTCTCGATTTTTCTTACTATTTAAGAAGTAGTGATCACGGGTTCAAAACCGCAGGTGATCCTAGGATTTTTTAATGGGAGTTACAAATCCTTAGTTATGCCGTCCTTCGGAGGGGATGTTAAAAGATAGTCCCGAGACAGTGCGATGTCAGGTACTCGTTAAAGATCCCTATTCTAATTAAACCTAGATAGGCAAAATTTACGTCTCTTACTGTAGCATCGTCCGATTAGCCACAGTAGCATAAAGTGACGTTAAATAAATAAAACAAACAAGAAGCAGTGTAATTAAACACTTAACAAAAATCTTGATAATAATATTATTCTAAAATTAGGCTATTCTGTATTAAAAAAAAGTGTTGTCACCCCTATCGGAAGATTCAGTAGTTCTAAGTTTTGAAATAATAATCATAAGGATTTGGTATGTGTATATATATTCTAGTATTCAAAATGTATTTTCGGAATTCAAACTTAGTAGAATTTGATTTTTTTGAGGTTGTCTACTTCAGTAATGTTAACTTAGATTGTCATAACATGATCCCGAAAGCTAATCTAGCAAGTTTAATTTAGCTCAGGCATGTTATTTGAATAGTTTCCTCATCGTTCGTTTTCTCTCTGCACCGAAAATATGCGGAAGAAGAGTGTATTGTTCTGTCACACTGTTCTTTTAGAAATATATTGGCATTTCGTATGTTATTAACATGATGGGTTCGAATTACGGTATTATATCTGGACTAGAACTGATACTAAATTATCAAAATTCTGTAGTTGGTGTTTAGTAATTATTGGAAATATATTATTATATTACTAATGCTATTTTAGGTTATAAACTCTATTATTATAGGATTGGCGGTATTGAGGTGCGGGAAGGAAGTAAACAGAGCGGCATGGAGAGAGAGAGAGACGATCGATGCCGGCTTTCGCTCGGCTCAGTTCGGCCATCTTCGGCCACCTCCGCCGGCCATTAACCCCTACTATTTTTATTGCCATTTTCTGTCTCCCCTCCCCGTTTTTGCCGTAATGGCTCGTCAAAATTAATTAGTTGCCATTACCAAACTGTACTCTATTGTTTACCTCGAATTGAGCTTGGATAATGTTTTGTTTTGTATATTTAGTACAACTAATTGGACTCTTCGAAACCGATTTACTACTCAAAGTAATAATGTCAATTTGTTTTAGTTATAAATTATTTTTGTTCCTAATACCAATCAGAAACAGTTTTTTTACTATTACTTTAAAGTATATATGAAACACATAAGAAGTATTGCTATCGTATAAATTTGCGATTCCGAGTTTTCAACGAAATCTGGTCCATATATCCGTCTCAAAAAATGCTCTGTGGTAAGTATAGTAAAAAAAAAAAAAAAATCGTTCAAAACTTGAATTTCATATTAAAGCTAAGTTTATACCACAGATTTTATAGCAACTTTTTCATCAAAATGGATTTACCCGAAGTTCCATTCAAATACCGAAAACATTTAGAAAAATCCCATAAGTCGACCACAAATCGATGAATAAATTTATAGAAATATTTTGAATAATTAATAAAATGTTTAGTAAACAATTACTTTCATCATAACAAAAAAGTTATGAGAACCATGAGTGAAGCAGGCTGAATTATCAAAGCTCAGCTGAATATAATTTTTCTTTTAATATTATTTAGCTAGAGGACTTCACAGCTTTTTTTACTCAACTCCCGACAAAAATTAGTTTGTTTATTCATTTAACATAATTTTATGCTACTGTGGCTAATCCGATGATGCTACAATAAGGGTCCTAAATTTATGGTTTAATTAAGATAGGGATCTTTAACGAGTTCCTGACATCGCTCTGACTCGGGACCATTTTGCACCCTCTATGAAGGACAGCATAACAAAGGAGTTTTTACTCTTTTTAATCCTTGGTCATCTGCCGGGTTTAACCCACGTTCTTGGCCATGAAAAACTGTTGTGCTAGCTATAGCCATTGGTCACCTCTAGATCTGACTTTATTTTGTTCTAATGTACTTAGGTACTTGATTTTCTTATGGTAACATTTTGTTTAAATTAAAGTTATATTGAAAAGATGTTACTTATTTTGCCTCCATGCTGTTAATGTTAACTAATCTTGTTCACACTACCAATATTCAAAGGCCTAAATTCACCAAAACAAAAGTTTCATTATGATCTATTGGTATGCCACACATTCACATCTATGTAATTATGGAAACAATATTTCGATTATCAATGAGATTAGAACAAAATGTATTTTATGATGGGGAAGTTGGTTGATTGCGGTCTCCTAGAAAACTCCGCAATGAGATAAACATGAGTTGTTTGTGTGCCGACGTTTCGTCCTACATTGCGGGCCTTCATCAGGATTAAGAAAAACAAGATAATAACCAAAATAATAAAAATAAAATAATTTAATTACAATAATAAAATATGGGAACAAACAGTATTATAAAATGGTAATATTGGTGGAGATATTATTTGGTATCTAGTACATTTAAATTAATTAATAACGATGGATTAAGAAGTAAGATGACGGTTAAGAGAATAATTTTAAATTGATATAGTAATAAACTGACAATCATATGTAAGGGGCTGGTTATGTAGAATAAGAAGGAGAAAAAGGAGAAATGAATAAGTGGTGGTAGGAGAAGTTGAACAGAAATCATAATGATAATAATAAGAAAATACATACTTGAAAACACTTTTTTAAACGCCTTCTACATGTTACGGGACATTAGGGAACTGTAAAAAAAAACCGTTAGATATAATGAAAACTTATTTCATTTTTTAATACATTCTCATCCGCACACAAAACTGAAACAAGAAACTACCCGCCGCTTTCGCTTACATCTACACTTATTGGACAGACGCTCTAACCTTCCACTTAACTACAAAAAGCTCATCAATATTACCATCATAAGGCCTGTCTGGACGTTCGGAGTTTAGTTTTGGGACTCTACTAAACCATCTTCCCGTATTTAATCCTTAAAATCCTTCGAAAAATCCTCAATGCTTCTTACTTTGACAGGAATAAACTCATCCATTAAGAGCTTAATGTTCCATATGTTGCTGATTTGGCCCAAACCTCGTGTCAATTCTTCCATGAAAAACTCCACTCCCACTTTAACCAAACTAGTTTCAGTCTTTGCGTCTGAAAAGAAGGTGGCCTCGAGACCTTCTAATTTAGATTAACTAGTGGAGTGCCAATAGGGGAGCCCTTGGCTGAGTGGCTAGCGCGCTAGTCTACAGGTTCTGAGTTCGAATTCCAGTCCCGGCGGGGCCTTTTATAAGGATGTAAAAAAATGTGGATTCACTCACAACCTCTCCCCGGGTATGTGAGACCCGTCAGCCAAAGGGTGGCCACTCACAAAATTAGTCGTAGCGGGTGATGACCCTACACTAAAAATTGCATCGTGAAACGTGAGTGTAAACTCGCAGGAGTTTACACCGCGGGGCCCAGGGCCTACACGGCCTGTCGCGCCACTGGGGGAAAAAAAAAAAGTGGCGTGCCAATGGGCATTTTCTCTACATGCCTTTATTTGACCGTTGATTTACTTGATGTATAAACTAATACAGTTGTAAATTTAAATAATAAAAAAAGAGAGAATCGATTTTTGGAAAATTAGTTGCTTTTTATTATTATCCAGTTCGATTGTTAGGAACTATTTCATTGAAACGTATCAATTTTAACAACGAATTTATCCTTTGAACGTTATAAATTCAAATTATAGGTTTTTGAAAAAACCCTCTATCTGTGATTAAGTTGTGAGTGACTCTCAAACGCAGAGTATTAAAGGATTTTCCGCTACCCCGCTACGTTACTGCCGTAGCAATGATTTCTCTTTTTTCCCTTTGAGACGATACTATAAAGGGACGTGGTTATGAAATAGAGATCCGATTGAAGGGCTACAAAGGAGATAGCAGGGGGGGGGATAGCAGCCTCTACAAACAATATAATACCAACAGGTGTCAATCCACTTCCTCTCCCATGAATAATGAATTTAATATAAGTCCTTACCCACAGGTGTCCCTCACATTTTACCTAAATTTGAATTAACAATTACTTCAGTTTATTTGGCTTTCTAAGATTAAACTGGAGTGACTCGAGGTTTGTCTTGCATCTTGCTTTTCTCCGTTGTAGTCTGAGGCTTATTTCATGTAATAGTGTCTTGAGCGTATATTAAATTCTATAGTGTAATGTGGATTCTCCTGATTTATTTAGATGCGATAGTGACTTCAAAAAGATAATATAATAAAATAATAAAAGTCCCATATTGAATAACATTTACAGAAAATAGAAAATGGGCGTCAGAGCGTTGGAGTAAATTAAATACATATAAACAAGTTAACAAATACTAATATAAAATAGACGTATGTATGTAAAAGATAAGAAAAATAAAATCAATAGAACCTTATCTACAATTCTATTTATCTGGATAATCATTAGATGATTAAATATGTGGGGTTTGATGGTTGAAAGGGAGTTGGAGTAACGGATAGAAAGAGGAATAGAATTCCATAGAATTGAGTAGTATACAGATCTAAAGGCCTAGAGAGTATCTTTATTATTTATATAGTAATTATATTCAGTCTTTTCTTGTCTTCATTAGCAACTTGAGGTGTCTTTAGTTGCTTGAGTTGTTAAGAGCCTGTTACCCTCGATAAGTTCACCCCACTGCCTCAGCTCTGACTGTACCTTTCGGCAAACAGCAGTGAGCAGAGATGAGGATTCATTGAAGAAGGATGATTGTGACGTGGCACTCGATGGTAGAAGAGATCTAATATGCATGGAACTAACTCCAGCGGTGATTGAACTTGCCAAGTCAGGCCCTCGAAAACTCTCCACTGCGAGGCTTCCAGGCCAACTTAGTTTGCTCAGGGCTTCATTCGCACTTTTTTTTTTTTGGACCATCTACATCGTTTAAATGTTTATTTCTGAAACATGTGCTGTAAGAAATACATCTACATAAAGAATTTTCATTACTTCTTAAAAATGTCAGGATTGGTGGTACTCAGATGGTTACAAATCAATTTTATAAAATTCCATCTTCCCTACTACTCTTACTCCTTCGAAAAGTATTTTCATTAGCACAACATTATTTCGAAAATATTTTTTGAACTAATGTTTAGGACTGGCGTGAAAATAGTTTTAATATAAATTTCAATAAATTCCATTCACTCATTTTCAGTAATATTTTCTTTTACTCACCTACATTTGAAAAAAAAGTGTTATTTTTCAGCCTCTGGTTTCGCTTTGGTATCCATAAATATCTATTTCCTGACACACTTATATTTTGAAATAAACTCCCCAATCAATTTGGTCCTAATTTAGTGAAAAGTAGATCAATAATTTTATACAATTACATCGATATTTTCGCTTTATATATACTTAAAGAATGTAAGATCTATGATATTATCCCGAAACACTTAATTTTTCTTAATAACTTGCCGAGTTATGAGCATATGAAATCTTTAATCGGCCACCATTTGAAACACATAGGCTGGTGGTGATAATGTCCTGTCTCAAAGTGTGGTTTTATTTCCTTTAAGTTCCGTTGTAAGCCTCAGATTTTGTTCAATGTTAAAATGAATTTGTTTTGATTTGTAGATTGTTTCGCTGTTAAACAATAATCATAATTAAACAATATTAATTCGCTGTTAAAATAATCACTTAGTTTTATCTTATTTTCATCACTCTCTATTAACTTGTGTATAAGATAATATTTTTTCTAAAATCTTTAGCTTTCCAAAGGTATATCATACATGTATATTACTGCTCTTATGTTCAAAAACAAAAAAATCCATTAAAAAAATTTTTTTTCCATTTTCTCCTTTAGTTGGGTATCGAATTCATTCAATTTATATATTTACCTGTTTTTCATCAGTGGTAACAAGATAATATAGTTATTTTTATAGAATCAACAAAATTAAAGGTACTTTAGGGGAAGACAATTTAAAATATCGGCATTTAAGCCCTGTCAGACCATTTTATTCCGAATGGAACGTAAATGATATTAAAGCCTATTAAATATTACATCGATATAGCGAGTTTAATCAAAATCGTCGGAACCGTTTTCGAGCAAATCGAAAAAAGGTGCAAAATGCGTGGTATAAAGTGGCTCTTCTTGTAAGCTCATTTTGATGAAAAAGGTTTTGTAACGTCTCGGGCGTATATTTGTCTTAAATACGAAATTTCAGTTTCACAGGCCTTACCGTTTTCGCCGGGAGTTACCACACACACACACACACACACAAACACAGACCTTTTTGTGGGACTTGGTTATTTCGACTCAGGAGACCCTAAAATGTGTATTTTCGTTGAAAACTGGAATATGAAAATTATCACGACCGCAATACTTTCCCTTAATATATATAGTAAGTGAAAGTAAAAATATAATTCGAGAATATTATTAATGATTCAGTAATTTAGATGTATAATATATGATGAAGTGTGAATGATACGATTATTATTTATGGTTCAGTAAATTAGAAATATTTTTTATATTTTTATATTTATATAATATAGGTTTTTTATTTATTTATTATTATTTTTTTCTTTTTTACACCCTTACCTTGCCTGTTGGGCTATACGAGGCTTTTCTCGAGCCAGTGGGTGATTTATGCTCTAGTTAAAAGCCTCCCCGGCACCGAGATACGAACTCCTAATTATTTTATCCCGTTTATTATTTTATCAACACTCTTTGACAAAAGAATATGTTACAATTAGAATGTTTAGGTTTTTTTCTGTTTTAATTATTTAGTCGGATATGAAATTTCCTGATTATTGTTTAGAATACCAATATAGGCATTTGCCATATCAAAATATTAAGAAGTAGCGAATATTAAAATAAAATAATATTCATTGCACATTTCTAGCGGAATGGTTGTTTTTAATTTAAGTTTATTTTTGGAATTCTGCCATTAGTAAGTTTCTCATCGTATTAAACCAACACTTCGTTTTTCATCTTTCGTATTTTAGCCTGTTCACTAGCTATATTAAATTAGATAGTTGTGAATTTCAAAAAATAATAAAAATAAAATAAGACGAAATGTATTTTATTAAGTCGAAATTTAAATTGGGCTTCTGATGATCTTCAACTAAGGGTTACATTGGTATGAAAGTTCTTTTCTTTTTTTTTTTGTGAATATTTTAATACCGTTCCGTTCATGACACGTGACATTTGAACCTGTGCATTTTTTTTCTCTGGCAGCGTGATCGATACTGACATCTGACATTTTAATTAGAATCCCGATGTCTAGGTCATTTTGGAAAATGAAGTTTCGTCAATTTCGCTAGTAAACTGCGCCTGGAACTTAATAATAATAAAAAATTGTTTATATTAATTGATATGCTACTCAATAATGATTTTATATCTTGTGGTTGTAATTATATACTTAGCATATACGTTGTTCTTTGTATAAATTATGGATTATAATGAAGATTTTCTTGCACACTTGTTTCATCGTCATACCATCACATATTATTATATTAAAAATAAATAAAACTTGCTCGTAAATAAGTCTACTAGATCAATGCTTTTGAGGTATTTATGGCCATTGAAAATGGGAGTAGATGTCTTATTCCCTTAAGCCCCTTCAATTACTTTGCCAAGGAATCCCAATAAAGGTATACAAGTTGAACTGGGGATATCCCTGGAATTTCGACATCAATGACTCCTTGTACTATTCGCCGTCATGATCAGAGCGGTGGCAAGGTCACCATTGATCAAAACATCGCCTCGATACGGGGTTATCTCGCTGGGCGTAGATATAAGGCACGTGAGCATGGAAATTCAGCCTCCTCATGGATGGCAGTCTCTGGCTTTTACGTTTCCTCTGCAACAAAATAAGGCATTTAGCCAGAAGTTCTATTATAACAATTTGCGACAATTATAAATCAAAATAAAGTAAACTGTGTAAAAAAATAATATAATAATATAAGAGAGCCAATAGTTTATTTCTATCCTCCTATGCCCGAATTTTCTTCTTAAGAAGTTTTAATTTAAATTTACGATATCTTCACCGAAATTTGGTCTAGATCGTCGCTAGGAAGTTTTGTTATAAAAAAGGTTTTTGGATATCAATAAACTTAAAATAACGGACGGGTGTAAGAGAACAGTATGTAGTCCAACCTGCATCATTTTCAAATATACATTTGGTACTATAGTAATGCACATAGCTTATTACTTCAGCGCTTAGTTTGAAGATGTAAGTTAATATCACTGTTTAAAGAATTGTGGTAATATCATCGAACCAGCTATAGTCGTATTAAAAAAATAAATAAAGAAAAATAATAATAAAAAAAACAAAACCTATACAACCCATGAAGGGTCTTGGGCTCAGTACATATAGATATTTGTACTGTTACTAGGCCAACGGCCGTGCAATGAGGTGACTAGGCCGAGATCACACTCAGCCGCTAGGTTTTTTTCCCAATTTTGGTTACCCACATTAAAGATGGTTGTGTCTGCCCCAAGGAGGGTCTCCATACCCTTGGGTCGCCCTCCGGCTAAATTAATAGAATAAATCATTTTCTGCCACAGCCGGGATTCGAACGCAGGACCCGGAGAAGAGTAGACTAGTGCTCTATCCACCAGACCACGCCGCTCCCGTATAGCGTATATGCAGGATAAAAGGATCCTGCAGTGAATCTTCAGATGGCTAGTGGAATTGCAAAACTAAGTTGGGTAGTCTGTGATGGTCCCTCAGGAATAAGAGCTAGAGGAAGATACACCCATTATTCAGATATGATGCCAGATTGCCACAATATGTTGTGAGTTTGATCCTACCCGGACTTTTTCAAGCATATAATTATAGTTGGATGCACTCACTGCCGGGTTTTTGAGGCCGGTCAGCCAGCTGGTGGCAACTATAAACATTTTCATAAATGAACAGCAACTTGACTATAAACGTCGCTTTGTCGACACCTAGGAAGCTACACATCAGTCTTTATAGTTAAATATTGTTTACTCTTAGTAAATAATATAAATACATTTGTTAAATTCACAGAAAGAATAAGAAAAAGTTCAAAACAAATTTCATAATTACATATTTTCTTACTATAGTACCAAAAATAAATAAAAGGTTCTTTGAATATTCGCTTTCTTTATGAAGAATAGACAGTCAAATCTAGTTAACCAAAAGGAAAAATATTTCTCAGATTTTTAATAGGGAAATATACATAACTTAGTAATTAACATTATGAAGACGTTATTTGTGACTAAAGTTATGATGAATGTTATCTAATATGACTGTTATATTATTCCAAAAACTACTATATCCCTTTTAATTCGTTCCCGAAAGTACTATACCCATATGATATTGTAAAAAAAGTGCAATAATTTGGAAAAATAAGTTGTTAATAAAGTAAAAAATCAACTTTAGATTTTAATGAAAAAAAAAAAAGAATCAAATAAATTGGTCTAGTAACAAATAAATTACAGATTTTTGCATTTCCTATAAAATTGTCTGAAGTGGATATAGTACTTTTTGGAACTCAACGTCTCAATTGTATAGTTTCTATTTTGGCTAATAGTAATGTTTGTTTCAGCTGTACTGACCTGTGAAGAGAGGTCGACCAACCAGGTGACAGGATGGTCTGGGCCACCGCATTGGCAATATCCCGGTTTGTAATTTTTATATTTATTTACAACAAAATCACTATCTTTGTATGTAATGAATGTACTTACTTTAATTTTTTAACAAATACTTGTTTATTTAACTTAGAAAATGCATGCTTTTTGTACTTCAGATATTCCGACTTGAGACTGCTTTACTAACTCCGTCAATTCCTTATCTTCAACATATTTCCAATTAATCTGTTGCTACCTGACCTTTAACGTAAACCATTATCTTTTCTACGCATCCATATTAGCAGTTAGTCAGTGTTCCTCAAGGTAGTATCGTAGGCCCCATTGTTCATAAGGTTTATGTATTTACGATAATGACAAATGTGTTTTATCTGTCCATAATCACCTAACTGCAGTATCCCAAATCCTTCAATCCTATATCACAACTGAAGGAGTTTTATTTATATTTTATTGAATTTCACAACTTTATATACAAAAAAAAAAAAAAACTAGTAAAAGTGCTGAATTATAATCAAGGGCGTGAAAAGACTTGTGAAGAAACTACCCAGCGGTAGAACTTCAATGTTTATTTATTTAAAGTAGATCCCGAGGACATCTTCTTTTCAATCGCCTCGAAGGGTTATCAGAAATACGTGGTTGATAGGTTGCGGACAAGGGGGTTTACATGGGTTGGCAGTTTGGAGTATATCTGGTACGAGAAAGGTCTGCAAAAAATGGGATATTAAAGTCGTTATGGATGGTTTTATTTGTGACGAAGTATAGAGTATTTAGGATTTTGGATTGTAAGGATTGGGTGCGGGAGGAATTAAATGGTTTAGTAGAGCCCCAAAGCTCAATTCCATATGCCCAGATGAACCTGATAAAGGTAACATAGATTAGCTTTTTGTAATAGAGTGGAAGTTTTAAACGTTTGTCAACCAAGTGTTGTAGTAATCGGTATCTACGAGCAGTTTCTTGTCGTTTAAGTCTTGTATGAGGGTTCCAAGTAACACGAACTGGAGGATTAAAATTATTTCTAACAAATCCATCAAATAATCTCAACAAAATCTAAAAACATGCGTTTTTTCTGCTCCACAATCTCCTTCTATATAATTATATCACTTATTTCTGTTCTCCACATGTTCATGTAATGATGGGTTAATCTTACTTTAGTCACTAAAAAAAACTGAGCGTATCTCATCCTTATTTAAAAGATTAGTATTATTTTTGTTTATAACAACACCTCATAATTTTGATATTCATTTGGAAATTATAAATAATTTTGTAGCACTTTGTTACTACACTTTTATATTCACTGTATTGTGTAAGATGTATGGTATGATATATTGGGTTGTGTCACATGAAATGTCCGTTTTCAAGGTAAAGGATTTTTATTAAAAATACAATATGAAAACAAGATAATTTTATTCCAAGTATTTACCTTCTTTTTCCACACATTTTTCCCAACGTGACACCAACTTTTTTATCCCCAAACTGAAAAACTCTGAGCTTTGAAGTGAAACAAAATCTGAAAACGCACTTTTCACTTGATAATCATTTTCAAAAAGTTTTCCTTTGACGAAGTTGTCTAAATTCCTGAACAGGTGGTAATCTGTTGGAGACAAGTCGGAAGAATATGGTGGGTGCGGAAGAACTTCGTAACCAGTTCTTTCAATTTTTGTACGGTATGTTTTGAAACATGGGGTCTTGCTGCCGCTTAGTGAGATCATGAGGTAACCATGTATCGAGCTTTTTTACTTTCCAAATACACTTTAAATGTCTGAAAACGGTAGATGCACTTGCATTTAGTTGTGCTGAGAGTCCTTTAACTGTTTGGTAGTATGTTTGAGGACATCGTCTATTACGGACGGAGGTCTTCCTCGGGGCGCGTTTTCCAAGTTGGTATCTCCAGCTGAAAACTTAGCAAACCAACGGCGAATAGTCCGTTCATTAACACTCCCTTCCCCAAACGCCTTGCAAATATTTCTAGCGGCCTCAGCTGCTGAATGGCCAAGTTTAAACTCGTACAAAAATATTACTCGAAAATCGCGTGTTTCCATGTTCATATTTGGAGTTATACTAAAAAGTGGGTAATTGATTGGGAAGCTAATGTTTATAATACATAGGTAGAGGATTAGTAACTCTTTACTTTAAATATGCAAACATTCGGAAGAAAACAACAACAGAGACCTGCAAAATCCTTTATGTATTTCAGAAACTATAAAAACGGACATTTCATGTGAAACAACCCAGTAGAATGGTTGGTCCTTTTTTTTTTTTTTTCTTCTTAAGAAGTAACATTTATGAAACATACAATTACTTAATTTTTGGCGATACGGTCCTGTAAGAACCTGGTTCTGGCTTGCAACTCTTTACCATTCTCACCTTAACCGGAAAAAGCATACGCAGTCTTCTTATATACATCTTTTGTAGCAAGTCCTCCATTTCGTCCTCCCATCTAAGGCGCGATCTTCCTTTCCCGGTACTCAAGAAGGTGTTTGGGAATAGATTCCCTAGTCATACGTTCTACGCGCCCCTGCCACTAGATTTGATTCCCACTCACGATGGAGGCCTGTCGGGTTTTTCATACATTCGGCGCAGTTCTTCGTTGGTACGTATCCTCCACTGCCAATTTTCGCCCTCCGGGCTATAACTCCAGCAAAGAACTCTTCCGTTTTGAGATCTTGGAAATCACCCTGGTCTCTAAACCATACGTAACAACTAGACTTACATATTTTTCGTAGGGCATGGAGGATTGCGAAGCAGCATTTATACCGGCGGTCATCGTTGCTTTTAATTCATCCGCCATTCCATTATTCAACATATAGCATGCTATACACATTTTCATATCATTATGAAACATATAATATGTACCTTATATTTAGAACTAGCTGTTGCCCGCGATGTCTATTTCTTTTATTATGATCTCTATTAAAAAGTTTTTAAAATAATATATTTTAAAGTGCTTCTGCGTAAATGATTTTTTTAGTTTTGTTTTCTTGTGGCAGAAGAACATACTGATTTCCTCCGCAACCCGATCTTGACAATGCAACGTATAGTTTGCCGTGTGATAAGCAGTCTTGACGTAAATTGATTCCTACGTGTTTAAATGTCTGCCCTTGTGATGTAATACTTGTTACGGCAAAAAAAATGAATTATTATTTAAAATTAAAAGGTATATCATTTGGAATCATTGGGATGCGAGGTTAATTTTCCCCGTTTTTTCCCGAATTTTCAATTGATTTTTCACTCCTATTCGTCGCAAAGTGATGTTATATAGCCCAAAGCCTTCCTCGATTAATGGACTATCTAACACAGAAAGAATGTTTTCAATTCGAACCAGTAGTTTCTGAGATTAGCGCGTTGAAACAAACTCTTCAGCATAATGATATTAGTATAGATTTTAGTCAAGTATGATTTTTAGTTTTTGATCTGTCTTACACGACTTATACTCACCACATACTAATTTGGTAAACTCAGTTATTTTGACTCAGTATACTTACATATTTCCGTTAAAATCTACGAGCTCGAAAATGTTCTCATTTTACTTTCCCTTTCTGTGTAAAAAGTGAAATTTGGTATTGAAATATTTACAAGAGAAGGTGGCCCAGAGGGTTGAGATGGAAATATTATATAGTAAAAAAAAAAAAAAAAAAAAGTGCAGAAGGTAAACAAAGAAGGCTGGGATGGTAGGCTTTGGAGCAGATCAATGGAGGAGGGGTGGGGGTTGTACAAGGTCAAGGGCATACTGTAAATACTCCCGCCTTCTAAGGATATTTTTACCTTAGTCACATCCCTCCCTCTCTTATTTATATCTTTTATTTTAACTTTCTCCTCTTTATTATTTTATCCCAAATCCTTACCGAAAACTTTTTATTTTGCTTCAAATACTTTATAAATCTGTTTTGATCCCGTTGCTCTCTGCCCCACTGCACACACAGATATGAGAAATGAAACTAGACCAGAGGTTATAAAATGAAATATAAGATGTTGGTTGGGTTTGCAGTCTGATAAACATTTCAATTAAATGAACTTAATTATATATATATATCAATGAAATAAAGGATTAAAAAAAAAATGATAACCTTTCTCAGGTCTTGGTTAGTATTTTTAACTACTAACAGAATACATTTTTAATTACGTCGCATTTTATGCGTTTTGCTATCAGAAACATTCAACATTATGAGATTACATGAAGTAGAACAATTTTCACGGTAACACAAATCAACAGTGGTCATAGTTTTGAAAATTAATATTATTATTCATTTTTCGAGAAAACTAAACTTCTATATTTTTTCATTGATTTTTATGTGCTTTTCTTTAATTTTCAATATATATTATTTTATTGTGTACTCAGCATTTTTTAAAAACATGCGGTTATATTTAATTTTGGAAACATTTTTTTTATTGAGTGCTGCAATTTCTATTCCCATGACTGAAACTCCTAAATATAAAAGTAATAATAATAATAGGATTACCGAACCTGGAGATTCGATGCCGTTACCATCAAACTCCGCCTGCACAGACTCGTCCAATGTTCCATATAAAAGTAAAAAATTAATAATTATAAATTTTATGAAGGACTAGAGGTTCATGTGGCGGTCAAAGAGATTATAAAATAGTGACAAAATTATTTTTTTAAACCACATGAATAAATTCAATTTTTTTTTATCATTTTGACCACCGCCCTTACCATCTAATCCTTCGTATTTATCACTACGATCAATTATTTAATATTGTGTTATAAATTTTATTATGGGCTGATGTTTCAGCATTAGTTTTATGACTAAGAATAATCAAAATAATAACCAACTAGAGAAATAATAATTATTCATATTATTTAAAGAATAAACTAAATTGATAAAAGTCATTTTCAACAATTATTTTATAATATAAGTTAAAAATAGACAATAATAAAAAAATAAAAATATAAAAATAAATATTAAAAAATAAAACTAAACAGAAAGACAATTTATTATTGATTTTTATCATTGTTTATTTTATTGTGTGAAATGTTTTATTATTTTTTTAAAACTTATTTCTGATGATGGCTTAAAACTTATGATGAAAGGTTAGTGTGTGATAAAAAATCTGAGTGTATATTTTATTCAATTTATACTAATTTTGTGTATAATTTGTTCTACGGCGAACTATACTTACATCATAAAACAAAAATATTTATTTTAAGGCAAGGCATCCAATTGTAAAGTGCAAACAAGTGTCAGATACGTGTCTATCAAATAAAGCTATGAATTATTAGTCTCATCTGACTTTTTTTTTAAAGTATTCAAATCCCATTACTAATTACAAGGATATAACATTAGACAGACGTTTTTAGTTAAACTAATATAATATCGTTTTCAGAACAAACAATACAAATGTTTTTAAAAAGCAGTTCTCAAAATTGTAGTCCTCAAGCAGATTTGATATAGTTTTATTATCGGAACACAATACCGTTTTTTAAAAGTTTGTTTCATACCTTTGCTTGTAAATACTTTCTAAAACAAAATTTATTGCATGTTAATGTATTTAAAGATTGAAAATTGCTCAAAAATATAAATGGAAGATAATGAGCTAAATTAAAACTAGGTTTCATATAATTTTATTATATTGGATATAATTAGTTGACCGTTGAGAATTACTAGAAGGAATTAGTCCAGGTGGAAACTCTGTTGTGCTTTTAATATTGTGAGTTTCCACTCGCCTACAATACTGATGATGACCCACAATGGGGGTCGAAACTTTGTCAGAAAATAAAAGGTTTAAACTACCTAATTGTTTCATTCATCGACCGCCACCCGGACTAATTCCTTCTAGTAGTAGGTTTTATATAGTTATAATATTTTAAAACGTCAATACAACAAAATTAAGAAAATATAATTAAGTAATTTGATTCTTGATAACCAGAACAGCTGTAAGTGTGATTTCATGGTATCCATAAAAATACTGTATGACCAAATATGTTATGCTTTTAATATATATGTGTGTTGTGTGCATGTGGTTTTTTTTTTATCTAGATATTATCAGTTCCTTACTTACTTATTGGTGAAGATGTTGAAATTTAAATTAATGTTGAAGATAGTTCAATCAATACAGAAGCTAAAGTACTTGTCTTACTTCTGTTTTTGATATCCAGCGATAATCACAAACTATTGACCAAAGTTTGAAACCCCAAAATTTAAAACAGTTTGTTTTAGAGTTATTTTATTATCGAATTGTTCATTTTTTCTAATCGACATTACGTTTTTACATTTTTCTGTAAATATGAAAATTTAACCTTTTTTTTTCTTTTTGGTTGGTGTGACAGGCCATGGAGACCCTTGGCCATGCAGTGTGGTTTCCTAAGATTCCATACAGCGTTTCTTGATATTTTATTGGGTAGGGTCATCACTCCCTACCCCTATTTTAGTAAGTGGCCACCAGTTGGCTGACGGGTCTCAAATACCCTGAGGAGGTTGTGGGTGAATCTCCATTTCATTACATGCTTGAAAAAGTCCTCTTAGTACTTAGTATTCAAACTAACAACCTTTGGCATGGTAGGCTAGCATGCTAGCCACACAGCCACGGGCTCCCTATGAAAATTTAATATTTTTAACATTTTTAGTCTCTGAAAAGTCCTGTGGTTTCACACTTTTTCCTATGAAACAAGCACATATATAGGCTTCTTATTCATTTTTTTTTTTTTTTTTTCGATGCCAGGGGTGGACCAGAGCCTTCCAGTACAGGTGCCCCCGCTGCAACTCGGCAGGGATCCCATCAGCGGACAACTTCTCATACTTCCATCTGGCAATTTAGGTCAGCAGTCTTATTTTGATTCTCTGATCTTTTATTTACTTATATATATTTTTTAAATATTTTAATGTAATAAGGAATGACATTGATTTACGAATCTGTCTTGGATTTCTTTATTTATGAAAAAAATTTTGTGTATGAATTACAGATAATTTTCTTCTTAGTTTGTTTTAAAGGTATGGTGTATTTAGTATCTTTATACTTTGTTAAATAATCTCATTAAAATTGAGCCATTTATTTTTTTTAAGTTATTACTATATTTCATTTAGGATTTCTCTGTTGCTGTGAAGTTCATTATTTAAGAAAACTATCAAGGCTAGCATAAAAAAAATAATATATTCAATGAAAAATACCAGCAAAAAACACCTGATAAATTAATTGCAATTTGATTTGTCTCGAAACCCAGTTCCATTATTTGATAAAAAAGAAAAAGATAAACATGTATATCAGAATTCTATGAGCTGTTCAATCGTGTTGCAGATGACTCCATTAATATAGGCCTAATCTCAACATGTCATTAATGGCAGTTTCTTATTGGCTAAAATAAGATTAGATAATTAAAATAAAGTAAATCATCTTCATCAAACAATATTAAGACGAAGGAAAACCTTTAAGCAAAGAAAAATTTTGAATGGATATCCTCAAGATGCTATTTGCAAGAGCTTTCAATCAACTGAAAGGCTATGGAAGAGTGAATGATACACTGCTTCAGATCTTTTGTTTCAGCAAACAATAAACGCTGTACGAAAAAAATTGGTTCTTGTCAAGGGAGTAATTTAAGCATTGCCAATAAGGCAATAAACTTATTTATTGGAGGACAAATTCATGACTGAAAAGTTGATTATAAAATTCTTTGCAAATGATTTACTGCAGATTTAATATCTATTGAATTGGACGAAAGATCTGGAAATGTTATTAGAGTAAACAAAGATCATCTTATAAGGTACTGTTGACCGCTTTCACTCTAGCTTCTACTAATAAAATTCAGAAAAATGTCATAATTATAACGGTCTTTACAGTCTGAATCATTTTAAATCTCTTCTAATTGTTGTTAATGGTATCATACTATTAATTTATTACCATAAGAGCAAAGTTCATAAAGATGCACTAAACACTTGCTGGATGTTGATAGTTTTTTCTGCTGGATGGATTGAAAGCTTTGGTGGACAATAACTTGCCAAATCATGATCAAGTGATAAAAACAAACAATGATATTTTTGGTGTGATCGTGTGGCTGCCATGGCTTCCATAAATGATATATAATAGAAAAAATTAAAGCAAACTGTGACCACCTGTTTCACCATACTTAAACAGAGTCTTATTTACAATTTAATCCATTTTCAATGGTAATAATGTTTATCTTGATGAGGAAATTTTTTATCCCTGCAATATTTTTTAAATATTATTACAACTAACTTGTGTAGATGCTTGTAAACATAAACATGGCCCTTTTTATATTATTGTTTCTTGTCTGTTAGTTCTTAACTTCTAGAGTAGTTTTATTTTTTAGGATACTTTTATTTATTTATTTTACAATATTCCGCATCTACCCAAGCGGGTCATTAGCGGCCTTTTAGGATACTTATATTGATGGATGTTTGATTTTTAAAGGGGATTCGATGCAGAGAACCGTGCTGTGGCCAGGCGGAAGCACGACTGGGGGCAGTAGCCAGCCGCCGCCGCTGGTGATGCCTAGCCCACAGCCTGTCCTCCTTTCTGACCGATACGTTACCCTCGCTCCTCCTCCATCTTCTGCTCCAACCTCTGGTCATCATCATCACCACCACCATCATCAAGAAAAGAGGAGATCTCATGACCATTCCACGACAACCATACACGGTCAGTTTCACTAATAATTTTTTTTTTTTAATTCTGTGAAAAGTAATTAATCAGTTTCAATCCTTAAACGTATCATATAAATTTCTTATAAAATACTGCTTATTTCCATATTAATAGTTGAGCTGTAGAAATATATGTGTGCCTATGTTTTGTTTTATGTTTGTATTTAATGATTTTCTAACTTTTATTAATGTTTTTGGCTGCAGGTAGCAGCAGCGGGGGTTTAGCTGTAGGCCTCTTTCCTCCTCCCCCGCCACCACAAGCACCGTTTCTGATGATGCCCTTCTCTCATCAAAATAACTCTTTACTACTCTCCACACATTTAACTGAGCACAACTTGAACACCATGGTGGTTACAAATCACCAGCTATCTGAATCTGCGGTTCTAAACCCGATGGAGGTAATTGTTGTTAATTTTTTTTTAACTTCATTTTGTTTAGTTTATTAAAATTACATTTACTGATAAGAATCTCGAGAAATTATATTCTATGACATTAAATCTCTTTCAAAGACAAACTACTTTTAATTTTCGAGAACTGATATGTAAATGTTTGAGTCTGAAACTTCACAATTTTAAATAAAGATACATTTGAAAAACAATGAAATGCATTCATTTATGGAATCAATAAATAATAAAATGGATTGCTAATAATGGGTAATGGCATATTGTTATTTCTAGATGAAATTAAATACCAATTATAAAAATATTAATAATTTAATAGTCTTTTATTTATTAGTATATATTTTTATTTTTTCTAACCAGTTATCTGTTTCCACTAAGGTATTAACGAGTCCTGTGGATGGCTTCGGTGGAGGAAGTATGATCCAGCAGCTGCCACCGAGTGTTGTGATCTCACATACCGAGACCAATTCTTTCGTCAGGTCTGATATAAATGCGGTTTATCCACCCCAACATCAGGAACAGGCGCAACCTCAGCAACCAAGTATACAACAAGAACAGATAGTCGTGAAAGAAGAAATTGAACAAGGGGATGATGCAGTTGAGGAAGAGGTATGCCCGATAAGAAAGCATTTTATTCATCAGAAAATGTTTAATTTAATAGCTAGAATAATGTTTAATTTTTATCATAGGCTATTGAGGAAGAGGTGAAGGCAGAGGTTATGGATGCCTCCAACCAGACTGAAAGCCCTGCAGAGGATGAAGAAGAAAGCGAAGTGGAGGAAGAAGTGGTTGTAAAAGTAGAAGATAAAGCGTGCACTACAGTTGAGGAGGAGCCTCAAGAACCTGACATATCAGGGTTGGAACTTCTCAGCAGTATTGCTCAGTTTGAGAAGAGGAGCAGTTCCACTCAAGAGTCATTCGAGTCACCGTTACCTTTACCAGAAGTCCCTCAGAAGTGTGAGGTAATGTTTTAAGTTTAATATCTGTCATTAATTTTTATTAAAAAATTATGTGAATTTTTAATAATTCAGTTAATTTAATTTTTGGATAGAATTATAATATATAGATGCAAAACAATTGTGATGTAATAGTTCAGTTGACTGAGATCTATGGATAGATCTTTTGAAAATCAAACTACATTTTATTTTAAAAGCAATATTAAAGGTCTGTTTGATTTTTAGGAAAAAATATCTGAAGATGAATGGAATGAAGACCATATTCAAGATGGCATGCAATGTGGCCTTGGACTATTGTGTTCCGTTGCTGAGCGATGTCTAGAAGAAGAAGTTGTTGAAGAAAATTATGAATCAAAGGCGTTCCCTTCTGCAGTAGATCCTGCAGTCGATTACAGTGAAAAAAAGGATGAAGATGAAGATCTATCTGAAGTAGAAAATCTTACTAATGGTGATTAACACTAAAAACATCCTCTTCTGATTTATATTATATTTTAGCTATTTAATTTAATGTAGGTTAATTATAACAATAATGTCTGCTCCAATAGATTGTGAAAATTCATCTGAAAAGGAATTAAGGCTAAGTATCGTTCCCGAGAAGAAAGGGGAATGGTTTGCTTCAACTGAAAGGAACAGAGACAAATTGAAAATCAAAATCACTCGGCGACCTGGAAGGCCCAGAAAGAAAATTAAAATGAGTAAGTATTTTAGATATTTTACTAACTTATGCCTATGTGTAATATTTTTTATTGCTATTTCATCTTATAAAAATGGGAATATTGTATCCCTTCAGTACAGGCTAAATTTAGCAAAAACTATTTTTTATCAGATGGGTTAAATGAATCTAAATAATTATTTTTGGGTTTTTCATAATTGTTAACAATGAAGAAGAGATATATCTTCATATCTGTTTTAATTCGTTAATTGTAAATTAAATATTTTTTTAAAAGAGGACAAAGTTAAATACATTTTTTCTAGGAAGTGGGCTTTTATACATGAATATTTACTTTATCAGATTCTAATTATTTATTTAAATTCCTTATCCTCTCAGCTCACCATACTGTTCTGTTCTCTTTAGTCCTTGTTCTATTTCATTGTGTAAAGTTGCTATTCCACTAAGCTGAAAATAGAAATGGTTCAGTACTTTCTTAAAAAATTAATAATGATGAGAATTAAAAAAGTGCAACAGAAAAAAAGGTAACTCTGTGTGTGCATCTACTGATCCAAAATTCTCTAGATAATATAATTCAATTTTCAAAACAAATTAATTTTTATCATTAATTAATTAATTTATATTTTGGTAGCTAGTGCTAAACAGAATTGTGGAATTAATAAAACTAGTGTATAATTTTGGTATACTTCTTGAAAGTTTCATATTGAAGATTACAGAATTAAATAAAATATTTAATGGTGGTTTTTATAGGAAAACGGAAATCTCCAAATCGATGTGAACCACCAGTTCTACAACCTTGGTCTGCGTCTCCAGATGGTGCAACCTCTCCTTTGGGATCTCCTCCCACATTGACCCCTCACAAGAGGAAATTATCTCATGATCTAAGTCAGGTAGATATATATCAATAGTGATTATAGAAAATGGTATGTTTGTCTTAAGCATTATTCTCTAATAATTTTTTACAATTTTTAACACTATAAAGGAATCAGATGAAGGGAGTAGCAGCAGTGGTGGTCATCCTCCACCTCTCTCTCCCGCGTACTCTAGTCCAAGTAGTTCGAAGAAGAGGAAAGTAGGAAGGCCAAGGAAGCGAGGGGACGAATCTCCGCAAGAAACGGAACTAATGGTTACCAAGTCTCTACCCTCCAATAAGGCTATCGAACGAATTTTAGCAAACAAGTCTGGGATTTCTAACCATTCGCCTGCACCTTCACCCTCACCTCCACCGTCTAATGTTGGATCTCAGAACAAAATTAAACCTAAGCTAAAGGCTGAAGCAAAGGTAAGTTGTAATTTAATTACGTTTACTTTATTTGATTGATTATACAATAAGCTGTTAACTATCAAATTCAGAAAAACATTATTTGAGTGATATATCTATGGTAGTTATTAGGTTGTCCGGAAAGTTCGTAGAGAAATTTGGACAAAAATTAAAATTGATAGACAGCTTAAAATTTATTTATTTAATCTACAAAATAGTTACCACCGCTAGTGATTACCCTTTCCCAATGGCTTGGAAGATCCCTTTTTTCCAAAAATCACTGTCCTTACTCCTGAAAACAGTAAAAGGTTCTTTTTGACGTCATATTCTGAAGAGTAGGATTTTCCTGATTAACGTCACTAATGTTGGTTTGCAATCAACTACACTAGTGAGCCTTAGTAAAGACGAATTCAGTGTGTAAACATTGTTAATTCAATGAGGATTAAAGACACATAAATAAACATTAGCTCTGTTATTCATTTTTAGTTGAAAAAATAAAAGGTAAATTTTATTTTTAAAATGTCTACGAACTTTTCGGACAACCCTATACATCTGTTTATTTTTTTATTAAAATGAAACTATTACTACTCTAATTATAGAAACCCTTGTAATATTATTTTTATAATTTTTGATAATATGTTGTCAATCCTAAAATTTCAACTTTAAGAAATATGCTGTTTACTTTTTTTTAACATTGAACATCATAGGAATCTAATTATTCCAAATTGTAATTTCTCTTTATTGTTTATTATATTAAAATCATTAAAGATATAATATAAAGAGTGTATTATTTTTATATAAATAAATGTAGAACTATTACATTCTTAAATAAAAACATTTATTTATTATAATTATAACATATTCTAACATTTTTTGATGTTTCGAAGAATTTTATTCCATTTTCAAGAATTGATGACAACTAAAAACAATCATAAATATTAAAATCAAGATTGCAATAATTTACATTCTTAAAACAATCATATTATATTTGCATCTACATCTTTTTAAATGTTTTATCCAACTATTACACTTTTGGATTAAAATAAAATTCTTTAATCTTTGTTTACTATTCTAAATTCACATTTGATAAGTATTTCTGTATTATTTAAACTATCATAAATAAATAGTAAGGTAAAAATTGAGATATATATATATATTTATTTATTTTATTATTTTTTTTTTTTTTCTTAAACATTTGTTTGATAAATTTACAATCAGCAGTATGTGATCTACAAAAGCAGGGACTCAACTCAAGAGAGCTTATTAACTGATCAGCATATTTCTTGGCCACCGCCAACGTAGTCATCGGGGTGGGCTGTAAGGGTTGGTAGGGCATTTTAATGTTTCTGTAAGTGGGTTGGTATTGTATGTTAGTCTTGGCGGAAGTTATTGTAATGTTCTGTAGCAGTTGTTGAAATCGTTGGTATGTTCAAGTCGTTATATATAACGTCATTTGTCACGTAGAACGGTGCATCCACTATTTTACATAGCACTTTCTACTGACTTACTTTTAATATTTATTATTGTTTTTAGTTGCTATCAATTCTTGAAAAAGAAGTAATATTCTTCAAAATGTTAGAAGAATGTTATAAATCTCTTAATTATGTTTCTGTAATTTAAACAATCATGACATTTTGGAACTAAAGATGCTGTGACTGATTAGTTGAATTTAATTATATAATAAAATAATTTAATCTAGCTCAATATATTTTCAATGTTTGTTTATTTTATAAACAATTTCAGGTTAAAGAATGGCATGATGATGAAGAACTAGATTTGAGTCCTGGTAAAGAAAATGGTCTTGATGACCCTTTACCCTCCCGGTCCCCGTTATGGAAATCACCTACAAAGCCAAAAGTAATTATTATCTTGTTGTAGCCATTAGTTTTTATTATACTTGTTTTATTAATAAAATTATAACTTAGCATCATACCTTGACTATTAGGAGCTCTCTTTCTTTACTTCTAGCAACTGGTAGTATAATTTTAATTTTCAGGTGCATTCTATGCATTCATAAAAAATCCATCCCCTTTTAAATTTTCTATCATCTTAGGAGACAGGGGGAAGGGAAAGGGGAGAAAAAATTACTCTCAGAAATAATTTTTTTTTTCCGCTAGTAATTCATACTTCTATTGCATTTTATATAAAAAGTTTTTAGCAATTTTAAAGAGAAAGTTGGCTGGATACTGAAAAATCACTCACCTTCTGTTTAAATTATTAACCCTAAAATTAGAAGTTAAGGGAGCCCGTGGCTGAGTGGCTAGCCCGCTAGTCTCTCATGCTACAGGTTACGAGTTCAAAGCAGGGCTTTTATAATGATGTAATATTATTGGGATTCATTCGTAGCCTCTCCCACATTTATGTGAGACCCGTCAGCCAAATGGTGGCCACTCACAAAATTAGGCGTAGGGAGTGATGACCCTACACTATAAATTACATCGTGAAACGCGAGTGTAAACTCCCAGGAGATTACACGGCGAGGCCCAGGGCCTGCACGGCCTGTCGCGCCAATGAAAGAAAAGAGGAAAATTAGAAGTACTAGATTTTGAACAGTGAAATGTTTCAATTAAAAAAAAAATAAAAAAATTACAACACTTTTGAAATATTAATTTATACGTATTTGAACCTTTTTTCTTATTATTATTTAAAGTTATACACATTTCGTTTTTGGAAAATTAACTAACTCTGGGTTTGGGATTTTGCTCAGATAAGATAACTCAGGGGTTTGGAAATATCTTCTTCTTTTTAATCAGCACTCTATTTAATTCTATGACAGTTAGTTCCAATATTGAGAGTGTCTAAAATATATCTTTAATTAACAGTTCGTAGACCCAAAGACTTGATGTATCAGGCATTTTCATCTATCACATCTTTTATGAAAATGTTTAACTTTAAATTAATTAATTTGATGCTCATTATTTTTTTTTTTTTTTTCAACTTACATTGTTGATTTCATTCATTTAAAGCTTTTACTACTAAGAGAGAAAAAGTAATCCTGAAATTAGTTGGTATTTAAAGAAAATGTCTCTATTTCAAATTGTAGCCAGAGATAAATTATAACAAAATATTTTTTTTACCAAACCCAACAGAATTTTGTGTTCTGCTAAAGAGCCATAAAAAAAAAAAAATCCTACAGAAAATTTTTAGTTTTTAAAAATCAAACTATGAATAACAAGAAATTAAAACCAAACTTTTGAAACTTTGCTATCAGGCGGTGTCTTTATCTCCACCCAGAAAACCTAAGGTAAAGGTTGATAAAAAACTGAAGAAAGAAGAAGAAACAGTTGTTAAACCTGATCCTGTCGCTGACAAGCCTGATGAACCTATTGTCACCAAGTCACCTCAAGTTCTTTCTCCTAATGTACCTTTGAAACCATCACCGAAGCATTCTATTAAGGCAACTTCAACTCCTCTTGTAAAAACTCAAAAAAACATTTCCAAGTCGCCTCAACATACCCCATCGCCTCCTTCTCAGCCTTCTCCCAAGCGAGAAAAATGTAAGTTAACAATTATTTTTATATATTTTTTTAATATAGTTCATTGAACTATTTATTCTCTTGTTTTCTATAATCTACTGTGTACATTCATATGCAAGTATAATTTTATTATATATGGTTGTATTATCTATTTTCTGTTTAAATGGACTTTGTTTTTAATCACCATAGCCAATAGTCATTTTTTCACTACCTTACTTGTTGCCAGTTAGCTTAATGGGATGATTTGTGTTTTACATACAGGATTTTATCACGTCTACGGAGCAGTGTCACATATATCCAAAAACCGCCATTCAGTACTATTTTATTTATTTATTATTTTTTTTTTTTTGTGAGGCCAATTCAGTCTTGATTGGCTAGGCATGCTCTACAGATTTTTTCATTTTTCCAATCTTCTAGTTATCATCACTACGTTTCTGCAATCCGCTTCAATATGCAATCTATAAGTGAAGTTCTTTCATAGAATTTCCTTTTTAATGAATGATGTTTAATGAAGTATTAATAGTGCCTCTTAATCGTATCTAACCAGACATCTATAATATTTGTTTTATTATAATGTTGTATGATCAAACTAAAATGAATATTGTAGAAGAGACATTGGCGGAGAGTGTGGAAGAAATGATATTTGTGTTTCATTTCTTCTATGACCATACCTCCAAACAACTAAATGATCAGAATTAATTTGAAGTTAATGAATTGTCTAACAGACTTTATGTTTAATGAGGAGATATTGAATGTTAGTTTAATAAATCTGAAGAACGTGTTTCGGTCTTATAATAGCCTAGAAAATAATTTAAAAAGTAAAGAATTATCAATTATTTACTCCTCTTATTTTTATTTTAACTTTAATAGCATCTTTGATTTTAAACATGGTAATTTCATTTTGGTTATTAAATTTTTTCCATACTCGTTATTTATAATATTAAAAGTATAACATTAGTTTAATGTTAACTACTTTTAATCCTAGGTGCGACCCAAGTTCCGGATTGTAAGCTTACAGAGGAGCAGCTGAAGTCACTTCCTTGTAGGATACTTTCGATTTCGAATGGTCAATTTTATCCAGGGGAAGTAACAAAAATTATTGCACCTGATATTTATGAAGTACACATTTATAAAGAGAGGTGTCGGAAACCTCAGATCCTTTGTCGGGATGAAATCCTTAGCTCTTCGGTAAGATCAATATAATTAGAAAAATAAAATAAACATCCGAAACTGCTTCGATTTTGATAAACAATTTATTCGACAGGTTGCTGAGGTACATTGTCCTGAAGATATGTTCTTACCCTCTGGTACGAGAGTTTGTGCTTACTGGTCCCAACAGTATTCATGCTTCTACCCTGGTCGTGTCATTTTCGATTCCACATCAGGTCAGGTTCCAATAGATTTTGACGATGGTGACAATGGCACCATAGAAAGGACCAGTGTTCGTTTCTTGCCTCAAGACTATCCTTTAGTTGGTGAGTATTTTTTTTAATCATGTGTTTAGAAAGTAAATTAAAATAAAGAAAAAGAAATTTTACATTAGATCAATATGGAATACAAATTTAGAAAATAAAATTTATATCTAATGAAATATTTACATAAATGAGATGCAATTAAAAATTAATGTTGCTATGTATACACAGACGCGTAATTTTTGGTTGCAATTTTTGATTGCAACAATTAAAACTGTCACACTATTGCATAACTTTCCTCTGTACTTGTCTTCATTACAACTATATGTTTCTTAATGATTGCTTTTGAATAATCGTTATAATATCATTTTTTTATCGATAATATCTGTAACACCTTAACAGACTCAATTATTTACCCCAATAATTTTTGTTATAATTTTATTACTATAAATTTGTGTTTATGAAAGATAGTTCTTACAATTTTCCTCCTCATATTCTTAGAGTTCTCCCTCACAACTGATCCTTCCTTCATATCCTTTGACTATGTTTTCTTTAATAGTCATCTGGCTTTTAAAAGCAGCAAGAAGAAAAAAAATTAATATTCTCCTTTTTATAGGATAGTGGTCTTCTTTTCTTAAAAAAACATCTTGTGGTATTAATGTAGTTTTTAATTTACTTATTTTTTATTAATTTTGTTGTTTTACATTTATTAATTATTAAAATTAAATAATTTAAATGAAAGAAAATATTCTACTTTTTTTTTTTCAAGAACCTCAAAATCCACTTGGTAAAAGAAAAAGGTACAATTCAACTACCAGCTCTGATAGCCATAAGAACAATGATGTAAGTTATAACTTATTTTATTATTTATTTAATGAAGCTGTAGTTATTCAAGTGATTTAAAAATTTTTTGTTGATTGTAGTTAATAGTTAAAAATAAGTTTTAGTTAACTTATTCAAATAAATCTGTGGTTTAAATTTATATATATATAAATTTAAACCACAGATTTATTTGTATAAGTTAACTTCTTTTATTACTTTTTTTTGCTGTTAAATTAAAACTAATTTAATTTAACATTAATCTCTGTTAAATTAATGTTGAGGAAATTATTTATGGTAGACCACAATGCCTCTTTATTGTACTGATGATGAATCTCTTAATTAAGTTAATAAGTTTTATTGACTTAGCTAATTTATAATAATTTCAAACTACAGATTCTTACTTGATAGTTTTAATTCATGTTTCATAACATTTCATCATGTAACATATTTGAGAATCATAAATATATGGGTCAATCCATTTGAGATCGTCGAGACCTTGCCGCTATTCATTTTCGAGAATTTTTTAAACAATATTCTAGGCTATTTAGGTAATGAGTTGTAGACAAAAAATACAAAACATGTCCTTATCTTATTGTTAATTTTCGTTTTATATGATATCCAAATAAAATACAGGAATTAGAAAGATTTTCCCATCACATGTTTTCGCCCGCAAAGTTGATTTAAAATGGTTGCAATACTAAAAGTAATGGTCAGAATTTTTTTTTATTTATGGTTTTGTATTCACGAAAGGATAGAGAATAACTGGTCAAAAATCATGAAAATAAAAAATGGTGAACTGCAAAATTAATGAAAATTGGACAATTTCAAATAGAATGACCCATATATACTGTAACTTTTTTTTAATTATGTTACATGATTAGGATAAATTTCTTTCTTGAATGAAAATATTCAATAGTTTTTATATTAAAATTTGTTTGCGTATTACGTAACCTTTTTTTTTTTCAGACAATTGAAACTTGTACCGAACCAGAGAACGTTTCTATTTCTTCTGCAGAAAGTGAGGAGAAAATGGAAATAACAAAACCAGAATTTATAGAAAGTAACAAAGAAAAATCCAATGAGGAAATGTCTCAAGATGAAGCAGAAAAGAACAGCGTGATAGATGGCGATGAAATTATGTCAGTTTTACAGGTAAATATTTGATTAAAATAAATATTTTAATATTTGATAATCTTTTATTTTAATAGTTAATGAATTACTTCAAATAATATTTTAAATTACAAAATAATTTAGATCTTAAATTGAGTTGATTAAAATGCTCTATATTATTAATATGAGATCATAGTAGTTGGTTTTTCAAAAAATTATTTTATTTTATTTTTTTATTTTATCTTTTATGATGAAATAATTACAAGGATAAAAACACAGTACGTATTAATTTATCTTATTGTCTTAAAGTCATATGCACCGTCATGACCACTGATAATCCTATATTTGATTTGATTATTAGTGGAAAACTTAAATCACTATTAATTTATTTCTTAATTGGTTTTAAATAAATATTCTTGTTTATTAGGAATTGAACAAATATGAATTTAATAAGATTTAGATGAATATCTATTGATTATAATCAATAATGAATTCTATCATTATATATGAAGTAGCCTAGAACTCTTCAATTGAACATAAAACACTTACCTATATCATTTATAGATGTTCATTTTTTTCTATTAAAGTTTTGCAACAAAAAAACATTTAATTATAGTATTTTCCTTTTCGCTTAAGATGATTGATAGACCATATGGTAATTTTTATCTTCTTAAACTGTGTCCGGATTTTTTACCTACCCTTCTGCCTTTCTTTTGTTTTATACCAAGTCCGATTCCAGAATTACTTGGATTCCATTTATTGATAGCCCTGAAGTATCAATATAGAGCTCTTTAATTTTATCTCAGTATGTTTATTTAAATTTTGTGCATTACTCTATTTTTTTATTAGTAAAATCTCTTTGTTGTCAAAGTGTTAAGAACATCTAATTACGAGATTTCTCATTTTTAGATAATTTTTCAATTCTTGAAATCTCTGTTATCAAAATATTTTGATATCCTTAAGATTCTGTTAATTATATTTTATAGACTAATTATACCATTTATGCCTTTAAATATATTTTTATCTTATTTTATTAATATATGTTTGTTTAATTATTTTTACTTGGAAAGTATTTGTTAAAAAGAGTTAATACTGCAATCCAACGTTTTATTCAGAATTTTTTCCAGAGTGAGAAGGAAGAAGCTCTGGAGAAAGAACGGAAGAGCAGGCATGGAGAGAAGATTCACAAGCATCATAAACACCATAAACACAGAGATGGGTGCAAGACACACAAATGTAAGCATAAGCACCTCAGGAGTCGCAAACATAAACATTCTCGTGGTAATTAAAATATATTATTCTCTCCATTTGAAAGGATTCTTCTGTTTTGCACGTTTATTTTCTAACCTGAAGTAATTTTGTAACATTAACATGTCTAATTGTTCATTAACGCAGTATGTTGTAAATTAATCCATGTATAGTGGTGTCAGAATACATAAATCATTGCAAACATTAACATTAGTTTTGTGCAATTTATCTGTTCTGTTTTTTTTTTTTTACATGGGTGTATTGTTTTCTTTCTGATATTTTCTCCACTGTTCTTCCGAACGACTGAATAGAAGTCATCTGGAATGGTAGACTGAATATGGAAGAGACAGAGTATACCCATTGGGGAAAAAACAGAACTAAAGATGAATAACGAAGGAAAAAATATTGCAAACTACATTACTTAGTTTATATTACTTGGTTAAAAACAAAAAATGCATTTTTAACTTTTATCCCACCTTTCCATAACATTGCTTATCAATATGTAAATAAATATTATTGGCTAGCTGAACTCTTATTGAGAGATTTTTAAATTGTTTCCACAAATATTGACATCTAGGTTCTTTTGGTGACAGAATTTTCAATAAATCATTTATAAGTCTTAATAATAAAATCTCAGTTCTCAAATTTGTTTCTGTATTAAATTGGTTAGAAAAGAAATGTAAAAATGATGTACTAGATCTTGCAGATAAACAAGGGTTCTGTTTGGACTTGGTGTGATTCTTAAAGTAATCAATCAATTAAATTTATCTGTGCGCTCTTAGTACTTTATGAAAATTTATGATTTCAGTGGAATCCAGTCAAATGTTTTCAGTTCCTTTGAGTACAGGGTTAAACTATTTTTGGTTGCATGATAAGTAGCTGCCATAAACAGATATTTTTTTTTAGACAGGCTTAAGATTTTTCTTGAAATATCATGAGCTGGACACCTTAACTTTGCATTTGTAGTAAACAGGTTTGAGGCAGACATCATTGGCAAATATTTAGGATAATTGGGGCTGCTGCCAAACCCAATGCAACTAGAGTTGGACTGGCTAAATGAATATTGACACAAGATCGATCTTGTGTGATAAGTTAAGGGGTTTGAAATTAAGCTCAGTTTTAGCTTAAAAACACACCCCAATCTGGAAATTATTTTTTACATCATTAATTAATATCTTTTAAGTAGAACAATTAATGTTTTGATTTTCTAATCTTCATTAGAAAATTTTAAAAATTGACCTGCAAATTCAGTCTGTCTGAGGGGATTTGAAATGGTAGGTATGATAAACATGGCCAGCCCATTAAGTGGGCAATAATCGGCTTGAAATGTGTGTTTCTGACCTCTAGACTTCGCCTGTCTGAAAGAATGTTTATGGCTAGCTAATATTTTTGTATTTTATGTTTAACTTAAATACCATAAGTAAGTAATGACCCATGTAAATATTAATGGTTTCCAGCTTCCTTTTTACATATTATATCATGGTGGTGGTTGCTGGTATTTATAAATCTAGATTTATGGATAAGACTTAAAGCATTTTTGGAAGTACTGAAAACATCAAATGAGTGTTTTTAAACTAAAGTGAATTTTGTTGTTTGAAACCTAGAATTTTTTCAATCAATTCAAAATAAAATATCAAAATTTGTAACATAAGTAAAAGTATCAGAAGTTTGAATATGTCAAGCTAATATCTTCCATAAATCTGTTACTATCCCATTCTTAATTCAAAGCTATTTAATCAAGATATTTTAGTAAATATATATTCTTTAATAAATAATCTTATTCATTTTCATGTTATTGGGTTCTGTTGTTTTAAAGAAATGACACTAATTATATTATAGATTTCCTAAGCAATTAACTTATATGTATAATATTCAATTAATCAAAGTGCTTAAGAAAGATGAAGGAGCTACACTGTCAATTTATATTCAAGGAAAATTGACAATCATGATTCATTGGCCAAGTTGAAAATATATATATTCCTGCCATTTCCTAACTGGTTTCAATGGTTGGTGATTTTTTTTTTTTTTTTTATGTAGAAAGTTTTATTATCTATCAGTCATATCGAGTTGTCCAGAAAATTATGCAGGATTTTGGTTTAAAAAGAAAAGTTTGCAACTGTTTTGCTTAATCAAATCATAACATTTTCGCCAACGTTTTGGCAACTTTTCCTTTAAAAAATAACTGAGTTATTGATAAAAACATTTTAAATCAGCCATTTTCATCAATTCTGTGACATATTTAGAAAAAATTGGTGGACAGACAGATTTTTTAAATCAATGTATGCATCTATTCTATGCATCTTAAAACAGGGAGTTTTTTTTCCTTGGTCAGTTACAAATATTCACTATTAAAAATAATAAAACGAATTTGGAAAGACTTTCTTAGCTTATGTTTTTCATTAACGTTTTTAATTTTAAACTTTGTTCTTGAGAATATTATTCAAAAATCTTTATCATGGTGTAATTTTAAACATTATCTATTAATAATAAATAAAAATTAATATAAAATAAAATATTAAAAATAAATATAAATTACATAAGCTTATAGCAAATTTTTCAACATGGGCCCAAAGTCTAGTGAAATACCTTGAAAGGGAAGAATCTGCAGGTTTTGGGAATCTTCAGAGCATTTCATTGGAAAGTTTTAATTTGGACAATATTATCATGAATTAGTCTTAAAAGAAATTCATTATAATTTATTATTATTAGTTATCTGTATTATAAAAATGGATTTTAAATCTTTCAGATTTTATAGTGGATGAAATCAAGAAAACAAATTATAAATACTATGGTTTAGGATCAGTGTGTTTTTCATTTTAAACTATAACATTGTGCCATTTAATATATCTACTTACTTAAAATTAACTATTTCATTAATTTTTTCTCTTTATGATTGCTTAGTGTAGGGACAGAACCCACTTGCATGAAAGTCTATAGAGTAAAAACGCATTTTGTTCACTATCGTTAAATTTTCTGTTTACCAAAAATCATAGTTATTATTTTAGAATGATTAATGCTTTATTGTAAACTTTCTTAGTTTTCAGTTAACCTTACACAATTCAATTGATTAATTAACTGAATAATTGATTTTGTATTACCTCCTTATAGATGAGTTGAAAAAGAAAGAAAATGAATATGGCACTGATAAATCAAGTGATATTGGAACATCAAGTTCTAGTGGTGATAAAGATGATAAAGAAAAGGCAAGTAAAATTTATGTTGTCAACAATGGAAATAGTTTTCTTCATACCTTTGCACTTATGTTACTTAACATATTATACATGTCTTTTTAATTTATCTGTTTTTAATGAGATTATAAAAAAAAAAAAAAAAAAAAAAAAGGAAAATGTATCCTTAAATTTTTATTGCATGTAAGTTAAGGGGGGAAATGTGAATGAATCACAGACATAATATGAAAGGAAGATAAAGATATAAGCACCTTGTTATTAAACGTTTTGTTAAATGTGCATTAGTCTAAAACAAAAACTTCATAACAACTAAAATTTAAAAAAAGTATTTAACTCTAGGAAAATCTAATGTTTTATGATAAAAGTTTTGCCTGAAAATGTTTCTTGTTTCCATAAGAAACGTTAGTAGTCTTTGTTTCCTTCAGATTTAAGATAGGTTTTGGAGTTTTATGTGAAGCAAGCTATGTAGGCCTAATCTGATGGGTAAATATAAGTACATATATACATATGTAATTATATTTACCCAATACTACAATACAGCTAGAGGTTAGTTGTCTTGTTTAGGAGGGATAGAAAAAAAGTTTTTTTCTTTTTAGGATCAAAATTTGTAATAACTTGAATTTTTTTCGCATATGTAGCTTTAGTATTTTCACATACAAATATTTCTGTATTAGCAATCTCAATTCCATTAAGTAAGCATTTATTATTGTTAGAAAAGAAAATGCTCAACTGTTTTAACTTTTTTTTTCCAATAGATATAATCTTGTTTTATCTAATTTCAATTATAATTATTCATTTGACAAAAATGAGAAATATGATACTTATCTTTTATTTTATATTCTACTCTATAGAATAAAGGGGAGGAAATTGCAATTAACAGTGGAGTCAATGTGGCAACTGGTTCTAAATCGAAGATAGCTCCTTTTCTTCCCGAAAAGCACGAGATGTGGTCGTGGGTCGGGACTGGCGTTAAGAGAGGTCGACCCTTAGGGCCCAGGGGAAAGGGTCTCAGGATCTGTTACAAAGCCATACAGAGAGGAAAAGAAGTTATTTCTGTGAGTATTATTTTGGTTAAAATTGACTATTTAATTTTCTTGTTATTTATATTTACAAAAGAGTATAAGTCGTTGCAGTATCTCAAAAATGGCTATGGTTGTGAAGCTGAATTTTTCATGGATGTTCCCCTTAATGTCTAGGTGTGTAATAAGACTGAGTTTGGAAAAATGTGTACTGTTAGTGGTTGAAAAAACAAAACAAAAGATCTCTTTCTTAAACATTTAAAAAAAATATTTTTTGGATTACTAAAAAATTATACATCTCTTCAAAAATTATAAGTAACCATTTGAAAATTTCCAACCAAATTCATCTTTTAGTCTGACCATTATTAGCAAAGATACTAAATTTATAGCAAAGAAGAAGAAATTCCAATTGGATATGCTATTCAACTTCGCTGAGTTGCTATGAGTACACAGCATACGGCATCAATCCTGAAGGCAATTTAAAAGAAAAAAATAGAGCGAGATACTGCCAAATAGAAATACATAGACTTTACTAATTTCGAAATTGCTCATGGACACATATAAATCCAGGCTAGCCTCAATATATGTGGTGATGCAGGATTCCCAGTGAGTCCAGGATTATGGTCTCCACTATGTTTTGCTGCTGATTTCTTTTGAGTCCATAATTCTCCAAAAATGATCTAGTGGCTACTGGGATGGTCCCTCTGCTTCCGAACCAAAGTCCTACGGCTGTAAATCCTCTTTTGCCAAACTCTTCAATATCAAAGCATATTGTGATTTGTATTCATGTTTTGTATGTAGGTTCTCATGAAAACCCGTTTAATAGTTAGTTGATTTTTAAAATTATTTGAAGCAACTAAAAACCACTTATTTTAAAACCAATAAAACACTTTATTTTTTTAATTGAAAAAATCTCACAAAAATGGCATATTGAAACATATTGAATAATTATGAGTATGCCTATTTCTACTTGTGTGATATTGGAAATTGTACAGAATACATTTAAGAGCTGACTCAAAATATTTGTATTTATTATACATATAAATCTTTGAAAGAATAACTGATTTAACTGTATCAAAGTAGTTACTCTTACCAGAAAGGCATATATTTATATGTAAAAGCAATACAAATATACTAGTTATACAGTTAGTTATACAACTAGTTTAAATAGTAAAAAGCAAAACCTCAACAAGAAACATAAATAAGACATAAAAAGAAGAATCCTCACTTAACAATTAGCCTATAAAATACTGGTATAAAACTAAAATTCTGACAGTTTACCAATGCAGGTGAAATATGATCTAGATCTTCTCTCTTCATAACATTTCAACCAGTAAAATGTTGACTGGTTTGTTATGTACTGGTATTTTAGACAGGTGTTCTTGGAATCTTTCAACTATATGCTGTATATTGCAGATTCAGTTTTATCTAAAGAAGAATTAATTGTTTTTAAGGTTGGTGATTGTGCCGTATTTGTATCAACTGGTCGACCCGATAGGCCTTTCATAGGGCATATCGAATCCTTTTGGCAATATCAGATGAAGAAGAACATGACTGTGAGGGTTTCTTGGTTTTACCATCCTGAAGAGACCATTGGATGTCCTGATAAACTACCTTATCCCGTAAGTAGAAAATGAAAACAAAATTTTAAATGAACTAAACACTGAAAATGTAATTCACATCTATTGGTTATTTAATTATGATAATGTTATTATTGTTAAAGAATTATTTTTGAAAAATATTCTATAGCTGTTATTAAGTCAAATTTTACTTCCATCTCTTAGTGTTCTATTTTTTATCTCATTAACAACAATTTTTTTTTTTCATATTTGATCATTAAATTAACATCAATCTCTTAATCTGCAAATGATTACTATATGGTTTATTATTTGTAAAATAGTAATATGTATTTACAAATTTTAAGGTTTTGCTGTTGGTTTTTCAATTTTATTATATTATGGCAGTTGATCTGTCGTTTTAAAGAGGGTCAGTTATATTCAGGAGGATGTTTAATTTTCGACTATCAAAAAATTAAAGATAAGTTAAATGAAAATAATGTATGAATCATGATCAAGTGGAAAACACTATATGCCTTTTAACACTTATCTAGTTTCAATTTTTTTTATTAATTTCATTTTGTAGGGAATCTAATTATTTATCTTCTAGAAAAAAAAATCTGGTGCAGGCAATGCACGACTTTCACTTACCTTGGTTGTTAAAATAAGTTCAAAAAGGTTTAAAGAAATACATTTAGTTTTGTTGGAAACATATGGTTTAGATTAAATAATTATAAACTTGTTATTTACAACAATCAGTTAGTTTTATCCACTTTTTATCACTCTTCATTACATTTTACAACTTTGTGTATAAGATAATATTTGTTTCTAATATCTTTAGCTTTCCAACGCTATGTTATACATATACATTACTGCTCTTATCTTTAAAAAAACAGAAATTACATACATTTTTTTTTCTTCTTTAGTTGATTATCAAATTCTTTCAACTTGTATATTTAGCTGTTTTTTATCAGTGCTAATAATATACGGTTAATTTGTTGAAGTCTACAAAATTAAAGTTACTTTATAAGAAGAATTTACAAAAAATTGGCATTTAAGCCCTGTCAGACTATATCGCTCAGAATGATACCTAAATTATATTAAAGGTCATGAAATTTTACATCACTATATCGAGCATAATCAAAATCGTTGGAGCCGCTTTTGAGAAAGTAGTAAAAAGATGCTAAATGCATGGTATAAAGATGCTAAATGCATGGTATAAAGATGCACTTCTGGTCAGCCAATTTTAGTGAAAAAGGTGCTGTAACATCTCAGGCGTATAATTGTCTCAAATGAAATTTGAGTTTGGTACAACTTTTTATTTTTGTGCTTGACTTACCACACACACAGACTTTTATGGGGTACACTTGGTCATTTTGACTCACGGGACCCTAAAACGTGTATTTCCATAAAACTGGAATTAGAAAATTTTCACGATACCAATACTTTCCCTTACTATATATTTCATTTATAGGTAAGTGAAAGTAAAAGAAAAAATCTGGTGCAGGCAACACACGACTTTCATTTACCTCTGTTTTAAAAATCTATTAAAGAATTTTCAAGTACAGTGAGAGAGAAAAATTAGTGAAGTTATTAAAGAATTAATTAAATTGAATTTCTAAGGAAACATGTGTTTTATTAAAAAATCAATTATATTATCATCTAAAATAATTAGTTAGTTTTATCGGCTTTTCAACACTCTTTATTAACTTTTACAAGCTTGTGTATTAGATAATATTTGTTTCTAAAATCTTTAGCTTTCCAACGGTATATTACACATGTATATTATATGTTCTTATGTTCAAAAACAAAAAATTGCATTAAAAAAATATTTCAGTTTTTTTCTTTAGTTGGATATCGAATTCATTCAATTTATATACGAGTATTTACCTGTTTTTCATCAGTGGTAACAAGATAATATAGTTATTATTATAAAATCTACAAAATTAAAGGTACTTTAGAGGAAGAAAATTTAAAATATCGGCATTTAAGCCCTTTCATACTATTTTAATCAGAATGAAACCTACATGATGTTTGAGCCCATTAAATTTTACATTGATATAGTGAGTTTAATTAAAATCGTCGGAACTGTTTTTGTGAAAATCATAATATGCATGGTATAAAGTGGCTCTTTTGATTAGCCGATTTTGATGAAAAAAGTTTTGTAACATCTCGGGTGTATAGTTGTCTTAAATATGAAATTTCAGTTTCGGAGGACTTTTCGTTTCTGCCCGGGAGTTACCACACACAGACCTTTTTGCAGGACTTCGTTATTTGGACTCAAGGGATCCTAAAACTTGTATTTCCATTGAAAACTGGAATTCGAAAATGTTCACGATCGCAAAACGTTCCCTTAATATATATAGTAAGTGAAAGTAAAAAATGGTCATTTCGAAAACATTAGTTTCTCATAAAATATTAAGAAAATTTTAGTACTTAGCACTGTACCTCCTATACCTATTTCTGCCACATAGTAAAAATTATGTGTCTTGCAGTGTAAAGCCTCAAAGTTGGAGGAGAGGTTCCTTTATTTTTTCTTGTTCCAATTACAATTGTTCATTATTGTAAATTGTAAACCTAAAAAGTGAAAACATTTTTGAAAGTCCAAGTTAATATAATTGATCATTTATCGGCTCATGATTGCTTTTTAAACTTCCATTGAAAAGTTATAATTTTGTAAATTAATAGATCTAATTATTTAATTATTTATACATGTATTTTACTTTAGATGTTTTAAAAAGTGTAAATATTTATTTTATAAACTTTTGAGTTATATATACTCGAATTAGTTTCTGTTTTTATTTTTATCGCAGAGCCTTTAATTGTCATACTTATTTTTTAAGGGTGGTCTTTTTCGATCTCCACATCTCGACAACAATGATGTACAAACAATTTCTCATAGATGTGAAGTGCTGCCTTTTACAAAATTTCATGAAAAAGCTGAAGCCATTCCGGGTTTTGTGGATTCAGTTTATGAAAACCACGAAACATATTATTTAGCTGGGCACTATGAGCCTGCTGCAGCTAAACTAGATCTCGAGCCAGAAGTAAGTACTAAGTAATATTTTATTATTTTTATATTGATGCTATAAAAGCTGTATACATCTACTTGATGTGACTTTATGATCAAATTGATGCGAGTTAATAATTTTTTTTCTTATGTACGATGTCATATAGTTCCTTTAACCTGTTGGGTTCGCAAATATATCCTTTCGATTTTTCATGGTGAGATAACACTCAATGTATTATAGACATAAAATTTATTTTAATCTACAATATATTGACAATATATTATTTAATATGACTTTTTCCAATCTTTCCACTAACTGCGTAATGTCATGTTCGTGGAATGTCTGTAATTTATTGTTAAAAAACTGATCCAAGTGGTTTTGATGCCCTCTTCCTTTTTTGAAATTTCTTTTCATTTTATAAGTTCTGGAGTGACCGGAATAAGTGGTAGTCACTTGGAGTCAGGTCTGGTAAATAGAGAAGATGGGGCAAAAGTTTCCATCCATGGCTCAATAATTTATTTCAAGTGGCCAATGAGGTGTGGTGCCTAGCGTTGGTCTTGTTTGAACACAACACCCTTTTGATTTCCTAGTTCTGGGCATTTATTTTTAATTGATTGGTCCAATTTTGTTAATGGTGTGCAGTATAGAGTTGAATCAATTGTTCATCCTGATGGCAATAGCTCATAATACCCTTGAAATTCCACCATATAGAAAGCATTATCTTTAGCTGTAATCCAGGTTTTGACATTTTTCTAGGAGCCTCACTACAAGCTCCCCAAGATTTTCTATGGATTAAGTTATAATAAAATATCCATTTTTCAACTCTTGTTACAAACCTTTTTAAAAAAGGGTCGATTTGTTGATGTTTCCTCAGTAAATCACAGACAGAAATGAGTGTTGCCAAGTTATCTTCGGTTAGAGAGTGAGAGATTAAACATTAAGCCAGGAAACATAGCCAAGCCTATGCTGATGGTTTTCTATACTTGGGTGCTATAGCAATCTCTCTACACTGATTGGGTGGGATTTTGATCAAAAATGGCCTTAACATTGCTAGTTTCAAATTTCATGTGGGCGACCAGACCGTTGAGCATCATTGGTGTCAATATTTCCTGAATGAAATTTGGCTAACCATTTTTGACAGGTGTGTTTGGTTAAGGCATCATCCCAATAAACACTGCACAATGTTCTACGAACTTTGCTGGACGCTTCTTTTTTTTTTTTTTTAAATAATACTACAAAATTTGCTGATAATGAATGATATTTTTTTCCATATTCACAGTGCAATAGCAAATACAATATTAAACAAGTTTCAGTTAGAGTTAACAGACATGGTTGTTGATGTATTAAAAAATAGAATAAACATTCCACCTTAGGGATTACTTCATCAGATAAGAAGTTTTTCTTAGAGACATAAAAATAAACAGAAAAGTCTAAAGGACTTATTTCCTAACCCAATATGTTTGAAATGTGTTTAATGGGAATTTTGAATCCTAGTTTTTAATAGAAATATATATTATAACCCCTCTATATCCAGTTGCAACATCTTACTTTTACTACACTTCACAACTGAAGATGCTTTAAGTTTTATTTATATTTTAATTCATGTTCCTATTTAGTTTATTTTGTGTATATAGATACCTCATTCAGTATATTGCATTAACAAATAAATTGCGTATTATTTGTTTTAGTATTCATATTATTATTTAACACTTTAATGACCAGAGTGGCCCACTGGCTTAGTCCTACTCCTGGCCTCTTCCCTGGTTCATGTGTAGGGCGAGAGGGACCAGAGCAAAGGTATACGCCCCCTTCCCGCTACCACCACCAGTCCCCAGCGGTCATGCACGTCCTCTACACAATCGGTTTTCTTCATCCACAAACCTTGGCTAAAGGACCATATGCCTGCTAGATAATTGATTTTTCTTGATAACCGACCACATTGGGTCCTAGAAACATTTTAATGAACTTGGGTTGTACTTTTTCTCTCAGTTTTTTATGATATTGTAAATATAGATACCAGTGGCTATTCTCAATGTAAAACAAAAAAAATAAGATGAATTGCGATTTTTGTGATGCTACTTTCGGGTAGTAGGGTTCGATGTAAGCTTGTGGAATAGGACGACATTTGATCTGATGTATCACTTGACGATTTTCCACTGTTGTACTCGACAATCATCCTTGGTTTTATAATGGTTCTTCCACTTTGAGTGACAACTTCCGCCAATTCATCCGTGTCTTGAGTAGAGAGCATTAGGACATCTATCTCTTTTATCCTTCCGAGGGCATATACGCTGTCTAGTAACTTCCTTGTGGTACCTCAGCAGACACAGTCGCCCGCTTCATTTATTAATTATTGTTTTTATCTAAAAGTAATTGTTTTCACAATTTGTTTAGTACTATGTGTTTTTTGGGTCAAATAAAACACAAATAGCTGATAATAATGTTTTGGGCCATTGAATCAAAACAGCCAGTTTTGGTCGGACCCATGTTGGAACTGCTGCAGCGGTCTCGTATGCCCACTTTCAAACACAAGACGAGGTGCTCGTAACAGGCGTGGTCATTAAAGTGTTAAGGGTTCTGGGTGACATAATATTGACTTTAGAGGTTGAGTATTGGTGGAGAAGAAAAGTCTAACAAGTTTATGTTGTATTTCCACTCTTGAAAATAATTTAAATGTTTTCAAGCCAAAAGTTAGCATTTTATGCCATTTAAATATTTCGAATTAATTTACTACTTAAACTGATTTATTCAGATCATTATCTTGGAATTCAGTTCTAATTTTGATGAAGTTTTTTTTAAAAGATGATAGTTTTTAATTTTAGTTTCCTTGGTAGATCCATAGATGTCTCACTGATTTGTTTAAATAGTAAATGCATATTGTAAACATGTGAAATTTGTAAACCTTTAGTTATTATTTAATTTTTTTTTTTTTTTTTTCAGGTTGAATCCGATTGTGTTAAAAAAGGACTTATGAAGAATCCTTAAATAAAGAAACTGGAATACAGTTTCTTATTATTTTCTTATTATTCATATATATATATATATATATTCTTGCCTTCTCCTTAAATTAGGCTTTAGGCATATAAGTTATTTGCTTGTAAAATACAGTCACTATTAGTGAGACTTGTCCATAGCTTTTAAAGTTTAGTGACTCTAAATTATATTTTGTGCAGGTTGTCCGAATGTTACCTGCTATTATAAGTAGTTGTGATGAATATTATTTGTACATATTGTCAGTAATGTTGTTTGTAAAGATTATAAATAGAAAACTTATGTGTTGACTAATGTTGAAGTTTTAATAATCAAAAATAATCATTAAGAAAAAGTGATGTCCTGCGGTCTGCTTAGATGTAATAGAACTTGTTGTCACAGTACGAGGTTGTAAATAAATGAACCCTCAGTAATTGAAATCAGAAGAATGTTAAATAGTATTAAAAATTTGTAAAAAGCTCTAAACTTGAAAAGAAAAAAAAAAAAAAAAAAAATATTTTTTAACTTAAAAAATGAATGGATATTAAATCATTTTGTTGTTCATATTTTTTCATTTCTTAAGAAGTGATAACCTTTTTAATGATGGTAATACGAGTATTATATTTAATAGTACTTTTTTGTTTATCTTTACCTCCCTTTTTATTGGCTCGTAAAGATACAAATAATTTAAATATATAAATTGAAAATAAAACTTATTTTATTTTTGATGAGAATATATTTTTATACTCTCCTAGCATTGTATGTCATATGAAAGAGCTTTTCTACATATTCTAAAAAAAAAAATTTCTAAAAATTAAAAAAAAAAGTGGAAATAAGCAATTTATTTCACTTCATCATATGAAAATGATGGGACTATTCTATTATGGCGAAAAGTTGGAATGGGGGGATCAAAATTTATCAGTGTTAACTATGTCAACATATCTGTGACAACAACACTGAATTTATTTATCGAAATATTTTTAACCAATATCAGTTCCCGTTTGATATAAGAATACTCTTAGATAAGTAACAATAATAAATCAGTTTTTATATGAAACTAAGTAAGTCTTCCTGTATTTAGCAGCAAACTATACGCTTTGTATTTCTTGCAAACCTCTATTTAAACATGTTGGCACATTGTATTTGTATATCTAATGAATATAGGTAAAATCATTTAATAATAATAGTGAATATAAAAATGTAGTAGGCTCTGTTTGTGCCATTTATATCTTTTTTTTATTTTATTTTTTATTGTATTTACATGAATAAATAACATTAATATCAAAGTAATAATATGTGTGTATATATTTGAAACATGCATATGTCAGTTATCTAACAAACAAGTAATATTATATATATTCATATATGTTTATTATGTACATTATTAGATATGTTTATAAATACACTCAGATATTGTTAAATATCACTATTAGTGTACATAATATTCCTTGTTTAATTTTTTTTTTTTTTTTCACAAAATGTTTAACATATTGTGAAAAATAATGCTTCGTTTTTTGTTTTTTTTTAATACCCTCCTGATCCTGTGATAGCTCTATTTTATTGTTTGAAAGCATTTAAGTTGCAATTCCATCTAAAAGATGACTTTTATTATGTTTCTTCACCAATCACTTTGAACTTTGTTATAATGTATATATAACTGCGTGCTAAGACTATTAGTAATAAAACAAATACAATCCTAGAACATATTATGAGCAGCCTTATAATGTTTTAAGATTACATCACCTGTTAGCTGTTTGTTATTGCATTTGCTTGACTATTAAATTAGTATTCTAGATATGTTTATATTCTTACATATGATTAATAGAAAATATTATTTTTAAAATGAATGTATGCCATTTTATTTTCGTACTTGAAGACTCAGTTGTCTTGCCATGTTTGGTCGAGTATATAATGTCCTTTGCAATAGTGTTTTAATTTTGTATTTTTTTTTTTTTTTTGTTTTTTGTTTTTATGTACTTCCAAATCTATAGTGTACATTTATAGAAAAAATACAAAGTTTTAATTATCATTTTTTGACTACCACCTCCTCGAGTCAAATATCCTGAAAATATATTATTTTGCTTGTTAATTTTATTTGGAATCTTATGATTAGAGACTGGATTTGAATGTAGTAAAAACTTCGAAAACATATATTAGAATTGACGATTATCTTTGTTATGTTAAAATTAATGAAAAAAAATTATTTCAAATATTATATATTATAAATATGATTTGATGATTTATGTGCCAAAAAATAGTATGATGATCACAGAAATAAAAACTTTTTCTTAATTTGTAAAATCCAATTGGAACAATATGAAAAACAGAAAAATGCGACAAATGTTTAAAATCAATCTACAAAAAAAATTATATGTATAAACTACAGAAATTTAAACGAAAAAAGTAATTTTTAAACATTCTGGAATTATAGAAACAAAAATATTAAATTTAGAAAAGGCTACATTCAGTCTTTAGTCTCAATAAATTCTTTTGTTGGCTAAATATTTTTCAATATCTAGTGAAGGAAGGATTTGTTTTAGAGCTTTCATTACTCTCAAATATAGCATTAAGTTTTATCTTTCAAGTCAGTCAATTGCATACAATTTAAAATAATATTTAAGTTACACAAATGTTAAAGTGTTGTCTAAAAAATAATGTTTAATTTTGAAACATTTCAATAAAATATTGAAATTTGGTATATTATACCTACAAAACCTTGTAGGTTCTATAGATATTGATAGTAATATTTTTTCAAAATTATTATATACATGAAAGGGTTCTAATTCTGTTCTTTCAATACATTATTTCAAAACCAAGTGGGCACCAATAATTAAAACAAGGCCAACTAATAAATAAATTATTGCTTGAAAATTCGGTCTCTGGTTATGCTATTGTTTAAAAATATTCATTTTTATTACATTTTTAATTATATTTACATTGTTATTTTTCATTTGTAGAATTTTTAATTTGAATTGTTTTTTTTAGCTCTTTCAAATTTTAAAACATAAAAAAATTGACTCCCATGGACAAACTCCTTTGATACCGATTTTAGTAATAGTGAAACATAAGTGGCATTATATATGTTAGTATTGTACAGATAAATGTATTTTCAACAATCTCACAACCAATGTAAATATATTTTATTTTTCATTATATAACTATTTATAAGTCAGATTTTGGATTATATATATTTACATGAGAAATGACATAGAATATAAATATATATCATTATTAAAAATTATTTTGTCTAATAAATTTGCCCATTGTGTAGTATAGTGAAATTTAGCACTTTTTTGACTCAATGTGTGATTTTATATAGGACAGCTGCACAAAAAAAAAAGAAAGAAAATAAAATAAAGAAAAAAAAATTGTGATATGTTAAATAGAAAATTTATATAATACACAAATTTTAATGTTGCACTTTTGAAAGAATAATAATGACAAATTTATTTTCTTATAATCCAATAATTATGACATGTATTTCTAACCGTTGATGTCATTATTATTCTGATTTTCGAAAAGAGTTATTTTTTATTTCTTTAAATTACTATTCGTTAGTTATACTTTCATTTGGTTAGTTATGTGAAATGAAGCATTAGTTTAGGTGTTTATTAGACGTGGAATTAATATCTATGTAGGAGTTATATGCATATTGATCCATTATACAACATAGACTTGTAGAAATCCCTGGCTAGACATCAATCGGATATTTCTTTTAACATGTTAATAGTCATAATTTAGTACCAATCAAAATTTGACTGAATGGCTGAGTATAGTTAGCATATTCATCTATGGATCTTCGAAAAATCAAAGAACATATTTTTTCTTAAATATTTGTGATTTTGTAATATCGCAATTGTTCTAGACAATAGTTAAAATGGAACGTCAATATAATATTGACTGTAATATAATAAGAGTAGTTACATATTTGCCTTGTGTACTATAACTAAGTACAAGTAAATCTTTCAGTTATCTTTTCCTTTATGTAACTTGTTAATATAAATACGTACATATACTTTTTATTCTGTGCAATATTTATGAATTTCAGACATTTCATGTTATTTATATGGTCTTTGACAATGTTTATCAAAGTTTTATTTGCATTTACTAATAGTTTTTTTTATTGTATTTATTTTGTTGTTGTTTTTACAATAAAATCCAGTTGTACCTCTATTTACAAACTTGAAGGATTCATTGTACGAAATTCGTATTTTTAAATTGCTATCTTTGTCAGTTTATAAATGTAGCACTTTTAAAAACACTTCAATTTGTAGAGTTCAATTAATTATTTTGGCAGTCAAAGAGAAATAATAATATAAAGAAGTAAAAAAAAAAAAATTCTTAATTGTTAAAATAAAATATAATGCTTTTTTCATTAATTAATTTTTTATGATTATATAAATTTTAAGATTCCTGAAAAAATCAGTAGTATCAATAAGTTTTGTTTCGTGGAGGCTCAGTGTAACTATATTTTAACTGTATTCAGTGTAACTAGGGGTGTAACTGTATTTTGGAAATTTTGGTTTTGCAGCATAATTTAAGATATGTGAAAGATCTAGTCAAAAGAATGATTTTCTGGTTTTATTACTTAGATAAATATTTGATCTTAATGGTTTCATCTTTGAATGGTTACAAGAAAAAAAAAATCATTACAAATGTTAAATATTAAGCTATTCTACTTAGTTTTTTATTGGACATCTGTTTATTGAAAATTGTATATTTCAGAATTTGTTTTTGCTCTAAATTGATCAAAAAAATATTGTTTTTAAAAAAAAAATATTTTATTAAATTTTCTTTACTTTTTTTAATGGATATTCCGCATGTTTTCCAATTTGTTTCAATTGTTGATGTTCCTCAGTCATTTGAAAGTTAATACTGAATTAAATATCAGTTTTTCAAATGTACTTTCGAAAATGACAAATCATTAGATAATAATATTTGTTGTCAATGTTTTAAAAAAATAATTTTGTTACCACTTTCATTCCCTGATAGAGGAAGCTTACTTACCCTGTGTCCTGAATACCTAAGCGACACAGTATATAATGTTAATCACAATTTAGCCTTAGCTTGTATACTTTTCTTATAAATATCTTTAAAAGTGTCCATATTGAATGTAGAGGATAGTGCATATTATTGGATTATTTTAGGAAATATCAAAGATAATGCCCGTTTTGTTACCTTCAGTTCAGCAAATATTATGTATGACCTCATAATGAAGTATTAAAAGAATCTTAATTTTTTATTTTATTCATTATTTAATTAATTCATTTAATTCATCTTTAATTACAATTATTAAACCATGTTAAAAGTCTTAAATTGAAGTTTAAAGGCTCATCACTTAGTCTTTGATATTCCTCTATTCATTCCTTATTTTTATCATTATTGAATATTCTTTTTTTTTTCGTCTACCTAATTTGCTACACAATATTTTCAGAAATGAAATTTAGTCTTTTAACAGTCTAGTTATTAAAAATAATTTGTTACTTCCTTTGATCTTATGTCATTTATTTATTGTTTTTGTAGCATAGGCAAGGAATATTTTAGTTAATGTAAAATTACGCTTATATTTTAATATGTATAGACTCTTTATTGTGTAGATTTCAATTATAACTAATTTTGTGAAACACTATATTTTTCCATTTGAATAATTGTTTCACTAATATATATGTGTTAAGTATATATTAGATTATCACTAACATTACTATTAGTTGCCATTGATGAATAATATGGAAGGTGCTATTTGTAAATGATTAGTTTTGTATTATACTGATTTATTATCCCTGAAAGTATTTTATTATTTAATTTTTTACCTTATTTGTCAACCAGCTCTCCATTTCCTAATTTGGTTTTCTTCCTTCTTTATATCAGTAATTATTTCATGGATTAAACGCATATCCTCTGAGTGTTATGACCACGTAACAGCTCCTAAAATTAAATATGATAAGTAACTTATAGATTGTTATTAAAATATTGATATTTTAAGCAGGTAAATATTATTTAATCCTGTTATTATTTACAGTAATTTTGCAGTCCATTTCTTATAAAATATATGAAGACAAAAATATATAAATAAGATCAATTAACTAAAAATTAAACAACAGAAAATTACAATATTAACAAAAACAGAATTAAAATAGATGAAATATTATAAAACATTAACAATAGACAATATTATATTTTTTTTTTAAATCTGGAGCTGGAGACACACAACTCTTACCTCTGCTGTTAAAATCGATTTAAGCCTTTTTAAATAGAGTTAGAGATGAAAATAAATTGTTAAAGAATTAATTACATTGAGTTTTAACAAAAATATGTGTTTTATTAAACAATCTATTATATTATTATCTACAACAATCATTTAGTTTTATAGAATTTTCATCGCTCTCCATTAACTTTTACTATTTTGTGTATAAGATAATATTTTTCTGAATTTTTATTTTTCCAACAGTATATTATAAATTACTGTTTTATGTTAAAATACTATATATAGTAAGTGAAAGTAAAAATACAAAAATTGCATAAAAAATATCTTTGCTTTTTTCTAGCTTCAGTTGGATATTGAATTCTTTCAAATTTTATATTTGTTAGTTTTTTGTCAATACTAAAAAGATGATACGTTATTTTTATAGAATCTATATTAAAGATAGGTAGGAGGAATAAAACTTATAATATCGGCTTTGAAGCTCTGTCAGACTATTTCAACCAAAATTAAACTTATATGATATTAAAGCCCGTTAAATTTTACATTAATATATTGAGTTTAATCAAAATCGTTTAAACCTTTTTGAGGAAAAAGTAAAAAAGTGTAAAATGTATGGTTTAAAGTGGCACTTGTGGTGGTTCGACGTTTTTTATGAAAAATTTGCTGTAACTTCTAGCGTATTTAGTTGTTTTAAATATGAAACTTCAGTTCCATATGACTTTTAGTTTTCACACTGTATTTACCACACATAGACAAATACACACGCACTTGTTTGTGGGGCTTGGTCACTTGGACTTGAGGGATTCTAAAACGTGTATATCCACTGAAAACTGGAATTCGAAAATTTTAATGTTCGCAATACTTCCCCTTACTATATATTTCTCATTTATTAGTAAGTGAAAGTAAAATAAAATGGTGCGCGCAACATACGACTTTCACTTACCTCGGTTGATAAAATCAATTTAAGAACTATGAAACAGAGTTAAAAATATTTTAAAGAATTATATTCAGTTTCGTTGGAAACATATGTTTTAGGTTAAATAATATAACAATATAAAATTGCAATGTAAAATATAAAGTAAAATAACCTTTAAAGGTGGGAAATGCGTGTTATGATTCAGTTGCTAAGTTACTTAGCTCGCGGCTTCTATCTAAAATCTAAAAGGTTAGAATTTATAAAACTATTATTCTTCCGACGGTTCTTTACGGATGTGAAACGTGGCCGCTTACTTTGAAGTATAAACAACGGCCCAAGGTTTTCGAAAATAAGGTACTGTGTAAAATATTTGGTCCGAAGAGGGATGAGGCCACTGGGGAGTTTAGAAGGTTGCACAACGCTGAACTGTGGAACTTGTATCCTGTGAATATAATTGAGTTTATAGCATCGCGGAGATTTAAATGGGCGAGTAAAGTTGGGCTCGGTGAGGAACGGATTCCAAGAAAGTTGGCATTCGCTGATCCGACTGGTGGACGTCCGAAAGGTAGGCCGAAGCGTCGATGGGAGGATTGCGTTAAGGCTGCTCTCGGGGGCTTGGGCTTAATCGGTGAACATTGGACGAGTCTGTGTAGGCGGAATTTAGTGGTATCGGCATGGAACCTTCGGGTTCGGCAAGCCTATTATTATTATTATCATGTAAAATAACCACAGAAGTTTATGCCCCATTCGCGACCTTACATTACCTTTTACAACTTTTTTAACGAGATAATATATTTACTTTCACTTACCTATATATGAAATATATAGTAAGGGAAAGTATTGCGATCGTGAAAATGTTCGAATTTCAGTTTTCAACGTAAAACACGTTTTAGAGGCCGCTGCGTCCAAATGACCAAGTAGCGCAAAAAAGGTTTGTGTATATGTGTGTGGTGAATAGCACGAAAGCCGTGCGAAACTATATGTATATTTAATTCATACAAACATCCGATGTTTTGGTGTGTAGCTAGATTTTGGATTGACATTGCAAATTCATTTTCAATTGTGGCAGAACACTGAAAGTTCATCATCCAAATAAAAGATACTTTAAAGACAAACAATTTAAAATTCTGGCATTTTATACCTGTCAGACTATTTCAATCACAAAGAAACCTACATGAAATTAAAGCCCATTGAATATTACATTTTTAGAGCGGTTTTTAAGAAAATGAGTGAAAATTCTCAAAATGCATGGTTTAAAATGGCCCTTCTGGTTCGCTGATTTAGTTGAAAAGTCTAGAAGATTGAATTTCCTGCATTACGAAAATATAAGTAACCTTACAGAAGAAATTAAAACTTTTGTATAGCTTTAAAACTAATATATAGCTTAATAGCTATGAATAATAATAAAAACAAAACCCTTCTTAGTATTTGAGAACAGAAGATTGAAAGTAACTAATCGATCATTTAATATGCGAATAACAGACAAGAAACTGCTATCAGCTGAATTCCCGGAAACATGGATGCCAACGATAAAGAAACGCAAGATAACATTCTCACGGAAATTGAATGAAAGTCTATTTTACGTACAGTATAACAAACACGCAAGACAGCCTAAATAAATAATTTATTTATAAACTCAATAATTAACCTAAACAGATACAAATACGAAATAGACAACATTTTTCTGACAAAGCTTTTATTAAATTGATGTATCACGACTTGTTAGCTATTTTTAATTTAGTTGAATAATTAATCAATAATATTGAACTACTTTTATTTTCTTGATCGATGTAAATTAGAAATAACACACTCAAGTATATCAAACTGAAGAGTAGACTATTGGCCACTTAACAACTTCTAATAAATAAAATGAACAAATATATAATTAATATAAAATAAATATTCAACCTTTTACTTTTAACATATCAAGCTCACGAAAGTTTTCCTGTAACCGAAACATAAATTATTTAATTGAGATTTCATACTTATTCGATTACATTAGTCATTGAATATACATACAGCTATGGCGCTACAGCCTGATATGGGCCTGGGCATCCTCATTAACTTAATCAATATATTTAATTAAATTACATTACAAATTATTGGCTCGAGATACTCATGAAGTAATCCTTGGTACGCTCAACTGCTCTAACCCAATCTTCAAGATTGCCAGTGCTTCACATGCATAGTTCGCTACTGGTCTGATCATAATTTTATATAATACCAGATTTTTTTCGGGAGGAATTACCTACTGAACAATGCGTACTAAGCTTTGAGAGCTGGAATGATCCTCGTCCTGATCTCTATAATATCTCTCCTAATCTAAAAACTGGATTCAATTGGAATGCGTAGTTCCCAAATGCGTAACTTTGTGTTGGAGTGCTCGGTTCCTTTTTTCTAACTTCATTAAAATCAATTACCTTATATTCCAGGAAACATTGAATTTGAACTCATTGAACTTAATAGATTTGGTATAAAATTAGTAGAGAAATATATATATTTTATTTTGGTGGTCCTTTAGGGAGGTAGGACTTCTATCCTACCATCTTCCTTTGGATCCGCAATTGGATTATATATTTGAGGGAAACCAGAACGCCAATATGGATGGTTCTGTAGCTAGAGCACTGGATTACCACACAATTCCCGGGAGAACTTTTTCAAGCACGTAATTAAATGGGGATTCACTCACAACCTCCCCCTGAGTTTGTGAGACCGGTAAGATAACTGGTGGCTGATGACAAAAATAGGCGTAGGGAGTGATGACCCTACCTTAATAAATATCACCGAGAATTGCGGTGTTAGGACTTAAAAAAACATAACGCGCGGCCAAAGGTCTCCAAGGCCTGTCGCGCCAAACGAAGAAGAAAACGGATGGAACATTCGTCCTATAATCACCCTGATATTAACACGTTAATATGGAACCCGTAATGATGATATTAAATGGAAAATGCCTTAAAGAAAGACAATTATTTGGATAGTTACGATAAAATATTGTGATTGTTTCGTATTAAAGTTGAAACAGTGGTGCATTCATAAACTTAACATTTACATCTCATTGGCAGCAGCAGTAATTAAAAAAAAAAAAGTTTATTTAAGCTCTAACAGTCCGTTCACGAAAATTTCTGACTACCAGCTACAGTTTGTTTTTTGTTTCTATGTGGGAGAAACTAAGTTCTTAAGTTAAATTTTAGTTTGTTTCTAAAATAAAATACCCGCGAAATTGAATTATTGAAAACTTGAACAACACAAAAAATGTCAGAAATAGACCGCGTGTTCTTTTTTTCATCGCATCTTGCAATTCAAAGAATCAGTCGAAAAAAATGATTACGCCTATATTTTATCACCGGCCACAAAAGCTCAACTCTTACAGAAACACTGATTACTGGGCTCAGGAATAGAGGATGTTGAATTTAGAGCCAGGACACGGGGGGCGTCGGTCAATCCTGAAGACAATTATAAATGATGGTAGAAGGGATGTTTTGCATATTATGATGAGGCTTGATTCAACTTGTATGTCTCACCTATATATATTTTAAAATAAGAATAAAAACCTATATTATTTAGACGAGGGGAGACATTTTCTTCTCACTTATCAGGTTATCTGCTGTTATCCATTGAGTTGTGGCATCAGCTGACAGTCTTGCGTTAATAGGTTTGGTAGTTTGTTATGATCTCAGGCGTATTGATGACTTAGTTTAGTTTTATTTACAAATTTTTCGGGTTTATTTTATTAAAAATTTTCGTTCCACTTATTACTCTCTCAAAATGAGCAAGTACATGTACTCAACAGCTAATTTAACTGATAAAGAACTCAAAGATCAAGGAAACAGGCACTTCAATATGCGAAAATATGAGGATGCTGTGACTTGCTATACTAAAGCTATTGTAAGTCTGTTGAAAAGGATGTCAAGTATATCTTGAATTTTATTTATATTCGAGATGCTATTATTTTGTTATTATTTTAGATTAAAAATCCCACTATGCCAACATATTTCACTAATAGAGCTTTGTGTCATCTCAAATTAAAGAGGTGGGATTCTTCATGTCAAGATTGTAGGAGAGCTTTAGATATGGACTCCACTTTAGTTAAAGGACATTTCTTTTTGGGTCAAGCTTTACTTGAAATGGAGAATTATGATGAAGCCATTAAACATTTACAGAGAGGTGGGTTGTCCTGATGTTTCATATTATGAAGTTGTGATCACATACATGTATAGAAATTTCTTGTTTTGTTTTTTTCTTTTGAATGCTGTATTCTACTCTGCAATTAAGATTGAGGATTAGAATTATATGATTTGTAATTAATTATTTCTTCTTTTCTTTCAAGTTTCAGCTTGAGCTATGGATTAGGAAAATTTATTGAAAAATGTGTATTGTATGTATTGCCACTTAAGCAAATAATTACTGTTGGTTCTATAAAATATTATTTTCAACTAAGCTTGTGTGTTAAAAAGTGGTTTCTCAGTCGTTATATGTTAGTTAACATCACAGCTATTTGCTGTTAATAATAGAATTAGTTTGATGTCCCAAACCTCCTACACCTACTGCTCTGCTCCCACAATACTATTTTGCCTGCTATGATGCTGATAATGGCAGTGGAGCAGGCGATAGTTTTGTGGGTACAAATCTTTTGTTTTTATTCTTTTGTTCATTTTTTCTAAGAAGCAAAAAGTAATTTTGAGGTTGAAGAGTAATTTGAAAAAAAAATTTAAATGATCAAAACTACATTTTTACTTTCACTTACCTTTATATGAAATATATAGTTAGGGAAAGTATTGCGATCATAAACATTTTCGAATTCCAGTTTTCAACGGAAATACACGTTTTAGGGTCCCCTAAGTCCAAATGACCATGTTCTGCAAAAAGGTCTGTGTGTGTATGGTAACTCCTGCGCTCAAACTAGAAGTTCTATGGAACTGAAATTCCATATTTAAGACAACTATATGCCAGAGATGTTACAGAATATTTTTCATCAAAATCAGCTTACCAGAAGAGCCATTTTATACCTTGCATTTTGCACCTTTTTAAGATTTTCTCAAAAACAGCTCTTACGATTTGATTAAACTCGCTATGTCGATGTAAAATTTAATGGGCTTTACTTATTACAGCTTTTATTCTGATTGAAATAGTCTGACAGGGCTTAAATGCCAATATTTTAAATTTTCTTTCTCTAAAGTACCTATCATTTTTTAGATTATATAAAAATAACCATGTTATCTTGTTACAATTGATAAATTATAGGTATATATGTAAGTTAAACGAATTCGATATTCCACTAAAAGAAAAAACGTAAAAAATATTTTTTTAATGCAATTTTTCGTTTTTGAACATAAGAACGTATGACATACTGTTGGGAAGCTAAAGATTTTAGAAAAAATATTATCTTATGCACAAGCTTTTAAAAGTTAATAGAGAGTGATGAAAAACAGATAAAATTAACTGATTATTTTAGATAATAATATAATAAATTTTTAAATAAAACATACGTTTCTATAGATATTCAATTTAATTAATATTTAATGGTTTCATTCATTTTTATTCTAACTGTATTTGGAAATTCCTTTAATCAACTTTAAAAACTGATGTAAGTGAAAGTAGTGTGTTGCCTGCACCAAATTTTTATTTTTCAAAAGCTGTTGTAGGTTAATAGTTAACAGTGAATTATGTAGATATTTTTTATTTATTATTTTTTTTTTTTTCCACCCCTACCTCGTCTTGAAGGCTAACGGGGTTCTCTCATGCAGGGGTGAGGGCAGGGGATATATGCCGAGATAAAATCACCCAGCACAAGAGTCGAACTCGTAATTATTTGGTTTTCACTTTTCGGTTATCTGTTGCTAGGCAACGCTTGTTCACAGCAACGCGCGCTAACATGCTCGACCACCCCGCCCCCGATTTATGTAGATGTTGTCATCCATTGATCGACAACTTATTGAAATATATATATCTTGTGTGATAACTTGTTTTGTCTTCGGTAAAGATGTTCTTTTTCCCTTTTAGTTATCAAGAAGTTCAACTATATGTTTTATTGTGAAATTAGAATGGTTGACAGTGTGCTATATACAGGGGAGAAGTTGATTCTAGGTGCGGTCAACAAAACACTTGATTATTTAGAAAACTTAATTTATTTGTGCCAACGTTTCGGCCTAAATTTCAGGCCTTCTTCAGGGTGATTGAAGGGGAAGATCATAACAATGGGCAGCAGGCCAATCTTTTATTTATCATTCTAATATAATATTTGATTTAATTATGGCTATGAAAAAGTAACTGTTAACTCTGATCATTGTGATCGTGGAATAAAAAAGTAGTCAAGAGAATCATTGATAGTTTAGAAAATGATAGTTTTAAGGTCTTTATATGCACAAAATATGTATGATGAGGTTGTGAACATGTTGATCAGTTTTGCTAGCTCTTGGTATCTTATAATTATGGAATTTTTCGGCTGATGGAATTCCAGCTACTCCTACCACTTCACTTAGGATTACACATGGTCAGTTGTTCCATTTTATGCTGAGTGATTGGATTGGGTGGTCGGTGATCTCTTAAGAGTTGCAGGATTCAGTAAAGCCTTCTGATCTGAAATGAGGACTGTTTATCTTAACATTTCATAAAAGTGTCAACATATTTATTAGTTACAAGAGTGAAGACAAATTAATGTATTTAATTTTTACTCAAATTTATTTACTGTATATATAATACTGTTCATGTGGTGTTCAATAAAAAATTTTTAAAGTGTTAGTTTCACTAATGAAAGTTGGTACTATTTTGAAAAGTATTTATTGACAGTCACCAGAACTACCTCATCCTTCATCTTTATGACTTTTAATATAATTATTCTTGAGTAAGAATAATGAAGATCGTGCCTTAACAAAAAAGTATAAAATATGTCATTTAATTAACTTTTATTTATATAATACACAAATCTGGTAAATCGCTATTTGTTATATCGCATCTGTGTATTTATATGAAATTCTTCTTATTGTTTTTCTCAGCAAATGATCTTGCAAAAGAGCAGAAATTGAACTTTGGTGATGATATAGCAAGTCAACTGAGAATAGCTCGAAAAAAAAGATGGAATGTTCAGGAAGAAAAACGTATCACTCAGGAAATTGAACTTCTAGTAATTATTTGTATATTTTCATACATGTTAGAATGACTTTAATGGCTTTACTAATTGTTTAATTTAATATTTACAGACTTACCTCACAAGACTAGTTCATGAAGACGCACAAAGGCAAATTGAAAAAGTGAAAGAGAATACTGATGGGTTTTGTGGGGAATATTTGAAAGACAAAATTATGGAAATTGAATCAAAATGTGTTAGTTGATTAATCATTAAATCAGTTATTTAAAGTTCATATTAAACTTTTTGTTTATTTTTCTTTTATATACAAAATGCTACTTTGTTTCAGGATAATTATATAAGTGAATTAAATGCTCTGTTTGCCAAAGTTGATGATAGAAGACGTGTAAGTAGTTTTGAAATCCTGATATTAATATTTTTTTGGTTATGATTTTTTTTTGGCTTCTATGGCTGTCAATTAAAGGCCTGCGTTTGGTAAAAAGTATGACTTCAGTTTTAAGATTATTAAGTCTAATCTTCCATTTATGGAAATACTTAGAATATTTAGAAATAGTTATGGAAAGGAGTTTTGCTATGGTGTCAATTCTGTATGAGGAGACAAAGATACATGCTTCTTCAGCAAAAAGAGCGATATCTATTTTACTTTTAATTTTTATTAATTAATTAATATAACGATTTAAAAGAATTGGTCCAAGGACTGATCCTTGTGGTAAACCAGCCTGCATATATATTTTAAATCGGATTTGGGGTTATTAATTTGAACATAAAATTGACGGTTAGAGAGTTAATTATTTATTAAAACATTAGGTAATCAGGAAATTTGTTGCTTTGAAGTTTAAATATCAGACTCCTGTGCCTAACGCAGTCAAAAGCTTTTTCAATGTCTAATAGTCATACCTGCGTGCTTTTTAATATTAAAATCGTGGGATATAGTTCCAGTCACTCTCACAAGTTGGCTAACGGTGAATTGGTTTTCTGTAAAACCAAACAGAAAGGGAGAAATCAAGTGATTTTCTTCAATGAACACCTGCAATATTTTTAAAATTATTTTTTCAGTTACTTTACTTAAACTGCTAAGTAAAGATATTGGTCAATAATACTAGGAAGTGATACATTTTTTTCCAGGCTCGGGAATAGTTATTACTTTTGCAATTTTCCAATAATCAGGGAAATAACCAAACATTAAAGTATGATTAATTATTTTTGTGAAATGTACAATTGCTTTTTTTGATAATTGCTTATGAAAAATAGTACACATTTAATCAGCACCGGGAGATTTTTAATTTTTTGATTTAACTATATTGTGTTTTTATAATTTATTGGGTGAAGTAAGTTTACAGTTATCCATTTTCTTTTATACGGGGACTGGATAGACTTCAGTTGAAGAACGTTGTAAGTGAAAGATGATATACCAAGGTCAAGATTCATTTATGTACATTTTCAAAATATTAGGCAAGTAAATTAGCTTTGTTGCTGTCGCTGAAAGCATAACTGATAGTTGAGTTTCTGATTCTAAGTTGTTGAGTAACTGAGAATCTAATTAGCTAATTAGTGGGGGTAAAGTGGTTGATCCATTTAGAAAGTGATTAGTCAGTTAAAATAATTTATTATTTTTATTATTAATGGGAGAAATAGATGATAAACATTTGTTCCACCTAGTTTTTCTGAACATGTTTAAGAGTTTTGAAATAATTTTATTGAGCTTATTTAAAGTTTTTTTAATCCACGTGTGACAATATTTACAATAAGCTTTTTTAATATTCTTTATTTTATCATGCATGATAGAAAAAGGGTAATCGTAATTGTGTGGGTATTAGATATAACTAAAGGGATTCATCTGTTAGCTGCGGAAATTATAATATTTTGAAAACTATTTACTAGGGTATCAATATCTGAACGATTAGTAATGACAGGGTTAATATCAATGTGACTATTGATAACTGAAGGAAATTTGGTCCAGTTGGCATGTTAAAAATTAAAACATTTCTTAACTGGGATTTAAAAAAAAAAATTTATCGATAAAGAAAACTTCAGGATTATGATCTGTAGGAAGAGCCGGAATAGATTTAGGTGTTATATTTTACAAACTTAAATCAGCTTTAACTTTGGATAGTTCTATATTATTTATTAGTGTTAATCAAAATTATTACTGATTTCAGAAAAGAGATGTTCCTGACTTTTTATGTGGAAAAATTAGCTTTGAAATACTTCGTGAACCAGTCATTACACCCAGTGGAATTACTTATGAAAGGAAAGATATCGAGGAACACTTACAGGTAAATTTTTAAAAATCTATTCTTTTTATAAAACTATTTTTTTTATTGATTTTCTGATATTTAGTTACCTATGATGAAATATTTTGGTCCATCCCTATTTATCGAAACACCTGTTAATCAGCTTAAAACTGTAGTATAGACCAATAGCACGTGCAAACAGCATAACCCTTGCCAGTTTAGTTTGGCATAGCAATGTGTGTGGAGGATATAGGTTTTGGTATTTCACCTGGAAATTATGTTATATGCTGCTTATGCTTTTTTTAAAATTATTTATTGATATTTACAACTGTATTACATAGCACAACTCAGTAGGCTAAAAGAAAATTTACATGAACCAGACTTACTGGGGAGCTACTTATCGGTAGTAAAATTAATCTTGTGGTTCTATGCAGCAGGGCCTCCTGCCTTGGTATCCCTGTTTCTCTGATATGGTCCTACGTTCCTTCTGCCAGAATTTTGGGAGGATTCTCTTTGATAATCGGTCAAAGTTTATCCAGGTTATACTGGGTACTTTTGTCATTTTGGTTGGTTGGTTTGCTTTATAAGCGTTAAACCAGAGGATGGTCATCAACGCTTGTAAGGATGTTAAACATTCCTTCATATCATCAATTTATCAATCTTTATACATCAATCCTTTATAGTTGGGATAGTACGTTTAACTCTTTTAGACTTTTTGATGGACCGCTGGTAGTCCTCTCCTCATTACCTAGAGCTACCATCAGATCTGAAGGCACCCCATGCTTTGACAGTACTGAATACCTGACAGTAGGGAAGACTTAAGTGCTTCACGGAGCATGCATTGCATGTCGAGCATCTTGGTGATACTTCCTTTTGGAGAATCTTATCATTTTGTACACTTCCCTGTGAGTTCATAATTTTCATCTTCCTAGATTCCTAATTCAAATTAGCTGCCTCGAAATTCTTATGTAGTAGCATTCTTTCAAATACAGCTGTTTTTCCTGTCTTTATATTTCTAGAATAACAAAGTCACATATTTACCTTATAGAATTATTATATTATATATATATATATATATATATATATATATATATATATAAAATCAGTGATATAAATGTTGCTGTGAAGTAGTATTGTAATTCTGTATTATATATTTCTTGTGCAAGTTCTAAACAGCAATTTTAGAATCTTGTTGCTTAGATATTTTTGTTTTTATAAATTCATATTAGTTCATATATATGTTCCTATACGCTTCATACTTCATATGCGCTTTTAATTCTTAAAAATTGCTCTTGTCCCTAATCTCCTTTCCACTTTGGTATTCCGGGAGTATCCATTTTCTGTTTGTTTTTCTTTTAAATTAAACAGACATCTTTTAAGTATTTTGTTTTTAATCTTTACCAATTACATAAATCTTTATGGACTGCTATGGCAGGTTTCATCATACTATTTATATTAATTATGATTTTTGTTTTGTTTTTTAAATCAATCAGAGGGTAGGTCACTTTGATCCTGTTACTCGAGTGAAGTTGACTCAAGATCAGCTGATACCAAATTTTGCAATGAAGGATGTTGTCGATAACTTCCTCCAAGAAAATGAGTGGGCATTGGACTACTAATACAGTGATGAGTTTTCCTAAGTTGTGTATATATGTATGATATTTAAATGTGTGAGTATGAGAGTGAAAGACTCGAGGCGTCAGTTTTCTCACAGTTATGTGATGGTTACAAAGAGTTTTAATTTTTAATGTGAAACGATAAGGAAAAAAGAGTTAATGTGTAGATTTAAAAATAAACTTTTAATGTGAAGAATAGTATGCTATTTGTTTATTTCTTATATTGTTATTGGAAATCTATTATTATTTTTATTAATTATTTCATCAGTTATCGGAACATCACATAATCATTAATGAAATTTATTTGTTATAATCAGGGAAAATCTTTAATCTTATTTCTTAAATTAATTAATCACTAGTGAAATTAGTTTTATTAGAATAAAGGAAGTCCTGAATAATTTAATTTAGTTGATCTGGTTATTTTTTTATTGTAAGTGTTTCTATCTTACTGTGGAAGTATGGGTGATTCAAAATTAGTTTCTCTATTCTAGTAAATTCTGCTGTAATTATTGTAGTTATGTTATGTGATAATAAAAAAGTTTTGGCCTATTTTTAATTGAATATGAATTTCACATTGTGGTATGAAAAACGTAATTGTGCTGGTAGAAGCCCATAACTACGAGTTGTAGCTGCAGTAATGTAACATGGCAATGTTGCATATTTGAGAAACTTAATGAGAGCCATTGTTTAGTTAATCAAAAATACATTGATGATTATCACCTATTTATTTAATGTACATTTCTCATTGAGGTTATCATAAATTAGTATTTAATTTATATAATTAACAACTCCATCCCTCTCCTATATAGTGTAATTATAATTGTGAAAACTAGTAATTAAATGAAAATATGTTCAATGTTTGAAATGTAGATTTTTAATGTGTGGTATTGGTCTTCTACCCATGTATAATAGCGTTTTAATATAAGCTTTGTACAAATTTTGAATTACTCATCATTTGGTTGGTAGAACTGAAATTTTAACTGTCTCAATGTTTAAGTAATTTTGTATTTAAATAAGTAGTTTTGCTATATTAAATCATCAAACAAATTTTTATATTGACATTTTGATAAACATAGCTCTCTTATCTATTAAGTTCCTTTTGTTGGTATTTAGGTTATTTACTAACCATACAGTATGTATGCTCCTCTTTTAAAATATTGGCCTTATCAGGCTGAATTATTTTTCATTTGTTTTAAATTACAATTTTATTTATTCCTTTTTTTTTTTTTTTTAAACTGAAACTAATTTTATATCATTGCATTTCTTTTTCTATTACCACAAGAGGCATATATATAGATGTCTTTGGTCAACTCCGCACTATTCTATCGTGTTCTATCTCTCCCCAGTTTAGCTTAATACTAAACTTTAAATAATCTGCTTTGAGAGGCTTGTATTAGTACGATCTTTGGTCTATCTTCTGTTTTGCTTCATCTGGTCATAGAAAAATTTATACTCTTGTTGGCTGCTCTTTGGTAATACATCTTATGCCCTAACCATTTTAGACACTGACTGTACTTTTATAGTCAGTTCTTGATGGGGCTGGTATATTTCTGCCCATTCTCCATCTTGCTGATTCTTAGATTGGGCTGAAGAACTAGTCCTCTTCTCTTTCTGTCTTTCAATCTTGTCAATTTGATATGCATGAAATTTGGTGAACATCCATGTCTCGCTTGCATAAGTCATAACTGGTATAAGAAGTGTCTTACATAAGTGCTATACATCGCTTAGTGATTGTGCTCAGTAGGATGCTTTTTAATAGATTAATCAGAGAAAAGTAAGCTTTGTTTTCTATCCTTAATCTTGCTCTTATCTTCTTTTGTTTCCTCATTGAAAAAAATTGATTGGTAGCTAAATCATACTCGATGGAGAAAAATTAAAATTAAAAATAATGGAAGATAATGATATTTTCTTCAATAATTGTATTTAATGTTTAGAAACATTTGTATAGATAAATCATGGATTGTCAAGGGAAATGGCCAAATGGGCTATCAGTCAATACCACATCCCGTCTGACAACCTGATAACTGAAGTTATAAAAGATTAAATAAATATGAGTTTGCCAAAAATAAATGAGAACAAAAATTTTTTGGTATTGTGAAAAAAAAAGGGACTATACCTTTGTTAAATATTTTGAAGGATCAACTATTTTTCTTAAGCTTCAATACAAATTACTTTTAGCATCCTACCCACTTTTGTATTTAAATCTGTTGGTTGATTACTTACTTTGTTAAGTGTTTAAAAAAACAAAACATTTAAATTGTTTTGGTAACCTGTTGTTTTACTTCCTAAAATTTTTTGCTCTTATCATAAATGCTGTTTAAAAGGCTTTGTTTTATTAAATAAATCTCTTCAGTCATTAGACCCTAAAGCCTGATCACATTTTCGGCTGCATAAATATTTTCTTAGTATATGTTTACTAATGAGCTCTTTGATGTATTTGTTAAATTTAATAAAACTTTAATTTTTTTTATTTTGTCTTATGAATTTTAATACAAAAAGAAGTAAAAAATAGAATTATTTTGTGTTTAACACGTTTCTTTGATAATTTCATTGATGAATTTTAAGTTAGAAATATGTCGAAAATAGATCACTGAAATAGATAAGAGAGTTTCCATCTTTTGAACGTGTCATATCTAATTTAAAATTTTATAGTACAAAAAATTGATATCATTAAAAAGATACCAATAAATAGGAATGAAATTGATTTTATTAATTTGGTATTAATTAATAATTCTTTGTTATATTTTATTGTTACTTATAAAACCCTAAATAAAAAAAAAAGAAGTTCATTTCTTATTATTTACTTTAAGAAACATTGTTATATCTTAATATATATATGTATTATTTTAATAAATTGTTGATTTTATTTAATTTTAAGTATTTTTTTATGTATATGAAAAATTGTATCATAGTTTATATTTTTATGCATGATATTTAAAAATAAGTTTTTAAATAACTATGAATAAAACAACATATTTTATCATTTAAATTAGGATTAAAATATAAAAGTGTATATATTTTTGTAGATAATTTTATTTTTTGTCTTATGAATATATTTTTTTTTTTTGTTTCTTGAGGTATTTTTTGTTATTAAATGTGAAATTTCAAGATAAAATTTAAATGAGACCCTGTAATTAAATATTGATGATAGTTTGAAAAAATTATAAAATGTTTAAATGTACTATGCGGAAAGACCTTTGCACTGTATTACATTTGAAAGTTATAAACCAAATTTAGTAACTTGTTTGATTCTTTTGTGTATATTTGTCTATCATTTTTTAAAATGAGTTATCCAAGAGCCCTTCGAATTTTTGTGTTGCTCATAAGTTCCATCTAAGGTACAAAGTAGATTGGTTTAAGGATACATGTTAAATTTAACATTGTTTCATTGATCTGAAAAAATAAATCAATTAATAAAATGTGGTGGTACAAAGCTTACTTCAAATTTAAATTTTTTGTGTAGGGGTTTGATCGTTTAGAATCTTCAATATATTTCTAACCTGATAGTCCAGGAGCCAGCCAGATGCATGGTTGACTTCCTCATCGAACATACATCTAGAAATATTTTGAAATTTAATTTGTACAACTCTCATTGCGGAAATGCATTTTTTGCAGTCCTAAAACTCTTAATAAGCAGCCAATTAAGTTGATGAAGTGATCAACCCTATTCGATTTTCTAGCACATTAAATATACAAATAGTGTTTATGCTAACTACTTTGTTTGGTCTTAAAGATGACAAACCTAGATTTCTGGCTGATTAGAAACCCTTACTAATGACTACCCAAAGAGCAAGTGTCCAGAGATACCACAAGTTTTTTTTTAGTTTTTTCTAAATAGCTAATAATTCTTTAAATAGGCATTATATTATATTTATTTTGTTTTAGAAATTAATACTGATACTGATATCAAGATTTTGGTGTTTTTCTTAATTTCATGATTTTAGGGTTTTCAATAAGCCAAGCCTTAAATGTTTTCATGGTGGTCTCCAGAGACCACTAGGTAATAAGTTTTAATCCTCCCAGATTGAACTTGTGATATTATTGCTGATGTTGAATCAGGGTGGTTTGGAGTCATCACACTGTTTAGCCTGAGCAGCACCTTTAGTCCTAGGGGTTGGACTCACTTATTTTTACTTAGTTCCATGAACCAAGACTGGCAATGTGTTCAGAATAAGCTATGCAAGGAGAGAGAGAGAGTTATTGTTTGGTTGTGTAGACTCCTTGTAGTACAGTAAAATTAGGTAAAAAACAGGAAAAACCGGAACATTAGAAAAAAGTCCGTAAGTAAAAAGTCCGCTTCGGGTTTTGTTGGGAGGGGAGGGAGAAGTGGGAGAGTCAGAAACAAATTAATTTTTTTGAGTTTTTTATGAATATCTCAAAAGTATTATCTTTATCGAAAACATTATTCTATGTAAAATTAAAGTTCTTTTTCGTACTTATCTTGGCAACCATTAATTTTTGCAAAAACATTTATATAATAATTTTTGAAGATATTTTTAAGTACTTTAATTGTGTATAGAACTTGTTAATTTTAAATTAAAAATTAATTTTTTTCTGATTCTCTCTATCTCCACCCTACCAAAGCCGATCCGGAAAACTGGCACTTAATACCATAAGGAGATGATTATTTAATAAGACATATGACTATTTAATTAGGGAAAGGTTCTGAACAATTAATGGCAGGTTTCAGCTTTGTTTTTAAATGTTCGGGTTAAAACTTAATTTTACTGTACTATTGGTGGAGATTCACAAATAATCTTCCATGTATATGATGTAAAAACAGGTACTCACAAGCCCTCAATAAATTTATTTAATACATAAATAATTTTTAAAAACTCGCAAGAAATTGTCATAACCAACCCAAACTACATTTTAGTTGTGCATTTAACTAGAAGATAAATTATTAAAAATTGTCATTCCATTTGAATCGCAGTGTTGCAAGAGCGATGTGAAAGACTATGATTTAGTGAGAGGATACCATGACAAGGAGAGATCGTATTGATAGAAATAAGTTTACTTGATAAGTTGTCCTCATGGTACGACCTCTCTTTTCCTTCAGAGTTTCCCTTCATATTATTCAAAAATTTCGAAAAAAAGAAAAAAAAAAAAAAAAACAGTAATTTTTTTCTGTATAAAACACTAGTCTTATAAATATTATTAAAATTTTAAGATATAAGCTTTGTTTACCTGTAGTAATAGGCACATATTTATTTGAAAAATTCATTATTTTGTCTGTAAGAAAGGGCCTCAGGCCCTAAGACAATAAAATCTATCCATCTATCTCTTTCAACCAAGGATATATCTCAGTAGGATGGAAATCAAAATACTTTAGAACCAGGCCAAATATAGGATATTCAACCATTTGTGTCCCCTTGGCAAAATGTTTTTACTGTAAGCTAAGGACATCCTGAGAGAGGCTGTCTTACAATACATGACTATCTCTCAGAGATATCGAAATCACAACCAGCTAAGCAAAACATTATGAATCATGAAACTTTGAAGTCATATTTTCACTCATAAAAATCTGATGATCCTGCTTTATTATACACACGAACATGGGAAAAAAATCGCCGCCTCCGACTTTTTGATTATTTTTTTGACAAACGGACGTTTGTGACTAACGATTTAGCTATTCCTTCACAGAGATTGGTGAAACTCGCTTTGAGTATGTGACCATCACAACACGTTCCCTAAGTCACCCTTCTTTAATTGCTTGTACTTTTTTTTTTTTTTTTTTTTTTTTTTTTTTTTTTTTTTTTTTTTTTTTTTTTTTTTTTACTCTAATTTCAAGACAAATTATGCAGATGGCTCTAGGATATTTTAAAAGAAGTAAAAAAATCCTTAGGGAGGGGAAGAGGAGCACGTGGCTGAGTAGCTAGCGCGCTAGACTCCCAACCCAAAGGTCGTGAGTTCGAATCCCGGAGGCACTTTTTCAAGTATTTAATTAATGGGGATTTAATCACAGCCTCTCCCCCGGGTATTTGAGACCCGTCAGCAACTGGCGGCCACTTACAAAAATAGATGTAGGGAGTGATGATCCTACCTTATAAAATTTCATCGAGTAACGCGAGTGAATAATCCCAGCAGATCAGATCCTGAGGGATCACTTGTAGCTGGGTGGCTAGCGTAACAGCCTCCCATGCTAAAGGTCACGGGTTCAAACCTGCAGGTGGTCCTAGGATTTTTTAATGGGAGTAAAAAATCCTTAGTTACGCCGTCCTTCGGAGGGGACGTTAAAAGGTGGTCCCGAGCCTGTGCGATGTCAGGTACTCGTTAAAGATCCCTATCCTAATAAAACCTGGATAGGCAAAATTTAGGACTCCCACTGTAGCATCGTCCGATTAGCCATAGTAGCATAAAGTGACGTTAAATAAAAAAAAAAAAAAAAAAATGATCAGATCCTGTCACCTTACTGGAAAAAAAATCCTTCGTTCGTCATTCGTTCCGTTCGTCGAAGGAAACGTAAAATGGTGGTCCCGAACCTGTACGATGTCAGATACTTGTTCAAGATCTTTATGCAAATAAAATTTGGATGAAAAAAAAATGACTCCCAGTGTAGACTTCAAGACTCCTATTGTATCAACTGTCCGATTAGCCACAGTAGCATAAATAGATGTTAAATGGATAAACAACATCATATATTATCACAGCCGCTGAATCGATATACATAATCATGCAATTATATTCGATTTTTTTATGCACATCATTTCTTTTTCTTTTTTAGTTTTCGTTTTCTTATTTAATATTGTGAAGTTTTTATTTTATTTTAACTTTTAGTTAGTTTTATAAAAACTGGATGTACAAATAATGTGTTCTGAAACTGTATTTACCTCTTTCTCATTTTATTTACTCTAGATTTTAAGCTGATTTTGGTGTCTTAAATTTTAACGGACTTTTCTTATTATTATGCACTGCCATATAACGTTGGTTGTCATTGCGCAGTATGGGAGATGTTAAAGATAACCTAACAAAAAATGGGGCGTGATCAATGATTTGAGATGAAGATAATTTTGAATCAAGCACGGCTAGTAAAAATAACAAGAAGCATAGCTGGAGGTTGAAACATAATTCAAAAAGAAAACGTTGTCGAGGTTACCAACAGAAGCCAGATAGGTATGTCGCAAATGATAAGTTCAAAATAGTACTATTATACCTTTCTTGAATAAAACAGATATGTGGTAAGTTTGAACAATTTAAATAAATAATAAAAATAAACAAATTATTACTCTTTCTCGGCTCATTAAGAAAAATAACTGAATTTGTTCTTATCACAAATGAGCTTTTCAAGTGATGGTAAATTAATTTAAGTTTATTTACCCGAAGATACTCTAGGAATTCTATTCATTGGATTTTCGAATTAATTAGTCATTATATTCTTTACATAGAATAGTTCGAAAATGTAATAATTTTTATGTACTGCCCTTTGTTAGAAGTCATATTATTTGTTTGTATATAAGCTCTCACCTTTTTGTGTAATCTGCATGATCATGGTGGTTAAAAAGCATGGCTTGGTAAAATTATGTATTTTTTAGTAATTGGGGATTATTTGGGACTTAATTCAAATTTATTCTTCATACATATCGTTATAACCTTTATATTTTTCTGTTACTTTAAATGCAACAGTTCGTAAATGCGTTTCGAAAAGCTAGGCAATTCTGGGTTTATTATTTTCGACAATTTACCTTTATAATCGATTAAGGAATATAACAAAAACTTTATCTCAAATTTTGATGTTACACGTTTCGAGATCTTAGAATCCAAATATCGAAAAATAAATCAGCCTATTTGTTCCAAAATTGTTAATGGTTAAGAATGCTTTACGTCAATAACTCAGTTATTTTTGAAGACAGAGAAAGAAATTTAAATAGTTTTAGAATTAGCGATTAATAATAAAAAAGTAGAAGCATGCTTCTTAAATGATCGCACATTCACTGATTGTTTATTATATTATTGACAAGTGTGAATTAAGATTTAAAGAAAAAAGATTATATGCACACACACACACATATGCACTGTTTCCTACGACGCGGCATGTGGAATAGCTCGAATGCCTCCAGTTCCACTTCTGATTGATGAGAAAAGTAGATCCTACGGCCATAGTCGACAAATTTCAAAAGAAGAGCAACGGAGCATAGCCATCGATCGTTGGCAGCAACGTTGGACTGCAGCTATCATCAACGGAAGGTGGACATACAGATTGGTGCCAGATATTAGTTTGTGGTATGGTCGTCGTCATGGATGTTTCAGAGCATACCGACATCGATTCAAGTTGGATAATACAGCTGAATGCCTCGCGTGTCCAGGGTATGACGAAACGGCAGAACACGTATTCCTCGTCTGCATCCGTTTTTATGTGGATAGGAAAGGATTGGAGAAAGTGTGTGCCACGGTAACCCCTGAAAAATTAGTAAATCATATGTTGCGCTCAGAAGAACATTGGACATGGGTGAAAAACTTCGCAGCAGTAATTCTCAAGAAACTAAGAGCCGAAGAAAAGTTGAGGAGAGGAGAGGTGCCTGAAGAGGAGGGAACCATATTGTCGTAAGAAAATAGTAAGGTTGGCAAATAGGAGGCGGCACGCAGCCATTCCCCGCCATGAAGTAATGCCTAACGGTGGTACCGTGGAGGGAAAAAAAGAAAACAGGTGTAGGGAGGTGGTTTTAGAGGGTGAAAACCCAACACGCAGATAGGGACCGGCCTATCTGTCTCTTTTGAAGATTTCCACCTTCACTTATGTCGAATTATTCTTAGAAATACTGAAATTTAATCTTCGCTTTACGACAATTACTTTCCTATTTGGAGAGTCCGATTTCTAAATTTTACGTGAAGTTTTCTCTTTTATATATGTATGTGTGTGTATATATACAACTGAGTTATGGACATACAGCCATAATTTCCATTTCATATATTTTTTTTTATTTGTTTCTATCGCCAGTATTGCAATAGAGAGAGAGAACAACTTAAAATTTCTGTTGTCCTGCTTTGCCTTCAACTAGTGGTAGGAAAGGAGTATTCCATGATCCTTGACCTAAATTCGTTTATCTATAATTATAAAACTAGGATATAAATTGTAAGCGGGGCATTCAGAAATTTTATTAGTCAATTATGATCTATAACAATAATATTTGACTTAAAATTTAAAAATATGGTTTAAAAGACATTAAAATTTCCATTTTCAGTGCACTCGTATGCCGAATAATTATCGTTGAAGCATCTTCGAAATGTCGGATTTCCAATTGATCTTGAGAGAGTGGGTCAAAACAAGCGGGTTTCTTACAAACGAACTCGTGAAGAGATTCTTCCTCGTCTATCCACTTCTTTGCATCGCTTCGGATTGCTATCTACAGGTTCAGGTGGCTTTTCAGGCTTGGTTCGAGACGATTGAACATGCAAATGCAGCTGTAAGTGAATAGAAATTTTAGCTGTCTAACATCATTCTTTCATAGTGATTAATAGTCTGTAACACGCGGAATATTATAACATGTGCATTGTTGGTTAAGCATTGCACAGTGGGAAATATGACCGATTTAGGTGGGCAAAATTCTGAAACTTCTCCATATTCAACCTTTAGGATCCCAGATCCCCAGAGAAAAAAATCTACTTAATTATTTGACACGATTGGTGAGTCCGCAGTGGTCAAAAATCAAATTTATTCTCTAAAATTTTCCGACATTTAACGTTTGAGTCCCAAATACGGGAAAAAATATTACTACAAATCTGATTATCAGTTAGGAGTGGCGTAAACCTGCTAAGAGATGTATTTTAAATCATTCTGAAAATCTTCAAATTATAGATTGTAAAACTTTTGGTTCGGAGTGTTGTGTCTGAAAATGTACGTATTTCCCAAAATGCAAAAAATCGCAGAAATTCTTTGCAACATTTAAAGACTAGGAGGATTGATGAAACATATCCTACAAACAAATACTTGGGGTATCTTGTGGGTTATATAGTTTTTTGTTATTGAATAGAGGCATGCATTTACAAATTGATAAATTAACTCTACCGTTAGATTGCAATGTATATTCAATAACGACTGTGGAAATATAATGTCATACCTGTCTCAGCAATGTCCATTGTTAAATAAAAGCAAAAAGACTTTGCGCTACACCAACCTTGAACACAATAAATGATCATCTATTAAAGATAATCCCACTGACGGTTATTACTCACTTGTGCAAACAGGAATTATTCACTCATTTACTATTTATTTGGAAACCCAATATTGCGGGAAATGTTACTATTAAGCGTCCCAACAACTAATAATAAAAAGGTCAAGCACTCGGAAATTCCAAATTTTTGACTTGACTTTTGTCTTACCTAAATTGGTGATTTTGCCGTGTGTGAGTTGAAATAAGCTCATGATTCTTAGTACGCAGTCTACTAGGTTAGGACACTTTTTTTCAGTGGACGGAGGTATGGCTACAGATATCAATCGATAGTGTTCATCATGTACAAAAAAGGATTATCAAACCTTGCTGCCAGACCTGCCTTTACTTTGGCCGCTAAGTAGTAAAAACCGTCCCATAGTAATGCTTGTCACTTTTTCTTATTTAAATATGGATCCATAGGTCGGAGTAAAAAAATGAAGGGGTAAAAAATATTTCTTATTTAATTGTACAAAAAAGTACCATATTGATGAATTGGTTAGTACTTGTCGGTTACCATTAAACTGCCCCTGAAGTTTAGAATTGTTTAATAGTTGCATAATTAAACCAGAATTATAAGTATAATAAAGTACTTTATTTATTTATTTTCGGCGCTACGGCCCTGCTAGAACCTGGGCCTCTGTTCTCCATTTCCTCCTATCCCGATCGAGCTTACGCCATCTTCTAATATCCATTTTGTTTAGGACGTCTTCAACTTAAATCACCTTCCCCTACCACTCACGCCTACCATAAGGTCGGTCCTCGAGAAGGAATTGGGGAATAGATTCTCTCTCTCTTGAGAATAGAAGACGTCTGGCCATACGTTCTACATGCCCCACCCATTGGAAATGGTTTCCTCTCACCATGGATACCAAATGCGTTTTTCCATACATGCGGCGTAGCTCTTCGTTGATACAGATCCTCTATCGACGATCTTCGTAAACTGGGCCATAAATCCTGTGAAGAACTCTTTTTTCCTATGCTAATACATTCCTAAACTACTTTATAGAGTATTTAAATAGCTTTTTTAAGCTGTACTAGACATCTGTAGGTTTAATATTGATCAAGTAAAGTTGTTTATAATATTGTGTAAGGAATGAGAAATCAATAACTTCTAGCATTATTTAAACCAAATCTTAGAAAACCTTCTTCGTAGGAAGATAATTATGATATAATATTTCATCTAGCATTTAAATAGGTTTAATTTGAGTGGTGTAAGACATCTGCAGGTCTTGTAATTACTAGCTTTTTTTGAGCAGTACTAGACATCTGTAGGTTTAATATTGATCAAGTAAAGTTGTTAATAATATTGTGTAAGGAATGAGAAATCAATAACTTCTAGCATTATTTAAACCAAATCTTAGAAAACCTTCTTCGTAGGAAGATAATTATGATATAATATTTCATCTAGCATTTAAATAGGTTTAATTTGAGTGGTGTAAGACATCTGCAGGTCTTGTAATTACTAGCTTTTTTTGAGCAGTACTAGACATCTGTAGGTTTAATATTGATCAAGTAAAGTTGTTAATAATATTGTGTAAGGAATGAGAAATCAATAACTTCTAGCATTATTTAAACCAAATCTTAGAAAACCTTCTTCGTAGGAAGATAATTATGATATAATATTTCATCTAGCATTTAAATAGGTTTAATTTGAGTGGTGTAAGACATCTGCAGGTCTTGTAATTACTAGCTTTTTTTGAGCAGTACTAGACATCTGTAGGTTTAATATTGATCAAGTAAAGTTGTTAATAATATTGTGTAAGGAATGAGAAATCAATAACTTCTAGCATTATTTAAACCAAATCTTAGAAAACCTTCTTCGTAGGAAGATAATTATGATATAATATTTCATCTAGCATTTAAATAGGTTTAATTTGAGTGGTGTAAGACATCTGCAGGTCTTTATAATTATTAAGAAAATTGCTGATTACTAGTTTCTTCGATAAAAAATATGTTTTTGGTTTTACTCGATCTTAGTAAGTACTATTTGACCTTTAAATGCTTATACAACTCAAATTAAATGCACTATAATGCTGTTTTATTAAATCATTAATAGGACATTGGCTCTTATTAAAACTATTTAAATGTTTTATGAAGAAGTTTATTATGATCATCTTTCAACGAAGTTTCTGTGATATTTTTCTAAATTCTTAATGTTAGAATTCAATGATTTCTCGTTCTTTACACAATATTGTCAAGAGGGTAATCGAACTACTATGAATGCTCAACACCATTAGTATCTTAAATATAATCACCAAACAGTTTTTAACTGAGGTGATCGCCATGGTGACCGTGTAGTGAAAAGCATGTGCTCTCATTCTCTCTATCATAAATGTGATTTATCATGTTTATAAACTGTATTTAAGAGTGACTACTAGCTCAAACGGACAAGTTAATAGTCTAGTTTAAAAAGTTATAGTAAGTTTAAGGATATATAAGTGAGTAACAACTAACAAAGTGGAAAAAATGTGAAGTGTGCAAGGTTAGTTTTTTTTAACCATTAATTTATGTAATTTAAAAAGTTTAAAACTTTAAAAACATTGTGTGTCTGTGAAATATTGTTTCAAAACATTGTTTTTCGTGCGATCTGGTAAGTAAATAGAAGCAAAGAGAGCAATGGCGTCTGAAAATGTAACCAATATGGACCTACAAGAGGCAGGCTCTTCAACTATGCCAGAAGAAAATAACGAGTGGGAGGTGATTACAGGACGAAAAAGACCATCATCGTCAGCAGATCCTAGGCTATACATAAAGAAATCAAATACAATAGAAACCAGCAACAGATTTGACCCTCTTTTAAATATGACTGCAGGAGAATCCGAGAAACAATCAAACTCAATAAAAAATAACAAAGTTAAGCCACCACCTATATTCCTAAAAGGAATAAAGAATATCGAAGCATTGATTGCGTTTTTAAAAAAAGAAATAGGTTCTATTTACTTTAGTATCAAATCAACAGCCAGAAATTTAATTGTATACCCAGCTACCCCAGACTCCTACAGAACAGCTGTTCGCTGCTTAAAAAAGGTAAATGCCGACTACCATACGTATCAACTGTCGGAAGACAAAAACGCAAGAGTAGTTATTAAAGGACTTCACCCATCTACACCAACATCAATAATAAGGGAAGAACTGAAAGCTAAGGGCTATGAAGCTGTAAACATTACGAATGCTATCTCAGCCAGAACCAAACTGCCACTACAAATGTTCTTTGTCGACATTTCTAAAAATACATTCAATGAAAAAAATATTTGAATTAAACTACATTTATTATACAAGGATAAAAGTAGAAGAAATTCGAAAAAAGAGGGAAATACCTCAGTGCTTCAGATGCCAGGGATTTGCCCACACGAAATCGTACTGTAATCACCAACCACGCTGCGTACGATGCGGAGAGGCCCATGAAAGCGCTGCATGCATCAAAACTAGGGAGACGCCGGCCAAATGCGCTAACTGCGGAGGGGCACACCCCGCCAATTCACAGAGGATGCCAGGCCCTCAAGAACCTGCGAGCTCAGAGGACCCAGAGTTACCGCCCTACACCGGTAGCTGCCCCACCTCCTCCGAATCTAGGACATTTTCCAGGCCTGCCGAACGTTCTTCAACATCAGCCTCTGGAACCTTCGGTGTAAACCCCAGAATGGAACGCCTAAACTGCCCTCGGCCCAACGTGGAAGCTCAGCCTCAGCCGCATCTAAGATCAGGTATGAGGGAAGACAGTAGTCAGTTGGTACCACCAGCTGGCTCTGAGCCTTATTTACAATCCAACATACTAAATAATTTAAATGCCCTCATTCAGCCCCTTTACAGCCTAATTAGCCAAATAACGCACTTAACACAAGCATTAGCAGTAACTTATGGACATTAGTTCTTTAACTGTTGGCTCCCTGTCAATCCTCCTTTGGAATACTAACGGACTACTTCGACATAAGACTGAACTGGAAATTTATCTTCATCAAAAACGTATCGACATTGTACTTTTGACAGAAACTCATCTCACATCACGCAACAAACTTTCTATACCTAATTATCATTTATACAGAACAGACCATCCCGACAATACTGCACACGGAGGGACAGCTATATTAATAAAATCGACCCTAAAACATTACCCTATACACGTAGACTCAACGGCTCAGATACAAATAACAGGAATACAGTTACAGACTAAATACAAAAACATAACACTAGCTTCTATTTACTGCCCTCCTAAATACATCATTACCGACCAAATGTTTATTGAACTATTTAACTCCTTTGGTAGAACATTCCTGGCAGGAGGTGACTTCAATGCAAAACACAAAGCTTGGGGTTCTCGTTTGTGTACACCAAGGGGCAGAAAACTCAAATCTGCTATTGACCACTTATCATTGAACATATTTTCACCTGACAAACCGACTTACTTACCAAATTCTTGTCACAAAAAACCTGACGTACTTGACATATTTGTAGCCAAAGATTTAACGACTCTACCGATTACAGTTACAACTGAAACAGACCTTGGCTCAGATCATTTACCGGTGAACCTGATGTTGGGGGTGGAGAAATTCTTTGCGGAAAGAAGACAGTCGCTTACCTACGGAATCGTGGATTGGGATCTATTCAATAAGCATATTAATGCCCAGCTCACTGTCCCTAAAGCACTAAAAACTGAAAAAGACTTAGAAGATGCAGTTGAACTCTTCACTTCAACCGTTCAAGAAGCTGCATGGTCCTCACAAAAAAAAAAAAAGAAGGCCAGGAATAACTTCGCCATCCTACCCTCAATATATCAGGGACCTAATCCGAGCCAAGAGACGATCACGGAAACAATGGCAAACTAACAGACTTCCTTCAGACAGACGAATCTTCAACAAACTTAACAATGAACTTAAAACAGAAATACGAAAATTCAAACAAACTAACTTTGACAAATATCTGGAAAACCTGACAACCGACGACAACAGTCTTTGGCGACATACCAAACGAATTCTGAAACATCGAGAAGTTTCTGCCCCATTGAGAAACGATGATGGTTCTTGGGCCGTGTCGGATAAAGACAAATCTGAAATCTTCGTTGACTATCTTTCAAGTGTTTTTCAACCTCACACAGACTTAACCGACATACAACACGAAAGTTATGTACAGAAATTCTTGGACTCTCCTCTTCCCATGTCTCTTCCACCAAAATCCTTTACTCCTTCCGAGGTATCTAGACAGATTATGAAAATGCCGAAAAGAAAGACTCCTGGTTACGACCTTATCACTGCTGAGGTGCTTCAAAAAATCCCCAGAAAAGCTTTAGTATTTCTTACTACATTATACAATGCTATACTCAGGACGACCAAATTCCCCATTCAATGGAAATATTCTACGATTTCAATGATACACAAACCTAACAAAGACAAATACAGACCTGATTCCTACAGACCAATTAGCCTTCTTCCAGTATGCTCAAAAATATTTGAAAAATTATTGTACGGACGCATTATTAACATACTGACTGACCACAACATATTACCAGACCATCAATTCGGATTTCGCTCTTTTCACTCCACAACACAACAGCTACACAGAGTAACGGACTTTATTTCCACTGCACTTGAACTAAAACAATACGCTTCTGGGGCATTTTTGGATGTTACTCAAGCTTTTGATAGGGTGTGGCACCAGGGTCTTCTTTTTAAACTAAAACCCATACTTCCAAGCACTTATTATCTAGTTTTACAATCTTTTCTCTATGACCGCTACTTTTCTGTCCGACAGGGTTCCGAGACCTCATCAGTCAAGCCAGTCTCTGCAGGAGTTCCCCAAGGTTCTATCCTGGCCCCACTTCTGTACTTAATATACACATATGACATACCGACAAACGAAAACATCCTAACTGCGACTTATGCCGACGACACTGCAATTATTACTAAAAACATAGACCCTACACAGGCCAGTATGACTTTACAACATCACTTAGACAATGTGCAAAACTGGTGTAGGAAATGGAAATTAAAGATTAACCACGACAAATCACTACATGTTACATTTACACTTAGACATGGAACCTGCCCTCCAGTTTACATAGACAATCACCAGATACCACAATCAAACACAGTAACGTACTTAGGACTTATTTTTGACAAAAGGTTGACATGGGGCCCACACGTCAAGACTAAACGTAAAACTCTAAATTTTCGACTGAGACTATTGTATTCGATACTTCATAGACATTCTAAATTACCTATCAGACAGAAACTTAACGTATACACTTATTTATTAAAACCAATATGGACTTACGCTTGCCAAATATACGGACCTGCTAAAAAGACACACATACGAAAAATACAAACATTTCAATCGCAATTTTTAAGACTGGCAACGAACTCACCACCATATGTTTCAAACGATACCCTTCATAATGACTTACGTATTCCTACTACAACAAACCACATTCGATCGACTTACAAACGATTTCACGACAAACTAAATGGATACATAAACAAACTTGTGCAAAACATGGCTACAACCGACATACCATCCATAACTCGGCGTAGGCTGAAAAGGAGTTGGATGAGGGATCTCCTGACCTAAAAATATAGTTCTGCTTAATGTCAGGAGGATGCACCACTGGGTGCTGTCTCCCTCATGCCTAACCACGCCATGTTTACTTAGATTTTAGCACATTTGCTGATTGTAATTTTTTTTACAGGTGTAAATAAAATATTAAGTGAAAAAAAAAAAAAAAAAAAAAAGTTTTTAACTGAGTGATCGGAAATTAATTACTTGGTAACTATTAAACCTACAGGTGTCTAATACAACTTAAATTCAAGCTCTATAAAGTAGTTCATTATACCTATCTTACTTATCTACCTAATGATTCTAAAAGATGGTTTCTCGTCTAACCACGCGCCTTTAACTATTCACATCAGAAGCAGAATATTCGAAACCGGCATGTACTGATATTTTTATTTTATATACCTACAATATCTATTTGTGTAATTACTTTCGTCTACTCTTCAGAACATTTATTTAGTGGCGCTTAAGGTATTTAGGTTTATCGCTGTGATTGATTGGATTACTCCAAGCATGAAAGTAATTAGGAGAAATTTCTTTCTGATCTCTCAGATACATTTGTTATACCCAACATCGAACAGTTAAGCTCTTCGAAAGCAGTATTTTATTTAAGGAGTTAAAATCCTTTCTGGCTTGTGTATTTACTTTTTATTTTGTTTAATTGCAGCCGGAATCGGAGGCTCCTGCAGCACCACCTCCAGCCTCATCAACTCTTGCACCACCACCACAAACTCCTACGCAACAAACTCCTTCACCACCACCTCCTGCGCCACCAACTCCTGCCCCCCAACAGGCAGAAGGACCCCCACCTTCCACGACCGCAACAACAGAAGGCTACGCCGTTCGTGTCCCCAGCCGAGGGCCTGAAGATCCCGCGGTAGAACCTGTGAGTAACGCAGAGCAAGCGGTCGACATTGAGCAGGTCGTGCGGGATTTCTTCGACCAAGAGACGGTATCTGTAGGAAGCAGTGCTGAAGAAAGACCGGAATAAAAATCAGATTCCAACATAACCATGACATTAAAACATCTAAGATTACGCCCAATTGAAACCATCAAATGTTATATTTATTCTTTAATAAATTAAGCAACTTCATTCATTTATAATTTAAAAAAAAATAGCAATTCTTACTTTGAGATATGTTTAATTTGATTAGAAATTTACAGTAACTCACAGTGAAAAGGATACACCTACTATTTTTATATAAATATGTCAAAAATAACTTATTGCGCTTATTTTTATATGACCTATAAATGTATATGGAATGAGAAAACATTCTTCATTACATATTAACTTGCCTAGCTCTCTAACATTAGCAATGTATTAAATAAATCTACATAAAAGGATTACAAAGCTTTGACCTATCTCACAGTGAAAATGATACACCACTCATGTTGCCATTGTTTACACCACTCATTGTTTTTAATCTGTTTTAGTTCTATCCAGGCTTTCAGTGTCTTCTGCGCTATCAGTCTCTAAGACAATTTTATTATATTATTTTGTGTTTGTTTTTGTTTTATTATAATGGGTCGGCACACAACGGTAAGAGAAAGATAACTCATTATACAACAGTTCAACAGAGGAAAATCGTATCGAGATATTGGCGAACTTTTTCAGAAAAGTCATGCAACAGTACAACACATTGTAGAAATATATAAAAGGGAAAATAGGCTTTTAATAAGAAGAGGAAAAGCCCCAAAAAGATACTTTCCGATGCTGACGAAAGGTGGATTCTGAGATATGTAAAAAAAAAAAACCAAGAATGAGTGCACCAAAAATTGCAATTTAACTGGAATATTATTTAAAGAAGATTGAAACTGAGCGTCGCGTCCTACGGAAACACAATTTTCATGGTAGAGTTGCTAGGAAAAAGCCGTTCATTAGTAAAAAATATCAAAAAGACTGGCTAAAATTTGCAAATGAGCACATTTCCTAAGATTTTGACTTTTGGAATCAGTTTATTTTTGCTGATGAAAGCAAATTTAACATTTTTGGGACGGATGGACGTGGATACGTTTGGAGAAAACCTGGAGAAGCATTTTCCAAGCAAAATCTCTTACCGACTGTGAAACATGGAGGTGGGAGTGTGATGGTGTGGGGATGCATGGTAAGTCTGGTGTGGGAAATCTGCATTTCATAGAAGGTATAATGGATAAACATTGATATGTGGACATATTAAGGCAAACTCTGAAGGTAAGTACTGGAAAACTTGGTTTAAAAGATATTTTTACTTTTTACCAAGATAATGACCCCAAGCATTCTTCGTTGATAGTGAAAGAATGGCTTACATTTAACTGTCCAAAACTTATAAAGACACCTGCGCAGTCACCAGATTTAAATGTTATTGTGGTCAACATTTGTGGGCAAAATTGGAGACAGAAATTCGAAAACATAATATTAAAACAAAGAAAATCTAAAAAAGGCACTCTTGGAAGAATGGGACATAATTAGCAAAGATTTTACCCAAAAACTCGTGGAATACATCCCAAAACGCTTAAGAGAAGTAATTAATAACAAAGAACTTCCAACAAGATATTAAAGTTATATAAAATTACTTTTAAATTGAATTTTATTAAAGTGTATCATTTTCACTGTGAGGTCTGGAATTTTATTTTTATGCTCAGGCATTATTAATTATTGTTCAAGAGAGATATTTATTTTTTTCTAGATCAAATGTGTAAATATTTTTGGGAGAACCTTTTTCAAAAAAATATATTATTGTACATAATAAATGAACATTTTGTGAAGTTTGTATGGTGTATCATTTTCACTGTGAGCTACATAATATGTGGTATCAACGTTTCGGGGCCTTGTCCCCATTTTCAAGGCTAAAACAGAACCACAAAAATAAATACATAAATTAAGTAATGAAATATAGCAATGTTGCTATAATAATATTAATGATGACACAAAAGTAAAAGGTAACTGTTATAGAAGTATTTAAGTATCTATCTAAGGTGTTATTACAACTTGCTGCCCAGACCTCCTGTAACAACCTCCTCCAATCGTCACTGCCTTGTACCGCCTCCATCCAGTTGTGGACTCCAAGGGTACTCCAAGCATCAGCGACTCCATACTTCGCTCTTCCTCATCTTCTCTTACCATAAATTGGAAGAAGCTTTTTCGGGATCTCACTATACTCCATTCTGGCCACATGACCCGCTCATCTCAGAGGATTCAGTTTATAAAAGATCAGTACAATAGGTTCATTATATACGCCGTATTATAACTCCTGATTTTTGCGTCTTCGCCTCTGGCATCCAAATATACAATGCAGGACTTTCCTTCCAATGCTGCTCCATCATTTTGGTGATTGGTATTTTGGGATATTTACCAACGGAACATCGAGTCGTCTTGCTATCTACGATTCAGCCTCTCAAATTAAATGTTTACTGACACCTATCTCCTACCAGTTCTATAGTATGTCTCACCTCAAAAATATCCTTTTAAAACTATCTATTAAGTTCATGATTTTCATTTTTAGATTCCAAACTCCTCTTGGTAGGTGACTTGAATAGAATCTATTTTCGGTGGAGACTTTCTTAGTTAAAATACAATTCACATCCTTCTCTTGATTAAATTAACATGCATTTAACGCAGAAAACCATTTGTATAGATATATATTGTTACTTATGCAACCTTCAAGATGGTAGTCGCTAAAGCTAAGAACCTCACATGGTAACTCATCAAGGGAGCAATTAAGCTGCTATGAAATGCTCAACACCATTAGTATCTTAAATATATATCACCAAAAAGTTTTTAACTGAGTGGTCGAAAATTGATAAATTTTATTTATTTATTTTTCAAATTGATACTGCTCTACACGTTTAGAAGTGTGTGGAAGAACATATAGTCGGTGTATTAGACTATAGAAAATACTTTGCGTAACACATGCTTTAGACTCACGAATATGGCTCAGATGTTTTGAAAATGAATTTAGGAAATATGAGATGGTCAAGCCATCGTGAAGCTCAGCCAGGATTTGTAGACGTATTGCGTAGCTACTTTAAAAACTTACAATTTATGCTAACGCTTCTGATAGCGGTAAGAGTGATTCGAAAGTAACATATTTTTTCATAATTTGTATCTATTAATACTTAGACTAATTTAAAGAACACAGCTGAGTGATATCCAAGTATTACCATATTTATGCGAATAGCAATCAGTAATGTTTTACAAACTTCATAAATACCGAGATATGTATTACATAATACTTAATAATAAAACATCAGAATCAAATTCTTTGCTGTTATTAATAATAATTTGATTCGCTGGTGTACAAATCAACTTACGTATATCCGAAATTCAATCCCTTGGCGCTTATAGAGGTGTGATTTAGCAAGATCGAGTTGAAATGGAATTGTCTAACGTGGAATGAGAGAAATTCTATTAAAATGACCATTTACTTGTTAATATGACTAAATATTATTGCATACTACGAGCAGTTTTAGAATGTGAACGTTGAGGTTTGTTACGTGTGTCAAACAAGAAGGAAAGACATCCTCCAAAGGCTGGATTCAGGCGGAGTTCTCTTGCTCTACTACGGCTGCATCGAATTAACGAATTATATTTCCTTAAATATTACCAAACATATGAATCCTTAGTTATGCCGTCCTTCGGAGGGGACGTTAAAAGGTGGTCCGGAGCCTGTGCGATGTCAGGTACTCGTTAAAGATCCCTATCCTAATAAAACCTGGATAGGCAAAATTTAGGACTCCACTGTAGCATCGTCCGATTAGCCATATTAGCAAAAGTGACGTTAAACGAATAAACAAACAAACCAAAAATATGAAAATTATCAACCGTATGTGTATGAGGAAATCCTAGACATTGTCATCTATTTGTGACTTGTTCATTAGACAGTCAGCGAAGTCCAAAGCCGTTTCACTAATATGATTAGTTTAGACAGCTTACACTCGACATACTGTGTTTAAACAAGTGGCGACAATGCGATGATGTGGACAAGATTCCATAGATGAAGTTTGGATTAGGATTGGAAAAGAAGGAAGGAGATATCCGGAACAAAAATTAAATTGTTTTCGGAGATGCCTGTAGTAGAGCTTGTATATTGAGGAGGAGTACTCCAGAAAGAATTTGAGTAAAAGAAGCAATGATTGAATCCATGAGTATAACTCCAATGTCTCCCAATATTGGTTGATTTGAAAAAAAGAACATTGTTTATATTTTGTATGTCGAATAGGCCATTGAGCATAAGATCAGTGCTAAGCTTGGCGAGGACAGAAATAAATCGATAAAGATACATATGATGGAATAAATCGTTGATTGCGGCTATCACGATTAGCTGATTTAAGAAATGTGCTGTAATCATCATCCCTGATTTAATGTTTTCCTTAAGAATTTCTTCAATTCGTTTAAATTTTCCTGATCCAAACTCCTGCCTCAACAGGTCCCTTCATCTTTGCCGGTCCAGCACATCTTCCTCCCACAGTCTCCTAGCAGTCTTAAACTCCATCTTTTCTCCTGACTGAGAGCCTTCCTCTCCTTCGGAAGTCGGAAGAACGAAATTTTCTTTCCTGGGAATGGATTGAGGGCTTGAATTGCAGGAGGCTGTAGGCGTAAAATGGGTAGTGATGATTTGATGGAGAAACAGTCAGAGGAAATATCGCCTTAGAATAGCCTATATTTATGACATGACAATAAACCAGGTGGTATTTTTATTATGGAAGAAATAAAGTCTGTAGGTGGGAAGTATGAGAAGTAAAGGTTTACTTTCACTTACCTATATTATGAAACATACCGAGAAAGTACTGCGATCGTGAAATTTTTTTAATTTGAGTTTTAACGCAAATATACGTTTTAGGGTCCCTAGAGTCCAAATATACAGGTCCCGCAAAAAGGTCTATGTGTTTGAGTGTGGTAAGTCTAACACGAAAACTCGAAAGATTTGTATAAAACTAAAATTTCATAATTTAGAAGTGCATATGCCTGATATACAGCAATGATACAGCAACTTTTCCATACAAATCAAATAACCAGAAGAGCCAGGGGGTCACCCATAGCGTAGTTGCTAGCATAACAGCTTTCTATGCCAAAGGTCGCTGGTTCAAACCTGCTGGTGGCCCTAGGATTTTTTAATGGGAGTAAAAAATCCTTAGCCTAGGATTTTTTAATGGGAGTAAAAAAACCTTAGTTATGTCCTTATAATCCTTAGGGACGTTAAAAGGTGGTTCCGAGCCTGTGCGGTGTCAGGTACTCGTTAAAGATCCCTATCCTAATAAAACCTGGATAGGCAAAATTTAGGACTCCCACTGTAGCATCGTCCGATTAGCCATAGTAGCATAAAGTGACGTTAAACGAATAAACAATAAACCAGAAGAGCCACTTTGTACCCTGCATTTTTGACCTTTTTACAATTTTCTCAAAAAAATACTTTAAGGATTTTGATTTAACTCGTTAAATATCTGTAACATTTAATGGGCTTTTATATTAGTACCTTTGATATTGTTGATTAAAAAATAAATAAACATATAATCTTATGAGCATAAATAAAAAGGGCTAAAATAGTTGAATGAATTTGCTAACCAACTTAAGAAAGAAAAGAGCAAACATATATTTTAGCTATTTTTTTTATATTTGTGAACACAAGAATAGTAATATAGATGTTTAATATACCGGTGAGTTATCAGTAAGAGTTCTGCGCATGCGCATGTGTATAGCGGTCATCTTTCAAGTCGGCTCTTGGATTTCTTGCTTTTTCAGTTGGATATCACTTCAGAACAGTCTTGAAAACATCACCAGGCTTCAGGATAACAACAACAGTTAATATTGGAGCAAACAACGGTAAGTTGGGTTACAATTTACACTGTAAAGTGAATGCTGAGTCACCTCTTCATATCAGCTGATTGCCAATAGCTAGGCAAGGCTGGTGTTGCTTAAGTTTTCTTAAGTTATTTTTTTTTTCCCCCACATCTGGTTATTATTTAATTATTTTCCTTACATGAAATGCGAAATTATCATCAAGTAATGTCCTCCAAAGCTTCAACTAAAAGATCTAGATCTAGTGGTTCAATCACGTCTCCTACAAAACAAAGACCTCGCCGTGATACTAATAAAAGATTAAATCTACAAGCAACCCCTTCGGGTACTAATTCAGAATCTGAACCACAACCTGGCACATCGTCACAAGGGATGACTGACGAATCGCCGTTTTTCACCCCGAATCCTTTTCAGATTTTGCATAATGAAAAAGAAAACATGGAATCTACTCCTATACCCAGTGAACCACGGCCTCCTCCCATATTTGTCAAAAATATTAGAAATTTCCAGTTGTTGTGTGCGCAATTGAACAAAATTACCGAATCTACCAGCTACTACTGTATGAGTAGAATTAATGATACCAAAATATCTCCTACTACTGCCGAGACATATGGAAAAATAGTGAAATATTTAACTGAAACCAAAGCAGATTTCCATACCTATCAGCTACGCCAAGAGAGAGCTTTAAGGGTTGTAATCAGAAACTTACACCCCTCGACACCAGTTGAAGCAATTAAAGAAGAACTAACGGAGATGGGCTATAAAGTGCGGCAAGTCACTAATGTCCTAAAGGATAAAATTCCTCTACCTCTCTTTTTTGTGGATTTGGAACCAGCAGAAGGAGTTGAAAAAATCTATGACCTCAATAGATTATACTATACCAGCGTAAGAGTTGAAAAACCTTACATAAAGAAGGAGATAGTTCAGTGCCATAACTGTCAAGCATATGGTCATACTAAAAGTTATTGTCATCACATACCTCGATGCGTGAAATGCGGTGATCAGCACAAGTCTGTGGAGTGTACAAAACCAAAATCAACACCAGCTGTATGTGCTCATTGCCTCAAGGACCACCCAGCCAACTATAAAGGATGCCAAATCTATAAGGAACTGAGGACCAGGTTTCAAAAACCTCAAGTACTGGATGAAACAGCAAGACAAGTAAGAAACAGAAGAGAACCCTCAAAACTTATTGATGCCAATGTATCATTTGCCCACCTACTTGGAGGTGGGAATCAAAGTACTGAAGCCGTGGCCCTGCCGGAACTACAGAATGTACCTCAATCCATTCCACATATACCTCTTCCTCAAAATGTAACCAATCCTAAAAATCCTAATCAACCACAAATCTCTCATATCCCTCCTCCTTCAAATGCCACAGACCTTACCAGTTTGATGACATCCTTTATCTCCGAAATTAAATCCCTTGTTATGCCCCTAATATCACTCCTTACGAATCTCGTAACAAATCTCATTCCTGCCTTAAAAAAACCATAAATGACTACACCTAATTCCTTATCCATTCTCCTTTGGAATGCGAATGGTGTTAGAACTCACACTGACGAACTTACAGCCGTACTGCAAGACAAAAACATTGATGTTGCACTCATTACTGAAACTAGACTAACCACTAAACAGTACTTTAAAATACCAGGATACACGACATACCGGACAGACCATCCAGACGGCAAAGCCCATGCCGGTTCTGCTGTCATAGTCCGCCGATCCCTCTCCCATCACTTACACCCACTTCCCGCCCACGATTACCTACAAGCAACTTCCATTGTTATCAAAACATTTTCCTTTCCGCTTATCATCGCATCAGCATACTGCCCTCCTAAACATCCCATTTCCTCTGCCCAATTTGAATCCTTTCTCAACTACTTGGGTAATCACTTCATTTTGGGTGCAGACTTAAATGCCAAGAATCAACAGTGGGGTTCTAGAACCACCAATTCTCGTGGGCGGACATTGCAGTCTGCACTCAACTCCCGACGCTTTCATCTCCTACCTCCCGATTCTCCTACCTACTGGCCAACAGATCCTAACCGTAATCCTGACATCCTTGACTTCTTCATCCACAGCGGATTAGGCTCTCTTAATTTTTCCATAGCTCGCCTTGATGAACTATCCTCTGATCATAGTCCATTGATTCTAAATGTATCCATAACACCTATTCCTAAACCTATCCCACCGTCATTCCTTAGAGGCCCTGTTAACTGGAACCTCTTCCGCGAAATCCTCACTAATGATATTGACCTCAGAGTGATTCTGAAAACCCCAAATGACCTTGACGACGCCGTATATTCCTTTACAACCGCTATTCAACAAGCTGCCTGGACTGCCTCCTCTCCCAAGTACTCCCAAATAATTCCTTATAAAAGCCATTTACCACAACACCTGACAGACCTCATCAACAGCAAACGCCGAGCCAGAACATTATGGCAACGCACCCGCCACCCAGAGGATCGCCGCTCCTATAACTTTTTTTGTAGAAAATTAAAGCGGGAGTTGGCGATCTTCCGTTCCCAATCCTACAATACCTACCTCTCCTCTCTCTCGACTCGTGACAATTCCCTTTGGAATGTCACGAAGAGAATCCTAAAATCCCACACCATTTCCCATCCTCTCCGGCGCTGTGATAGTTCCTGGGCTGCTTCTGACAAGGATAAGGCCGAGGAATTCGCACAGCACCTTTCCAAAGTTTTTACTCCTCATCCAGAGCTTAATCCTACCCATACGGCGGCAGTTGAAGAGTTCCTTATATCACCAATACCGCTTTCCTTACCACCTAAAGCAGTTAATCCCTCTGAGGTCAGATATCTTCTTAAAAAGCTTCCTCTCCGTAAATCCCCTGGATACGATCTCCTTACTCCTCAAATCTTAAGACAACTTCCACCTAAAGCCATTACATTCCTTACATATCTCTATAACTGTATCCTACGCACTACCTATTTTCCTCTTTTATGGAAACATTCAACTATCATCCTTTTCCTAAAACCAGGCAAACCTTCTAACAACACGTCATCTTACAGACCTATCAGCCTACTTCCGATCCTCTCAAAAATTTTCGAAAAGCTCCTACTAAAACGAATCCTAGCCAAATTTCAAAATTTTCCTTCACATCAGTTCGGATTTCGTCCTCAACATTCCACGGTTCAGCAAGGACTCCGAGTTGTGGACCACATTTCCTCTGCCCTTGAGTGCAAGGAGTATTGTTCGGGTGCCTTTCTGGACATATCTCAAGCTTTCGACCGGGTGTGGCACCCGGGATTGCTCTTTAAGCTCAAAACCCATTTACCCCAATCCTTATACCTAGTCCTCCGATCCTATCTATCAAACCGCTCCTTCCGAGTTCGCTGTGGCTCAGAATTTTCCAAACATTATATTGTTGAGGCTGGTGTTCCTCAAGGCAGCGTCTTGGGACCCGTCCTCTACATCCTCTACACCGCCGATATCCCTACCGATCCCGATACCTTTCTGGCAACATTTGCTGATGATACCGCCATTTTGTCATCCAATTCCGATCCTGAAGCAGCATCGGTTAATTTACAAAATCACCTTTCCCTTGTCGAAGACTGGTGTAACGCTTGGCGTATTAAGGTGAACGAAAACAAGTGCTCACACGTCACATTCACTCTTCGACGCAAATCCTGTCCAACGGTTTATTTCAATTCCCTACCGCTTCCTTCCTCTGACACAGTCCGGTATCTTGGCTTTTTACTAGACAAAAGGCTGACGTGGAACCCACACACAAGACTTAAAAGAAAAGAACTTAACCGCAGATTCGGCCAGTTATACAGACTACTAAACAGAAAATCTCATCTTACAGTTGACAACAAATTACTAATATACAAGACAGTACTGAAACCAATATGGACCTACGGACTTGAACTGTGGGGAGCAGCTAAACATTCTAACATCAAACGCATCCAATCCTTCCAATCCAAAGTTCTCCGAACAATAGTTAATGCTCCTTATTACGTTACCAACTCTACCCTACACCACGACCTTAAAATTCCGTTTATTTTAGACCTGGTACCATCCAAATTTTCCAAATTTCATCAGAACCTTATTCATCATCCTAACCCTCTAGCACAATCCCTATCCAGCACCACCCATCCCTACAATCCTCCTCGAAGATTGAAACGGCAGTGGCCGCGAGACGTATTGTAAACGTTTAAATTGGAGTTCTGACACTGGTCAGATCCTCCACTCATGTAATGTATGTTTGTGGCTAGTGCGCCCTAGTTCGGCCTCCACTGATTCACACCAGTGACGCGGCTGAGGGCGAGGGGCTAGGATCTTTTGGATTCCGCTTTTTCCTCCACAAGTGGGGGGAAAAGCCCAGTCTGGGGTCCCTCTATAGCACTTGTATATTTTGTATATAGTTATGTTTGTTTGAATGATGTTTGTTTATTTGCAAACTTTTATTTATCTCAATTATAGGTTAATGTTTTGTTTTGTTTTGTTTTTATATTTATTATTATTTAATTCTATATATATCATTTATTTGTATTTATCTCAGTTATAGGTTGTTGTTTGTTTTCTTATTTTGTATATATATTATATTTTATTTATTTGACTTTATCATTGTATATATTGTGTGAATGGGTTCATATATCACTATTACTAATGTTCATATAGAAACAAATTGTAATATATCTCAATAAAAAAAAAAAAAAAAAAAAAAAAAAAAAATATACCGGTGGAAAATTAAACATTTTGGAAAAAATGTTACATACAAAATTGTGGAAGGTAATGTAATGTGACAAATAGAAGATAAACTTAGAAGATTGTTGTAGATAAAAATTTTATATTATTGGATCGAAAACATATGTTTTCAACGAAACTGAAAGCAATCCTTTAAACTTTTATGAACTCTAACTGTCTTTAAAAGTTCGTAAATTGATTGTTTTTTTAATGTCCCTTTATGCTGTTATGGCTTATCGGACGATGCTACAGTGGGAGTCCTAAATTTTGCCTATCCAGGTTGAATTTGGATAGGGATCTTTAACGAATACCTGACATCGTACAGGCTCGGGACCACCTATCAACTAAGAATGTTTTACTCCCGTTAAAAAGTCCTAGGGCTACCTGCGGGTTTGAACCCGAGACCTTTGATATTGGAGACTGTTGTGCCAACCACCATGCTACAGGTAACCCCATTCGTAAATTTATTTTAACTAACTAGTTAAGGGAATGTCGTGTGTTTGCACAACCATATTTTTTACCTAGTTATAATTAGTATAGAACTCAAGTGTTATCCTTCTGTAACTGGATTCATTGATCAGGTATTGTGCCTCATCATCGTCATACTATGGGGTGGCTATGGATATCCACCAGGGATGAGAGATTTTTCCGGTTATGTCCTTTTCAGTCATGCCGCACCAGCATTTACCGTAGTTTGTTGGGTCTTGGTGATTGCCTATTTATTGAATGAAGAGCCTCCACCAAAACTGGTAATGTGTTGCTATCGAACTAACATAGATACATTATTATATTTAATTTAAGATTTGTTTAATTATCCTTGTATAGCTGACTTCATAAGGGACGAACACCAGATGTTTGGTTGTAAAATAAGTACGAAGAGTTTTACACTATTTCAATTTAATCCTCTCCGTGTTTATAAAATCATGTTTACTTGATATCAATAATGTTTATATATTCTAGAAGTAGGATTAGTTAAGGTGGTTTTATGCATCAGTTTTGACCGAGGTCCCTTATCTTCAAGTGGTATTTTGCTCAAAATCGAAGAGAAAAAAAAATCATTTTCGTCATCTAACGAAATTCTATTCCCGAAAAGGAACATCCGCGGCACAGACGGTTAAAAGACTTTGCAGTGTGTATGGTGATGATGAGCCAAGGGAGCCCGTGGCTGAGTGGCTAGCGCGCTAGTCTCTCATGCTACAGGTTCTGAGTTCGAATCCAAGTCCCGGCGGGGCTTTCATAAGGATTTTAAAAAAATGTGGATTCACTCACGACCTCTCCCTCGGGTACGTGAGACCCGTCAGCCAAAGGGTGGCCACTCACAAAATTAGTCGTAGGGAGTGATGACCCTACACTAAAAAATTGCATCGTGAAACGTGAGTGTAAATTCGCAGGAGTTCGAGCCTGTCGCGCCACTGGAAAAAAAAAAAAAATGTTGATGATGATGATTAGAAAGAATCACCATCCTAAAGTCGTTTGCTCGGTTCTGAATCTGAGATTTTGACATGGAAGACGCAAAGCGCTCAGGTCGTCCTTCCTATTTCAAGTTAAAATTTCCGGTTATAAACCGAGCAAAAGAACTGTTGATGGTGAGAGGAATTTATCTGAAAAATGGCAAAATGTAGTAGTTCAAATGGGTCATATTTAATTTATTATAAATATTTACAAGACTCTGAAGTTTTTATTGAATTAAAAATTAAAAAAAAAAACGCTACAAACTTATTTTACGATACAATTGCTATTAAAGTAAAACAAAGATTGATTTTTATTTAAAAATTGTATATTTAGTGTCAGTTTCATTTCCGAAAATAAGCGTATATATAGGCAAAATTTAATTTTTTTTTTTTCCGTTTTTGTTAGTTTTGTTTATCGGGCTTTACCAATTCTAAAACACTACACATATTTTTCTCTATATTCAAAAATAACTGAGTTATGGGCTCATTTATGTGTAAAATGTTTTTTTTTTCTTATTTATTTTAATTATTTGCGTTTTTTTGGTTAAAAAACGCTATTAAAAATGCATCTATCTTCAAAAAACACTGAGTTCTTGAATTAAATAAATTTTAATCGGTGTTAAATTAAAATGGTACAGTAGTTTTGGAGAAATGGCGCGGACGGCGGACAAACGGATTTTTATAAATTTGTTAATCGGGTTCTACGTATCTTGAAACGTAAGCCCTCAATTTTTTTATTATTTTTTTTCAGGTGGAGGTTGGTCGATTAGAAATATTCATTATTGATAATAATAGACCAAAAATAAGAATGACCAGATAAATAATTTTCGTATATCAAATTATGCTATTCTTAAGAAATTAGACATGGAATAAAGTTTATTAAAGACTATTCTAATGCATCGAATTTAATTTTTGAGATATAATATAAAATCTGTCGATAGCAACTCCTTTTTGCAACTTCCGGAGTGATCCTGTTCTTCGTGGTTGTGATCTTACAAGCTATCAATTTGGACGACTACGCTGGACCAAGGATCTTCATCCACTTCGGATTTCACATAGCCGTCCTCATTGTGCTTATCGTACACCTCGTCCTGTTGTTTTTGGGATACACTAAACATACGTAAGCATTGCCCTATGAAATGTCAATTTTGTGTTCAATGTTGTTTTTAAAAATTGTTACTGACATTCATATAGACCATAAGGTCAAACTTGAAAGAAGAAAAACATTTACAATGATTCTTATATCCTTAGAAGATACAAAAAATAATTTGAAATAAATGTATGTTTAATAGTTAAAATCGTGTTGAAAAATAACGCTTTAAGCATATTCAAGAATAAAATATCTTAACAGGGAATGCATTAAATCCATTATAGATACGGACACTATGCAAATAATGGTTCTTTAATTTATAAAATTAATGATATATTTAAAATAATAAATATATGAAATATATTATATGTCGCCGATAGATTCGACCTAGTAATAGTAGTGTATATAGTATATAGTAGTAAAGGCTGCGTAGATATTATATTGTTGCCTGTTCTGCCTTATTAGAATTAAGGGAAGATGGCTGGTTTAGGTGGTATTGTCAAAAGATGAATGGATTAATTATATAAAGAGGCAAAGCTTGCACAATTGAGACGTTGATTTCCAAAAAGTACTAAAGGACATTTTTCACGAAATTGGTATTTTTACATATTTATATTCTCCTCATTTAGTTTTACCTAAATCTTAAATTTGATTGTAATTAATGAACACTCATGTTCTTTAATAACGTGATTTAGAAATGCTATTAATTTCTTAAGATACTTATTACACATTTAGTTTCATTCCAAATCATAACAGAACATTTCATTTCATAACTTTAATATGGTTTTATTAATATAGTAAAGAAATAATTCTAGATTTTAATGCGAAAAGAATCAAATTAGCTGGTTTAATAATATAGTAATGAGAGATTTTCGTGCTGCCTGTAAAATTCCCCAGAATGGATATAGTACCTTTTGGAAATCAGCGTCTCAATTACTGTCTTAGGGTCTGGAAGTATGGACACAAGTCCCCATTAATTGTTGGTTCAGTTTGTTCTAAATCCACGTTTTTAAATTGTGGATCACCAGCCCATCTCAATTCTAGAGTTCAAACGAAGACTTTTTATTTTTTTTATTTTATTTTACTTTTATTGATTTTTACAACTGTATAAACAATATATACAACAAGTTAAAGGGCTAAAATTAGAAATATTGTTTAAGCATAGATTAAATCGTAGAAGACATCAAGCTTGCATTGAATAATGATTGTCCACATCGTACGACTATATTCAGTTGGTACAGAGAATATGACAGGGTTAATTTCACTTTGGAGGACGCTGAGAGGGAAGGAATGCTACGAACGTCGGTAACAGAAGTAAATATTTCTGCTGTGAGGAAAATGCTCGATGAAGACCGGCTAGTGACACATAAACATATAGAAGAGGCTATATATTTCATACACCAGCAATTCATTCGATTCTGAAAGACAATGAGAAAGAAAAAAATCTTTGTCGTCTTTGGGTTAGTAGTCCCCATAGTCTTATGGACACATCGTATGACCTTGTCAATTATACTCAATAAGTGAAAAGGATCTTTGAAAGGCGACGAAACAGGGCTGTACTATTATGACTTGCCGTAACGCCTTTGTAACCGACCAGTAAAGAAAAAAAATGATAGCTGTATTTTTCAGATCGAGCTTGTAGAGCGATTCTTTTTGGACTCACAGAAGATAGTCAGAGCTAAGTACTACACAGAGTACTGTCTGCCTAAATTGAAAGAGTGTATAACAAACATAAGTCAAGAATGGGCACATTGTACCTCTTCCATGACAATGCTGCAACTCACCGAACCTGAGCCTGCATTGAGTATTTGGCTATTACTGGACTGAAACTTCATGAGAACCCTGTTTACATTCCAGACCTTGTTCCTAGTGACTTTGGTTTCTTTCTTCTAATTTTGTATTCCATAAAATAGTAATGCAATCTGACACATGTCGGTAATAGATTTTACGTATCTTTAGTTTTCTGAGTGAAAATATAACACTTACAAAGGGTTTTATCTTTGCAGGGAGGAGGAAGAACGGCCATACGTAGTACGAATGTCGAGGGGCGGGTTGCCCGTATACAGATGAGAGCTCATGCCAGTCTTCATTATGTATTTTGTATATAAAACTGAAAGTGTGGTTTATAGTCTGTGTTTTTATTAACCATTTTAATTGTATTCTATAACTAAACCTCAAATACAAGTAACGTTCACTGCATTGTTTCAATGACCTCGTTTCTTATTCTCAAGTCAATTTTTTATGTAAAACTTCATAAAAACCAGTAAAACTAACCTTTCGATAGAAATACACCACTGTCCAGACAACTCTGTTTAAGCTAGAAAGTCTTAAAAACACCCATGGATAATGTGGGAAAACTGTTCATTAACCTATTACCTTAGATTGGTATCTTTCATGTACTGTAAAATAGTATTTCCTTAAGAAGAAAGCCGTTACAGGTGACTTCTTTAGACACCGTTTCAGAGTTATAACACAACCGGTCGGCACATTATTAAAATAACAGTACGCTTTAATGTGTGTTTCTCTCTAATGACCTCACTCCCAACCATCTTGCTCATCCTTATATTCTAGAAAAGAAACAATAGGTTGTGGTAACTAAATTATGAAACGAAAATGTTTTTAATTAAATTCTGTAAATAGCGTGTAAAAACTGCATCGATTGTCGTTTTATGGTTGGTTGTACTATATTTCCTAACATTAGACATAGTTAATTTAATTTTTCATTTAAAAATGCAATAACCGGTAGATGTTTGCCATCTGCAAAATTAATATTAAAGTCGAAATATAAACGGAAACTATTAAATTGTGTTGTCCGTTTTCAGAATTACAGCGAGCAACACATATTTTCCCTATAGTTGAGACATCAATGCGAGTGAATTTAATATTTATGTCTATAAAAGAAGTTAAAGATTAAATTTAAATATTATGAATCTTAAACTAAATTAAAAAAAAACCTGTACCACTACAACCCATGAAGAGTTTTGGGCTCAGTAAATGTAGAGACTCGAACTGTTTCTTGGCCAACGGCCGTGCAATGAGGTGAATCAGCCGAGATCAGGCTTGGCCGCCAGGTTTTTTCCCATTTTTGGGTACCCACTTGATTGAGGCTGGGTGTGCCCCGGGAGGGTGTCCATACCCCAGGATCGCCCTCCGGCTGAAATAACAGAAAAATAATATTCCCCCACAGCCGGGATTCGTACCCAGTGAATGACCGTAACACGCCGCTCCCTTAAACTAAATATCGATTTAATATTCATAAGTCCTATAAGAAATTGCAAATATTAAATATTATAGAACAGATAATTTCCTATGTTTTACCAATTTTTAAAATAAGGATATATTCAATTTATAAAAAAAATCACGATATTTTAAAATATACATAGATATTTATTCGCTGATATTATATTGATTTTTTCTTAAGATTAATTATTAAAGATTAACATTAGAAATACATAACCTCATAAACTGAGTTCTATAGGTTGAAAAGTAATCATTATTTGAAATATATTTTTGAATATATGTAGGCGTGTAACACTGATAAATATGCAACACATAACTTCAGTCTCTCTTCTAGGCCAACAAAAAAAAAAAACATGTTTTTTAATTGGAAATAAAGTATATTTTATTGTAGGTTATTTATGTGTTCTTAATTTAATTCTTTAGTATTAAAATTTATTTAATTTTTAAATAGAATATTTCTTTGCTAATATAATCAAGATATTTTTTTAAAATTTCGTTTTACTACGATTTAAATATTAACAATAAGATTATCATGGTTTTGTTTCGTATGTTTAAATATTTTCATGCAAAATAATAAAATATTTAAAAAATATCAATATTTTAGTGTCAAGAGAATTAAGATATTCATTATATTAACTTTAAATACTAGGTAACTTCTAAGCCATAGTTTATCTACCATGTCTTTACTCATTTCATTAGCAACTGATTTTAATTAAATTAAATACTGAAATACCGATATTATAATTACAATTATATCGGAATCGATAACGTTCACACAAATTGATATAGATATCCTATCTCTAGTGGACAGGCATACAGAGACCGCTGCGCAAGTCTAGTAGTCTAGAGCAAGTTGGTAACGTCACCATGGTTACGAAAATCAAAGCTTTTACCATCTGCCAAAAATCGAATAACGCTCTTTTACTTCACAAAAGTTCATATGACCCATAGTCCGATCATTAACAGTTAGGGAGGTTTCTCTTCTTTCATTTGGTACCACTTCTTTTTCTGTGCATGCACATCAAGTAGATATGTCCGAGTTTTCTCTCAAAACACTCAAAAGTCGTTTTTCCTACCTACAATTGAGAATCTTTTTCTATCACTCTTAAGGCCTAGTATTTGGCCCTCACAATATATATATATATATATATATATATATATATATATATATATATATATATATATATATATATATATATATAATGAGACATTTACGAGACACCCTGTATACGCTGAAATAATTTAGGGATTAGAGGGATTACTTAGTTGCTATTGTATATATATTTAAAACTTTTAGTAAACCATTATCAATTTATTCTCTCTCCGTTGTTATTCAGGGGAAGGAAACTTGCCCATTTTCCACCCTCTTCTTCCATTTATTCGCCATTTAGGGAACTGACCTTTTTAAAAATTAATACTGTTAATCTTATTTGTGCGATGAAATTTATTACTAAAAGTTAAAATTGCTATTAACATATGTAGAGTATATCAACAGTGCTCATTGTTAATGTATAAAATATTTTAAAGTTCGATGGCTAAGCCAGAGGTCGCATCTGAGAAAAATAAATTGCATTGGAGGAGATTTGCCTATGATAACTTCACACTTGTTTGCACGCTGTTTGAAATGGTAAGAGCATTAGGAAATATTTCTCGGACACTACAACTTTAATCAACAGAACAAACACTAGATGTAAAGGACATATACAGTGGGCTAACTGTGGTGTACTGGCTATATAACAGCCTTCTATGTCCAAGGTTGAGGATTCAAACCCTGGCAGGTAGCCTTCGGATTTTTTAATGGGAGTATAAAATCCTTAGTTATGCAGTCCTTCGGAGGAAATGTAAAACTGAGGTCCTGAGCCTGTGTGACGTCAAGTACTCGTTAAAGATCCCTATCCTAATGAAACCTGGTTAGGCGAAATTTAGGAGTAGCCATTGCAGCCATAGGAATCTCACTATCTATCCTATTAGCCATTGCAGCATAAAGTGGCGTTGAAATAATAAACAAGCTAGACGTACAGTGAGAGTCAAAAGTATTCGAAATTTACTCTCATTCTGCAATTTACATGGTGTTTTTGTTTTTAAAGAGTTGTTATCCACTTTTTAATATTGGAAGGTCGTAGTGAATAGCTGGAAAAAAAAATCACAATAAAAATAATTATATATTTTAAGATTTGAAAATATATATTTACGAAACAATATAAGTGTCAAAAGTATTTGGAATTACGTGATGTTTTAGATATATTAATGCAGTAACAATATATGAACATATTTTTGTAAAACTACACATGTTTTGTGTATTAAGCATTGATTTTACCGAGAATGGATTCTGATGGTGATTACCATGATTCTGAAGCATAGAATTGGCTAAGTAATAAATCGTTTGGTGTCCCCTTTGTTGTAGTGGCTTTTAATGGGATCAAACAATCCATACTTATGGCGTCTTTTGGAGGATATGTAAAAAAGTAGTTCCATGCCTGTGCGATGTCTTGTACTCTTTAAAGATCCCTAACATAATTACACCTGAATAGGCAAAATTTAGGACTCCGTCGTAGCATCATCGTACGATTAGCCACAGTAGCATAAAGTGACGTTAAATTAATAAACCAAGAAACAATTAATCATCAGTTGTCAAATATTGTCCTACTCAAGAAGTTTTTGTTTCTTCAGGTCGTTTTCATTTTGGGTACTGTATTTCCTGATTTTCCTTTTTAGTCGGGCCCACAAATGTTTAATTTAATTCAGATGCAATACTTACTAAGAGGTTTCCAGAACGTTAAGAATATTGTGCTGCAATAAAATATGAATAAATAATGTATGTGTACTCAGCGTCATGGTCTTGATTAAGTTGACAATTTGATTCATTCAAATTTTCCTCCTAATTTAAAGTCCGGTCTTCAAGTGGGTAAATATTTTAATACTTTTTTTTTCTAAACTTTTTATTTCTAATTAGTATAATCTTTATAGAGTACAAAAATTATAGGTATTGATTTTTTAGCTAATATCATTTACAATAATGATACTCTGGGGAGCAGTCAGATTCCCAACTGGAATGCTAGTGCGAAGAGAAAGAATTCTGTTTAACCACACTTCAGCAGCTTTCTCCTTGACAGCTGGTGGAGTAATTTTTGACAAATTAATGGGTAATGAAACACCGTATCAATTGGTAAGATATATATATATATATATATATATATATATATATATATATATATATATTAATTAATTAATATACATCGATACTTACATCCTACTTGATGAGTTAATATTCTCGAATAGACACGATCCCAAGCATGCTAATTTGAAAATTAATTGGACTAGATCGTCAACTTTGAGGATGCAAAATTTGTTACTCATCTTAAAATAACATAAATAGCTATTTTGAAGGATGAGCTCATGGTGAGGATTTCGAATATCTACTGGAGTGCTACCAATGGGTAGTTAGTTTTTTGTCTTTTGGCAAATTTACTAGTTGTGTTAAGCGCATTTGTAGATTCAATAAATAATAATAAAAATATTATTTAACACAAATTATAGTGGTTTCTCCCAAAAGTTACTTGGGCAATTTTTTTAATATTCAAAGGGAATGAGTTTTTTACAGAGAATTAAAAATAATGATAAAAATTTATATAAAATATAAATCATTTAAAATAATAATTTATGTTAGTTAGATTTAATTTTTATTAGCAATGACTAATGTTAAAGGAGGAGATGATTGGGGCGGCGGTCATAAAATATCAGGAAATACTTAAAAACTATTTATTAACAAACGTTTCGCCTTACGTTGCGAATCTTCATCCGGGTTTCCATGCAAGGGTCAAGAACCAACGTAACGTCAGTTTATTAATGAATAGTTTTCTAACCTGTACCTCTACAACCCAAGAAGGGTTCTAGGGTTCAGCACATCCGGCCTTGAATGGAAGTGATTAGGTCTAAATCACGTACAGATTCCAGGTTTTCTCCACTTATGAGTGCCTTCTTCTTCTTCGATTTTCTCTCAAATGGTGATGTACGGGAGTAAAATTTCGAACTCGATAGTCTTCTTGAGTTCCTCAAGGTCATTGTAGAGCTTAGTCACCAAGTCGGTGGGGGTTGGCCAGATCCGCTTCCCGATGTTTTCCAGCAGTAAGATGTGCTCTGCAGTCTGGTCTCCAGTTCTAAATCCACAGAGAGAGCTTTCCGCAATGCCAAACATTTTGTAGAGGTGTGCCTTCATCCTGTTGTGGCCCTCTGTGAGCCAGAAGAGCTCCTTTCTGCACATTTTATATTAGGAGTCTTCTGGGTCGCGGTCTCTGTCCATTTTGCATTTACTACAGCCCTGTTTATTAATATCACCTCCAGGAAGCTCTGGGTAGAGTTTGGTTGTAGGAATGCTGCCCATTTCTTTGCAAGCCGGTCGGTTACATCGTTTCCGTACTGACCGCAGTGCCCTGGTATCCATTGCAGTACAACTTCACTATAAATTGAAACTTTTTAACTTCTGTAAGTGTGTGAAGGCCTAATTTCCATTTTGACAAACTACACATACTGGGCATCGTTCGAATAATAGACTATTTTGGATTCAGCATTTCCGTCGAGCTGTCTCAGTATTTTGCTGCTCTCCAAGATCGCCTCTAGTTCAGCTTTGAACGGAATGGATTTGTCTAGTGTGTTTTGGCTCGGGACTTCTATATGGACCCTTGCTCCAACATTCGCAATAGTACCCGCAGCTGATCCATCAGTGTACACCCGGCTCCATGAGGGTGAAGGGTATCGTTCGTTGAGCATCTTCAATGAGTGGGATCTCATTATTTGAGACTTGAGAGGTTCCTTTTGATTGATTCCAGTAACTGTGAGATGTATTTGGAATAAAGGAAGGGAATACCATGGAGGTGTATAATTTAATATTTTGATTTGCTCATTTTGCAGAGAGGTGAGATTGTGTTCTGAAATCAGGCTATTTATTTTGTACTGTGGGCGGGTACGTTTGAGTCTGTTTGGGTACCCACTTTATAGAGACTGGGTGTGCCCCAGGAGGATCTCCATACCCTAGGATCGGTCCACTGCTGTAATAGCAGAATAAATAATCCTACATTAGCTGAAGTTCGAACCGGGGATCCGGAACAGCAGAGAATGCTATCTCCACTAGTCCATGCTTCACCCTAAATAGTTTTTTATTATCTTTAACCTTTTATAATCACCACTGGAATAATCCCATCCTTCATAGTTAACACACAATCAACTATTTAACCTTCGATATGCTTTAAACATGTAAATAACTATCAACAGCTTCAAGAACTAATTTGATTTTCAGCAATTTGTGTACTCCATTGCCGGTTTCATCCTCTACGGCACGGCGCTTATTATTCAGCTCTTCAACTATCGCCACTTTGATTCATACAAGATGGCGATAATGATTTGTTTGCACGTCTTAGCAGTCCTCATCTTCTTGAGCACAGCCATAAGCATTTTCGCTAAACAGTATGTGTTTTGTTTATTTTTGTATTAAGTTCTTTGCGAAATATAAACTTTTTTAGTATACATAAACTACATTAGATCCAGTGCTTCTCACTCAATCCTATAGGTAGGTTAGACCAGTCAGCTAATTAGTCGCAAGTTTTAGACATGAGTCAATCAGGTTAAGCCGAATGACATCTCGAGAAGACAACATGCTAAAAAACTATAAATAAGAAACAAAACTTTTAATATCTTATAATTAATCAGTCAAAACAAAAGAATAATCAGGAGTCAGATTTAGTTGTTTTCCTCTGAGTTATCTATAAATGAAATATAAAGAAAGGAATATATATAAATGAAATATATAGTAAGGAAAGATATTGCGATCGTGAAAATTATCGAATTCCAGTTTTCAAGGGAAATACACGTTTTAGGGTCTCCTGAGTCCAAATAACCAAGTCACGCTGAAATGTCTGTGTATATCCCTGTACTAAAAGGTAAATTCTTACCAAACTGAAATTTAGTATTTAAGCCAACTATATGCCCGAGATGTTACAGCAACGTTTTGATTAAAATCGGCTAAGCAGAAGAGCGACTTAATACCAGGCGTTTTCACCTTTTTACGATTTTCATTTAAATATCAATAGGCTTTAATATGATTTAGTTTTAGGTTTGGCAGGGCCTCACTACCGATATTTTAAATTTTCTTCCTCTTAAACCAACATAAATTTTGAAAACTAACCATACCGTCTTATTATCATTGATGAAAACGGATAAATATACAAGTTGAACGACTTTGATGGTGAAGTAAAGGGGAAAAACTTAAAAGTATTTTTTGGTTTAATACACTACAAAGGTTAATAATTGAACGCAATTGTTGTTCACATATTCCTTATATAAAATTAGAAAAAACTAATAAAAAAAACAAATTTCACTGCACTCAGATTTCACTTAAGGTGTTATTCTAGCTTTTCCTGTAGGTTTCCTGATTTTACAAATAATTGTTCACTGCTATAGTCCGGGTGTATTACGGTTTCTTTTAAGTCACACATCTTTCTCAGTAGCTTCGTGATAGTTGATTTGGAACTACGATCTGTCAGACATTTTTTTACATCGACTAACATATTCCTCAGATCTTCTATATCGCTTCTAAATTCTTTAACCAATTCACCCAAATTATTCGTATTCGAGAACATTTCGATAAATTTTGTCATATCATTGAATGAGATTGGGTGCTTTTGATTTTTCTCTATAGACTGTCGGGCTTCCTCAAGATTTACAATATATTGGATATTGTTTTTTTTTATTTTTGTTTTTTTATGAACAGATTGGATAGCTGTCATTGGAGGAAAATCTTCGAAATTTATTATGTTTTCACCTTCTTCTTGGGGATCTATTGTTAAGTTAAGCTCCATTGTGGGTATAGAGGAAGGTGGAGGACTTAGTGGCATTGTTTGACGCCTGAAACAGACGTCGGTATTAATATTAAATTGTTGTCCACATTTAAAACCGTATCTTTGAAGGGTTTGTTTACAATATTATTGGCATAAATTGAGTTGCCATGGTTACCTGGATGGCCTTGCTTCGGTTTGTCTTCTTTTATCCCGGCTATGGTTGTTGAAGTGTTGTCATGGCAACCGGTTAGTTAACTGTTGGGGATCGTATGGTTAGGTGTATCTAATAGGGAATGGTTGGCATTTATTTGTTTACTATTATTGTTTATGTTGGGACTTAAATTATTGAATCTATTTTCGCTACTTTGATGTTCTTGAATATTATTGTTATTTTCCCTCTCAGGGCAATCAGTAGATACGTGACCAGGTTGTTTACATATAAAACAGGTTAAAATATCTTCAGGAAGAAAAAAATCGGTAACAAACATTGTCTTGCTCAATTGATAGAGATGATGGAAGCTTACTGAGGTCCTCAGATGGAATGTAGACTTGCCGTCGAAAACTAAGTACATGTGCTAGCCGTGGGTTTTGGTACCCGGCCCTGAGAAAGTGCTAAGACTAATCTGAGGCCTAACCTTTTAAGTTCGTTTTCTATTATCTCACGAGGAATTGAAGGACAGGTATTTGAGATAATTGTTCAAAAGGCTTTGCTATTAAAATGAATACAAAATCGAGAGTTTGAAATTCTAGAAGCATAACAAATGAATTATGGGTCTATCAGGGTTGCGGTTTTGAAAACATACTCTTTTTGCGGGAAATATTTATAAAACTATTGCATTTTCTCGTATAGAAAAACGGCCGTTGGCGGTGGCTTTGGCATAACTGGTGGATTTGTTTGTAGGGTTGAGGTAAAGTGGGACATGCAATGCATTATTTTTGAGCTATTTTCTGTTCCTATTTTTACTTTCACTTACTATATATAGTAAGGGGAAGTATTGCGATCGTGAAAATTTTCGAATTCCAGTTTTCAACGGAAATACACGTTTTAGGGTCCCCTGAGTCCAAATAACCAAGTCCCGCAAAAAGGTCTGTGTGTGTGTGTGTGTGTGTGTGTGTGTGTGTCTGTGTGTGTGTGTGTGTGTGGTAACTCCCGGGCGGAAACGGTAAGTCCTATGAAACTGAAATTTCATATTTAAGACAACTATACGCCCGAGACGTGACAAAACTTTTTTCATCAAAATGAGCCTACCAGAAGAGGCACTTTATACCATGCATTTTGCACCTTTTTTCGATTTTCTCAAAAACGGTTGCGACGATTTTGATTAAACTCGCTATATCGATGTAAAATTTAATGGGCTTTAATATCATGTAGGTTTTATTTAGATAAAAATGGTCTGACAGGGCTTAAATGCCGATATTTTAAATTTTCTTCCCCTAAAGTACCTTTAATTTTGTAGATTCAATAATAATAACTAGATTATCTTGTTAACGCTGATGAAAAACTGGTAAATATATAAATTGAATAAATTCGATACCCAACTAAAGGAGAAAACAGAAAAAATATTTTTTTAATGCAATTTTTTGTTTTTGAACATAAGAGCAGTAATATAACATGTATGATATACCGTTGGTAAGCTAAAGATTTTAGAAAAAATATCATCTGATACACAAGCTTTTAAAAGTTAATAGAGAGTGATGAAAAGAAGATAAAACTAACTGATTATTTTAGATAATAATATAATAGATTTTTTAATAAAACACATGTTTCTATAGAAATTTAATTTGATTAATTCCTTAATAATTTCACGTATTTTTATCTCTAACTGTATTTGAAAATCCTTTCATTGATTTTAAAATTTGAGGTAAGTGAAAGTCGTGTGTTGCCCGCACCAGATTTTTTACTCTCTGACTGTTACCTACCAACATAACATTATATCACAGAGTTCAAAGTTTACCTCCACAGTTAGTTTTATCGGCTTTTCATCACTCTCCATTAAACATTAAAATTATTAGAGAATATTTTTTCTAAAATCTTTAGCTATCCAACGGTATATTACACATCGATATTACTATTCTTGTGTTCCAAAACACAAAAATTGCATAAAATAATATGTTTGCACTTTTCTCCTTTATTTGTTTATCTAGTTCGTTCAACTTACATATTTACCTGTTATTTATCAATGCTAATAAGATGATGTTCCAATTTTTTTGAAATCTATAAAATTAAAGGTACTTTAGAGGAAGAAAATATCGGCATTTAAGCCATGTCAAACTATTTCAATCAGAATGAAACCTACATCATATTAAAGCCTATCAAATTTTACATCGATATATTGAGTTAATTTAAAATCGTTGGACCCGTTTTTGAGACAATCGTAAAAAGGTGCAAAATGCGTGGTATAAAGTAGATGTTTCGGTCAGCTGATTTTGATGAAAAAGTTGCTATAACATCTTGGACGCATAGTTGTCTTAAATATGAAATTTCAGTTTCATAGGACTTTTCGTTTTCGCCCGGGAGTTACCACACACAGACCATTTTTAGGGACTTGGTTATTTGGACTCAGAAGGCCCTAAAACGTGTATTTCCGTTGAAAACTGGAATTCGAAAAGTTTCTCGATCGCAATACTTTCCCTTACTATATATTTCGTCTATAGGTAAGTGAAAGTAAAAATGTTAGCTTCTATATAAATTTATTAATCGTAATGGACAATGATGAATAGGGCATAAACTTGAGTTATAATTTTATATAATAATTTTATTTTGTTGTATTATTTAATCTAAAACATATGTTTAGAATATAATTGTTATAAGCTTGTTCAATTCTCACTTCATTTAATAGTTCTTAAATTGATTTTACCAATCGCGGTAAGTGAAAGTGTGTTGCCCGCTCCAGATTTTTAATTATATGCTTGAATAAGTCCGTTCCGAACCTTTTTATACATTGATAATATTTAAATGAATTGTAACGGTTTTTTATCTTACAGCCGAAGATGGTGTTTAGACGATGAGGGAGTAACTACTGGGCCTGGACCATCAAAAAGACCAGATACTCACTTTTATACTAAAAGAGTAAGCACATTTTTACTTGCATCGTGATTATTAATTTGTTTTATGTAACCTTGCTTTTTTGGGGGGGGGCTTGATGAAGACCCACAATGTAGTCCGAAACGTCGGGACAAAATAAATTAAATTTATCTTATTAGAGTGTCTTGATATGAGGGTGATATATCATATATTCTCAACTCTATATGCAAATAATATTTTGAACATAGCATAATCAACTGAAAGTAGCTAGAATTAGTGGAACTAAACTAAAATAAATTATTTCCAAATTTTCGAATTTAAAGTGTTTGACGTCGGAAATCAAAGTTTCCCTCTTGCCTGTCCGCTGTCAGATCCATGTGACAGGCATGAGGCCTATTCATAATCCGGTTTGAATGAAATTTTCAGTGATTGAAGAAACTACTTTATAAATGATCTAACATAAAATTCAATTCCATTCACTATCTTCTCTTCCGCAAGTGCTAAGACATTTTTCTCAACACGCCTATATTTCGAAATTTGGAAGAAAGTCGAATACAAGTGACACTTGTTCTGATTTTGATATCTTTACCTCATACATTTGAAGAATGTCGAGAAAGTTTCACCGACCTATTTAGCAGACATATTTATTAGATTCTAAGTATTTGATGTATAGAGAAAATTTCTGAGGTGGATAAGCAATGGTTTGTTTGAATGTTATCCGTGTCCAGCTTGAAGCATATATTAAGTCTACATTTTTCATCTAAGATATTAAGAAAGTACATTTAGTTATACATATTGTATTGGTGATTCACTTCAATGTACAGAAGTAGAAGGACGATGAAGGAAGTTTAGATCCCTGAAAGGCGAACCAACAGAAAGGAGATGTACCATTGCAATTAACTTTTAATCCTTTCGGTTGATCTTTAAGATAGTATGACGTCAAGAAAAATACTATTAAAAAACTTCTCAGACCGTAATTAAAAAATTGATGCAATGAACAATATTTCTTTTCGACTTGTTATCGAAAAGATATGAATGTTGTGTCAGTGGGCTCACAAGATTTTGTGGGTACCAGAACTAAAGTCTTATGTATATTAATTTTTATTTTAATGAATCTTCAGTTGTTGTGAGAAATAAAACAAAAGTTAATAATTTTCAAAAATAAAAATGTCTGTAGACAATCACTATATGAATTAATTAATGAACATTTCACAATTTATAATTTGTAGGGTATAATTTGTAGTTACGTTCCCCAGAGGGATACCTGTAGCATGGTGGTTAGCATAATAGCCTCCTATGCCCTAGGTTCAAGGTTCAAAACCTTCGGAGGGGACGTTAAAAGGGTGTCCTGAGCCTGTGCGTTGTCAGGTACTCGTTAAAGATTCCTATCGTAATTAAACCTGGATAGACTAAATTTAGGACTTCCACTGTAACATCGTCCGATTAGCCACAGCAGCATAAAGGAACGTTAAATAAAAAAAAAAAATAAAAAAACAAACGTTTTCCGACGAATGGTCTCATTCCAGGATATATTTAACATCTTGTAAATATCTAACAAGTTCACAAATGGGTTGTAGTTAAAAAAAAAAAATATTAAATTTTATATCTTCATGTATTTGTATATATATATATTATGTATATATTATATGTACAGCACATTTGCTGATTGTCAGATACATTCTGACAGTCGTGAATATAGATATAAAGAGAAAATAAAATGTATATAATTCTCAGTGCTTTCAAATTAATACCCTTCGGTTTTAAATTTTGGTGAATTCAAGTTTTTAAATTTATTTTCGATTAAAGAAAAATATGTTTATCAAGTAATGATAAAAGTTTTTAAATAATTTCTTTTTATCACATATAACGTTATTTATATTTTTAACAGGATCCTTATGAAAGTGGTACCGGTTTGTCCAACACATCTAATGTTAAACAAGAGACACAGCCAAATGTCGATGAAAAGGGTGAAGATAATGCAGAACCTGAGATTGACGCAAAACAACCGCCACCTGGAAATGATCCAGCAGAATCTGAGAAAGGTGGAGAAAATGAAGCACCTGAAATTGGTGGGGAGCAACCTCCATCACATAACGGTCCGGGAGGATCTGAAAAAGGAGGAGAAGATGTAGCACCTGAAAGTGACGGAGGACAACCATCATCTGTGAATGATCCAGCAGAATCTCCAAAAGGTGAAGAAAATGCAGCACCGGAAGTTGGTGAAGAGCCAACAACATCTGGAAGTGCTCCTGCACAGTCTGAAAATGGAAAAGGAGCATCTGAAAAAGATAAAGAAAATGCAGGACCTGAAAATGAGGAAGACACAACATTACATTCAGGCTGTATCTGTATGTGGTAAGTATAGCTCACAAAAGAAAAAACAGATCAACCTTCATATTTGTGACATGGTCACTGAATTTGTAAACGGAAACCACGAATACCCATTGCTTGTTGAACGTTATCCTTTTCAGTGGATTTTTATGAAATTTTCCATAGCTAAATTTTAATTGACTATATTAGGTAAAAGGATCTTTATGGTTTTTTCTGCAAATATTCGGAGAAATTTAATATCTCTGTTCCCTATTCTAAAGCTTGCTTTTAAATGACGCATTCGTTCATATTGTCTTATAAATTATTTTATATCAATGTTAGAGCTAATTTATAAATTTTATTTTTTAGAATTTCTGAAATGTCGAAGATGAAAGAATTGAGCTCACAAGAATCCTAGGAATCTTTCTCATCCAAATAATTTTAATCTCATACGAATAAGAAAAATCAAATAAATATTGTGATATTTAATATTGTTTGTATAGAAAAAAAAAATTCTTTATTAAATACTTAGTATTGGATTAACATCTCTGTGTTATTAATTGTTAGTTAATGCTTTAAATATAGCGGTAATACGTTGGTAGAAATTTTAAACTCGTTAAGTGAAACAGGTTAAAAAATGTTTAGTGATTGATTCACAATAAATTCATTAAGTCACAGTCATAATTGTCAGACAGCCGCGCACAGTGGAGAAAACAGCTGTTCAAGGAGTACAAAATTCATAATGATCACAAAAATGTTTCAAATTTTTTTTAATGCACCCTAAAATATATCGAATTGAGTAATATCACCATTGTCAATCCAACCAACAAGTTGGATATTTGTTTTCCATATAAACCTACTTGAAAATGAAAAAAAAAATCTCTTTTAGAAAAAAATGTTTTCCATCTAATTTTCAACCATTTTTTTTATATTGAATTGTCACCCAATAGCCCTAATAGGTGGAAAATATCTACTAGGGATTAATGAATATATATTATGGCGTAGGTTGAATATGGGATAAGTTGTAAAAACAAATTTTATTTGACCTAAAAAAAACTGTTAATATAAATTCTGACAAAATTATACAAAAAATTAATATCCATAGCTAACTTATGTTATTGAGTGATAAATGAGAGAAGGTAGGTATGGGTTTTAAAAAATAAAAATAAAAAATCTGGTGAGGCACACCACACACCTCTCTCACTTACCTCCGTTGTTAAAATCAATTTAAGAATTTTTAAATACATTTAAAGATACAAATAAATTGTTATAGAATTAATTATTTTGAATTTCAATGGAAACACGTGTTTTATTAAATAATCTTTATATTTTTATCTACAACAATCAGTTAGTTTTATCGGTTTTTCATCACTCTCCATTAACCTTTAAAATTCCGTGTATTAGATATTAATTTTTCTAAAATCTTTAGCTATCCAACGGTATATTATACATCTATATTACTATTCTTGTGTTCAAAAACACAAAAATTGCATAAAAAATATGTTTGTACTTTTCCCCTTTAGTTGTTAATCAAATTCTCTCTACTTTTATATTTACCCGTTATTTATCAATGCTAATAAGATGATGTCCCAATTTTTTTTAAATCTACCAAATTAAAGGTACTTTAGAGGAAGAAAATTTAAAATATCGGCATTTAAGCCCTGTCAGACTATTTTAGTATGAAACCTACGTCATAATAAAGCCCATTAAATTTAACAACCATATAGTGGGTTTAATCAAAATCATTAGAGCCGTTTTTCAGAAAATTGTAAAAAGGTGCAATTTCACTTTCGAATATTGATTTTTTCCTTGAAGAATTTAAGCTGTTGTTGTTAATCGATAAGGATGATATGAGAAGATCAGATGAAAATAAGTCCATAAGTCGGTAATGGTTCCAACTCGGAAACACTTCCTTGTATTATGTTCCCTATACCTTCTTAACTATCGATGCCGCAAATAGCCGCAGATGATTCTTGTAAAAATTGTTTTCACAGTCTATTTAAAAAAAGTGTTTGTTGGATTCAAAGTGGATCCAGGTGAATCCTAGAGTGTAGGAATGATTGAAAGTAAATTTTCCAAAAATTACATAATTCATATGTACCATCGTATTTTAATTATTAATTTTGTATCTGATATCTTAAATTGAAGCTGCTATTTATGATTATAATTTAAAAAAAAAAAATTAAAATTTTCACAACCTATCTAAACGGAGGTCTGAACCGAACTAAGATATCAATACGCATTACGGTTTGTTAATAATTACTTACAAATGAAGGATGTTTAAAAGGTAGAGGGACTCGTTTTCATTTCTCAAAACACTTGTGTTTACATCTGTGATAATATTGGGCTTTTAATCACAGTTTCGAATTTGTACTTTTGCTCTCCTAAAATAGCAGTTTCCCCCACTGTGCGGCGTTGTCTAGTGGATAGAGCATTAGGCTACTGTTGTCGAACCTCAGCAGAGGATAAATTATTTATTGAGTTATTTTAGCCGTGGAGCGACCTGGGGTATAGTGACCCTCCTGGGGCACTCCTAGCCTCTATTAAGAGGGTACCCAAAATTAGGGAAAAAACCTGGCGGCTGAGCTCGATTAAGGCCTTATCACTATCCTTACACGGCCATTGGCGTAGAAACAGTACGAATCTCTATAAATACTGAGACCCTTCATGGATTCTAGAGGTACAGGTTTCACTTTCTATAAGGTAGTGCGAATTTGAAAATTTTCGAATTCCAGTTTTCGACGGAAATACACGTTTTAGGGTATTCTGAGTCCAAATGACCAAGCCCGGAAAAAAAGGTCTGTGTGTCAGTGTGTGTGGTAAGTCTAGCGCAAAAACCATAAGTCGTACGAAACTGAAATTTCATATTTAAGACAACTATTTACAGCAACTTTTTCAATAAAATCGGCTGACCGGGAGTTCTACTTTATTCCATGCATTTAGCACCTTTTTACGATTTTCTCAAAAACGGCTCTAACAATTTTGATTAAACTCGCTGTATCTATGTAAAATTTAATAGGCTTTAATATCATGTAAGTTTAATTCTGATTGAAATAGTCCGACAGGGTTTAAAGGCAGATATTTAAAATTTTAAAAAACTTGAAAGAGGATATGAGTTTGTTTGTTTATTTATTTAACGTCACTTTATGCTACTATGGCTGGTCGGACGAGGCTACAGTGGGAGTCCCGAATTTTGCCTATCCAGGTTTTATTAGGATAGGGATTTTTAACGAGTACCTGACATCGTACAGGCTCGGGACCACTTTTTAACGTCCCCTCCGAAGGACGGCATAACTAAGGATTTTTTACTCCCATTAAAAAATCCTAGGACCACCTACGGGTTTGAACCCGTGACCTTTAGCATAGCAGGCTGATATGCTAACCATCCAGCTACAAGTGATCCCTAGAGGATATGAGTTTAACATTGACCTCCACAGTCTATTCATAGATTTCAAGGAAGCATATGACAGTATCGTTAGAGAGGCAAAAGTGAAGGTAATGCTAGAATTTGGAGTTCCCAGGAAGCTCACTATACTTGCGAAAATGACCATGTGTGATAGCAGGATGAAGATAATAATACAGGGAATGATGTCAGAAGAATGTGCAGTAAATAATGGACTGAGGCTGGGAGACCCGCTATCACCTGTCTTATTTAATCTGGCATTGGAAAAAGCTATAAGGGAAATAAGAACCAACCCTAATGGAACAATTTACAATCGCCTTACACAGCAATGGGCATATGCGGATGATGTGATCATAATAGCGAGAAGCACGGCTGCGCTTGGAGGAGCTTTCAAAGAGTATGAAAGGGAAGAGGCAGAAGAGGGCCTTCAGGTAAATGAAGGAAAAACAAGATATATGGGATCATCCAGGAACCATCTACTGGAATACCACGACCTGCAGATTGGCGAACGCCGTTTGAAAAGTACAGATACCTTCAAGTACCTAGGTTCTGTTGTTACTCATGATAATAATACGAGGCTGTCTGCAGGTAACAAGTGCCTTTTCGCCCTACAAACAATACTAAAGTTCAAAAATATTTCAAGAGATGCCAAGGTTATGATATATAAAACAATACTGAGACCCACAGTTACTCATGGCAGCGAATCCTGGGTATTAACTAAGGAAAGTGAAAGGAGACTCAATGTTTGGCAGAGAAAAATACTCAGGAAGTTATTTGGGACATTTAAAGAAAATGACTCTTGGCGATTAAGAAAGAATAGTGAGCTTCTTACTTAGTAATTAAAACTTTTATAACCAAAAAAGCACATTTATTATGTTCATACAAGCTTTATCAAAAAACATTAAAAAAAACATATGTTTTATTTACAGGAAGGTTACTTTTTGGTTAGCCACCTGGTACACATTTTATAAATATATACAAATAAATTTAATGAACATATCAAAAATATTCACAACCAAAAATATGAATTAGACAAATTATGTGACCTAGTGGCTAACGCGATTTATGCCTGCGAGTGGTACGATTAACTGAAGGTTAGGGTATCCACTCTGCTACATCACCTTCCCCCAATGACTGCGTCGAGGAATCGGCTCGGTGGTCTGGCTATTCTTCCACTACGAGTCATCCTGGGGTCAGGAACTTGGCGATCAGGCTCGGCGGAGTCATTGTGTTCCGTTGAAACCTTCTGAGGGTCCGGCTGAGCACAACTTGAATCTTGATCCTGGAGGAGGAATGCTGGCTTCAATCGGTCTATGGTTACAGTTTTGGAACCACTAAGCAGTTGAAGAACACACGTCTTCTTATGTCTTTTTAAAACTTTGTAGGGGCCCGTATAAGGTGGGATGAGTGGTCTTTGTACCATATCTTCCCTCAAAAAGACATGGGAGCACGTTAAGAGGTCCGGGTGAACAAAGGGTTTTCTAGTGGGCGTCCGGTAGGCAGCTGGCCTGAGACTCACTAATTGCTCCCTTAGTTGTCGAACAAACTCTCCAGCGCTGTCCCGTTGCCTAGATTCTTCTAAAAATTCACCAGGAAGCCGAAGAGGTTGACCGAAAGTCATCTCTGCGGCAGTTGTGACGTTGTCATCCCGTATTGCCGTGAGAAGTACCATAGGCAGCAGGCTGGTCCAGGCATTGCTGTTGAACTGCGCCATTAGGGCTGTCTTCAAAGTACGATGCCATCTCTCGACGCAACCATTGGACTGTGGGTGGTATGCGGTAGTTCGGCAGCGCTGGAATCCTAAGGTCTTCGATAACTCACGGAATAAATCCGATTCGAATTGACGCCCCTGATCAGTTGTGATGCGAGCCGGAACACCGAAGCGAGAAATCCATACCACACAAAGTGCTTGAGCGCATGTAGGTGCCGAAATGTCTGCTATTGGATGTGCTTCTGGCCATCTAGTGTATCTGTCCACCACCGTTAGGCAATATCGCATACTACTGAAAGTGGTAGAGGCCCTATAATATCTAGGTGAACATGCTCAAATCGAGCTGAAGGTAGAAACATACCAGAAGGGGCCACGGTGTGGCGCTGGACTTTTGATCGCTGACAGGCGATACATGCTTTTGCCCACTTCCCTATATCCACATTTTGATTAGGCCAAAAAAATCTCTGGCTAATCAGCCTACGAGACCCACGGACTCCAGGATGGCTAAGGTTGTGTATTTGTTGGAAAATAGTACGGCGCATTATTTCAGGTACGTAGGGACGAGCCTTAGGTTTAGATGTTTCGCAAAGGAGCCGGCTCTCAAGACCCGGTAACTCCATCCATTTCAGTTGCAGCCTGGGGTTTTCCAGCAACGCTGGAATCGCATCGTCATTGCTTTGCGCTTCGCATAACATATCCGTTCCACTTGGGGCTCCAATTTCTTCCACTCTTGATAAAGCATCTGCGACGTTGCTATCCAATCCCGCGACATAACGAATATCGGTGGTAAATTGCCTAATATAATTCATCCACCGAATTCGCATAGGTGTGGAGGACTCTGGCTTTTGATCGAATGCAAACAGGAGAGGCCTGTGGTCCGTCCATATGGTATTATAATGGGTTTTAAAATTTTAACGAGTTTCGTTAAAACTAATTCTTACTTAGTAATTAAAACTTTTATAACCAAAAAAGCACATTTATTATGTTCATACAAGCTTTATCAAAAAACATTAAAAAAAACATATGTTTTATTTACAGGAAGGTTAATTTTTGGTTAGCCACCTGGTACACATTTTATAAAATATATACAAATAAATTTAATGAACATATCAAAAATATTCACAACCAAAAATATGAATTAGACAAATTATGTGACCAAGTGGCTAACGCGATTTATGCCTGCGAGTGGTACGATTAACTGAAGGTTAGGGTACCCACTCCGCTACAAAATTATACCATAAAAATATTTTTACTAGAAGAATTATTTATTAACAAATAACATGTGAATTTAACTTTTAATTTAGGTTTAGCGTAAGGTTAGATGGTCAATGGCGAAGACAAAATCTCAGTAAAGAACCATGAAGTTGCTCGAGTATGTGAATAAAAACATCACGTTCTTTCTTACCGTGTTGGAAGCGGTAAGTATTTTGTATTTGTTACTGACTCTTTGCTCGATAAATTAAACGTTGCCGAGTATAAACTAAATCTCAATTTCATAATAGTGTCCAACATTAAATCATATGGAAATTTTCACTACATAACCTGACGTTTCTCCTTACTAGCTGTATCTATGCTTCATTCACATGATAATACTTCTCTTTTTACTTTCACTTACCTATATATGAAATATATAGTAAGGGGAAGTATTGCGATCGTGAAAATTTTCGAATTCCAGTTTTCAACGGAAATACACGTTTTAGGGTCCCCTGAGTCTAAATGACCAAGTCCCGCAAAAAGGTCTGTATGTGTGTGTATGTCTGTCTGCGTGTGTGGTAAGCCTAGCGCGAAAACGAAAAGGTGTATAAAACTGAGATTTCATATTTAAGACAACTAGACGCCCGAGTTGTTACAGCAACATTTTCATAAAATCAGCTAACCATTTATATCATGCATTTTGTACCTTTTTACGATATTCTCAAAAAACATGTGAAATTGACTTTAATATGGTGTAGATTTCATTCTGATTGAAATAATCTGACAGGGCTTGAATATCGATATTTCATAAGTTCTTCCCCTAAAGTACTTTTAATTTTGTAGATCAGGAGTGCTGCCATTGGGTAGTTCTTCTTCAAGTTTGTATCACGCCATTTAACTTTTGTCACATTTACTTGTTGTACCTTGAAGTACAGTTGTAAATTTCAATAAATGATGTTAAAAAAAAAAAAAAAAAAAAAAAAAATTTGTAGATATTCATTCCTTAAAAGCATAGGTCTGTTGAAAATTGACCTTCGAAAATTGTATATATTTGTAAGGATGTTTTTAGTTTATATTTCTTTAATTTATTTACGGAAAGTAAAATTGACATAAAAAAAAATAAATAAAAAATAAAACCTGTGCTACCACAACTGAGGAAGGGTCTTGGGCTCAGTATATGTAGAGATTCTTACTGTTCTAAATTAATAAGTGTTTAATTAAATAACACTTGTTTCTTTTAAACCTCAATGTAAATAATTCTTAAACAATTCATTTTCGTCTCTAAATTTGTTTAAAAATTATTTAATTGATATAAATAACGGAGGCAAAAGAACGTCGTGTGTTAAGCGCACCAGATTAAAAATATATATTTAGATCAGAAATGGGCCCACGGAGGAGTGGAGCCCCTCGAAAAAAAACCAAAAAAAAAAAAACCCTCATACCTTATACTCGATCTTAAAAAACAATTCTTATCAATGGAAATACTCCGCGCTAACCCATGTTAACTAACTCGGATTAAAAATTGGTTGGTGCAACTGGACAAAAACTTTAATCATGATTAGCTTTTACCCCGGGTTAGTTAACAGCAAAAGTTAACATTAACACAGGCTGTTGGTGCAACCGGGCACTAATTTACTGTAGAATAATGAGCCCTTATGGCTAAAAAATAATAAACAAAAATAATTGAGACGTTTATTTCTAAAAGATCTGGATCTACTTAAGGAAATTTTACAGCAAGCGCAAACGTCTGTCATATTACTTTCACTTTCTATATATAGTAAGGGAAAGTATTGCGATCGTGAAAATTTTCGAATTCCAGTTTTCAACGGAAATACACGTTGTGGCTTAAAAAAACCTTGCTGTTGGGTGTGATCTTAAATGAGTTTTACAGGATTTAAAAAAAAAAAATCAATTTAATGTCACGTTTATGCTGCTGTGTCTAATCGGACGATGCTACAGTGGGAGACAAATACTTTGCCTATCCAGGTTTAATTAGGATAGGGATCTTTACAGAGTACTTAGCATCGCATACTGCCGTTTTATTTACAAAAATACTAATGGACTTCGGTCTTTTATGATATTTTTAGATTATATCATTGGCAATAATGATATGCTGGGGTGCCTTTAGATATCCAACAGGAATGACCAACCGGAGAGAAAGAATTTTGTTTAATCACACATCAACGGCTTTCTCCCTGACAGCTGGTGGCATTATCTTTGACCATATGATGGGGAACAGCACACCGCACCAATTGGTAAGAACAATAATTTATTATCATTTTCTAAACAATAACAAAGATTTCTTTATCATAGTTTCTTCTCAATTTTTTTACAGAAAGTTGGAAGTATCGTTTTAAAAGCATTTTCTAGTTGGAATTGTAAAGCAAAAAGTTATGTTGTAAATAATCTATAATAAAGGATTATCAATTACTTATTATTAATCTATAATAATATTATAAAACTGAAGGGTTTGTTTGTTTGAACGTGCTAATCTCATAAACTACTGGTTCGAATTATAAAATTCTTTTTGATTTGGATAGTCCATTTATCGAGGATGGCTTTTAGCTCTATAACATCACGCTTCGACCAATAGAAGTGAAGAATCGGCGGAACATCTGAAAAAACGGGGAAAATTAACATCGCATCCCAATGATTCCAAATGATTTATCTTTTAATTTCCCAAAAAGAAGAATTCAATTTCCCGTTAATTTATCTTTTGCCGTAACAATTAATAAATCACAGGGACAAATATTTAAACACCGGGTATCGGGGGATTTAATCAATATCGGGTTGCGGAGAATATCAGTATGTTCTTCTGCCACAAGAAAATAAAACTAAAAATGTAAATAACGCAGAAGTACTTTAAAATATATTCTTTTAAAAACTTCTTAATAGAGATCATAATAACAAATTGACGCAGACGAAGTCAGTGGTAAATTGTTTTCTAAGAATCAACAGTTAATGTTTAAAACTGCCCTATTCTTTAAGCTTTGAAATTTCAAGCGTGAATGTGACTACCCAACAATCGTTATTTATGGAAGGTAATGGATTTGCAGCAGTTGGTGTATTCTAGCTTCGGTGCTGTCCTCTACGGCACGGTCCTCGTCATCCAGTTCTTCAACATCCACCACTTCAAAGTGTCAGAGATCATAGTGATGATGGTGCTTCATCTGATTGCGGCCATCATTTTCATCATTACTGCCGTTACCATCTTCACTACTAAGAGGTATCGTATTTTCATTCGTGCCATGAAATCATTTATAACATGAGCTGATCATTAAGAAATGTTTAAAAAATCTATTTCTCATGCCTTTTCAATCATAGTAATCACTTAATTGAGTGCTCAGAGCAGTGAATGCAGCTTCAAATATTAATTATACCATTAACAAAACTCAAGATTAAGTTAAACAACACAGAAGGGTAGGTATTTGTTCCAAACAAATACAATTAAAATAAATATAGACAGGGAAACATTAACCAGAATAAACAAACCTTCTAATGCACTTCCCGTAATGAATCTTTTTACAATGATGACATAGTTTTGGACTAGTCCTCTATCACCATACACTTCTTCTTTTAGCACTACCTCAGTGCAATCAGCGTGTAGGAACAGCCTCGGCCTCTAATGGTCCCACATGGCCCTCCACCTCAAATCCACCACGGTGCTGCCTCTCGGCCGCTAATAAACCATATCCAAGTTGAACTGAGGATAGTTAACAGAACATACTGAATTGATCAATATATATTAGCGTTACTTATCTATATTAGGATCCATAATATATCAGCGATTTCTATGTTTCAGGACGATGGCACAAATGTAAACTCTCCAGTACTAAAAATGTCACACATTTCAAACATGTCGTAAGTAGGTACTTCTTTGTTTATTCATTTAAGTTCACTTTTCTGCACACAAGAATGATGGACAGGCGCTCTAACCTTCCACTTATCTACAAAAGACTCATCTACATCACTATCACAAGGCCTATCTGGACTTACGGAGTTAAGATCTGGGGCTCAACTAAACCATCAAACTCTTCCCATATTCAATCCTTGCAATCCAAAATCCTTCGAAAAATCCTCAATACTCCTCACTTTCTCACGAATAAACTCATCCATAAAGACCTCAATATCCCATATGTTGCTGATTTGGCCCGAACCACGTATCAATCCTTCCATGAAAAACTCCACTCCCACTCTCACCCACTTGTTTCAATTCTCATTCCCTCTTCCATTCCTGACAAACCTCTGAGGCGTCTGAAAAGAATATAGCCTCGAGAGAGTTAAGATTATCCAGTGGAGTAATGCCAATAGGCATTTTCTCATCATGTATTTTTTCTGTTAGCTGATTTACTAGATGTATTACTGATACATTTGGAAATTACAATAAATGATAATAAAAAATAAGAAGTTCACTTTTATGCAACTATAGCTAGCCGAACGATACTAAAGTGGGAGTTCTAAATATTTCATGTCGAAATTCAATTGGGATAGGGATCTTTGACGAATACCTAACACCGGAAGCTCGTGGCCACCATTTTACGCCACTCCAAAGAACAGCATGACAAAGGTTTTTTTACTCCCTTTAAAAAATCTCATCTGCCATCTTCTGGGTTAGAACCCGGAATCGCTAGGCATAGAAGACTGAGGGTACTAATTAGTAGTTTAGTAAAACAACTTACATTGCTACAGAGACTAATTTGGCTAGTGGGAGAATTTGCTTACACTTAAACTAATGCGTAATATGAAAAAATGAAACGTCAAGAAGTTACTGTGAATACTATGGTACGTCTAAACAGCCTCACTATACAGGGAAAGCCAAAACGAGAGGGCTGAACTATAAAGGAATCCAAAAGAAAATGTATGACAGCAGGTCCACAAGCACTAGACGCTCAAATGATCATCAGAGACTTCACGTTTGAGTGTGTGAATTAATTTATTTATTTGGGGTCTCAAGAGAACGCCGACAACAGTATACAGCACAGAAAATTAATAGAAGGTTAATAGCTGCAAACAGATGCTATTTCGGGCTCCTGAAACATTTCAAAAGTAGATGTATCTCGCAGAACACCAAGGTGCAGCTTTACAAGACCCTCATAAGGCCTGTTCTGACCTATGGTACGGGATGTTAGGCGATCTCTCGAGCTCAAGAACTAATGCTCCTAAGATTCTAGAGGTGGATTCTTAGAAGAATCCTTGGGCCAGTGTTCAGCGATAATGTTAGTTGACAAAGAACAAATTCTGAAATAGGAAGAATATATAAGAATGTCTTCAGATTTATAAGGATTGGAAGACTTCGTTGGACCGACCATGCTGTTCGAATAAAGAATGATAAAGGTCCCAAAGAAACATTTGGAAGTTTCTTGTAACAATGGTAAGAGGAAAGTTGAAAGGCAGAGACTACGGTGGGCCGATGGAATGGCAAAGGATACTTGGTCCATCTAAGGAGTGAGAAACTCGAGGGCAGGGACAATGAGGTATTAATAAAAATATTGTTTCTTACAATATACTTGCCAAAGGAAGGTTTGCAGCATCCACAAATAGTTAAAATTAATCAACAAAACATTTATAATATAGTATGGTTGTACACGTTTTCACAAATAAAATATAACACATAAAGTGGATGTATGGTGTCTGCCAGGGTCATTCAAGAGCGAAAATAATATATTTTTTTTTTTTTTTTAATAGATTTATTGCTATTTACAACTGTATAATGATATACATCTAGTAAATGAGATACAGGATAAAAATGAATGGATTCACATGTGGGGATACTACCCATTGGCAGCTCCCCAAAGACTATGTTAAACTAGGTCTCGTGGCCATCTTCTTTTCAGACGCCTCGGAGGATTATCAGGGATTGTAGAGAAAGCAAGGATTGAAACAAGTGGATTAGAGTGGGAATGTGGAGTTTGTCATGAAAGGAGTGGTACCTGGTTCGCGCCAAGTCAGCAACATAGGGAACGTTAAGGTCTTTATGGATGAGTTTATTTGTGACAAAATAAGGAGCGTATGAGGATTTTTCGAAGGATTTTTGATTGCAAGGATTGGAGATGGGAAGAATTTGATGGTTTAGTAGAGCCCCAAATCTCTACTCCGTAAGTCCATATCGGTCTGATGATAGTCATATAGATGAGCCTTTTGTACTTAAGTGGAAGGTTAGAGCGTTTGTCTAGTAAGTGTTGAAGTAGTCGAAAACGTCGAAAAAAAAAAAAAATAATAATTTCTATTTTATCATTTACGAAAAGTAAAAGTATAATGATAAAAGTATTATTATAAAATATAAAAGTATAATTCTATATGATCCAAGATTCAGCAAATTTTATTGTGTGTGTATTCTCCATCTTAGAGACGTGATATCTTCTGTTCAGTAGAAAATATAAATTCGTATGTTACATTTGAACAGATGGTAGATTTTTACTAAGTATTGTTGCATTAGAAAAATAATGTCACTTTTTCAAATATGATTAATTAAATAATTTGTGAATTTGTGTTATCATTTTTTCACAAAACATAATTGCCTCTGTGATGAGTTCTAGTAATGTTAACGAAATTCCTGCCGTCACTAAAGAAGCTATTGCGAACACGTACATTTTTATTAAGATTTGCGATTGCAGTAAGAATTAAAACCTCATTTTTTAAAAGATTAATACACATAGCAAAGTAATTAGGCACCGTAAATGTTTAAATGCTGAAAGTTATTTTCCACAAACCTCTAAAACTGTTAAGTATACACGGCTTGTATTTTGACATACCTTAAAATTTAAGTGGGTTACCTATATTTTCAAACTCCTAACTATCCTATAATTATTCACCATTTGACTTTTTTATAAAAAGCTTATACGTTTAAAGTCAATTCTACGTTTGCTCTTATTACGTATTCGGAATAAAACGTGTGTAACACGTGTTATCTAAGTCCATGATAAACCTATCGGATCGTAAGCCCAATATACCTTATGAAAATTCTAACCCAGAGAAAATTTAGCCACAAACCGAAACTGGACGATGAAAAAGTATTTTCATAAGATGGTTCCGTTCGAAAGTTTTGACCACAAATGGTGCCATTCCTCTCGATTATGTATCATCATCTGCTAGGTTTACTTGCATTCCTTGCTCGGATTCTATTTTTAACCCTTTGCCGCTCGAGCTAACCAGCAGCATGAGAAGGATCAGCTGTTTCAGAATTTTTCACACTTAGCTTACAATTATTTCAGACTAAATAACTTAAACTGTATTTGTGTTTGTTTATTCATTTAACGTCACTTTATGCTGCTGTAGCTAATCGGATGATGCTACACTGGGAGCCCTAAACTTTCCCTATCCATATTTAATTATGATAGATATCTCACATCGCACTGACTAAGGATCAAGGACGGTATAACTAAGGATTTTTCACTCCCATTAAAATATCCTCGGACCACATTTTTTCGTCTCCTCCGAACGACGGCATAACTAAGGATTTTTCACTTACATTCAAATATCCTAGGACCACCTGCCAGGTTTGAACCCGCGTTCTTGCCCATAGAAAGCCGTCATGCTAGCCAATACACCAAAGGATACAAACAAAATACATTTGATAAACATTAAACACTCTATGTATAGATGTAATTTCGTTTATCACCGACGAAAAATTGAACTCTTATTTCTAAAGAATGATAACAAAGAATTAGGACGCTGGCTCGAGAAGCAATATTGGTAGGGACAAATCTAAATAAACACAGTTATCAAACGGTTTGTCGCCTAAATCTGAGTGTTGGCTGAGAGGATGGAGGTAGAGCGCCAAGGGTTAATTGACGCCTCGTTTCTCGTCCAAGAAGCACAAACCTTTCCTTTCTCTCTTGAACGTCCTTTATTATTCCAATTATTAAAAACAGGATGGGTTATCCTACAAGAAAGGAACTATTTCTAACCAGTGTGGAAAGGTTAGTATTCATTCCGTAAAACTAACACGGAATTTCAACCCGCAAAAGTCGAATTTGAACCGATGTCTTTTGACTTGAAAGAATGTGCGCCTCAACACAAACCATCATTGGCAGTGCTTGCAGAAAAAAAAATCAGGTATCCCTCTTTCCCAATTTTTCCCTCGAGTATTTTAAAAGCGTCGCGATCCTTGTCAGAAATGATGGCTTATATGGACTCGCCATAATGTAGTAAAGAACGAGGGAACTCATTATGTCACAATTAACTTGCGACGGAGCTGGTGTAGCTATACCTAAAGCAAACAGAGGGACGGACTTACATCGGTGAAGCTTCTCCTATATTAAACTAAGGTAAAAAGTGGAGGACTTGCTCGACACATGTAGCAGAGACAATCCCCTATGTACGTGCATTCACCAAGATTAAATTGGTTGTCTCCCTTTATGGAGTAAGGAGTAATGAGGCATGTATAGTGTATTTCAGCACATGACTTCAAGACTTATCAGGAGGTGATAATAATGAACCTTTGTAACCAAAAAAATATTTCCCCTCAAAGCTAGAGGGCTTACGTTTCCAGATTTTTTGTTTTTACATTAAATCTAGATAATCATTTCATGATAAATAATATTATGCACAGATATTTCTATGACTTCTGTTGGTTTAAGAATAATATGGTGATTGCGCTGATATAATTGATATTAAATATTGATGATGTGTGCTTGAGGCTGAAGAGACAAAGAACTGCTTCATTGGATTCATCTTCGGAATTCTCAGGCTCTGTCAGGTCTCCACCTGGTACGCCAAGTTGAAGTGGCTTTACCCAAAATTCCGATGGCAGTACTTCTCAAGAACCCATCTTTACCAATCCTTCAGAACTAAACAAACTCTTTATATCTATAACATGTTGATATTAAAGTTATAGAGTATTAGGCAGTGGAATAAAAGAACCTTGTACTAGACAGCTTGTTTATTACTGCTATACATACAAACAACATGGCGCAGGGGACGCTACCAACTGGACTGAACTGTTTGTTGTTGGGCTGCTTTACACCTAGGTGGAAGTTCAGTGCCACAACTATCTTTACATATACAATCGATATTTAACACACCCCCTCAATTGAATGTTTTCAAATATATACATACACAAGTAAATATTCAATTGTATCTCACATACAAAACAAGTAAAAATATTATTCTACTACAAACGTCTACACCACAAAACAAGTAAAAATATTATCCTATTACAAAATTTTATACAACAATTTTAGCACAATATATATAAATGACATTAATATATTAATTAATTAAAGCCTTCCGAAACATTTGAAACTTATCAAAGGCAAGTGGTTTAGTGAACAAATCTGCCACATTGCGGTCAGAATTGATGTGTTCCACAGATATTATTTCTTTGGAAATGAGATCTTTAACAAAATGGAATTTTATTATCAATGTGTTTTGCTCGTTTAGAGTTTTCACTATTCTTTATAAAAGCTATAGCACTAGTGTTATCGACCAACAGTTTTCCACTTAATGTTTCACCACTGAACTCACTAATTATTCCACTTAAACTCACAATTTCCTGTGATGCCATTCCTGCTGCAATGTACTCTGCTTCCATCGTTGAAAGAGCCACACATGCTTGATTTCTTGAATGCCAAGCTATAGGATTGCTTCCGCAGAATGCTGCAAAGCCACTTACACTCTTTCGTGTTTCTATGTCACCTGCCCAGTCAGCATCTGAATAACCAATAAGTCCTAGGTTCTCACTTGGTTTGAAAGTAAGACCCATATCTCGAGTTTCTTTGAGATATCTGAGTATTCGTTTTGCAGCTTTCCAAGACTGCTGAGTAGCTTTATCTAAACATCTAGATAAATAGCTAATTGGGAATGATAAATCCGGTCGAGTTGTTGTGCTTAGATACATAAGTCCACATACCAAGCTCCTGTATGGTATATTTTCATCTAAAGGTGGACTGTCAGCGTTAAGTTTAAATCCAACCTCCATGGGGGTTGATACCTTCCTGCACTCTACCATATTATAATCTTCAAGGAGTTTATCAATAAAGCGGGTTTGTGTAACCCTTATTTTCTTTTCTTGCCTTTCAATCTTCATCCCTAAAAATTGAGAAGCCTTCATTTCTTTAATGCTGAACTCTCCTTTTAAATTGTTCACTAATTCTTCAATAGCCTTTTCATCCCCTGTAATTAGGCCATCATCCACAAAAAGAACAAAGAACACCCTACTCTTGTAGTAAAGGCATAAATCATATTGGGATCTTTTAAATCCCAATTTTAACATAAAAGAATTAAATCTTTCATTCCAATACTTCGGTGCTTTCTTAAGTCCATAAAGTGGCCTATTTAGTCTCAGAGTTTTTGTAGAACAACTTACACCTTTAGGTGGTTTTATAAACACAGGATAGTCCAGTGAGCCATTGAGAAAGGCTGTTGGCACATCAACTTGTCTAATACTTCAATCGTTTTGGCATGCAAATGACAACAGAGTTCTTACAGTATCCATTCGGCAAACTGGCGAGTAATTAAATACACAATCACCTTGAGTTTGTTCTTCAAACCCTCTTGCTACCAATCTGGCCTTTTTGATTCCATCTTTCTTCACTGTGAAAACCCATTTAGTTGTGATTGGGACACTTCCATTCGGTGCTTCCTCTTCAGACCAAGTGTTCATCTTCTCATGAGCTTTTAGTTCTTTAATAATGGCTTCCTGCCATTCCTCCTTTTTATTAGCATCCTCATAAGATGATGGAACTCCATCTGATCGGCTTACCATACAGTATGCATTATATAACTCATAATCATTTAGGAAATGAGGTTTTGACCGGTTTCTCTGAGGTCTAGAAGTTTCTTCTGAATGCTCTGGATTGGATTCTTCATTCTGAAGTCTTGAAGGGTTTTCTGACTGCTCTGGATTACAATCATTCTGAGGTCTAGAAGTATCTTCTGGCTGCTCTGAAATATTAGTGTTATTCTCTTCACCATTTTTCCTTCCCTCTTCATAGCTTCCACCACTATTATGATAGACAATAGGTACATTTTTAACTTCTTTATAGGGCATTTGGCTCTCCTCGAATATCACATCTCTAGATCTAATAACTTTCTGCTCGTCTGGCAACCAAATCCTATACCCACCACCACAATAACCAACCATCACCCCCTCCTTGCTTCTGGGATCCAATTTAGAACCTTTAGGAAGAATGGTAGGCCATGCTCGGCAACCAAATATTCGAAGTTTAGACAGATCATTTCTGCCATTCCATATTAATGAGGGAGTTTCACCTTTACTTAAGGCTGAAGTAGGTGACCTATTCAGTTCATAAGCACAACATCGAGCTGCTTCCCCCCATAAGAACTTGGGGATGCCGGAATCTGATACCTTAGTACGCATCATATCTAATAGTGTCCTATTCACTCTTTCACTCTTTCCGTTCATTTGAGGGCTATATGGCAAAGAATATTCTAATCTTATACCTTTATCTGAACAATATTTTCGAAAAAATTTAGATGTAAATTCTCCTCCATTATCTAAACGTAGCCTTTTCACCGGGACACCCTGCTGCCTTTCTAGTTCCGCTATATAATCCATCAGGTTTGTTTCAGCTTCGCTCTTCATATGGAGAAGTTTAACATACACAAAATGAGTGAAGTCATCTAAAATCACCTGCATATACCTATGGCCTTCAACTGATTCAGGATTGAAAGGACCACATATATCAGAGTGAATTAATTCACCCACCTTTGATGTGCGTTTCCTATTATTTGAAAAGGGTTGTCTAGTAGCTTTACCTTCAATGCATGCCGAACACTTCTTGTCACTATAGGGTAATCCTAAACTTTTGAGTCCATGCCGATTCAAATGTCCTAGCCGTTTATGCCATAGATCTCCATTCATAGCACTTGAAATGTTGCACTTGACTTGATTATCACTGGGTTCATCAAACGTAAATATGTACAATCCATTCACTCGTGGACAACTCAGCTTAAAATTTCTTCCGCAGATTTTCATCTCCTTAGAATCTGTAATCACTTTTAAGCCTTTTGAGGTAACTGCACTCACTGATAATAAATTATGTTTTAACCCCGGAACTATTAAACCTTTAATGTTTACAATCCTACCTTGAGAGGTTACTCTTAGGGTACCTTCTTTTCTAGTAAACATCTTATCACCATTAGCTATATGTATGGCAACATCATGATCAAGATTCGAAACATTTGACAAAAGGGGTTCCAATTCTGCCTTAAAAAGATGGTTACTCGCACCTGAATCGACTAAAAACACATTGTTAGATGATAGTTTAATATTACCACAATTTAGGGCCACCATTACAACTTCTTCATCTACATCTGCTGAATTACCCTGGATTGTTCCTCTTCTTTTCCCACGAAAGCTTCTATTAAAGGATTTACTTCCACGGTTCTGCTTATTTTTGGGACACTGTGCCTTGAAATGTCTTTTATCCCCACATATAAAGCAACCACTCTGTGCTTTAAATGATACTTCTGATGATGATGCACTAGTGATGACTTTGACTTTAACTTTGTATCTGTATCTAGAAGTCTGGCTCTCACAAAATCCATTTGGACTTCTAAATTAGTTTCTAGAGCTGTCACAACTGTGTTGAATTCATCTGGTAAAGACATCAAAAGGTGACATACCTTGTCTGACTCTCCTAGAACTGTGCCTTGTTCTTGAAGGTTTCGGATAATGGTATCAAATGCCAAAAAATGTTCTTCCATATTTCCTTGAAGAGAATATTTCAGGCCCATCAACTTTCTGTACCAAGTCAATTTTGAAAAAGAGGTAGATCTGACAAAAACCTTCTTTAAAGCATTTATCATTTCCTTGGAAGTTTGGCAATCCATGATTATTTCCAGATGTTTATCTGAAATGCCTTGGATAATGATGGACTTTGCCTTCGAGTCTTTAATGAGAAATTCCCTTTTCTCAGCGCTAGAGGTAGGAGGATCTGCTTCCAACACATCTTTTACCTGTTCTCTTTCCAAAATAGATGACATTCTGAAAAACCAGCTGTTAAAACTTGTTCCGACGAGTACTGGAACTCCTGAAGTAGTAACTGACGCCATAGTACCGGTAAACAAAATTCACTAATAAAATAATATCACTTCGCGACTACGCGTTGACACTATACACAAATACTATGCTCTGCACAAAAATACTCTGGGCCCATAACCTATTAAAGTTATAGAGTATTAGGTAGTGGAATAAAAGAACCTTGTACTAGACAGCTTGCTTATTACTGCTATATATACAAACAACATGGCGCAGGGGACGCTACCAACTGGACTGAACTGTTTGTTGTTGGGCTGCTTTACACCTAGGTGGAAGTTCAGTGCCACAACTATCTTTACATATACAATCGATATTTAACAGTTGACCCCACTCTCCTCTGTCCACTCTATCAACACAAGATCCCAATCCCTGATCCTGTCCATTCCTTCCTACAGAACTGCTTCTTTCAAGAGATCTTTCGTTATTCACTACTTCATTTTGGAATTCTTTACCTATGTCTATTCGTACATCCCAATCCTTAACTTCCTTCAAGCTTAAACTATTTATCCATCTCCTTGAATATCAGTCTACCACGCCTTTATAAGTTTTGACTATTTCCACTCTTTAATTTTTTTTAATTATTCAATGTTTTAGTTCATTTTATTTCTTGTATTAATTATAAGGTTGCAATATTGTCTTGTACATAAATATGCGTGTGTTTAAGTGTATGTATGTATTTTTTGTATTCATAATATGCAGTATAATTTGTTATTTTTTATATGGTGTATATTTTGGAGACGTAATAGCCAGAAGATGAATATTTAATGTACATATATATTATTCTTAGGGAACTAGCTGTTCCAGAATAAAAATTATTTTTCATTCATTCATTCATATTGTAAAACTAAAAGAAGTGATTTGATATGAGGCATATCATAGACAAATTTTAAGATGTTTTAAATTCATCATACCTAAAACATAGAAGAAAACTGAAACATTGTAAATTAATGTGTAACATTGTCAACAACCCTGAACCTACAATCCAATAAGAGTTTTAAGTTCAGTTCATAGAAATTTATACTCTTTCTAGGCCAATGGCCTTTTAAGGAGATGATTAGGCCTTGATTACACTCAGCCACCAGGTTTCTCCTAATTTTTGGGTACCTTAAGGAGGCTGTATCTGCCCCAGGAGGGTCTTTGTACCCCAGGGTCACTTCACGGCTTCAATGATAGATTAAATAATTCTGCTACAGATGGGTTTTGAACCCAGGACGTGGTGAATAGGAGACAAGTGCTCTATCCACTAGACCAGTCGCTCCCTTCCTTGTAAACTAACAAGGTCAAATGAGACTTCCTTAAGAGATGAATTTACAACACAAAAAATAAATAATAATTTATTAAAAAATATCTTCGAGAAGTGGATATGACAAATATGAAATGCTGAAAATGCTCGAGTATTTCTCTACAATTGTGCTAATATCTGGTGTTTATAAAACTATAATTAGAATTCAATATTCAAAAAGACTATTATGGATATTTTTTTCTTAGATGTTGTTGCTGCTAATTGATGCCTTATGGGCTTTTTTACATTTTCCTGGTGGAAGAATAACTTTTTCAACAATGATCTTATTTGCATATGGACCACCTTCGTTTTTTATCATCTTTTGGGGTATGATGATAGGATACATGGTTGGAGTAGAAGCATCATCTGTATTGGTAATTTTTTTAAAATTTATTTTAAGTTGAAAAAACATAAAGAAAGAAAGTAATAAGACATTTATTATAATTTCATTAAACAAAATTTTAACAGTTTGATTGTTGTTAATATGATGGGTGGTATACAGGCAGTTTTGGGGAATGGGGACTTTCATTTTTTGAATAACATTAAAAACATATTTTTAAGGGATAGGTTTTATTGTATTTACTTATACCAACATCAATTAAAACAGTCTTATTATTTAGCAATAACTTAGCTGCAATCGGGCTAGTAATTCTTTAGTATATTTTAAATTTTATTAAACCAGGCCTTATGTATTTTATTTTCTTGGAGGTCAGTGTTTTTTTTTTTTTTTTTTTTTTTTTTTTTTAAACTCATTGAGCTTTGAATTTTTTTACAGATGACGTTATGCCAAAATCTTTTAAATAAAACAAACTGTTAAGTTCATTTAACCTGACTTACAGTGCAGATGTGCACAGTGAACTTAATGAATGCATTTATACTTCATTTCAATTTGTAGGTTATCATTTGGGAGTCCATTGGAATAGGAGTGTTCTTTACCATTGGTTGTCTTACAGTAGCTTTCACTATTGCATTGCGAAATACAGAGCATATTATTCAACTTTCAGTAATGGTAATTCTAGACTTTTTAGTCGGTTTCCTTCTCATAGCAGATTTAATATTGACCAATAAAAAAATTATTCGCACCATGGAACTGGAAAATACATCAATATATCAAGTAAGACAAAGTGAAATAAAATAAGTAATATTGACACAATTATTTGGTTATTTTCACTATATTTACTGTCCAAGGAAAAGCAAGATGGAAGGATCTCTTCGATAAGAGATACTACAACTAGCTGAGCGACATCCTTGTCTCAACAGTCAATGGTCAGAAGGAGCCAACTTTTTATGGGTATTTGAAAACTAAACACATCATGCAACAGTGAGTTTAAGTAAGTTGACTTAAAAACATAGCAATAGACACACACCCATAATAATAATAATAATAATAGGCTTAGCGAACCCGAAGCTTCAATGCCGATACCACCAAATTCCGCCTACACAGACTTGTCCAATGTTCACCTTTCAAGCCCAAGCCCCCGAGATCACCCTTAACGCAATCCTCCCATCGACGCTTCGGCCTGCCTTTCGGACGCCTACCAGTCGGTTCAGCGAATACCAACTTTCTCGGAATCCGCTCTTCATCGAGCCCAACAACCTTACTCGCCCATTTGAGTCTCTGAGATGCTACCAAATCAATTATATTCACAGGATACAAGTACCGCGTTACACACCCATATATATATATATATATATATATATTATATAAAATATTTGTAACTATTAGCTGCTATAGTCCTCACTCTACATGGGCCTCCACCATTTGTACCAATCCTTAAGGTTCAAAGCCAGAATTTCTTTAATTTCTTATCTCCAGCCATCCACCTCCTGGGAAGCACAAACCCAGCTTATTACTTTTCCAATATTCAGTGGTGCAATATTCAGCATACATAAAGGCCCTTTCTTAATGTTTTAGAAAAGAATGCAAACAGCGTTAAGTAAGAATGGCATTGATTGTAACTTTTGTGTCATTAATTTCCCACTTTAAACCATTTATGTTTGCTCATTTTAACAGAACTTAAAACATCAGGTTTACCATAAAGTTCTCCATATGGATTATCGTGGTGTAATATTTTAAGAGTTGCTTCTACAAAAGGAAACGATTGATTCAAATATCTTCTATATTGAGATAATGAAATTAGACAAACCATTGGCAGAAACGCCAAAAACTAGTTACCACAAAGGTATTGTATTCCACCATGATGACATCAAACCACAGTCTGCAATAATCACAAGGCAAAAGTTAGTGCTTATTAGCTGCAACTTTTTTTTTTTTTTTGTTCACCCCTACTTCCCCATTGAATGCTATACGGTGGTTTCTCGGGCCAGAGGTGAGAGCTGATTAATGGCGAGATAAAGTACCCTCGGTAACGAGACGTGAACTCATAATTTTTTGGTTTCAGTTTTTAGTCATCTGTGGTAGCTTGGCAAAGCGCGCCAACTCACTCAGCCACCTCCCATTATTGACTTATTGACAACTTGGCTTGCATGTTTTATTATACCCACTGTATTCTCTGGACCTTGCACCTTGAAATTGTTTGCAGATGAGAGAGATGTGTAAATATATCTCAATCAGTTTTCACTTCTAAGTCCCAGATGTTTTTTTCTAGAGCAAATTAATAAAATTTATTCTTAGTAAACTTGTGCTATTTCACCCTTCAAAAACCGTACAAACTTTGATATCCATCCAATACAATGGTTATGTGGTTATTTTTAAAAGCTGAGCATAAGTATTAAGGAATTATGAGTGTGGCTACTAGCTACTAGTGGGTTCTTGTAACTTTGACTAAATCAAATTAAGTTCTGACATTAAATAAAAGCATTTTATTTTTTAAACACAAGCACATTATATCATTTAAAATGAGCAACTACTAACGAACTCAGGTACATTTCGATAAGTCCACTATGGTAACTATTTACAATTTTTCTTAATTTACTATAATTTTTCAGTTACGTTGTGTCACTTATACACATTTAAGTGATTAAATAAACAAAAAAGATTAATTTTTGTTTCAGTTACTAGAAGTGTTTCGTCACTAAAAACTCCATGTAGTAAGTTTTAACATGCATTATTTAGTGTGTCAGTTTAAAATAGCTTATTATTAAACTATCATAATAAAAAATTGGTGTTATTAGATCATAAAAACTATTATTCCTTATTTAATTTTATATAACGCTTTATATTTTACACAGGCATAGATGTTTGACATCATTTGAAAGATAAGTAATCATCTGCACTAACACAAGATACATCACAAATACTCACTAATTAAAGTAAAAACTATACTTAAAAAATTATAATGCCTGTGAAGTTGAAACTTTAATAGTAGTACCCCATCTGTTGCAGATGCCGGATAAGGCTGGATTTGAAAAATAAATAAGATACGCTCCTAAGTGGTTCAGAAAAATCATTTCTAGGAAATAAAATTAATTATTTTTAAAAATAAAAAATACATCATTCTTTCACTTTCTACTGGTGAAAGGTTTCACAGATGGGAGGGGAAAAGTCGCATTTATGTTGAGAATGTTTTACGACAGTACACAACAGTTACATTGGCTCTTAAAACGTTATGTTACATAAATGTCCTAAATCAGGAGGTCTCGCAGTCATCTTCTTTTTGGATGTCTCTGAGGGTTATCAGGAATAGAAGAGGCTTATTAAGGTTAAAAACAAGTGGGTTAGAGTAGGAATGGAGTTTGTCATGAGAGGAATGGTTTGTGCTTTGTGTCATATCAGCAACATAAGGAGCATTAAGGTCATAATGGATGAGTTTGTTTGGTTAAAAGTAAGGAGCGTACAAGGAAATGAATATTCCTATTCAATAAGTAATTTTTGTAGGTAATAATTTATACTGTTATATTATTTAATCTAAAATAAATGTTTGCATCCAAACAATATAATTCTGGTTTTAATTAGGACTCAGGGGACCCTAAAATTTGTATTTCAGAGAAAAACTCGAATTAAAAAATTTTCATGATCGCAATACTTTTCCTTCCTTTATATTTTATTTATAGGTAAATGAAATTAAAAAGTAAATTGGATAGAGGTGTTTAATTAATGTTTAGAACAGGCATGAGCTCGGAAAATGTTCTAAAATTAACCAAAATATCGCATGAAGGATAATTAGAGGTACCCTCATCACTTGTTTTTTTTTTTTTAGAAATAAGACAGTACACTTTTTTATTGTTCGGATCGGGGTCTGTTGAAACATAAAATATGTACTGTACATTTCCTGTCTTATCTCTAAGCAAGGAGGGAACGTACCTAAATATAAAGTTCTGAGGCAAAGATTAATATAATTGGCAGTGAATTCATTTTATATAAAGAAAATTTATTAAATATAAATTACAAATCAAATGGTATAAATAATGAAAGGTATTTTATCAAAAACATATTTGGTTATCTACAGGATCGATCAAATCCAACAAATAAAGAAATTTTACAACTAATAAGAGAACCCTCAAACTAGTCACTAACTGACACACCTCCCATAGCACTCAGCATCTGCTTTATGTAGGCCTGTTGATTTTTTTCATCAATACGTTTTTAATGCCATGTTAAGTAAAATAAAATGCTTTGAAATATTTAGTACCTGGTCACTGTTTTATAAATATTATAAAATTCTAAACATTATGTTCTGTAAATTGTTTTTCTCTTTTTAAATATTTGTTTAGTAAATTAAAAAAAAAAAAAAAAATAGCATCCCCATCATGATATTGGGTTGTCCGAAAAGTTCGTAGAAATTTAAAAAAATAAAGTTTACCTTTTATATTTTCTATTAAAAATGAATCACAAAGCTAATGTTTATTTATATGCCTTTAATCTTCATGGAATTGACAATGTTTACACACTGAATTCGTCTTTATTAAGGCTTAGTAGTGTAGTTTATTGCAAATCAAGATGAGTGATAATTCAGTTAATTTTCGGCATATTATGCTGTTCTTTTTTAAAAAAGGGAAAAACACAGCCCAAACTGCAAGAAAGATTCATGCTGTGTATGGCAGCTATTCAATTGCTGATAGCACCGTTCAGAAGTGGTTTTCATGGTTTAGATCAGGAAATTTCAATTTGGAAGACCGACCCTGGGCTGGCCAGAGCTCAACACTTGACATTGAGGATGTTATGATGGTCATCGCAAACAATCCATGAATTACTGTCCTTGAGATAGCCGTCAAAATCGACCGTTTTTGATTATCTAAAGAAGGCCGGGTAGGTCTGTCATTATGGCGTTTGGGTTCCCCATGAGCTCAGTGAAAGGAACCTTTTTGAAAGGATTTCATGTTGTGATTTGCTGCTAAAAATAAATTTGGAGGATCCATTTTTGAAACAAGTTATTTATGGTGACAAAAAATGGATTTTCTACATCAACAGCAACCGAAAAAAATCATGGGGGTTGCCTGGAACGATGCCAATTGCAACACCAAAGGCCGGCTTGCATCCAAGAAAGGTGATGCTTAATATTTGGAGGGATTGGAAGGGACCCATACATTTAGAGCTCCTTCTACAAAACCAAACTATAAATACGGATTTTTACTGGGCCCAGTTTTGAAGGCAGCAATTGAAGAGAAACAGCCAGAGTTGGCAAATCGGAAAGGAGTCAAGACAACACTAGGCCCCATGTTTCTTAAGGACTAGACCAAAGTTATTAAGCTTCAGATGGGAGATTTTACCTCACCTGCCATACTCTCCTGACATAGCTCCTTCGGACTTCCATGTTTTCCGTTCCCGCGAAACTTTTCTACAAGGGAAATCCTACTCTTCAGAAGATGACGTCAAAACGGATCTTTTATTGTTCTTCAGGAGTAAGAACAGTGATTTTTGGAAAAAAAGGGATAATGGACCTTCCAAGCCGTTGGGAAAGAGCTATCGCTAACAGTGACTATTTTGTAGACTAAATAAATATATTTTAAGCTGTTCATCAATTTTAATTTTTGTCCCAATTTCTCAAGGAACTTTCCAGACAACCCAATAGATGCATTATAATAAACCAAGTATTATTGTTTAGCGATACTTAATTACAGTTATCTGGCAAAAATAAATGTGGTCCACGGCCTAATCAACAAACTACAATGTTCTTTAAGCTTCCTGCACACAGGTAGGAACAGGCTGGAGAATTTAATGTATCCACAAGTAATATAATCAGAATAATTTAATAAAATTGAAATTAGATTTGAACATATAAAATAACTTTAATTCTATGATAAATTTATACCTCATTGCATTTATAGGTTATGACCAGGGAGTCAATTGGAATAGGAGTGTTCCTTACCATGAGCAGTCTCCAAATAGCTTTCCTGACTGTTGTACAAACTACAGAGTATATTCTTCAGCCCGAGCGATGGTTTTATTCTATACTTCATAGTTGGCAGCCTACTCATTCAAGGTTTAGTAATGGCCAATAAAGATATTATTCACAATCTTCAATAGGAAAATTCACCACCAAAGCATAGCCAGACAAGAGAAATATAATAAGGAATAATACAAGGATTATGTTATTTTAACTACATTTACTGTCCATGGCATCGCCGGATTCTAGATTCTCTTTGATAAAACAGACAAGTTGCTGGGCGATTTCTTTATCTCTGAACATGTCAACTCGGATTTTCTTCAATAGCTGTTCATAGTTGAAAGGTGCTAACATTTTTAGATTATCTATAAAAAAAAACAACAAAAAAACAATCATTATGCAACAGTTGCAGATAGAATATAAAAAATACATTAAAAGTTTTTACTTTCACTTAACTAAAAATACATAGGAAAAAAAAAAAAAAAAAACCTGCACCACTACAACCCATGAAGTGTCTTGGGCTCAGTACATACGGAGATTCATACTGTTTCTAGGCCAACAGCCGTGCAATGATGTGATTAGGCCTTGATCGCGCTCAGGTTTTTTTTCTGCCCAATTTTTTGGGTACTCACTTTAAAGAGGCTGGGTCTACCTCAAGAGGGTCTCCATACCCTTCGGTCACCCTCCTGATTAAATTAACAGAATAAATAATATTCTGACATAGCCAGGATTAAAACCCAGGACCCGGAGAACAGTAGATTAGCGCTCTATCCACTAGACCACGCCGCTCCTTGTGCGATCAAATGAAAAGTAATTAAATTATCTAAAATCCTAAATCAGAGCAGTACAGGCTAATGTATTGGTCTTCAATGGAAGTTTTACTTCAGGTAATTGAGTATATAAAGTTTCCTCAATAAGGATTAATTGATTTCGATAAAACTTGTAAAGTATATCAGCTTGACTTTATCCTCTCTGAAATATTCTTGAGAATTATGGTACACCAATGTCTTTTTAGGAAAAAGGCAAGAATATATGAGCTGTTAATTTTGAAAATGGCTAAAGTCCATTTATACTTAAGATATTTATTATCAATAATGTCTGAAAGGAGTAATAAAGGCAATTTAAAATAATTAATAGGACAATTTCATTAGTTGAATTATCAGTATGTTTAATTAATGCAGTTAAACAAAATTTATTTTAAACAAAAATATCTCAAATTAAGTATATATGGACTTGGACTAATTTGAAAATTAATGGCTCATATAGAAGATAAAGTTGAATATGCTCCTAAAAAAGTAAAAAATAAATAAACCATAAGTGTGAAGAAATAGTATTGATTCTGAATTCCTGAACTACAGTGGTGAAAAACTGAAGAAATAATTCAAAGACTGTTCTAAGTTGAATGAAAGAGAGAAAAATACCTGTTTATTTAGTGCTAACAGATGGATAAGGGTACAATAGGAGATGGATAAAGAATAATAATTACGTTATAAAATTCATAATCATGTAATTACAACTATTGCTGCAATATATGTTCAAAAGTGTAATTTTCCAAATCAAAACTGTCTTTGGAAAACACCTATTTGTTTGTAATATAAATATAATCTTAATAAAATGGAACATACCTAAAACAATAAGCCTAAATTTCTTGTCAGGATCATCCAAATGAATAAGGAGAGTTTCAAAAGTGAAACCAAGAAGACTTGAATTATGATCATCTTTTTCCGTTAATAAATCGAATTCTGCGCGATACAATTCACTAATACACTCCAGGCTCATCTCACGAACTTTTTGGTTGCTATCATCAAGCCTCTTAAGCAGTCCTAGAAATAGGATAAATAAAAATAATAATACAATTAAAATGTTGGATAAATTTAAGAGGAAGGATTAACATCTTTTAATACTAATTAAAGAAAAATAATAAATTTTTATACTTCCACTTATTTATAAATGGAATATATAGTAAGAGAAAGTAGCATGATCATGAAAAATTTTGGATTCCACTTTTCAACAAGAATACACCTTTTAGGGTCTCCTGAGTCCAAATAACCAAGTCATGCAAAAATTTCATGTGTCTGTGTGTGTTTGGTAAGTCTAGCATGAAAATGAAAATTCGTACAAATCTGAAATTTAATATTTAATACAACTATATGCCCAAGATATTACAGCAACTTTTTCATCGATATTGGCTGCCTGGAAGCACTACTTCATACCATGCATTTGGAACCTTTTCACGATTTTCTCAAAATGATTTTGATTAAACGTGCTATATAGATGTAAAGTTTAAAGAGCTTTAATATGATGTAGGTTTCATTCTGATTTTTTGTATTTTCTTCCTCTAAAGTAAATTTAATTTGAAAAATTTAACCATATCATCCCATTATGATGGATAAAATGCGGCTAAATATAAAAGTTGAACAAATATGATAACTAACTAAAGGAGAAAAAGGCAAAAACATTTTTTTGATGAAATTTTTGGTTTCTTGAACATAAGAACAGAACCATCGATGTATGATATACAGTTGGAAAGCTAAAGATTTCAGAAAAAAATATTATCTTATACACAAAGATGTAATAGGTAATGGGCAGTGATAATAAGAGCATAAATGAATTACTGATTATACCTAACAATTTTATATTGTTATATTATTTATATTTACAACAAAACTAAATAAACTTTTTATTTAAATTAACTATAAACTTTTTTCAACTTTAAGTTTATTTAATAGTTCTTATATTGATTTTAACCGCTAAGGTAAGTGCAAGTCGTGTGTTGCCTGTACCAGATTTTTCTTACAAGTTTCAATATAATCTGTTAACAGATGTTTGTATAACAGAAGAATAACAACATTCATTTAAATATAACTGATACATTTCCTATTCAAAAATTACTAGTGAACCTAAAGAAAAAAGATCCAAACGAATTTCACTCACATACATGCTATGATCTGCTATTGTAAGTTTGAATCAAAGAGAGAATAATAATTATTAATATCATTTTGTAAAATATTCTTACAATTTGGCAGATTTGAGCAGTAGAAAAAAAAATCCAAAATTATTAAGATTTTTTATAATTTCTCTTTTATTTAGTATTAATCGATGCATTATTGTGCATTGAAATAATTGAATATTCAACTTTGTAAGTGGACAAAACCAAAATAATAAATGCAACTACCCTTCTATAATTTTATTTATTTTACCTTCCATTATTTTGCAAAACGTTTTGGGCTCATGGATTTCCTTTAAGGAGCTACATTTTTTTAGAGAAGCGATGGCCAAAGTACGTGTTTTCTCATTAGCGTCTTCTATTAACTGCAATAAAACTGGAATCAGATTCTTAGGTAGATTGCGTGGTAAAAGAAGAAAAAGAGAAGTTGTAGTCATTGTCCTGATGGCTTCTGCACTTCTTCCTGGTTTCCATTTCAGTTGATCATATAAAATATCTGCAAAAAAAAAATAATAAAAAAAAAAAAATAAATAAATAAATAAAAAAAAAAAATATATATATAATAATGTAAATTTTAATATATAATTAATTGATAAGAGGAATAGGCAAATTAAAAAATAAAGATTTGCTTGATCGATAATATATGTTAATATTATATTCCTACTTCAATTTTTATTGCATAGACTGTTAACTGTTTAGTACTGAACAAAAATAATAGGTCAAAATGAGCAAGTATGAATAAAAATCCAATTATAAAAACAAATTCAGAACCTTTCATAACTGAATAACAGTAAATTCAATTTGTAATAAAAACCTGCGAAATTATTGGGCTTAAACAATATTTTTACTGTCAACAAAATTAGCAAATTTAAAAACCTAATGAACTATCAATAAATCCATGAGGTGAACACCACAAAATACAACAATAGAAATCGAAAAATAAATATTTAAAACAAAAAATCTCATTGACTAGTTGAAATCAGCACTTGAAATCAATTACTCGATTAAAGCAATCAGAAAATGTGCCAAATTGTCTCAAAAGTCATCACTGAACATGAAATAATTACCTGAACACATAAGGTGGAAAGGGAAATATAAGCAATTACCAGACTGGTTTAAAAATATTTTTTGTGTCAAATCTTTTTTTTACCTTAAATTATCTAAAAACCTATAATCATTAAAAATTATCAAATTTTTTGTGTTCAAGTCTATTTTTTAATATATAGCTCCTGTTCTTTCTTTTAACTAAGCTTTTACTTTTAAATTTAAGTTTATTTTAATTCAGACAAAATTAGCATAAAATAAACAAACAATTCAGATAAAACATTTGAAACAATTTTTAATGGTAATATGCCAATATACGATTTAATCACAAATAAGTGATATGAAAGTTAATTTAAAGCCCACTAATTTGAATTGAATAAATGATTTGGTCAGTAGCATTAAAAAAGCAGGCAAGTTAATAATATTTTTTTTATTTTAGTATTTTTTTTTTTATGAAAAAAAAATTAAGACTGATCTCGGGGGCTTGGGCTTGACCGGTGAACATTGGACGAGGAGTCTGTGCAGGCGAAGTTTGGTGGTATCGGCATCGAACCTTCGGGTTCGGTAAGCCAATTATTATTATTATTATGAAAAAAAAAATTAATCTAATCTATCTAATAATCTAATGATTTAAAATGGTACATAAAACTGCATTATACCTGTAATTATCGTATTTTTGAAATATTCTCTGACTTCAACGGATGGCAAAGTGATGTCTTCATCTGTAATGATTTTATTCAAAGTCAAAATTACTTTCAGTATCACTTCAGGATCTGTCTCCTCTTGTACCAAACACTTTTTGAAGACATTTAAAATGGAATCGATGTTTTCTTCAACAACCTCACCTTAAAAAGAAATATGGATAGCAGATATTAATGAAATGAAAACTGAATTTATCCTGAGATGAATAGTCCCTTGAGAATAAAAAAAAACAAAAATGATAAAAAAACAGTATAAATGATAATAGTCTGGTATTTAAGACTTTGGTATAACAATATAACAGACGGGTTTTGTAACATGGAATAGTTATCATCTACAGCATTAAATATTACATATGTTGAGAAGATTGATAGTCGAAGAAATAGTCAATGTTTAAAAGTGATCAATGATAAGGCAATAAGGATATAAGGAGGTTTTTTGTTTTAAAAGATCGGAAGAGACAAACACCAAGGAGGTATTGCCGACTGAAAGAGGGATAGAGCCAAATTAACTCATTTACTACAATCAGCTGAGATGCAGAAAACACTTCTTTATTTTGTTTATTTTTTATTGAGTTTGTTTCTTTGAACGGACTCATCTCAGAAACTACTGGTTCGAATTGAAATTTTTTTTTTTTTTGGATAGTCCATTTATCGAGAAAGGCTTTAGGCAATATAGCATCACGCTGCAACGAATAGGAGTGAAGAATCACTGGAAAATATGGAATAGATGGGGAAAATTAACCTTGCATCCCAATGATTCCAAATGATTGACCTTTTAATTTTAAAATAATTCTATTTCCCGTTCAGTTATCTTTTGCCGTAGCAATTAATAAATCACAGGGACAAACATTTAAACAAGTACGAATCAATTTATGTCTAGACTGCATTTCACATGGCCAAGCATATGTTGCGTTGTCAAGATCGGCTTGCAGAGAAAATCATTATGTTATTCTGCCACAAGAAAATAAAAATAAAAATATCATTTACGCAGAAGTACTTTAAAATATATTCTTTTAAAAACTTCTTAATCAAGATCATAATAACAGAAATTGACGCAGACAAAGTCACGGGCAACAGCTAGTATAATAATAACAATAGCAAAACAAAATAACTAACGCTAAACAATAAACAACTAACTTAACACTAAATAATAAATAAAATAGGAACTTGTAAATAACTAATATAATCCTATTTGATCTAATTTCTGATTACTAAATGAAGTCTTAGGCAGTTTAACTGAGAGTTATTAGACACAGAAGAAGAAAACAAGACTGGAAAGAGTTGAGAAGGGTCAGAGGAGGTAGCCACCCTTTGCGGTAGGCAAACTACACAACAACAAGAAAGGCTAGTTTATTGCTAGGCTCTAGCTATAATCTTTACTTTCCCGGGAAATCAGTAGAATAAATCAAGGTCATGTCAGCTATCTCCGAAATTAGCAAATTTAAAGAAGAACAGTACTTCAGCATATACCATCATTAGAAGTTCAAGGACTAAAATGCAGAACCACACCCACACAAACGAAAATCAAATAACAGCATGACTATAAAAATGTGTATTACTTACCAGTATAAAATACCAATGCTTTAAAAATATACTGCTGATGACAATGAACAGTCCAATGAAAATTCAAAAGGGAAGCCAAGAGTGGCTTGCAAAATCTATTGAAAACAATCCGTCTATCGCCTCCTCCGAGCTCGCACATTTCAGATAATAATGCTAAAAAGAAAAATAACAACAAATTTAATAATTAAATAAAAAGGAAAAATGGTAGGTTAATGAGAACCAAAATAAATTTCATAATTTAGGTAAGCAGCTTATTTTATTTTGTAGGCAATAAAATAAGCTCAAGTTTTTGCAATAAAATGAAGATTGGACAAAACTTCATCTCAACAATCACATCTTTTGTCTTTTAATATTGAAACCATTCTTTTAATATTACCTACTGCATGATTTGCTATGGTTTCATTTTCAGCAAGACCAGCAACACTTATAAGGGAGCTCCATATAGATTCACCAATCTCATCGAGACATTCAGACCCACAAGTTTTAAAAATTGACTGAATCAAATCAAGTTTAGCACTTTGTTCTTCACCCTGTAAAATATTACTGTTTAGGAGTATCCTATTGAAAATTGTTGCCTAAACAATATTTTTTATTGATTTTTAAGATAAAGAATATGATTTAATAACTTTATTTGGCAGTTAAATACAGAGGGACAGGGTGGAATAGCACAGGTTGCCCAGCAACCCAGATGACCAGAAACCTAGAATAAATAATTTCGAGTTTGAGTCTCTGTATTAGAGTACTTTTAACTTGGAATTATCACACACACTCACCCCCTGGCCTGGGAAACCCCATACTCGTATAGCCTCAAAGGCAAAGTAGGGGTGGAAAAAAAAAAGAAGTTAAATACAGCGATGGTCTAATTCCATGTTATGTTAACTTTGAGTGAATTAGATCTTAAAATATCGCTAGAGTTTATGTTTGAAAACAGAAATGGGTAGATAGATAAGTTTACTCAATTTATAATGTTTATGTAATGTATTTTTCAAACACCTGAACTGAACTGTAAGAAAAGGTTGGGGGCTATCTTTTGCAGAGGAGTATTAAAAAAAACAAAAATATAGTGATAATTAATGGATTTTGAAATTTAAAATTTCAGAGAAAACCTTGGAACAATTGGTATTCTCATGGAACCTTGGAATTATCTTTGGCAATATTGAAAAATTAAATGTTTCCAAAAAAAAAAAAAAAATACACCAATATTTTGTTTCAATGGAATAAATTATTTTATTAAAAAACAAATATTCTTTTGCTAATTACTTAATAATTCAAAATAAATGTTAATTGGAGTTAAGAGGTAAGCAAAGAAGTTTAGACACACATTTCTAACTTAATGGAAGGAATTAGTCCGGGTGGCGGTCATTAAATGAAACAACTAAATAGTTTCAACTATTTTATTGTTTGCCAACGTTTCGACCCCCTTTGTGGGTCATCATCAGGGCGCATGGTGGGAGAATGGAAACTGAGTTTCCATTCTCCCACCATGCGCCCTGATGATGACCCACAAAGGGGGTCGAAACGTTGGCAAACAATAAAATAGTTGAAACTATTTAGTTGTTTCATTTAATGACCGCCACCCGGACTAATTCCTTCCAGTAATTCTCAACGGTCAACTAATTACATCCACAATTTCTAACTTAAGTTCTCATTTCACTCACATTTCTCACATCTCTAACTTATGAATTACTTTTTAATTTATAAAAGAGGAAATAATTATAAGATGTGAACCTTGAATGAGGTATTGTCAAGAAGAGTCAAAGTCTTCAAATGAGGCACTAATTCTTTGGATGGAGAACCTCTTATAATTCCAGCGACTATCCTTAATTCTCCATAATTGGCTTCACGAAGAAATTCAAGGAATACTTTACAATACGTTTCTGGAGGAACAAAATATCCTATATACTCAGCTGCAATTTTTACCTGAAATAAAAGACACAAAAAGATAAATGTGTACATCCATTTGTAATGAATGTGTAACAAAACATGAATACTATATCTTAACAATTTTAAAATACAGTTCTTAATAAAAGTGAGAAGCAATATTTTTCTTCCTTATTACGAATTGTCATAAATCACAGTAAGTATTAATGTAGCTTTTTATTATATTGCAATAATTCTAGGCTTTAATGTCACCCCTTTTCCAGTTGAATATAACTGAAATTCTTTTGAAGAAGGGTGTATGAGTTGGATACAGTTCTTATTTTCTCTTTATTATCAACAAAAACTTTTTTTTAATTTATTTTTTAGACTATTGAATTTATTTTAAGATATCTGAAACATATTCACTGATACAGTGACTTTTTATCTTCCAAATCATAAATTCAATGTAAATTTGTTTTCACAGAAGAGAAGTAAGTGAAAGTTGTGATGAGAGCACTAAATGTTTTGTTTTCAATTTGCACAAAATAAAGAAGGATTTCTTCATTTACCAGTGATTTATGGCATTTTAAAGAAAAAACATACATATTTTGTCTAACCTCTACATACATATTCTATAACAGATGGAGCTTCTTCATCCATGGCTGCTTTCGACATAGGGCCAATGATTTTATGTAGTTCTTGAGTGATATAGTGCTCAGTGTGAAGAATAACCTGGCTGAGCAATTGGGCAGACTTGATTCTAACACTTACAACCCAATCACGCAATTCTCTTCCAATAGCCTCCAAAAATTTGCAAGCTTGTCTGTCAACTAAGATTCGGCACCCAAGATGAGGCCTTTTTACTGAAAAACAAATAAATTTTACTAAATCAAATAAACTATAAAAAAAACCCTATAAAATAATAAAAAAATTATTTAGTAATATACTTCTTTTAAAAAAAATAATTGGAGCCAACCACACTATATTCAAATAATTAAGTCGAAAATCACACATTAGCTATGATTTGGTTTTATTTAATTTTAAAAATGGCAGTATTATTTGTTTGATTGTCACCACTTTGATACATATTTTATATCTTGATTAGACTAAAGAATACAAATTATCTGCTTTCAATTCCAGGAAACAATGAACAAGTAGTAAAAATACATACCATTATAATTTGATATAAATTAAATTATAATATTAATGATTGATCCTACTTCTGTTTATTTGAATGACCTGTTCAAGATTAATTATCAACATTAAGTATCACTTCTCCATCAAAGATGAAAGGATTACATTAGGGTTGCTAACCTAAGCTTAGGAATAAGCTTGAAAAAGGATGAAAATGAATGGTTCGTATTGATAAAGTCTAAAAAATAAAAAAATATTTTTAATCACGTAAAACCTGCTAAATCATGAAAAAATTACTGAAAGAGGAATTAGTCCAGGCGGTCGTCAGTAAATTAAACAGTTTCAACTATTTATTGTCTGCTAAAGTTTCGATCCCCATTGTAGATCATCATAAAGGCTAAAAAGATACAAATGGAACACAATGAGTGTATAACATATCTATGTGCTAGAAAGATTCAAGAGAAACCAGAAAAAAAGAGAGGATTATATGAATTATTAAAAATTACAATAACATTAAGTACAATATTTTATATACTATTGAGTTAGAGGATGTCAATATTTAAAAAATAAAAATAGATGAGTAAAGAAATAAATCAATTAAATTATGATGACTTTAGTATAATACAGGGGCTATACAGAAGAAATTATGACTAAAGATAATGTACAAAAATATCAAAATCCACATAAAAAGGAAACAGTAGAATATGAAATATAAAAGATCTACTCATTGTAATCCTTTTGTATCTTTTTAGCCCTGATGATGACCCACAATGGGGGTCAAAATGTTGGTAGACAATAAATATTTGAAACAATTTAATTGCTTCATTTACTGACGGCCACCCACACTAATTCCTTCCAGTAATTTTCAACGGTCAACTAATTATATCCATTATCATGAAAAAAAAAAAAATAATCATTTTTAATTAAAATACAAAATCAAAATTCTAAGAAAGAGAAAGTCCATAGTTTATATTAGGTTGAATTTTGCAGCATTTACACAGGCTATATATGGAATTATTTGGGTAATGAGTGATAGAGAAGAAAGGCTCACCCACAGTAAATAATAAGATATTTTTCAACACAATAAAAAACGAATTTCAGTAGTCTGATTATTTATCTTAATGCAGACATAGCCATCTACAATCGATAATTATTCATTTACAGTGTTGCTGTTTTTTGTAAACTTTAATATTAGACAACATGAATTTTTGAGTATACTTTTAATAGTTTGGTTCTAATAAAAATTCACACAGGAATGAACCTGATATTTTAATGTTTATTTTAATCAAAAGATAAAGACAGAGTTAAAACATACTTCCTGGAGGATAATGAGGAAGGTCTTCGAGTTCCCAATCTATTCTGTCCTTATAATCATTTTCATTTTCAAGAAGATATTGCCTTCCAGCTTTATCCCAAAGGGTCTGAGCTTCATTTCTAATGTGCTCTTCATTATCTGTTAAACTATAATTCTAGGAGTAAAATATTTTTATTTGGAAAAATACATATATTGAATTTAATAGAAAGATCAATTTACCAAGTAAGCATTAATGGTAATGCTTGGCAGAAATAGGAATATCTGTCATAGTGATTTAGCATCCAGTTACCAATTAATCTGGTTAATGCTAACCGTACATGAGGTGAATCATCAAAAAGTCTATTTGCAATAGCACGAATACCATCAGGTAGATTTTTTGGATCACCTTTGAGAATCAGAATCTCTGAAAATATTAATAATACATAAGCTTTTGATATAATAAACAATTTCAAAGTTAAAACTTTTTTGGTCAGATTAGAAAGATTTATCTTTAAAAAAACCTACAATATGCAAGATCATAGATAAGAAAATTAATGGAATATTTTTTTTTATTTTTTATCTTATCTGTGTTACATTAAAATCACACAATTGTGGTGAATATAAGATTGACAAATTATTTTTGTTTGTTTTATATATATATATATATATATATATATATTGTTTGATCAGTTCTCGACTGTTGATAATTTAAGTTTGTGTTGTTCTTAGGTTTCAGTCAATGAATAAACAATTTTATCTATGCGACGTTTCTAGAATTTATTGTTTATTTATTTATTAGAATTTATTTAAGGCATGATTATGAGAACAATAAATTCTCGAAACGTCGCATAGATAAAATTGTTTATTCATTGACTGAAACCTAAGAACAACACAAACTTATATATATATATATATATATATATATATATATATACACACATTTTTTTTTTTATTGGGGTACTTATAATTAAAATGGTTATTAATCAGAAACAAATATTGAACAACAGTTAAAGCCTGTTGATAATGGAACAGAACCCCGAGATATTAAAAAAAAAAATATCGGGTTCGATAAATAATAATTATTTGTACTGTTTCTTAGATGGCTGTGACTACGCTGATCATACTCAACCATGAGGTTTAACCCCAATATTGGGAATCCGCTATTGGGAGAATGGGTGAAATAAATAGCTAATAAGGAAATCAATGGAAGAACTTTATCCTTTCATAAATAGTCCCCAGGAAAAAAAAAAATTATATATGGTTTGAAAATGATATAGGTATTCATCATCCGATTTGTTTGAAATTGAATCTGGGGCCCAATTTACACAATGATGATGTCAGAATAAACCAATTATATTTCAAGTAAATAAGTCATATTTTTGCTCAGTATATCTGAAAAAAGTGTTAAAATCCGTTGGGTCCAGGTCAGTTGAATTTCATAAAAAGGAGATAAAAAAGGATTCAGAACAAAAAAAAAAAGTAATGTTTTTCATATATTTTAACTAACTACTATTTTAGTTAAATAAACAAAACAACTAACTTTTAATGTAAAAATATCTTGTGTTAAATTAACTAATGAAGTTTGTAAACATAATATTGTATATATTTTTTCTTCAAACTTCATGACACAGAAACCAGTTATTACCATTTGTTCCTCTTGGTTCTCGTATGTTTGCTATTTGAAACAACTCAAAAATATATATTTTGCAATAAAACCCAAGCCTAATAGTAACAGACGATAGTATAGAAATATATTTATCTGTGAAAATACTACATACACTCAAGGAAACTCTTGCATTGACTACATAAATAGCTGTACAATATTCATACTTAATTAACCAACATTTTCCATTTCACTGCAAGAACACCTATACAAACTATGGTGAGCAGATGAATTTTCCTAAAATTGTTAATCTGTATCGAATAAAATAAAAAATAAATTGATTGCAGTTGAACTTAATGGATTTGGGGTAGCTGAGGCAAGTCTACAAAAAAAAAAAAAAAAAAAAAAACCTGTACCACTACAACCCTTGAAGGGTCTTGGGCTCAGTACATGTAGAGATTCGTACTGTTTCTAGGCCAACGGCAGTGCAATGAGGTGATTAGGCCTTAATCGCGCTCAGCCGCGAGATTTTTCCCCAATTATTTTGGGTACCCAATTTAATGAGGCTGGGTCCGCCCCAGGAGGGTCTCCATATCCTAGGGTCGCCCCCCGACTGAATTAACAGAATAAATAATATTCTGCCATAGCCGGGATTCGAACCCAGGACCCGGAGCTCAGCAGACTAGCGCTCTACCCACTAGACCACGCCGCTCCCCTCAAGTCTACAAACAAGATGTAATTATTATCAGACATGGAAAGACCTTGGGGTTTTGAGATTCTCTTAAGGATAATCCAGCCTTTATAAAGGAGTTATCAGAAATAAAAGAAAAAACAAAATAGTTAAGGGTGATCTTAGCCGCATTGTTCCTTTACACAACAGCTGGTCTAGAAACTAAGACAATTCATATGTTACTGGTTATTTAACAGTGGTGCTGATTATTATCATTACTTTGTTCTGTAATGCCTGGAACATAGCATTTCAATGACTTATAATCTTGTCTAATTATTAAAAATATATTTTTGTTTATTAGCATTTTGATTTTTAGCTTTGAAGTCATTCTACTAGATAGATCAATAAGATCCATCAAGATTTTCCTCATAGTGAATTAGTCCAAGAGATGACCAACAAGAATAATTTACTATTTTGACTCACCAATAGCTTCTACAACTGACACACGGACTCTCCAATGCTGGTGATGTATGGCTTCAGCTAATGGTGGAATTAATTTTTTTGAAAATGGGTGAAAATTATAAGAACCTATTTCAGAAATTTGAATAACACAAAAACAGCTTTTCTTTTTCACTTGTGGAGCTGAATCTAAAATTCCTTGAACTAATACATCAACAATTTCTGACAAATAAGGCACAATCAAATCTCTATGCTTTTCGATCAACAGGGAAATTAATTCAATGTACTTTAGTCTCAGCTCCTCTGAAGGCTCTAACATGGTATCAGAACATAGGCGAAGATGGATTGATGGCACCAATGTCAACAAATAATCCACATTAGGTTCTATTGTACTAATTGCATGAATGCAAACGTCAATAGCATTTTCTCGGCACATTTCCACTGAATCTTGGAAGGACAATGATATAACATTTAATAATTTCTCAAATACACGTTTTGTATCTTCCGGTGAGTAATTTTCTATGAAGTTTTTCAATTCTTTAAACACTTCTTTCTTTTGGAACTTCGTGCCATTCTGTAAAATATTAACGACCCGATCTGTATTTAAGAGATTATTTGGTTCCATTTTCCGTCAATGAAGTACTTTGACAAACAGGTTGGTTTCCTAGATACCAGTTGTTAAGTTATAAAATTTACCAAGCCTAAATAAAACCATTTGATACATAAAATAATTACAACTCATTGTATTTTAATAAAGAAAAAGGGGTAATTAATTTTTCATGATACAATATAACAAATTATAACGACGGACAATATTAAACTTATAATCCATAATTCATTAAATCTTTATTTAAGGATTTGAATGTAACAGTCTTAAAACTCACAAAACCAAGACGCCAAAGAGGTCAGTGGTATTGGTCAAATAGTAAGTTCTTTTCAACAAGTTTTGACTTGCATCAAACATGCGGTGCAAACGAGGAGTGTTAAGTCTGTTAGACTGACGAACACTCCGCGAAGAATTGAAATTCGGGCATTTAACAATATGCTTTATAACTGGTTCTAAAGATTCATCTATCTGTTAAAGAATTAAATTAGTGGCCCTTTTTTTACATCTTGAATTTCGGCATTATAATTCGAATTATTCTCTGTTTTAGAAGATTGATCCACTTATGAAAAATTAAAATGAAATATTTTTTTCCTTATACCTATACAGTCTTTTTTGTATTTTTTTTTTTTTTTAATCTACAGAACGCCCAATTTTCTCTTTCTCTTCATCTTTTATTATTAATTTTTTTTGTTGATTAGACAATTGTATAATTTTTCTTTTTATCTAAACCTAATTTTATTTTTATTTGCCTCCTTTGAATCAAAATTCACAAATACAGCAGGGTTTTTGACTCTAAGGAGCGGATCTTTCCCATTTATTTCTCATATATAATTTAATGAAGATATTTAAAAATACAGTTATTTCTTCGCTAAAATTATAAAGATATTTTTCTTAAGTTAAATTATCAAAGTTTAATCATTATTTGAGACATATTTTGGAATGGATGAAGGTGTGTAACATTGGTAAATGTTCGACACAGAGATAAACCAAGTTTCTCTTTCAAGCAAACAAAAAATGTGCTTTAATTATTAATAAAATATACATTGTGCTTGATTGAAATATATGTAATTAAAATGAATTTATGAAAAATAAAAATTCACGGTATGGATTTTCCTTCTCCATAGGCTAAAAAGAACTTATTCCGATTCACAAAAAAAGACCAAGGACGGATTGTAACAACTATCGTGGGATCTCTCTTCTCCCAGTATGCTATAAAATATTATCGTCAATACTAACTAGCCGAATCACGGAATACGCTGAGGAAATTATCGGAGACTACCAATGTGGTTTTAGGCGGAATCGCTCGACTATTGATCAAATATTTAGGTGAAGACAAGGAAACCATACAACTAAATACAAGCGTGTTAATAAAAACCGGTAAACAAATAGGTCTCGATAAGACGAAATATATGATTAATAGCAGAAATAGTGGCGATCTTGATGATATTAATATATCAAGACATACTTTTGAACACAGAGAAATTCAAGTATTTAGGTTCAATGATAACAAGAAAAAATGAAATCCAGGAAGAAATAAAGTCCCGGTTAAAGGTGGGATATGCGTGTTATTATTCAGTTGCTAAATTACTTAGCTCGCGGCTTCAGTCTAAAAACTTAAAGGTTAGAATTTATAAAACTATTATTCTTCCGACGGTTCTTTATGGATGTGAAACGTGGCCGCTTACTTTGTAGGATGAACAACGGCTTAAGGTATTCGAAAATAAGTTACTGCGTGAAATATTTGGTCCCAAGAGAGTTGAGGACTCTGGGGAGTTTAGAAGGTTGCACAACGCGGAATTGCGGAGTTTGTACCCTGTGAATATAATTGGGTTGATAGCATCGCGGAAACTCAAATGGGCGCGTAAAGTTGTTGGGCTCGGTGAGGAACGGATTCCGAGAAAGTTGGTATTTGCTGATCCGACTGGTAGGCGTCCGAAAGGTAGGCCGAAGCATCGATGGGAGGATTGCGTTAAGGCTGATCTCGGGGGCTTGGGCTTGACCGGCGAACATTGGACGAGTCTGTGCAGGCGAAGTTTGGTGGTATCGGCATCGAACCTTCGGGTTCGGTAAGCCTATTATTATTATTATAAGCTAAAAAGATAGTTTGTTTTCATTCAATTAAGTGCGGTAAACAATCCTGATGACTAAAGAGTATTTATAAAAAAAAAGTTACTTTTTGGATAAAATCTGCTTAGTGGATATAATTAGTTCACCGTTGAATTACTGGAAGAATTAGTCCAGATGGCGGTCAGTAATTGAAACAATTAAATAGTTTCAACTATTTATTGTCTCCAAACGTTTGTGTCTTAACATTGTATCTGAACGCCAAAATTGTATCCTAATCTCTTCCAACGATAAAATCAGCTATTTTTTCGAAGATCCTCTCTCACTCTTTAACATAGGAACAGTGGGGTGAAAGGGAATAAAACTTCAATATTGTTCCAAAGTTACGTGAAAGCCACTTACTTTACCGTTTAGGAATTAATGTTGTTGTTATTGGTTGGCCACTTTGTAAATAATTTGATTATATGGTTTTGTTTTGTTGGTAGTACTTTGGACTTAACAGTTAAACCTTTGAAAAATTGTACTAGTTTCTATGAAATGGGAACACAATAACATTTTCAATGTCGTTCCTATTCACCTCTACTGTAGGGTGAATGGGAACAGTAATATTTTTTTTTTTTTTTTCAAAAACTACTATTCAAAAACACACACCCAGTAAATATATAATAGAGGGGATGTGAACCTAAGATTTGAGGGCGTAATGACCTTACTGTTGATCGCTTAAGAAAACAAAGTAACCTAACCAAACCTAAGATTTAACGTGTAGTTCAATTAGTGCAGATAAAAAATAATTTTTTTATATTGCTCAAGACACCACAGGATGTTCCTATTCACCCCATTTTACGGTATATAATTTAATAAAATGTATATAAGTATTTTGAGATGTAGTTTTATAACTTTCATCTCGTTCCAAATTACTTTCAGGGTATTTCATAAAAACAGATGTTTCCAGGAAATTTATGGAAGCACAATGTGAACTTTAAAGTTTATTTTGGTCGGGAGGTAATTAAAATTAGTGGGCTGTGCGCATCGGATTTTGGGCAGCAGTTTTGCATGATCTATGCTTATTTCGGAGAGGCTGATAATTATTTATCTTGAATAAGTCTATAACTACAGGTCTGTTTTGTGTTACAAAATTATTTTAAACAGCTAAGCTATTTCAGCATAAATTAATGTTGTTTTTTCAATCCAAAGATTACATAATTAAATTCTGAAAACAAAAATGATACGTTCAATGTCAATGGGTTGTTGACGATTTATTTAATCGATTTTTTTTTATAAAATTATATTATGAAGGCATTGGCATTATTTTTAAAAGGTTATTTTGAGGTTGTTTAAGTTTAATATTTTCCAAAAATAATTTATAAATTTTCAGAATGGATTGTTTTTATTCCTATTCTTACGATACCAGTTCTAGTTTTGAACCCAAAAAGTTAGCTTGTGAAGCAGGTTTCATCGATGAAGGCGGTAGTGCAGTTCCGCTTCCTGAAGAATTGACAAAGATGTTTAAACCTTTAGAATGTGAGCTGTGTGGAGTTATTGTGACGTCTGAGGTCACTGCTTACACTCATTATGAAGGCAAAGTTCATATGAAAAATGTAAATGCTTTTATGAAAGAACAATACAATATTTATGGTTCTATGAAAAAAATTAAAGTTGAATTCACTCCACATCAGTGTGAAGTTTGTAAATGCGAACTTTCATCGCTTATACAAGCCCAGCAACATTACAGTGGAAAAGTTCATAAGAAAAATTTAAGGAAGATTAATTACGATCCACAAACAGTTATGGCTCTTCCACCTGATATTAACAGTGACGATTTAGGCCCAGACTTACTAAAAGATTTACCTCCACCACCTCCTCCGCCTGTACTATCCGACTTTATTTGTGAGATTTGTAACATAACAACTAATACTGAATATCAACTAATTGTACATAAAAATGGAGCTAAACACAAAAGAAAGGTTAAAAAGTTAAAGGAATCATTTGGTGATTTCGGTACTGATGGATTTGGATATTATATAGGAGATATGTCGATGGAGACCTGTGTTGAAGGCCAGACATATGCTTCAATGGAGCCAATTGTGACTGATTATTTACCTCTATCTGACGAGCCTTTACAATTTAATAACAATACAATAAATAGTACTTATAATTACCAATACAATGTTGACCTAAATCAGTCTATCCCAAACCAGCTTAACGAGGAGGAAGATGATAAAGCTGCCCCTCTATGTATAAAATGGTTCAATGACAAAAAAGAAGCACTCCCAAAGAGACCTCTGGAAGAGGCATGGGTTGAAACTTTCAACAAAGCATCCGAAGAAAGACAGATTCAAGCACTTTCTAATAAAATTTACCAAAGTCTAAAGAACCCTATAATGCCAACTCAAGGAGAAAATAATTATTCTATTCCTCCTTCAACCTCAAGCATATCAGATATTAGAACGTATGAAGCTTCACCAGAAGTTGCAGACCTTCCTCAATTTTCAGTTGCAGCTGTGTTACCTCAATTACAGGCTCCACCAAGCCCACCTATAGGCTTAATAACTAGTGCAATTTTTGATATTTCAGATAAAACCGAGTCAGAAAATGTAGAAACATCTTCGTTTACGGATCCTCCTCGAATTCATTTTAGAGATGTCAAAGCAAATATTGACAAGGAAAACAGTGAACCATCAACGAACCAGAATGGTGTTAACGAAAATATAAATGAATCGAAAAATTCAGACATTAACGAAGACCCTGCTCCAGTGTCAAGTGTTGATGAAACATCCACAAGTTCTAAAACAATTTCGTTTGAAGTTACTTCAGTGCAAAACAATTTAAGTATTAAATCTTCAAATAAGGAAAAACCTTGGAAATCAATTACTGGTTCAAATGTAAAAAATGGTAATGAAGAGAAGAAGGGTAAATTTATTACTTCAAATTGGGAAAGTTCACAAGAAAAAAATATTGACAATGAAAATAACTTTAAGAAAAAAAATGGCTTAAATGTTTTGTTTGGTTTTAAAAAAGGAATTAGTAAAAAGATTACAGACGACATTAACAAAAATTGTGATAATAATGTACAAGAGACTTCATTGCCTCGAGAAGGTGAACAAATAGACGTGAAAGAAATTATTGGACCAAATAATGACATTAGAAAGGAAGAAAATGATTTAAATAAGGAGAAAAATGGTAAAGAGAAACAATCTTGTGATTTGAAAGAAGATGAACCAAGAAAAAAATATTCTGATAAGAAAGGTGAAGATTCAAAATACAGTAAAGTGAAAAGTTACTCAAAATGTAGCAAAGACAAATACGAAAAAGATTCATATGATTATCACAAGGATTCACGTGATTATCGAAAAGATTCACGAGATTACCGCAAGGATTCACGGGATTATCGCAAGGATTCTGATGACTACCGCAAAGATTCACGCGATGATTACAAGGAGTCACGTGATTATCGCAAAGATTCTGATGACTACCGCAAGGATTCACGCGATGATTACAAGAATTCTCGTGATTATCGCAAGGATTCTGATGAATACCGCAAGGATTCACGCGATGATTACAAGGAGTCACGTGATTATCGCAAGGATTCACGCAATGATTACAAGGATTCACGAGATTATCGCAAAGAGTCAGATGACTATCGCAAAGATTCCTATGATCATCACAGAAGCAAAGATGACCACAAAAGACGTAGGGAGCACAGAAAACGTAAAGATGATTATGACAGCTCTACTGATAGTGATGATGAGGATTATAGGCGTGAAAAGAAAAAACACAGACATTCTTCTAGAAAAGAAAAAGAAAGCCATAAAAACAAAAAGCCATCACTCGCCCAACCATTCATCCATAAGACTACTACTAAACACAGTATTATTGATTATCTGGCCCCTGCATCTGAGTGTGATTCTAATGATATTGCAATGTATAGAACACCTTCAGGATCATATTATTGTACAAGATGTGATTATAAATCAAAAAATAATTTTGAATTCACAAATCACTTGTTTAGCAGGGACCATAAAGACAGGAAAAAGAATAAAACAAAGTGAGATAATTAAGGCAATTATACTTTGTGTTTTATACATGGTCACCAAACAATTCTGTATAGAAAGATAAGTGAAATGAATCATATTTTTTATAATATTGTATTGTCACAATCATAAAATGTAGATATGGAATTAGTCATAAATAACTAATTTCCGATCTTATAACATTTTATATCATATATCATATATCGTTTTACCCCTTAATAAACAATTGAATACTTAATTTAATTGTATTACAGCTTAAAATCTATAAGGATATAGATATTTTTCCTTTTTAAGCAATTCATTAAATGAATACATAGGTCAAGAAAAAGGTAAGGAAATTGAGCCTTTACCAAATTGGTTTAAATATTTTGTTTATTATTTGAATACCTGAATATCGACAAATTGATTCTAAAACTACACCATTTTTTAATCTTATAGCTGCTTTTAAATATATTGAATTAAAAAAACAATGAATATATATATATATATATATATATATATATATATATATATATATATATATATAATATATATATATATATATATTGAGGGTCTTGGGATCAGTACATATAGAGATCTGTCCTGTTTCTACTGAAGTATTATTTAAAAAAAAAAAAAAAAATGTAAGGGATTTGAATCCGGAACCCGGAGAACAGTAGCCTATAGAAAAATCCTAGTATTTTAAAGTACATAAAATCCAAGCAAGAGCAAGTATAAAATTGTTTGTTTGTTTGTTTTTTTTGGTTTTAAGGCGTAAAACCCTAAGGTCATCAACGCCTAGACACTATATGCATATTCAACCTTTAAAGAAAGAACTATTAGGTAATGAGTGATTGAGAGAAAGAAAGAAAAAAAAAATAAAATAAATAAATAAAAAAAAATAAAGAAAGAAAAAATATTTTTATGTAAACAATAGTTTAAAAAGCTAATACTAGTAATGCTAACTGACTAGGAATGGTCTTTATAATTTCGATAATAATGACTGCTCCTTAAGAAAATCAAAAACTAATTCAATGGTTTTCTCTCTATCACCCAGCACCGCTGGGTTAAGTATAAAATTAATATCATATTCTAAGGTAAAAATTAATATCACATTTTATCCATGATATTCAATTTTGTTTCTGGACAGTTCCTGATATATATACATACATATATATTTCATAATTTATATGAAGTATACATTAAAGGGATTTCATATCCTTGTTACTGATATGTATTTGTATATTGATATCATTACTGGTAATACTTTGCAGCTTTTCAAATTAAGTGTTACAAAATTCAAATTTCTATCAAATAAAAAAATGAATCATAGTAACATAATACAAATTTAATTCTTTTTCTTTTTCCAAAATGATTAATTTTTTCATTATGATATTAAATATTTTTTTGTGCATTTATCTAAATAAGCAAGTAAATTACCTGTTAGATCATAATACAATTATTAATGTACAATATTCTATTTAATACTGAAGGTGTACCAACAGTAGTTGGATGGGCCATGTTAGTAAATGTTGTGAATAAATAAATAAGTCGTTTAGTTTACAGCTAAAAGGTTTCCACAAAAATATGAACTGTTCTAAAAATTATGAATTACAAGAAATATTTCTCCTTTTTTCTGACTCTTTCATAATTTATACTTATCAATTATTATATAATTACTATTAACAATTAAAGCGGTTTTAGTATTTTATGTTTTACTATTAAGTAATTTTATCTGATACATATAGACATCCAAAATACTTTAAAACCATTTCATAAGAGTTGTTCATTAAGACTCAGAGGACAATAAAATGTTAATTTCTGTTGAAAACTAGCCTCAAAAATTTTTCATGATCACTTTCCTTTGTTAAATGAAACAAACATTAATGATAAAACATCAGGTGTGTATAACATGAAACTTTTACTTTACTTCCCTGGTTAAAATTAATTTTAAAAAGATCTAAGTAAAGTTAAAGCTGAAAAAATAATTATGTTCAGTTTCAATGTAAGAGTTTATTTTATAATAAAATGTAGAAATAGTTTTCTACAACTATCACTTAATTTTTTGCGATTTAAATATCTCTCCATTAATTTTAAGTCTTGATTGCAAGATAGTTATATTCTAAAATTGCTTGCTTTTCAACTGTATATTATTCATCTATATTACTATTCCTATTTGCAGAAAAAAAAAAAAATTAACCTTGTTAAAGTTTCCCTCCTGTTTAATTGAAATGAAAATCATTTTTACCCATTTTGTACAGCTGATGAAAACTACATGTGGTGAATCATTTAAAATAAACAAAATCAATGATGATACATTAGTGTTATTTTTAAAAAAATATTTAAGCCCTGCCATGCTATTTCAATGAGAATAAAGTCTACATCATATTAAAGCCCATTTAATTGTATCTTGGTTTGATGAGACTGTCGAGGGCATTTAAATATTGCTCAAGAGCATAGTAGAGGAAAGTGGAGAAATAATCAGCACTCCAAATGATTATTATTCACTGATTAAAATTTAACTTTGAAAAAAACCTAAATCTACTACCGCAGACAAGAAAAACTGAAAAAATAGTAGAAAACAACAATTTCTAATTAGAGTCCTGAACTGATACATTAATGGTTTAGGCAAGTAATCTTGGAAGCCCAATAAGAAGGAAATATAATGAGCTTTAAAACCTGTTATGATTAAAACTCAAATAATCAAATTTGTATTATAGACTGTTAAAACTTTTTAGCTAATTCACACAGACACCAATAAAAAAGAAGTATTTTAATATGCATAATCCTCTATCCTTAGTTTATATTTGCAATTTTATATAGTTACACTATAATTTAGATGAGTACCCAAGCAAGTTCTTTTTTACATTTCCTGAGAGAGCTTCAACATCTGTATAAGGTGTCTTTCCATCAACAAAAATCCTTGAATAATGTAGAAAACTATAAATTGATTTCTGTGTTTCAGAGTATGCGTAATCGATTGTACTTGCTGATATTTCTTTATGTTTAATGTACCTCAGCTATTAGATAAACAGCAATGGTTTCTTTCCTTTACTAAATATCGCCACCAGTTAATCTGGTTTCAATTTGTTTTTATATTAGGTAATAGCATAAAACCTTCACTGGATATAGTCCAAAGAATTATGTTATACAATAGACCAAAATATTATTTCATCAAAGACAACTTTTTTTATCTTAATGGATGTAATTAGTTGACCATTGAGAATTACGGGAAGGAATCAGTCCAGGGGGGAGGAGGGGCGGTCAGTAAAGGAAAACAATTGAATAGTTTTCACTATTTATTGTCTGCCGATGATTTGACCCCCATTGTAGGTCATAATCATGGTGAATTGTAGGCGGGAGCTGACAACAATCAAGTTAATCTCGTTTCAATTTGTTTTTATTTTAGGTAATAATATAAACCCTTGTTGTCAGCTTATTTGTTGTCAAGTACCACCTACAATTAGCCCTGATAATGAACAACAATGGGGATTGAAACATTGGCAGACAATAAATAGTTAAAACTATTTAAGTGTTTTCTTTTAGTGACCGCCACCCAGACTAATTCCTTCATTTAACTTTTTTTAATGTTGTTTCAATATATAGAAATAAATTGAATGATAAGGTAATTAAAATGATAGTCTTAGAAGATATTTTATTTAATACAAAAACAGAGAATCATTATATAGTGAATAATTACGACTAGCTCTATTTTCTAAATAAAGTGCCAATGATTCCAGACTAGTATTGCGATCACATAGATACTTAATATAAATTAGACTTTTAAATCAAACAGGCAATGATAATATACAACTATTGAAATCACATTTCATAAAATAATAGTATATTATATAATTTATTTGAGGGAATGAATACATTTTTACATTGTTGGCAGCATTTTAACTTATTATATAATTCAGCAAGCCAGTAATAAATTGAACTAATAACTTCATTGTCTAATACAAAATCACAGTAATAATATTGAGTACGCCCAAAAAATTGAGATCTCTCCTTTCGTGATTATAGTGGACCCAAAATAATTGAAAATCATGCACATTTATATTCTACATTAAGAGGACTAGATTCAAATGTAGTCGTAAAATTAGAAATAAGTAAACCATTAAGATATATATTCGATAAATTAAAAAAACTACAGTTTGGTGTAATAATACTTAAAAGTTAATTATTTATTGTTATTTTAAAATGATAACAATCAAAAGAATGTGGAAGAAAGAATTCGTTTAGTTTTAAAATATTTGACAATATAAATATATTATTTGCTTACAATTTAATCTTATTTTAATGAACATTTAAAGTATATTATAATAATATTAATTTTGTAGCCCTATGAGATATTATAAATCCTTTATAAATATCTGATGTTCTATTGGAAGTCGTGAATTTTATTCCAAGAGCCAAGGCCCGAAGAGGATAAAGTACAATGGGCATTGCCTTCAATATGAGCTCACTGACACTCCTCTTAGAGGAAAATTAATCTCTTAATATTCCTTCCATTCTTAAAACATAGTAACTTCCCATAAAAATAATAAAATACCTTATGATAAAATAATAGTTAAAGCCCCTAACATGGGTCAAATGCAAGTCATTGAACCCGTTAATCTTCATTGCATTAACTGCTTATTATTTTTTTTTATTTTTTAGAATTTTTTGTTACCTAAAGTTATAAATTTCAAAATGTAATAAATACATAGTACAAAGTTCATCAGTTTCACAGTCCATTTAATACATTTTCTTGTTACATTATTATGCACTTCCCCTTTTCAGCCCATGGGTTGTTCTTCTTATCGGGAGCGTGGATCAGAGGATCGTTCTTTTCATTTTCTTCAACATATTCTCTCATTCTGCAAAAATACAAAAAAAAAAAAATATAACATACAATAAATACTGTTGAAAAATATACTTATCAATGTTTATACTTATTTATATTCCTCTCAGTTATATATATAAAACTGTATATGTATGTATATATGGAAGATTAAAATATTTATGATAGGATAAATTTGTGTAACAATTCATTCATGAATTAGTCCTCTACTTGATATTTGTTTCAACATTTCAAAATTTAAATTTTATTTTTAAATTCCTTAAACCCATGGAATATACAATGACAGTTGGTGATCATCTATTTGGATTGCAATTGCTTATTGAATATATGGTAAAAGTGTTTAAAATTTATTAAATAAAATGGCACTCTCAATCACATACAGGAATTTAGATAGAATATTTTGTAGGACCAATGGGTTCACATATTTTAACATGTCATGTATGAAGCTTGTAAATAATGTAAAGGTTTTTTAAATAGGAAATCCATTGGACCAGAGTTACTCGGAAAAAGAGCAATCTATAGATTTTTCTAGATAGTGGAAAAAGTAAATAGGGAAGAAGGTCAAAAACATGGATTTTTTTTTGGACGTAAGTCAAGGCACACAATAAATTCCTGAAAATCAAAGTTACTCTGCACTATGTAAGTCAAAATGCAATCTCAGCTGGTTTAGTTGGTTCACAATCTTCCACCCCTTCCTAACACAAAACCATCGAGAATCATATCAACAGCATTCCCTTATTATTAAAAATTTCTGTTTCTGATGGGACTACCGTTGGATGGACTTTAAAACAGAAAAATGCATTTTATTCAAGATTTTTTTTGGAACTGTTGCTTGCCCATTCTTAAAAAAAAAAATAAAAATTTAATTTCAAATATCATTAAAATGAATGTTCAAAAATGTTTTCGTCACATTCGAACGTTCGAAAAATATGCAAGAAAAGGAAATATCTAAAAATAATGTTAATTACACAATTCAAGATTTAGAAAATACAACAGAAAAATATATAAATAAAAATGAATCAAGCACAACATGATAGTACAAAGCTTTAACTGCCTTCCTACAATCTATAGAGAGTAGATTGAAGTCAATTTTTTAAATGAAATTCAATTAATATGTTTTAATTTTTTTCATCAGACTCTGGCCAATTCCTATGTTCTAATATTATGTTCTGAATCAGTTTTGCTCGAATGTTGTCTAATTTTTTACAGTCAAATAGTAAGCGTCGAGAATTGTGTTTCTTTTCATCATATGGACATTTATAGTCTTGTAGTATGTTAAAGCGTTTTAAGTATTGTTTTGTTAGTCCGTGGTTAGTCAGAAATTGTGTCATCTTGTGACTGAGGATGTTTTTGTAGATGTGGTGTGAGATATGCGGAACAAATCTAGGAAGGCTTGGTTACTTCAGCGAAGCAGCCTAAGAACTGTTCCATTTGACTATTTTGTCCTTCCTGATCTCCCCTTTGATGCAGGAAATGGGAACCTTTTACCAGCCATTATATTAATTACATCAGAAAAGTGTTATTGTTCGAGAACGAGAAGTCAAAATCGGTTCATCTACAGTTTCTGAGGGTCAAGTATTTCCTTGAAATCTTGGAACACTGCTTTGGAAGCTGGAAGGGCGGTAGGGACAAACACTATTAATATTTATAGAGGGCATTTTAGGTAAAGCGGGAAGGTGGCGGGCTTGGAGGAGCCTCGAAATAATTAACGACTGCCGGGGGACAGGCGGCGCCGGGCCCTAATACCCTGCCCCCCTCGGGAAAATATTATGATTCAGTCCGGGCTATCGATTCCTATTGTCAACGACCTCTCCGGCTATACAAGTCCTGTATCGCTGGAACAAAGGCTTCCAGAATTAAAGTGCGCGTGTATCTCACGAGGAAGTGCGTATATAGACGTATTTAGATCCACAAAAAAAGTGGCGCACTTTAAAAAATATTTTATTTTTTGCCTGTGAAATTAATGTGAATTACATCTACATTTTTACTTTCACCTACCTATATTTGAAATATACAGTAAGGGAAAGTATTGCGATCGTGAAAACTTTCGAATTTCAGCTTTCGACGGAAATACACATTTTAGGGTCTCCTGAGTCCAAATAACCAAGTCCCGACAAAAGGCCTGTGTGTCTGTATGCGTGTGCTGTGGTAAGTCTAGCGTAAAATCGACAAGTCGTACGAAACTGGACTTACGAACTTAAAGGATAAAAGAGCAAAATTTTTTTTAATGTAATTTTTGGTTTACTGATAATAAAAACAGAAATATAGACGTATAATATACCGTTGGAAATAGAAAGATTTTAGAAAAAATATTACCTGATACAGATAATTGTAAAGTGAGGAATGGAGAATAAACTTATTACTGATTAACAGTTTAATATAGATATATTATTTAATCTAAATCATAAATCATAAATTTCCAACGAAAATAAATACACGTTTAATTGAAATCAACTTCAAAATATTTTTACATATTTAATAGTTTTTAAATTTATTTTAAAAGTCGAGGTAAGTGAAAATCGTGTGTTGCCTGCACCAGATTTTTTATAAAAAAGTATCATCTTTTGGGATGATTTAGAGGTAAAATTAAGATTATGAAACAAAAATTAAATATTTATTTGGAAAAAAGAGAAAATTAACGAAAATTAAATTAAAAAAAAAAGTCTCTGTTGAATTCAACATTCAATAACGGGTATTGCTCCATCTTGCTTGAATTACTAATAACCGCAGAACAATTGGTCAGAGGCACTGCTTTTGTCGAAAATAGCCATAGTCAGAGAAGCGCTGCTCAGGCATTAGGATTACCTGAAACCACTGTGCGCAGAGCGATTCAACGTTTTCGTGACACACACCCAAGTCAGGTTCAGGTCGCTCAAGAACGACATAGCCAAGAGATGATCGCTTTATTTTAATACATACTCTTCGAAATAGCTTTTCTACTGCTTCTGAGATTGCTCAAAGGCTACATTGCGAAATTGATTTGTACATTTTATTTGCATCCACTAATTTATTGATAGTGAGCACTATTATAAATGAGAAAGCAGATCTAGAGTAATTTACCAATGCCATCCAATCATTTCCATTTATCAACTCTATTGTTTGATCCCAAGATTAATATTAAGGTATCAGTATTTTTTTTTCTTTTTCTAAATACAGTTAGTATCATACAGGCAGCCAGGAAGTGGTAGAGATCTACCTCAATAGTGTTACACAAACTACAAATCTCATTTTTAGAATTAAAAAATTGAAGGATCAGTTTTCTTAACAAATTTTGATTTTACTTCAATTATCTTTCCTCCGATCCTTCATCCAAGTAAAGTTTTCCCTTCATCCTGCTGAGAAGTGGGATCCCTTTCCTCTAAGACCCTGTTGTCCTCCACCTTAAGACCGTAAAGGAGACGGAGCGTTACACAAAAGAAGTAGCGGAGATGAGGCTCTTGTGTAATCAGGTCTCGGACAAGAAGATGGGACATAGACCTTCAAAGGGGGTCTCTCTCTTCCTCGTGTCTTAGCTGACTCTCCATGTTCTATACTTCTCCTAGCTTCTTATAGTCTTATGAAAATTTGAAATATGAAAATATATTCTTTACGCTATTAGGCTTATGCTTTAATACACTAAAATAAATGCATATATCCACAAAAGAACTCCAAAAGTACATCTTGTTACACCAATTTTACTCATTTTGATGTTTAATAAACAAACAGTTAGAAATGAAACAATAAACTATTCTCGAATCATATAGAAACTATGGACAAACAAAAGTTAATCACCCCTGGTTACTACAACTCATTATATTAATTCATCCACAACAATAAAAGGTTAAACCTCAACCGTACCTGGTATTAAATGCACGGTTTCCTGCCATTATAATTTTTGCACAGATAAGACTTTCCGGAAACTACGGCATCAAATTATCATTTATTACAACTTTAGACCCAAGGAAAACTGCACATTGTGTAATAATAACGAAAGAGAGGACTTATTCCAGGTTTACATTCGATGCCCTATTTACGCCTCGTTCGGTTCCCATTATATTCCTAATGCCTCAAATATGAACTGTATAAATTTTACCGGCCTGTTTACCACCGAAGGCATTAAGGGTTTAAAAAATATCTATCGTGTAATTGCGCCAGACAGTGTTTCCAAATCAAGTTCTTTATATTTAATGAATAAAATTATTTGTTTGCTTTATTAGATAGTGTTTTGCTCTATTATTCAAGATAATATATTCATATTATTATATAGCTTTACTTTCTTAGAAGAATGAAATAATTTGCTTTAGATTGCTCTTTCAAGATCAATATCTAGACATCAGAGTATACCTCTACGAATTTATTTTATAGCCTTAAGGTGACTTAATTTAAATCAAAGCATACGGAGGCGTTAGACATTTTATATGCTTAGCCTCGACTTAATCAATATCAATCATCCCGAATCTTGTGTAGTAGACGTGTTTTTTTTAAACGATGAACAAACTTCAATTTTCAATAGATTTTTAGCTAGAAGAAAGGAGATAAATAGAAATTTTCGGACAGTTTTTTTCTACATTCGTTAGGCAAATTTCCAAGCTCCATATTCAAGAAATACATAGAAATCGATAACAACTTACTTAACCTTCCACCTGCCTAACTGTATATAAAATGCTTGAGAGAATTCATAATATGCATGATAATAATCAACAATTACCTCATTAAACAAAAAACAACATAATTGCAGATTTGAAACTTCCCTCAATACAAGAACTGGTTGTATCCGAAACCGAGACATATTGCAGAAGAACAATAGGCTCTTTGAACCTACTAATGAAAGAGATAGCAAATGTTCTTTCAAACGTTACACAAATAAAAGGACAAAAAACTTATTGTTAAATGAATTGACATGAAATGGAAAAAAAATCTTTATTCTGGATCCGCTTTATCCAAGTCCGCTTAGACAAAAATATTGAAAAACAAAAAATCGCTCAAGGTCTGGTTACTTTTAAATAAAAAATATCAACAATTCAATACATTATATATAAATAAACACATACATTATTTTGTTAAGTTAATGATGCGAATAACACCTTTAACATGTTATTAATAAATTTTAACTTAAAAAAATTGTACGCATATATGAAATTTTTCTCATATTTGTTTTTACTATCTTATTATTATTATGCTGTTTCGTTTAATAGGTTTTTTTTTTCTTTTTTTCTACTATTATTGCTACCTTCAACAGCATGTTCAATTAATGTTTGAATAAAAAATGCTAAATTGTTACTTTTGGGGATAAATTAAATAATTTTAAAATGTAATTAACAAATGATTGCATATTGTTAATGAGTAAATAAAACTTTTCTTTCTTCTTCTCCAGTAAGCTGAAAGAGTGACTGAAGTAATAAGAAGCCTACTTACGACAGGGCCGTGACAGGCATGCTCCGACAGCACGTACAACAGACATGTACTGTTTCGATTAAATTATTCTTTTCGGGAACGTCGAATTTTCTCCGCCTGATTACTTCTGGCACGTTATTGGTAAGCACTACCAATTAAATACTTGAAAAAAAAATTTGTCTAAGTCGCATTGTGTTAGAGATGCACCGTATTTTTTCTTTTATGCAAAACCCCCATCATATTGCTTATATACCTGTTGATACACTTGTTACATTACACACGAAAAGGACTAATTTTAATATTTCGACGGACCATTTTCTTCCTTCTGAAAGAATGCAAATCGAAATATTTCACTAGTGACTAGGATTACCACACTATAAAGGACATTTAATATAGCAACTCTCTTCTCGATGCAAAAATCGGTCCGAAATAGCATAAGTCCAACTGTCAATAGGGGTACTCACTACGTTTGCTATAGCATGCTATTTGTGTTATTTTGCTAAACCCGTCGAGTTTCTACAGTTATTTCCTGTATAAAATTGATGGGTTAAGCACAATAGCACAAATAGCATGCTTTAGCAAACGTAATGAGTACCCCTTATATAAGGGAGGGTGGGTTACGCACGAAAATGACTGATTTTACCGGTTTTAATATTTTAAAGGACTGTTTTAATTATTTTTTTATTCTAAGTTAAAGTCGCCATTCTCGAGTCATGATGAGTAAAGAAAAAATATCTCCCATATATAGAAAATAATTTGTGAAGTTCAATACATGATATCTCTACAGCCTCTGAAGGGTATCGGATTCAGCACTTATAGAGTTCGTACGGTTTCACAGCCAGAAGCAAGGAGGTCATTAGGCCTAAATCACGCTCGGTCGCCAGGTTTTCCCCCATTTTTGGGTACTCACTTTATGGAGGATGGTGTGCCCCAGGAGGGTCTTCATACCCCTGGGTCCCTCCACGAAGCGAATGAAGAGGGTGAATTAGTTAATTTGAATAAACAAAATGAAAGGATAGTTATATGCTGAACGTAACTTTAAAATTTCTGTATTTAAGTCAGACCATGTCAGTGAGGACAAGACAGAGCCGATAAATGATAAATTGATCATAAAACTTAATTTAATTATACATTTCGTTGATTTGTGTATGTTATACATTTCCGTTAATCTGGGATAATATTACACCTCTCATTCATATTTAGTTATTTTAGGTATTACATGCTTTTATAGTTTACATTTTTATTTATAGCTGCTAACAGAATTAAAAATACTGTGCCTTGAATAAGAAATTTTGAAATATCAGCTTTATAACCCTGCCGGTTCATTACAAGGAATACTATTTAGCTAATAACCATTTCGCATATGTGAATTCAGTTCGTAACAATGTGAATATTTGAAGTAAATGTACTAAGTAGAGTATCAAGCACAACAGATATACAACACGCATACCAAACAAAATTTCTAAACATTATCAAAATTAGATCAATAATAGACTATATGCCCTATGTAAGGTCAATAATAGGATATGGATTTTTACTACTGAAATGTTTTCCCTTCTATAGATTTCCTTACATTAATAATGAGAAATCTTGCAAATATTTCTTCTTATTATTCGAATTACATTCCTTTTTTTACACGAGGACGCATTAGACCTTCAATTTGTGTAAAAATACAAGTGTGAAACATTTTTCCAACGATATACGATTTAAATCTTTAAACTTTTTTAGCTCTGACTAAATTTAAAAGTTCTTAAACTAATTTTAACAACCGAGGTAAGGGGAAGTCGTCTGTTTCCCTCACCAGATTATTTAATAATTTAGGGAGATGTCTAAATCATTATTCTCTTAGGCTCAATTCTTTATTATATTGTCACTGAAGATCACTTTCATGGTAAGTTCTAAGTCATGGTAACCGTTTTAGTGTGATGTTACGAATAAACTGTACTGATATTCTCACTTAGAAACCACCGAAAATGTATAGTTTGAAGAAAATAAAGGAAGGAACAAAATATTGATACATTAATGGTGTTTACAGATATCGGTTGGCTCCTACTCATATCCACTAGCAACACCTGATTCAACATCAGCAATGGCTAGAGTAAACAGATCCATTTCTACAATATTATGTCCTTTTCATGGGAAAAATATTTTATAAGATTCTTCCTTCTCTTGGAATACGTTTAATAGCGTTCAACATGCATCAGATAATTTTAAGATTTAACGAGAACAGTTTTATTTAATAAACATTTATATATATTCACTACCATTATTTTTCAAAAATCTCTCACGCAGTTCAAATTTATTTTATTTTTTTGGACCAAACTTTTGTCAAGGCTTTTTAAAGAGACATCAGATTAGAATATAAAATTACTATCTGATAAACGAATTCGGCATTTCCAAAAAAAATACCTGTGGAAAATTTAAAAAAAAATGTTACTTAACAAACTCATTCCCTCTTATATGGGATTTTAAAAAAGATCATGCTTAAATTACCGTTTCCGGCTTGTAGCTGTATTGGGATGCTGATTTCCAAATACTGTCGGATAATGTTTACGAAATTGGTATTTTCAAACATTGGTACTTTCAAAGATGTATTATACAATTCTGTTGTTTGTTTATTTATTTAACGCCACTTTAAGCTGCTGTGGCTAATCGGACGATGCTACAGTGGGAGTCCTAAATTTTTCCTATCCAGGTTTTATTAGGATAGGAATCTTTAACGAGTACCTGTCATCGCACAGGCTCGGGACCACCTTTTAACGTCCCCCCTTAACATGTTTTACAATATATGGAAACGCTGCTCTTTTATATTTAGTGAGCCTTTGATATCGATAAGAAAGCAGAAAAGATGGCAACTTTTAGAAAAAGTTTAACAAATGCATTAGTGTGAGAGGGAACAAGAAAAAAAAAAAAATTGAAAAACTAGCCGCCGTTGGAGAAGGAATCGATATGGAGACAATTCCCAACTAATGGAGGTCTCCCTGAGGGAGATATTTCATGTGCCATATCTAGGCCGCCTTCCAATATCTCCGGCTGTCGGCTTCATGGATCGGTCCAATCCAAGGATCCAAATGAGTGGTTTCATGTCTAACAAAGTTGTTATTCAGCGGCTATCATATATCCATATAAAAGAAACTCACCATTCCAACAATTATCTATGTGGTGATAGCAGTATCTCAAAATGACAATTGTTGTGGAGTTGAAATGTTTTATGTAGTTTACCCATAAAACATTTCATAGGCAGTAATGCCTAGATGTGCTATGATGTTGCTGGGTTCGGGAAAATTCGTCCTCTAAGGGTTAAAAAAAAAATTAATTTATAATATCTTTAAAAAACATTTTTTTCGCCTAACTCAAACATTACATATATATGTTCACTTCTAGTTTGTTAAAAACAATTTAAGGACTATGAAATAAAATTAGAGTTGATTTTTTTAAAAAGATTATATTCAGTTTCGTTGGGAACATGCGTTTTAGATAAAATAATATAAAAATATAAAATTGTTGTGTACAACAATCACATTAGTTTAAGCGATATTCGTCACTTAAAATTACCTTCCACAACTTTTATGTGAGATAACATTGTTTCTAAAATCTTCAGAATTAAAGCGGTGTATTATACGTTAGATAATATATTACTATAATACTAATCTGATTTTCGAAAAAACAAGTTTACCAAAAAAAAATTTATTTTACTTTTCTCTTTGAATAGGTTATAAAATTCGACCTGTTTGTATATTTATCCCTTGTTTTACTTTCACTTACTATAAAATAGTAAGGGAAAGTATTGCGATCGTGAAAATTTTCGAATTCCAGTTTTCAACGGAAATACACGTTTTAGGATCCCCTGAGTCCAAATAACAAAGTCCTGCAAAAAGGTCTGTGTGTATGTGTGTCTGTGTGTGTGTGTGTGTGAGTGTGATAACTCCCGGGCGGAAGCGAAAAGTCCTATGAAACTGAAATTTCATATTTAAGACAACTATATGTCCGAGATATTACAAAAACTTTTTCATCAAAATCGGCTAACCAGAAGAGCCACTTTATACCATGCATATTGCACCTTTTTATGATTTTCTCAAAAAGGGTTCCGACGATTTTGATCAAACTCGCTATATCGATGTAAAATTAAATAGGCTTTAATATCATGTAGGTTTCATTCTGATTAAAATAGTCTGACACAGCTTAAATTCCGATATTTTAAATTTTCTTCCTCTAAAGTACCTTTAATTTTGTCAATTCTATAAAAATAACTAGATTGTCTTGTTACCACTGATAAATAACAGGTAAATATAAAATTGAATGAATTTGATACCCAACTAAAGGAAAAAACTGAAAAAATATTTTTTTGATGCTATTTTTTGTTTTTAAACATAAGAACAGTAATATACATGTATGATATACCATTTGAAAGATTTTAGAAAAAATATTATCTTGTACACAAGCTTTAAAAAGTTAATAGAGAGTTTTTCATCAATCTGTGAAAATGAAACTAACTGATTATTTTAGATAATAATAGAATAGATTTTTTAATAAAACACATGTTTCTATAGAAATTCCATTTAATTAATTCTTAAATGGTTTTACTAATTTTTATCTCTTACTGTACTTGAAAATTCTTTAATCGGTTTTAGAAACGGAGGTAAGTGAAAGTCGTGTTTCCCGCACCAGATTATTTTTTTTAATCAATTTTTATAAGATGTAGCTGTTAATTTTTAAATATTATTTAACATATACAAAATTAAAGAACTATGAGGGAAGAAGATTTAAAATATCGACCTTTATGCCCTGTCAGACTATTTCTATCAGATTGAAACCTACATGATATCAAAGCCATCTAACACCTATATAGTGAATTTAATCAAAATTGTTCGAGAAGTATTTAAGAAAATCTCTTCTGGTTCGTCGATTTTGTAGAAAATGTTGCTGTAACATCTCTGGTATATACGCTTCTAAAATAGAAAATTTCAATTTCAAACAACATATCGTTTTTTAGTTAGTCTCACCTCATACCGTTTTGCGAGACTCAACAATTTGGACTCAGAGAACCCTATAACGTGTATTACGGTGAATACAAAATTTTCGATGATTGCAATACTTTCCCTTACTGTACATTTCATATGTAGGGAAGTAAATAGTTTAGCGTTAATAATATATTATAACTATGAAATACTACAAGATCACTCGAAAAGATTCACTAACTAATTAAAATTAAACGAACGAGGTAACATTTATAATAGTAAGGCTGAGGTAATCCCTTTGTAAGGGCCAAGTCATGGAAAAGACCCCGCCGAGTGCTTCAGGTTCAGTGGCTCCTCACATCAAGAGCCGTCTCGTCTCCAATCCGACGGATTAAGATGGGGCGGAAATAATGAGATTACTCAACAACCCAAACCAAGGAATAAATCAGTCTGTCAGGATCTCGTCCGACCCAGTTTTCTCTTTCTAAAGAAAGGATAAAATTAATAGCTGATGAGGTAAACATTTTGAAATAATATCGAGAAAAAATAAAGAGGAAATGCTCCAGTTTATTCGTGAATATCATTTACATTTTTCACAAATTAAGAGTCAAAAAATCTGGTGAGCGCAACAATTACCTCCATTGTCAAAATCAATTTTAGAATATTTAAATACCGATGGAGATTAAATTATTTAAAATAATTAATTAAATTGATTTTGGATAGAAAAATGTGTTTTATTAAATAATCTATTATATTATTATCCAAAACGATCAGTTAATTTTATTCGCTTTTTATCACTCTCCATTACATTTTACAACTTTGTGTGTAAAACAAAATATTTTTTAGCTTTCCAACGGTATATTTTATAATACGGTTCTTATCTTTAAAAAAAAAGAAATAAAAAAAAATTAAAAAAATAAATAAAAATAAAATAAAATAAAAAACGTTAAAAAATACTTTTGAAATTTTCTCTTTCAGTAGGTTATCAAATTCATCCTTGCATATATAGCTGTTATTTATCAATGCTAACAAGATGATGTGTCTAATTTTTTTAAATCTATAAAATTATGGTGATGGAGTTTTGTTGACCGTTGAGAAATTAGATGAGGAAGATGGTTGGGGGCACGGTCATAAATTAGAAACACACATTTAAAATAAGTGTTATTTTAATTTTAAGTGTGTTTCTAATTTATGACCGCACCCCCAACCATCTTCCTCATATAAAATTATAGATACTTTAGAGGAAGAAATTTAAAGTATTAGCATTCAAGCCCTGTCAGACTACTTCAATAAGAATGAAACCTACATGATATTAAAGCTCATTAAATTTTACATCAATATAGCGGGTTTAATCGATATCGTCGGAACCCTTTTTGAGAAAATCATGAAAAGGTGGAACATGCATGGTATAAAGTGGCACTTTTGGTTAGCTGATTTTGATGAAAAAGCTGTAACATCTCGGGCAAGACGCTCTTAAAATACGAAATTACAATTTAATACAACTTATCATTTTCGCGCTAGACTTACCACATACACACACGGACACACAAACCTTTTTGTGGGACTTGGTTATTTGGACTTTATTGGGACACTAAAACGTGTATTTCCGTTGAAAACTGGAATTCGAAAATTTTCACGATCGCAATACTTTCCCTTACAATATATATATTTCATATATAGGTAAGTGAAAGTAAAAATGTCAGGGTTGAATAAAGACAGCATTGGTAATAAATTTTAATTGTAATCGCGAGGATTCAAATAGAGCAAAAGGTGTTTTGAGTGTATTTTAGTTTTTTTTTCCACCCTCAGGAATGGCCTGAACATCCCGGAAGACTTTATTAAGAAGGGATTAATTGAAACGGTTTACAAATTACAATGGATACTGCGACTAATTCAATGACAAAAATTTTAAATTAATGATAATAGCAAATATGACGGATGGAGAGTAGAAGATAGCTCAGATGAATCAGAGGGACTGCATTTTTCATTTGGACTTAAATAGCTTATTGCAGTCAGCGGAAATCGTATGGGCTGAGTCTGGGTGGCGTGATTTGCGTCAATAATTCTTTTTGACACGTTCTAACACGTCGGTGTTGGTGGGATCGATAGTTTCCAGATCAAAAAATTAATACAGGATATTTTTTGTTATATAATATTTGTAGATAGAACCTACTGTGACACTTTTGGAACCCTTATTTTTTCTCAACTAACGATTAGTAGATATATCCATGAGCTATTATTTTTCTCAGTTTGAGAGAAATAGTTCTTTTACTAAATTCTGAAGTTGGAGGAAGCAAGATAATAAAAACAATTTTGTTAGTTTTTTCTAAATTTCAGATAACATTTTCTAACATTTAAAAAATGTGAAAACGATCCTGAAACGTTGAAATTGATGATGAGAACTAAATAAATTTTTGATGATTAGTCTTGTTTTAGCTATCGAGAACTTCCTACTTAAATTAAATTTATGCAACTGATTGATTGAAGTTGATTTCATACATAATTTGTATGCTTAAAGGTATTCTAGCAAAACACCGTAATTTTAACTAAGCAAATATTTCGTCTTCATGGTCGTCCTATGTTTTAATGGAATTTTTTGGCAGGAAATCTTTTTTTTTTCTCGTTTGGCGGTACGGGTCTTGAAGGCCCTTTGCCGCGTAGGGTCATCACTCCCCACGTCTATTTTTGTGAGTAGCTAGCAGTTGGCTGACGGTTTCCACATAACCGACGAGGTTGTGAGTGAATCCCCATTTATTTGTATGCTTGAAAAAGTCCTCCTGGGACTGGGATTCGATCTCACAACCTTTTGCGTAAGAGACTAGCGCGCTAGCCACTCAGCCACGGGCTCCCCAGGAAATCATTTTAGAACAAACTTTATTTACATAAATATGGATTTTTAAAATGGCGAGCAGTTTCGTGAAAATATTTTTGGTCAGTAAATTTATTATAAAGTTGATGTTCCATAAACATTTACATCTCGTTTTGTTGGATAAACTTGGTCCGCTGATTAGGTTTGTTGGGATAATATAAAATAAAGGAATGAACAATGTATAAACGCTTATTACATGTGCATTTATCTACAGACATCATTACAAACCATATTTTCCTAAATGATTTAATCCAACAAATGTACTATAAAAGAGAGTGTTAATATGGTTCAATATAAGAGAGTTAAGAGGATTGCAGCAGGTGGGCAGTGAAGGTAGACCAAGATGGCCGATCCAATTTTCTCTTAGGGTAGCTCAAATGTTTTCGTTAAAGTCGTATCGCAGCAATCTCTGTAATAACACGCCTTCTAGGGAGTCCATAACATGAAATAACCTTTCTGTAAGCGAAGCGAGTACAGAATAACATAAGAAATTCAAGTCGGTTGAATTAAGTTCATATATTCTTTTAGTATTGAAAGCAAGTTTATTAAATGAAAAATACATGACAATGACTTGGAGGACATTATTACTGATAGGATCGTTTATAGCTATATTGCTATAATATCCATTACAATTTATGAAGAGAAATATAATAAATTCAAAGGCTAGGCATAAAATCTATAGAAATGAATAAACATTGGACATTAATTATTGTTATCTTAAGATTAAAAAAGAACTAGCAAAAAAAAACCCTGTACCTCTACCATCCAGTAAGGGGCTAAAAGTACAAATAGAAAGCGTACTGTTTCTAGGACATCGGCCGTGCAATGAGGTACCGACCGAGATCACACACAGCTGCCAGGTTTTTCCTCATTTTTGGGTACCAACTTTATAGAGGCTGTGTGTGCCACTGGATCCACACTCTGATCACATCACAGCTTAAATTACAGAATAAATAATATTATATGTCACATATGAGACCCCCTTAGAGATAGGGATTCGAACCCAGGACTCGAAGAACAATAGACTAGTGCAACAGTTACTAATATTATACAAAACGTTATTTGTCTGGTTCCTTCTTTATGTATTATATGTATAATATTGCTTATAATCCGCTACCTAAGGATCACTTGTAGCTGGGTGGCTAGCATAACAACCTCCTATGCCAAAGGTCACGGGTTCAAACCCGCAGGTGGTCCTAGGATTTTTTAATGGGAGTAAAAAATCCTTAGTTATGCCGTTCTTCGGAGGGGACGTTAAAAGTAGGGGTGGGCATAATCGGATGATCGTCATAACCGAATGATCGGACTTCGATGATTTCAATAATCGAATGATTTTTTCAAAATCGAATGATCGAATGATTAATAGGTGCAAATAAATATATTTATTTTATGGTCATAAAACAACATGATATTTACACCGTAGGAAAAATAGTATTTTCCAACTTGATTTTTTTTAAATTGTTCATGTTCAAAAATGTATTTATTAATGAATTTATATATCGTTAGATTATTTAATAAAACCTTCAAAGTCTTGACTAATTTCAATTTCCTATTCTAGTGGTGCCATATAATACTTTCGTTCTTCACGATTATCAGTAGTAGTCATCACTACGTTAAATGAAATAATTTTAATAACTATATTTTAATAAATACGAACAATATTAATTAAACATAATATATTAATATAAATACATGTACAAACATTCTCTTTTATTTATTAGAAATACTACATTTTCTATTAATATTAATAAAATAACATATTATAAAATAATATATATTTTATATCCACTAAAATTACATCAATCTAATAATGTATTGATCTATATTCTGAGACTTTGCACGATATTACTCAGAGAGTGGATTATGCAATATTCAATCTATTATGTAAAAAAATTAAAATTATCTAATTTCTGAGCCATTATAGTCCTATTAGTTTTATCTTTATAGAAAATGAAAGGTGAGTGACAATGTTCATATTCATATTGTTATAATAATTTGCAAGTCTTAATACCATTCCTTACAGTTAATCAAGAATTTGAAAATGCAAACTTTTCTGATAACACTGCCAGAGGTCCAAAGTTACTTGGAAACAAAAATACCCGGACAACAAACAGGTTTAGAACCCTCATAAAATAAAACCTTACGACTGTTTAGAACAGTAACAGAAGGAAAAAAAAAACTGAATATTCCTCTAGGACAAAGCAGTTACTACCAAGAGTAAGCATTTCCTTAAACGTAAGAAAATAATGCAAAACAAAGAACGTAAAGAAAAGTAAAATGAAAGGAAGCTGTAAAATAAAAAAAAATCATAAAGAAACGGTTTTACCACACTTTGAATTTCTGAGTCATGTGCCTTATTTAGTAGAAGTTTCCCCCTGGTGAGAGGATGGAATATTGGAAGAGAAATTATTTGATACTTGAGGTTAAACGTGACCACGAGGCTAATCGAATACCAGGCTAGGAACTCAGTTCCAGGTGTTAGATTAGAATTTGAAATATATTTCTTACCCGTAACTAAGGTTATAAATTTCATTCTATAAATCTTATAAGTAGCCTTTTCAAGCATTGGCATAAAGCCCATTGGATGATAACATAAGACAAGAGGGAAAATCATATCGTCCAAATTTCATTAATTTTGTCGCTCATCATTTTTGTTTTTCATAATATTTTTATCAGTCATTTTCTATCATATTACGAATAAAAATCTTAACACACGACTTTCACTTACTGCCGTTGTTAAAATCGATTAAAGAATTTTCAAATTCAGGTAGAGATAAAAACTAAAGAGTGAAACTAATAAAGAATTAATTAAACTGAATTAATCAACAACCATGTTTCAAAAAATTTAAATTACAACTTTTAGTTAGGAATGAAAATTGTAAAAATTGGTTTAAATGACCCCTGTGGTTGAAAAGGCCTAATAAATAAATAAATAAAATTTAACTGAATTTCCATAGAAACATGTGTTTTATTAAAATATCTATCATTATCACCCAGGAGTTACAACAAACACACACGCACACCTTTTAGCGGGACTTGGTCATTTGGACTCAGGGGACCCTGAAACGTGTATTCCCGGTAAAAGTAAAACAGTTTGGATACAATTTTTGTCTGGCAAATACTTTTAGTTTTGAGGTCGTTATAAATCCCCTTCGCCGCTGATAACATGCGTTGGTACTATCTCTCTTTATCTAGAAACTTTTCCGATATCGAATAAAAAAAAAAAACAAAAAAAAAAAACTAAAAGTTTAATAAGAATCTGCTTTAATTTTTGTTTTCATCGCAGAGCACTACCTCAGTGTAAAAGAAAATGATTTAATAAATTATCGAAAATTAGTAAAAAAACGAGACTTATAGGTATGTTAAAAGTTTATAGAGGAAAAGAAACTTACCTTTGATTATTTTTCATAGACAGATTAGCTGTAGTCCTACATGTTGTAAAAATATCGATCTTGAGGATATACTAATTTTTTTCAAAAGAATTTTCAAAAATGGCTAAAACTCGTTTTTTGCGATGTTTACATGGAAATATCTGAAAATGGACTTAATGAAAGATTATGAAACTGGTACAGTACACATCTGTACGATGTGTTTGAGTGACATTATTTTGGTGACTAAGACTGAGCTGATTCCTCAGTTATAAAATTCACTTATTCACTAATACTATTATTAAGAGTTTATAAATTATAAACAGTTTTGGTCTTTATAACGCATAACCTACGCAGCGAAGAAAATTGTTTAAAAAATTCAGGAAGATTAGATAGTTAGATTTTTTTTTCTTGTATAATCTTATCGGTTAGACTGCTTGTTTTGGAAATTTCGATTGTGTAAGCATTGTCTTTTTTAAATATAAATTTTCAAAGAAAGGTTGTTTTCAAGATCAGCAATATTTACACTGAAATGCATTAAAAGTGACTGTGTGAAAAATGACGAAAATCATACAGAATATAAATTGATTACATAATAACTACTGTAGGAAAAAAAATAGTGGCGGAGATTCAGTTTATTTTCGGATAATAATAATACATTACGCATTATTGCCTTGCATGATTTGTGAGACACTAGAACCAGGTGAGTTTCAGCCACTAAATCTTATCCCACACTGCTTAATATATATATATATATATATATATATATATATATATATATTTTCCATTGGTTTTTATTGATAACAAGATAGAGAATAATTGGTAAAAAAAAAAATCATGAAAATCAAAAATATGGAATGGACGATGTGGTTTGGACGATTTCGAATGGATTGACATACATTTTTTTTTTCCGAAATTGAGTTGCCCTCATCTACACACACACACACACACACACACACATATATATATATATATATATATATATATATATATATATATATATATACTTTAATTTTTAAAATCTGATTTCTACTGTCCTTCACGCTTTTTAAAATAAGTATCTCAAATGTATTTCTTGTAATATTTTTTTGCAGGTATTAAATGTTAAATTATTATGACCCTTGTTGTGATCTTCTAACGTTGAAGGAATAAGTTCTTCTTGAAAAAAAAAAAAGAGGAGAAAAAGTTTGTCCATTGTTGTTTTCTTTTGTTGGGACTTCCTTAGGCCATGACAGTTTAATTATTCAGAGAGAAGACTAGCGTTCCTTATAATACCTGCCTCTCATCAGCAATTCAACTCTAATCTGTTACCTCTGCGCCTTTAGACCGTCTCAGCTCTAAGTTCTTTAATTTATTTATTTTTTAGTTTAGAACAAAAAACAAGTCCTCATACATTTATGAACACCATTTACGATGAAAATAAAACAGACTAAAAATGGTCTTTAAGTCCGTGGACAGTAAAAATGAGTATACTTTATCTTTTTTTTTTTTTTTTTTTTTTTTTTTTAAATTCATTTAACACCACTTTTACGCTAAGACTGCATATCGAAGAAAATTCTAATCCCATTCGAAACTTTGTGGCTGTGGCTTATCGGACGATGCTAAATTAGGAGTCCTAAATTTTACCTACGTAGGTTTAATTAGAATTATATACATATATCTATAAAAACACACACGTAAAAGTTTTTTTGAAAAGCTCTCGTTAGGATATTAATGTAGCTTGGACATAAGCCAATCACTGCTGTTTATCTGCAACTGCTAAATGCGTTGTATAGGAATCCTGTGTCAAAGTACTTGTCTGACGCATCCATTAAAGTTGATTAACTTCCACGAGTTCACGTGGTTATTTCTAAATTCTTGAATAATTCACGATTTAGTGAAGAATTTTCATACAACAAATAGCAGAATTACCGTATTTTTGGCTTTACACTTTAACGAGTACCTTATATCGCATAGGCTCGGGACCGCCTTTTTACATCTCCCTTAGAGAAGGCATAACTAAGGATTTTTTACACTTATTAAAAAATCCTAAAGCCATCTGCCAGGTTTGCACCCGCGACCTTGGGACTTCCTGCAAGGTTCTTATGAAACAAGATAAAGTAATAAAATATTATTACCTCGATGTTATAATAAGGTTTTATAATAATTATATTATAGTTATACATACAGTATAATATAAATGTATGTACAGCTGTATTCCTATACCAACTCTAAAATTTAATTAATTTCCCACTGTATCCTTTAACAATATTCCGGTTACGCCTGTTGAACATATCTGCTACATGGGAATCCATCTACAACAAACGTCTAACTTGGAACCCTCATACAGAGCTGAAAGGACAAGAAACTTCAACACTTACTAGACAAACTGTCTAAGCTTCCAATTAACTACAGGGCTATAATGAGGCCTATTTGAACTTGGAGTTGAGCTTTCGGGCTCCGTTAAACTACCGGATTCCTCTCTTATTCAATCCTCAATATAATAATCTAAAATCCGCTATGCCTCTTGCTTGAGACAAGATTATGTCAAATGTTCAATTAAGATAGGTTAGGTAGGTTGTTTAGCAATATTAATTTTTATTGTTAATTAGGTTCTACCTTCTGGCTTAAAAAAGGTCACTTGTTTTTCTAAACGGAAGGAGTTTATTTTGGCCATACAAGATCAAGTGGTTTTAACCAACGCGTAAAAGAAATATACATGTGGAGAAGATATAAGCGAACGATGTCGTATTTTCAAAACGGCTATTAAATCTATCCAAGATATATCATCTGGGTGTCAGGTATTGGTAGGGAGAGAATACCTTATAAGGCATACTAACCTAGCCAAAATTATACACCAAGCGCTGATATTATTATAACACATGATTGCAGACCTGTTTCCTCATTATCGAAAAGAAACAAAAAAGATACAATCAGGTGATAATAGAACTCTCCCTGGTCGTGGTGAAGCACTGCTGACACCATCAGAGTTAGCGCGCCCTCCAATAGAAAATGTTTTAAAAAAATTGGATGAAACGTGGAAAAACAAAGCAAGCTGAAAGCGATTAAGAAAGAGCCAAAGTCTTGGAAAAACTCCAATCGCATCAACCGCAGAGAGGAGGTGGTCCAGGCCCGCCTGAGGATCGGTCATACAAGGTTAACCCATGGGCACTTCATTTTTTAGGAGTTGCCCCCGAGATGTCAGCATTGCAAGGGAACCCTGACAATTACTCACATTTTCGAAGAATGTCCCTTCTACACAAGAAAATTGAACCAAAGGGGAATACCACTCAATGTCACGGTTGTTTTGGGGAACGATGTAAATAGAATTGATGAATTGATGTGCCTTCTAACTGAAATTGAATTTTACAAGCAATTTTGACAATTTTATTTTATTATTATTAATTTTATTTTTATTTATTTTATTTTATTTTTTCATTATTTTTTCTATTTTTTTTTCAAATTTATTTATTTTATTTTTTATTTAACCTGATATATATTTGTCTTTGACTAATGCTATTATATTTATTCTTACTATAGATTATTCTTATAGTTATTTGTTTTCAACTATTTGTTGATATTTGTTTTTTTAATTACAATACTGGTTAATTGAGACGTTTATTTCCAAAAGGTACTTAAGGACATTTTTCACGAAACTGATATTTTTACATATTTATATTCTCCTCATTTAGTTTTATCTAAATCTTAAATTTGATTGTATTTAATGAACACTCATGTCCTTTAATAACGTGATTTAGAAATGCTATTAATTTCTTAAGATACTCATTACACATTTAGTTTCATTCCAAATCATAACAGAACATTTCATTTCATAACTTTAATATGGTTTTATTAATATAGTAAAGAAATAATTTTAGATTTTAATGCGAAAAGAATCAAATTAGCTGATTTAATAATATAGTAATGAGCGATTTTCGCGCTTCCTGTAAAATTCCCCAAAATGGATATATTGGGTTGATGCAAAATTAATGCAGGTTTCCTCTATTGCAATATCTTAATTCCAATTGTGTAAACAAAGCTAATCCTAACATTGATCATTATTATACCAAAACAAACCTTATCTAATACCCTCTCTTTCACCATGAATTTGTTTAGTAAAATCGTTTTGTTCAGTGTGTTCAAAGGTCTTGAATCGAAAATGTCAAAGTGCGATTTTCGTCAAATTTATTTTTACGAATTTAAATTAGGGCGCAGCGCTGCGCAAACGGCTCGTAATATTAATATTTTGATTAAATATATATGGTTAAAGTAAAGATATGGCGTATTTACAATACCTACTAAAAACCTGCATTAATTTTGCATCAACCCAATAGTACCTTTTGGAAATCAACGTCTCAATTGTTTAACATTACATTGATTTTCTAAAATGAGTGTCTGGCACTGATGACCGAGATGTTTTGTGCCAATAAAATATAACAACCAACCAACCAATAACAGAACAATATACTGGAATCGTTCCATCATTACCGACCATTTGATAGTTAATAATAAGCGTAATAGGCATAAATAATAGGAATGTAAAATGTGGCTGTCATGTTAAGTAAATAAGTATTGCTCCCAAATGATGATAATATCGATAAAATAGAAAAAAAAATCAAATATATATCAGGTCAGCACTTGTGCCAGAAACTTCAGCAACTATATATGCTGGAACACATCGAGGTCTATCCAATAATATTAATCAACTTATCTTCATTCTGCAAGTCCTAAATTACCCTCAGTTCTTTTTCATCAATGTATAGAGAGACTCAATAACTTAAATGAAACACTCCTATATAAATATATATATATAGGAGTGTTTCATTTAAGTTATTGAGTCTCTCTATACATTGATGAAAAAGAACTGAGGGTAGTTTAGGACTTGCAGAATGAAGATAAGTTGATGAAGAGGAACAGAGACAGAGGGAAGTAGAATAACATCTTGCCGACGGGAGACAGATTAGTTTGTTTCTTTACGGGGGGTGCAGGATCGATTCTACGTATCTTGCAGCTATTCTCAGGCAGTCGAGAGCATCTTCATCTCCCGAGGGCCGGGGGTGTCGTTTCCCACTTATGAGAGAGTAATTACCATATAATTTCCTCGAAGCAAAACTAGGTCAGCCGTCATCTTCTGATTTTTATTTTATAAGCAGGTGTTTGAATTATACAAGGACCGTGCATGAAAGTACCAAAAAGGGAACTCCTGCACGGTCAATAATCTATCAAAAATAAAAAAAGATAGAAACTCAGTTTTTTTTATTTGTATGCTAAGCCTTGTATGTTTGCCCTTGTTTTCCATATTAATGTTCATGGATGCATAATACTAAAATCATTCAATAGTTTAATTTTGATTAGTATAATACAGAATCACCTAAAGTGTAGATAAGATTTTTTTTCTTTCCTCGCAATTGTGAAAAATAAACAAACAAAATTAATAGATCTACACTTACATTAATGTAATATACATTCGAAATCGTCCAGACCTTGCCACTCAACATTTTTGATTTTCATGATTTTTACATGTTATTCCCCATACTTTCCCGAATATAAAACCACGAATAAAATATTTTTCAGGCAAATACTTTTATTGTTGCAGCCGTTTCAAGGGAGATTCGCCGATGGAAACATGTGTTGGGAAAATCTTTGTACCTCTGGTAATTTTGTAGACATGAAATCAAAACCAAAACTAACAATAAGATAAGGATATGCTTTATTTTTTTGTCCTCAGAACTTATTACCTAAATAGTGAAGACATCGGTTTAAAAAATTCTCGAAAAATAATAAAAAGGAGACTTTTAACATGTTATTTAAAAGTTAAATAGCGTTTTATTTAAAAATGATTAACTCCGGCAATTTTGCGTTTTCCAGATCAAAACAAAAAATAGAATGATGACGAAGGTACTGTTTTCAGTTTTGGTCGTTACAACAAATTACCTAAGCAGCTAAGAAAATTGCTTGAAAAATTCAGAAAAATTTACATTACCTAAACCATTTTTCTTTTATAGTTCTATCATTAGACTACTTGTTTTAGAAATTTCGATTGTGTAAACATTGGCTTCTTTTTAATATAAATTTTCAAAGAAGGGTTGTTTCCAAGCTCACCGATATTTATACTGAAATGTATTAAAAGTGACGAAAATATTACAGAATATACCTTTATTACACAATAACTACTGTAGGAAAACATATAATACATTACACATTACTGCCTTGTAAGATTTTCCCTCATCTTATCAACTTATTTGAAGCCAAACCAAATTAATAAGTTGAGACTAGAACCTGTTGAGACTTAGCTAATAAATGTTATCCTACACTATTTATTATATAGATGTATTGTCTACTGGTTTTTATTGATAAAAAGACAGAATAACTAGTAAAAAAATCAAAAATATTGAGCGGCAAGGTTTGGGCGATTTCGAATGGATTGACACACATGTATTACTTTTACTATAGTAAGGGAAAGTATTGCGATCGTAAAAATTTTCGAATTCCAGTTTTCAACGGAAATACACCCCTGAGTCCAAATAACCAAGTCCGGCAAAAAGGTCTGTGTGTGTGTGTGGTAACTCCCGGGCGGAAACGGTAAGTCCTGTGAAACTGAAATTTCATATTTAAGATAAATATACGCCCGAGACGTTACAAAACAAGCATTGATAAATAACAGCTAAATATGTATGTTGTGCGATTTTGAAAAAAAACTAAAGCAGAAAACTGAAAAAATATTTTATTTATGCAATTTTTTGTTTTTGAAAATAAGAACAGTAATATACATGTATGATATACCGTTTGAAAGCTAAAGATTTTAGAAAAATATTGTCTTATACACAAGCTATTAAATGTTGATAGAGAGTGATGAAATGCCGATAAAACTAACTGATTATTTTAGATAATAATATAATAGATTTTTAAATAAAACACATGTTTCTATAGAAAATTTAAATAATGTTTTAATGGTTTCTCTCATTTTTATCTCTAACTGTACTTGAAAATTCTTTTATAGATTTTAAAAACGGAGGTAAGTGAAAGTCGTGTGTTGCCCGCACCAGATTTTTTATTTTAATTTTAAAATTGAGTTGTCTCCATATGTTGCTGACTTAGTCCGAACTAGGTACCATTGCTTCCATGACAAACTCCATTCCCACTCTAACCCTCTATATTCAAGTCTTGCTTCGATCATAATCCTCTAGCGTCATAAGCTTCCTGATAATCCTCCTAGGCGTTTAAAAAGAAGATGGCCTCGAGACCTGCTAGCTTAGACTCACAGAGTGCTGCCAATGGGTAGGGCCTCTAGATGTATTTCATGTCATTTTCTTCATTTACTGATGTATTGTGTAACATGTGATCATTTACTTGATGTATATCGTTATTATATAAATATCAATAAATATGTTTAAAAAAATTGAATTGTCCTTATCTATGTAGACAGTAATGAAGTTAAATATGGTAAAAAGAAACATCTAGTAATATAAATAATAGATTTGTGGGGACGTTCACATATTAGATCCAAACTTCAAGACTAGGTTTCTCTAAAAGCATTACTTTAGCTCTGATTTTGCGAGCATTGTTTTTTGTTTTTTATATAAATTTTGAAAAAAAAGGATTATGGGAAAAGTAAGCAATATTTAAAATAAAATATCTCAAAAGGGACTGAGAGAAAAATTATGGAACTTATACAAATTATGCAGTTCCAGTTTTGGATGTAGTAATTTATTTTACAGTGCCAGAAACATTGTAGCAGTACCGTATGCTAACTATCTTGATACGGATATGATATAAACTAGTGACGAAATCCCTTTCCTTAGCATGCTAGCCATCTTGGAGGTAATGGAGCGATACTGGGCTGTGAGGCCCTGAGGTGAATAAGAGATCCCTCCTTGGCTGCCGGCCAATTCCTATATCACAACACGTAAGCAGTTTTGATGGGAACCAAACCCTCCAGTTCTCGCTTCTCCTCGCAGTTCACGGAATATCTTTTTCATTCTGCTTCTTTCAGAAATCTTTACCAGGTTTCGTTTTATAAAAGGTTCGAAAGCTGGTGATAATTTTCCGCTATCGAGACTCGAATGCGGAAAGAGGAATTTCGCTTCCACCAAGCTGAATCAATAGAATAATAGATTGAATACAGGTTTTGGCACTAGTATATAGTACAGAAGTTTGTTCAAAGTTGACTGCTTGTGTAACATATCGCTGCAAAACTCCCACCACCGCAAACCTATATTTGAACACCAAATAACCTTTAGCTTAGTTAACATGGAGCTATTTTTACACATTTTTTTTTTTTGACAAATGTAATGGAAATGTGAATAAATCTTAAGTAAATCGGTCAATTTGTTTATTAATTTAACGTTACTTTATGCTACTTTGGCTAATCGGATGACGCTGCAATGGGAGTCCTAAATTTTTAGGTCATATTAGGATAGGGATCTTTAACGAGTACCTGACATAATACAGCCTCGGGACCGCCTTTTTACGCTTCCTCTGAATGACGGCATACCTTAGGATTTTTTACCTCTATTAAAAAATCCTAAAGCCATCTGCCAGTTTTGAACCCGCGACCTTGGGACATCCTGCAAAGATCCCCCGATCATTTTTCTTTTAATAATCTAAGCAATTAAGGCTCCCTTCTTACGTTATACCAGTAAATAATAATTATACTATAAGAAGTACACCTTTATTAATGAACTAGTTATTATTTAATGCCACTTCTAAAATTTAGTCTCTCAAATTTATAACAAAACAATCGTTTTACCGGTCACAATTCGTTTACTCTATAAATACTGAGGAAAAAAGTTACAATACATGTAATAACAATGTACATAATAGGGATAAGGAAAAAAATACAACTATAAATGTCAATTATTTTCATTGGTGAAGTTAGTGAAGTTTTTAAATTCGAGTTAAAAGACTTTATAATTAAGTTCTTTTATGTTCTAATAAGAGAATGTTTTTATCCGCATAAAATGAAATAAATTAAAATCTTCCATAGTAAATATACCATTAGACATAATTAGGACAAATAGCAGTAAGCTATGTAATGAAAAAAATTGTATGTGTAGAAAGTGATAATAACAGTCCTGAGAATGGGGACAAAACCCCGAAACGTTGAAAAATAATGTGATAGATATTAAAGAAAAATAAATTAAAAAAAAGGAAGTTAATGATTGCTTATTTAAATATGATAAATTAAAATAATTTTATAAACCAAATATCAACTAATCATATTTCCATGGAAACCTGCCAACAAAACATCATTACGAAGCCCAATATTCCGAAATATATTGTTGTTATAAATGTTGGTAATTTTGCTAATAATGATCAAAACAAGAAGATATATATTTCATGTAGTTAAAAATTAAAAAAGTACTTATAATTTTTCAGGAGATGTATAGCTTTTGGGATATTCTAAAAGCAGCTTTTACAAAACTTTTAGAAAAAAATAAAAAGGAGACGAATTTATTCCAACCATATTTCACATCTATATAGCAAGAAGAAGTCAGAAAAAATTTCAGCTTCGCAACCATTGTTATTTTCGATAAACTGCAATGGCCAGCATACTGAGTGAAATAGTAATTTAATTTATAAACATAGATAATTTTATTTTTCCTTTGATAGAACAGAAAATAGAATCGCGACTGATGTTAGGCGAGACATACTGGAACAGAAGGTAATGCTAGAACATGCTGCTCATTTCCTACACAAAGCATTGTTGTCTATTCCTAGCGCCATTGTCCAATCTTCCGTGGTCGATTAGCAAGTCTTGTCCCATTCATGGTTTGCCATACCTCATTCATGCTTTTATTTTCTATGCAAGGTACTAATCTCAAGGCTGCTTCTGCTTATTACATACACATGTAGAGATTTGACCGAGCTCATTTTATAAAACAAAATTATTATGGTGTTTTTAATTATTGTTGAAACTTAAACTAACTAACCTAACCTTCTTTCTCAAATGTCCATAGTTTATTTCTTAGTATTTCCATTAAAATCATATTTTACTAAAACTGAAAAGACAAGAAGTCGGGAATACATTTGTTAATGGCTAAGCGTTTAATTTACAGAATAAAAAAAAGTGTTCAAATGCTTCCGAGATATTTATTTTTTACGGTTTTGAGAAAAATGGTGAGACAAAATTCGTAGGTGAAAATTCGTGAAGACGAGGTGATGTGAGAGTTCATGAAAGTAATGGGAGAGGGGATGGTTTTTATGAGGCATACTTTTTAAAAAATAACTTCAGATAATAACATAAAATTATTATTAATTTAAAAGAAAATCCTATAATATCATTTAATATTATTTTTTTTAAATAATAAAAAACTATAAAGTTATATAAAAACAACGCATCATGAAAACATGTATTTTAAATGTAGAAGCTATATTTTAAGAAATTAAACATCATTTATAATAAATTGTTTTTAAAAAAATGTCGAAGTTTAATGGAAATAGTAACTGAATATTTATTATAATACGTTGAAAGAATATGAGAATGCATGATAATTTACTATAAACAAAAATCAAGAATTTTCACCAACCTCTTATTTCTCAGTGTAGCACAACATTTATAGTTTTACTTTTCTGAGGTATAAGATTACGTATTTAAATGCCCAAAAATCATATTTTTCAAAAAATATTCTTCATCATGATTCTCAGATCTATTTTTCGGTCCGTTAGGCAAAGATACGAATTCGGCTCAAATTAGAGTAGAATAGTAAAAGATTAAAAAATTAACTGGATGAAATGCCATCTTAGAAGGATCAAATAATAAAACTTATTTTTATTTCCACTTCTTGTTACAACATAAATATAAAATTTCTCGTAATAAAACAAAATTCAAATCATTCCAAAAATGAGCGTAAACTAGTGATTTATTTTTAAGGCTGAAGGTTATTTTATATAATCATTGTGAATGTAATGAATGAAAACTCTTAGGTGTGTTTGAACACGTCCATCCTTAAGACCCACTAAACCCGCACAACTGTTTAGTATTGCGAGTACTTTAGAGTATGCCCCGAACCTATCATTAAGATCCATCAATATGAATTTTGTGAGCAGCTGGTAGTGGATAAAAAGAATAAATGTACTAAAACTTGTTATGGTAAATAGAAAACAAAATTAAATAAATATAATATTTTATATTTGCCTAATGATACAATAGCTTAGACAAGACCCTTAATAAAGTAATGACGTGATTATTTAATTATTTCTTTAAATAACAAATATCGTTAAAAACAGATCAATGATGAATAGTCTTTGTATTTTATTTATATTTCTATGAAGTGAAAATATTTTATTTTCTCTCACGAAGTAAATAAAGATTTTAAAGTCCTCATTTAAAAAAAATGTTTCTTCTAACTTGAGCATTGCACACTAAGCTTGAGAAATAAAATATTATATTAACCGTAAAAGACAAGTAATACAGTTGTAATAGGCAATTTTCCTTTTCCTCAAATGTGATGTTTAGAAAAAAAAATTAAACGTTAGAACGACGATTATAAAGTCGTTGGTGGCTATAGGTAACCCTGGTCCTAAAGTTAAAAGTAAAGTAGGTAGAATTATTAAAAATAAAACCACATATAATTGATTTTTATTAATTGCCTGGGGCTATAAAATATAATTAATGTTCTAGGAAGTCTTTTAAATAAGACTATGAACCGTCATTATACATCGCTCCTATTAGTAATACAAAGAAGATAAATAACAATTGAATATTTTTGAGTAAAATAAGTGAGTAGAAGATACCTAAAAACCAATAAATTACTGATTTAAAGCAAAGGAAAAAGAAAAAAACCCGATCCGATGAGGAAGGTAAGGAGATTTAAACCTTTTTAACTTCAATCTGATAGCATCTCTTCAACCATCTTTGGAGACCCTTTTTATTAGAAGGCCTATAAACTAGTGATGGGCAAATACTCAAAAAATTTGAGTACAGATTACTGTAATCAAATGATGCTCGCTGCTGATTACAAAATCTACTCAGCTTTCCTCCTGATTACTTTCTATTTTCCTCTGTAATCAAAATTTTCGTACTTTTGAGTACTTGATTACTTGAGTACTTGATTACTTTTTTATATGAGGTGGCCAGAATAGAGTATATTACATCTATTAAGTTAATTTATATTAATAATATCTTTAAGCCATCGTTTATTTCATATTGTCGATTATTTTAAACTATACGTTAAAAAATTGAAAAGGGTAATTTATTATTATTAAAATGGTGGGTTTATAGATTATTGAAAACTCTTCAGATAAAATCGATATCGGGGCCTATTATTATGTTTTTTTTACACTTGGAATTTCATTTTGACTTTTTCGTATTTACTGGATATTAGGCTCAGTAGCTGGGTACCCAAAGGTTCGTTACCGATTATACTATTAATTTTAATCGCGCTCACTCAAATATGGGTTTATTATAACTTTTTCGTATTTATTGGATACCAGGTTCGCTAGCTGGGTTCCCAAAGGTTCGTTACCGATTATGCTATTAATTTTAATCGCGCTCGCTCAAATATGGGTTTATTATAACTTTTTCGTAATTTAATGGATACAAGGCTAAGTAGTTGCGTTCCCAAAGGTTCATTACCGATTATACTATTAATTTTAATCGTGCTCGCTCAAATATGGGTTTATTGTAACTTTTTAGTATTTATTGGATACAAGGCTAAGTAGCTGCGTTCCCAAAGGTTCGTTACCGATTATAGTATTAATTTTAATCGCGCTCGCTCAAATATGGGTTTATTATAACTTTTTCGTATTTATTGGATACAAGGCTAAGTAGCTGCGTTCCCAAAGGTTCGTTACCGATTATACTATTAATTTTAATCGCGCTCGCTCAAATATGGGTTTATTATAACTTTTTCGTATTTATTGGATACAAGGCTAAGTAGCTGCGTTCCCAAAGGTTCGTTACCGATTATACTATTAATTTTAATCGCGCTCACTCATATATGGGTTTATTATAACTTTTTCGTATTTATTGGATACTAGGCTCAGTAGCTGCGTTCCCAAAGGTTCGTTACCGATTATACCACTAATTTTAATCGCGCTCGCTCAAATATGGGTTCATTATAACTTTTTTATATTTATTGGATACTAGGCTCAGTATCTGCGTTCTCTAAGGTTCGTTACCGATTATACTATTAATTTTAATCGCGCTCGCTCAAATATGGGTTTATTATAACTTTTTTATATTTATTGGATACTAGGCTCAGTATCTGCGTTCTCTAAGGTTCGTTACCGATTATACTATTAATTTTAATCGCGCTCGCACAAATATGGGTTTATTATAACTTTTTCGTATTTATTCGCTGTTAGGCTCAGCTGCTGCGTTATGGGGGATTCTAATCCGACCATTCTATTAATTATTCGTGTGCCTGCTCCAATATGGGTTTTTTACAACATTTTCGTATTTATTCGCTATTAGGCTCAGTCGCTGCGTAACCAAGGGCTCGTTACAGATTATACTTTTAATTTTAATTGCGCTAACTCATGCAGAGGTTTATTTTAACATGTTCGTATTATTTTTATACTTGAAAATATATTTACTTTTTAAAAGATTTTGTTAATGGTATTAATTATTTCAGTTGGTTGCTTTAGAGTAGATTTTGTTTGAATTTTTTTCATCAAATAAAAATAGGCGTATATAATCGTTCTGTTAAGCTGATTTTTATCAAACTCCAAAATATTAACCAAATAGATAAATTTCTATCCTGATGAAAAGGATTAGCGGTAACCCAATAGATCAAAAGTTACAAAAACACGAAATAAACATACATTAGACCAACTGACTAAAAAAACATTAACACATTCACTAACTAAACCCCCCATAAACCCAATACAGAAATTAGCATAGAAAAGAAACACGAAGAGGTTAAAACAAATCAACTTTTATCCGAACGCACTTAAAACCAATATAACGTTTATCAGCCAAACCGAAAACAAAATACAGAAATTAGTACTAAAATCAATCTATTCTGGAAGGAGAAATGTTAAAATTAAGTGTGATAATTATAAGAACCGTTGGTAACGCAGCTATTTAGTCTAGTATTAGGTATATACGAAAAAGTTATAATAAATCCATATTGGAGCAAGCACACAAATAATTAATAGAATGGTCGGGTTAGAACCCCCATAACGCAGCAGCTGAGCCTAACAGCGAATAAATACGAAAAAGTTATAATAAACCAATATTTGAGCGAGCGCGATTAAAATTAATAGTATAATCGGTAACGAACCTTTAAGAAGCAGCTACTGATCCTAGTATCCAATAAATACGAAAAAGTTATAATGAACCCATATTTGAGCGAGCGTGATTAAAATTAGTGGTATAATCGGTAACGAACCTTTGGGAACGCAGCTACTGAGCCTAGTATCCAATAAATACGAAAAAGTTATAATGAACCCATATTTGAGCGAGCGTGATTAAAATTAGTGGTATAATCGGTAACGAACCTTTGGGAACGCAGCTACTGAGCCTAGTATCCAATAAATACGAAAAAGTTATAATGAACCCATATTTGAGCGAGCGCGCGATTAAAATTAGTGGTATAATCGGTAACGAACCTTTGGGAACGCAGCTACTGAGCCTAGTATCCAATAAATACGAAAAAGTTATAATAAACCCATATTTGAGTGAGCGCGATTAAAATTAATAGTATAATCGGTAACGAACCTTTGGGAACGCAGCTACTTAGCCTTGTATCCAATAAATACGAAAAAGTTATAATAAACCCATATTTGAGCGAGCGCGATTAAAATTAATAGTATAATCGGTAACGAACCTTTGGGAACGCAGCTACTTAGCCTTGTATCCAATAAATACGAAAAAGTTATAATAAACCCATATTTGAGCGAGCGCGATTAAAATTAATAGTATAATCGGTAACGAACCTTTGGGAACGCAGCTACTTAGCCTTGTATCCAATAAATACTAAAAAGTTACAATAAACCCATATTTGAGCGAGCACGATTAAAATTAATAGTATAATCGGTAATGAACCTTTGGGAACGCAACTACTTAGCCTTGTATCCATTAAATTACGAAAAAGTTATAATAAACCCATATTTGAGCGAGCGCGATTAAAATTAATAGCATAATCGGTAACGAACCTTTGGGAACCCAGCTAGCGAACCTGGTATCCAATAAATACTAAAAAGTTACAATAAACCCATATTTGAGCGAGCACGATTACAATTAATAGTATAATCGGTAATGAACCTTTGGGAACGCAGCTACTTAGCCTTGTATCCATTAAATTACGAAAAAGTTATAATAAACCCATATTTGAGTGAGCGCGATTAAAATTAATAGCATAATCGGTAACGAACCTTTGGGACCCCAGCTACCGTGCCTGGTATCCAATAAATACGAAAAAGTTAAAATAAACCTATTCTTGAGCGAGCGCGATTAAAATTAATATCAAAATCGGTAACGAACCTTTGGGAACCCAGCTACTGAGCCTAATATCCAGTAAATCCGAAAAAGTTAAAATGAAATTCCAAGTGTAAAAAAACATAATAATAGGCCCCGATATCGATTTTATCTGAAGAGTTTACAATAATCTATAAACCCACCATCTTAATAATAATTACCCTTATCAATTTTTTAACGAAAAGTTTAAAATAATCGACAATATGAAAAAAAAGATGGCTTAAAGAACTCATTAATATAAATTAACTTAATAGATGTATGTAATATACTCTATTCTGGCCACCTCATATAAAAAAGTAATCAAGTACTCAAAAGTACGAAAATTTTGATTACAGAGGAAAATAGAAAGTAATCAGGAGGAAAGCTGAGTAGATTTTGTAATCAGCAGCGAGCATCATTTGATTACAGTAATCAGTACTCAAATTTTTTGAGTATTTACCCATCACTACTATAAACTTCTCTGAGTGGAACCATAGTAGATAACTTTTATTTTTTTAATATTTTATTTATACTATGATTAAATAATAAAATTATAGCATTAAACAAAAAAATGTAACTTCATTAGATTATTAAAAAAAAATGTAATGAGATTTTAATATGAATATAAAATAATGGCAAGACATGCTTGATAAAAATAATAGTTGATATTATAAAAGAAGGTTGTGTTTTTACCTGAATTTTAATCACTATATCATCGATCAAATTGGATGGATATGAGTAAAACTGCATATAAGGGTGAAAAAATGCATGTGTTCGGGTTCTATGATAACTAGAAAAAGGAAAAAAAAATAATAAAAATAAAATAAAGTGATTACTGATTAATCACTTAGCTCGCTTCTATCAAGAAATTCAAAGGTTAGAATTTATAAAACTATTATTATTCCGAAAATTCTATAAGGAACTGAAACACAGTCGCTTACTTTGTTGGGTGAACAGCACCGAGAATAAGGTAGTATGTACAAAAATAGATCCTAAGAGGGGTGAGGCTTGAATTTAGAAGGTTGGACAAAGCTTGTATTCCGAGTTTTGAAAATCATAGGTTAACAAGAAACAAGGAGTAAAAAGTTTAAATTGAAAATAAATTTCTATAAATCCCACCAATTTAATCTTTTCATTTCATCCTGAGCCTATGACTTCTATCCCAACAGTATCCTCTAATAACGTTCGTCTTGTCTCTGTTGAACAGATCTGGCACCTAGACCATCTTGACAAAAGTCTTACTTGGACTCCTCATGCCTCATCTTCTTGAAAAGAGAAAACAAACTGCTCGCCTTTTTCGGCTAATTTAACACCTACTAAGCAAACGGTCTAACTTCTACTTTACTACCGAAGAAGTTAATATGCGCTAAACTGACTGGTAGGCGTCCGAAGGATAGGCCGAGGCGTCGGTAGGATTGTGTTCTTATCTCGGGGCTCGGGATTGGACCGTAGTCATTGGTCGAATCTAGGTAGGCATAATTTAGCAATATTGGCATCGAACTTTCGGGTTATTATTATTATTATTATTAAATACATCGCGAGGTAACTGCCTATAAATGGATCAACTTACCATTTTATTATTTGTCTTTAACTTACACTAGGTAGTTAAGGTATTATAATATGACCACTTTGTAACTATTAAATCATCAGAACTTAAAACATGAAACAGGCCAAGATGAAGTTTTGTTTCAAGTTTGGCACGACAGCTATTAAGTAGTAAATAGTACTAGAAATATTCCTGAAGTATTACTATGAAATATTACTTGAAGTATAGTAATATTACTATCAGCCATTTAGTTTCAAAATATAATTATTTCACAGGCCTTTATTTCATAAATTCTCTATGAAGATAGTGGAAGTTATATTGTTAAGTTGTTAGAACACAGATTTTCATTTTCAATAATTAATGTCACCAAAGATTGACATGATAAAATCAATTAATAATTAATATATTGCTATATATATATTTTTTTTCTCTTCATATTTTCTCTTTCAAAACAGTGAAAAGCTATCTGACAATCAGCAAATGTGCTGTATAAAAAGTGAGTTGAGACATGGTAGGCATGGGGAAGTAAAGTGTTAAAGTTCCTAGGCTTTAATCTAGCTGAGGAGGTCCCTCATCCAGCTTCTCTTTAGCCTTCTTCTGACTGGCATTTCAGCTATTGACATGGTAATCAGTATATTGTCGTGTCCGTGCAGTTTACCATGAAAAGGAGAATAGAGCGTTCGTATATGTTGGTCAACTGTTGGTTGTTGTAAGTCAGTATGTAGGGTTTTGTTGTTTACCTGAGGAGCTGTCGTTATGAGTCTTAAAATTTTTGATTGAAATGATTGCAGTTTTTGTATGTGAGTCTTTTTTGCTGAGCCATAAATCTGTGAAGCGTAAGTCCATAATGGTTTAAGTAGGTATGTGTATGTATTCAGTTTTTCTCTAATTTTTAATTTTGATGATTTAGATACATATAAATAGAGTATAGTACTTTCAGTCGGTGGTTAAGAGTCTGTCTATTCATCTTGACATGTGGGCCCCAAGTCATCCTTCGATCGAGTGTCCTAGGTAATGTACAGAGTTGTTCAGAGGAATTTGGTTGTTGCCGATAAAAATTAGTGGGCAAGTGTTTTTCGTAGTGTGAAAATTACATGTTTTTACTTCTCGTGATTTAATCGAGTTTTCTAAAGAGAGAACCAATTTTGTAGTAACATTAAGTGATTTTGTGCAGCCAGTGAGGCAATTATAAGATCGTTGTTTGATGTTAAAATTGCAGTATTTTATTTTTAGTTAATATTTTTCATTCCTAATTAAGCCCTAACAAAAAAACAAAACAAAGAGAAGACCCCTTTGCTCGTGGAGCAGGCTGATAGTGACAAAGAGCTAGCCTGGAGAGCAGACAGAGCCTGCGGAAGAGGGCCGCTATCAGGCCGTTATCACCCGGGCCGGGACAATGGGCCTCAGTCGTCAACACCTCCGCGCCACCGCCACTAATCGATTCTTTGTCTTTTCCATCTTAGCGAAACCGCCTTCCGACACTTCCTTCAGGGGGAAGGCCTGGCAACCTAGTTAGTGATTAACGATACATGAGAAGTTATAATAGTTAACTGTTGAGGAAATACCTAAATAACGGACAGCATTTTTGGTACAGGTATTATAATGAATATAAGTTTATAATTTCAATTTATTTAGTATAGTTTGTTTTTCTCTTAAAATACTGGTTTGTACCTTTCCAAGCGACAAGGACAATCAGCAAATGTGAGGAAGCAGTAGGAAATACTGATATGTGATGCTTGAGGAAGTGCCCAGTAGCACGCCTTTCTGGACTTGACTCAGGTGAACTATTAATTACGCAGCAGATCTCGCATAAAGAACCTTTTAAATGTCCTCCTCGGATTATACATATATATAAGGAGTATAACATAAGGAGTATATTTGATTGATTCATACATAAATCCCACCAATTTGACTTTTACCCTTCATCAGAAGCCTATGATTTTTAGCCCTACAATATCCTTTAATCATATTCCGCTTGTCTCTGTTGAACAGATCCGATACCTACGCCATCGTGAAAAAAGTCTTACTTGAACTCCTCATATCACACCCTCTTAAAAAGAGAAAACAAACTGCTCGCCGTTTTCGGATACTTTAACACCCACTAGGCAAACGTTCTTATTTTTCAATTTACTACAAAAGAATCATTTAGTTGACTATTATAAGGCCATTCTGAACATACGGAGTTGAGGTTTAGAGCATTATTAAACCATCAAGTTCTTCTCGTATCCAAAATCCTTCGTGAAATCCTCAATGTTCTTTACTTTGTTACGAATAAACTCATCCATAATGACCTCAATGTTCCATATTTTGCCTAAATCAGGTTACCATTCCTTACATAATAAATCTTTTCCCACCAATCTAACTTACGATTTTCGATCCTTACTTCCACTTCGATTCCAAGCCGTCTGGAAATAAGACTACCCTGAGATCAACTGATTTAGAATATTTTTTTGGAGAGCTGCAAGTAGTTTGTTTCTCAACATTTGTTTAATATTATACTCCTACATATTTCATGCATTTATTAATACTGCTGTAAATTTAAAAACCGACGGGGCAGTAGATTCAACTAGCAAATTAAGGGATTTTTATTTAATTTAACAATCACTTATTGGAATAAGCTAAATACGAATTTAAGGATGCTCTCTCATATGTTTAAATAAACCAAGGCAAATTGCTTGCGCCATGAAATGCCAAAAGGTCGTGTTGAACGACAGTTAAATTATATATTCAATTCCTACAATTTTCTTCTCCCCTGGTATAAATTTATTGTAAAATTCTTATAAACAACACTCAGGAGAACTTTATCTAGCTATGTTTTCATAATTATATCACTAATTCGATTATATAATTATAATAATAATTTAAGAGCATTAGTTCCTAACATTCTATTAAATTTCATTGTCAATTATATATTCGATTAATTTAATATTAAATTATGTTATTATATTTTTATAAATGTATATTCATATTTTTTGTTAAAAAGCTAGGAATGTGTACATATTTATCTTCCTTCGTCGTGACATATTGAGATACTCCGCAGTGAACATTTGCCACAACTTTGAGAAAAGTTTTTCGATCAACAGCTTCGCCCGAGCATGATAAATCAAACATTCCAAGAAAATACTTCGTGAGACTGGTACACATCCAACTACAACTCTTTTCTTTTATGAATATATTCCTAGTATTTTGTTATTTATTTAGTAAGCAAGGATGTATGCAGGTAAATATATCTCTTATGTATTGTATTGCATGTTTATCTTTTTCTGTAATATTCGAAAAAGATTTGTTTCTATGTTGTTTCTAAATTTACTTAACCTTTTTGTTATTTACAACATTCTACGATGCAACAGTTTTACCGATTAGTACATTAAATTTATTTTTCGTTGGAATACGACAGTGTCCTCGCGACGTTTTGTAAACATTTATTCTGGAGTTCTGAAACTGGTCAGATCCTCCACTCATGTACCGTATGTTTGTGGCTATTCCGCCCTAGCTCGGCCTCCACTGGCTTACACCAGTGAAGCGCTGAGTGAGAGGCGCTGGGATCTCTTGGATTCGGCTTCTCCCCCTACTTGTGGAGGGAGCAGCTGAGTCTAGGGTCCCTTTAGCAGATTGTATATAGTTAAGTTTGCTTGTATGATTTTTATTTATTTCCCAACTTGTATTTATCTCTACTACAGGTTGTTTTTTTCATTTATTTGTTGTTGTTTTTTTCATTTATTTGTTGTTGTTTTTTTTTGTTTTTATTAATTGTTATTTCTTGTATATATTTGAATTTATTTATTTCCGATTTTATATAATTTGACTTTATCATTATTTTCTATATATATTGTATGAATGTGTACTACATCACTATTACTACTGTTCATCAAGTAACAAATTGTAATATTTCTCAATAAAAAAAAATAAAAAAAAAAAAAATAAAAATTTTCGTTGGAATAAAAAAATTACTGTCGAGGGGTGTTTTTAGATATGAGTCTAGTCTTTGACAGAAAATGGCACGTTGGTTTGCTCGCTAAGTTAAAAAACATTTCTTCCTTCAACATATTACCTGATCTTACTATCTTAAAGTATAGGTTTTTCGGAGTGTGAGTAGGCTCAGAGGTCTCTGGTATAGAACAGTAAAAGCCGGAATGCCTCAGGGCAGCGTATTAGGTCCTACACTGTTTAATATAAATTGCTCTGACATCCCACGGAACCCAGAAACAGTTGGAGCAACATTTGATGACCATTCAGCTATTTTTACATCCAATAAAGATGCCTCGCCAGCACTCCAAGAACGCCTGAATGACATGGCTAGCTCAAAAATAATAAGTTGCATAAAACTAAAATTTCATATTTAGGAAGCCTGAGGTGATACAGCAACTTTTCCATCGAAATCGGCTTAACAGAAGGGCCACACCCATGCATTTTGCACTTTTTTAAGATTTTCTCCAAAAAGGCATTAAAGATTTTGATTAAACTCGCTATATCGATTATACTTTAGTCGATTAAATCGATGTAAAATTAACGGGCTTTAATATCAAGTAGGTTTCATTCATATTAAAATAGTCTGACAGAACGTAAATGCCGAATTTTTAAATTTTCATTCCCTATGGTACTTTTAATTCGGTATATTTAAAAAATTAATCATATTATTATTGTCAAACAATTATATCTGAAATATGAGTAGTATAATATACTGTAATATAATGAGTAGTATAATCTATCTTCTCCTTCCAGTGGCGCGACAGGTCGAGTAGGCCTTGTGGTGTTACCTCCTGGGAGATTACACTCACTTTCCTCGATGCATTTTGTAGGATAGGGTTATCACACCTTACACCTAATTTTGTGAGTGGCTAACATTTGGCTGACGGGTCTCATAGCCGGGGGAGAGGCTGTGTGCGAATGCCCAAGTAATTATATCCTTATAAAAGCCCCGCCGGGACTGGGATTCGAACTCACAACCTATTGCATGGGAGACTAGCGCGCTAGCCACTCAGCCACGGCCTCCCTATAATATAATATAGACGTATAATAAACCTTTGGAAAGCGCAAAGTTTAAGAAAAATCAACACATAACTTGTATATTAGATATTACAAAAGGGGTACTCACTACGTTTGCTATAGCATGCTATTGTGCTAAACCCATCAATTTTATACAGGAAATAACTGTAGAAACTCGACGGGTTTAGCAAAATAACACAAATAGCATGCTATAGCAAACGTAGTGAGTACCCCTAAAGTTATATTTTTAATGATATTCAGGTGAACATTGAATATTTATTTTATTTGTACATTTAGGAAAGGAGTATTGAATCAGATCCATGGACAGTTAAAAACATTATACATAAATAATTATATATGCAAATAAAGAAAAATATTTGTTGCATTAAATTTGAAGAGAGGCGTTCATTGAGTTGTGTTAGAACAAGAGAAAGTTGGATATGCAAACATTTGTGAATGTGGTGGCTGTTGCGGCCTAGCTCGGGTCCAGGTTTTGGCAGAGACTAGCAGTTTCCAGCTGATATCGCCCTCACTTTATTTTAGAGCCCCAACTGATTTATCTTTCATAGGTTATACCAATATAACTTGCCACTTGGCAAACCTCACCGCGGATAAAATATACTCATCTACCCGCTCTTCGTTAATAAGCTGAGTAGTTGGTGCAATTTTTGGTTTATATATAACTTCAGTTATTCTCTCTCTCTCCCTCCCTCGCTCTTTCTCTCTCAGCCTCTCTCTCTCTCTCTCTCTCTCTCTCTCTCTCTCTCTCTCTCTATATATATATATATATATATATATATATATATATATATATATATATATATACATATAGTTCATGTTTTAGATTTAATATTTTTATTTTATACTTTTGTAATTTAATTATCTAAACCTTGTTTTTGTTTCATGTATTCTACTTAAATGTTTGCATTTTGCATTTTTAATTTAGAACTAATAATTTATTTCACACTTTGTATTTATCTAAATTATAGGTTGTTTTTAAAATTATTTTTGTATATATATCATATTTTATGTAATTTGACTTTATTATTATTTTCTGAATATATTGTATGAATGTGGTCTCATATCACTATTACTACTGTTCATTTAGAAAATTTTTGTAATATTCCTGAATAAATATTAGTAAATTATGATATTGTTTTGTAAAAATTTAAAAAAAATTAGGATTAAAATAACCCTAGTGGTTGAAGAGCCTCTATGTTACTAAATAAAGTATACTTTTTGAACAAAACAGTGAACCATGATAAGTTTAATTAGAACTAACAGAATTCATAATCTCATCAAGTCACAGGTCATGACAGACTGGTCAAGGTTTCGCAACCACAACATATGAGTACATCATCAGGTCCATACAACTGTGTTTGGTGGTTTTCTAATATAGCCTGGCTTTCTATTCATGGGAAGAAAAACTCATTTTTCAAGATTATAACATTAGTTTGGTTTTTAAAAGTTATATATAAAATGTATTTGATTTCTAAGAGTTCATCGTTCAGTATTTCATTTATAGATTTATTCCAAATTTATATGACCTAAAAACTAAAGCGCAAATCACACAACTTTAAAGAAAATCTTGGGTCACACACCTCTATGAGGCACATAAAATTATCGCGTTAGAAATCTGGCTTTGTCCTAAAAAAATATGGCATTTTTTTAAATAATTACTTAGAGCACGCTTAAAATTTAAAGTTGGATCAAATGAAAATAAAATTTTGATGAAACCATTTATTTTTAAATTTAAATAAAAGCAGTTTAGATATTGTATATGTTATATATTAAAGTGTTAATCGATATGTGATCGATAAAACCATATGTTTATAGAAAGAAAAAAAACACATGTTTTAAATATTATCCCACGTTTTTCAGATTTGTTCGATTTTAAACTTGTGTAATGGTTAGCTAATAAAGCAATTGTGAATTGTGAATAGTTGTTTTGAAATACACAACAAATAATGACGACGAGGATGAACGTGCTGTAAGATCAAAAGTAAGTTTCAATAACAGCAAGTCGATAAGGATCCAGAATGTCAAAATCAAGCAAACCAGCAGTCAATCAAAATGAGGTTATACTTGCTCAAAACCAAGAGATCATGAAAACACTCAACGTTCAATCCCAGGTATTAGCACAGTTACTGCAATCTTACCACAGCCCTCAACATCAGCTGGCCCATACAGATTACTTGATCGCAGAGGGAGAGAAAGCCTGTAGTTAGGCTTAACCTATAGGAAGAAAAAACAAAAAAAAAAACAAGTATCAATTGAGTGGTGGAGAGTGTTATATATTAAAGTGTTAATCGATATGTGATCGATAAAACCATATGTTTATAGAAATAAGAAAAACACATGTTTTAAATATTATTCCACATTTTTCAGATTTGTTCGATTTTAAACTTGTATAATGGTTAGCTAATAAAGTAATTGTGAATTGTGAATAGTTGTAAGTTTTGAAATACACAACAGTATATGTTGTGAAGCTGAATACAAGTTAGCTTTAAACTTAAAATTGTTTTTAAGTAAACAAAGATTTTTGATTTTGGTGAATATTCTCGACGAAAACGAGCTCTTTCTGGACATGCGGCTGTATCGTAACCATGCATTGGTAAATGTCGAGTATGTGTTTTATTTTCCCTGATAATCTAAAGTTAATAAGAAAATCTTGAAGTACTAGGAATCCTAGATGCAATACTAATAATTATTTTTTGGGAATACATTCAATTTTATTATTTGGAACTTTAGAGAGGGAATTGTCATAAATAAAGCGAGGCTCCTTATGTAATAATAATGTAATTTACTTTAGTAATGTAGTATTTTTTTACTTTTGTAGCAAACTTTGTTTATTTAATTTATCTGAGGTAGAAGATAATTGTACGAGCTTTGTAAATTGGTTCATTAACGATACAGATTAATTTATAAGTCGTCATTTTTTATATTGAGGCATGTAAATGAATTGGTTCCCATAATTAATGCCAGAAAATCATGAATAATAAATTTATTTTAATCAATCAAGCGTTCAGCATTAAACGAGCTTAATGAGAACGGTCAAAATAAATTCAATGATGTTATTTTTTAAATCTTTATATATATTTATTGAGTGATATTACATTATGTCCTATACGGAACAGTGATAAAAAATTGATAAGTAACATTGACATTATATAAATTAATGGAGAACATTATAAAGTTACTACATCTAGGAGCAGCTCTACCTTGCTTGGTCCATTTACCGTAGTTAGTTTAGAAAAGGCTAATTTCTCACACAGCACATTTTTACTTCCAATTACCTATATATAATTATATAGTAAGGGAAAGTATTGCGATAGTGAAAATTTTTGAATTCCAGTTTTCAATGGAAATAAACGTTTTAGGTTCCCCTGAGTCCAAATGGCCAAGTCCCGAAAAAAGATCAGTGTGTGTGTTTGTGCGAGTGTGTGCGTGTGCACGGTAAGTCTAGCGCGATAGCGAAAAGTCGTACGAAACTGAAATTTCATATTTAAAACAACTATAATCCCGAGATGGCACAGCAACTTTTTCCCCAAAATCGGCTAACCAGAAGAGTCACTTTATACCATGCATTTTGCACCTTTTTACGATTTTCTCAATAACGGATGAAACGATTTTGATTAAACTTGATTAATGGGATTTAATATCATATTTTTCTAAAAACACTGTTTTTATTCTAAAAATATTTTCACCTACTTAACATCTCATCGGCCGTCCTATATGGCTTCTATGCACGACTGACTTGGGGTGGAGATGTTAAAGGCTTTATATACTTATTTTATCTATTGTGCTTGCGTACTAATTGAAAACACTATTGATAAAAAAAGTAATTTAACACTTAAAATGAGTAGTAATGAACAGTGATATCATAAAAATATTTTTGTTTGCAGAAACTTAAAAATGACCCTAGAGACCGAAACGTTGTAAAATACGAAAATAAAATAAATTAACTTCTTTTGGGAACGGCAAAAAATATATCTTACAAATATAAAATACTATTTAAAATAAGTTTTTCATTTCTTTACATTCAGAATAATTTTGTATCACAATTTCTCTACTTGAATCTTTTTGCAAAAACTATTTACTTTAATGAACTATATTTTTTTCTGATTTTTACATAGATAAGTGATCATTAACAAATATTTGTAATATCCAGTAAAATAAATAATATTAACACAGCAAAAAGCCTATTTCAAAGTTTACAGAAGCTGTGGAACAATGTGTAATTTGCATTAATGAGTAATTTGGTTGTCATTGTGATATACCCAGTTTGAGGACGGCTATTCGTCAGCCTCCATTTTTCATCGTTGCAACCCGCTGGTGTGATTACAGTCCCGTCGGATGAGAATGGCTTAGCTTAATATGATGGATAGAACTGCCATCATCAATCTCATTTTAGTGCTTATTACCTTATTGATGCTAATAACAATTTAATTGTCTCGGCGAATATTATTACTGCAGACAATTGTTTAAACATTGTTTTGAGCTTCGCAGGGTCCTACTTCTGTTTAAATTTGTACGCAGAAGTACTTCTTATTTTCCTATTATAAAGCGTTCTTGCTTCTCGAGCTCCCCAACAATCTGTCCCCAAACCATTTACTCGCATGGACAAAATATTCAGCAACTACTGATTTTTTAAAAAATATACATTAACTATTAAAGTGTTTTATTGCACTACTGAGATTTTAAAAATATCATTACTATTAAATTTTTCAACTTTTATTTTTACCAACCCATACCTACCTGATATACTTTAACGTACCGACATTTATAACATTATTGTTTTTTATAGATATAATTTATTTAAGTTGAGTCGTATACACCAGACTTGATAGCTATGGATACATTAAACAATATTTCCTTGACTCCTGGGAATTATACACCATCACTTTTAAATATCAGTGGGTAAAACAGGAATCACTGGAAGGACATGGATGTGTACAATTTTATTATATTTCAATCTTATATTTTTTTATTATTTTAGTTATTTATTACTAGTTATTTTATAGTAATTGTTAGTTATTATTACTATTTATTTTTATTTAATATGCTAGAAATTTGATATTGAAAGGTGTCATATAGTTGCAAATAGTTGTATAGTTTGAATTTGTGGTAATAATTTTTTTTTTCCTTTTTATATACACGTATATTTGAATTAACATGAGAGATAAGAAAAAAAAAAAGTTTAAAAAAATATTAAGCTTTTTTTTTCGTATTGTATGTTATTTAACATAATCGGAAATTCTCCAATAAGGAAAAAAATAGTAAACTGTGCTAAAAGCAACCTAATTAAGTTGGGCAGCAGTGCTTATTCAATAAATTTATCTCTCTTCAAAACTCACTTTGTCAATTTGTATATTTAAACTTGAATTTCTGATTATAATTTCTACGTATACTAAAAACAATGAAGAATTCTTCTATTTTTTGTAGTAAGCTATTGCTTGCCTCTCGATTCCCTCCTCCAGCCGCCTTATACTGCATTCCGATTTTTTATACTGCAATGCCCAACCTTTTACTCACATGGACTAGAAATCAAGTAACGAATTTTTTTTTTTTACATTTTAATTTAAAATTTCCATCCTAAAGTCCGAAAATAATATTTTTGGCCCTTCTAACTACCCATAAACGACTTTACTCTTCAATTAATTTCTGTTTGAGATTGAAAACGCGTTTAGTAGTTCATATATAAGAATTTACTGTTCGTTCATCTGTTAGATTATTGATTTGACATTGAAAGCGTGGACCGATTCGGTTACTTTTAGAATTTTGGCACCAAACCTGTTTGTACTTGTGATGCTTGTACTTTTAAATGCGCTGTTGAACTTTTTTTATTTTTTTTTTAAAGAATTTTATACGGTCCTTCCTACTTCCTATATCTTTACATATCAACAGTATTCACAAGAAACAAAAATAAACATGGCTAAAGTATTTTTATTTTCACGTAACCTTTTTAATGAAAATTAAATTCCACAGAAAACAAAAAAATGATCTTCGATAGTATCGACGTATTGGATTTTCTTACCACAGGGAATGGGACTTTTTCATATAAAATGGTTTATGCTTTTAAATACAAATTAAATTCTCTTTCTAATAAGGATATGATACATCATAGATAGGATAAATACTGCATATGGAGTTTTTCCATAGTTTGTCGGGTACTTTTTCATCTTACATATTATTTAATAATTTGAAAGCTCAGAATTTTCAACAGAAGCTTTATTTGTTTTTCATAAGATTTATAGAAAAGAAAATAGTCTTGAAGGTGAGGGCTCCATCATTTTGCAATTATTTTCTAAAAAAAGGAATTCCCGTTTCCTCTAAGAAGATAAATCATAGCTTGAAAAAGAGACAGCGATCCATCTCTCCCAACCTTTGACGTCAAGAAACAAACCAAAACCACATGATCCAGATGTTTGGGAATACATATAGGATGTTTAGAAACTGAAAAAAAAATCTTGAAATTTCCGTCAGAATAGACTTCTCATTAATGTATTTAGACTAATTTCAAAATTATTCCCTTAATAGTTTTTTTTATAAAAACAATGTACGTGATTTCTCTTCTAAACACTACGTTTAGTGATTTTCTACGCCAAAATTAGCAGCCTCGAGACTACATCACCTATCCAGGTTTGACTCCTGAAATATTTTTCTTATCATATATATAATCATGTAATAGCAATAACAGAAATCAAAATAACATATTCAAAATGAAAGGTATTCCACATCAATAATATTTTTATTATTGATAGTTTTATTCATATTTTATTTTGAAAAAAACAAAACATTTTTGTTGTATAAATACTGTTTTGTTTTTCTAATTGATATGTTGAAGTGTGTTGCGCGCATCAGATTTTTTTTGTTAATTTAAAATTATGATTTATAGAAAATATTGAAAATGTGATTTATAATTTTTAAAAATCTAGTGCGGGAAACAGACGACTTTCACATACCTCGATTGTTAAAAACACTTCAACAATTATTAAATAATGTTGAACTTTTTAAAAATAATTATATTCAGTTGCATTGGAAATGTATGTTTTAGATCAAATAATATAACAAAGAGTATATAAAATTGTTTTGTACAATAATCAATTAAATTTATACCATATTCGTCACTTTACAATGCCTTCCACAACTTTTTATGTAAGATAACATTTATTTCTAAATCTTCAGCACACAACGGTATATTGTACATCTAAATATTACTAATTTTATGTGTCAGAAAAATATATTTTTGCTCTTTTCTCATGTAGTTGTTTTTCAAATTCTTTCATCTTGTATATTTAACCGTTTTTATCAATGCCAATTAAATGATATTGTTATTTTTTTTTTAATCTACAAAATTAAAATACTTTAATGGGAAAATTCCTAATCTTGGCAATTCCTGCCAGACTATTTAAATCAAAACCTGTATGATATAAAGCCCATTCAATTTTGCATCGAAATAGTGAGTTCTATCAGAATCGTTAGAGTCGTTTTCGATAAAATCGAAAAAAGGCGAAAATCATGGTATAAAGGCTTTTCTGGTTGGCCGATTTTAATGAGAAAGCTGCTGTAACATCAACAACATGAAAATTTCAGTTGTATCGTATCGACTTACAACACACACGACCTTTTTGTTTGTTTATTTATTTAACGTCCCTTCATGCTGCTGTGGCTAATCGGAAGATCCTACAGTGGGAGTCCTAAATTTTGTCTATTCATGTTTAATCAAGATAAGGATCATTAGCGAGTACCTGACATCGCAAAGGCTTACGTGACCTTGGGCTGTTATGCTAACCACCAGGTTACTGGTAACCCCTGCACGCGGGTACCCATTTAGACTTAAAAGACTCTAAAACGTATATTTTTATACTTATATTCGTATATTTTTACGAGCGCAATCTTTCCCTTACTATATATTTTTTATAGACTCGGATGGATTAAAGTAACAAGAATTTTTTTACAATATTTACTATTATTATTGTCACTTTTCAGTGAAATATTTATTAACATTGTAAGATACACAAATTGATCACCCTTGGAAAAATTTAGTTCAAGTAATAATAAAATCTTCAGATATGACTTGTGTAAGTATTTATTAAATTTAATTTTTTTTTTGGTGCCCACATGTCAAGATGAAAAGACAGACTCTTAACCACCGACTGAAAGTACTATACTCACTTTTATCTAAATCTTCAAAATTAAAAATTAGACAGAAACTGAATACATACACATACCTTCTTAAGCCAATATGGACTTACGCTTCACAGATTTTTGGTTCAGCAAAAAAGACTCACATACAAAAACTGCAATCATTTCAATCCAAAATTTTAAGACTGATAACGACAGCTCCTTGGTACGTAAACAACAGAACCCTACAGACGGACTTACAACAACCAACAGTTGACCAACATATACGAACACTATATATTCGTTTTCACAGTAAACTTAACGGACACGACAATAGACTGATTAACGACATGTCAATAGCTGAAATGCCAGTCAGAAGAAGGCTAAAGAGAGGCTGGATGAGGGACCTCCTCGGATAAAATAAAGCCATGGAAGGGGTGCTGCTGGGCATTTTCCTTCTTCATGCCTACCATGCCCGATCTAAATTTGTACAGCACATTTGCTGATTGCCAGATACATTCTGACAGGCGTGAATATAGATATAAAGAGAAAAAAAAAATTTTTTTTTACAATATTCACTCATTTATTTCATTTTTTTAAATTTAATTTTTCACTTGTATACAAGACGAGAATGAAATATTAGAGCCAAAATTATATTATATAACTAAAATAAAAGAATATAGAATAAAAATAATAATAATAATTATAAGTTTTTATTTAGATGGACAGACGGAATGTTGTTAACTTTCTTGTCAGAATAATGGTTAATAGCAATGCTAATAACAGCGCACTAATGATATTTTGCTAATACTGATGTTATTAGTAACATTCCAGTGTAGACACACCTTTTGATCAGATGCAATGTTATATCAAAGCAACAAACGATCCAGTATGCAATCACTCTGTTGCATTACCAGCTGTCTATTACGTATGCATGTTATGTTAAGGGATTGGTATCTAGGATTCATAGCATATATTGATACATACTCATACATAAATCTGAGAGAATCAAACTAAGGACATAATTTTAGTGTACATCAAAATAGAGAATGAAATATGCCTAAATATTCATAAATAGTGGTTTTAAATTATTTTTTTACTGAATACAAATATTTGAAGATATTTTGCCGATAATAGGGCATAAAAATACTATAATATGCAATGAAATATATATATTGACAACTTTAAGAAAGGGACTCGGTCTAAATGAAGTGAGAGAAATGCATAAAAAACAGGCTGTGAAACTGAAATAAATAATAAAACATCGAAAATATATATTTTTTTTTAATTGCTTAAGATTCAAAAAGAAATGGTTTATTTATCTCCTAAAAATAATCTTAATATATTTTCACTACATATCTGTAACGCACAACATCCATATAACTTTAGTCAAATCTGTTTTTGTTAAATTAGTGATTTAGATAGTGAAAAGTAGTTGACAATTGAAAATCCGTGTTTCGTTTTTAAGGTTTAGAGAACATTTGTTCAAAACTTTTCTTGCCTCTACAACCTAAACCAACGCTAAATTTTCAGGCTAATTGTAGTTTAAAAATTCAAGCATAGTACCTTGAATTATTGTAGATGAGTTGTTTTCATTTTAATTTCGTTTCTTTAAATAATCTTTATTTATAAATTATTACACACTAATTTATTATTTCCAAATAACTATACACAAAATATCCAACATGTTGCCATTCACATGATTATTTTGGGTTTGGTTCTAATAATGAGAAAAAAGTAAAAAATAAAGGTTTTTTTTTTTTTTATAATGTTAGCCTGGTTCAGATTTCTTAACATATTAAAATATCAAGCAAAAACAAATCAATGTCAATGCTATAAGTAGAAAGTCTGGTGCGGGCAACTCACGACATTCACCCCCGTTTTAAAATCGATTAAAGAATTTTCAAATACAATTAGAGATAAAAATGGGTCAAAACTATTGAATTTCTATAGAAACATGTTTTTTTTTTTTAATTTGATTACATTATTATCTAAAATAATCAGTTAGTTTTATTTGCTTTACATCACTCTTTATTAACTTTTACAAGCTTGTGTATAAGATAATATTTTTTCTGAAATCTTTAGCTTTCCAGCGGTATACTTTACATGTATATTACTTTTCTTATGTCCAAAAACAAAAAAATGGATTAAAAAAATATTTTTTCAGATTTCTCCTTTAGTTGGATATCGAATCCGTTCTTACATATTTATCTGTTTTTTATCAATAGTGACAAGATGATATGGTTATTTTTGTAGAATCTACAAAATTAAAGATACTTGTTTGTTTATTTATTTAATGTCACTTTATGCTACTATGGCTGATCGGGCGATGCTACAGTGGGAGTCCTAAATTTTGCCTATCCAGGTTTTATTAGGATAGGGATCTTTAATGAGTACCTGACATCGCACAGGCTCGGGACCACCTTTTAACGTCCCATCCAAAGGACGGCGTAAGTAAGAATTTTTTACTCCCATTAAAAAATCCTAGGACCACCTGCGGGCTTGAACCCGTGACCTTTTACATAGGAGGCTGTTATGCTAACCACCCAGCTACAAGTGATCCCATTAAAGGTACTTTTAGAGGAAGAAAATTAAAAATATCGGGATTTGAGCGCTGTCAAACTTTTTTAATCAGAATAAAACCTACATGATATTAAAGCTTATTAAATTTTACATCATTATAGCTAGTTTATTCAAAATCGTTTGAGCTGTTTTTGAGAAAATCGTAAAAAGGTGCAAAATGCACGGTATAAAATGGTTATTCTGGTTAGCTGATTTAGATGAAAAAGATTCTGTAACACCTCGGGAGTATATTTTTCTTAGATATGTAATTTCTGTTTCATAGGACTTTTCCTTTGCGCGCGGGAGTTACCACACAGACACACACAGATCTTTTAGAGGGACTTGGCCATTTGAACTCAGGAGACCCTAAAACGTGTATTTCCTTTAATAACTGGCATTCAAAAATTTCACGATTGCAATACTTTCCCCTACTACATATATTTCCCATATAGGTAAGTGAAAGTAATAATAATTGATAAATAATTGGATACTATAACTACAGCTGAGATTTAGAAGATTAAATTTTGTATTCAATATTGGATTACAAATATCTTATAAGGCTTAAATTTTGTTTCAATTTAAAAGTTTCTTTTCATTATGAAAATTTAAAATAATTGTTCAAAAATAAAATAAAACTACATTTAAAAATTATTTTTTAAAAAGAGATTATCATTATCATAAATAACTTGTCTCACTTAGATTTATTCAGTTCTAATAATGTTAGTATTATGATCTGATTAATATTTTAAGCAGTATTGGATTATGTTTGTAAAATGTTATATTACCTAACTAAAAAAAAAAATGTATTTATTTCAGTATATTATATAATTAATAAAAAACAAACCAATTTCAATGATAAAAAGTAGAAGAAGAATTTATGAATAAGATTATTTTTTAATTTATTCAAAGTATTTAGAGGTGTTTTTACAATTCATATGGAATACAAACATTACAATACATTATTAAATACAAATTTCCAACTTTAATAAAGTGGTGCGGGGATGAGTTAAAATATTTTTGTCATTTAATATTGATTTCTATAAATATTTAAACTTCATGAATTAAAATGTGTAACACTAGTCATATACAATATAGCCACACTCTATATGAAAATATAGAAGTTAAAATGATATGGTTGAAATGGAATATGAAGGGAAACGTGAGCAGAGAGGAAGTTATATGGATTAAGCGGTATCAATGATGCATGGAAACTTGCGAATAGCTTAACTTCAGTTTTAGGATTCATAAAAATAATGAGAGAGAGAAGCAGCGAACAACCGGCAAAGTCACAAAGTCGCTCGAGAAAGTCCATAACAGACTGGAGTGGTTTTAATATTTAATCTTCCCCGTCTAAAGGTTAAATACGGCATTCTTAAACATTAATGTTTAACTCGTTAGAGCCGTTCCACGCTGTTCATGATAGCACGAAATTATAAGATCAATATGGAATCCAGTAGTTCCTCCTTTGTTTACAACACAATTTTAGTCCAATGAATTAATTACATAATAACAGCGAATTAGAATATGCTGTATTAACAGAGACGTGGAAAAATAAGGTCCTGCATGGACGATTTTATCTCTCCTTATCGCATATTGGTGTAGATTTTCAGGCACCATTAGCAAGGTTGAAAAGTGGCAATCTCTTCCCAGAAACTGAAGGGTTCCTTTTAATTTAATCGCATTAAAGATTAATCTCTTTAGCATCCATTCTACATATTACAAATACCTTTCGTTTCCAATTATTGCTTATTGTCACAAAATTAAGATTTATTGGGATCACCAGATTATTACCGACCTTGTAAAAGATTCGGCCAGATATCTTGGTTATCGATCGCAATAAAAAAACTGGCACAAATTATAGAGATAGGTGTGCCATCGGATCAAGACCTTCAGAAGACAGTTCATGAGAAGAAAAGAAAATACCAAGATTCGGCGGAGAAGCTGAAGCAACTTTATGGATTGAAGAGCTGTGGAATTTTCATATTATAGTGTCTATTACTGAAAGCACACAAGAATCCTTCCAACGACATGATCCATTAATTTTTGGGATCACTTGTAGCTGGGTGGTTAGCATAACAGCCTCCTATGCCAAAGGCCACGGGTTCAAACTCGCAAGTGCTCCTAGGATTTTTTAATGACAGTAAAAAAATCCTTAGTTATACCGTCCCTCGGAGAGGACTTTAAAAGGTGGTCCCGAGCCTGTGCGATGTCAGGTACTCGTTAAAGATCCCTATCCTAATAAAACCTGGATAGGCAAAATTTAGGACTCCCATTATAGCATCGTCCGATTAGCCATAGCAGCATAAAGTGACGTTAAATAAATAAACCAACAAACAACGACTAGATCCACATATGAAAAATCTAGTAGCGGTTCAAAAAGCGGTCATTTTGGGAACAGCAGCTACTGATAGAAATATTTAAATATATTATAATTAGTGCCTAACCTTCACTCATTAAGAGCGGGTAGGTGGATATTCCCAGCAGAAGCTGAGGAAGTGTGAAATTCTGAAATAAAGACAGTATTGTGAGGAGAAATTGCAGTGTATGTTTCAACAGATTTCAGAGGAGCTTTACAAAAAATAAAACAAAACGTTGCAAATTATTACCCTATGGTTCATTGTTTCAAAATAATTATATTGAGGTATAACAATTTATTTAGCTGTTTATATAATTAACTTAAATGTATAGCGATAAGTTAATGAAAGGATAATGGCTAAACACCATTGCTAAGTTCAAAACGCTATTTGCCATTTCTTAACCTCTTTCAATGATTAGTTTTTTGTTTGTAGGGAGTTTATTTCTCTATTGAATAGCACTAACGAGAACAATTGTTTGGTATTCATAAATTTATATGGCTGGCAGACGAAACTTTTTATTCGCTATTTGTTTTTTTTTTGTCTATTACACAGGTTCATTGCAGAAAATAATTGAAAGCTTTGATACTAGACTTTGTTTTTACTATTTATATATCTTTTCTTTTGAATTTCATGAAATGATTCAAATAAAAATTCCTTTTTCTGTATTTTCAATATTAACCGTGTTCGGAGGGGGGAGAGGACTGACTATAAGCTCATAGTGACTTGACCATACATATAATTTTATTTAATTTTTCCTTGTTCATCGAAGGGTCTTTTTTAGATAAATTTTCAAACATAGCAAACATATTTTTTTGTGAATTTATGGAGTAGATGAGAACGACTATGACTATAACCACCCAGACTAGCGGCAGATAGATTTTCCGAAAGGAGCCACGATAGCCTCGGCAGATAGAAGAGCAGCCTCGTCGAAAATAAATGAAGCATAAAAATTGACAAAGAGAAGGATTAGAGATTTGCGGGGTGTGCAGTGGCTTAACTATCCCCTCCTCATCAGTCCCACTCCCTTCATTCAGTCCCCCAAAATTACAGATTCGTTATCTTGTTATATAACGTTTTGAACGGTAAAAAAAAAAAAAGAAAAAAAAAATGTTTTGAAACGTCCTTAAATATTATTTTATTTCAAACTAATAGACCAGCCCTGCTAAGCACGAGTGCAATTTGAATGAGGTGTCATTAATGTTTAAAAAGCCCGGTCTGACCGATTTAGAGTTTATTTCTTTGGGAGTTTTAGTTTATCGTAACGTAAACCATATGGGAAAGAATGAAATGATGGTGAAATCGTATCAAAATCCGTCTTGTGGTTTAGAAGGAGTTAGCGGAAACCAAATTCGCGTTATCATTTTAATATATATGTAGAGATCCCATGTACTAAACCTCAGGTCAAAAATAATCGAAATATTAAAAAAAATCAATTGTTACAATAAACCACGAACAATAAAAAAAATCAATAATAATCTATTGACAATTAACTTTCTATTTAATTACAAACCATCAATAACAATAAATTATAAAAACTAACTCTTGATAAGAAACCATTAAACAAGAAGCCATTACTGAAATAATGTGATGTACCAGCACCAAACGATTAAGCAAGACTATATATAATAGCTATATGCTAGCCGATTGGCATAAGGCGAGGACTTCGGTTGTTCGCTTAGCCTGGCAAGAGCTTGTATAACGTCTATGCTTGTTAACATGGAGTAACGAGTAAACCTAAACATTGACGTTTAGCATGCAAACGAAATTAGTAGAGTAGACCAAAATACGTTTAGAAAGCCATCTGCTAAGACCAAAAATTAATGTATTCGTCGCTTCTTATATAAAACCCTCTTATTACACGACAAGCCAGTTTGTATAAATTGTTAAAATGTATGCTAAATTCTCCTAATACAGTTTACCCGAGGGTCTTGAACTCAATCACAATCTAATTTTCTTTTACATGTAGAAGGATTCAGCTCTGCAAGCACAAAGCTCCGATGTTTATCTGTTCCCACAATGGCTAGGAACTATTTAAATAACCTTCTATCAAATCTTAGTACTTCCCATTGTTCAACATACATAATTTACACTTCAACTATCAGTGTTCGTGGCCAATTCCAAGAGAAAAACAGAGTTATTTTTAAATCCGCTAAAAATAAACAATACAAGTCGTAAGACATCAACAAGGCATGGAGATGAAGAGGTGAAGATAATATATACATGATCGTGGTTCCACCGAGGACTAACAACCTGAGGATGAGGTAATAAGTTTCCTCCTGGCAAAGCCTCCTGCAAAAATTATACAAAGTGTTGGCTGTTTCTTTAGCCCCGTCGTATTCCATCCTCCGCTGTAACTAATCATCCGAGAAAATTGCCACCTTTCACGGGACCACGTAAGCTAAAGGAAAAAAAGCGTAATACGTACTATAGCAGTTCTCTATGGAGCTGTCGTGACGGACATTTTTTTCTTCGAGAAGGATATTAACTCAGGTATTGAAAATTACTGGGAAAAACAGGGATAAATAAGATCCTTATAATAATTCTTGAAATGATGATAAGATGTTTTTTATTTCTCTCTCTGTTGTCGAAAACAGTTTTCAACTGATGTTTCAATGGGAGTAAAAAATCCTCAGTTTTGCCGTCCTTCAAAGGGAACGTAAAAAGGGTTTTCTGTGCCTGTGCGTAGACAGGTATTCGTTAAAGATCCCTACCCTAATTAAACCTGGAGAGGCAAAATTTAGGACTTCCACAACAGCACAAAGTGACATTAAAAGAATAACCAATCATAGTATATCAATAAATAGCCAATGAAATAAACTTATGGATGTTGAACTATTACGAAGCTATGAGATTATTCTGTCTTGTTTACTTTCTCATGAATGTTTACTTATACAGAAGTAATAACAAATGTACAATTAGTATTTCACACTTCTTAGGCTCACATATAGGGATTAGAGGGATTAATAAGTGCCCTATTTGTTTGTATATTGATAAATAATAAATAGTTGCGAGAAGAATAACTGAAGGAGCGGCGTGGTCTAGTGGGTAGAGCACTAGTCTACTATTTTACAGGTTCCAGGTTCGTCCCTCGAATGAGGTAGAATTATTTATTCTTTTATATCAGCCATGGAGTGACCCTGGAGTATGGAGTGCTTCCTGGGACATACCTTGGTTCTATAAAGTGGGTATCCAAAGATTAGGGAAAAACCTGGTGGCTGAGCTTGATCTATTCCTAATCATCTCCTTGGCCGTGAAACAGCATGATTCTCTATATGTACTGAATCCAACACCCATCCACACATATGGGTTGTAGAGGTACAGTTTAAAAAAAGAAGAGTAACTATTCAAAACATTATTCTCCAAGATTTAGTACAGGCTTTTGTTTTATTTTATTTCCGTATAATCTTTCATATACGATACGTAGAAGTAAACATTTAATTTGTAAATTAATTAATATATTAATATAAAAAACACTTAACATCACTTTTATTATAATGAATAATGGCCTTCATAAGCCATCCTCAAATTTTCGTAATGTTAGTTTACTCTCTTAACCTGTCATCAAAAGTGACTTAAATCTTAAAAAAATTTGTTAATTTCAATGAAAAAAAAGAAATAAAACAAATAGTTCGAAGTTTTAATTGATATATTATTTTATATAAAATTCAAAGGTGTTATATATGTATTTTTCTATGCAATCTGAATATATTTTTTTCATTTAATGTTTTTTTTGTTGTTCGATTTAGAGATATTGTAAATTTATTTTTATATCCAAACTGTATACTTTTACTTTTTTTTTTTAATTTTAATTATTATATTTTAGTATCGTAAATATAATATTAGCATTTGTCTCTTGAGTTTTTTTATTTGCTCATTTTGATCGTTTAATTCTTTTCCCTACAATTATTTTAAACTAATACTATAAAGTCCACTTTTTATTTCCTATAATATCATTCTAAAGGTATTGTTGTCCCAGATTAAATAAAGAATTATTGACATTTAAATCAAGACATCCCATCTAAAGCTGAATTAGTTTCGAATCATTTTAAACTGAAGATCAATCAGTTATCGCTTAAAGTTAGAAATGTGAAACGGAATGTTTTGGATTACAAACTCAGTAGCGGTTTCGGAATTTTAGATGTTCTTACCAAATAATTATCATATCTTAATAATAATTAATTGTAAAATACCACATTGGGTACACCTTTACATCATTAGTAGAGACTCCATCAGTTTTGGACTTTAAATACGTCATTTTCATTCGGAAAAAATATCTGGTAGGCGCAATACACGACATTCACATACCCCCGTTTTCAAAATCAATTTAAGAATTGTTAAATAAAGTTGAATGATACAGATGATAAACAGATGAAAAAGGTTATTATTTACAACAACCAGTTATTCACCACTCTCCATTAAGTTTTACAATTCTGTTCATAAGATAATATTTTTTCTAAAATCTTAAGCTTTTCAAAGGTTTACTATACACCTATGTTGCTATTTTTAAATACGAAAAAAAAATTACATTAAAACAATATTTTTGCTCTATTCTCCTTTATTCGGTAATCAAATTCGTTCAACATTTATATTTAGCCTTATGTCATCCATGTTAATAAGATGATATGAGTAATTTTACAGAATCTATAAAATTAAAGGTACTTTAACGGCAGAAAATTTAAGCCATGCCAGACTGTTTTAATCAGAATTAAAATACTAGCTATTAAAGAACATCAAATTTTAAGTCGATACGGGACGATCGACACGGGGAGTTTAATCAAAATCGTTGGTGATGTTATTGAGAAAATCATAAAAAAAGGGCTAAATGCATGATATAAAGTGGCTCTTATGTTTAGCTGATTTTGATGAAAAGGTTTCTGTAACATCACGGGCGTATAGTTGTCTTAAATATGAAATTTAACTTTCGTTTTCTTGCTAGACTTACTATACACAAACACACACAGAGACTTTTTTCGTGACTTGTTTATTGGACACGTAGGATTCTGAATCGTGTATTTTCGTTGAAAATTGGGATTCGAAAATTTTCGAAACTCTCTTCCAAATATAAGTAGGTGAAGAAAGTAGTTATTGCTTGTTTTTTAAACAATTTATCGTTAAATTAGCTGTTTTGGAATACAAATGATGAAAGGAATGACGACTTGAATGGAACTGATTGGTCCACTTTGGTCCATTTTGTGTTCAGAGGAAGGGATCATACAGACCCTACACGAAGTCCCTCTCACGCAAAATCTGACCTCTCTCGGGTTAATCTGGGGCGCTACCAGCAGATGTGCGGGCTTAGTCCGTCACAATCAAAGGGTCCTGTTTCTCTTCATTTACTCAAACCTAAATGAAAAATTTGTATATATTCTTACAACTCTGCATTCATAGTATTTTTCAATAATATAGAAGCGTTCATTCATTTTAAAATTGCCTCACCTCTGTTTTTTAAATCAGTTTAAAGAATTTTGGTTGTAAAGTTATAGTTGTAAAGAATTACATTGTGCTTTGATGGAAACGTGTTTCAGATTAAATAATCTAAGAATAGAAATTATTATATACAATAATTATCCAGATTTATCCGCTTTTTATTACTCTCGATTACCTTATACGACTTTGAATATATAGTTATAGAATGACATTGATTTATCAATCATAATAAGTGTTAATGGTAACCTTTTCAACATTTAAGACTTCCTTTGTCTATTAAAATATTTATAATAACTAAGACTAGCTCCGATAGCCCTGAACCAGTACTGACAAAGAAAACCTTACCATACTTAAGGCAGCGCTACACGGTGAGAAATAGGGTATGTGTAGGTGAGGTGAAAGTAGGTCTTGTGAGTGTTCACGAAAGTAGCAGGATAGGGGGAAGGCTCATTTAAAAAAAAATTGGATAATGACTTCAAATATTATTATTAGAAAAATCCTACAATATCAATATTATTATTTTTAAAAGATAAATAAAACTGAATGATAAAGTTATATCAAAACCAACAACTGTAATATACACATCATGAAAACATGTTTTCGATTTTAAGAATTCGTCGTGTAGCGCTTTTTGCCGCCCTCTGCAGCCTTCCGTACAATTCCTTGCTATATCTACTCCCCAGATCCTCAGAACAAATCCCTCTTGTTGTTACACTACTTGTGTATCATGATAAAAGTAGAATCTAAATATCACTACTGTGTGTGATTCGTTGACTTATGATAAGATTTTTTCTAAAATCTTGAGCTTCCCAACGATGTATTGTTCATCGGTACTATTCTATGTTTGTTTTTTTCTTTCTTCTTCAGTTGTTTATTAAATTCTTTTAACTTGTATATTTGTTCGTTTTTTTTTTTTTTGTTAACGCTGACAAGATGATACGGTTATTTGTTTTTGAATATACAACATTAAAGGTACTTTAGAGAAAGGCAGTTTAAAATATATCCGCATTTAAGTCCTGACAGACTATTTCAATAAGAATGAAACCTACATTATATGAAAACCCATTAAATTTTATCCCGATACAGCGAGTTTAATCAACATCGTAAGAGCCGATTTTGATAAAACCATAATAAAGCACAAAGTGTTTCATATAAAATCGCTCTCTCAATTTTCTGATTTCGTTGAAAAGGATGCTGTAATATTTCAGGCATATATTCTTCTAAAATATGAAATTTCAGTTTTTAAAAATCTTATCGTTTGACTTGACACACAGACATAAATACGTTTTTGCTGTAATTTGGACTCAGGGGATCCTAAAACGTGTATTTCCCGTAAAAATATGAATTCAGAAATTTTCACGATCACAATACTTTCCCTTACTATATAGTTCATAGATATGTGAAAATAATATTCAATCAATAGATATGTTTCTATAAATAGTGCATAGCTGAACTTTTTTTTACAGTGTTTGTTTTTAAATATGATAGCATTTGGAAATTTGAAAACTCTAAATTTCAAGTTTTAAAACAGAAAACCTTTTTGAGATTCATTATGCGAGGGTCAGTAGCATTAATTAAATTGATAAAAATTAAAACGGAAAGGAAAAAAGGATCCTTTTGTTCCTTAAAATTTAATTGAAAGTTTGAAGTATAAAGTGACACTAACTTTCATAATTCGCTCAAACTCAGATTGTTCTCAAAACTGAATGAAGTGGAGATTATTAGAAAAGTTTTTCTTAATATAATAAGTACAAACAACGTTTTTGAAGAAAATTATGAAATTTTCTCTGAAAAAGAATCTTCAAATATTCTATTTCTTATGCTCGAGCCGTTTATAAGTTTATGAGTATTAACATTTAATTAACTCCTTAAGAGATTTATTTAAAGCCAATGGAAATAAATAAATCTCGTCTAATGTTTATCCGTAGTACAATTAAAACATAAAATATTTAAAATGACATTTTTAGATATCATTACAAATGACAAACCGATGAACGTCAACGGAAACTGATAATGCGAACATCGAACGCATTAAAGCAGAAGGTGTTTTCCTCAACGTTAACAGGAAATTATCAAGTAATATGAATACTCTTTGAACCAACAGAGTCGTTTCAGGAACTACGTTCTTAAGATATTAAGTAAAAACCAAGTAATTAAGTCGTTCAATCGATTACGGGTGTAAAGCCCCTCATACCAGTTATGTGTAAAAAAAATAAAAAGTGGCAACTGTATAAAATTTATTAAAAAATATTGATATACTAATAAAATTTCTTTATTTCAAAATTGTATAAATAAGCGACGAATAATAGGTAATTTGGGGATTTTATACTGTATGTATGTTCATATATCAAAAGGGTATAGTAAATATTCAGAAAGATTTAAAAAAAATAAAAATAAACCATTTTTTAATTGATTACTAATACTTTTTTTATATCTACTGAAATAACCACAGCCTGCAGCCTCATAGCAGTTAGTTTTATTTACATTTCGGAAGCATTATTAAATGCATTCTGAAACACTCATTAAAAAAAAAAGGATAATTTTTCACAGTATTATTCAATTTAGGGTTACCCTACTAGGATACGTCATTTAAAAGAATCGATTCATACAGAAATAATTTTAACTAGACTCTTCCTAAGACATATTTATGAAAAGGAGAAGTTAATCATATATGGAGAAAATAATTATGACCAAAAATATCTTTCTTAGTATACGAAGAATCTTCTTTACCTGTACAAACATGGTAGATTACGAAGAAGCGTGGAAAAGGTTTCATTAATAACAATGTAATAATAACTTCGGACCATAAATATTTTCCAAGATAGCCGATTTCTTCATAATGGCAGATTCGATGGCTCTATGGTCCTTGCAAGATCTTATAAGACCTCAAAGTGTTGTTAATTTAGCATATGAAGCTGTTCGTAAAAATATTGAAAGAGGTTTTAGGCGATTATCAGCTTGGCCTACAATATTTGACATCTTTAGCATGAGAATCGTTAATAAATGCCGTCACTTGCAGAACAATACCGCTTTGTACTTATATTTATTTATTGTTTTATTCATTTAACTTCGCATTTATGCTGCTGTGGCTGATTAGACGGTGCCTTAAAATGGTGTCAATATATCAAAATAGGGATTTTAAAAAATACCTGATATCGCACTGGCTCGGGACCACCATTGTAAGTCACCTCCGGAGTACGGCATAACCAGAGATATTTTACCCCCTATATAAAATCCTAGGGCCACCTGCTGGGTATAAAATATAAGCTATATCTATAATATTTTATAGAATACCTGCTCCGCAAGGGTGCAATTTGAATGAGGTTTCGTTTCTGTTTAAAATACCTCTTTTTTTATCGTTATAGGAGTTTTAGTTCACCGTGACGGAAAGTGGAATTGGTTAAGTTTATTTGTTTGTTATTTTAATGTGAAAAAGAGATAACGTAAAATTTAATTTTCCATATAAATAGAACGAATTGGTACGCATGTATTCAAAAACTTTAGAAATAACAAACATTCCAATACTATTAGGTTTATAACCATTTTATATTTATTGATGTAAAGTATATGAGCTTATAACTTTATATTAACTTGTACGATTTCTTTTATTGCATATTAACTTTTCTAAATTCTTGCGCTTTCCAACGGTATACTATACGGCTATGTTACTACTTATACTTCAGGAATATGTTTTTTATGACTTGGGTACAGAAAATTTTATTTGCTGTTTAAAGAAAGGCTAAATTGCAATGTATTTTACTTATGAACATTCAGGAAACAATGCCCTAAACGATGGTGAAAACCGTATTAAAATCCGTCCAGTGTTTTAGAAGGAGTTAGCGAAAACCAAAATCGCATTATCATTTTATATATACAGAGATGAGCACACAAAGATTATAGATGAAAATAAAAAGTAGCAGATTTACTGGAAGGATCTAGTCCGGGTGGCGGTCATTAAATGAAACAACTAAATATTTTCAACTATTTATTGTTTGCCAACGTTTCGACCCCCTCTGTAGGTCATCATCAGGGATAAAAAGATACAAAAGAATATAATTTCAATGACATTACATACAATATTATATAACCTATTTAGCTAGAGAACGTCGGTATTAAAATATAACAGAAGAACTGTATATGTAAAAACAACTTAATTAAAATACAATGACCATAGTACAATAATGAAAGTGTTATACAGAAAAATTAAAAATGTTCACTAAACAAAATTTACTTACACAGGTATCAATAATTTACATGAAATATGAAATATAAAAATATGAAGTAGAGTGGAGATACGTACCGCATGGTGGGAGAATGGAAACTAGGTACTGTTTGGTAGATGGGGGGTAGGTAGGATGGAAAATACGTAGGAAAAAAGAAAGAAAAGTAGAATGGAAAGTACGTACCGATGAACGACGAAAGTACGTACTATGGTCATTGTATTTTAATTAAGTTTTTTTACATATACAGTTCATCTGTAATATTTTAATACCGACGTTCTCTAGCTAAATAGGTTATATAATATTGTATGTAATGTCATTGAAATTATATTCTTTTGTATCTTTTTAGCCCTGATGATGACCCACAAAGGGGGTCGAAACGTTGGCAAACAATAAATAGTTGAAACTATTTAGTTGTTTCATTTAATGACCGCCACCCGGACTAGATCCTTCCAGTAATTCTCAACGGTCAACTAATTACATCCACAATGATAGCAGATTCACTGCTTAAAAATAATTTTGCGTGATGTTTTATGAAAAATCAGGCAATCACTTCCCTTTGGTAACACACATTAGGATTCTTCGAAGATGAAGTATTTAAAATATCAACGAGAAAAAAGTCGATTCGATATGACAATTTAAATGGAGAGGAACCAGGAATCGCGTGACCTGCAGACGTTGAATATAATTTTAACATCAAGGTGATGAAATTTACATAAAAAACTGTCAGTGTTATATGTAACTGTAGAAGGATGAAGAGTAAACTAATCAATACTGAAGCATTGGATTTAATTCCAAACTGTTGAGCATTGTAGGGGCTCATATAATAGGCTCATTGGTAGATTAACTTCAATATTCCTCCAAATCACTGAAATGATTTCTAAACATGGCAGTATTTAAAGAAGATAGTTTTACAGGAATTTTATATTGGACTTGATCAATAACAGTTCTATAAAAATTTCACGAATCTGAGCTTGAGCCAGCGCAACTCATCTGAGTAACCAAAATAATACTTCGTGCAGTCATTAGCCTTGAATTATTGCAGAATGAAAACAAGTCATGACCATTTGAAATTAGAGTTACCCAACACAACTTAACTTCCTGAAAAAAAAAAACTGACTGAAGGAGGCAAGGAAAGGTCGTTTTTTTTTTCTTTCGGTTTTTGAAAATCAAGTGTCCGCTATGTTATAAACGCCCATATATAATAAGAATATTTTTTAAAGGATAAATAAAAAAAAAAAATTTTAACTTTAAACTACGTCGTTCATTAAAAGAGTAAAATTATTTATTTTAAAAAAGTATAACGGATCCCTGTATAAAACAAAAACAAAGATAATCGACTATTGTTTGTTATTTGGAATTTCTTCAAGCAGCAGGAGAAAACAAAATGCTGAATATATGAAGAAAATTACACAATATACAAACACGCAGAGGACAAACACACCTATATGATAATAGATGCCTTCTTTACATATATGGTAGTTTACGCGCGTATAGAAACTATGTGTATATTTGTTTTGATATGGATTTTTAATTTTTTTTTCTCTTAAAGATTAACATAAAATATAAATTAATAGGTTCTTTTTTAATTAATTCTTAAAAAACGTCAGTGAGCAATTTTATATTTTTTATCAAGAAATCCTGGATTTATAACATTTCTGTGATCTTACTGAGGTTAAAGTAAATGGGTATACTACAGATAAAGGTTTCATCATATCCAGATTAGTTTAAAAAAATAAATAAAATTTGTATTGTTAATCTGATGTTAATCACAATTTATCGTGGATATATCAATGAATAATCTACTGATATTCTTAAGCAGTAAGAAATTGAGTTTGGGAACGGACCTGGGAATTGATGATTAATTGAAATAAAGTTAAGAATAAATAAAGTTTTGAAAAAAAAAATTGACTTAAAATAAGGGTTTGAAACGTAAATTTTTCATTCAAACTAATGCAGCTACAAAATTGTGGGTCCTAGCGACAAATTTTATATAACAAATAATATTCTCCATTAAATATCCGAAAAAGAAATTGTCGACAAATTTTCAATCCGACCAACACTAACAGAATGCGTGTTACATGTCAAAGGAGAAAAACAAAACGTGATTTTTACAATTGAAACCAATATTACTACTGAACGGTAGGTCGTAGGGACAAATTGTACACGACAAAAAATATTCTCTTCTAAATTTCAGCACGCAAGCTGTCCTTAAATTTTCAATCCAAACAATACCAACAGATCAAGAGCGTGCCAAACTGAGAATTAAGAAACATTACACAACGAGAGTTACAGACCCCAGCCATATGACATAGCCATGTTCAAATTTACGTTTTTGTTTGAATTAGAGCTTAAATATTTAAATGGAAAATTCTCGTTAGAAAATTAATTAAATATCATTATTTTTATTTATTTTTTTATTTTCTTGATATCCAATTGACAGATCTTTGAATGTAAATGCGACCAATTAACTTTTACTACTTTATAAATTGCTATGATTAAATTCTAAGCTTAATTACAGTTTTATGTTATTTGTAATTTACGATTTAATTCAAATTTTCAGTTAGAAATCCACTTTGTGGTTAGTGGTTATGATTTTTGGGACAAATACCGCATAGAATATAATGTTCCGACAGAACACGGTGCGAATGACGCCAGTAGGAATAAATCAATATTATCAACAGATAATATCTTGGTTTTACCTCGACTGCTAGAACGATACCAGTCAATTATATCAGATCATGAACCTGTTAGGATTATTAAATAATTATCAAACACTAAATGAATATCTATAGATGTGTCAAAAATAATAATATATACTATATTTGTAGAATATTGAATATTTCCACTTTTTTTTTATCATGAAGCGTGATTATATATCGAAATTTTCAAGACCAAAATGTAATAAATACAATAATATTGTCATATTCTAGATTTCGTTAGTTTGATTTGTTAGCGTAACGCCTTTCGGTCAACGTCTAAATTATTCGTATAAATATTACAGACTAAAAGAGATATTGCTCTCTGATATTTATAAGGAAAAATGTATTAAAAAATAATATTAAAAGATAAAAAAAAGGAATGGGATAGATTTTAGTAGTATACTGAATACAAAAAAAAAAATAAAAATAAATAAAAGATTGGCCAACCACACAAGACAATTCCCATGTCAATAGAAATAAGCGAATCCATACCTGTTTGGTTCCATCTGTATAAATATTTGAATTTTACATTACTTTATATACCTCACTTATTTATCTTTATGCACACTTTATAACTACCTTTTCAACTGGCGGGTTAATGAACTTTACACAAATATAACATCTCAGATAAAAAAAAGAATAACGCACCTTTAGTCATTGCCATTATAAATTGTTTGAATACATCTAATACAAAACAGGATTAAAATATTGTTTTCCTAAATTATACAGCCTGTCCTGTCTTTAAGAGTTGAATAACATTCTAACCTGTTAATTCTACCAGCTTCGTGATAGTTCTTTCACGGATTTTCGTGCCAACTAACTTATAATTTATCCGTTGGATAGGTTGGAAATACAGGAGAAAAATAGGAGAATAGAAGGAAAAATATTTAATTCGTAAAAATAAAGTCTCTTTTTCTAATTTCTTCAAGTTACTTAGTGTTACATCGTAATTTTCGTTTTCTTTTAGGTATATACAGCAAAAAACATTTATAAATATAAAATAAAATAATTTATAATTTTAAATACTGGACCTTATTTCAGCAATCCTAAAACTACCGCAATTATAACCATTGACGGTCATATAAGTTTAGGTAACAGAGTTTAGACGGTAATAAAATAATTTGCACAGGTCTCTTTTACAAACCGCTGTAGAAAAACCCCACTTATCAGAGAATTACCGTCTTCTGCACTCTAGGGTCTAGAATTGGTTCGGAGGGTGATGACAGCAGTATTAACGATCAACCATGATTTCCCGAAATTTGGGTACCCACATCATAGAGAGCAGGTAAGCCAATGAGTTTTTTACTACCCCAGAGATACTTCCTAGCTAAAATAATAGGAAAAATGAAAGGATTAAACCTGGGATACAGAAATTGGTAGCAAAGGGTACTACTAATTAAGCTACCCCTCTCCTTTATATAATATATAATGAAAGAAAATGGTGATGCTGACTAATATCAACATAGAATTCTCTAATGGTCAACATTTGTGAAAAAAACAATTATGTCCCATGATATAATTTAATATTCGATAAATTAGGATCCAAGACATGTATGAACTGAAACTCACAAAGTAGGAGAAAAAAAACCCCTACCTCTACAACCCATGTATAGTGAACGGTCGTGCAAGGAGGTTAATAGGCGATCACGCTCAGTCCCAGGGTTTTCTCCAATATTTCCATACCCATTTTACAGAGGATGAGTGCGCTTCAAAGGGTCTAGATACGCCAGGATCGCTTCACGGCTTAAATAACAGAATAAATATTCCAGCCACAGCCGGAGTTAGAACCTCGGACTTGGATTACAGTAGACTAATGCTCAATATATTAGAACACGCCGCTCTTAAAACATACAATTAAGAAGATGGAAGGAATAATGTTTAGATTTCACTTGTAAATACCGGCATGAAAATAAATGAAAAAGAACCGATAGGATGATTTTGGAAAATAAAAATGAAAAAAATGGCAAATAATGAAATAATATCTAAACTATTTCGTATGTTCAACTGAGACCTAAATAGAAAGAATTGTTATGGTTTGCCTTGTTGCTATAGATTTCACTTTATGAAACGAATCAGACGTTTATTTCCAAATGGTACTAAAGTTTTTTTTTTCAAAACTAATATTATGAAGTTCTGTATTCTAATCTTTAGTAGTATCGAAATTTATCATCCGATTCCATCTAAAGAACAATCAAGTCCTTGAAAAACACGATTCAGAATTGAATCGAAAAGTACTAATTAAACTCTTAATTTCATTACTAGATCATACTTAAAACATTTCCTTCTATAACGTATAATTAATATTGTAAAAAATTCTAGTGCTGGGAACATTGTTAACGTTTCACTTACCGACATTGTTAAAATCAATTTAAGAATACTTGAAATAACATAAGGGATTAAATTAAGTTTCGATGAAAACATGTATGTAATATTAAATAATTTAAGAATAGAAATTATTATCTGAAATAATCACTTAATTGCTTGCCCATTTCGTCTTTCGGCATCTCGTTTTACAGCTTTCTATATATCATTTTTTTCTATTTTTTTTGCTTTCCAATAGTATATTATACATCTATATTACTATTCTTGTGTACGGAAAAAAATTACCTCAAAAAATATGTTTGCTGTTTTCTTCTTTAGTTGGTCTTCAAATGTATATATTTAGTCCTTTTTTATTTTTCAATGTCAATAAAACAATAAGTTCCATTTTTTCGACTTTACTAATCTACAAGGTATTTTTGAGGAATAAAAATTAAAATATCGGACTTTATCTGAATAATCAGAATAAAACCTAATCGAGTTCATTAGAAATCATTTGCGAAAAGGTGCAAAATGGATGGTATAAAGTGGTGTCTCGGGCGTATATTGGTCTTAAATATGAAATTTCAGTTTCGTGCGACATTACTTTTTCGTGCTAGACTTTTTAGACACGCAGACCTTTTTGCTCGACTTGGTCATTTGGACGGAGAGAGCCCTAAAACATGTATTTCCGTTAAAAACTGGAATTCGAAAAAGTTCACAATCGCATATTTCATATATAGGTAAATGAAAGTAAGAAAATCAAATACATTGGTTAAGTGACAAGTTAATAAGAGATTAAGTTAATAGCGCTTCCTCTAAAACGTCCAAGAATGAATATAGTATCCTTTTTTCCTGCCTCAAACGTTGGTATGTGGGTTGATTGATACCTAGCCCTTTGATTTAATTAAAACAGAAACAACATTCTATGTTATGAACTTTATAAGAAAGGACTGACAAATTAGTTTTGAATCGAAATTGGGCATTTAGTATCAATACTTGTAAATTAAGCGATGAATTCCCTTAGACTAACAATCTATCAAAGGAACTAATCTAAGAGGGACGGATGGCGAAGACGACAATGGGAAAAGTCCTTTGAGGTGTAGGGAGAGCTTGCTTGGTACCTTTAAACTTTGTTAACTCAAGTTAGATTAGTCGCGGAAAAAACTTGAGTCCTCTCGCTCTTGTATCGGGACCGCACCTTCGGAATTCAAATTAGCGCTCTGGGTTTCTAAAGCCAATAACTGTTGTTCCTCCTTTCTCTTGCAGGTATTAATATTCGAGTAACGGAACTTTCAATACTTAAACTTAATACTTGGCAGTGAGGAATAATTATTTTTTTGTTTATCATTTTCAATAATAAACCTTTGTCATTGATTAAAGGAAAAAAAACTACCAGGCCATTTTTTTTAAATTTCGCCACCAAAATACTTGGGGGCGCAATGATGATCTTAACACACCGACTTTGATATCAGCTGGTCATTTTTGAAGATAATGAAAAAAATTTTTACAACTTTTTAACCACAAAACCGGCAATGATTATAAAAAATAGAAAGACGCCCATAACTCTGTTATTGTTTATGACAGAGAAAAACATGTATGGAGTTTTAGAATCAGTAAAGCGCAATTAATAAAAACAATAAATAAAAAGAAAAAAATTGGAATCTTGCCTGAATATACTCTTGTAAATCCGTTATTTTCGAAGATAGTGAAACAATGTATTACGGCTTTTTAACCAAAAAAACGCTAATAATTATTTTAAAAAAAACTGAAATTTTAAACATAAATACGCCCATAACTCAGTTATTTTTGACGATAAAGAAAAAAATGTATAGTGTTTTAGAATCAGTAAACGCAATAAGCAAAAAAAATAATAAAATGAAGTTGATCTATATATTTAAAGAAAAAATTATAATAGATGTAATTCTACCAAATCTCGGTCATCATTGAAGATGGAGAACAGTCGAAAACACTACCAGCCATAAACAGGTATATCCTAATATAGCTATTTGGAAATAATAAACCATTGTGTAATAATTTTCAGCGTTTCTTATTTTTTGAAGATATTTACAACTGTACCATACAATAAAATACATTAAGTAAATGTGTTAATATGGGCTGGGTACAGGCATGTGAAGGAACTACCCAGTGGTAGCATTTCATTGTTTTTTTAAATCAGTAGGTCTCGAGGCCTTCGTCTTTACAGCTGACTCTAAGTATTGTCAGTAATAGTTGGAGATGAAATGTTGAGGACGAGGGTGTTAGAGTAGACGGGTAACTTGGAATTAAAGAAGTTATGTCTATTTCTGACTAGGTCTTCAAATAGATATTAAGTCTTTCTGGATTATTTTTTTGGTGACAAAGTAAAGTGCATTTAGGATCTTTTGGGGGATTTTTGAACGCAGGAGGAATTGAGGAATAAATTAAAGTACTACTTGCGTATAAAAAGTAAAACTATAATAATAAGGCCCAGCGAAACCGAAGATTCAATCATGAAACCAACTACGTTTGTCTAAGTAAGTCTAATGACCATCGTCCAACCCTAAGTAATGTAAAATCCAGTTAGAGTAACATGAGAGAAATACTTTATTTCATTGCAGTATCAAAGCAATTAAAAACAAAATGTAAGTAAAAAGAAAAGTCACAATATATTCTAAAAAGGAAATGAAAAAAAAAAAAGATTACTATAAATATAAATAAATACTATTTATAAATATAAAAGGAAAATGGCAGGAAAAAATTGGAGATTGGATTCACATTTGGAGTGGAGTGGATAAGAGTGAGCGGGCTAGGGCAGGTGTCTCCATTGCGATCCGGGGCAGGCACAAACTACGTATAACTTTCTATTTAATCAGGGGCAGCCCATTGAGGAATCAAGCCTGCAAAAGTAAGTAAGGAAGTAAATATATAAAAGATTACTATTTCTTTGGGGGCAATCAACTTGTTGGGTTATAATTATAGTTCTAGTTTCATGGCATCGTAGTTGGTTTTGGTTTTAAATCCTGTTTTCTGTACTTCGTCGGTCCTGTTTTTATCTTTTGGATCTTAAACAATGGTTCTCAAGAAGTAATCCGCAGATGATGCCCAAGGGGTCCACCAAGTATCTTTGGGAAATTCTTTAAAATTTAAGAAATTTGTTTGTAATTCCTTGGCTTACTATGACAATCACACATAGTTTATACAGACACGTTTAACATTTCAAGTAATATTATGGCCAGCGATCATTGACGAGTGACTACTATTGTACAATCACAGCCAACCAAGCAATTGGTTATGAATAATAGGTGATTTGTTTATGAATATTTCTATAATTATCATATCATGTAATTAATTCAATGTTTCGCAGATTGGATGGGGGAGGGGGAGAGAGGGATGGGGAGGACGTCCTTGCCATTGAAGCGTTTGAATAAAGGGGTTCGTGAATTTTTTTTTTGAACCTTTGGTCTAAAACAAACAAACCCTCGAGTGTTTTTTGTTTCTGTTCTTTCTAGAAAAATATGATTTTTTTTTTTAAGTACAGAAGCATCCTGCAATGCCTGCAAGTTGTCAACAAATCACTTGCTACTACAAGCTATGATTTCCAGGTTATATATGGTTCTGTAGCCGGTGCCTTCTTTTCCACCTGCTTCATCGATCCTGGTGGATAATAACTAGTTGTTCTTGATCCACAAATTTACGAAATTTAACTTTCAAAATTAAGGTTATATCTACGCCTTGTCCGTGTCGATGCCTCTGTTGGTCTAATTATTCATAACCGACTGTTGAGGATGATCAACAGGAAAAGCTCAGTCTGTGGTGGCATTTACCGTTAGACAGTAATCCAATTCGTGCGATCCAGTTGCCTCAATTTTATCAGTAATTACAAGAGCATTTCGATATCCCACGAATAGTAAACTAACTATTGGTGAGTAGCTCAAGAACGGTAAGTATACCGGAAAATAAGACTAATTCTTATGTTGCAAAGTAATTAATAATTAAAGATTGCAATGCATATATATAATTCATCGTGTCTTATAGATAAAATAAAGCTTCTTGTTTAAAAAAAAAAGTGACACGTGACTAGCAAATTACAATCCCACTTCGGATGTTGACCGTTTTTCGACAATTATCTTCATTCATAAGATGCCAGGTGTTCACCTTAAAAGGTTCCTTACAATACGGCCCAGGCAGCTGAGCTTTCTTCATTCAAGCTTTTGTCAAGAAGAATCTGAGGCATCACCCTCACCTACCCTAGTCACCATCTTAAGAAGGCTTGACCATCCTCAAGATCTTAGCAACGGATAATTTATTAACGCATGTATTTTTTACTTTTTTTTTTTTTAATACTGTTTTTTTTGGCTTGACTGATATAACTTAAAACATTTATTTTCTTTTTTTTTTTATAATATTTTTATATATTAATATACAATACACAAAAGTGTCAAAGAAGGTCTTACTCAGGCGGGAGAATATAAAGGGTGGCGAATTAAAAGTGAAATTTTGGCTCTTAGAGATTAATTAAAATATTTTGGTCTAGTTTTGGGTTTTTTAAGTGAACAAAAGTGCTAGGGTGTCTAGAAAATCAGTTCAAAGAGATTCTCTGACTTTTCCATACTGTAAGAGGTATTTTACCTAGCCAAATTTCGATGAAAATCGATAAAACAATAATTAATATGGTATACAAGATTAAAAATATATATGAATAGTAATTACTTTACGATAAGATTTAACTATATCTACCCAACACCAACTGAAATTGTAGTTGTTTAAGTTGAATTACCAATGAATTATGATGAACTTGGATACTGCTGTTAGTAATAATCAATATATCTATATAAACTTTAAGAGTTTTTCTTTAATGTTTGAATCTCTGCAGCCGAATCTTCAGCTTCTGAAAAGCTTCTTGGAACAGTTGTGGAGCAACACCACAAAAAGTTGGATATTGGAACTTTTGTCCGAGTGAAGAATAAACGATGTTATCTAGGGACCAGTTTCCATGACCAAAGTACAAATTTCCTGACTTTTTCATATGTTTTTAAAATCTCTGACTTTTCCCGGTTTTTCCGATTTTCCCTGTTGCTAGACACCCTGTGAATTTAATTTACAATATATATCATTTTATTGGTCTTTATATAACATATAAGAAATTTATATTATCTAAAATATATTTTTTTAAGGTAAATGTTTAAAGGAAGGAAGGCTGAAAGATGATGAATCACTGGTGGAAAGATTCCTCGTTCTAGCACTGCGTTTAAAATAAGAAATTATTTACAACACAGCACCATTGGAGCTAGGTTGTGAGAGATTTAAAAAAATGTTATAATCAGCTCCGGATTAGTTTTTTCTCTGATAATAATAGAATTGTGCACCCTATAGATGTTGGTTGGAGAAAAATTATGTACGTGTATAGATTATTTTTCGTTATTATAACGTGAACCTACAAAACGGCAATCATTGTTCATTTCTGGGTAGATTTAGGTCATGACAGTAGTTGTGAATTTGCATTATGTTTGAAAGTTGGCTACTGATAGCAACAACTGATGATACCCACTAACTTTTCAACGAAGCAATTCAACACCTTTATCTACAAGACCAGACTTATCATAGCATACTGAGCATACATACAATGGAGGCTCGATATCTTCTTGGAGGTGAATTCGATAGTTCAGCCTGCTTTATATCTTATTCAACATACTTTCATTAAAATTAGCGGGTGCATTCCCTAACAATGCAAACGGATTCCTCTAAATATCTAGGCAAAACATTACTTCCGTTACCCAAATAATTTATAGAGAAAAGATCAAAATGACCAATTGCAACGAGATTACAAGCGTTTCTTAAAGGCTGATTCCTAACCAATAAATTAGCTCTCTTTCTTTGAAGAGCTATCAGTTATCAGCACTTCAGAACGGATCAGTGGATTTTGATGAGACTTAAAACTTTTGCTTTTTGTAGGCCATCCACGGATTCTGGAGTGGCTTAATAGCTTCCTTTCATTTTGGAGCTTCTTCAGAACTTAAGAACGACACGACTAATTTAGATGAAGCTTGTTACACTTTTCTTAGTATTTTATTGGAGATCCGTACACGAGGTGGTATTAAGGAGCTTCTTACTTTTATCAAGGAAAATGAAGTTTAGTTAGATCTGGGTGCGTATACTTGTTAACTGAATACACCCATTGAGAAGATAAACGTCGAAAAGTTATAAGTAATAACAGTAATAAGCACTCTGTTAAAAGAATAAGCCTAAACTTTTACAAGAACACATCAACTCCGTTTCATTTTTTTATTCTCTAAAATTATACTTTCAACTGTATAATTAGGCATTTAGGTAGTTGATGTTCTTCTCCGCGAATCCGAAATATTGAATGGTTGGTATATTGAATTAGAAGATTCCGTGACCATTGTCTTTTAAGCACCGTTCGGGTAGACATGGTAGTCACCCTGTTCGAGAATATTGATAAAATATTTGAATTATAGTAAGAACGTGTAGAAAAGTGAAATGTGTTGTATTTCTAGTGAATGGAGGCCACCGCGGTGTTAAGAGAGAGCAGACGAATTTCAGAAGCCGTCTAAGCTACATCAAAACCATACGGCGCCTTAGAATCCAGCTTGGAAGGGTTGTAATTTACTTTTTGGAGGTCCCAGGAATACATCTTCTCCTCAGATTAAAAAAGCTGATCACTAGTAGGGTAACTAATTAAGTAGCCACGATTGGACTAAGGAAGGAATTTAATAGCAACAAGTAGTGTATATATATATATATATATATATATATATATATATATATATATATATATATATATATATATATTTTACTGTTGTAATGTTAATTTTGTTCAGTATGTCGTGGTTCGAAATAATGAAAGGTTCGGTTCTGGATTTTGTAGAATTTCAGTTAGGGTTTTTACGTACTTCTGCGTATGTGCTTCCCTGAACCCCAAAAGTTCTATACATATGTCCATACAAACGCTTGATGAGTATGATTTTATCTTTATTCAACTATACATTAACATAAGCGTGGTTGAGCTTTATGTTTGACTTTTTGAATGCAATTAGTCCAGATTTTTTAAACCAGTATAAGCCTAAGGTTTCTTAAATTATACAATAGCGAGTCATCAAACTGAATCAAAAGCTGAACCATCATCCAAAGATTTTGCAATAAATGGGATACATTTTTATAATTGTAATGTGTTCTTGGTTTCTTTCCTATTCTTTTTGTGTGAGAAACTTTATTCAGGTTCAAGTTGTTCTTTATAAGAAGGAAGACTTTACACGTTTCATCAACCTATAAAGGAATGAATGAGATTATGATGGAATCTGAACACGAATTCCGTACAAGCGTAGCATTCAGGACTGTATAATGTTAATCAATTATAGGAGACATTTTTCGCATAGCTATTGCTACGATAGAGAAGTCCGAAGAGTGGTGCGAAAATCACTGAAAGTAATTGCTAAGACAATTAGAAAACTTAGATTAGAATAACTTAGTGCGTGTACGTTCTCTATGAACTTCTTTACTAATACAATAATTATTCATGGCTTTATTTAAAATTTTAACAACAACTTCATTTAATTTAGTTATGATGTTTTTCAATTATAAAGTCGAACCTAACTTGATGCTATTTCAAGGTTTTTAGTAAATATTTCTAAAAACAAGAAGACTAGAATATTTCGTAACGACTAAGGGTTTTAACAAGGTAATAAAAACTTTATAAATTATTTCAAATGAGAATTTATTTATAGGAAAATGAAATTAAGGGAAAATAAGAATGTTTTCAGTCAGTATTTTATTTTAAAAGTTGTTTTTTTTTTTTTACCTTCTTAAAGAAGAAATTGTTATTCGGTGCAATTAATAAAACAAATTAATTTGAAAGAAAAATTAATCATTTATTTATAAAATAAAAAAGTGTGCCAACCATTGCCAAATCGAAATCCGTTCTTCGCTTATAAAACCTTATATTTTTATATAAATAAGTTTTGAGCTGTATTATAAAAAAATATTTCTACATTAGATAGCTATTAGTTCATTAATATTTTATTGATTTAGTTTCTTCTTCATTAAATCTTCTAAAATAAATTTATTTTTCTTTTCGAAAAACAAAACAACATAACTATGACTAATAAACATAAAAAATAATGAATGATTTTTTCCAAAAAATAACAAATAAAAATGATTTCGTAATTATTTCATTGATACTTTTCATTTTTAATTCCTGAGGTCCAAAACTGATCAGTAGTCCATTCTAGTGCCTTTTTCTTAAAAATGGAGTCGAACCCATAAAAAAATTTATAAACAATAGCTTAGTTTGGTATTGTATTTTAAATTTAGTAATGAAACCAGGAAAATATAACGAAAGCACGTTACGGACAGTCTGTACCCAGTATTTTCTTAAGCATTCAAAGTCAATATTTATCCTTAATTAAGTTGGAAAACTTAATCTAACTCAATTTATTCCCAAGATTACTCCCGAATGGAAAAGTTCTGATTTAATCTCAACAAACTTATCTGAAGGTTATAATTTCTTTCTCCATCGGTTCAATTTTAACTTTTGATAAGAATAAACAAATAGGTTGACGATGGATCAAGAATTAATTTTGTAAGAACTCGTGTTTATGAGTGTCGTTGTATAATACCGCAGCATACAGATGGTCTTCATAATGCAAAAGTGAGAAATGATTGAAGAATCTTCCCACGCCGAGCCGCATTGCAGTCCAGATCTGAAATATAAATGTTTCCGAACGCAGTGGACGAATCAATTTTAGAAACACATTATCGATCAAGCGTGTACATAGAAGTGCGTGTGGCTTGCAAACATTTCCACAGCCTTAGCCAATATTATCTGCAGGGGGGCAATGAAAGGGGGCGTAGCAACCCCAATGCTCCCGCGTGCCGGTACTTCAACCTCCCTGTCATGTCATTCCTCTGTCAAAACCTAAAGGTTTCAATGTCATTATAAATACTTTTTTATATAGCTTTTATTGAAAAAAAATGCATAATGTTCAGTTATTTAATAGTCTAAAGGAAAAAATTATACTAATGAATATAACTATAACATGGTCAGAGAACACAAAATTAATTTTAAAGCTCTCTTAAACTTATTTTTTTGTTTTGAAAATAAATATATATAATAATTGTTGTGTTTAAAACAACTCTGGTTAGCAAAACACTTTGATTTAATGCAGTAGTTAATGATATGGAAAAATTCTACAAATAGAAAATGATCTTATGTATATATATTGTTTTATTTATTTTTGATTTTCATTTTGGGCAATATATGAAGACAATTTAATTAACAATTAGTTGCATAAAAAATAAAAATCATGTTGTATCCATAGCGACATATCATCACATAACTGCCGACGATAGTGAGGACATTAAGCACTAGGGGAGGTTAGGCGACTTGTTACCGAAGGGATGACACCTCCCTCGGCTTAATCATCTTATCAGCGGCGTGTCGATAAAGGCTAAGGATCACTCAACGCTTTTGATAAGGAATATTTCACACTGGATTCGTGCAATTCTGTTAAGATGGATCAAGTTTGGAACAATTTTTCTACAAAACACTACAATTAGGATACAAGGAAGCACTACAACTGCCCCTAGACATGTGCTTTCAAGTAAAATACTCTTACAGTGGTGACGCTGTACATTTCAAAAATACATTAAATATATAGATATATATATAAAAAAGGTACTCACGCAGCGATACTCTTGGAGAGAGGCCAGCGCTCCATGGTAGCTTGGTATTTCATGTTCTCGATCTGCTTCTTGAGTGCGTCCTTGTCCATGGCGGCGAGTACACTGGGGTCCATCTCGCCTCGGGCCTGCGCAGGGGGAGGTCTTGCGTCATAACGATTACGTCAGGAGAGGAGGATCGCGCAGGTCAGCCCGCCAACACGGGGGTGTACTTCTCTCCTCCGCTCTGTTGTTGGGCGTGACCCGCAGCAACCCTCCGTACACTTAGTATAAGCTCTAAATCTACCTCATATCTAATTGTTAATAATTGGTTCATTCTGAAGGTACGCCCTCAAATTAAATAGTAGGTGTTAACAGTAAAATTCCAAATGAATTACAAACGAAAAACATATATTAGTTAGATAACATGATAAACGAATTGAAATAGGCATAAATTAATATAACCTTAAACCATCTATCACGTTATACGATATTCGGAATATTCCAAAATTTCTCAAAATAATTACAAATTGATTCCAATTACTCTAGAGACAAAAAAATAAATAAATAAACAAACAAAATAATACATTAAATTAAAATACCAAGTCCTAATTAACTACAGGAGTAGTAATAAATTCATGAAAAAAATTCTAAGCGGTATTGAAGCATCTCCAGGCAATGCAAAAAAAGTATATTGAATTAAAATATTAAGTTGTCATTACGTTCGGAATATTATTAATTATTTGAAAATAATTTAAGTGAAATATCAAACGCTCTAGAAAGAAAAAAAATAATAAAAAAAAATTAAACGAAAATATTAAGATATTATCACATACAGAAATATTATTAAATTTTCAAAAGTAATTCAAGTAAAATTCTAACCTCACCAGAGAGAAAAAACAAAAAAAAAAAATATATATATATATATATATATATATATATATATATATATATATATATATAATTAAAACATTAGGACGGCATTCAGGAATATTCTTAGATACTTACAAACAATCAACCTCTTCAAACAAACCAAAAATATAAAAATTATACTATGTGAAATTTTCAACCTCTCCAGTTAAAAAAAAGATATATATTAAATTAAAAAACAACAACACCGTTACATTCAGGAATATTCTCAAATGTCTGTAAATAATTGGAACTGTAATACAACCTATTCAGAAAAAAACATGGCATTAGAGTTATGCATGTTCTTAATATATATATAATATATATATATATATATATATATATATATATATATATATATATATCAAATTAAAAAAATAAGGTCACCATTACATTCAGGAATATTCTTAAATGTCTGTAAATAATTGGAATAGAACCTCTTCGGATATATATATATATATATTATATATATATATATATATATATATATATATATATATTAAATTTAAGAATATTCTTAAATTTCTGAAAATAATACCATGTGAAATTCCAACCTTTCCAGAAAAAAAAAGGAAAAAAATGAAGACGCCATTAAATTAAATTCGAAATTATAATCAGGAATATTCTTTGACCTTTGAAAATTATTTTAATTGAAATGCCAACCTCTTCAGACAACTCTGATCTCTCTCCTTAAAAAAAAAAAAAAAGTTAAGATGACATTACATTTAGGGTTATTCTAAAATTTCTGAAAACAATACTATGTGAAATACCAAATTCTCCAATTTAACTAATGAATACAATATGTAAACATACTAAGTAATTTAAATCATCGACTGAAATGTTTCTGGAAAAGTAATTGAAAAATAAAAAAGTAAAGAGAAATAGAATTTCATAAACATAAAAGTGGTCCCTATGTCTAATATCAAAGATTTAATATCTCGGTTCTTCGAAAATAGATAGCTGTTGCGGCAAGATCTATGGTTCTACATGTGGGACAATAAACTATGGATAGTGGGATAATCCGTTTAACGTCTAAAGGGAAATTTGAAGCTGACAACGTAGGATGGTGTTTTTCATCACAATATACCACGCTCAATTCACATTTAATGGTAAGTAAACACACACTATCGCATAATATGAGAACTGTAAACATTATGGATACAGTAAATGAGCATTATACACAAATCGGATATATGTAATATATATATATATATATATATATATATATATATATATATATATATCATTTTTTAATAAAACTTCTAAACTAGACAAAAAATTCTGAAAACGAACTGGACGCGGCACATCAGTAAAATATATGCAATAAATATATTTTTAATTTAACAAATTCCCAAAAATTTCATTCCACATATCGAACAAAAAATATTTTTAGGGGAGAAGTTAGTTGAGAGTGCAGTCAGATGATCAGCCTTAATTTCAGGCCTTCTTCAGGGCTATGAAACAAAAGATAACAACGAGTAGTAGAATACAACATATAAAGATGATCAGTTTATAATTTATCATCTTTAATACAAGTTTATCACTTCTGTTCCGTGTTCATTTGAGTGCACTCTTAAGTAACTTCTCCCCTAAATATTAACAAAGTCAACCATTCTCACTTAACGATAAAAAACATTTAGTAGTATTTGTTAAGTTTAGAAAATTCAAAATCAATATCAATCCTGCATTTAACTTTAGAATAAACAGTAGACAAAAAGCGATCAATACTGAATTTGGGATGTAATAGTGCCTTAAGAGCAGTGATTTGCAATGGAGCTCAAGTTTAGGATATTTGAATTTACCGCAAGTGGAAGCGATCCAAAAATATTTGATAAAAGACTCGCAACGATAAATAAAATTGAACTACATGTTATATTTGGAAACCACAATCACACCTATCCGCAATCATAAATTGAAATCACATTTAAAATATATTCGAAAAGTGTTACAAAATAGGAAACTAGTGAAACCAGGAACCTGAAAATAGGAAACAAGTAAAATGCAAGTTATTCTTTTTTTTTTTAATTTTTTTTTCCGTAGGCGTAAACCATTTGGGTCATTTTCGCCTTAAATCACTTTGATAAACGGATCAAATATTATAGTCCATTGTACAAGTCGGTCTGTCGTAGGAAGTCAAAAAGTTTTGCAGTTGTCTGTATGTTGTCTTGTAAAACGGTTGGTAAGTCAGTGTAAATTGCATTATGTGCTATGTGATTATCATAAGTTAAGATGACATTACATTTAGGGTTATTCTAAAATTTCTGAAAACAATACTATGTGAAATACCAAATTCTCCAATTTAACTAATGAATACAATATGTAAACATACTAAGTAATTTAAATCATCGACTGAAATGTTTCTGGAAAAGTAATAACTCTGTCAAAATGTGTTTAACAGTGATTGGGCAACCGCATGTTGGGCAGTCCGTAGGAGGTTTCCGTGTCATGAGATGTCCGTGAGTTAGTCGGGTGTGTCCAATGCGCAGGCGCGCCAGGATAACCTCTTCTCTTCGCTTTTGTCGTAGGGACGAATGCCAATGGGAGATGTCCCTTCTTATTTCCCTTAATTTGTTGTCAGTAGTGTCATGCCAAATCTAAAAACGCAAGTTAATAAAGAAGGTCTTAAAAAACTGAATCCGGACAATTTAATTAATGAAGTAGAAGCAAAAAGTAGAACAGAACTGATATTCGCAGTCAGTAATCGTCAATGGTTATGTGCAAAACCTGACTGGAACAGGGAATCCATTATATTTACATCCACACACTCAGTTCCTACCAATATTTAGAGCAAGAGAGGAGCTGATGGGACTTAACTGTCAGCCATGGAGAAGGGATAGGTATCTAGCTACCTAAACCATGTGAAATCTTAATTTACCGGGAGATACCTATCACTTTTGGGAAATATGTCCGGTTTTAAATGAGTTTAGGGTATAATATTTGGGAAAAGATAAACTAATCCTGGAAAAAGCAATAATTACGAAAGATGAATCCGATTGGACGAAGTGCCTTTACCCTACCTTAGTAAATTTTCTCGCTCACTATTATAACTATTAAACCACTTAATCTACATCCTATCATTATTATCGTTAACTAAGTAATTAAAACTGGATATAAAAATAAATAAATAAATAAATAAATAAATAAATAAATAAATATATATATATATATATATATATATATATATATATATATATATATATATATATATGAGTACAGGGCATCGGAAGGAAAATCAAATTTTGAGTCATCCATCAGGAGAACTCAAATATATGAACACTAAAAAACAAGTGGTACCAAATAAGACCAGAGACAATTTCCCAGAAGGTTAAGAGGTCAAACGATCAAAATAAGAAACTAAGTATCGCAAAAAGTCATGCAGAAAATTAAAGTTTAATATTTGAAATGAAATTTAATGAAAAAATAATTTTTATTCTGGGACAGCTAGTCCCCTAAGAATAATATAAATGTGCATTAAAGTATTAATCTTCTGGCTATTACGTCTACAAAATATACATCATATAACAAATTATACTCATATTATGAATTAAAAAAAAAATAATAAAAAAATAAAATATGCATACATACACTTAAACACACGCATATATATGTACGAGGTAATATTGCAACCATTATAATTTATAAAAGAAATAAAATGAACTGAAGCATTGAATAATTAAAAAAAAATTAAATAAATAAACAATATAATTAGTCAAAACTTATAAAGGCGCGGTAGACTGATATTCAAGGAGATGGATAAATTGTTTATGCTTGAAGGAAGGTAAGGATAAAATTCGGTTAAGGATATTTCGGATGAAATTTCAGGGAGATATTACTCTTATATCATTAGGTTTTAAATTTTCGGGATTTCAGAAAAACTTCTTCATTTAATTATCTTTAAAAGAGTGTAAAAAAAAAAGTCTACCTTCATTGGCCAATTAAGGATGCGAAGAGGCAAGAATAAAGTAAAGGGGGCCAAAAAGAAGATTTGTATTTATAAATGTCTAATCATATTGTTGGAGCCGTTACTAGACCTCAAAAGACCCATAGTCTCATTCCATTGTCAACGGTTAGGGAGGAAAATCAAATTTAGAGATTTTTCTGTTCAGAGGAAACCACGGATAACAACAAAAATCTATTTAATATGTATAGAAAAAACATAAACAAAAAGTCATCCCGATGGACGGCTAATCGCCATTGTCTTGCGGGCTTTAATGTTATGAGATATCTAAATGTTATAATTTTTATTTAGTATACTATGTAAATAAAATCATTTATACATAACCTTCAATACGAATTCTATTGCGCGTATCACACAGCTTTCAATGACCTCCCATTTCAAAAGTTTATACTTGCGTTCTATTCAGATTCAATTTAGTTACTTAGGACAATTTTTTTTTTTAGTGTAATAATCTAGTATATTACTACTATTACTTCTTCAATTTTTTTTTTTTTTTTTTTTCAAGAGGGAAAATATAATATATATATATTGTTTATTTATTCATATTTATGTAATTTTATAAAAATGTGAATTTAAGTAATAAACCTTCCAAAAAGTACTTCAATAAAGGTATGTCTACAGAAGAAGACATCTTGTTAAATAGGAGAGAAAGTACAGAGAAACATTTTTTTTTTTCAATTTTTTATTGATATTTATTACATAATACAACTAGTAATTAGGCTAAAAGAAAATATACATAAAAAAAGACTTGTATAGAAGCTACTCATTGGTAGCACTCTGAAAATATTCTAAACTAGAAGGTCCCGTGGCCTTCTTCTCTGAGAAAAAATTTCAATTGGAATTAACTTATTAATATGAGCTACATATTATCTAGATCTATTATTCACACGTAACTTATTGTTGTTAATAGAACGAAATAATGCTTACTTTAAATAAATAAACAATTATTTAAACTATTTTTTAAATATTCATTTGAAAAATATCTCGTTTTTACATGAAGCACCTATACTGACTTAAAGCGCGTTCATACTCAACTTGTGCGTTTTTCATTCTTGAAGAACAAATCGGGTTATCGGTAAGACGAGATTTAAACGACAAGAAAATGTTCTTAGATACTGATTACTACTACACTTGTAGTAAATTATATTTGAAAAATATAAACTACACTTGACAAAGTTTAACTATATTACAAAAAATCATTTGGGTTACTATTATCAATCTGTACTAGCCCTCTTACATAATGCGTTTATATCAAGTATAGTTGTAAATATCAATAAAATAAATTTAAAAAATAAAAGAAATATATCGATATAGTTTAATACACCAAAATATATTATGGATTAGCGATTAATTGCAATTATTTCGAAAATTAGGAACCTTTCTTCATATATGAAAATACTTACATTATGAAACTAATGAATTAAATGAGTTTATTTCGAATAGAGTGGGGAACGTTTCAAGTGAAAATTAGATTATACCGTCCTTGCAAAAAAAAAAAAGTTGCATAGTTTCTTCCAATCATATAGCTCGGTTTTTAACTTAATTAAATAATTTATTTGCAAATTAAAATTAATTAAAAGAGCCGTCATTCAACATAAAAATAAAAGAAAATTGCATAGTTCCCAGAACTAATGAGAGACCTTCACTTCTATTTATATTAAGTAATTACGGTAAGATATTAAATTCTTTCCTTGGTTCATTATTTTGTAAGAAAAAAAGCTATAACATAAATTACGCCATAAGTAATTATTTTATATACTAAATTTATAATACTATTATACATAAAATAATTTAGTCTTTTAAGAAAATTTAATGTTTTCGTCAAATAGTAAATCCGCTGTTAATTTAAATATGGGTCAATCCATTCAAAATCGTCCAGACCTTGCCGCTCGACATTTTTGATTTTCGTGATTTTTTGACCAGTTATTCTCTATCTTTTCGTGAATATTAAATCACAAATAAAAATTTTTTCGGGCCAATATTTTTAGTATTATACTTTAAATATTAGAGCTGACCCTTTTAAGTCAGCTCCGCGGACAAAAACATGAGATGGGAAAATCTTTCTAATTTCTGTAATTTTTTAGATATCAAATCAAAATAAAAATTAACAATAAGATAAGGACATGCTTTGTATTTTTTGTTCCCACAACTCATTGTTTAAATAGTGAAGAAAAAAAAAACCTGTACCACTACTACCAATGGAGGGTCTTGGGCTCAGTACATAGAGAGATTTATACTGTTTCAAGGCCAACGGCAGTGCAATGAGGTAATTAGGCCTTAATCGGGCTCAGCCGCCAGGTTTTTCCCCAAATAATTTGGGTATACACTTTATAGAGGCTGGGTCTGCCCCAGGAGGGTCTCCATACCCTAGGGTCGCCCCTCGACTGAATTAACAGAATAAATAATATTCAGCAACAGCCGGGATTCGAACCCAGGGCCCGGAGCACAGCAGACTAGCGCTCTATCCACTAGACCACGCCGCTCCCTAAATAGTGAAGAAAGTTGTTTAAAAAAACATGTGATGGAAAAATCTTTCTAATCCCTGTAATTTTTTAGATATCAAATGAGAACAAAAATTAACAATAAGATAAGGACATTTTGCTCTCACAACTCATTACCTAAATAGTGAAGTAAGGTGTTTAAAAAATTCTCGAAAATTAATAAAAAAACGAGATTTTTAACGATATAAAAGTATATAAAGGAGAAGAGGCTAATTTTATTTATTTTTTCCTATATAGCTTAGTCATAGTCCTACTTGCTGTAAAAAAAATCGATCTTGTGAACATAGTCCTTTTTTTGGATATAAATTTTTAAAATTGGCAAAAATTCATTTTTCGCGATGTTTACACGAAAATATCTCAAAAGGAACTGAGTGAACAATTATGAAACTTATACAGATTACTCATCTATATGATAAGTTTAAGTAATATAAATTTGGTCTTTGAGACTATGCTGGTTCCGGAGTTATAAATTTCTCTTAACTGTTAAAATAACGTTTTCCTTAAAAAATATTAACTCTGGTAATTTTGCATATTTAAGAACCAAACAAAAACAAGAATGATGAGTAGAGTATTTGAAATAATGTTGGTTATTACAACACATTAACTAAGTAGCCAAGAAAATGGTTTAAAAAAAAACACGAAAAATTACCAAGGGTAATGCCAGAGTGGCCCTTATCTCATCAACTAAATACAAGACAAACCAAATTAATATCACTAGAACCAGTTGAGTCTCAGCCACTAAATTTTATCCTGTAATACTTATCGTATAGAGGTATAATCTGTTTGAGCTTCATTATTTTTCACTCAGTCCTTTCTAAGATATTTTACTATAAATATTATTGAGCTGGAAAATAACCCTTCTTTAAAAATTCATATTGATAAAATAATGTAGCTTAAACGATCCAAATTTCTACAAGTAGTGCAATGAAAAGGCTATATAAGGGGGAAAATAAGCGTGAACATCATTTCTAACCTCTCTTGTCATAGCGCGTCAAAGGTATTAGTTGATGTAATTTTTCGTGATTTTTTTAAACCGTTTTCTTGGCTATTTAGGTAATGTGTTGTAAGTACCAAAATTATATAAAATACTCTTATCATCATTATAGTTTTTGTTTGGCTCTTAAATATGCAAAATAACCAGAATTATTTTTTAAGGAAAACGTTATTTTAACAGTTAAGAGAAATTTATAACTCCGGAACCAGCATAGTCTCAAAGACCAAATTTATATTACTTAAACTTATCATATCGATGAGTAATCTGTATAAGTTTCATAATTTGTCACTCAGTTCCTTTTGAGATATTTCCGTGTAAACATCGCGAAAAATAAATTTTGCCAATTTTAAAAATTTATATCCAAAAAAAGGACTATGTTCTCAAGATTGAAATTTTTACAGCAAGTAGGACTATGACTAAGCTATATAGGAAAAAATAAATAAAATTGAGCCTCTTCTCCTTTATATACTTTTATCTCGTTAAAAATCTCGTTTTTTATTCATTTTCGAAAAAATTTTAAACAACTTTCTTCACTATTTAAGTAATGAGTTGTAGGAACAAAAAATACAAAGCATGTCCTTAGCTTATTGTTAATTTTTGTTTTGATTTGATATCTAAAACATTACAGGAATTAGAAAGATTTTCCCGTCACATGTTTTTCCCCCGGTGCTGACTTAAACGGTTGTAATACTAAAAGTATTGGCCCAAAAATTTTTTTTATTTGTCGTTTTATATTCTCGAAAGGATAGAGAATAACTGGTCAAAAAATCACGAAAAAGAAAAATGACGAGCAGCAAAATTAATAAAAATTGGACGTTTTCAAATGGATTGGCCCGTATGTATTTTAATTATACATTGATTAATCCTTATACATTGATTGCAATGTGTTAAAGTTTTACTGAATCAAAATACAGATGAGGTTGTTTGCACTTTTTAAATAAAAAAAAAGGAATTTACCCTTGCATAAAGTTTACAAAGTTTTGTGTTTTAAGCTAAAACTCTGACTCTCGACGAGTAACCTCTAGGTATAACTTGTTTTAAATTTTAAGGAAATTAGAGAAACATGAATGCAAAGAGTATTCATATATGCAAGGATCAGCTGTTGGACAAAAATTAATTGACTTTCCAACTGACGGCTTGGTATTGGTTCAGTTTTAATCACAATGTCTGATTACCAGAGGGCAATAGAACTCATTATTATTTTAATATGTGATATTACGACACTAATCCAAACACGAAAACAGATAATTTTGATTGAACTAGATATATCGATGTAAAATTTAATGGGCTTTAAAATCAAGTAGGTTTCATTCTGATTGAAATAGTCTGACAGGGCTTTAATGCCGATATTTTAAATTTTCTTCCTCTAAAGTACCTTTAATTTTGTAGTACAAAAACAAAAAACCTGGTGCGGGCAACACACGATTTTCACCTACCTCCATTTCTTGAAATCAATGAAAGAATTTTCAATTACAGTTAGAGATAAAAATAAGTGAAACTATTAAAGAATTAATTAAATTGAATTTATATAGAAACATGTGTTTTATTAAAAAATCTATTATATTATTATCTAAAATAGTCAGTTAGTTTTATCTTCTTTTCACCACTCTCTATTAACTTCTAAAAGCTTGAGTATAAGATCATATTTTTTCTAAAATCTTTAGCTTTCCAACGGTATATCATACATGTATATTGCTGCTCTTATGTTCAAAATCGAAAAATTGCATTAAAAAATATATTTTCAGTTTTCTCCTTTAGTTGGGTATCGAATTTATTCAATTTATATATTTACCTGTTATTCATCAGCGTTAACAAGATAATATAGTTAACAAGATAATATAGTTATTTTTATTGAATCTACAAAATTAAAGGTACTTTAGGGGAAGAAAATTTAAAATATCGGCATTTAAGCCCTGTCAGACCGTTTTAATCAGAATAAAACCTACATGATATTAAAGCCAATTAAATTTTACATCGATATAGCGAGTTTAATCAAAATCGTCGGAACCGTTATCGAGAAAATCGAAAAAAAGGTGAAAATTCATGGTAAGCTCATTCATCATGCCTCTTCTGGTAAGCTCATTTTGATGAAAAAAGTTTTGTCACGTCTCGGGCGTATAGTCTTAATTATGAAATTTCAGTTTCATAGGACTTACCGTAACAGCCCGGGAGTTACCACACACACACACAGACCTTTTTGCGGGACTTGGTTATTTGGACTCAGGGGACCCTAAAACGTGTATTTTCGTTGAAAACTGGAATTAGAAAATTTTCACGATCGCAATACTTCCCCTTACTATATATAGTAAGTAAAAGTTAAAATTGCATTAAAAGAATATTGTTCCAGTTTCTTCCTTTACTTGCATATCGAATTCGTCCAACTTAGATATATATATATATATATATATATATATATATATATATATATATATATATATATATTTACATATTTATATATATATATATATATATATATATATATATATATATATATATATATATATATATATATACCTGTTTTTCAGCAATGCTTTTCAGATGTGATTGCCAGTTTCATAAAATTTACAAAATCAGAGGTACTTTAGATGAACAAATTTTAAAATATTGATATTTGAGCGCTGTCAGACTATTTCAATCAGAATGAAATCTACATTATATCAAAGCATGTCCACACTATTTCACATCGACATAGCGAGTTTAATCAAAATCATTAGAGCCGTTTTTGAGAAAACCGTAAATAAGAGCAAAATGCGTTATATAAATTGGCTCTTCTAGTTAGCTGAAGATGATACCTGTTATTTATCAACGGTAACAAGATAATATGGTTATTTTTAAAGAATCTACAAAATTAAAGGTACATTAGAGGAAGCAAATTTAAAATATCAGCATTGAAGCCCTTACCGATCTAAGTGAATAAAAATAAGAAATTTCTCTGAAATGTGAGTATAGAGTAAAACGCAAATTTGTTTGTTTACTCATTTAATGTCACTTAATTGAACTGTGACTTATCGGGTGATGCTGTAGTAGAGTCCTATTTGGGTTTAATAAGTATAGGGAACACTAATTTACGTCCCCTCCAAAGGATTGCATAAGCAAGGTTTTTTACTTTCCTTTTGAACAATCTTAGGGTCATCTACCAAGTATGAATCCGAGACCTTAAGCATAGAAGCTTATTACGTTGGCCATTACTCCACTGGTGACCCCCGATGTATTAATATATGATGGCAAAATTATCTATTCATTATAAAAAAAATATAAAGAAGAAATTAGATATACATAGAGGGATAGATTTTTATTGTCTTAAGGCCTGAGGTTCTTTCTTACACACAAAATTAAAAACTTTTTTCTGAAAAATGTGCCAGTTACAACAGATTTACATTAATTATATAATACAATTTTTATAAGATTTATAATCTTATTTATAATAAGAATACACAATACAGGAAACTATTGAATTTTTTTGTATTTTTTTTAATTAAAAAAAATTTGAAATATCATTAGGAAGGAAGGGATAAAGAAAAGGAATAATGGTGATAATAAAGTAGAAAAGATATTAGAAAAAGGAAAGGAAATATCAAATGTATTAAGGGAACACGGCCCTTAACCAATTTTAAATACTGGTAATAGCGTGGAGCAATGCAATCAAGTGCACATAGGGCCATCGAGTGGCACCCCTCGCTAGGACCAGAATCCTTCGGAGAGAAACATGAAGAAAACAGTAAGAGACATTGCTAGTACATGTATCCATACCACAGCGAACTCATAATATTATTTAGAAGAATTCCTCAATGTAATGGAGGAGTAGAAAATAGGCGCCGGCCGGCCCAGGAACTGAGGAAAGAGTCAAGAGAAGAGACCGAGCTAAGAAATGTTAAGCAATAGTAAAATTGAATCTTATTTGAACTTTATTACAACCTAACCATCATTATATTTTCTTTAGCTCTAGATACAGATTGTGGCCTAATACCATATTATAAACCTTGTTTTCAAAAACAGTCCACTACATTTATAAATAACCACTCTTGTACTAATTATTAATGTTAACAGTACCCTGGAACGCTCCTGGTATCGAATCATAAACAACTGGTTTGCAGAAAGAGACAAAAAATAAACAAATAAATTCTGAAAAATATTCATTGCTTTTTTTAGATATTGTTCTGAGTGTTAATGAAAAAATGTGAGTGTTAATGAAGGTTAATTTACACTAGATTAAAATAATTTAAAAGCTATTTGATAGTACAGCACAGAGCATAAAAAGCAGTTTTCTGAAAAGAATAATTATGTTTCTGGTCGAAAGAAATTTCATAGACTATAATTTATTTTTATATATAAACTTTCTATGAATTGTTTTTATTTTTATTTTGTATGTGTATATGCGTTTATGATATGCACACATATATTAACCCATAATTGTAATTAGTTATTAATTATGTTCCTTCTGTCTGTTGGCCAGACATGTGTATTTCCATATACTGTACAAACCTGTTATTCTTAGAGGACCTAGTCCCTGAATAAATTTTTTATTCTATTTCTATTTCTATGGGTGCAACTACATGTTTGTTCGATTTCTTTCATGGCAAGATTTCTCTTTTGAGATAAATAATCTATTTTATTAAATACTCGTAGACCAGCTTCCCACGGGTGGGATTTGAACAAGGTGTCGTTTATGTTTAAAAAAGTTCTGTCCGACCGATTTAGAGTTTATCGCTTCCTAAATTTTTAACTTATCTTAACTAAAAGTGCAATTAGCAAGAAAATATGTTTATTTAATAACGTCTATTCATTATTTTATTTAATCATCAATATAAATGAAAAACATAAATAAAAATTTGTTTAGTTTATTTGTTTCTTTTTTTTAAGTTTGACAGAAAATTTAACTTTCCCAAGTAAAGAAAGGTTGTTTGCAGGGTATGTTTTCAAAAAGCATAGAAATAACAAAGCTTTCTATCCCATTAGGTTTATTGCTATTTTATGTTTCAAATAAACTATTCAAAATTAATGTTTAAGGTTCAATTTAGTTTCCATCGGGTCCCATTCATTTTACAGTGAAAGATCTGTTTTCATGAAATAATTTAAAATACCATAACCCCTACTACAGATTAAAAAAAAACGCTGTGCTGTAGGGGGATGTATTTTCGGCTCAAACAATGGGCTGATGTCCGTAGAGAACTTCTAAACGTGTATTCAGATTTTTAGAAATTTATCCTGAAAAGTTGTTGATGTTCCAGCCGAAGGGATATCCCCTCATTAAGAAGACAGCTTTTATGGATGATGTTCAACTCCAACGTTGAAGAGGTTCCTTCAAAGACGCCTCTCTTCTAACTTCCAGAATTCTAAAAGCATTACCGTCTCAGATATAATTGGGAGTAATTCAAATGCTAACAACTTTTTTTTTTTTTAAATTTATATGCATATATAAATATTTATATATATATATATATATATATATAATATATATATATATATATATATATATATATAGGTTATATCTTCTAAACAAAATACATTTGTTACGAAACTTGAGACTTGAATTATTTATGTACCAATTTTTTGAACCGAGGTACCGAATATCTCTGAAGAGATAGGGGTATTTAAATGATTTTACTTATGTTTTACATAAACAATGCTGGTTGATTCTTTTTTGGGCAAAAGGACATTTTCAAGTTTGATAAAGATCGCGATTTTGTATGAAACTTTTGTTTTTGTTACTTAATAATCGTCAGCCAACAACAAAAACAATATATCCCCGATCAGTATTTATAATGACGACTAAGGTAATTTTATTGATATTCAGCGACTGCCCATTGAGCAATAGATAAGAATTATATTTACAAACTGGCTTTATTTGTATGATATTAGGCTACACAGCCTGTAGGTTCCCATAGCAATAAAGAATACACTTTTTAAACGGGTTAGGTCTTTAACTTAAGAAATCATATCATTACATTGTTTCAGATGGTTTAACAGTAACTGTAACGTTGAATGCATTTGTTTGTTCGTTTATTTATATAACGTCACTTTATGCTACTGTGGCTAATCGGACGATGCTACAGTGGGAGTCTAAAATTTTGCTTATCCAGGTTTTATTTGGATAGGGATCTTTAACGAGTACCTGACATCGCACAGGCTCGGGACCACCTTTTAACGCCCCCTTCGAAGGCATAATTAAGGATTTTGTACTCTTATTAAAAAATTCAAGGACCACATGCGGGTTTGAACCCGTGACCTTTGGCATGGAGGTTGAATGCATTTGTGAAATTCCTTTTTATTAAGTTTGGAGTATCTAAACCTACGCTGAAGATTATTGCCTAAAATACTTTTGCACTGATTCTTTGGCACAACCGGACTGTGTGGAAGTTCAGCGTACTAATATAAGCAATAATGGTTTAAATTATAAGTACTAAACAACTTTGTACTGTTAGATGATGAATAATAATAAGAAGCATGGCTCCCATATAACAATATAGGCTTCTTGTCCGTTTAGAGTTTTATATTGTCGCTTTAACAGGAAACTTAAGTGGACGAATGAAGATAAAGGAAAGCAATGAAAGATCCATCCATGTTTGGAAGATACAAACCGATGTCGTTCCCTCTTTCAAGACGTTTATGGCATGTCATCCTTCAAAGCATATCCATAGAAGCGCAGTCGTGGAACGACGCGCCATATTTCACTTCTACCACTAGGAAGAGATGACTGGTCAACATGATGTATGTCCTGCAGTAGAATGTATAAGCGATTCGCCCGTCTATAACTGAATAACTACCATAGAAAATCTATTCTGTACTTCACTTACCTCCATTTTTAAAATCAATTGAAGAATTTTAAAAAAACATTTGGATATAAAAATGAATTTATAAAGAATTGATTAAATTCAATTCAATAGAAACATGTGTTTTATTAATTAATCTATCATATTTTTATCTACAACAATAAGTTAGTTTTATCGGCTTTTCATCGCTCTCTATTAACATTTACAATTCCATGTATTAGATAATTTTTTTTCTAAAATCTTTAGCTATCCAACAGGATATTATACATCTATATTACTATTCTTGTGTTCAAAAACTCTTAATTATCAATGCTAATAAGATGATGTGCCTAATTTTTTAAGATACTTTAGAGGAAGAAATTTAAAATATCGGCATTTAAGACCTTTCAGACTATTTCAATCAGAATGAAACCTCTAATATTAATTAAAGCCTATTAAATTTTACATCGATATAGCGAGTTTAATCGATATCGTAAGATCCGTTTTTTAGAAAATCGTAAAAAGGTGCAAAACGCATGGTACAAAGCGGCCCCTCTGGTTAGCTGATTTTGACAAAAAAGTCGCTGTAACAATTTCGGGCGTATGGTTGTCCTAAATATGAAATTTCGTACGGCTATTAGTTTTTGCGCTCGACTTACAACCCACGGAGACACACACACAACAGACCTTTTTGTGGGACTTGGTCATTTGGACTCAGAGGATCCTAAAACGTGTATTTCCGTTGAAAATACTTATCGGATTCGATAATTTTTGCGATCGTAATACTTTCCCTCACTATATATTTCATATATAGGTTAGTGAAAGTAAAGAGAGAGAATTAACATAGAATTTTCATGAAACTATTTATTTTATATTAAACGATTTAACAATTTAAATTATCATCTACAACAATCACTTAGTTTTATCCACTTTTCGTTCCTCTACATTTTCTAATATAATTCAACATTTTTTCATCTTTTGCTTTTCTACTGTATAAATCTACATTACTATTCTTAAGTTCAAAAAAAAAAATTACTAAAAATTGATTTCAATTGGCTAATTCTTTTATTTTGTATATTTATGGTTTTTTTTGTCAATACTAAAAACATGAAATGGTTAATTTTTGTTCGAATCTACAAAACTGTTCTACAGGAAGACAATTTTTAATATCATAATTCAACCCTATCAGACTATTTTGATCAGAATGAAATCTATATTACAGCTCAATAAATTTTACATCGGTTTAGCGAGTTGAATATAAATCGTTTGAGCCGTTTTCGAGAAAATTAAAGAATTTTATTTATAACGAGCTCTGGTGAGCCGTAGGTAGTTTATATCAATAATACCCGGAAAGTATGCTTTTAATGAAAAGTTAAAAATATACATTCAACTCATTAATTTAAAACAAATTCATTATCATTTTTTGTAATTTAATGATATCAGCATTAATAATATTACATACGATTCTTCTTTCAGAAATAAATTAATTTCCCTACAAAACAAAAAAATAATCATTGAAATAGGTTAAGAAATAATATAAAATCAGCGTTTTGAACTTAAAAGTTTTGATTGGCCATTTGACTTGAATATAAATTTGTCTTTCTTAAGCTCTTGGTTTTACGTTATTAAATTTATCGCTATTCATATTAGTTAATTGTCTAATAAGCTATATAAATTGTTATACCGTAATAAAATTATTTTGTAATAATAGACCATTGGGTAATAATTTTAATTTAATTTTAACAATTTCGTTTTATTTAATTGTATACAACGTGTTTTTATTTTATTACTTTTGAAATTAATGACATCAGTCAACCAACACCGCGCTTACGGTCAAAAGACCAAGCACTAATATGTCAGAACATGCTTATTATTTATAAAGCTTATCCTTTTTTATTCTGTTCCACAATTACTCAGATGGACCTTTAAAAGGGGTCTGCAATTATATATATATATATATATATATATATATATATATATATATATATATATATATATATATATATATATATTATAATATATATTATATATAATAAGAAATAATATGTATATTATAACTTCTAAATTTAAATCAAATTACAGAAATTAATATAATATAATAAATGTTAATTTAAATTTATTAATAGTTTAATAATTACCATTTCTCTGAGCCTATGATAAATATCAAATAATTAATAGAAACTAGGAGATTAAAAAAAGTATCTTGGTTTATAAAACTATAACTATTATCAACATGTGAAAAAAAAAAAAAAAAAAAGGAGAGAAACTGCGGAAAAAATATGCTTTTGTCAAACTAATGGATTAAAAGCGTTGATCAAATCGAGGACATGGCTGCTCCCCAGGCGACGTATTTATTATCTTGCTGTTTTTATGGCCCAAGTGCCGCTAACAAAGGAAAAAATATTTGCTCCATTTTATGAAACTGGAAACAAATAAAAATGTTTCTTTACTTTTCTATCATCTATTATCTATTAAAAGTGAGCTATTTCAGCCTATATTTTCAATAGGGCCCTAAGGGCGAATTCTTTTATAAGTTTTTTAAATTAATGAATTTGTTTTGTTCGTGTATTTTATTATTAAAAATCGCGTTTTTATTATTATTTTTTTATTGTTTATAAGATAATATTTTTACGACGGTATATTATACATCTATATTACTGTTTTGATGTTCAATAACACAATAATTGTATAACAAAATATTTTTCCTCTTTTCTCTTTTAGTTGGATATCGAATTCGTTCAACTTATATACTTTAGAATTAATTAGAATAGAAACTTATAACTTTACAATCAATTTACATAACAAAAAATTTAAATAATACAGTTAATTATAAATTGGATTCAAAGAAAATAAGCTATAACTTTGCAGATATCATTAACTAATTAAATTTTTGACATAGAACAATAAATAATAGATGACTGCCATAACCTCCAACCATAAGTATGTTTTGATGTTGATATTTTGATATTTAAAAAATATGCATATAAGACTAGTGTAAAATTTTTAATAGAATATGGATATTTTAAAGAAAAATTTAAAGTTGTAACAACCAATAGATTTAAAAAAAACTGACTATTATTAAATCAAATAAGGATTTTTAATTTAAAAAATGTTGACAATATTGGGAGATGTTTTTATGTAAGTAGAGATGTAACACTGTTTAAATTGTGATAATGAATTGATTAAATGTGATATTTGTGTTTGATAAATGTTTTAAATTAATTTAATCTTGAATTGTTAATAGTTTTGACTAAAAATTTCTGAAGATGAGGAATTGTTATCCCCGAAACGTCATTATATATGACGAATAAATGAATGTTTATCAAAAGAAGAAATCGTTCCAAAATTATCTAATTTACGTTAAAATACTCTTCATAATAGGATAATCTAAAAAAGTGGTTTGATTATTTTTTCTTATAAAGCTTAGCCATAGAAAGTAGATATTGAATAGAAAGTAGTACTTCTGTGGATTAGGTATAGAAGCTAAAGAAAGAAAGAAATGACATACATACAAATATTTTTTTTAATCATCTGAGCACATTTAGACATTGGAAACCTTTTTAATTCAGACTAATATAGTTCTTAAATACCAGGCCCTAGTGACAAAAGTTACATATGGAAATAATTTCATATTTCCGATGCGAGCTACATCAGCACAGCTTTTTTTTTTTTTTTTTTTACACAGGGTGGGTCAACAAAGCCTCAACACTTAATTCATGTAAGGGTCAATCCATTTGAAAACGTCGAATTTTATTTAATTTTTCCGCTCTAAAGTTTTGGTTTTCATGTTTTTTTTTTTTTTTGCCAGTTATTCTCTATCCTTTCCTGATTAAAAAAATGTGGATCAAATATTTTTCTGGCTAATAATTTTATTTTTTTTAAGTCAGCTTCGCGGCTGAAAACATGTGTTGGGAAAATTTGTCTAATTCTTGTAATTTTGTGGATATCAAATCAAAACAAAAATAAACAGGAACACAAGGTTATACTTTATATTTTTTGTCCCCACAACTTATTACTTAAAAAAGTGAAGAATGTGGTTTAAAAAATTCTCGAAAATAAATAAAAAACGAGACATATAGTGAGTTAGAAGAATATAAAGGAAAAGAGATTAATCTTTGATTGTTTTTTCTTATAAATCTTATGTAAAAATGGCAAATTATGATTGAGACTTAGCTGGTTTCGGAGTTGTAAAATTCTCTTCACTATTAAAATGACACTTTCTTTAATATTCATCACCTCCGGTTATTTGGTATATTTCAGAGAAAAATAAAAACTAGAATGATGATGAGAGTACTATCTACATTTAGTCCTAAAAACACATTACCTACGTAGCCAAGAAAATTCTATAAAAATTCACGAATATTTACATCAACTGTAACATTTACCGTGCTATAAGGAGGAAGGTTAGAAAAGAGTGTCACACGTAATTTTTTTTTTTTGTATAGTCTTGTCATTGAACCACTGGAACTAGAAATTTCGATCGTAAAAGCATTGCTCTTTTTTCAAATATTATTTTTCAAAGTAGGGTTAGTGCCAAGTTCAGCTAACTTTGAAGCGCGATATCGTGAAAGAAACTGAATACAATCTGAAAATAAAACTTCTACAGATTGCACCTCTATATGATAAGTATTGTAGTATAAAAGTTTTATTTTTTTTTTTTTTTTATATTTTATTGAATTTTACAATTGTATATACATAAATACGGGAGCGGCGTGGTCTAGTGGATAGAGCGCTAGTCTGCTGTGCTCCGGGTCCTGGGTTCGAATCCCGGATTTGGCAGAATATTATTTATTCTGTTAATTCAGTCGGGGGGGGGGGGGGGGGGTGAACGTAGGGTATGGAGACCCTCCTGGGGCAGACCCAGTCTCTATAAGTGGGTACTCAAATTAATTGGGGAAAAACCTGTCTATCTATATGTATGTCGAATATCTATATGTACTGAGCCCAAGACCCTTCACGGGTTGTAGTGGTACAGGTTTTTTATATACATAAATAAAATAAGTAAAAGTGTTGAATTACAATAAAGGGCGTGAAGAGGCTTGTGAAGAAACTACCCAGTGGTAGAACTTTGATGAGTATAAAATTTAGTGGTTGAGACTCAGTTTGTTTTAGAAATATAAAAAATTAAACATTTAAGCCTTGCAAGAGTTGCCCATATCTTATCACTCTACTTAAGCTAAAACAAATCAATAATACTAGAACCAGTTGAACCTCAGCCATTAAATTTTGTCTTAAAGTCTTGATTGATTTGTCTTATTATATTGAGGTATTATCAGTATAGGGGAGCGGCGTGGTCTAGTGGATAGAGTGCTAGTCTGCTGTGTCTGGGTCCTGGGTTTGAATCCCGGCTGTGGCAGAATATTATTTATTCTGTTAATTCAGTCGGGGGGTGACCCTAGGGTATGGAGACCCTCCTGGGGCAGACCCAGCCTCTATAAAGTGGGTACCCAAAATGATTGGGGAAAAACCTGGCGGCTGAGCGTGATTAAGGCCTAATCACCTCATAGCACTGTCGTTGGCCTTAAAACAGTACGAATCTCTGTATGTACTGAGCCCAAAACCCTTAATGGGTTGTAGTGGTACAGTTTGTTATTATGAGTATGGGTTCCATCATTTTTTACTTAGTCCCTTTTGTGATATTCCGCTTTTAAAATTGCTCAGCTTGGCAACAACCCTTCTTTTATAATGTATATAAATAAAAGGACAATGCTAACACCTGTAGTACGTTACTGTATGAAATGGTATTTGGCAGATAGGCGCAATACGGCTAAAGTAAAACAACGCAATTTTTTGGTTTGATAAAAACCGAAAGGCGATAGAAACAATTTCCGTAAAAAATGTTAAATAAAATAAAATAATCCATTATTTTATAAAGCCTTCGATGGTAAAGCAGTTTTTGATAGAAGTGATAACAATAGGAGGTGGAGATGAAGTTTGCCCCGGCGTGGCTAAGGGTAGTTGTCAGCTGGGGTTGACAGTTGTCAGTGTAGGAAGGCTTGTCTCTCTTCGTAGTTATTGATGATGTCGAGTCAACTGGCAAGGATTGATTAAGTGTTTTTTGCCAAGCATTCTTCTACTAGTTAGTATTGTTAGGAATTTACAGAACAACTGAAATAACATCATTAAAATAAATAGCACGTAATTAAAAAAATCTTGTGCGTGCAAAACACGACTTTCGCCACACCTTCGTAGTTTAAGCAATGTAAGAACTTTTAAATTAAGCTTGAGTTGAAAGAAGTTTAAAGATTCACGATGTATATATCTGATTTAGATTATTTATAGTAACAAAGAAGCTTTTCAACCAATAGGGTTACTGAAATTTCATATTTAAGATAACCATACGCCCGAAATGTTACTGCAACTTTTTCATCAAAATCAGCTAACCAGAACATCACGTAGGTTTCATTCTGATTGAAATAGTCTGACAGGGCTTGAATGCCGATATTTTTTCCTCTAAAGTACCTTTAATTTTGTAGATTAAAAACAATGACCCAATATCAGCTTATTATAATTGAAAAAATACGACTTTGATTACTAGCTAAAGGAAAAACTGCAAACATATTTTTAGTGCAATTTTTCGTTTTCGAACAGTATAAATGTGCAATATACCGTTGGAAATCTAAAGATTTTAGAAAAAATATTATCTTATACGCTAACTTGAAAAAGTGAATAAAGAGTGAAGAAAAGCCGATAAAACTAACTGTTTATTATTTCAGATAATAATATAATTGATTTTTTAATAAAACACATGTTTCTATAGAAATTCAATTTAATTAATTATTTATTAGTTTCACTCATTTTTATCTTTAACTGTATTTGAAAATTTTTTAATCGATTTTAACAACAGAGGTAATTAAAAGTCGTGTGTTGCCTGAACTAGATTTTTTTCTATAATTTTGTAAAAAAATGAAGTATCTTTCAGTTAAGTCATATGTTTTGTGGCTGACCCCCGGGTATTTTGTAATAATGTCCCAATGTCGTACATTATATATGTATACATATATGTCATATATATTGTCACCAAATAATCTTCGCTCCGCTTCGAACGAAAAGCAACAGAAGATGGGATACTGCGAGCCTGACCCCAGTGGAGGGACATTAAGGCGGTGTCATCAGGTAGACGTGGATCAGTCTCGTGTGGCCAATCCTTTTCTTCTCTTTTTTTTTTCCCTTTCTTTTCTTTTTAATTTTTCTTAATATTAACATTTAAAAGAGCACACACTGCCTTCCATTCCTCACCCAATCACTTTATTTCATAAGCTTTTTATCAGTTTTTCACATTTGTCGACGTTTCGGGGCTGTTTCCCCATTTTCAAGACTTTTTTTTTTTTCATTATATAATTACTATATCATATTTCACCCTTCATTCTATTTCATAGCACACTGCTACCTGTCCATATTGGTGTTCATTAACTCACTGTCTTGTAACAACAGTGAGCCAACTAGATTTTTTTCTATAGTTTTGTAAAAAAATGAAGTATCTTTCAGTTAAGTCATATGTTTTGTGGCTGACCCCCGGGTATTTTGTAATAATGTCCCAATGTCGTACATTATATATGTATACATATATGTCATATATATTGTCACCAAATAATCTTCGCTCCGCTTCGAACGAAAAGCAACAGAAGATGGGATACTGCGAGCCTGACCCCAGAGGAGGGACATTGAGGCGGTGTCATCAGGTAGACGTGGATCAGTCTTGTGTGGCCAATCCTTTTCTTTTCTTTTTTTTCCCTTTCTTTTCTTTTTAATTTTTCTGGAAGTTTTTCTTAATATTAACACTTAAATGAGCACACATTAACTTCACTTTGTCAATCAATTACTTTATTTCATAAACATTCACACCTAACAAAACTTTTTCACATATAACCCATCACTTCACTTCATAGCTTACTGCTATTCGTCCTCATGGGTGTTCATTGGCTCAATGTTTCTTTTTTAATAACCACGAGGGATATTATTACCTTTTAGAAATGACTATTTCAATTGCAATTATAATTTGTGGTATAAAACAGTCCGAGGAAGTCAAGAGGTCTGTCGGTATTCTGTGTGGCCAATCCTTAATCCAGCCAGCACTACTTCATCCTTCCTGCACAGCCATAGTTCTGCACAGTTAGATCCCACGGAAGACTCTACTTCTCTAAGTTTATTCTCCCTCAAAGCAAGGTTTTGCCCATGTTCTACAGTCTTTTCCTTTACAAGGGCAATTATTTCCCGCGTTAATGAACCCTGAGCAAACAGACCTTCTGTGACAGCTAGTTTCTTTTATCAGCAAGCTCATTTCCTTTTATGCCACAGTGACCAGGAAACCATAAAAATTAAATTAAATAATCAAACAATAGAAATTATTATCTGCAACAATAACTTAATTTTAACCATATTAATTACTCTACATCGCTTTATACAACTTTCTATATAAGAGTTTTTCTCAAAATCTCCAGCTTTTCAAAGGTATATTATACATCTATACTATTATTATTATGTTACAAAAAAAAATCATCATAAGAAACAAATATTTTTTCTCTTTTCTCCTTTAGTTGGATATCAAATTTGTTCAACCCATATTTTATCAATGCTTACAAAATGATAAGGTCTAATTTCTTCAAATCTACAGAATAAAGGTACTATAGAAGACGAAAATTTAAAATTTCACTATTTAAGCCCTGTCAGACCATTCCAATCAGAATGAAACCTACATAATATTAGAGCCCATTAAATTTTTCATCTGTTTAGAGAATTTAATCAAGTAAAGTACAAAGTGGCTCTTCTCATTCGTTTTTTTTTTTTTTTTTTGGCTTTTATAAAACACACCCACATTGCTTTTCTACTTCGTAACGCTCACATAATGAAGTGAGTCTTATTAAAGAGTAGATCTCTGGCTATGAGTAAATGTTTTTATATTTAATCCTTTTTTTTTAGGTTTGTCATTTCGAAATCCGTCTTCAAAGAATTTAATAACGAGCTCTGGTGGGTCATGGGTAGATTTTATCAATAACACCCGGAAAGTAGGAATGACTTTAATGAAAAGTTAAAAATATACATTCAACTTATTAATATGAAACAAATTCGTTATTGTTTTTCGTGATATAATAATATCAGCACTAATTGAAATTCACGATATTCCTATTTCAGAAATGAATTAACATCAGATACGATTATTTTCTAAAATTAATATCAACTTTTCGAATTTGTATCTCGATAGAATAAGAGGATTGCAACATTGAAACATTCACAGTACCTATGTTTGTGAATATAAGGAGACAAAATGTTAACGTTTATCAGATGCTAAATTTACCATTGACATTTATTTTTATGTATAGTACCCTATAAATGACAGTTCTACTGGTTCTTTAAAAAAAAAAAAAATGTATATGGAGGATATCAATAATGATCAGCAAATAATAGGAACTTAATATAATAGTCGTCATTTTACAGAGATTAAACGAGTTTAATTGAAATTAATGTTTTTGAGAAAATCTTTAGAAAAAGTACAAAATGAAGTGGATCTTCTAGTTCAGATGACAAATTCCCTGTAACATCTCAGTTATACACGCTTCTAAAATATGAAATTATAGTTTTATACTCCTCATAATTTTCGATTTGGACCTGCTACATTCACAGGCTCTAACGGACTTGATTAGACTCGATGTGTAAATGTATACTTAATAATTTAATTGTAATAATTAAGTTAATCTTATTTATTATTATATACTTATAATCACTGAAATAATCCGACAGGGCTAGAATGAAGAATATTAAAAAGTCCTTTCTCCAAAATACCTTTTACACTTTATAATTTTGGTTATTTTCGAGCGGCGTGGTCTAGAGGATAGAACATTAGCCTACTGTTCTCCGGGAAGCGGGTTCGAACCCCGGTTGAGACAAAATTATTTTAAGATATTTCAGCCGTGGAGCAACCCTGGAATAATGCACACCCGCCTCTAAATAGTGGGTTATCAAAAACTAGAAGGGAACCTGCTGGCCGTCGAGCTTAGCACCTAAGCCTAATAACCTTCTTGCACAGCCTTTAGGGCCGTGAAATAGTACGTATCTCCATAGCTACGGAACCTAAAATCTTTAATAGGTTGTAGAAGTACAGGTTTAAATTTTCTTAAGTAAAGAAGAAATATTTTTCTAAAAGCTAGGGATTTTATATCATGTTACAAATAAAACTAGACAATTACCTATAAACAGAGAAGTTTACTTACGTTATTATCAATTATTTCTAGTTTAAGAGTATTTATTGAATATAGTTGTTCCCACAGAAATTATGAATGTCAGTGGACCTGTCGGTGGACAACTATGAATTATGAAGTGGTCGGTTGACCCTATTTTAATTCAGTGAATGTTGTCGCTGAATTCCCATGAAAACTTAAGGTATTACTTTAGCTACAAAATGTAAACTGTTGGACTATATTTCATCCAAAGAATGTGTACGAATTCGAGTAAAATTTGTGTGATGTACAGATGTATGAACTTCATGAAACATAATTAATCAATAAAATAAATGCTATAAAAATGTCTGCTCCCTTAAACTTAAAGCATATAAAGCAATGTGCTCAGGAAAACCATTTCATTTAAATGAATGCGGCTTTTCACCTACGACGTGTACAGAGTAAACGTTGAATAAAACAGGAGAGAGAACCGCACCTTGAGGAACACCAGGAGTCACGTCTATTGGTTTTGATAAAGTATTTCCTACCTCAACGGATATCTCCCTGCATAAGAAACAATGGAATGAAGCTCCTACGGGCATTCTAACTACATTAGCACTCCTCCGCAAGTTTATAATTAAAATAAATATTTAAACCAGTTAAAAAAACAAATTACGCAAGTTTCACCACGTATGTTAAAAAATATTTATTGAATTTTCATTCTTTTTTAATTATAAATGGTCCTAAGAATTTACTTATAAATCGAACTATTAGTAACTAATATTATATACATACATATATATATATATATATATATATATATATATATATATATATATATATAAATAAATGTAGTTTTTATAATAAATATATATATGGGAGCGGCGTGGTCTAGTGGATAGAGCACTAGTCTGATGTGCTCCGGGTCCTGGGTTCGAATCCCGGCTGTGCCAGAATATTATTTATTCTGTTAATTCAGTCAGGGGGCGACCCTAGAGTATGGAGACCCTCCTGGGGCAGACCCAGCCTCTATAAAGTGGGTACCCAAATTAATTGGGGGAAAACCTGGCGGCTGAGCGTGATTAAGGCCTAATCACCTCATTGCACTGCCGTTGGCCTAGAAACAGTACGAATCTCTATATGTACTGGGCCCAAGACCCTTCATGGGTTGTAGTGGTACAGGTTTTTTTTTTTTTTTTTTTTTTTTTTTTTTTTTTTTTTTTTTTTTTTTTTTTTTAATATATATATATGTATGTATATATATATATATATTATATTAATATATATATATATATATATATATTATATATATATATATATTATATATATATATATATATATATATATGTAATATATATATATTATAAAATAAAATTATATTTTATATAATTATTTGTATATTATTATTTATAAACAACATTTATTTATTATCTAAAATTATTGTTGAGCTTAGTGGTGCATTAATATCGTGGCATTGGTTATTTCAGTTAATATAAAATTATTTATTGACGAATTAATGAAAATTGATGTAATAATTTAAGATTTATATACCAAAAATTCATACAAAACCTCAGAAGTGGCCTTTGGAACTTTTTTGAAGTTTTCCATATTCTATTATTGTTAATTAATTTTTGATTATTATAGTCTGATTTCCAATAGTAATCAGTTTTTCATAATGTCATTCAATCAACGCCAATGTAGACAGATAAATGAACTATAAATGACCAAATTCTTTTCACAATGAAGATCATCAGCGTTTTTATCACTAATTTTATATTTACTTTACATACGATTTAATAATTACCACGTGTTATTTGTATAAGCATAATTCTTAATAACAGGTTTTTGTTTCATTAGTTGAATTATTTCCAGAAAAAAAATTGTAATTTCTTGATATTTGAAAAAAATAAAGATTTTTATGACTATTTTTTTAAATAAAGATACGTGAATAAGGCTACGTGAATACAGGTGCCACCTTTAGTGCAGTGACCATAACTGCTTTCTATGCCTAAGGTCGGGGGTTCAAACCCGCCTGGTTAATGGTTTTACTTTCTTTAAAAAATCCTTCGTTATGCCTGCCAGATAAGGTTTTAAACATTTTTTGAAAACGGATTACCATGATCCTGAATATAAGCTACGTTATGAATTGTTTTTTTTTTTTTTAATTTTCCAAAAATAAAATCATTTTGATTAAATAATAAAAGGTCATCATAAAAAAGAATCTTTACCTCTAAATAAGTTTTTATAGGAATTTCTTATTAAACTTTTGAAGCAGACTTTTTTTAAGTTGTTTTTGTAATACGGTGAATATATAAAAAATAAAGCAAAATCTCTATGAAGCTTGCTATTCTTTTTATTTTATCATTATCATTTACAGTTTATATATCATCTAATAAACACACATACTCATCATGGATACATAGGCCCTAGCCCGGAAAACGCTTGTATAAAATGTCAGTAAGTATTGACCATATAGGATTTGGTGTCAAGTCTAGACGGTCACTTGTATATAATAAAAAAAAAAAAAAAAAAAAAAAATGTCAGTAATTATATCGAGCTGTCTCCTATACAGACAGAATAATATAGATATAATATACTGTAGGAAAGCTAAAGATTCAAAATCCTTCGAAAAATTCTCACTTCGTTAGTAATAAAATCATCTATAAAGAACTAAATACCCCACTAGTTGAAGACTTTCCCCGATATAGATATATCTCTATTCATTGCAAACTGCCCACTCGAACCCGCTTGTCCGTGATCTATCCTCCATACCTATTGACAACCCAACGGGGCTATTAAAAAAAAAAAATAATAAAAAATAAGGTGGCCAAGGGATCTCCTACCATAAATTAAACGTAAAAGTGCTATCGTTGGGTAGTTCCTTCACAGGTCTGTCATTTGTTTTACCCATATATTATTCTCATATATCTGTTGTGTTGAATCAATACAGCTGTAAATTTTCTATAAAAAAATGAAAATTCAGGCTGTCATAGAGACTGCCGATAGAAGTAAAAACTATTTTTAAATTCGCGATTGGCTCTGGAATTTTGTTGAAAAGAAGGGCATGTTTGTAAAAGTAGATTATGTTCATAATGCATGTTTTTTTTTTGTTTTTTTTTTAATTTTTATTAATTTTCATTTAAACGTAAAACATCATGACCTTATAACGATTGAATTATGCCATCATGATCTGAAATTGACTGTAGACTGTATGAGTTGGTGGAACAAATAGCACATTTTTTTTTGATGGGCCTATCATTTGTGTCATGGAAATTCGGACATTTAGGAATATGCTGTATAATCGTTTCAAAAGATTGATCTATCTGTGAAAGAATTAAGTTAGTCGTTCTTTTTTTTTGTATATGTCGTTGGCTTTTTTGCCTGTGTTGATATTGACGACCCTTAATTTTCTCTTAACCTTCCAAGTCCGAGAACTATTTTTGTTAAAAATTTTTATTTTTTCACTCTCACTTATGTTCCATGTTACTCCCTGAATATGGAAAGAATTTGCGTTACTGATATGTCATACTAGGCTTTGGAGGGTTAATCTAAGAATTCGGCATTATAATTCGAGTTATTCTTCGTTTTAGAATATTGATCCGTCTATGAAAAATAAAATGGATGATTTTTTTATCTTATATCTATACTGCCTTTTTTTATCTCTATAGGACGCATAATTTTCTCTTTCTCCTTAACTGTTTTATATTTGTTGATTAGACTATTGCATAATTTTTCTTATTATTCCTATATCGCTAACACCTACTTTTATTTTGTGAAAGAAGTTAGTTGAAGTGCAGTCAAATAAACACAAAATTAAGTATAAACTTAATTTCGGAGTGGAGCTTTGGGGCTCTACTAAACCATCGAATTCTTCCCGTATCCAATCCCTACAATCCAAAATCCTTCGTAAAATCTTCAATGCTCCTTACTTTGTCACGAACAAACTTATCCATAAAGACCTCAACGTTCCTTATGTTGCTGATTTGGCCCGATCTAGATACCATTCCTTTCATGACAAACTCCATTCCTACCCTAATCCTCTTGTTTCAATACTATCTTCCGCTTCAATTCCTGACAATCCTCCGAGGCGTCTGAAAAGAAGATGGCCTCGAGACCTTCTAGTGTAGAAAAGTTACAGGAGTGCTGCCATTGGGTAGTTCTTCTTCAAGTTTGTTTCACGCCATTTAACTTTTGTCACATTTACTTGTTGTACCTTGAAGTACAGTTGTAAATTTCAATAAATTATGTTAAAAAAAAAAAAATAATAACTTAATTTAATGGTCCTGACGGCTCGGCATAAATTATAGACCTTTTTTAGGGCTATAAAAAGGAAAATATAACAACCAGTAGTAGAGTACAAAATAAAAAGATGAAAATATTTTAAAATAGGTATTTTTATATTTTTAATTTTCTATTTTCTAATTATAATTATATTTGTCAATTTTCATAACTACTGTTTCACTTTGTATTTAATTATCAGTATAATTTCTTTTACTTTTCATCTTTATATACTATATTATACTACTGGTTGTTATCTTTTGTTTTTATAGCCCTAAATAAGGCCTATAATTTAGGCCGTAACGTCGGCACCATTAAATGAAGTTTATACTTAATTGTGAGTTTATTTGACTGCATCATCAACTAAATTCTTTCACAAAATAAAATTAGGCGTAAGCGATATAGGAACCAACCATTCTCACTTCACTAATTTTATTTTATTTATTTTCCTTCTGTGCTTATACTTCCCTTGCACATTACTTTCATTGATAGCATCTTCACATCAGTTTAATTTAGATAAAAATTTGTAATTGCTATTCGAAAGATGCCCCTAATACATATTCCACAATTATTAAACCGAATTAGAAAAAAATAACTGAGAATGGAGGGAACATTGAATGAGAAAAGGAACGGTCGGATCCAAAGTAGGGCAAGGACTGGAGATGGTTGAAGTGGACAGTATTCACCCAGCCAAGGAAATAGCACCGCTCTCTATTCTCATTTTACTCCAATGTTCATGCTGGAAAATTCGTCGAGCTCTTTCAAAATCAGCCGTATAGAAACCCACAATGCCTTTGAAGCAGTGCGGTCTGGAGTAGTAGGGTTCTGTTTGGAAATAAACAAGGTATTCACGTAATAACACTCTTCGAATTAAAAAAAAGAAAAAAAAAAAAAGAGGGATTAGGAGTTTAATGTGCATGTAAACGAAAGATATTTCAGGATATCATAAGGTCAGGACAGACCCTGCATTATTCAAGGAGAAATAAATGTATTCCATACCTACAAGAACAATTTCGTGAGTAGTTTGGCGAAAAAGATTTTACAGTCATGGGACTTTGGTTCGGAAGCAGAGGGACCATCCCAGTAGATACTGGCTCATTTTTGGTGAAGTATGGACTGGAAAGAAATCAGTTGCAAAATATGGCGGTTACCTTATGATTATTCCTGGGCTCACTGGGAATCCTGCATCACCACATATATTGAGGCTAGGCTCGATTTATATATGTCCATAGGCGATTTCGAAATGAGTAATGTCTATGCATTTCTAAGTTGGCAGTTTCTCACTCTATTTTTTCTTTGAAATTGTCTTCAGGATTGAAGCGGTATGCTGTGTACTATAGCAACTTAGCGAAGTTGAGCAGCAGATCCAAATGGGAATTTCTTCTTTATTTTTGTAGAATCATGACGTTAAATTTTACTTTCACTTACCTATATTTGAAGTAATATAGTAAGGGAAAGTATTGCGATCATGGAAATTTTCGAATTCTATTTTTCAACGAAAATATATCTTTAGGATCCCCTGAGTCCAAATATCTGTGTCCCAAAAAAAGGTCTGTGTCATGAGCCAGTTTGTGAAATTTTACAACTATACGCCCGAAATGTTACAGCAACTTTTTTACTAAAATGCTCTGACCAGAAGTTCTACTTTTTACCATGCATCTTTCCTTTCTTTATGATTTTCTGAAAAACGGCTCTATCGATTTTGATTAAACTGTAAACATAAAAAAATTAATATCATGTAGGTTTCTCTTTGATTGAAATAGTTTGACAGGGCTTAAATACCGATATTTTAAATTTTCTTCCTCTGAAGTACCTTTGATTTTGTATATTCTATAAAAATATTGTTATCATTGATAAAAAACAGGCAAGTTGAACGAATCGATATCTACTAAAGAAGAAAACTGCAAACATATGTTTTTAATACAATTTTTTTGTTTTTGAACATAAGAACAGTAAAATACATTTATAATACGTCGGAAAGCTAAATATTTAAAAAAAATATTATCTCATACTCAAGTTTGTAAAAGTTAATAAAGAGTGATGAAAATCCGCTAAAATTAACTGATTGTTTTAGATAATAATATTATAGATTTCTTTAATAAAACACATGTTTCTATAGAAATTCAATTTAATTAATTCTTAATCAGTTTCACTCATTTTCATATCTAACTCTATTTGATAGTTCTTAAACTGATTTTAACAACGGAGGTATTTTAAAGTTGTGTGTTGCCCGCACCAGATTTTTTCAATTGAAAAATAGTTAATTTCCGAACAAAAATACTTATAGATGATGTGGTAATGGTAGACTGTGTGTATAAATTGGGGAGAAGTTGATTCCGGGTGCAGTCACCAAAACACTTGATTAAGTACAAAACTTAATTTATTCGTGACAAAGTTTCGGCCTTAATTTTAGGCCTTCATCAGGGCAATTGAGATCACAATAATGATTATTGTGCTCTACCTCCTTCAATCACCCTGATGATGGGCCTAGAATTTAGGCCGAAACGTTGTCACGAATAAATTAAGTTTTCTACTTAATCAAGTGTTTTGTTGACTGCACCCGGAATCAACTTATCCTCCAAAATGAATATATTCTAGATACTAGAATCACTAGGAGAAATAGGGAACAGGAATATATTTTAAAATATTTACGATTTCAATTGCAGGTTCGAGGGCCAACAGTTATTACTTCCTCTGGCTATAAGCCGATGGATCATGATTCATGAGATCCAGATACCTAGCGTATAATCATTGATGCAATAATCGCCGTAAGAAATATACAATTCAAGGTTTCGCGATTAGCAGTTACTGTTCGGCCTTCAAGCTCAATCACAATGTTCTTATTGAATAAAAATATAAATTTCTACTTCTCTATTCTTTTATTATCCTCACACAAGACTGAAACGAAAAGAAACAGCTCGAAGATACCGATTACTACAACACTTACTAGACAAACGATCAAAACTTCCAGTATATTACAATAGACTCATCTACATCACTATTATCAGACCTATTTGGACATATGGAATCGAGCTTTGGGGCTCTACGAAACCATCTAATTCCTCCCGCATTCAATCCTTGCAATCCAAAATGCTTCGCAAAATCCTGAATGCTCCTTATTTTGTCACAAATCAACTCCTCCATAATGACTTAAACATCCCATTTGTTGCAGGCAGCCCGTGATAGATACACCTCTTTCCATTCTAAACTCCTTGCCCTACAAACCCAATTTATCTTCCTCAGATATCCCTGATAATCCTCCAAGGCGAAGAAGGTGGCCTCGGGACCTACTGTCTTAAAATAGTTAGTGAAGTGCTACCACTGGGTAGTTCTTTCTCAAGACATTTTCATGATTTTTTATTTTCATTCGACATATTTACTTATTGTGTCCCTTAATACAGTTGTAAATTACTATAAATAAATAAAAAAATATATATATTCTTTTATCTTTTAATCAAGAATATTTTTTTCTTTCTTTTTTTTGTAAATGTACTTGCAACATTTAAGTTATAAACATTGTAATTAGATTGGCATTTTTAATACTGTTGAACAATTCTTTTTACGAGATTGATAATTCAATAGCACCTCATTAGTATTTGACCCTGACTTTGGGGTTAATTGTGTACAAAATATCTGAAAGAGATGTCAATTAATATTTAACGGTTGTGGGACAACTGCTAATAGTCCGTTTGCATACCATTACTTTACTGATTCAATCATAAAAAAATATATTAATATGATATTCATATTTTAGGTGCGTCATGAACATCAGATTTATAGTATAATTTAAAAAAACCTATGGAAAAAGTAAATTTACTTTAATGCGTTAGTTACAGGTGCCATGATAGGTTAATTGAGGCCATTTGTTCTAGGAAATTTTACAGGAAGCGCAAAAATCTCTCATTCTATATTACTAAACCAACTTATTTGATGGTTTTCGCTTTAAAATATATATATATATATATATATATATATTATATTTTTTATATTACATATAATAACACTATATTAAAGTTTTTAAATGAAATGTTTTGGTATGATTTAGAACGAAACTAAATGTGTAATTAGTACCTTTAGAAAATGATTGCTTAAGGGCTTAAGTGTTCATTAGATAAAATTGAATATAAGATTTAGATAAAACTAATTGATCAGAATACAAATATGTAAAAAAAAGCAATTTAAAAAAAAAATGTTCTTTAGTACTTTTTGGAAATCAACGTTTCAATTGTGCATGACAAGAACTCCCAAAGTCATAGAACAGAAAATCTGCACTTATTTCTACCATAATGTTTTGCTTAAAATCTAAATTACTAAAGACAAATATAATTCTAGAAGCATTAATAAAAAAGATTGATGATTAAAATTACTGCAAAAAAAAAAAGTTAGAAGGTTCCTTGGCATCGTTATTTAATCGTCTCGGAGGGCTATCCGGAATAAATCGCGATTAGAGATATTGTTTGAAAAGCACTAATCTTATTACAGAATTATGTAAATATAAAAACATTACTACTCTAGAAACACATATATTTTATTTCACTTACACAGATCGGTCTAGCTAGAAAACGATATGTTGCATAAAGCTGAAATTTTATATTTTTGGAGCGTACGTGCTGAGATGTTATAGCAACTTTTTCAAAAAATTCTGGCGAACCAGAAGAGCCACTATAGCATACATTTTGCACCTTTTTACTATTTTCTTAACATTTTGATTAAAATTGCTATCCATATAAAATTAAATGGGCTTTAATATCATGTATGTTGCATTCTGATTAAAATAGTCTGACAGGACTTAAATGCCGATTTAAAACATATAGTAATGTAGATGATTCCGTTGGAAAGCTAAAATATTATCTGATACAGAGAGCTGTAAAAGGTGATACAGATTGATGAAAAGGGGATAAGCTTAGTGATTGTTGTATATAATAATATCGCTTATGTTTGGGGAAAATGGCTTATGAAAATGATATCCTACCCTACAGTGTCCTTTAATAATATTCCACTTGTCCCAGTTGAACAGATCTACCTAGGACTCCTACTTGACAAACGTCTAACAAGGAATCTGCATACAAGACTGAAACTGCTCGCCGCTTTTGGTTCCTTCAACACTTACCAGACACTCTAATTTTCCACTTAACCACATAAAGATCATATACATGATCATGATATGACCTATCTGGGCTTACGGAGTTGAGCTTTGGGGCTTCAAAAAACCATAAAATTCTTCCCGTCTTCAATCCTTACAATCCAAAATCCTCAACGCTCATTACTTTGTCACGAATAAACTCATCTATAAAGACCATAATGCTCCATATGTAGCAGATTTGGCCCGAACCCGGAATCAATCTTTCCATGACAAACTCTACTCCCTCTCTATCTAAAAACTAGTGGTTTGATTCTTGCTTCCTCTTCAATTCCTGACAATCCTCCGAGGCGTCTGAAAAGAAGATGGCCTCGAGACCTTCAAGTTTATATTACCAACTAGAATGCTGCCAATGGGCAGATTCTCTTCATGTATTTTATCTCATAGCTCATGTAGTTGATGTATTAACCAATACTGTTGTAAATATCAATAAACAAATAATAAAAATCTGGTGCGGGCAACACACGACTTTCACTTACCTCCGTTTTTGAAATCGATTAAAGAATTTTCAAGTAGAGTAAGAAATAAAAATGAGTGAAACCATTAAAGAATTAATTGGATGGAATTTCTATAAAAAATATGTGTTTTATTAAAAAATCTATTATATTATTATCTAAAATAATCAGTTAGTTTTTAACTTTTAAAAGCGTGTGTATAAAATAATATTTTTTCTAAAATCTTTAGCTTTCAAACGGTATATCATACAAGTATATTACTGTTCCTATGTTCAAAAACAAAAAATTGCATTAAAAAATTATTTTTTTAGTTTTCTCCTTTAGTTGTTTTTCAAATTAGCACAACTTACATATTTAGCTGTTATTTATCAATTCTATCAAGATAATAAGGTTACTTTAATAGAATCTACAAAATTAAAGGTACTTCAGAGCAAGAAAATTTAAATTATCGGCATTTAAGCCCTATCAGACTATTTTAATCAGAATGAAACCTACATCATATTAAAGGCCATTAAATGTTACATCGATATGGGGAGTTTAATCAATATCGTTAGAGCCGTTTTTGAGAAAATCGTAAAAAGGTGCTAAATGCATGGTATAAAGTATATATTTCGGTCAGCTGATTTTGATGAAGATTATGTAACATTTCGGACGTATAGTTGTCTTAAATATGAAATTTCAGTTTCATAGAACTTTTCGTTTTCGCCCGGGAGTTAACACACACAGACCTTTTTGCGGGACTTGGACATTTGGACTCAGGAGACCCTAAAACGTGTACTTCCGTTGAAAACTGGAATTCGAAAATTTTCACGACCGCAATAATTTCCCTGACTATATATTTCATATATAGGTAAGTGAAAGTAAAAAGAGGTTAAAATGTTTTCAAATAAATAAAATTTTGTTTGTATTTTAATATAAATAATGGCCCTTATCAGATAATATAGTGACTCATTGATAAAGAAATACTTCGACTAGATCTAAAATGATTTTTTTTTTAGTGATTTGTAAACTTCGCATTCTAAGACTAATGCCCCCCCAATGTTTTTCCCAAACATCAGTGATATAATAGATTATTTAATGAAGTATGTGTAATTCTCTTGCATTTTAAACCTTTATTTAAAAGTTTAACAGATTTTAACAACGAATGTAAGTGGGAATCATGTGATTTTTAAAAATGTATATTAAATTGTTTCTTCCTCTTCATTTAGGAGCTAAATGTGTGTATTCTGACATGAGAAAGGGCTGGATATAATCGGGGATTCTTCGCTTGAACCCCGGCAGACCAGATTATCCCTGACGTCAGGGGTTTTAATGGACCTAACTCACGGGGGCAATGGAAACACTCAAACTGTTTTTCCATGGCTGTACTGGATCAAGAATTAGGTTATGCCAGCAAAGAATATTGCCACCATTTGCCATGTTGTTTTAACCAACGCCAAAGGGGCTAGTCAATCTTTGTTCATCCCTTTCGTTAGCTGTAAAAAATTCCGTTTCACCTTCTCTCCACCCTTTATAACAACTTTATTTGCCCAGGTCTACTTTCCGTTTTTTCCTTCATTTGAATATTTATGTGTTGTGATGTTTCGAACAAGAATATTTCAATCTGTAATCTATAAAACAATAATATGAGAGTGTTTTAGGTTAGGACTTTGAAAAATTCATAAAAAATATTCAAAAGAGTTAACTTTTACCTCTCCGTTGCCTAAACATTCTTTATAACGGCACCTGACTCAAGATTTTGAGACCTCTTTGAAGTACCTAATACAAATCTTAAAAAAATATTTATTATTCGCTTCAGTTTGTCGTCAAACACGCAAAATACCGAGAGAGGCCACAAAATACCGCAAGCTATAGTCAGTGTCAAATATAGAGGCTAATTAAGCACCAGAAGAATCACGTAAACCATTTGGTCGACTCCTAGCAGTTGTAAGAAAGTAAATAATTATAGTGCAGTAAAAGGGTTGGAACCCGTGGCTCAGAGATTGGTTGTCCTGTATCCTATCCAATCAGTTGTCCAACTCCTCAATATAACACCACAGACAATTTTGGTGATAACCAATTAGTACCTTTTTATCTTATGATTATATATATATATATAATATATATATATATATATATATATATATTTATAAACTCCGTCTAAGCCGGTCCCGAGCCCGATTGAAAAAGGAGGAGGGAGTCTCGCTGCAGCCTGAATGGGTGTAATGTGCTTAACACCGACTCAGGTAAGTAGTGGCTGGTTAACATCAAACATGGAAATAAATTCCCGAAAACGAAAATAATGAAGATAGGAAGAAGGGAGAACCGAATTGGACGAGCCATCAGGCTAGGGGCAGAAAAGATTGAGCATCTGAAGAATTTTAAATATCTAGGCGCACATCTAAATGAGCAGGGCTGAACTAAGACATAAAAGAAAGATTAAAGTCTGCCGGAAGGTGTTTCCTATCTCTTAAGAAGAGCTTTATAAGCAAAAGCGAGGTCTCCAAACATAAAAATAGTAGTATACAAAACAACCTTTGTCATACCTATATTGACGTTTGCCAGCGAATCCTGGACCCTCACCACTGAACACAAAAACCAACTCCAGGCTATGGAGATGCGCTACTTGAGGAAAGTTGAGGGTAAGACGAAGAGAGACAAAACAAGAAATATCATAATAAGATCCAACCTTGATGGGAGATCGGCCGAGGATATTATTGAAAAAAATCAGCTAAGATGGTACGGCCATGTCTCAAGAATGTCGGAGGATCGCGTGGCAAAAGCAACGTATCATGTGAAAGTAGAGGGAAGGAGAACAAGAGGAAGACTTAGGAGGATGGGATTAGGAAAGCTTGCAAAAAAAGAGATATAGGTTTAGGATCAGCAAGAGAAATGGCGCAGAATTGGAATGCCTGGATCAGCCTCTACATTGTGAGCCCCTCACACTGCTGTGCGGTAGAGAGGAAAGATGTATATATTAAACCGTTTGGATATTTCTTAAAGACAACATAGATTGGTCAATCTAGATGTTTATTTTTCATGATTTTACAAACGATTTCATGATGTTACTAAAAATGTAAAAAAAAAAAGTCTCAACCAACTTTTTGTCTTCTGTACCTTACATATAGAGGTATACCTTGGACTAGTACAATGTATACTATGTATATTGTATATACATATATATATATAATATATTTTATATATATATATATATATATATAATTATATATATTATGTACGATATATAATGTATAAGTTTCATCACCTCACATAAAATTAAAAATAGAAAATATTTTCTACACTTTATTTTTGTAATTCCATTTAAGCTTAACTAGGACGCTCAAAAAGGTTACGTATTCCTAGTTATTGGTAAAAAACACAATTTACGGTTTTTTACTTTAATTTTGACAAAAACTATGGATGTATGGATATGTATGTATGGATGTGATTGTTGTTCATGATGTACATCAATGTACTTTAAGGAAAACGACTTATTATATAAAAAAACGCAATTTGTATTATTTCTATGCTTGATACATCAATGATTTTATATTGGACTAGAAAGCATAATAACCAATTTAAAACTGCAGGTTTATTTAACTGATTATGAAATAGCTTTGCCATAAATTAAATGTAATATGTTTTATTTCGATAAAAGCAGCAGGCAATAAATATTAAAATCATCCACTAAAAGTGATCAAAAAGTATTATTCGAGTAAAAATTACCTTATTAATTTCAATATATATATATATATATATATATATATATCATAGAAATACTTTAATAATAAATAATAACTTATTTGTAATACTATTTAATATTATTATGAAACCTGTAGAACGAAGAACTAACTACAAGTTAATTATGAAAGAGAGAATGTGAATTTAATTGCTAATTGTTGTGGAAAATGGCACATTTGTGTTCATTAGCATGCTTTTGTGAGGCAATTAGGGGATGTTAATACCCCTTTGATCCCAAATCTCGCTCTATTTGTTTTCGCTAGTCACTTTTCACACTTGGCGAGGCTAGGTCGTTGTGCGCTGTGATGCTTCGGAGCTTTCTCCTTCACAGTTTCTTATTTTTATAGACCCTTAAAAAATGTTAAGAAATATTTATGTATATTCTGATATTCCCTGCGAATATTTCGACATATTATCATATAAAGAGGTAATTACATTATAAATTATAAGGCAGACTCTTAGTATTTGGGTTATAACAAATTAAAAATAAATAAATGGAGGTAGCCAATAAACTTTTAATGATGAAGATAGATAGATATGAGTAGTGTCAATATTTTTTAAAAAGTGTTTTTTATCATAAACACAAAAATGTAACTTTTAAATTAAATTAAAACAATTCACCCCTTAAAAAAATATAGCAAATTAGAAATGGTTTTTATGTTTTAGCTATATAACTATATTATATGTTGACCACCTTTATTTGATGTCTTTATTGCAATACAGCTGTAATTCTAATTAAATATTAAAATAATAATAATCCCGAAATCTTGTTGGACTAAAAAGAAAGGCTGCAAGATATTTTTTGGTGTAAAAATATACATATTTTGTAATAGATATATAATTAAAACACAAATCCCATAGGCGGACTCTGTACACTGCCTTAGTTTGACGTTTGGCCGAAGAATGACATAGGGTCCGCGTATTAAATTAATAAATAAAAGGAATAATTATAACCCAAATACTGAGACTTCTTTATTCCCTTATCGAGATATGTTTATCTGATATAGGATGAGATAGGGTCACCGATGGCATCGTCAATGCGTGTTTATATACGGAAGAGGGTAAGTTAGAGATCGGTGCCCGCCGTGGTAGAAGCACGTACCACAGCACCAGGTATGAGGGCGAACCTGCCCTACTCTGCCAGGTTGGTGGCGATCCTGCACTTATTAAAATCGGATTAGGATACATAATCAGAGATAACCTGACCTAGGGAGATACAACCGGACATAAGCAGGTTGGTGATCTGAAAAGCTGAGGTAACTCTTGGAGATGTTAGCCCACAATAATAATTGATGGTGGGAGCTTCTCTACCACACAAGTGTCTTGGCTCTAGATCAAATTACCTCGAAAGGTTTATTTATTATCTTGATACAGTTTCATGAACAATGATATTGATATTATTGAATGGTACGTCTTCACATATTCGGCCGGTGACCCAAGTAGACACGGCTAGCGCTACCTGTGAGAATCCGCTACACCCTGTTTTCAAAACACTCAAAATTTATTTGTGACAGAAATAAAACACATACACTTACTGAAAACTATTTGAACGTATCACATTTATTTTAGAACAATGAGAAAACCAAATTGTTACTTTGGTAATATAATTTAACATTCTAACTTTCACAGTCCTACTAACGGTAATGACTCACACGGACTCACTACAAACGTTTCCATGAAATTAGAAGGACACCCTAAACATCATGTCAGGATATGCCCAAAGAAGGCTGAAGAGGAGTTGGATGAGAGACCTTCTCCTTTAGTAATTCATTATGATATCGTGTCTAGAGTAGGTACAGTTGAGTTCTAAACTCTCCAATGGCTGTCGCGCCACGTTTGTTTAATATTAACCCATTCATTGATTCTTTATATTACATTATTGGCTGATGTTAATAAAGATTTTGGGTTAAAAAAATGAAGAATAAATATTATATATGAATATGGTTTGAATTGACCCTACACCCATAAGAAAATTGTTGTATTTTGAATAAATACGTATTTTAGTTAACTTGTAAAGATATTGGTATCTTCCAGCATAGATGTAAGAGTTTTTATCTTAATTTTGCATTGGGTATTACATATGTCCTCGGCAGCCCTTAATCAAATACTAGAGTTTTCATCATCAGGTTTCATTTTGCATAAAAATTCGTTTCCTTTCATGATTCGTGTTAAAATAAAACAAAAACCTTACCAAACCTTTGTTTAGCACTTAAAATGACGAGATAATAGAAGACTAAATCGAATTAAAAATTAAATTAATATAATATTCAAGGATGAGATGATCGATTATAAATGTCCTTACTGTGCGGTCTCCTCTCCATCGCGGTGCTGGTTGGAAAGTAAGACCTGAAGATCGTAAAAGGAAAGGCTGTTCCAAGATAGTGGGGCTGTCACAACAAAATGAAACCCTAAAATCCCCCTTTCGTTCCACGAGGGATCTGGAGAGCTTTTTTCATTCAACGAGTGCATCCACTTCTTTTTTCTACAAAAACTTCATGCAGCTTTTATTAAAAAAACAAAACAATTTTGCTACAATATACCTCTGTTACTCCGATAGCTTATTAGTTAAAAGAAATACTGTGCTAACTATATAATCTTTTTTATTTCAATAATAGAAAGTCATAGTTGAATACTCAATATCAGGATTCTTAACAATATGATGAATACTAGCCGATTTGTAAATCTAAATATAAAATTATTCAAAATAAAGAAGAATGAGATGTAGCCAACAATGCTCTACATCATAACCCTAATACTCCATTTATTTTAGACATTATTCCAATCGAATTTTCCTAATCCCAAAACAATCGTATTCGTCACCCTAATCCTTTATCACTATCCCTATTCAGCTCCTCCCATCCTTAACATTCCCCTCGGAGGTTAAAACGGTAGTGACCACAACACCTTTGGAGAAGTTCTGGCAATGACCAGATTCTGAGTGAGAAGCGCAGGGATCTCCTGGTCTTGCTATTCTGTCCACAATATGGACAGGCAAGCATTGCTCCAAGTGTTTTATTTTTCATTATAAATATTTTATTATTATTATTTATTGATATTTACAACCGTATTGGATAATATGTGGATCTCAAGTAAATAAGCTTCAAGATAAAATACATGTAAAAAAAACTGTCCATTGGCAGCTTTTCAGTAGATAATATTGACTAAAAGCTCTCAGGGCCATCGTATTTTCAGACAACTTCAGAGGATTTTCAGGAATGGAAACAGAGACAAGGATGGAGGGCTAGAGTGGGAATGAAGATTTTAATGGAATGTGTGATACCTGATGCGGGCGGAATCGGCAACATATGCACCATTAAGATCTTTATTATGAGTTTATTTGCGACGAAGTAAGGATCATTGGTGATCTTACGAAGGTTTTTGGATTGAAGGGAACAAAGGTGACCCAAAGCTCAACTTCTTGAGAACGAGAATTCTCCCGATATCTATGCAATATATCGAATTTCTGCTTTTCTTGTATAAAAATATATACACATTCATTATATGTAATATAATTTGCTTTCTATTACGTATATAAATGATGTGTATAATATTATAAAATTTGTATAGCCAGAAGAGGAATCTCAAAATTGTACTTTTATCTATTCTTAGAGGGCTAGCTGTCCCAGAGTCAAGATTATTTTTTATGGATTCAATCATTCAATTACCTTTGAGTATATCTACCTATATAATTATATGTGTTACGAGCACGAAGGGTTGAGGTTTGGTTGATGTTTTATTATCATTATTACTACGGGAACAACAATTATACAAGCCGGTGTTCAAACTAGATTTTTACTCTAACTCATTATAATATAATATTATAATTAATCAGGTACTTCAGCGTAATATCAAGGATTCCTACATCACGTATATAACAGAATATAATACTGTTATAAATAATAAATAAGTAACTATTATAAAGATTGATCAAAAAGTAGTTTTAACACAAGGCGATGACCTGTTAATTTAAGGTTCACTTAAACTTTTATTGAATCATGTAAATTATGCCATGATCTGTATTTATTATTATTTTTATAGCTCCTTCCTATTATAATAATAATTCTGCAAAGATAATGAAACAATAAAATCTGTAACACGATATATGGTTCTAATGACAACTATTCATATAATAAATTTCAACGTTTAAATATTAAACCAATTTAGCTCGTGTGCCGACTAGACTTCCAGACTCCCTCAGGAATGGATGGAGGCTGATATTCCAGTTGGTCCAGAAGTTGCTCGAGCGATAACCATTAAAGAAGGAACTCCCGACCTCACCCTTTCAGCGATATTACCTCGAAAGTACTTCCCTCAACCCTCAAAGTGCGAAGAGCAAACCCAGGCTCATCAGAAATAAATCAACCTATGTTAAAGTCGCAAGCTCCACGGCGAAAGTTAATTCGGCAAGGCTGAGTTGAGGTTTTCAGTTCAAAACTCCGTTGCATTATAGACATACATATAGGGTAAACAATATATACTATATGCTACATAAAAATTTGTAACAGCAAAATATATAACTTTTTAACTTTATACAACAATAAATTTATAGTATACAATAAAATTTTAACTTTAAAAGACCTAATCAACCCTAGCTTACTCTTCCCGTCCTGACAATCCTCCGAGGCGTCTGAAAAGAAGATGGCGTCAAGACCTTCTTATTTTTTTTATTTTTTATTTTTTTTTAAGAAAATAAAATAAACTTTATTTACATTTTTACATATTGACAAAATATTTATAAATGATTTCGATGAGACATCCTCACAATCATCAAATGTTTGGTTCATTTGGTAGTTATAATCTAATTATCTAATCAATAATTAGTGGTAAAATTAAATTGTGATTATATATGGACCTTCTTATTTAGATTACCTATTAAGCCGTGCCAATGGGCAGTTTCTCTTCATGTCGTTTTCGTGTGTTTTATTTAACAGTTAATTTACTAGAAGTATTAACCAACACAGTTGTAAATATCAATAAATAAATAAACAATAAAAAAAAAGACCTAAAATACTAGAATTAAGAAAACACACAAACACACACCCACACACACACATATATATATATATATATATATATATATATATATATATATATATATATATATAAATATTGCTATTTTTTGACGCAGCGATACCTTCAAAATAGTATTAATTAATGTATTTATACATTATATTTTTTGGAACCATTGGAGTTATTTTTTTCCAATAGTGTCGTGTTTACCAATATTAATTGGTATCATGCATGGGAAGATTGAATTAAACAGTTTTCAATTAGAGCGATTATTATTCAACACAACTAATACACAGATTATAAACTTAAACTCTATGCAATGTATTTATGTAATGTAATCTTGAACTATGGATGAGAATACTGAGGGGCTCGTTATTACTAGCTTAGCCATACAAGTTACCTCAGGACACTTTAGTCGCTAACGAAGATGTGATATATAAATTAATTGAAATCATATATAAATAAAATTACAAATATTGATAATACAGTAATTTCAAAACTGATTCGAGACAATTAAGATGCCATAGAAAAATTACAAATATAGAAGATGTTGTGGGGAATTTTATCATTTTAAAAACAAGGGAAAATATTATTAAATTAGTCTATCCCTAATCCAGTAGAGTGCAAAGCATCTTGGGCAACGCCTTCTCTTCTATAGTTTTAAAATTGTTGATCTTTCTTCTTTCTTTATTCTTGGTTTAGAGCTAATTGTATATATGTTATATAATATTCAATATGAAGATTTTCTAATTTACTTTTTTTTAATAACGTGGATGACATTGGAAAACATAGATTGCCCAATTGCGAACCTTTTTAATAGTAGGTTATAATATTTGTAATTTTTTTTTTTTTTTTTTGACAAGAAACGGCATAGACCACGCAAATATGGTTTCCTCCCTACTTCGCCCACACATTCCTCTCTTCCTACCGCTTCTTCATTCTTTCAGACTGCACTCTCCTTTCTTCCTCACTCTGTTATATCTCTAAGCACATGTGTTAATATCGATTATTGGAACATATGTTATAAATATTATTAGAATGTGTATTGAGGTTATTCATTGTTATTAAAATGTTCAAAACAAATAGTACGTTCTTTGATTCTTAAATATTAATGACATAACATTGGCGACGAGGATGGTTGACTTACACTTCTGAACTCACGATGTCCGAACAACTTATCGAGTCGTTGGTGGCAGCTCTTCAACGGCTTCAAGTCCGAGAAACTGCGGCTACAGAACAGTCCAAACACCAAGTTCACGGGCTTAATTTTCAACCTTTTGATGACCATGAGGAAACGTTCGATGCCTACGTTTTGCGGCTCGAGAACTTCTTGGCTTTAAAAGGACTTGATGGTGCAGATGAAGCCTCCAAAACTCGTAAGTTACAAATTTTTATAAATAGCTTAAGTCCAAAAATATTCCAAACTTTAATTTCCTTAGCGGCACCTAGGAAGCCGCAAGATCTAGCTTATGAAGAAGCAATTAAGATTTTAAAAACACATCTGTGTCCTCAAGCCAGCAAAATAGCAGAACAACATCGATTTGTCCTTCGGCATCAGAAGTCTGATGAAACAATCGGTCAATATGTTGCTAATCTGCGGCAAATTGCCAATAATTGTGACTTCACCTGTCAAAAGTGTCAGGAGTCCACAATGGACACTCATTTAAGAGCTCAATTTGTACGGGGGATTAGTGATAATGACATTAGAGAAAAAATATTACAGCAAGGAGAAAATATGACATTCCATGACGCTGTTAACTTAGCTCTTGCTACAGAGACTGCTAAACTAGAAAGCCAACAAATGAGAAGCTCACATTTAACTGTCAATAAAGTGAGCAAGGAGAAAAATCGATCACAGTACAGAGGGTCTCCCACAGTACAGGCTAGTTTTAGGGAGAAGCTGAAACAACTTCGGGGCTGTTGTTATCGATGCGGGAAGAGGAGTCATCGCAGCGTGGATTGTAATGCCAAGAAAACAAAATGCCGAGAATGTGGGAAAATCGGACACCTGGCCCGCGTATGCCTTAGCACCGAAAGGCAGGGAAAACGTAATCAGAACCATATAGACGTCATGTCATCAGCGGAGGACGACTCGGAGATAGAAGAGAATTTTGAAGTTCATCAAATTCGAGATGTATACGAAATTCATCAGTTTCAGGGACGGCCCGATGGTAAAATGATGATCAATGTCATCATCGAAGGTAAGCATCTGGAACTAGAATTGGATACCGGTGCCGCCGTTACGACCATTTCGAAAAAGACTTTCGATAGATTACTCCCGGGCAAACAACTCCAACCTACTAACATAAGACTTCGAACATTCACCAACGAAATAATTAGACCAATAGGCGTCTGTCAGGTCAAGGTTCAATGTGAAGGCAAGAAAATCACAGGTAACTTAGTAGTTATTCCCCAATTAGTGGACTCTGCAACATATTGACCGATTGTTTCATCAGACTTCTGATGCCGAAGGACAATTACGGAACTCAGGAGCGTTTTTGCCAGATTTGGACTACCATTAATGCTGGTTACAGATAACGGGCCCCAATTCACATCTACAGAATTTCAAAAGTTTCTAAAATCAAACGGAATACGCCACAAAAGAACAGCGCCATATCATCCGTCTTCCAACGGCCAGGCTGAACGGTACGTCCAGGTAGTTAAGAAAGGGTTAAAGGCGATGGCGACGGAAACTGGTGACATTTCCTTGAAGCTAAGTCGGATTCTGATGCAGTATAGGAATGCACCTCATAGTATAACTAATATGAGTCCAGCTGAAATTATATTTGGGAGAAAAATCAGAACTCGCTTGGATCTGCTAAAAGAGTCAGACGAGGAGGCCAGCAGGGAAAATTTAGCGGCAAGGAATTTCGAAATAGGTGACCAGGTTCAAATAAGGAACTATGATGGGACCAGAAAATGGAACTTTGGTAAAGTTTCGGCCAAAGAAGGAAGTCTCCACTATTGGATAGATGTAGAAGGCGGGAAAAGAGAAAGAAGACACGTCGATCAAATGCGCAAAACTGATATAAGTGGGACTTCACAAGAAAAAACTACAGTCCGTCTTTATGGTTGGCCATTTAAGGACCCACCGGAGAGAGGTGATGTCCGTCCAGATCGAGCACGAGATGAAGAGGGGAGAGATGATGTCCGTCTAGATCGAACGCAAGATAAGGAGGGGAGAGACGGATCTCTAATAACGTCAATCCGAGAAGAAGGAAATTCACCGAAGACACCAGCTTTGGATCGTATGAGGAATAAAGAATGGAATGATGAGCACCCACCATTGAGGAGATCTACGAGGCAGCGCAGACCACCGGACTGGTTTCGTATGTGAGGGAGCCGATTAGCGGAGGAGGACTGTTATATCTCTAAGCACATGTGTTAATATCGGTTATTGGAACATATGTTATAAATATTATTAGAATGTGTATTGAGGTTATTCATTGTTATTAAAATGTTCAAAACAAATAGTACGTTCTTTGATTCTTAAATATTAATGACATAACACACTCCATACTCTTCCCCTTCTCACTCTTTTGGCCCCACAAGGACCTTTTTCTTCCCTAATTTTTTCATATATTCATTCATCTCTATTGAGACAATCCTGATTTGAGATTCTCAATTTCACTTTTCTTTCTTTATCTGCTGTACTTATCCCCCGCCCCTTTTATATTCCCACATTTTCCCAAAGATTTCCTTATTTATTCTGCTCAGGCTCATCCTTACTATACGCCCGTAGATACGTAGCCTCCTTTCCGTTTCCAGGTCATCCATTTCTTTGAACATTTCTCTGGTAGACCTCAGCCTATATCCCTCCGGTAACTTTACTGGCCCATAAATCTTCCTCGAGATCTTCCTCTCAATTTCCAAAAGTTTCCTTAAGCTAAGAAAAGATCTCTGTTTGTTTATTTATTTAACGTTACTTTATGCTACTATGGCTAATCGGACGATGCTACAGTGGGAGTCCTAAATTTTGCCTATCCAGGTTTTATTAGGATAGGGATCTTTAACGAGTACCTGACATCGCAAAGGCTCGGGACCACCTTTTAACGTCCCCTCCGAAGGACGGCGTAACTAAGGATTTTTTACTCCCATTAAAAAATCCTAGGACCACCTGTGGGTTTGAACCCGTGACCTTTAGCATGGGAGGCTGTTACGCTAGCCACCCAGCTACAAGTGATCCCTAAGAAGCGATCTCCATTCCATACAGAATAACCGATTTGACAACGGTGTTATAGTGTATTATTTCCGCTCTTATTGAAAGACACTTTTTAGAGTACAAGGCTACTGTTGGCTAAGCTTAGTCTTTCCGTCTTTACCAGCCTCTACTCCACACCCTTTCTCTCGGATCCATTACTAAAAATAATTTACCCTAAATACCTGAAGCTATTCGTGAGCTTTGTTTTAACTATTTTTTACCTCCTAAAGTTTCAATCCGTAGTCGTCAACTACGTTTTTTTCGAACAATATTATTTAACCGACTCTTTTAGCAATTTCTTTTAGGGTGTTTAGCTACCCTATCGCTTCATCCGCAGATTCCTCCAAGTGGGTCAGATCATCAGCTAACGCCACTCAACTTACACTGATTAATTAATTTTGTTTAAATATATTTATTTTAATTTCTCCAAAACTGTGATAGCTAAATATTTTTTTATATTAACAAGAAAATTTTTAATTATCAATTTTAAAATAACTGTTTTTAATAACTGAACTGATGAGGGATGAGTTCCAAAAAATTGATCGCTAGTTTTTTATTTTAAATAAAGTTGCTCATTGGAAGAATTAAAAACGAGTCAAATTTGTTTCCACCCAATATATATACACTTATTTTGAGAATGTGTATCTGCGTCTTATTGATGTGTATTTTTACTCAGTTGATAACGTTGTATTACGTCTGTATAAGTACGATTTTATTCTTTTCTGTCTTCGCGATGCTTGAAGATCACAGGCTTAGTTTTTATAATTTTCTATTAATTTATTTATATTTATATTAATCTTCCATTATAAAATTTTATTTTTGGGTAAAATTCACTTATTTCCAATTATTAAGATGGAACAAATTGATATGTATTAGTAATGTGAAACGTCTTCTCGCCGGAGATGAGATCCATATTTTCTCCCTTAACATTATATATATATATATATATATATATATATATATATATATATATATATATATATATATATATAAGTTAGCTGTGTGTAAGAGAGGAATCATAACAAATATGTAAAAGAGTATTAAGATTAAGTTGTTATCATTTCGATTCCTATATATATAGGATGAAAGAATCAATAAAGTCAGTTGCTAACATACACCTGTGTCGTCTCTATGCCCGAATCCCCCCTTTTTTTAAGATAATCATTTGTCATAATTGTAACTGGTGCCGAAACCCGGGAGCCATCCGGATTATCGCGTTAGTTATCGGTGATAGGGGATTCGGGAGCACGATACAAGAGTGAGACATCATGACTGATCCCGCTGAGGAAATAAAGAAGCTCGAGTACCAGTTGGCCCAGGCGTCGGTAGATAGGGCGAAATTAGAGGCGCAACTCACGAAGGCCGAGGAAGTCAAGCAGTTTGAAGTGGTGAAAATAAGAACACAAAATTCCCACTTCATCCACGAGGTGATCAGCCAACTGGAGCCCTTTACCGGAGTGATTGGTGACCTCGAGCATTTCATTAAGGGGGCAGACCAAATCAAGGCGCTATTAGTTTCTCGGGAAGAGATAGGCACGCTTCAGGAGTCTGACGTTCGCCTACTAGAAGCATCTTTAATCGGCCGCATATCACGACGCGTCTTAAACGCTATACAAGGAGACCTCTCTCACACGTGGGAAACGATAAGGGCTAGGCTGAAGAAGCTTTACGGCGGAGGGAGATGGACCCCTGAAGAAGACGTATTTTACGTGCTGAAAGAACGGCGGAACCAGGACCAATCAGAGGGCGAATTCGCCGAGAAAATTCTCGTCCTATACAACAGGGTGGTCGAGACGTGTGGCCAGGCGGAAGCAGCACAGAAGCTAGAGTTTCTGAAAGGTATCATGAAGGTCCAGCTTAACCATTATATGGACCGTCCAGGTTCTCTTCCAAGAGACCGCGACTTCTTGGAGTGCGCCCACGACCTCATAGATGCACGAGAGCGGAACGAAGCCCGCTTCGAGAAAACAGAAACCGAGTGGACAGAAGTGCGGTCACCCAGAAGGAGGAATCGAAGCCGTCCCAGGCAGTTCAATAAAAATACTGAGAAACGGCCAGGTAGAGGCCCAGAAGAGCGGAGACGCCGCCCAGAACGACGTTGCAACGAATGTAACCGTACTGGACATGTAGCAGCCCAATGTAACCTGACCCGTTGTTACGAGTGCGGGAAACAAGGACACGTCGCGAGAGAATGTCCGAGACGGAATTCCAGGACGAATAGGAGGGACCCGCCACCGGAGCCGATGGAGGTCAACAATCAGGACTGGAGCGGCCGACGACATGACAGGAGGAGCAGCGGCCGTAACAGCAGCGAGGAGTCATCGGGCGAGGAGAGCATCCGCTCGGAGCGCAGCACCCCTGCTACAAGAAGACACCGGGTAAGTGGAGTGGATAATTGGAGAGGAGGGCCGTCCGGGGTAGAGGTAGTGACGCGGCGGGGCCGTTCAGATTGAGGGTACGGCAATTGGCGGGGCAACCAGTCAGGGGATCTTTTAATTAATACAAGCGTGAAAAAAGGAAAATATAATAGGTTGCCCGTGGCGAGTCTGGGGAAATCGGGAATTCAGTTTTTAATCGACACGGGGAGTACAAATTCTTTAATTAGCAAACGAGGGGCAGTGAAATTAGGTATTTGGGATGGCCATCAGCTATGTCAGTGTGCGGTCTCGACGGTTAACGGTAGATGTCGAACATTAGGAGAAACCTTTTTTAACCTTTATGATTTAACTGGGGTCGAAGGGAAAATGCGAATCCACATATTGGAAACACTAATGCCGGGATACGACATTATACTGGGGTGCGATATTCTCCAAAGGGCAGGTTTGAGTATGGATGTCCATGGGAGCCGTTGGCGTTACCAGATAGGGCGGCGGCTATATAACAGCACAGTCGCAGGTGACAGCCGGAATATTGCAGTGGGGGCTGCTGAATGCGGACCGAATGTATTCATGCAAATCGTGGATCAGAATAAGGACCTCTTCTATCGGGACGGGGATTTCTTACCTACTACAGGTAAGACAGTGCACCGCATTCATCTTACATCGGAAACACCTGTTTATGTTAAAGATCGGCGGTACCCTCAGGCCATGCGCGATATTATTCGGGTCCAGTTGGAGGATCTACTTAAACAGGGCGTTATCCGTCCCAGCAACTCCCCTTTTAACAGTCCTCTTTGGGTTGTCGAGAAGAAACAGGAAGTTCCAGGTGCGGCCGGCAAACGATATCGCGTGGTAGTGGACTACCGTAAACTGAATGAGGCGACTAGAGATGAACGGTACCCACTTCCGCGTGTGGAAGACATACTAGACCGTCTGTCGGGGGCGACTGTTTTCAGTACTTTAGATCTCAAAAGTGGTTACCACCAGGTTCGCATGGCTGAGGAAGATATCGGCAAAACGGCGTTCTCTTGGGAGCGAGGGCACTTTGAGTTCGTCAGAATGCCGTTCGGGTTAAAAGGGGCTCCATTGACCTTTCAACGTCTCATGGACGAATTCCAACGGGGTTTAGGTGAGGATTATTCTCAGGTTTACAAGGACGACTTGATTGTTTTTAGTAAGTCCGAGAGCGACCACGTCCAACACCTCCGTCAAGTTTTTCACAGGGTTCGCGAATTTGGGCTTAAGCTGTCGCTGGAAAAATCTAAATTCGGGTTGCGGGAAATACGGTTTTTGGGACACGTCGTTTCGCGTGTTGGCGTTCAACCGGATCCGGAGCGCGTACGGGCCATCCTGGAGGCACCTTTTCCCCAGAACGCACGTGGGGTTCGGCGGTTTTTAGGCATGATCAATTATTACCGAAAATTCATTCCTAGGATAGCGGAGCTCACTCACCCTCTTACCGACATTTTAAAGAAAGGAAGAAGGTTCCGATTGGAGCCCGAACATTTCGAGTGTATTCAGCGGTGTAGGGAAGTTCTGACAACGCGGCCACTGTTGGCATTTCCGGATTTCCATCGTCCCTTTCGGGTCACCACGGACGCTAGTGAGATAGCTATCGGGGCCGTTTTATCGCAGAATTTTGAAGGGGGGGAAAAACCGATCGCATACGCGGGAAGAAAGCTGAATGACGCGGAACGGCGCTATAGTGCAATCGAACGCGAACTTCTGGCCGTTGTTTGGGCGGTGGAATATTTTCGCCCTTACATCTACGGTAGGCGTTTCGAGTTGTATACCGATCATAAGCCCCTCCTGCACTTGGGGACATTGAAGGAGTCCTCGGCACGAGTGTCGCGCTGGAAGGAGCGCCTCGCTGCATATAATTTTCACGTTGTGCACAAAAAAGGGGTCGAGAACGCGGTAGCCGATTGGTTGTCGAGAGATCTTGTCGTAAACGCCATCGAGGATGACCAAAACCCAGGGGAGCCGTTTGCCTTACGGTATCTACGCGATTGGGCGGAAAGCGGGCCGGAAATTCCACCGGTAGAGTCGGACCAAGCGGCGGAATCTTCCCCTGGTGACCGACCACCGGAGCTCCCTGAAATTGACGAAATCATTAATGACAAGAAAACCCAGCTTATTATCAAATCGAAGCAGGCCGACGGAATAGAGACGCGTGCGTCCATGTATGAAGGCCTTTCGACGGTCCTCATTCGCACCCCCGTTACGATCGACGAAGCAGAGCTGGAGCGCCTGCTCCTGGAATTTAGTACTCCGGGTCGGGGTTGCCATATTTACATTGGTAATAGAGTAATCGCTGACAAGTTAAAAAGACTTTATAGGCAGGAACGTGTGGGGGTGGGATACCCCTTAATCCGTTGCCTCCGGCAGGTCGAAACGGTTACCGACCCAGCGGTTCAACAACGCCTTGTGACCGATCATCATAGCGGTAAGACTAATCATCGAGGTATCGACGAGACACTCCGTGCATTGAAGTTGCTGTACTATTGGAAGTCGATGGGTAATACTGTACGTGACTGCATCTCTTGCTGTGACATATGCCAACGGGCGAAATATGATCGCCAACCCCCAGTAGCGGCGCAGGTAGCCACACCCACCGCGACGGAACCTCTGAGGGCTGTACAGGTAGATATTTACTCGAATGAAGGGCAGTCGTGGTTGACGGCAGTATATTCCTTTAGCAAAATCGCGATGGCCTACCCTATTGCGGACAAAACACCTACATCTGTCTGGGAAGGGATCTTACACTGGTGCGCGACTTATGGTGTTCCTGACGAGGTTGTCTCGGATACCGGGAAGGAGTTCGACAATTCCCTGATTAGGGACGAATGTAGGACTTTGGGTTTTAGTTGGCGGTTGAATACTCCCCATCACATCAAGGGTAGAGGCGCAGTTGAAAGATTACATAACACTTTAGGTGAACACTTGCGGTTACTAAAATTGGGGCGCGATCTCGACCCTTATGATGCGATGCCACGCGCGGTGATCGCCTATAATAACACGATACACGCAGCAACTGGATTGTCCCCTGTCGAAATTGTTTTTGGACAGCGTAGACGCGATAGGGGAGACCTCATTACGGCTAACAATAACGCTTTGCGAAATCAACTGCTCCAATCACGAACGGATCGCCGGGAAACGTGGGTGCGAGTTAGGGACAAACTCATCCGCGAGAAACAGACGCGTGTTGAAAAGGCAAATAACCGGTCTGTGGTCTATAAAAAGGGCCCATTGCAGTTAGGAACGCTGGTATATCGCCGCTTGCGGACGGCGCGCAATAAGACCGCGGCGCGGTTTGAGGGCCCCTACACTATTACGGCCATTCGCGAACATAACTTGTTTACCATTCGGGATACTAATCACCCTTTTCGGTCACGCACTGTCCATTTAGAAGAACTTCGGGTTCCCCGCATGGTGTCAGACCTCGTGCCGGACGGTGACGCTCCTCAAGAAACTCCTAGGAGATAACATTGTCAAGTGATTATATTGTTTGCCATAGGCACCAAGTTGTAGTGAAGCAAGTTTATTTTTTCTGTTCTAGTATTCATGTCTAATTTTAGGTCACAGTGGAGTATTCCGTTTTCTTTTTTATCAAGCATTTTCTGGTTAACAGTGTAAATATTCTTAGATTAAGGTCACTGTATGTATTTTCTTTTATTTTGTATCCTTGTAAATTGTTTTTTGTTTTGATTTCTCTCTCTTTGTGAGTTCCTCCAGATGAAGGAACTGGAGGGAGGGAGTTAGCTGTGTGTAAGAGAGGAATCATAACAAATATGTAAAAGAGTATTAAGATTAAGTTGTTATCATTTCGATTCCTATATATATAGGATGAAAGAATCAATAAAGTCAGTTGCTAACATACACCTGTGTCGTCTCTATGCCCGAATCCCCCCTTTTTTTAAGATAATCATTTGTCATAATTGTAACTTATATATATATAAAAGTATCGGGCATTGGCAGATGTAACGAGAGGCAGGGGGTCGAACTGATGGGCAGAGGTTTCTAATTTAGCAAATAGCAATGAGCATTAATTAGAGCCCTGGTTGGTTTCAATTTAATGGAGTTTGTGTAGAGAGGCTCCTGAGTAATAATGAACCAGGTATTCTAGTTACAATTTAATATGGACGGAAGGGGTCTAGTATTTACAATAGCCAGTCCAATACCTCTAATGCTGTCCAATACCACGAGTACTCAATGAACATCATAGGACCTTTATAGGACGTAGAGGTTAGTTCAGGTTATTATTTATCATTCTTCAAATGCTATTACTTTTTTATGATTTCTACAATATATATTTACAATGCTTATATCGTCCCTCCCACGTGAAATAAACGAATGTGAAAAATTCGTTGTTTTTATTTGTTTTTTGGCTACTATGCTATTGCACACGCCTTGAGGCAAATCTTCGAATCTCTAACCCTATCAGGAACGCGGGAAAATACTTGAGCAAATGACTTTTTTTTTTATAGGTTTTTTTTTAGCTTTCCTGAAAAGTACCGATTTTCACATTCGTTAGTTTGATATTTTAGGGACGACTTCTCTGTATTTTTTCCTGGAGCAAAATAATGCTGTTTTCCCCTTTTTACTCAATATTCTAGGAGTTTTATATTTTTAATTATATTAATCAAAATTAGGATCAAGGAATTATGAAATTTGTAAAAAACTTAATGAATAAAAAATGATAATAAAATTTTATTAAGGGAAAAATCCTTGAAAAACTCCTTCTGAAACGTATATATCCTATCCTTGATTCCAATAATATTATCCCCGATCATTATTTTGGCTTCCGAACATCCCATTCCACTATCCAGCAGTGTCATCGCGTGGTGGATGTAGTCTCCTCTGCTTTGGAGCGCGGATTGTACTGCACGGGAGCCTTTCTCGACGTAGAACAAGCATTTGACAGAGTCTGGCATCCAGGACCGCTGTACAAACTCCGAAAATTCCTCCCTCCAACATACTTCCTTATCAACCAGTCCTACCTCACTGACAGATCCTTCAAAATAAATCACAATGGGTCCTACTCATCTCTTTTTACTCAGTCCGCTGGTGTTCCTCAAGGCAGTATCCTAGGACCCATTCTCTACACAGTATATACAGCTGATATCCCAACCAATTCTAACACTTTCCTTTCCACTTATGCTGATGACACTTGTGTGGTATCAGTCAATAATAATCCAACTGTTGCCTCTCAAACCCTTCAATCCCATATCAGAGACCTTGAGATATGGTGTCAGAATTTGAGAATTAAAATAAATTCCAGTAATCCCACCAAATAACCTTCACCCTTCGTCGTAAGCCGATGACATCCTGTCCTCCAGTATCCTTTCATAATATTCCACTTGTCCCAGTTGAACAGATCCGGTACCTAGGACTCCTCCTTGACAAACGTCTCACATGGAATCCGCACACAAGACTGAAAAGACAAGAAACTGCTCGCCGCTTTCGATTACTTCAATACTTACTAGACAGACGCTCAAACCTTCCACTTAACTACAAAAGGCTCATCTACATGACCATTATATGGCCTATATCGACTTACGGAGTTGAGCTTTGGGGCTCTACTAAACCATCGAGTTCTTCCCGTATCCAATCTTTACAATCCAAAATCCTTCGTAAAATCCTCAACGCTCCTTACTTTGTCACAAATAAAATTATCCATAAAGACCTAAATGTTCCATATGTTGCTGATTTGGCCCGAACCAGATATCAACCCTTCCATGACAAACTCCTTTCCCACCCCAACCAATTAGTTTCAGCCCTGGCTTCCTGTTCGATTCCTGATAATCCTCCGAGGCGTCTGAAAAGAAGATGGCCTCGAGACCTTCTAGTTTAAAATAGTTACTGGAGTGCTACCGTTGTGTTGTTCCTCTACAAGTCTGTCTCATGTGATTTTTCTTTTAGCACATTTACTTGTTGTAATATATTTACAGTTGTAAATTTCAATAAATAAAAAAAAAAAAAAAAAAAAAAAATCTTTCGCGAAGTTAATTCCACCAGACGCACGACTAACAAACCATTATTAAAAATTATTTCCATGTTTATTTTCGATGGGTTACCTGAATCTGTCACTGGTCCCGGATTATCAGTTTCCTGGTTATCCAGGAGTGGGGTTGGAACAAACCTATTATATGTCAGTAGTACCAAAGAAGGAAAGAGTTCGAGGAATACACACGTATTCGATTAAAGTTGTTATAGGCATAAAAAAGTCAAATTACCTGCGTAGCATGTATCCGAAGAGGAATACTGAGCGGAGGATGTTGGTGTTTTTACAAGACTTGCTAAGGACAAAGCTCCACCGCAATCAAAGTATCATTGAAGGATGTGAGGAGGGGCGTTAATAGCCTATCGAAGTAGATCTTATCCTCAAACTGGGTTTATTCCAATTATTTTTATCATTACCAACCATCATCCTGTCAGCTATTCAATCCCTTCATAAAAACAATTTTTGGCTTTCTATGAAAAACGTCTCTCTAAAAAGATAATGAAGCGTCATCCTTTGTGTTTGTAGGAAAATCTATAGTGAGGTGCCATGATAAAGGATGTTGAGAAGCGTGAAGGTAGGAGCTGACTTTTAGTTTTATATAAACTTTTCATCACCCTACCATAAAACACATTTTGATGGGCTGTTTCCTTCAGTTTAACAAAACCAGCAGGTTGCTTTTACTTACTTGTGTATGACATATCCAATATAGGTATGTTAAAATTTTAGTTGGAAAAATGATTTTGTATTTAAATTCTTTTCTTCAAAGTGGGGCTGACGATTTAAAACCTCACCACAATACCATGATGAAAACTGAGCTAGTGAAAAACGTTTTTCTTCAAGATTTCTTGAAAAGGCCTTTTTAAAATAATGCTTGTATCTTTAGACCCTTTAATATCCTCTTTGAGAACGTGTCAAAAATATGGAATCACATGAAGACTGTCCTGAAGATATACTTTTGAATAGTTAATAGAAATAATCGTAATTACCGTACTAAATATATTTCAAAAATACATATATATATATATATATATATATATATAATATATATATATATATTGTTTTATTTTTATTTTTGTATACATTTGAGATATATAAATGTGAATATTATGATTTTCAAGAAATTCCAAGCACATCGTTTCGTACACTTTCATTTACGGACAATAATACTATTGCAGAAATTGAAGTAATAATAAGAGAGACAACAAATAATTTCATAGAGCTTTATTTTGGCTTTCATTACACCTCGTGCATATTAGAATCTTGAAATGTCTTTAAAAATATCGAAAAAATATTGTTCATATACAAGGTTAGAAAAAAAATTAAAATACAATAAATTCATTATTTTTTTTATTGGATACATTTGGTTTTAGTTTTTCTTTAATGTTGTAGGGAGTTAATGGTACTAAACTACCATGATACAATTCGATTGATCAATTGCGATCGTTCGGTGTTATGTCGATTTAAAGATTTGGCCCCATATTTTTTAACATTAATTTGGGAAAAATCCTAAAATATGCCTCATATTTCATTTGTCTTTTTTTCCATTTAAATTTTAAAAAAATAATTAAAGGATAAGTATCGACAATATCTCATTTTGTTTAGTTAAGGGAAGTTTTTTAAGGGAGCGGCGTGGTCTAGTGGATAGAGCGCTAGTCTACTGTGCTCCGGGTCCTGGGTTCGAATCCCAGCTGAGGCGGAATCGGAATATTATTTATTCTGTTATTTCAGCCGAGGGGCGATCCTGGGGTATGGAGACTCTCCTGGGGCACACCCAGCCTCTTTAAAGTGGATACCCAAAAAAACGGGGAAAAACCTGGCGGCTGAGCGTGATCTCGACCGAATCACCTCATTGCACGGCCGTTAGCCTAGAAACAGTACGAATCTCTATATATACTGAGCCCAAAACTCTTCATGGGGGTTGTAGTGGTACAGGTTTTTTTTTTTCAAATTTTGTTAATTGTTTGCCTTTAAACAATAATTCCTTATAAATTCTGTATACGTCGTAAATACCCGAGTAAGGCAATTATAAACGCAGAAAACTCTATAGAAGCAGATATAGATCATTTCTGTCGATTCGATTGCTCCTAGATAGAGTAAAGTGATCAAATACAAATAAATGTATGAAATCAGTAATTTTGAAAAATAAATAAAAATATAAAGAATAAAAAAAATGTAGCGATAGTAATTTACAGACACTGATAAAAGACATTCTCTACTCATAAATGAAAAAAGAATTTTTAATTTATCTCGATTATATCAAGAGTTATAGCATTTTAGCCACTAAATCGTGATTTTTTCCCACTGTGATGGAATACCCCAGCGGTGGCTGAAACGTTTATTAAAGTTTAAAAAAAAAAAAAATTAACTTTAGTTGTAGTATGTTAGACTCTTCATATTTCATTGGTATTGAAACCTAAATGCTATATGTAATCTTACTATCTATGTTAGGTAACCTTAAAGCAAATGAGGGGTTCTGGGAAAATCTGAAAGATATATTTTTTCTGGTAAAAACTTTGGAACAATTACAAAATTAGTATAATCATAAATAATAAAATAAAATAACCTGTACCATTTACAATTATACAAGTATATATATATATATACAAGTTACTCAACGGTGCCTATCTTTTCTAGGAAGAAGCCTTTCAGATGGTAAGCCAATTGTTTCTTATGTCTATATAAAGCACAGAAACCACTGAATTATTTTGCGCGCTATCTATTTCAAGTGACAGAACGCAATATTACCCAAACAATCATAGGTAAATTAAAACATTGTTTATCATTAATATTTACTAATTTGCAAAAAATAAGAAATGATATGATTTTTAACTAATAATAAGTCAAAATATGAAAAATCATTTTATTCAGAGTATTCTCTAATTTAGATATTTATCAATGAGAGCTTATGGAATTTAAAAATTAAATTTTACTATTCAAACTTGATTTTTAGTTTCGATAAAAATAGACAGGGAATGTTTTATTTTTATTTATTTAGGTCTTGGTTACATCCGAAATATGCAAAGTCTATCAAATATATTTTCAAAAACATAGGATAGGGCATGATGTTTTTCACAACTTTTTTTGACACATTACACAATTTTTGTCAGAACACCCTCCGCCGAACTCTCCCCCTCAAATGCTATGGGGACCAGAAAAAAAATCTTTTCACTAAAATGGTTTAAAAAATAGCACCATTTTGGGGGGAATTCTATATGTTTTGTCACAACCTGTCACAACAATCTCAAAACCTGTAATTTTCAAACGTTACGAAAAAGTGAAACACATGACTCACATTTTTACTACCCTCTATTCGGATAAAAACGCAACACGTCTGTAGCTTACATCATATTGAATTCTATTTGTAAGTTGAATCTATTAAATAAGTTTGAAACTGTTGATTATTAGGATTGTAATTCCGTAATGTTGCGAAACCCAATTTTTTAACTTTAAATAAAAATGTATTTATTAATTTGCTGGCGTAAGTATTTTATAAAAACACCTAATCCCATATTTCACTACTATTAAACATTACTCTCTGAAATTCTTAACTAAACTATGTGGTGAGGCTTTTTTTCTATTTTTGATTCACTTATTCAAAATATGCTAAAATTAAAGCATTGTTCTAAAGTATTTAAATTACAATTCAATAATCTTGAAGATGAGTCTGAACCTAGTGATAGATTATGTGCTTTTTCGGAAGAGGTCATGTTAAGTCTAAAAATAAGCCGGGAGCTTACGTCAACTGTCCAGCGAGGTAGGCTAGAAATCAACTATTTATATTTGCTATTTTCATAACTTAAATATTTATATTATAAATATAAATTCTATTTATATCCTGGCTGTATCTAAAATTTTATATATAACATCGATACGGAATTTTCGTTTTCGCTATTGCTTAGCACTGGTATAATGTAGTCTATAGGTATACATATTCTTTTATATAGGTAGAATGTATATATATATATATATATATATATATATATATATATATATATATATATATGTATGTATGTAATCCCGTATATTCAGCCATTTACTATCAATACAATTCTCAAATAATCCCAAGTAGATGCTAATTTTAAGGAAGATCGACAGGTGAAGCAGACAGAGACTTTTATATATTTATTTAATTTTCATTTTCTCGGTTACATAAACAGCAAATATTGTTAAAAAAAAATTTTTTTAATCTATTCAAAGATGTAAGATTATATTATTTGTTATTTTACAAACACTCAGATGAATTATAATTTTTTTTATTTTATTTATTTATTTAAAGAAATTTACAACTGTATTAAATAAATACAACAAGTAAATAGGCTTTATATGATTAGTACACATGATAGTCCTGAGAAGAAACTACCCATTGGTAGCACTCCAATGTCTTATGTTAGAAGGTCTCTTGGCCATCTTCTTTTAAGGCGCCTCGGTGGGTTGTCGGGAATAGATATGGAGGAGAGGTCACGGATGAATTATAATTTATTTTCTTTTTTTCATTTTATTTTAAAAATGTATGTATACAATTTTTTCTTTTGAAATCTCATGATATTATTTTTATTATATCTTTTTTTGTTCTCATGTTAACATACAATTATTTTTCTTGTTTGTTCATTTGTATTAAAATTTATCTTTTCAGTTATCTTATTTGTTCATGTTATTAGTTTAATTCTATTGTTTTTCAATTATTTTACTCAATGACTCCAGTCTTAAGTCCACTTTTTATTTGTCCATTGTTGTATTATTCTCAAGGGACTCGTCCTAGAATAAATAAAGAATTATTATATATATATATATATATATATATATATATTATATTTATAAATTCTCTATTTGTTTTTAAAAATTGGTCCGAACCGGGTATCCATTCTTCCATGACAAACTCCACTCCCACTCCAATCCATTAGTTTCAATCCTTCCTTCCTCTTCCATTCCTGACAATCCTACTAGGCGTCTGAAAAGAAAGTGGGCTTGAGACCTTCTAGTTCAGAATATTTTTAGAGTGGTGCCGATGGGTAGCGTCTATTTTCTTTTAGCCTGTTTACTAGATCTGTTGTACAATACATTTGTTAATGTAAATAAATTAAAAAAACTCCTTTTCATTAATTTATTATTTAATTGACAAAATAGCACGCAATCTATATTCTATATAATTCTAGGAACTACTACTGCGCCAGCCACTAAAACGCTTGCAGTATAAACGCGCCCTTATAAACCGACCCTATGCGAAACTTCATGTTCGTTGCAAAGATGACTTCATTTTTTAATATGAATTTAGTATTCCCGAATGTTACCCGAGGAATGCTGGATTGTCTACCACGACCGTGCGATTTGGTATTTTCAACACTTTTAAGTTATAGATTAATATCACCGAGATAGAAAACGCTTTTTAGCAGTGTGTCACTTTTTTAAGGTGAATTTTGTTGAGTCTTAATTATGTTAATAAAAACCTTGAAACCTATGGGTTTATAATGTGAATTTTCAGTTTAGACAACGATTGATATTTTGTAGGATGAATGAATAAATCCAATAACTTGTAGCAATGTTGATACTATTGTATTTTATGAAATATTATTTAAGCAAATATATAAATATTATGGTATTAAGCATATGACATGACAACAAAGCAATATTTTTTTATATATTTTTTTTCAAGTGGAAGAAACAATAAATTAATGGAAATATTCACTGAATAATTCATGTTCTACATAATATAATATTTTACGTTATAAACATTGTATATTCAAGTTTAAGAACAATTAAATTGAATTAACTTTGGTTTTCGACCAATTGGAAGCCTTTTGGATCAGCTTAACTGAATCCTGAATTCCAAGCAACTCCAAGCCCGGGTTTTGAGAAAGTGATTGTTGCGGTGAACCAAGCAGTGCTTTGCAAGTTCCCTGAATTATACGCCATCACACCCACACCAAGCTATATTCTGCGGCCAAGCCAATTCCAGTAATTATCAAATAAAGGCACATGTTTTCAAAAGCATTTAATAATAATATCAACTCAGGTTTTTAGAGGGAAATATGTATCATATACGAAAATGGAAATAACAGAAAACAAATCTGGTCAACACACGACTATCACTTACCTCTATTCTTTTTTTATTATCATTTATTGAAATTTATAACTGTAATAAGTTATAATACATCAAGTAAATTAGATAACAGAAATACATGAAAAAGACTTCAAGAGAAAATGCTCATTGGCACCACTCCACTGGACCTCTATTCTTGTAATCAATTTAAGAATTTTTTAATAAAGTAAAGAGTTGAAGAAAGGTTAATGTATCACATTGAGTTTCGATAGAATTGTGTTTCAGATTAAATAATCTGTTATATCATTTAATAACTACACAGTCACTTAATTTTATCGGCTTTTCATCACTCATCACTTGTACAACTTTGTGTATAAGATAAAATTTTTTCTAAAACTTTATAATTCTTGTAATATATTATGCATCTCTATTACTATTCTTTTACGTAAGCAGATGGATGAGACCAGACTTATCCTTCGTCTTATCTTACCATGCTATTTTATTAAAAGTAACTCCATATAAACCATTTCGTAATAATAAAGGAGGCACCTTTAAGTTGTGCAATGCATGCATTGTAAGTTTTTAAGTATAAATCGTTTCTACTTTCTCTACTGTTTTATCTGAGAACAGCCATTCTTCCACAAACCTTCCAATAATTTAGTATCATTTATATCATCAAACAAAAAAAATTATTCCTTTCGTAGAGTTTGCTACTTTTTTAGGAAATACATTATAAAAATAATTGATTTAATCAGCAAATAAACAGTTCTGGAATAAAGTTATAAAGAAAATATTTTTCCAGACGAACAATATCACCTGAGGGATAAAAAAAACTTTTAAGCCTATATCGGATTACCGGAAAATCCCGTAGGATTTAACGAAGAGAGATGAAAAAAATTCGTTTTTAATTAAAGCATAGCACGGTGGAAGAGAATAGGCAAAGTTCTCCCGGATTTATCGGATCAGAATATATACCATACTAGGAAGCACAGGTATTTTGCCGGCTGTACCGTATGCGATGATGATGTTTTCTCATTTGTGAATGTAAATCCTATTAGGAATGAAAATATATAAATAAATAATAAATCCAATATAAATGAGATATGGAAAATATATAATTTCTTCTATTATTCAATTTCAGTCAGTAGATTTGTCTGAGTGTGTATATATATAAATAAATATATATATATATATATATATATATATATATATATATATATATATATATATATATATATAGGTATGTGTGTGGCATGTGTGTGTGTGTAGTTTTAGTAAATTATAAATATACTAGCGAGGGGGGAATGAGGAGCCATTTATGTTTTAAAAAAATCTCTATCTGACAAAAAGTTTATCACTTTGAGATTTTTAGTTCGTCGTAACACAAACAGCAATCAGCAAGAAAACAGGTTTATTTTATAAAGTCTATTCATTATTATATGGAAACGTCGGTAAAAAATCTGGTGCGGGCAACACACGACTTTCACTTAACTCCATTCTTAAAATCAATGAAAGAATTTTCAAATACAGTTAGAGATAAAAATACGTGAAACTATTAAAAAATTAATTTAATTGAATTTATAAAGAAACACGTGTTTTATTAAAAAATCTATTTATATTATTATCTAAAATAACAGATTTATCTTCTTTTCATCACTCTCCATTAACTTTTAAAAGCTTGAGAATAAGATAATATTTTTTCTAAAATCTTTAGTTTTCCAACGGTAAATCATACATGTATATTACTGCTCTTATGTTCAAAAACAAAAAATTGCATTAAAAAAATATTTTTTCTGTTTTCTCCTTTAGTTGATTATCGAATTCATTCAATTTATATATTTACCTGTTTTTCATCAGCGTTAACAAGATAATCTAGTTTTTATTATTGAATCTACAAAATTAAAGGTATTTTAGGGAAAGAAAATTTAAAATATCGGCATTTAAGCCTTGTCAGACCATTTTTATCCAAATAAAACCTACATGATATTAAAGCCCAATCAATTTTACATCGATATAGCGAGTTTAATCAAAATCGTCGGAACCGTTTTTGAGAAAATCGAAAAAAGGTGCAAAATGCATGGTATAAAGTGCCTCTTCTGGTAAGCTCATTTTGATGAAAAAAGTTTTGTCACGTCTCGGGCGTATAGTTGTCTTAAATATGAAATTTCAGTTTCATAGGACTTACCGTTTTTGCCCAGGAGTTACCACACACACACACACACACACAACACACACACACACACACACACACAGACCTTTTTGCGGGACTTGGTTATTTGGACTCAGGGGACCCTAAAACGTGTATTTCCGTTGAAAACTGGAATTCGAAAATTTTCACGATCGCATTACTTTCCTTACAATATATAGTAAGTGAAAGTAAAAAACGTAAATAAAAATTGGTTCAGCATATTAGTTTGCTATTTTTAAGCATAGATAACGGAAAATTTAATTTTGCCAAGTAATGAAAACTTGATTACAATGTATATTTTTAAAAATTATAGAAATAACAACGTTTCCTATGTCATTCGGTTTATTACTAGTTTATATTTTTAAAAAAATATTAAAAATCTTGTGCGAGCAACACACGACTTTCACCTAAATCCGTTGTTAAAATCAATTCAAGAATTTTTAAATACTGTTGAAGAGATGAAATTAGTTTAAAGAATTAATTAAATTAATTTTAGATAGAAACATGTGTTTTATTAAATAATCTATTATGTTATTATCTAAAATCAGTTAATTTTATCCACTTTTCATCACTCCCCATTACATTTTACAACTTTGTGTATTATTATTTTCAATTTTTTTTAGCTTTCCAGCGGTATGTTATACATATATAATACGGTACTTATCTTTAAAAAACAAACAAAAAATACATTAAAAAATGCTTTCGACTTTTTTCTTTCATTTTATTATCGAATTCATTGAACATATATATTTAGCGGTTTTCAATCAATGCTAACAACTTGAAATGGTTAATTTTTTCGAATGTACAAAATTGAAGTTACTTTAGAGGAAGAAAATTTAAAATATCGGCATTCAAGTCCTGTCATACTATTTCAAACAGAATGAAAACTACAAAATCTTAAAGCTTATCACATTTTACGTCGACATAGCGAGTTTAATCAAAATCGTTAGAGCCGTTTTCAAGAAAATCGTAAGAAGTTGCTAAATGCATGGTATAAAGTGGCTCTTCCGGCAAATTTTGATGAAAAAAGTTTTGTAACATCTCGGGAGTGTAGTTGCCTTAAATACACACACACACAGACTTTTTTGCGGGACTTGGTTATTTGGACTCAGGGGTCCCTAAAACGTGTATTTACGTTGAAAACTGGAATTCGAAAATATTCGCAATACTTTCTCGTACTATATATTTCATATATATGTAAGTGAAAGTAAAAAGGCATTTAAAAGGTTTAATTTAGTTTCCATGGAATTTGAATCCCAATTTATTTATCTATGACTCTTCTACCCATATGGGCGTATCTATAGATTAACATTTTATACTCTATTATAGTAAAGACTTCTCTTCAAATATTTAAAAGAAGTCTTTATATTTGAAAAGACTGTGACTTTGCTTTCATCATATATAAGAATGTCTTTTAGTTTGTTATCCATTTATAGTTCTAATTTCAATTTTCTGAAAATTGGACAAGTTAATAATAAACGGTTCACTGTCCTTACTGTGTTAAATCGGGTACAAGTTGGGGCTTCCAGACCTCGAAGAAAGTAGCCGTGGGAGACTTCACAATGCCCTAATCGGAGCCTGCAGAGAATCACTTCTCTCCTTGATTTCCTGTAGGTCTTCAAACGAGCACAATATTTTTTTATTTCATTTAATTTTGATGAATTCATATCCACCTGATTTGCCACTTTTCCTTCTATAGTGAGCAAAACTGTCTTTTCCAGTCTTGCAAGGAGGTGTTATTCTATTATAGGATATTAACTTTAATTAAGAGCTTGCGCTTTCAAAAGATATTATTTATTTATTTAACGTCACTTTATGCTACTCTGGCTAAACGGACGATGCTACAGTGGGAGTCCTAAATTTTGCCTATCCAGGTTTTATTAGGATAGGGATCTTTAACGAGTACCTGACATCGCACAGGCTCGGGACCACCTCTTAACGTCCCCTCCAAAGGACGGCATAACTAAGGATCCAAAGATATATTATACATCTATATTACTAGTCATATTTCCGGAATAATTTTTTGTAGTATATACTACAATGTATAATAATTTCAAACCTTCTGGAGTAAATGCCCTAAATGATAGTGAAATCCTTATCAAAATCCGTCCAGTGTTTTAGGAGTTCGCGGAAACCATCAATCATAGTATCATTTTATGTATAGGCAGACAGTTGTATTAGAAACAGACCGTTCACCGGTTGACAATTTTGAAGGAAACTATAAATTTATTATATTGAGGGTGTATAGTCGACTGTAGAAACTATTATAGGTGGAATAGTCAGGAATCAGTCATTTTTGAAAAGTTTTTAATTTTGCCAACGTTTCGGCTCAAGCTTGTGAGCCATCATCAGGGCTACAAACATCAGAACAAAAGAGATACATATTAATATGATAATATTAATTATAAAAGTAAAAAAAAGGTAAAAAAAACATATATATATAAACGTACCATTACTGAGCCATGTCCAAGCATAAACTGAGGAAAACCATAAACATAGGTAGTATGGGGAGGGGTTCGTGTAAAAACCCTGAAGGTTTTCCATTCTAAGTGTAAATACTACAGCTTATCTTTGTTTTTAAAAAGTTTTACAAAATTATATAATGGAAAAAACAAAATAATATATCCGTATGTACAATAAGGTTAAACATTTTTAACAGAAATTATAAACACTAGAATCTGAGGTATTTAAAAGATCATGAGGTATATAATAAAAAACAAAATAAAATAAATAAATAACAAAAACAAGAACCAGAGGTGTTGTAAACAAAAAGATAAATATACAGTAAATAAATAAAATATACATTACACAAGCAATTTGTACAATAAAGTGATAGAGTTATAATTTAAGGAGACGGAAGATGTTAGCATACGAGGGAGAAATTATCTCTTTGTCAGTTTTATGATTTACGGGAACTCGATCTTTTTCCATATGGATATATATAGCTTCGGAGCCGAAACGTTGGCAAAATTAAAAACTTTTCAAAAATGACTGATTCCTGACTATTCCACCTATAATATAAATTTATTAATTAAAATATCGTCATTGCCAGACCATTGAAGTGTTCACGGAAACTCTTGGGTCTGAATTTTAAACAGTCTGACCTATAATTGAATTTCACAACTCAAAGAGTTAGCCGCTCCTAATTTTGTTCTACAGTACTTTGCCGACTTCTCTGACCCGAAAATATTAATGAGAAACAAAAAAAACTATTTTTACATGTCTTTCAAATAACTAATTATCTAAAGACATCGTCCATTTAACTCCATATACTATAGCTAAATTTGTGAACGAATCTGTTGCTTTGATTCTCCATAACCCCAAAGCTACCACAAATTTCAAGCCTCTTCAATAAAGCTGCAGACACCGTGGGTCGCATCAGGTTTTCTAGCGATGACTGCCAATGTATCATGGGAATATCGCTTATTATGTTTTTTAGGAAACTGATAAATGTGAGGAGATGTCTCAAAACTAAAATAACGATAAAATAATAAAATACAATTTTATATATATATATATATATATATATATATATATATATATATATATATATATATATATATATAAAATCCTAACAAATCCCATCAAATTACCTTCACTCTACGTCGTAAACCTGTGACCTCCTGCCTCACCGTATCCTTTAGCAATATCCTACTTACTCCTGTTGAACAGATTCGGTACTTAGGACTCCACCTCGACAAACGGCTAACATGGAATCCTCATACTAGACTGAAACGACAGGAAACTGCTCGCAGATACAGATTACTACAACACTTACTCGACAAACGCTCAAAACTTCCTACTTACTGCAAAAAACTCATTTATATAACAATTATCAGGCCTATTTGGACCTACGGCATTGAGCTATGGGGGTCTACTAAACCATCGAATTCCTCTCGCATCCAATCCTTGCAGTCCAAAATCCTTTGTAAAATCCTCATTGCTCGTTACTTTGTTACCAATAAAATCATCCATAAAGACCTAAATATCCCATTTGTTGAAAACTTGCCCGTTACAGATATACCTCTTTTTATTCCAAACTCCCTGCCCACTCGAACCCACTTATACGTGAACTCTCCTCCATATCTATTCGGTACAACCCACCGAGGCGCATTAAAAGAAGATGGCCATGAGACCTTCTACCATTAATTAGACATTTGAGTGCTACCAATGGATAGTATCTTCACAGGACTATAATGTGTTCTAACCATATAACAATTCTATTTACTTGTTTGATTTAAGACAGTGGTAAATTTCTTTAAATACATACATACATATATATATATATATATATATATATATATATATATATATATATATATATATATATATATATTTCTAATTAACCTGTTCTACTGAGCCCATTGCTGTTCAATTTACGCCTCTCTGTAAAACGATGATGAACCTTCAGGAAAGTAGCCAAGACCAGCTACAATCAATTTCATACCCGATTTTTCTCGTCGATCGTTCCAGCCTTCAGCTGAATATTTCAAGGGGTCTTTTGGAATTGATTTAAAATGTCTTATTGTTTTATATTAATGAGTTTAGCCGAAGCAACACGGTGAATACTTTTTCTTCAGTTCAGTTTAGTACAGAATCGTATTTTATTATTTTAGTTTTGAGACCTCCTCCTGACCTTTATCAGTTTCCTAAAAAACATAATAAGCGATATTCCCATGATACATTGGCAGTCATCGCTCGAAAACCTGATGCGACCCATATATATCAGTTTCCTAAGAAATACTCGTATACTCAGCTTTTCTTCTTATCTAATATGTGCTTGTTAATATTTATTTAATTTGAAAGGAGTTCATTGAATTCTCAGGAGGTTTTGGTTGTGTCCCTCAATCGAAAAAATATTGATCGATAAGAATGAAAACAGAATTTTGAGTCTACAGAGGTTTTCAAGTAAGTATAAGAATAAAGGAGCAGACTGTAGACGTTTAAGTTTTTTGTTGAATTCGCCAGCCCCTCAAATTCTAAGAAATATTCTTCCGAGTTGTGAATCCACTCTATAGAGTTTGTAGTCAAATGGTTAAAATAAATGAATTCTTTATATAGTTCTACACCACATCAAAAAAAAAAAGGAAACGAAAAAATAAAGAAATCCTTATCCCCAATTTAGGAACTCCAAAAAATTAATAAATTAATAAGACAATACAAAAAATTATCAAAATTTCATTTATTCTGTACCCGACACACTTAGATCTAAATGCGGTGTTTACAATTTTTCATTCGTATGAACTACTGCATGTAACACTATATAAATTATACAAGTAGTTATTCTTTCTAGTTGTAAAAATTACAGTATACTGAACTTGTATAGCTAGTTAATTTTTCTTTTTGTTGTAATTTTACAAATATAAATAACTAATACTAATATTTTTTTAAATATTCTAAACGTTTGAAATTTTATATTTTACTTATAAAAGACACAAATGAGAGTTATATACTGTAAATGATCTGCGTTTAGAGAGAAAGTAGATAGGGGAGAAATGGCGGACAGCGGGCAGCTACCACAAATCAATTTAAATAATTAAACCGTTTGCGGGCGATTAAGGAAATGAGAGAATCCCAGGTTGTTATCCCTTCCTTTATAAACCAGGTATTACGGGGTGCAGAAAATGACACTCTTTGATATATATTTTTAGCTCAATTTATAAATATCACATTGTTTTTTTAATTAAAAAAAAACTTCAACTAATTACACAATGGTTCATTATTTCAAAAAAACTATACGATAGTATAACTGTTTATAGGCAATTAACTAATATGAAAAGCAATAAATAATTCAAAGGAAAATGGATTATCATCGCAGCTAATTTCAAAACGCTAAATCTCTGCTAGTTCTGAACAAATTTCAATGATTATCTTTTCTTTTGTAGGAATATATAGATCAACTTATTTTTTAGTTTTTCGTGCTTTACTGATTCTAAATCACTATACATATTTTTCTCTATATATTAAAATAACTGAGTATTGGGCGTATTTATGCGTAAAATTTAATTTTCTTAACATTTTTCAAATTATTCGCGGTTTTTAGTTAAAAACTATAATAAATTTTTTCTCTATCTTCACTAAGTTAAATTTCAACGATAAATAATAAATTTTCTTTTATTCAAACTCTGATATTTGAATTGAAGTATCAGAATTGTTGAGCGTCAGAGGGGTAATTTCTGAATAGCAGGTGTTTGTGAATAAAATGTATATCCCAGGAATATGGTTGTCTCAATGTTTAAATTTCAGTTTCGTACCACTTTTTGATTGGTCATTTGGACTGAGGAGGGACTAAAACTTCTATTTTCGTTTAAAACTCTATTTGTAAAATGTTTACGATAGCAATAGTTTCCCTTACTACTTATATAATATACTTTTGTATTAAATTTTCAGAAGAAGAAATTTTGAAAACTTAACCTTAAAGTACTATCAGATTTTTCTCTAACGAGCAAAAAGGGGTAAAATCAACCATATAAAGTATCACTTTGAAATCACGCCCACTTCATCCTCTAAATTCAGAATTGTTTGCAGAAAACCGTGGTCTAAAAAATATAGAAAATATTGCATTCAAACAGCTAGTCCTTACATCGCTAAGGACTTTAAACATGAATTTAAGGACCATAAAACCTTCCCCGGACATGGAAATACCTCGATGGAAGAGTAACAGACCAATCGTTGACAAGACAATGTCAAGATACTCAAAGAAATGTCCATTGGAAGCACAAAATTGTTTCCTGGAACTGTTAAAGAGTTATAACAACTTCTCTGTTATATCCACGGACGCCTCGAAAACGGAAAATAGTGTAGGTTGTGCAGTAAAAATAAAACAGCAACAACTCCTTTTCAGCTTGCCAGAAGAGTGTTCTGTTTTCAGTGGAGAAGGGACAGCCATCCTAAAGGCTCTCCAATGGCTTACTGGATCAGAAACAAAAAACTGGATCATTGCTGCAGACTCTAGGAGTGTATTGGAAGCCCTTGGAAATATGTCGTGGCCCACTAATTCCATCATCAGGGAGATATTGAACGCTTGGTGGGATCTTAAAAATAAAGACATAACCGTAGTCTTTATCTGGGTTCCAGCACATTGTGGTATTCCAGGCAACGAAGAAGCAGACAGAGCCGCCAACTTGGCCAGACAAGGCAACACATCTGAAAGCACGGTACTGGAAGAACTCACAGTAGAAGACTGGATCAGAAAATTGAGGAAAAATCTCTTCAAAACCTGGGAAACAACGTGGATAACAGGACAACATAAACTGTTGGATATAAAAAGAGACACCAAAAAATGGACCACGAGCACGAGGATTTCTAGAAAAGAGGAAATCATTTTATGCCGGCTCCGTATAGGACATTGTCAGTTAATAAACATGGTTACCTTATGAGAAATCTGCATGCACCCACCTGCGAATATTGCGATAATGTTCCAAAAACTATTCAACATCTATTATTAGATTGTCCCCTTTTCGAAACATCAAGACATAATATTAAACTAACAGGAACCCTAAAAGATATATTGAATGATGATGTAGACAAGGTGAAAAAATTACTGAATAATTTAAAATAAATCAAGTATTACAACCAAATATAGAAAATCACAGTAGCCAATGACACTGTAGGGTAGAGGCAAATGACAAAATAAAAAAAAAAAAATTAAAAAAAAAAAAAAAAGTAGCACTAATGAAAAAATGAAATGATTTGTTCGTTCAAATACTTTAATTTAGTGGAATTATTGTAGTAATTCCCGATATTATTTAATGGTTTTGGTTATATTTCCTTTAGAGTACTTTATTCAGAATTATGTATTCAATGACGTAGGTAACGCTCTTTTAGCTATGAAAATTATTATTTTTGAACGGTATACTTTTTAATATTTGAAAATTGACAAATAATTATTCACAAGGTTTCATAATTTTTTTTTGTAATAATTATAATAATTAGTTTTTATTATACAATTTTTCATATTCTGTAACTTAATGTTCTGTAACATAATTTATATCATGTAATAAAAATACGCGTTGTATCGCAAGGTGGTACGCGTAGAAATAATAAATGCACCCAACGCGTTACTGTAATGAGGAAAACCGTAAGGTTTCATAATTGATTTACTGATTCCTATTAATAATAGGATTTTTTTAAAGTTATTATTAATATTCATCAAATTGGCTCTATATAATAATAAGATGTTCAGAGCACTTTAACGGTGGTTGCTATTAAAATGTCTTTAGGCAGTCTACTCTGCTATGCTAGTATATATAGGCTACTAAAATATTATAGCTTTACCGAAAGCGTGATCCGAATGTTAATATTTAATGTTACTTCCATCTCCTAGAATCTTATCAAGGAAAACCTATCTATTTATTTTCGTCATTTATTGATATATTTCAAAGTATATAATCAGGATTATTTTTATTATTGTAAAATATTTCAAATTCCATTGTAAAAATATAGTTTTGGTATTATTTTCTTTTCTTTCATACAACCAATAATTTCTAGATTGTAGTAATCGCATATGATAAGATACATATTCCACGTGCGAGTTTCAATATATTTTTTAAGCTCACTAGATTTTCTGAGTTTTATGATTTATAGTTTAATACTAAACTTTTTGTTAGTCTGAGTATTTTGTTGGGTATGGACCTGAGAGTCTCAAGACCTGGTTTTGGAAGTTTCTCCAATAAAAGAAATAGATATGCCTCTGGGTGTTTTGCTCTTGATACGCCCAGCGGTGGTGTTTTGTTTTATATGAGATTTTGTTTTCTCAATGGTCATGTAATGACAATCATCCGGTAAAATATTATTCAATAATTCAGATGATAGTGTTTGGCATGTTATATATAAGTAAAACAATACGTGAAATATAAAAACACTGATGAAACAACTATATCATAGAATTAGAAATCGAAATAGAAAAAATAAATTATTCTGGGACTTTGTCCCTTAAGAATAACATTAATTTTTCAAGTAAAGGTAGCACATCTGGCCAGATAACATTAAATAGGCATAATTATGTACATAGGTGAAAAAGGTAGAAAAAGAGATTTATATAAATGTATGCACATACACATCTCTATGTACTAAAGATAAGAAAAAGCATAAGAAAAGTAAAGTAAACAAATAGTAAATTGAAAGTAAGAAACAACTAATTTTGAACACTAACCAAAAATAATAATAATACATACATGTATTATAATGATTATAATGAAAAATTAATTTAAAATTAAAGATTAACAATAATAGGTGTTGGAAAAGGCGATATTTGAATGTGGATAAGGAAGAAGCATGACGTATATTGGAGGGAATGGAATTCCAGAATGTAATGGAACGGGCAAGAAAGGATCGATCGAAGGCTTTAGTTCTGTGGGACGGCATACAAAGGTCGGAATGGCACGATTTTGTTTCAAGCAAGTGGACTGAGGATTTAAATTGAAGTAGACTGTAGATATAGGAAGGATGCTGGGATTTTATAGTTTGGTAGATAAATGACCCAAGGAAGTACTGTCTGCGTTTGGAGGGAAGGAGCCACTTCAACTCGGCATAGCGGTGGGTCACATGAGACCGCCCTGAGGTACCCAAAACAAATCTTAAAAAACAATTTAAAAAACAAATAAAAAACAACAACAAAACAATCATACTTGAAGTTCGGCATAAGCAGATTTTAGTGACTGTGCCCTACCCCATTATCTACAATATATAAATATTTGATTTAATTATTAATCCTTCTTAATTGTTAATGTAATAATATCGATCCCTATAGAACAGAGGAAATTAAATAAAAATATAGTGCCCGCAACGCACAACTTACACTTGTCTTCGTTGTTAAAATCATTTAATAACTTATAAATGTGGTTACAATTGAAAAAAGGTCAATAAATTACATTGAGTATCGATAGAAAGATGTGCTTCAGACTAAATAAGAAAAAAAAATATATCTACCTCAATCATTTAATTTTCTTTAATTTTCATCTCTCATATAATATATACAAAGTTATAATATATTTAACATTTGTTCAAAAATCGTAAGCTTTCCAACGGTATATTATACATCTATATAATTATTCTGATGTTCCAAAAAAACAAAATTATCTAAAAAATAGTTTTGCTCTTTTCTCCTTTAATTGTTTGTTACATTTTATATTTAGCTACGTTTTATTATCCCTAAAAAAGATGAAATGGTTAATATTTTCGAATCTATAAAATTAAAGGTACTTCTTAGGAAGAAAATTTAAAATATCGCTATTTAAGATCTGTCAGACAATATCAATTGGAATAAAACCTACATAATACTGAAACCTATTAAATTTGACATCGATATAGTGAATTTAATCAAAATCTTAAGAGCCATTTTGAGAAAGTTTTAAAAAGGTGCAAAATGCATGGTATAAAGTGGTTCTTCAGGTTAGCCACGAATCGATTCTGAAGAAAAAGTGTGTGAAACGTCTCAGTCATATACGCTTATAGAATATGAAATTTGAGACAAAACTCACACCCAGACTTTTTTGCAGGACTCGGTCATTTGGACTCAGGGGACCCTACAATGTGTATTTCCAGTGAAAACTCGAATTCGAAAATGTTCACGATGCTTTTTCTCACTTTATATTTCATATATAGGTAAGTGAAAATAAAAATATAAATACAGCAGAAGAGATCTACAAACCTACAGATTCTGGAATTTCAATCCAAATAACAAGGGGCTTTGAAATTTAAAAAAATATAAATAACTAATGTTAACATTTTTTTTTAATAATCTAAACGTCTATCTAAAAGTTTTTATTTTACTTCTAAAAGACAAAAATGAGAGAAATATACGGTACATGGTCTGTGTAAAGAGAGAAAAGAGATAGGGGAGAAATGGTGGACAAGTAGGTACTTTAGCAATACTTTTTTATACTATATGTATTTTTATAAATAAGTAAATAAATAACTATATTATGATAACAAGGTGAGGATTAATAAATTCTTAAGGAAACTTTGAGTGAAATGTTGTTTGTAGGATGAAGAGGCCGAACCGGTAACGAAATAAAGGCAAGCTCCTGTTTCAGAGTGTTGTGCGGTGCGAATACTCTATCGACTTTTTATAAAGGACTTTGCGTGCAGCACAGCTTTGATAAAAACTCTCCCGCCTAAACTGTGTATTCCTTTGTACGAAGCTTACTCTTGTGTTTGTGCTGTGATAAAAAAAAAAATATTTTCATTACATTCTATATATTATGTTGTATTGTTTTATTATTTTTAAATAAACTAATAGAAATAATTTGAATGAAAAAAGTGGCCTTTCAGCTAAAAATTCCACATACGTAGAATAAAAATACTTAAAAAAACACGTTTATCTGCTTTCATTTAGTAAAGTAATTTTTCTCCTAGGATAAATATATAAATGCAAAATATATATAATAATTTTATATTTTAATATTTAACGCGAGCATTAATAAACGAGGATCACAGAAACAACGTTACTTTTTTATCAGAGAATGCTACAGTGTTAATTTTTCATATCGAGGTTTAATCTATTCCGAGTACCTGTCATCACACAGCCACAGGAACACCATTTTACGTCTCTCCAAAGGGTGACATAACCAAGGACATTTTATTCCATCATTCGGGTTAGAACTCCCAACCTAGGGCATAGAAGACTGTACCAAAAGTAAAACTATTAATTACATTTTAAAATATACTACTATACTAAAAAAAAGATTTTTTTTTCTTATATACAATCGTTTGATAGAAATTGCATCACTCAATAAAAGAAATGTTTCAAAAAATGCTGATTAGACCAAATGAAAATATTATATATTGGAAAATGAAACAAAAGCACATAAAAATCTATGAAAAATTATAGAAGTTTAAGTTCTCTTATAAAATGAATTATAATATTAATTTTCAAAACTATGTCCACTGTTGTGTCACCGCTCTTTATCGTGAAAAGTATTTTACTTAATGTAATCTCACAATGTTAATTCTTGCTAATAGTAAAATCCTTAAAATTCGACATAATTAAAATTTGTATTCTGTTAGTAGTTAAAACTATTAAACAAGAATTAGGAACTTAATTTTTAAATTTCTTTATTTCATTAAATGTATGATATAAATAAGGAGATAAAAACAAAAATATACGATTGGATCAAATTCATTACCATAAAAATTAAAGCATAGCTGATGAAATTTTTATCACCAGGACTGTGTATTTGTTTTTTTTATTGGAGGGGGTGGGGCAGAAAGAGGAGAGTTTAACCATTTTTATTATTTGAGGAATTTTTATATAAAATATTGTTATGTTGTTATTTATATAGCATTATTACTTTTAAAAATAATATTTTATGTCCTTTTAAAGTTATTGTTTCGTGAAAATGGAGAATGAGATTATATGCCAGAATTCGAAGTATAGACCTATAAATACCTAAAGTGTGCAAATGACGAATAAAAGCTAATATTAATTTATACAGAGCAACTGTCATCACACAGCCACAGGACCACCATTTTGCTCTCCTCCCAAGGGTAGCATAACCAAGGAAATTTTACTCCATATCCCCATCTGTAGGGTTTGAAAACCTAAGGAATAGAAGACTGTAATGCTAGAGCCGCTACATCACAAGTGACCTCTTATTATTGCTTAAGAATTACTACTTTATATAAATTTTCTTTTAAATAAAAAAAAAAGAAAGATTCTTATGGTAAATCTATTTTCCTTCATTCTTTTTATGGGCTCATTATCACCGGATTTCATCAGAGATTCTTGGGATTTTTTTAAACATCCGGGTGATTTTGAGAAGATTTTTTATATTTTTCTTCCACTTCTCCCATTTTATAGAGTGTCAATGCATGTGCTATATAAGAATATAAGATATATAAGAAACAAAATTAATTTTGATTTATAAATATTTTAGGGGAGCGGCGTGGTCTAGTGGATAGAGCGCTAGTCTGCTGTGCTCCAGGTCCTGGGTTCGAATCCCGGGTGAGGCAGAATATTATTTAATCTGTTTATTCCGCCGGGGGCGACCCTAGGGTATGGAGACCCTCCTGGGGCAGACCCAGCCTCTATAAAGTGGGTACCCAAAATAATTGGGGAAAAACCTGGCGGATGAGCGCGATTAAGGCCTAATCACCTCATTGCACTGCCGTTGGCCTAGAAACAGTACGAATCTCTATATGTACTGAGCTCAAGACCCTTCATGGGTTGTAGTGGTACAGGTTTTTTTTTTTTTTTTTTTTTTTTTTATAAATATTTAAGAATTGTCATATATAAAAATAATATTTTATGCCATTTTAGAAATTATTTTTGCGTAACAATGGAGAATAAAATTATTTGCTCAATTTGGAAGTATTGCCCTATTTGTAAATAAGGTGTGAAAATAAGTAATGAAGGCTAATGATTGGCTGATGACTTCCGAGGTCCTGTCGAGTTATTTTAAAGAGTTTGCATATGATCATCACGTTAGATATCAAGGCCATGCCCATGCACTGGTCACGTACTGATAGAAGTAAATATAAATATGACATAATCGTTATCTATGAAAGGGCGAATTCTATAATAGTTGGAATTTTTTAAATTTAGTTTGTAATATGTTTTTATCATTACTCTTGTATGATTGAGGTCATAACTCTTAATACGCTAAGTAAACCAGAAATGATAAATATTACTAAAAATTCTACAGTGCCAGGTAAAATTCAAGTTGCTGTTAACTTTCTCTGCGAATGACTCAAGCGGATTAAACTCATTGAGATTTAAAAGTGTTAAACTTTCATAAATTTATTGGACTTTTTATATGCATAAAAGTTCTGGATATAAGATAATTTTAAGCCTTTTTTTATTCTTGTCTTAAAATTTCATGTGGGTTGAGTTGAAAAATTTGATTTATGTTATCATGACTTGGATTAAAATTTGCTCAAATATTTGGATTTGAGTTAGAGCAGCTGCCCCAGTTACATATTTGCGGAGGAAGGAAGACCCTCGACCTCACTCCAGCCTGTGTTTGACAACTATGTGGCCTCTGGAATTTGTGATTTATCCTCTAGAATCATCCTGTGAAATAATTTATATTTTTTAATTATAAAAAAGGCCATTTTAATTGGTATTTAAAACTTTAAAAATTATTTTGCATTATTGTGTCAAACATTCCAATTAAATTTTTAGATAGCTGTATGATTTGCACACCAGATTTTTTTTTTTTTATTGTAATATAGTTTTGATAATTATAACAAACAAAACATCATAAAATACATCCTCATGATAAGAAAACATCTTTTACTACCCCTATGGCGTTATGTGTATTTTTAAAAAAATTTAATTTGGGTGAAAGCCCCCATATAAAGCTGTTGGCTTTAACTCGAAATTATTATGTACATTAAATATTGCATACATTTAAGAAAATAAAAGAAATCGAATTGTCATCAACTCGACATTGCTACATAGGTAGCATATTACATGCAATAAAAATAAAAGATTAGTAAGAAAAAACAAAACATGAAACAAACAGAATAAACTTACTGAGTTACAAAATTCTTATTAATGGTAGCAATGATAATAAAACAACAATAATACTAATATTAATTAGAATTTCTTGTTAATTGAACATCGAAAAAAAATAAGAAAGAAATCTTGTAATGAAATAAACTGAACTATTCAAGAACTGATTAATAAGTTTACATAAGTATGTATAATGCTAATGACCCTATAAGGGTAGATGCATTTGTATAAAAAAATAAATAATAAGTTTCAAAATAATTTATTTATTATTGTTACATAAATTTTGGTATTTTTTTCAAAAATTGTGTTGTTTTTCTTTATCTAAGCGAACATTAAAAAATAAATTGTATAATTTAAAGTAAAAGATTAGGAATCATTAAAAAAAAGGTCATAAAAGATATTAACATTTAGCCCTACTTTCTAAATTATTTCATCATCGAATAATACTATAAAGAAATCTTCTGTTTTGGTTTACTATTTTATATCATAAAGCTATGTAATCGACCAAATAAATTACCACTCCTCAAAATTTGAGGTCTTTAGTTTCAAGATAAGTAGAACCCGAATAATGATTTTTTTTTTTTTTTTTAATACGTTTTTCTGCAGAGGTTTTCTATTATATTTTCGATATTGGGCACAAAAGTACCCCGATATATTTATTTGGAAATAATAAACCATTATGTTATAATTTGCAGCATATTTTATTTAAAATTTGAATTATTGTTTCCGGTGATATAATCCCTGTATGAAATATTTTCCGTTTTATTAAGTGCAGAGATTTTCGTAATCCGTTTCTCTCTGTTTTTTTACATTTAATTTGAATATATTTAAATTTCTATATTCTAATTCAACACGGTCCATAATTTTGAAACGGACTCAGATACCTTATAAAGAACATTAATGCAAAACCTACAAAGTAAGGATTTTTTTTCTTTATCTTGTGGCTTGCCAAGAGGTTCTGAAAAGAACGAAAAACTGAGAGAGGGGAAAAAAGATGGGAATAATACTCGAGCTAGTGGTTCATTAGTAATTTGAATTTTAAATTTCATTACGCTCGTTACACTCCATAATTCAATTTTATTTTGATTTTTTTAATATTCCATTATCAAACACTGTTTAAATAATATATGCCATTATCTTCGTTTCATAATTATCATAATTTCAAGGGAATATTCAATTAAAAGTATATTTAAAGACAATCGAATTGATGATAGAAACTGTTAATAACTTTAAAAAATGATCTATTTTTCATGGTGACTAATGGATAGAATAATTTACTGTTTCTAAGCCAACGGCCGTGCAATGAGGTGATTAGGCCGAGATCAGTTTCTCCACGTTTTTAGGTACCAACGTTGTAGAGGCTAGGTTTGCCCGAGGAGGTATACAAAATAAAATAATATGTTGTGTATAAAATAAAATAAGAACTGCAATAATAATATACGCAATATCTCTATTTAAAAACTTATATAATGAAAAATATTATTATTTTTTTTGATATACCAGGATATGACTATGACCCACAAAGCATATTAATATGAATTATCTAAATATCGAATAACTCATACACTCAGTTTAATTAAAGCTTTTCCAATATATTTAAATACAAATAACAGAAATTAAATTGCATTTATTTCTTCATTAATAAGAAGATAGCCCATGCGTAAAAATATTAGCTATCCTGGAAATTTTGGTATTCCATCCTATTCTTAGACTGATTATTTTAGCAACATGGTTACTATACTGGAAAAATAATTATAAGAGTATAAATAATTATAATATAATTTTTTTTTTTTTTTCATTTTTGAGAAAGAGGAGCGTTGTAAGTAATCTGTAGTGTTTTTACTTCACGTTTTTATACGATAATAATTTAAGATGAGGGTCTTCAATTGAATAAACCAATTACAATAAAGTTTTAAATCGGTTTAATTTGAGAGAGAATCAAAATGGAAACTTACAGTTGTTGGAGAGGATGAAAATGAAAAAAAGAGGCAGAAAGCTCGGGGAACGTCCAGCAACTGATGGACTAGCAGTGGATTGGAGAAGCCAAATAAAGTTGCCCCTGTGGGTCTTCCCGCTCAATACGGTTCCCTAACAATTGGCTATAGAGTGATTTTTTGTTTTACAACATGTAAGCTACAATGACTTTCCTCATTGCTAAGAGAAGTATAAAGTAGGGAATATAGTACAAAAGCGTATATTTCATTTAGATCAATCAGAAAATAATAATACTTTAGCAATATAGAAATTTGAACCAGTTTTAAATTGCTAACTGTGACCGGATTTATAACAGAATAGACTAGAATAGATATATATGCAATGGCATATTTTACCAGAAGAATATCAAGGTATTATTAGACCAAGGAGTCATCAAAAATGCAATTTCGGCAATTAGACCAATTGGTGGGTTTCGAAAGGTAGTAGTTAGGTTAGGTATTAATATAAAAAATGAATATTTTGACGATGACGGGAATCTGTCGGGAATTTCAAAAATTGTCCACACGAAGAGCTTAACATTACTTTAGATATGAATAGCATATCAAAGAATGATGAAAACATTTTTATGATTAAAAGAATTGAAAAGTAAATTAAATCGTCCAGATGTAACCCCTGGAACCATATTGGATGTTGGAACTGTACGAGTCTCAGTGTAATTTAATTTGTAAGTTGGTTTCAAAACAGATTTTATTACGTCCAAGAATAATTAAATTACCAGTTAATTAACCTACAACTGTCAAACACAAAATCTTTAAACAATTGAACATATGTTCAAAAATATATTTTTACACAAATAATTAAAATAATTATTTACATAAATATAAAATGTGTGTATTATTCTATTGCAATAAAACCATGTATGGCTCACGTAGCCGATCTGGAAATAAAGAAATTAAAAAAAAAAAATTAAAAAAAAAATTCTATTGCAATGATGTATTATTTTTTTTATGAATTAAAAATTAATTGATGCAATTTCGGTAAAATGTTTCAATAATTTTTAAAACATTCAAATTATTAAATTTATTAAGCTGACTAAGTTAAATTGTGTGTAAATTCCTCTATTTTTTGTGGTCCGATATCCCATGCCGAACTAGAACCACTGCGCCAGTTTAGAATTTCTCAGAATTCCAATTTCTCTGGGCTCGGTTTCCCAGGGATGAGCTTGGCCACGCAACTTTATGCAACAATTTATCAAGAGTATGGCTACGATAGATATACAGCTAATAAAAGTCCTAAATATGCTTAAAATAATAGTTCTGATTACTATACTCGAATAAATCAAAAGAAATAGTATTTTTTTAATTTATTTAAATTTATAAATGTATATGCTTCAAGGTAATAAAAATTAAAGTTGAAAATGACTCTTGAAATAAATCATGACAACAATATAGATTGATATAAATATTTCCGCGTTGTGTAACCTTCTATACTCCCCAGTAGCCTCATCTCTCTTCGAACCAAATATTTTAGTACCTTATTTTCTAAAACCTTTAGCCGTTGTCCGTCCTTCAAAGTAAACGGCCACGTTTCACCGTCGGAAGAATAACAGTTTAATAAATTCTAACCGTTAAGTTATTAGACAGAAGCTAAGTAATTTCGCAACTGAATTATAACACGCATTTCCCGCGTTTAACCAGGACTTTATTTCCTCCTGGATTTTTTTTTTCGTTATCATTGAACCTAAATACTTAAATTTCTCAACGTGTTTAAAAGTATACCCTGATATATCAATATCACTATGATCGCCACCGTCTCTGCTACAAATCATATATTTTGTCTTTTAGGGATTTATTTCGAGTCCTATTTCTTTACCGGTTTTTATTAACGGACTTGTATTTAGTTTTTTAGTTTCCGTGTATTCGTTTAGCAGTACCAAATCATCGGCGTATCCCAGAACCGGAATTTTATCACCCAAATTTAAACCTTCTTAGTACATGTCACTAATTGAGATTTGCGGCTACACAAACCAACAAATTCCCCCAGCATCCGATACGCGGATGAAATAAAACCTTAATAACACTTTTTTCCAAATTAGAGAAATTATGTTTCATTCATAATTTTTTGTATGTGAAATATTTGAAAACAATAAACCCTAGTATGATGATGTGCATTTTTTTAATATTAGATTTTACCTCCATTAATTGACACCAATTAGCATTCGAAACTGAATTCTGCTCCGTTATATATGCGATTTTAAAAATGTAAAGTTTCAATTCAAAATATATAGAACAATTTTTTTTAATACATTATTTATAGTCAGCCCCTCTCCGTTTTTGTTTCTTTCTAAATTCACAGCACTGCTTCAATTTCAATGCAAATGTGGACTCGCTTACATTCCACTAACGGAATTAGAATCTACGTATATTAAGCTTTCCATTTGTTTCTTTTTATGATAGTGGAATCTTCTTGAGCTTTCCAAACTAAAAAATTTTCAAATAAATAACTAGTACAGTAAAATTGTGTAAAAAAACACAGACAAAACCCAAACATTAAAAAGAAAAAAAGGTGGAACCTGTCAGAACATTGTTCTATATAAGATTGAAGTACGTTAAAATATCTTTAAAAAATCTGGTGCGGGCAACACACGACTTTCACTTACCACCATTTTTAAACTCAATGAAAGAATTTTCAAATACACTAAAAGATAAAAATACGTGAAACTATTAAAGAATTAATTAAATTGAATTTATATAGAAACATGTGTTTTATTAAAAAATCTATTGCATTATTATCTAAAATAATCAGTTAGTTTTATGTTCAATTCATCACTCTCTATTAACTTTTAAAAGCTTGTGTATGAGATGATAATTTTTCTAAAATCTTTAGCTTTCCAACGGTATATCATTCATGTATATTACTGCTCTTATGTTCAAACACGAAAAATTGCATTAAAAAAATATTTTTTCTGTTTTCTCCTTTAGTTGGGTATCGAGTTTATTCAATTTATATGTTTACCAGTTTTTCATCAGCGTTAACAAGATAATCTAGTTATTATTATTGAATCTACAAAATTAAAGGTACTTTAGGGGAAGAAAATTTAAAATATCGGCATTTAAGCCCTGTCAAACCATTTTTATCTAAATAAAACCTACATAAAATTAAGGCCCGTTAAATTTTACATCGATATAGCGAGTTTAACTAAAATCGTCGGAACCCTTTTTGAGAAAATCGAAAAAAGGTGCAAAATGCATGGTATAAAGTGCCTCTTCTGGTAGGCTCATTTTGATGAAAAAAGTTTTGTCACGTGTCGGGCGTATAGTTGTCTTAAATATGAAATTTCAGTTTCATAGGACTTACCGTTTCCGCCCGGGAGCTACCACACACACACACACACAGACCTTTTTGCGGGACTTGGTTATTTGGACTCAGGGGACCCTAAAACGTGTATTTCCGTTGAAAACTGGAATTCGAAAATTTTCACGATCGCAATACTTCCCCGTACTATATATAGTAAGTGAAAGTAAAAATTGTTCTATGGTCCTTCCTAAAATTAATTTTTGTTGAGAATTTTGAGGAACAATATCCTTAAAACAATAACCTTTATTTGGCCTACCAACTACGGAAACGCCTTTTAAAATCCTATCAAAATTGTTTATGCAGAAGCTTTATCAAACCCTTTTAGGTTTTGTAGCTTTTAAGGTAACATTTTTCAAAGTACTTTTTTTTTTTTTTTTTTTGAAAATGTTGAATCACCATTTTGTAGCTTTATTTTGTCAAATACCATAAATACTGTTTTCTTTTCAAATATTATGAAGACAAAATAAATTATTAGCGATCTTATTTGCTTTATTGAGTAGTAATATAAATCATTTCGATTAATAAACTACAGAGATAATATAGTTTAAGTAAAAATTTTACTTTTTTTTTTTTTATACATAAAATCGGAAAACGACATTTTGGCTATTTCATTGTGTAAAATATCATAAAAACTGTACTTTCTAAGAAAATTATGAAGAAGTAAATACTGTTCTATTTAATTAGCTTTAACTTGGGTGGTAATCGACATCTGTGCGTTTAATAGTTTTCGAGATAAAACTTCTTCAAGTAAAAACCTTTTTTTTTCTTTTTTCTGAAAATCAGAAATAAACATTTCTCTACTTTACTTTACCCAATATATACCGTCTGTTGTCTAGTAATATCCCCGCAACTATTAATTTTAGTAAGGAAATTTATATAATCGTTTTTAAAGATATTTTAATTTTTTATAGAATAATGTTTTCGATAAAGATTATACTTTTTAAGATATTTATAAAAATCTAACATTTTTTTTTCTTCATTAATCTTCTCCGCACCACAAAATTCGACGCAGAAAACCCTTTCTACAAGTCAATAAGGAAAGGATACAGAATAACGTATTTTTCCAGGTTTTTTTTTTTTTTTTTTGTTTGGGTTAAAATATAATTTTACTGCACTGAACCACATCTTACAAATTAATTTCGGAAACCTTTAGAGACTAAAAATAGGGAATCTTATAAAAAATGTTCAGTTGAGTTTTGCGTACTAAAGAGCTAATGTACCAAGAAATCTAATCCGTTTTATACAATTTATGTATTTTAATAAATACAAAATATTTCTGGAGCCATGAAGCTAGTAATATTTGTCCGAAGAGGTAACAGCAAATCAACAAGGACGAAAGGTGACAGATTTAGTACTGTTGGGTTGGACAGGAGGATTAGGAAAATCCTTGATAGATGAGGATATATTCCCCGGCGTATAGGTTACCCCCATCATTGCACAAAATGCTTACAGTAAAATGTGGTGAATTTCCATGGCACTTGCAAGGATTTATAACTTACAATTTACTTTTTTCTGACCGAATTCATAAATTTCTTATTATTACCTTAAGTATTTTGTGAAAGACACTTCAATTTGATTACTTATATTAGAAAGTCCATCTGATTACTTTCACTTACATATATATGAAATATATAGTAAGGGAAAGTATTGCGATCGTGAAAATTTTCGAATTCCAGTTTTAGACGGAAATACACGTTTTAGGGTCCCCTGAGTCCAAATGACCAAGTCCCGAAAAAAGGTCTGTGTTTGTATGGCAAGTCTAGCGCAAAAACGAAAAGTCGTAAAAAACTGAAAGGTTAGAGTGATGCCTAAATATGCCTAAAAAAAAAAAAATAAAATAAAATAAAAAAAAAATAAAAAAAAGAAAAAAAAAAGAGGAAGAACCAAAAAAGTAATAAGTGATCTGAAAAAAACAAAACTAAATTCATAAGTGAAAGGTCAGGTAATGATAAATTGAAAGCAGTCCAGAAGAAATTAAAATCGAAGATCTATTGTGGAAAATAAGAACCAATTTAAATGAAAATTCTGTTGAAGTACTTGGATGTTAACAAAGAAATTAAAAACATTAATCTGGCTAAATGTTTTAGCTAAGCGATCCGAGGTGAATGAATCGAATGCAATTTTTTCAAAGCTAAAGTTAAAGCGAATATTTTTTTTTTATTATTTATTGAGATATATTACAAGTTGTTTCTATATGAACATTAGTAATAGTGATATAAGATCCCATTCACACAATATATACAGTATACAATGATAAAGTCAAATTAAATAAAATATAATATATATACAAAATAAGAAAACAAACAACAACCTATAATAAAGCGAAAATTAAAAAAAAATCTGAAGAAAAGAGCCGACATTGAAGAGGGAAAATATGCGTAACCTGGGTTCAAACTGCTCTAAACATAATAAATAATAATGTTTTAAAATAAATCTTTGTTATACGGAGAGGAGAGAATAAACTACCAGCTGAGCTACTGAAGAATTGATGAGAGCCAATAAAACTGGTTTATGATCGCATCTGGGTGCAGGCTACTAGATCTCAACAATGGATTCCGCTGGTTTAAATTTCTTTTTTTTTTAAAGAAGAGCGGTAACTTTTTAAATTTGAAGAGCGATAACTGGAAAGCGCTCTTACTAATTGTCCATAAAATTCTTACAACTTTTATAATTTAGTATGTTTTAATTTTATAGCCAGGCTTCATAGAAAAAGAAGAAAATTAATTCATAGGAAAAGGAAAAATTATTAAGTTAAAGTTTTTTGTTTTTTTTTAATGAATTTTATGAGGTCATGAAGACTTTATGACTCCATATTGTCGAATAATTGAATTAAAAAGAATAAAAGTAATCCGTAATCTGAAAATCACTCGAATAGTGCTTCACTATAAAATAGGTATTGTATCGGAAAAAATGGTAAGTAATATGCAGCTCTTACTGCAGCAGTTTTTACTTAAAGACGCCATTTTGCAAAGCATGTTTTTTGTTAATTTACTCATTTACAACCCACAAAACTATTGGATAATACAACAAGTAAATATGCTTTGGTATAAAATACACGAAAAAACAGTTTGAGGAAAATCCTTAGAAAAATCTATGGGCCCACCTGTGAGAATGGACAATGGAGAAGGCGAAGGAATATAGAGATTTATGGTCTCTATAACGAGCCTGACATTGTTGTAATTATCAAGGCAGGGAGGTTAGATGGGCAGGACACCTCGTACGGATGCTTGATAATTCAATACCGAAAAAGATACTGACGAGGCAGGAGTTTGGCCGGCAAAAGGTTGGGAGACCCAGGTTGCGGTGGTCGGACTGTGTTGCAGCTGATTTAAGGACCATCGGAGTCAAGCAGTGGAGGAAGCCAAGACCCGCTTGCGGGTTGTAGAGCTGACCTAATAATAATAATAAGAGACCTTGAAGTATGGTGTCAAAATTAGAGAATTAAAATCATTCCCGAAAAATCCCACGAAATAACTGTTACCCTTCGTCGTAAACCTATGACATCCTGCCCTACAGTTTTCTTAGTAATATCATGCTTGTCCTGGTTGAACAGATCCTCTATCTAGAATCCTGCTCTACAAATATCTAATATGGAATCCGCTATCATGAAGAGTAAACCATAGTAGAGACTAAACCATTGAATTTTTCCCGTATCAATTCTTACAACCCAATTCCTTCTTAATATCATCACCGCTTCTTACTTTGTCAGTAATAAACTCATCCATAAAGACCTTAAGGTATCATTCCTTTTCCGCAAAACATGTACTAAAAACATGATCTAGGTAGTTCTTACTAATTAGCCAATTAAGTTGGAATACTGAGGAAATCAGTACGAATACGACATACCTACATACCTAAGATGCCTACATTCATAATAAGATATTAATTAATAACGACGTTAAAAGCCCTTATTTTAAAGCCAATCAGGGATCCTGATTACCGAACAAGAATAGGAAACATAGCGTGACTCAGGTGACTCATCAGCTACTATCTAATCCTCTTCACTGATGTTCTCCAAGATATCGCATTTTCCTGAGCATGGTCATCAGTGAAAACGATTTGATTGGAAATATAAGAATATTAGTTAATGACAGCATGAACTTTAAAAAAAAATAAATTGTACCTGCTTTGAAAACCAATATGGGAAAATATAGACAAGGAAACTTTCGAGGAAAAAAGTATTATGAGTTTATTGACATATTCATAATTTATTTATGACGCCTCTATCCCAGAGGATCATTGGAGTATAGACTTCTTTTCAAATATTTTGACTTTGTTTTCACAATCTTTGAGAATGTATTTTAGTGTGTTATCCATTTTTAGTTCTAATCCCAATTTACTGAAAATAGGGCAGTCTAATTATAAAAGTTTCACTGTCCTTATTGCGTTACATCTGGCAGAAGTTGTCCTGCAGAGGATCAATCACTTCTTCTCTCCTTGACTTCCTGCAGGAGGTCTTCCAACTAGCACAATGTTTTTCTTTTCATTTAATTTTTATGGGCTCATATTCCACCTGATTTGCCACTTTTTCTTCTGTAGAGAGTAAAACTGCTTTTTCCAGTCTTGCTGGAGGATGTTATTGAATCGATTTTTTCATTGCCATATATAACACTATGTGCAAGGACCCATATTAGAACGATTTCTTTTTTTTTTTTTTCATCAAGACTTCACGGTCTATATTAAGGATTTCGGCCATTACCGGATACCGAATCTTTGAGCTATTCAAGACATTCTTAGTGTCGGTTACAATGACAAATTGTTTATGTATGTACAATAAAACTTCTCTGATGGCATCGACCTCTCCTGTAAAGACTGAGAAAGGTCCTGGAAGCTTGTATTGGAGTGCCTCATTCACCGTTATGACCGAAAACACCTGCATAAAAAGGCAACTTGAGTTTCTTGAGGAGTTAGTGCCCTTTTAGAAAAAAATTGGGGATTTATTTATTGAAATGTAAGGAATGCAATACTTGGTGAGCAGAGTTCTGATAATTGTTTAATGGTGGCTAGATACTTTTATATTTTCATAGTAAACTAAAATATGAATGAGAATGTTATATAAGATGTTTAACGAGGTCTGATTATTATACTGTGTCCAAAGAGCAATTAAATATATTTAGACAGCATTGTTTTATTTTGTTTTAAATAGAGTACAAAATTGTTTTAAATACAGTACAATCTTTCTCCTTTTATCATAAACACATAAAGGTAAATAAAAAAATGAAACACAAGCCATAGAAGCCTCTAAGATTAGGAGCACAAAAAGATTTTTATTGGTATATTTCCACACCGATCCGACTGCTAGCTTATTTAGGGAGCATTCTTTGCCAGGGTCGTGATAAAGGGCTTAAGTGGCCGTGACTAAATAAGACACTCGACGGAGAGTGCTGTATATTGACCAACCTTTGAGGCCCTTCGGCAGTTTGGTTCAACGCCTCCGCCAGTATATCTATCATCTGTAAAGATATTACACGGTCACAAAAGCAGTTTCTAAGGTGAATAAATTCTAGACCGGATGGGTGGAAAGCTAGGTTTAAAATAAACCAGATTGGAAGATCTAACTTAGGAGGAGTCTAGTCATGAGAACAATTTAACAATAATAGAGTTTACAGTACAATATGATTTTAATATTGTTTGTGTTTATTGGAAAATACTATACTGGAAGTAACAAATAATTAACTCTAATTTTTACTTTCACTTACTTATATATGGAAATATACAGTAAGGTAAAGTATTGTGATGGTGAAAATTTTCGAAATCCAGTTTTTAACGGAAATACACGTTTTAGGGTCCCCTGAGTCCAAATAAACAAGTCCCACAAAAAGGTCTGTGTGTTTATGGTAACTCCCGGGCAAAAACGAAGAGTCCTATGAAACTGAAATTTCATGAAACGCCCGAGATGTTACAGGAACTTTTTCATAAAAATCAGCTGACCGAAAGATCTACTTTATTCCATGCATATGCACCTTTTTTACGATTTTCTCAAAAATGGCTATAACGATTTTGATTAAACTCTATATATCGATATAAAATTTGATGAGCTTTAATATGATGTAGGTCTCGTTCTGATTAAAATAGTCTAACAGGGCTTAAATCCCGATTTTTAAAATTTTCTTCCTCTAAAGTACTTATAAGTACCTTTTTCTATTTCTATAGAAGTATATTTAAAAAAAAAATGATCGAATTTGATAAACAACTAAAGGAGAAAAGTACAAACATATTTTTTAATGCTATTTTTGTGTTTTTGAACACAAGCATAGTAATATGGATGTATAATATACCGTTGGATTGTTTTAGATAAAAATATAATAGATTATTTACTAAAACACATGTTCAATTGATATTCAAAATAATTAATTCTTTAACAATTTATTTGTATCTTTAAATATATTAAAACTACATTTATATTAGATCAACAAAAGTGGAATCGTTTAAAACCGTTTCTAGATATATTTCATAGAGACCTCAGGAGTAGATTATAACTTGAGCAGATAGATTATGAAAAAATCACTTAAGGTTGCTGTTATTCTCCAGATTATCTACTAAGGTTCCGATTGAGAAAAGTCAGCATACCACTAATAATTTAATTATCAGTAGTACATTCATTTGGCGCAACAACCCGTTATCGAGTTAGCCTCCTCCAGACGGCTCTGTATTGTGCTCAACAATCCAATTCCTGATGTTGAGCAGGCTCCTCGAACCGCCTCTACTCTCCTTGCTCGGTGCAAAACTTCTGTCATTATCTTCCTTACACTGCGTAACGAACACAAGCAAAATATACTAGAATATACCGACATGAGGTGCGCTCACAGAAGTGGAATTCTTGGAAGGAATTTATTGCAGAGGAATCAGGAAAAAATCCATCGGGTATCGCTTATAAGTTGGCCCTGTGTAAATTAAAGCCAATGAAAACGATTGATCTGCTTAGGATTATTTGGGAATTGAATTGGAGGGAAATGGCTGAATAGTCGGGATGCTGACTGGATTAAGCATGATTTCTCGAAAGCTGATAATTAATGTAAATGTCTAACTTATCTTCGCTTATATTTTTAAAACTCGAACTGTGAACCCTAGAACACATAAATTGTGTTTAATTATTTGGCGCATTTGTATTCATTTGTCAAAACAATTTTTCTTTTTCATTCAAACATTTTGCATATCTCTGTATCCCTTCTTTATTTAATTCGGTATAAAAAGATAAAGAAACAGTACAGTTTGAATAAAATATAGGTATGAAATATTCACAAACAAAGAAATAGAAAACAGTACTTAGAGGCGGTGCAGATGATACTAATCTAATTGTAAATGCTATAGAAGGAATAGCTAAATGTTTCAGTTTATTTTCTGAACGCCACTGCATAAGTAATGCTGAGAATAACTAGTTTTAGGCAGTAAAGGAGATAGATGTGCGCGGGAAACGAAATTCGCTCTTCGGGATTAAAGGAATCATGCATAAAAGATTTCAGCGCTCCTCATAACATCTTCTACTAAGCAAGAATCAATTCTGTAGCCACATTCACCGCCGCATAATCAAATCATCATTGAATAACGAATCCAAAGATATTAAATAAAACAACGATTAAAAAAAAAAAAAAAGGACTAAAAAAAACGCTACAAATGGTTTATTATTTCCTAATAATCGTATTATGTCTATGCAATTAATAATTAAATAAATACAGTTGTTTTAAAAAACAAAAAACAAGGTATTTCTAGGGACCTAACGCGAACAGGCGGATTTTTCACTATCTTTGAAAGTAACTTACAATTATTTAGTATATATATAATAACTTATATATATATATATATATATATATATATATATATATATATATATATATATATATAAATTTACTTTTTGGTTTATTATTTTGAAGAATCCGAATAACGAATAAAAAAAAATCCGATTGTTTGCCGTCCGCAGTAGTTCTCCGAAACTACTAGGCCAATTTCTTTGGTTCCAATTATAAAAATACTAGTCCATTCAACGATGATTCTAACTCCTAGACGTTCATATCAGCTGGTTAGTTTTTAAATGGCCGCCGATTAAACATGATTTAATTCAATTAGTTAAGGGTGCAGTAAAATTAACACACAATTCAGTATGCAATTAAATAAATTAAGTTTAGACGTAATAGTTGATAATAAATATAATTATATAAAAATATAATAATAAATTAAGTTTATATTTATTTACTTAAATAAATAAGTTTATGCTAAATTGTGTTTTTATTTGAATGCAACATCAACTAACTTCTATAATAATCTATACTTCTATTAACTTTTTTTCATTCTTTCGAAACCTTATTTTTTCGACGTTTCGGGATCTTTTCTCCATTTTCAAGACCAAAACAATTCAAGAAAAGTTAAATAAATGAATATATTTGGTCAACATACAATTTTATATTTACATTTTATATTTATATATATATATATATATATATATATATATATATATATATATATATATATATATATATATGTGTGTGTGTGTTTGTGTGTGTGTGTGTGTTTAAATATTGATTGAGATATATTGCAATTCTTTTTGTATATCAACAACAGTAATATTGATGTAAGACGACATTCATACAATATTTACAGAAAATTATGATTATGATGAGTCAAATTACATAAAAATAGAAAATAATTTTATATATACATATATATATATATATATATATATATATATATATATATATATTAATTTAAAATATCACCTGTCAAAATTATTAGAAGCATAATGCAACATGTCAACTGCATTTAATTTAAGAATTTAAACTTTTTTCCTGGTCTATTCAGTTAATATTCTAATTTAATTGCAATGGCTTGTATTTATTCATATTGTGATAGTATTGTTTTGTTTTTACTTTCACTTACTATATATAGTAAGGGGAAGTATTGCGATCGTGAAAATTTTCGAATTCCAGTTTTCAACGGAAATACACGTTTTAGGGTCCCCTGAGTCCAAATAACCAAGTCCCGCAAAAAGGTCTGTGTGTGTGTGTGTGTGTGTGGTAACTCCTGGGGGGAAACGGTAAATCCTATGAAACTGAAATTTCATATTTAAGACAACTATACGCCCGAGACGTGACAAAACTTTTTTCATCAAAATGAGCTTACCAGAAGAGGCACTTTATACCATGCATTTTGCACCTTTTTTCGATTTTCTCGAAAACGGTTCCGACGATTTTGATTAAACTCGCTATATCGATGTAAAATTTAATGGGCTTTAATATCATGTAGGTTTTATTTGGATAAAAATGGTCTGACAGGGCTTAAATACCGATATTTTAAATTTTCTTCCCCTAAAGTACCTTTAATTTTGTAGATTCAATAATGATAACTAGATTATCTTGTTAACGCTGACTGTATTTGAAAATTCTTTCATTGATTTTAAAAATCGAGGTAAGTGAAAGTCGTGTGTTGCCCGCACCAAATTTTTTTACTTACTATTGTTATGTATTTGAACTACAAAATCTAGAAATTAAGGTTACTTCATAAAACAATAAAAACATAAAGACAGTTGAAGCCACACACATTACTAAAAATAACTATAGAACCCAGGCGTGCACTACACAGATATCATAAATCATGTTAATTTATAAAAATTATGAATTAAAAAAACAATACCATTACAATATAAATAAGTACAAGCAATAGGAATTAAATTAGAATATACCAGGTACACAGTATACAAATTTAAAAACAAAATTGTACATAATTAATATTAAAAACAAAATACTGTATTTGATGTAATAATGCCAAAAAAAACTGTATGTTCACCTCATTTATTCATTTATTTAATTTTTTAATCTTTTGTTTTGTTTTGGAAATGGGTAAAAGATTCCGAAAAAAAGATGTGAAAAGTTTTAAAAGAATAAAACTTATTAAATCCTAGGATGCTACCTTGAGGAACACCTGCAGATTGAGAAAATAGGGAGGAATAAGAACTATTGTTATTTATTTTGAAAGATCTATCTGCACTTTCTGCATTTTTTTCATCTTCAAAAATAACTAGGATGGGCGTTTATATTGTGGTAAAATTTCAATTTTTTTTTTTTTAATTTTCATTTATTAATAATTAATCGCAGAGTCCTGATTCTAAAACTTTTTTTTTTTTTAAACATATTTATTGATATTAACAACTGTATTAAATAAAAATACATCTAGTAAATGTGATGGTAATATACAAAACTGTCATGAAAAACATGTAGAGACACTACCCAGTGGCAGCACTCTAAAAATATTTTAAACTAGAAGGTCCCGGGGCCATTTCCTTTTTAGGCGCCTCGGAGGATTATCCGGAATTGAAGAGGAAGAAAGGATTGAAACTAGTGGGTTAGAGTGAGAATGGAGTTTGTCATGAAAGGATTGATACCTGGTCCGGGCCAAATCAGTAACATAGGGAACATTAAGGCCTTTATGGATAAGTTTATTCGTGACAAAGTAAGGAGCATTGAGGATTTTACGAAGGATTTTGGATTGTAAGGATTGGATGCGGGAAGAATTTGATGGTTTAGTAGAGCCCCAAAGCTCTACTCCGAAAGTCCAGATTGGTCTTATAATAGTCATGTAGATGAGCCTTTTGTAGTTAAGAGGAAGGTTTGATCGTTTGTCTAGTAAGTGTTGAAGTAGCCTAAAGCGGCGAGCAGTTTCTTGTCGTTTTAGTCGTGTATGTGGATTCCAAGTTAGGCGTTTGTCAAGAAGAAGTCCTAGGTATCGGATCTGTTCAACAGGAACTAGTTGAGTGTTATTAAAGGATACTTTAGGGCAGGAAGTCAAAGGTTTACGGCGAAGGGTAAAGGTTATTTGATGGGACTTGTTGGAATTTATTTTTATTCTCCAGTTCTGACACCATACTTCTAGGTGGTCTTATAATTTATCAAATACTTATATAATTTATAATATATATCCTTATATATTATAATATATAATATATTATATATTATAATATATATTATATATATATTATATATATTATATATATAATATATATTATATATTATAATATATTATAATATATATATAATTTATCAAATACTTGAAGGGTATTTGAAGCAACAAATGGATCTTTATGAACTGATAACACGCAGATGTCATCAGCATAGGTAGAAAGGAAAGTGTTAGGATGGGTTGGGATATCAGCTGTATATACTGTGTATAGAATGGGTCCTAGAATACTGACTTGAGGAACACCAGCAGACTGTGTAAAAAGGGATGAATAGGAACTATTGTGATTAATTTTGAAGGATCTATCAGAGAGGTAGGATTGAAGAATCAGGAAATATGTGGGAGGAAGGAATTTACGGAGTTTGTACAACAGTCCTGGGTGCCAGACTCTATCAAAGGCCTGTTCTACATCGAGAAAGGCTCCCGTGCAGTACAACCCGCGCTCCAAAGCAGAAGAGACAACGTCCACCACACGATGACATTGCTGGATAGTGGAGTGGGATGTTCGGAATCCGAACTGATGATCAGGGATGATATGATTAGAATCAAGGATGGGATATATTCGTTTCAGAAGGAGTTTTTCAAAGATTTTACCCATAATAGGTAATAGAGAAATTGGACGGTAAGAGGATGGATGTTCGAGCGGCTTTTGGGGTTTGGGAATCATCTTAACAATGGATAGTTTCCAGGAGTCAGGAAAATATGCGGTCCGGAGGATAGCATTATATATGTAGGTAAGAAAACAGATGGATTTTCGAGGAAGCTGTTTCATTATATGGGAAGTAACTAGGTCATGTCCAGGAGCTTTGCGGGAAGGTAATCTGTGAATGATATTGGCTATTTCTTAAGGATGAAATGCTTTAGGTGGTAGGGTCATTTGGAGAGGAATATCGAGTTCTGTTTCAATACATTCAACATGGTTTGAATTGAGTATTTCAGGATGAGGATTGTATATTTTAGAGAGGTGCTGAGCAAATATCTGGGATTTTTCTTCGTCGGATCGTGTCCAGGTTCGGGTTTCATTAAGGAGTGGATGGTTGAAATCTTTAAACTTCAGGATTTTTTTATTAGTAGTCCATAGTGATTTGTCAGCAATCGTATGATTTTCCGTCAAGTTTTGTAAATTTTGTATTTTGTATTTTTTGAGTTCTGATTTTAGTTTGTTAGTCAGTTGGGTGTAATAAGTTTTGTCTGTTGGGTATCTGGTCCTGTGCCACTTCGATCTTGCTGTGCGCTTTTCTCTCAATAAGATCTGAATGTGCTGTGGTAGGTTACTTTTCTGAGGTTTATTAGGTTTGGTGTTAATTGTGTTGTCTATTATGGTGCTACTTATTGAGTGAGTAAGTTTTTCTATGGCTAGGTCAATATCTTGTTTTGTCTTTAGTGGAAGTTTTAAGTCTAGTGTATTTTCCATGTCACATCGAAATTGGTCCCAGTTTACACGTCCTGTAATTAATGTAGGAGGAGAGGGTTTAGGAACAAAGTTTGAATGCAAAGAAAGCAGAACAGGACTGTGGTCAGATGAAAGGTCATTCAGGGATTTGATTTCGGCTTGGGAAGTAGGGATTTGAGAGGTAACAAATATATCCAGGATATCAGGTTTTTTTTTTTAGAGATGTAGGCCGATTCTAAAACTATATTCAATATTTGGATTATACTAATGTTGGAACGTGAAACTGAAAATTAAAAGGCGGGTTATTTTTTTTCTTCTTGTCTTGGTCGATCACAAAGGTTCATTATTCAAAATAACAAACCCATGATGAAATTACATTGTATTTACATTTTTTAAAAGTAAAACAGACTGAAAGTATGTATTGAGTTTTCGAATCAGAAGAGCGTGCTAAACAAAAAATAAAATAAATAAATAAAATGAAAAAAATTGAAATCTCTCTTATATATACGCTTGTTACTACGTTATTTTCGAAGATACAGAAAAAAATCATTATTGTTTTTTAACTAAAAACAGCAATTAATTATAAAAAAGAGAAAAAAACAAAGAAAACAATTTTAATTGTACACATAAATACGCTTATAACTCAGTTATTTTTGACGATAGAGAAAAGTATGTTTTAGAATCAGTAAAGGGCAATAAATATTTTTTTAAAAATCCTTACGTATATTGAGGAAACAAATTATAATAGATGTAATTCCACAAAAAATCGGTTATTATTGAGAAAAATCGAAAAGATTCTTTAAATTATTGTTTCTCATATTCCTTAATCAATACCTATATAAACAGTTATTCCCTAATATTGTTATTTAGAAATTATAAACCATTATGTAATAATTAGCAACAATTTTTGTTTTTGTTTTTACGAGGGGTACTCTATTCAATATTTGAATTGTACACATCTTAAAACGTCAGACCTTAAATATTGAGGAGGATTATTTATGTTTTTGTTGGCAGATTACAACGGGTTCAATTTAGAAAATAAAATAAAAATTAAGCATTAAAAAGAAAAAGGATTCCTTATAATAACCTTGAGTATTTGTTATCTATAAGAAAATAACACTAGTTATTCTTCTATTCTGTTTCATTTTCTGTTATTTTGTATGTCTTTGTACTAATTCAACTGGATAAACTGCCTTTGGCATATAGTATCTGTTGTCATCCACCATTTAAGTATTTTTTATGTTTTATTCCAGAACTCATTTTAGTATACTTCAATCTTAAAAAATAATCAAGCTACGAAGAATTACATTTCTTAGAAGTTGAGGCTTGATCGTATGAGTGTTTTATTTTTATTAACAATGCACGTTGTTCTGGAACGAAATAAATTATATTTTTCATCTATCTCCAGAAATAATTGAGTTATGGGAATACGTCATCTGCTATATGTATTTAAAACATTCTTTTTGTTAATCAATTGCAGTGTTCCAATTAAAAACTGTATACATTTTTTCTCTATCTCCATACAGGGTGTCTCATAAATGTCAAGTCGTGTTGTGAGAGCAGTTACTAGAGCTCAAGAGAAACAAAGAAGTACATACACTAACTCTAAAAAGTTTCAATACACACATAAATAAATTCTTAGTATTGAAAGCTGAGTTTGATTTCCTCCACACTTTTGACCTTCCATCTGGCCCAAAAATATTAAATTTGGATTCACAAGAGATTATGACTCATTCCAAGAGATATTTGGGCTTGTTTACAACCTTCTTAGCAGATCACAGCCACTTTTTCTGGTTTAACTAACTAAAGAAGGGCTTTCTTCTTGCGACTCAAATTGTATCCTTCCATTCTGAAAATATTTTTGACTGTGGACTTGAATTCCTTTATACTTACTTATTCTGATGGCCATTGAGGTGTCGATAGTGTTAGGATTTGTATAGACTTCAGCAAGGATTTCTCCTCTCTGACGATTCTCCAGTCTCTTGTCTCCCAGCACGAGGTCTATCCTCCAAAGATTTTAACCCTCTATGTCTTTTTAGTCCATTCTATACAGTATCATGTGACTTATTTAACAGATATGCAATTTTTATTGTAGATAATCCTATCGAACCATAAGCTCTCCGTAATCACGAGAAACGCGCTTATTGAAAAGAAATTAGTTTTCCAGGCCCAAGTAAAGTTAATACTGAACTAAGATTTGATTATCGAGATAAGATTTATACGTATAACACTGGAAAGATGGTCGCATCACAACAAATAGGATTAACATTGAAAGTGTATGGAAACTTTTTTGACCTACCAGTAACCAATGCAATTCTGCCTCATTTTATATTAATGATGAAATGAAAATAAATAATTATTTTTTAATATAATATTAGTATTATTAATTTGCACACGGGAAATTCTTAAGTTGAAAATAAATACCTATGCAAAATAAAAGTTTTTTTTTTTTTTAATCCTGATTAATCGCAGAGTCCTGATTCTAAAACTATATTCAATATTTGGATTATACTTATGTTGGAACGTGAAACATGAAATTAAAAGGCGGGTTATTTTTGTTCTTCTTGTCTTGGTCAATTACAAAGGTTCATTATTCAAAATAACAAACCCATGATGAAATTATATTGTATTTACATTATTTTAAAAGTAAAACAGACTGAAAATAGTAGTATTATGTATTTTGTTACTGTTAAAGTGCTTCATCTAAATCGGAAATGTATTTATTAGACTGAGTGGCTTATAGCTGGGTCCAGCAATAAGTCAACTCCAACTATTCCCGGGTTAAGTAAGTTGGTCGACCATCGATTAGGGACCGGAACTCACAAAACAAACTATTGGTTAGGGTTCGGGAACTAATAGACTGCTGAGACGAGAACAAACTTATAGACCCTAATCTTCCATATTAAATCAACCGTATAATTAACATGGAATTAGAATTAATTTATCGACACAGGTGAGTAGCTTTTTATTTTTATGCAAAAAAAAAAGTTATGAGTTTGGAATGAATAATTTCAAGTATTTAAATTCCATGAAGTAATTTTGTTTTCTTTCTATTTATTGAACACGAGGAAGTTATATAAATATATATATATATATATATATATATATATATATATATATATATGTTTATATATTCAGTTAAGCATTATGTACTTCCATTAACTGTTTTTCTTCTTTTAAAACTTTTCACATCTTTTTTTCGGTGTCTTTTACCCATTTCCAAAACAAAACAAAAGAATAAAAAATTAAATAAATGAATAAATGAGGTCAACATACAGTTTTTTTTTCATTATTACACCAACTACAGTATTTTGTTTTTAATATTAATTATGTACAATTTTGTTTTTAATTTTGTTTGTTGTTTTTGTATACTTCGTACCTGGTATATTCTAATTTAATTCCTATTGCTTGTACTTATTTATATTGTAATGGTATTGTTTTTTTACTTTCATAATTTTGTCATAATTTTTATAAATTAACATGATTTATGATGTCTGTGTAGTGCATGCCTGGGTTCTATTGTTATTTTTGGTAATGTGTGTGGCTTCAACTGTCTTTATGTTTTTATTGTTTTATGAAGTATCCTTAATTTCTAGATTTTCTAGTTCAAATACATAACAATAGTAAGTAAAAAAAAAAAAAACAATACTATCACAATATAAATAAATACAAGCCATTGGAATTAAATTAGAATATTAACTGAATAGACCAGGAAAAAAGTTTAAATTCTAAAATCAAATACAGTTGACATATTGCATTATGCTTCTAATAAGTTTTACAGGTGATACTTTAAATTAATATATATATATATATATATATATATATATATATATATATATATATATCTATCTTTATTTTCTATTTTTATGTAATTTGACTTGATCATAATTTTCTGTAAATATTGTATGAATGTCGTCTTTCATCACTATTACTGTTGTTAATAGTATGATTTTAATAATAATTGCATTTATAATCTTTCCTTAAGCATGCCAAATTCGGAATTTTGTGGACACTCTTATTTAACAATAATCTAACGATTTGGTAAAAAAAAACTGAGGTAATTTGGAGCCTTTTTATTTATTTACTTATTTAATTCGATTTATTATTGGTTTTTGTAAATACTGTATGAATGTGGTCTAATATCGATATTTCTGTTGTTCATATTGAAACAAATTGAAATATATCTCAATACATATCTTGAAAAAAAAAAAAAAAAAAAAAAAAATTGAACCATTCTCTCGTTGTTTCTAAGATTCGAGCTGAGGATAACAGGGCCCTGAAAAATCTGATGTATTTTTTAGTGTGAAAAGAAGACTCAGAGAAGCCAATATATTGGGACATGTAAGTACGCTAAAACCATTTCTAAGATCAGCCGGTAAAAAGAAAAGGTATCTTTAGGCACTTGCATCAAAGGATTTTACAATAGAGGGCTGGAGAAACATATTTTGGACAGACAAACCAATATACGTTTGTTCATATGTCCATGGGCTTACAACAACTTTATATTAACTTTTACGATTTCTTCTGTCATTAAATTTTCTGAAATCTTGTGCTATTCAACGGTATATTATACGTCATCATTCTATATTGATTTTTTATAAATATATATATATATATATATATATATATATATATATATATATATATATATATATATATATATATATATATATGATAAAAAATCAAGATTCCAACCTTTTGATAAATAGAAAATACTTCTGATATTATTGGTAAGGGAAAAGCACCACCGGAGGTTGGCTTAGGAAAATTGGTCTAAGGGCTATAAACCTGCCTCCATAAAATAAATCCATTTGAAGATTTATCACTCCCCCTAGGATTGGCAGAATCGATCTTATGCTTCAAAGGAACTGGAAACTCGACGAGATTTTCCCTTTTAGAAAAAGACCCAGTCGCTAAGTCCTAACAGTCAGTCAATAGAAAAGTCAGAACTTAGGAAGAGAGGGTAGAATATTTAGAAAAATAAATTATTTAAAAAGGAAGTTTGGGATGAATACGATAACAGAAGTTGACGAGAAGACCTGGCAGAGTGTGGTGCCATCTATAATTGAGGCGTTGATTTCCAAAAGATGTGGGAAATGTGCAATAATTTGGAAAAATTAGTTGGTAACACAGTAAAAAAATCAACTTTCTATTTTAATAAAAAATATATGCGTTTTCTTTAAATTGTCTAAAGTGTATAGTATAGTACACACTTTAGGAATGTATGATTATGAAGATGTATGATACTTTAGACCCTATGTAATTATAAAGTTTTGTTTTGAACTTTTATTTACTATTTCTCTGAATTCAGCTAAAGTAATTATATTATTAACGACGCACAGTGGGCAAAATCACCAATTTAGCTGGACAAAAGTCAAGTCAAAAGGTTGGAATTTTCCAGTGCTTCACATTTTTATTATTATTTGGCAAGAATCTTAATACTAATATTTCCCACGATACTGTGTTTACAAAAAATAGTAAATGAATGAATCATTCCTGTTCGCACAAGTTTCTGATAACTGTCAGTGGGATTATCTTCATTCGATGGCCATTTATTGTATTCAAGGTATATTTAGAGCAAAGTCTTTTTGCTTTCATTCAACAATGGACATTGATGAGACCTGTAAAACATTATATTTCCAAACTCTTTATTGAATATACATTGCAACCGAATTTTAAATAATACTGACTCTGTTAACACATCTGAAGAAGTATGTATGTTCATCATTTTAAGTATGTATGCATGAAGTAGTAGAATGTTCTGCTTTCGATGGCGAACAAAATGAAATAGATAACCAAGTTATCGATTCTGAAAATGTTAGTCACAATTAGGAATCTACTAACACTTTGTCATTCACGCCTACTCCGCCATAAGATCAAACACTTACCCATCACATTCACTCATATCAACTTCAATCCAAATGTGAATAAGAAACAAAACCATAAGATACCATAATTTTAAAATGTACAAAGTCTAAAAAAAAATGTTTACTTACCTTTTCCTCCTCGAATTCCCTGGCGCACCTGATGAAGGAGTTCCTGCGCCGAGCGGTGGTCGTGGTACCCACTTCCCTCTTCACTGCGTCTCCGGCCTCTTAGGCAACAGGTGTCGGTTAGTTAAATCAAACATACAATTATAAATATTTAAAATGTTATTAATTATGTTCTAAAATACTATTACTTAAGCTCTATACTGTCTTGGTTGTCATTCCTATTTTTTTAAATTTATATCATTGATGATTAACTTCATTTTCATGAGAAAGTCACTGCATTTTTAAAATTTGTATGCAGAAAATAATATTACCCAGTTATTAAACTTCATGCAAGATTCGTCATACCAGTATAAATGTCAGTCGGAACATGTTTTAACGTCAGGAAAAGATACTACGTCAATTTGACCTGCGTAAGTTGTGTCTGCTATTGACAGCCGTGTCGATAACGAAGACAAGCAAATCTGTGGAATACGGTGGGGGCACAAACAGTATGAAATTAAGAATTAATGACATTTCACTTTGCCTGATTTCAAGTTGGTGATAATGTTTCAATGTTTCCTGGAAAGCTATCATCTATATGATATGTATTGAGAATACTGAGGAGAAATTATAACACACTGTAATATATATTAATAAATAGTAGTAATTCGTAACCTTTAGAACTTCCCCGAGTTACGTGAGCTTTTGTAATTTTAGTTTTTAAAGTTTAAAAAAAAAAATCTACTACAATTTTGTTTTTACTTTTCTCCGGGGTTCTGCAATGATGTCACATCCCGGTCCTCAGTACTCCGTCTCACCAACAATCTCGATCATTCCAGTTGTTCTCAGTCAGACCTCTGCTGCCATATCCTCCATTACATCTTCTATCCATCTCTTCTCCGTTTCTCCTCTTGCGTGGGCATTATTCAACCAATCGAAGTGGCCAACGTGCTTCGTCCATTCTCATGACGTGCCCATACCACATCAGCCTTCTTCTACTAATTTCTTCAAGAATGGTAAGCTCGATCCCCACTCTTTCTCTTATTTGATTATTGGGGATTTTTTCTAACCGAGACACGGCACAACTTCTTCTCTAAAAATCCATCTCCAGAGATAATAATTTTTTGCTGGGATTTCTTCAGTGTCCAGGATTCACATCCATACAGCGTAGTGCCAACCAGAAAGGAGTGGAATATCTCTTCTTTTTCGTTTTGAGTGATACCTTCTTATTCCATAACACTCCATTTAGTATCCCAATAATCCTTTTTCCGTGAATAATCTTGTTAGATATGTCACTATCTATGAGGCGTTCTTATATATAGTAACACCTAGATATTTAAATGCATCGCTTTGTGGAATCGTTCAGCCTTCCAGGCAGAGAGCAGGGACAGATAAGAGGATAGGCATATATTCGGTTTTTTCTTTATTCATTTCCAGACCTCAGTGTGCATATACTTCTACGAGCTTCCTCATCATATATTCCATGTCAAATTCATCCGATGCTATGACAACTACAATATTAAAAACTCAATTTTTGAACGGTGGGTTTTTTAAAGTAGAGATAACTTCTGTGGCTCAATATTTCTCAATATTTACATTCCGTATAATACCAATGGTGAGATATTTACCCTTGAAGAAATATACAGTATTATTTTTGACCTGTGATATCTCTGTTGAAGGACCATATACAAATCTCAAAATTACACACTTAATAGGTGCTTACGTCGTCAAGCTCTAGTATAAACTTAATCTTTGAGATTTAATCGGTAGTTAAAAATACAGAAATCTCAATCAGTTCCCTGGAAAATGGACAAAAACTGGAGGCAAAACACCTACCACAATTTAGCTACTGTCAGAAACAGTTCACGGTAAAATAATGCTTGAAGAGAGTACAAACTTTACTACCGGGAAACAAGACATTTTTACTGATTTGAAAAAGCTAGAGAGGTAGATCAGATTGAGGTTAATTTACATGACACTATTAACAAAAACGCTGCAAATTATAACGCAATGGTTTATTATTTCCAAATAACAATATTATTAGGGTATAACTGTTTATATAGCTGTTGATAGGCAATTAAGTAATATGAAAAGCAATAATTCAAAGGATAATGGCATATCACTTCTGCTAATTTCAAAACGCTATATCTCTGTAATATAGCACACTGAACCATTTTGGTATGTATTTATTTTTTAAAACGGACAAACGCATTTTTTTTTATTCGTGATCCTACGCATCTTGAATCTTAAGCTCTCAAATTTAGGGGGAAGGGGGTAATTTTTTCTTTGGGTCGATTATAAAAGTTCATTATTGAAAACAATAAACCATAAGCATTTATACTATACTGCGTTACTGTATCCTTTTCTTTTCTTTAGATCTTCATTCGAATAAAATTTCCCAATTCCAGAACACCTTACTTTTTTTTTCTATCATCAATAATAACCAAGTTATCAGGGAATCACATCTCCTATAAGTTATGGCTTGACCATATAAGATGATTTTAAAATTTTTTTTTTTTTTTTTTGCTCTTTGTTCATCGCATTGTCTTGGTCTCAAAAATCTTTTCGATATTCTCTATCTTCAATAATAACCGATTTTCGGTAAAATTACATCTCTTATAATTTGCTACTTGAATTTTTTTTTTAATATCGCTCTTTACTGATTCAAAAACTATCTACATAGTTTCTCCACCTTAAACAAATTGAGTTTTGAGCGTATTAATGGGAAAAATTTCAACTTTTTTTTTCTTTTTCTATTTTATATAAATATTCACGTTTTTTTTTTTTTGTTCAAAAAACTTGTAATTTTTTTGTAATCTTCAAAAATAACTGAGTTATTGAATTAAATCACTTTTAATCGGCCGTCATTTTTATAATAACTATCTGATATCAACGTCTAGATGTTAGAATCATCTTTGCATGGACTTTATATTTATATTTGTATATTTGTGGCGAATTTAAAAAAAAAGTGGCCTAGTAGTTTCGGAGAAATGTTGCGGACAAGCGGATTTTTTTTTGTTCGATTACAATGGTTCATTATTGAAAATAAGAAACCAAAATATCTATTATAAATAGAAAATTGCTATCGGCAAAGTTTTAATATAATAGACAAATCCTCGAAGCGTTGTTAAAATACTGGATGATTTAGTTATAATATTACTGATAATGAAATATTGTTGAAAGTTTTTTTTTCCGTTAAGTGCGAAATTAAAGATTGCAAAAATAAAACAGTTTCGAATGAATACAATATTCAATGATCCACTCATAAACTTTCAATATCAACAATGTAATGTTCATTTTAGGACAAAATATTTCTATGAAAAGATGTAAAGAGTCAAACTCTTATCTATTTTACAACGATGATTTAAGTACATATTACAAGATCTGGAGAGACTTTATATACTTGACATTTTAAACTATTTTCTTTTTCTTTTCTTCTTGCAACTACTTAACGAGACCATCTCGAGTTTTTTTTTATAAGAAATGAGACCATTTGTGTGATTCTGGTTCACAGAGTCCTTCCATCCAAGTCTAGGTCACTGCAATGGTTAAGCTTCTTGTCCAGGGGGCTCTCTGTAGTATCTTCACAATTCATCTGGAAAACATATCCATTTCAGCGAAGTCTTCGAAACCTTCTATATTTTTTTTATATTATTATATATAAATGGTCGGCCCTAATTCTTGTAAGTCTGCCATGGGTTTCGGAAAATGATAAGAAGATTCTAAAATAGATGTCATAAGTTTCAAAGAACTTCAAATACCTTCAAAACATTGACAATTTATTATTAAAAGGTCAGAAAAAGAAAATTAAAAATTAAGACAAAAGACAGCATCTTGCACCAACACATCTGAATCTTGAAAATTTAGCGAGGATAAAATTTCATAGTTTAATAAACCCAATAAGTTGGGATGGGGCTAGTTGAGCAAAGGGGCGAGTTGGGAAATTTTTCGAAAACTACTCAGTGGAAAGAAGGAGTGGAGGGTGGGGAACCAAACGCTCCACCTCCATGGTGACTCTTACATTGAGTGAAGTTTATTATGTAACCAAAAATTAAAATAATTGTAAATCGTAATATTTCGTCAGTAAGGTTCAAATGATATACGTTTTAAATTAGGTAAATGTTAAACTTCCACAAATTTATTTTACTTTCATTAATTTATTTGTATGTATAAAGGTTCTAGATATAATTATTACTGTATTTTTCAAATCCTTGCATTTCCTTTGAAATTTCAGGTTGGGATTAGTTAAGCTATTTTTCATATAGTTCTTATTAACATTTTCTTTTATAAGCTGTATTGTATGGAGCATTAAGGATTTTTCGAAGGATCTTGGATTGCAGGGATTGGATGCGAGAGGAATTTGATGGTTTAGTGGACCCCCATAACTCAATGCCGTAGGTCCAGATAGGCCTTATAATGGTTTTATAAATGAGTTTTTTTTAGTACATGAAAAGTTTTGAGCGTTTGTCGGGTAAGTGTTTTAGTAATCGGTATCTACGAGCAGTTTTCTGTCGTTTCAGTCTAGTATGAGGGTTCCATGTGAGGCGTTTGTCTAGGTTTAGTCCTAAGTACCGGATCTGTTCAACAGGAGTAAGTAAGATATTGTTAAATGATACGGTGGGGCAGGAAGTCATAGGTTTAAGACGTAGAGTGAAGGTTATGTGATGTGATTTATTGGGATTTATTTTAATTCTCCAGTTCTGACACCATTCTTCAATGGCGGATACATATATATTAAAGTCTGATTTTGAACAGAAAACTTAATCTAATCATATAGTTAATCTTAAGATAAGCTGATGTTTTGTTGATTCTATTTTCATTTTATTATTCAAAGAAAATTACTTTACGTTTTATTGTTTCTCCACTAAACAGCTATAAATATAAAGTTGATTGTCAAACAAAAATGATATTTCATGTTTGGTTAACATTAAATTCATTTTTTGACTACACATTTTAAATACTTAATATTCACCATACCCTTACTCAACTCACCCCACCTATGGGGTACATTGAGCATGCTTGACTTTCTGCATTTAAAAAGCTGTAGCTCTTAAATTTGAGTTGTTAGAAATAAATTACTATGGAAAGATTTGCACAGAGAAAAATTAATAATTTATCGGCAGGCATAACAAGACATTAAGACTTATCGTTAAGGAGCTATAATGGCTCAAGAGAAATTTGTTCAACTAGCCCCGTCCTGCCCTAATACAACATAAAACCACAACCGGAATAAATTAATAAAAAGGTCTTTCAAAGTATATTATTTGATACAGTATTATTATTTGAGGAATTATTTGAATCTAAAAACTTTTCATAAAATTCAAAGGATCTGTATTGAAGATGTCAAGTTTTAATTTATTTCTTTAATTAATGTGTTTTTTTTCCATTCATACTTTATTTTTATTTGTTGAATAATAAATTAGGATTCCTGAACAAACTCGGTAAACGGAAAGCATGCTTCATTCTCAAGTTGGAAATGCGATGTATGGTAACTCTCGTAGACAGGGAGAGTGGAGGAGTTTGAAATCTTGTACAAAGTGGTGCTAGGTCAGTGCAGCCTGCGTAGGGTCTTGGCTTCGGCTATTCAGAGTAAGTTCCAGCGTAATGTTCACCATTAAGATATATTGTTTCATGTAACTTCGCCCCGCTTCCATCCTCTTCCGTCTCCTCAAACATTGATACAGGACACTCGATACGCCGATAACCATCACAGGAATGATAAATGACATGGCTTTATAACATTCAACAGTTAAAATAGCGTAAACATTTAGAAATATTTTATTATTGGATTGTAAAATAAGTTGGTAGCGATTTTTACTGGTCATTTCAATAAAAACTTCAGATTCTTGTAAATATTATTAATCAATTGTACATGACCTACTATAATGTGAATGGGCTTGACATTTAATGCGAATAAATAAAAACCCCAGGTGGAGCTAGGCAGTTACCGCATGGACACCTCTCGGAAAGAAACGCAAGCAAGGAGGGCAACTCAAGAGATGTTCAGATGAAATTAAAAAACAAGAAGAAATATCTTGGCACAGAAAAACAGAAGACAGAAAATAATCAAAATGCCAAGGAATTGAAAAAATAAAGGAGCGAACCCCTAACCCAGAAGGTACGGCTGGTCCCAGATCAAGACTAATCCTCCTTCAGAAGAGGCCTAAACATCAGTAGAAAATCATTTTGTTTTTATTTATTTTAGTATACATTTTTTATTTAAACATAACATTTTTATTTAAACAAGTTTTTTTTGCAATCTTAATTAATAAATAATTTTATATAAAAAGCTTTATACAATATTTGGTCAAACATTGTTTCTTTTTTAATTATATCAACTGTTAAAAGGGTCCGTGGAAGGCGTTTTTTTATTCGTTATTCGAGTTATACGTATCTTTAATTCAAATTTTGAGGGGAATTGTTAATTTTTGTTTTTGTTTTTGGGTCAATTACAAAGGTTCATTATTGAAAATTATAAAACAAAATGAGAGTTACCATATATTAACAGATGGAATGAAATTAATTACAAATAGAATCAAGTAAAAAGGAAGCGTTATACAGAATCAATGAATGGTTTAGATATGCATCTAGAAAAATTATAAAGATTTAGAATGAACCATAGTAATCGGCGTGTATCGAATATCTTATTTTCCTGTAAAGAAATTTTAGAAGGGTTTTTGTGTCCATTTTAATATAGCTTGTTGAATTTCAGCAGCCAAAGCCGCCTTTGGTAATTGAATTTTCCTTAAGTTTCCCGGCAGTCCTATCAAGTTGGCTATAAAGATATTTCTCTCTTCCCTCATGGGGGGAGGGGAGGAAGGCTTGCGAATTTAATCACGTCAGAAAAAGTTCTGACGGCTGTCCCGTAAGGAAACCTCTTTACAATTGTTTATTCGTAATATCATCTTTCTTTGATAAACTTTATTCCTATATTGAATTTCAAGGTATAGTTAATTTTTTTCTTGAAAGAAGGATATTAATATTTTGAATATCTTGGATTATTGTACATATTAATATCATTTCTTTTAATGCTTAGATTAAATCTGACAACACTAGAATTAAGGTGACGTAAATTTGATATACTATTCTTGTATAAAATTATTCAGGACTTAGTTGATTGCACTGATTTATTAGAACAAATTCAGTTCCACGTACCGAAAATGATTATGGCCTAAAATGACCCACTTTTTTCTACTACTGAAACAACTACTAATTATCTTAATCATTCAAACTTAAAAAAACAGTTATCTGTTATTGTAGCTAATGATTCTGAATCATAGCTAAGATTAATTTTTATATGTAAATGTTAAATTAGTATTATTCTTGTTAAAATTGTATTATTCTTGTTAAAATAGTAATATACTAGTTAAAATAGTATTATTCTTGTTAAAATAGTAATATACTAGTTAAAATAGTATTATTCTTGTTAAAATAATATTATTATTGTTAAAATTGTATTATTCTATATTTCTGTTTGCCAGTACTCACTGAATTCGTATTTTTTTTTTTTATGTTATTCCTCTTTTTTCTGTTCATATTCTTGTAAAATGGGTGTAGCTGCCCGTGGATAAATAAATGAATTTCTTATTAAATTAAAATTTCGAATGTAAAAAATATAAAGTAAAGCGTTTCAAGAATTTGCATTACGAAAAAGAATAATTATTAAAGGCCGGATTGTCTTAAATGTTATTAAAGTATCTTTTAGCACCAAAAACCTTAAAAGAAAACTCAATAATGGTAGAATGTAGACGTTGAATGTATATCATTTGTTTAAATTGTATTTTTAATTTAAATTTTTACTATAACTTACGTATGTACCTACAATATTTCATAATCCGATCCTCTTTCATATGGAACTCTATTCCTTCTGATCTTCGTAATTCTACTACCCTTCCGACTTTCAAATCTCGTTCATTCTATTACTTTCTGTCCAGTCAATTTCCAAACAATCCTGACTGATCCAGTTTCAATGAACACATGTAAAATGAAAACAGTTATAGAAGTGTTTCTTAATTTTTTGTTTTTTTATTACCTTTTTTTTTCCTAAGTGAGATGTGTATTATTTTTTTTCCAGGTTATATGTGGTAACATGATAATTATTTATTTATTATATTCTTAATTCATCACTTATATTTTTTACAAGTATTTTCACATCCATTAGTTTTCGCAGATATAGATTGGTTTATAATATTTTTATTTTTGTCATTTCTTATTGTTTACCTTTTTACTTATTATCATTCACTGTATATTTCTTTGTTTTAATCTTACTCTAAGACAGTAAATATCACATTATTGTATTTTGTATTATTCTAAAGGGACTTTTCCCAGAATAAATAAACAAATTATTATTATTATTATTATTATATATGAAATATATAGTAAGGACAAGTATTGCAAACATGAAAATTTTTAAATTCAAATATTCACAGGAAATATACGTTTTAGGGTTCCTTGGGTCCAAATGAGCTGGCACCACAAAAAGTTCTGTGGTAGGTCTAGCACGAAAACGAAAAGTCGTGCGAACTAAAATTACATATTAAAAACAACCATATGCCTGAGATATTACGCAAACTTTATCGCTAAAATCGCCTACACAGAAGCGCTACCATGCATTTTGCACCTTATTACGATTTTCTCAAAATATTTTGAATAAACTCACTATATCGATGTAAAATTTAATGGGCTTTAATATAAAATGGGTTTCATTCTGAATTAAATAGTCTGACAGGGCTTAAATGCCGATATGTACGAAGCATGTTTTTTAAGTAAGTACCGTTTTGCGATTCCGCCGCCGCAGTGCTACGGTCGGCGTTCTGCGCATGCGCGCTGGTTACCTACATCTCTTGTCTACACACTGACGCCATAACAGTCAGATTCTTCATTGTATACGTTGTTTACTGAGTGTTTAAGATGCCTCCGACAATCGTGAGTCCCGCTGATTGTGAAGTACGGGCTGTTATACGATTTCTTAGTGCTAAAGGCGTAAAACCGATATTCATCGTGAGGTCGTTGAAGTTTACTGGACAAAACATTATGAGTGAGGAATGGTAAGGAAATGGGTGAGAGCATTTGAAGATGGGCGCACTAATGTGCATGATGAAGAACGGAGTGGGCGTCCTTCGGTCGTTAATGAAGATTTGGTGTAGAAAGTGGACGAAAATGTGAGAGAAAACGGACGCTTTACAATTTCATCATTGTCCGACTGCTTTCCTCAATATTTTCGTAGTTTTTTGTATCGCATTGTGACCGATAACTTGAATTACCGGATATTGTTTTCACGTTGGGTTCCAAAAATGTTGACGGATTTGCATAAAACCCAACGTTTGAGCAGTGCATTGCCTTTCCTTGAGCGGTACCACAATGAAGTGAAGAAGATTTTTTAGACCAAATTGTTACTGATGGCGAAACATGGATGGCCTACGTCACGCCAGAATCAAAACAACAATCCATGGAATGGCGACATTCATCATCACCCAAAAGAGGGAAGTTTAAGCAAACAATTTCTGCCCGGAAAATCATGTGCACAGTTTTTTTGTACAGAAAAGGAATATTGCTAGTGGACTTTCTGCTTCGTAATGAGACAATCAATGCAGCGTCTTATTGTGAGACATTGAAAAATCTGCGTCGTGGAATCCAGAACAAAAGAGTGGCAAGTTGAGTAAGGGTTAATCGTTTTGCGCATGAAAATTCCCGTCGACATGTGGCTAATCGGACCAAAGATCTCATTAAATTATTTAATTGGGGAACTCTAGATCATCCTCCATACAGTCCTGATCTGGCGCCCAGCGACTACCATTTTTTCCTGCACTTGAAGAAACAACTGGGCGGTCGGCGTCTTCAAGACGATAAAGAAATTAAAACAATTGTGATGCAGTGGTTAACAAGTCAGCGGCAGAATTTGTTTGAGGAGGGTATTCAAAAACTGTGCGCGTTATGAAAAGTGCCTCAAAATTCATGGAAATTATGTAGAAAAGTAGATTAAGGTACAGGCTTTCGCCTGTTTTTACATGAAAAATAATTTTATTTTTCATGTAAAAATAAAATTATTGCGATATCATTGCACGCCTTTTTTTAAATCCAAAACGGTACTTACTTAAAAAACATACCTCGTATCTTCCTCTAAAGTGCCTTTCATTTTGTAGATTCTATCAAAATAACCATATCGTCTTGTTAAAAAAACAAACCAAAAAAATAGGCAAATATATAAGTTGAACGAATTCGATATCCAACTAAAGGAGAAAACTACCAAAATATTTTTTTAATGCAAATTTTGTTTTTTGAATATAATAGTATTATAGATGTATGCACTGTTGGAAAGCAAAATATTTTAGAAAACTATATAATATATATATATATATATATAATATATATATAATTTATATTTATATTTAGTGTGTGTGTGTGTGTGTGTGTGTATGTACAACTCGTTATGATACTCTGGGTATTAAGAATTAAGTATTAAGTCTTACCTTCTCAAACAGTAGAATCACCGAATGAGAGAAATATCGATTTATTTTAAACAACTGAACATTAAATGAGATTAGTTTATCTGTAAAATATTAAGATTTATTAGTTTTAATTAATGGTCTTAAATTGCTAAGACCTTCCCTGAAGAGAAATCCATGATTCAGAAAGGTTCTGACCTTAAACTTAACATGTATGGATGAGGGGAATATAGGTACACGATGGTATGCTTCCTTTGATTTTTAAACATTCGGAAATCCATCCCTCCAACCTTGGACCTCTTACCTTGTAATGGAAGCCAAAAGCCGACCTATCAAGCTATGTTCAGCCTTCGCTAATGAACACTGCGAAATCGGAGTCTTGAGTGCCCGATCTTACTGTGCGTAATCAATAGTTTTCCTCATTATCATATTAATAAATAGTTGAAATGTAAAGATTTACTAATATACGTTTTGAATATAAGATATCAACTGATATTTCAATATTGACGCTCAAAGAGCTCCAAATTTTGCCAAAGAAGTCTCGTACAGATACCAATTAGAAAATCTAAAATATCCAGCCAAAGAGCCAATAAGGACATCCCAAGCGGAGAATATTTTGATATGAAAACAAAATAAAATTTTAATTTTATTAGTACACAGTTTTCTCAAATTTTAAAACACATTATATCATTATATTACATTGTTTATATTCTTATTCTTATTGGAACTCATAGCATCGTCGAAAGGTTTTTAAAATTGTATTTTTAAAGATTTCATTGAGCTAGGTTTTTAATATATGATTTATTGCCCTCTTTATATTATTTTAATAATGTAAAACCCCCTAACTAATTTATACAAATATACCATGCCCCGATGCGCTTAAATTAAATTTAGAGGTAACAGTTTTATTTTGTTTTTTAAAACTAATAATACTAACTGTTAAAATAGATAAAATTAATGTTCAACTCTATAAGAATATATTTAGGTATATTTATTGAATACTGAATAGTAGACTTTATGTTGAAATTGACTGAAATCAATTGGCCTTGGACTTAGTACATATGGAGATTAGTACTGTTGTACGGTCGAAATCACGATCAGTCATCAGGTTTTTCTTTTCATTTTTGGGTACCTACTTTATAGAGGCTGAGTTTGCCCTAAAAGGTTCTTCATAATCCAGGGCCGTGCCTCGGCTATAATAACAATATAAATAGTATTCAACCACAGCAGAAGATACCCTGAGAATAGCGGACTAGTGCTAAAATGATTAAAAATGTGCTAGTCAAAAATGATACAAAAAAAAGTTAAAAACACTATTATATTTATGGTGCAACAAGGCTTTGATTTGCATTGGTAGTATTGATCAGTACGTACGATATGATGTAGGTATTTGTATTTTAATACATTTTGCTCTAGTAAAGACATATAAGGGAGTTGTAAAAAAAAAAAAAAAAAAAAGGTTTTTAATATATTTTTGAAATAATTTATCAACCAACACTCCAATCACCTCGTTCTGCATTATCATCATACGGTAAACTATAAAAACCCAAACCCCTACATCGTAGTTTGATACTTTTTAGCCCAGATGAAGACCCTCAATGTGCATTGAAACGCTGAATCTTTATAAACAAATTCATAATTAGTTCTGAGATAAATATAGAAAGAAAACCTACATTCTGAATTTGAAATCCGAATGATAAAAAAATATAACAATCAATTATAAGTTACAACTCCTAAATTCGGAGTGACTTGACAATTGAATTTTGAATCTTTCCGAACTTAATTGATTTCTATATTATTCTACGACAACTTCTATACCCATCTAATTTTTCAAGAAATCTTGAAAACACCACCTTATTATGTTTTACAGAAAAGTCTGAGTAAAAATCAATTATTTTTCTACATGACATATTTCCCACACTAAAATTACGTGTTTCGTTAAATAAATTTGTAATAAAATGAATAAGGTATTGGATAGCGCAAAAACAGAGAACTCTATTGACTTAAGCATTAGTTATTGTACTATGGCCTGTAACGGAAGCTGAAAGGCATTAAGATCGCTTACTACCTACAATGCCTGTTGGGGCCTAATGGAGATAAGGTAATGGAAGGATGTCGTAAAGCTAATATAGGTTAATTTTAGACCAACGGTTATTAGATCCACTCTTTGTCCTTACAGACCTGGAGCTCCTTTAACTATGTGCTTTACTTAAAAATTATTTATTTTTAATGATTTTCTAACTTAGCTCATGTTCATTATCTTATGTATCTGATAAAGCAGACGATGTCCTGCCTTAACTACGTATATCACAACCCGCCGCACAGTGGACCAAATTACCAATTTAGGTGGGCAAAAGTGAAGTCAAAAGTTTGGAATTTTCCAGTGCTTCATCTTTTTATTATTAGTTGGCAAGACCATTAATACTAATATTTTCCGCCATACCATGTTTATAAATAAATAGTAAATAAATGAATGATTCCTGTTCACAAAAGTGCCTAATAACCGGCAGTGGGATTATTTTTATTCGATGGTCATTTTTGTTTTCTAGGTGTATTTAGAGCAAAGTCTTTTTCCTTTTATTTAACAATGGGCATTGCTGAGACAGGTAAGACATTATATTTCCAAACTCGTTATTGAATATAAATTGCAATCTCACCAGTAGAATTAATTTAGCAATTTTTAAATGTTTGCCCTTATTCAATAACGAAAAACTATATAACCCCTAAGTTACCCAAGGCTTTGTTTTACCGATTCTTCTAATCTTTAAATATTACAAAATATTTTTGCGATTTTTAGCGTTTTGGGTGTACTATGTTCGGTGGCATATAGGGTAATAATGTAATTACTTTAAAATACACATTTATTTATCAAATATTACACATAAAAACACATTATTATGACACATAAAACTTAGTACAGTGAGGCATAGTTATCATCGAGAATACTGAGGTTCTATTTACCACATAATATAACATTAATGTACCTTTGGACATATCTGCATAATTGTTCCCTGGCTTGACCCCCGATCTCCTCCGTCCGTGGCTTCTTCTGATTCCTTTCCTGTCGGAGCTAAGACTCCCCAGGTACCCCGCTATCCCTGCTGTACGAGAGGAGGGGTCTATTTTTTGTATAGCCCTTCTAAGAAGCCTTCCTGCTTGTCGCCCGGAAACTGCTCTATTTTGTACAATTCAAAAATATGTCTTCACCTCCCAGTATTCTCGATACATAGGAGGTGATACATAATTTTTTTAACAACACTCCGAATTAAAAGTTTTACTATCTATAATTTCAAATATTTCCTAAATCATATAAAATACATGCATTAGCAGATTTTAGCAACTCCGAGCCATAATTAAATTTTTTGTATTATTTTTCCCGTGTTCCATTTTTCCTGGGACTTCAAACGTAAAATATAGGGAAGTTTTAGATTTTAGCTAATAAATTTGATGTTTGACCACTGTGCGCTCACCAACCGTGTCAAAAAATTAATTAGTGTTTATAATTGTTTCTTGTAACTTTTTAAAATATTTTTTCTGTAACCTGGAACCCCAAAGGTTAAATATGGACAAGTTTCAGAATTTTGTCCACCTAAATCGGTCATATTGCCCACTGTGCGCCGTTTGCACTAAGGAACCTGTTAGAAGATGTATTATAGATAAGATAAAGGCTACAAAAATAAATATAGATAGATCTAATAGATATTGTATAGCAAATTATTGGTACCATGTAACTCTCAAAATAATTTGCCCTTGTCTAGAATTTTTTTTTTTTATACACTCAGGCTGCTTTAGGTAGTTCACGGAACTACAGGTTATTTAAGTAACTACAGAACTATTTATTCCATTTCAATCTTAATATTAGAATCTAGAGATGATAATAATAGAAAATTAAAGAAAACTTGGAGAGCATGTTAATTTTTCAATTTTTTACTTTCACTTATTTTATATAGTAAGGGGAAGTATTAAGATCGTCAAAATTTTCGAATTCCAGTTTTCAACGGAAGTACACGTTTTAGGGTCCCCTGAGTCCAAATAACCAAGTCCCGCAAAAAGGTCTGTGTGTGAGTGTGTCTATGTGTGTATGTGTGTGTGTGTGTGTGTGTGGTAACTCCCGGGCGGAAACGGTAAGTCTTATGAATCTTAAATTTCATATTTGAGACAACTACACGCCCGAGATGTGACAAAACTATTTTCATCAAAATGAGCTTACCAGAAGAGACACTTTATACCATGCATTTTCTTCTTTTTTCTATTTTATCGAAAACGGTTTCGACGATTTTGATTAAACTCGCTATATCGATGTAAAATTTAATGGGCTTTAATATCATGTAGATTCTATTCTGATTAAAATGTTCTGACAGGGCTTAAATGCCGATATTTTAAATTGTCTTCCCCTAAAGTACCTTTAATTTTGTAGATTCAATAGAAATAACTATATTATCTTGTTAACGCTTATGAAAAACAGGCAAATCATATAAATTGAATAAATTCGATACCCAACTAAAGGAGAAAATAGAAAAAAAAAATTTTAATGCAATTTTTCGTTTTTGAACATAAGAGCAGTAATATACATGTATGATATACCGTTGGAAAGCTAAATATTTTAGAAAAAATATTATCTCATAAACAAGCTTTTAAAAGTTAATAGAGAGAGATGAAATGAACATAAAACTAACTGATTATTTTAGATAATAATATAATAGATTTTTTAATAAAAACACATGTTTCTATATACGTAAATTCAATTTAATTAATTCCTTAAGAGTTTCACGTATTTTTATCTCTAACTGTTTTTGAAAATTCTTTCATTGATTTTAAAAAAGTAGGTAAGTGAAAGTCGTGTGTTGTCCGCACCAGATTTTTCTTTTTTATGAACCTTCTCTTGACAATAACAAACAACAAAAAAAGAATTAGTGAAAGGTTTTGGCGTTCAGACGTGATGCCGTTACTAAGAGAAATAGGGATTCATTTATATATATATATATATATATATATATATATATATATATATATATATATATAGAGAGAGAGAGAGAGAGAGAAATAGATAGATAGATGGATGGATAAATATATAGATTATTATTACGTTGTCTAATTGCTATGTTCATTAACATCAGGTAAGTTTCGTTCTAATTCAATTTGGCTAACAATGTTTAAATCCTGAATTTTCCAAATGTCTTCCTCTAAAGAACGTTTTATTCATAGGGAGTGAGAAGAGTGCCCAAATACATCGGGTTGCTTATATAACACAGCATACTTATCAATCACTTGGACATATTTTACATACCTTTTCAATTTTTTTCCTATTCTAATACAAATTTATAATATTTACAATTTTCTTTTTCTCATTTAGCCATTTACATTATTTTATTTTTCTCTACTACTATATTGTAAATTTAGACCTTTGGTTCGCACATTACATAATCAGGAAAAAAAAAAAAAAAAAAGGACACTCTTTCAAACTTTCCTTTGGTTCTACATCAAGTATGAGGACAAACATTATATTGTTGAAATAAAACTCCTTTTCAGTTGATTAAAGCAGGATAACGCTCTGATAACTTCGCGTACAATCATTCAGATAGGTCATAGTAGAGTTCAAAATTCACAGAGAATTCATCACTAACAAGTTAATGATAGATAACACCTTCATAATCCCCAAAAAAATGCAAATTATGTATTTGTTTTTTTCTTAAATTGCCCCCTTGCAGCAACCGGAAAATCAGTTTGGCCGCAAATTAACAATTGCTAACTGATGTTTGGGTTTCGCAAGTAAACAGATTTTATTATAGATGACTATCTTCCGGTAAAATCTTGTATCTGCTGAGGGGTACGTTTTTTAAATATCAGCCTAATATTCTTTTTTTTACCTTCCCCATAGAGAGTAGATGGCGACTAAAAGTACCATTTGACACAAAACATTCCTTGACAAGTTCGCGAGCACTTAATATAAATTAATGGTCACCTGGAGCCTTTCTTCCTTTCCAACCTGGTATCTCCACTACTAAATTTGTACATCCTACCTAGCGCTGTTCAAGGACACCTTCTCCTTCATATATAGTAATTTCACGAATTAGTTTAGTGTTTTTACTTTCACTTACTATGTATAGTAAGGGAAAGTATTGCGATCGTGAAAATTTTCGAATTCCAGTTTTCAACGGAAATACACATTTTAGGGTCCGCTGAGTACAAATAACCAAGTCCCGTAAAAAGGTCTGTGTGTGCGTGTGTCCGTGTGTGGTGACTCCCGGGCGTAAACGGTAAGTCCTATGAAACTGAAATTTCATTAATTTCTATTACAATTAATTTGGTGAAATTTCATATTTAAGACAAATATACACCCGAGACGTTACAAAACCTTTTTCATTAAAATGAGCTTACCAGAAAAACCACTTTATACATGCATTTTGCACCTTTTTTTGATTTTATCGAAAACGGTTCCGACGATTTTGATTAAACTCGGTATATCGATGTAAAATTTAATAGGCTTAAACGTCATGTACGTTTCATTCTGATTAACATGGTGTGACAGGGCCTAATGACGATATTTTAAATGTTTCTTCCCCTAAAGTACCTTTAATTTTGTAGATTCAATAATAATAACTAGATTATCTTGTTAACTCTGATGAAAAACAGGAAAATATATAAATTGGATAAATTCGATACCCAACTAAAGGAGAAAACAGAAAAATATTTTTTTAATGCAATTTTTCGTTTTTGAACATAAGAGCAGTAATATACATGTATTGAGGGAGCGGCGTGGTCTAGTGGATAGAGCACTAGTCTGCTGTTCTCCGGGTCTTGGGTTCGAATCCCGGCTCTGGCAGAATATATTTATTCTGTTAATTCAGTCGGGGGGCGACCCTGGGATATGGAGACCCTCCTGTGGCAGACCCAGCCTCTATAAAGTGGGTACCCAAATTAATTGGGGAAAAACCTGACGGCTGAGCGCGATGAAGGCCTAATCACCTCATTGCACTGCCGTTGGCCTAGAAACAGTACGAATCTCTATATGTACTGAGCCCAAGACCCTTCATGGGTTGTAGTGGTACAGGTTTTTTTTTTTTTTTTTTATACATGTATGATATACCGTTGGAAAGAGAAAGATTTTAGAAAAAAATATTATCTTATACACAAGCTTGCAAACGTTAATAGAGAGTGATGAAAAGCCGATAAAACAAAATGATTATTTCAGATAATAATATAATCGATTTTTTAATAAAACACTTGTTCCTATAGAAATTCCATTAAATTAATTCCTTAATGGTTTCACTCATTTTTATCTCTTACTGTACTTGAAAATTCTTCAATCGATTTTAAAAACGGAGGTAAATGAAAGTCGTTTGTTGCCCGCACCAGATTTTTTTTCTAGCAATGCCTTCAAAATTACGAGAACTTCGTAGGGAACTATCATGTTTCTTCTTTAAAACAAATAACCAAACTTTTTTTTTTTTTTTTTTTTTAAGTCGAAGGGGCTTAAAAAAGCTTAGAGATAGGATTAATGAGATATCTAAGTATTAAATAGGATTAAAATATTTACAGTCCTTTGAAATCTTGATGTTAAAACGGGCATTTTTTTTTGTTATTAGTTAATTTGAAATAATTTATGAATTATTAGTAGTGGTTACAAATGAATTAATATAAACTCTAAAAGTTTTTGATAATTAACTAAAAAAAAAGAAAGATATTTACAGATTGAAAACACATGACATCAAAATCTATTTTTTCCATATTGAGTTGTAATATACATGTACATCCCGGTTGTAAGCTCAATCGATATTTAGTAAAAATATGTAATAATTCAAATTTTAAAAGATATTATACAATACTAAGATATTATACTTCGGTCTCTTACTTTAAAAATCACTCTTAAAGTCCAGTGCTGGAGAAAACTATTCCCAACTGCAGCGATAAATTGTTCCCGTGTTTTTTTTTTTATTCTTGCGGTTTCCTCAGGCGTTTTAGCAAAAGGGACTGCAGTGTTTCGAGTAGCACATTAATCCAAAGGAAGGTTTATGCTTTTTGGCACCCAGTTCAGAAAATCTTTTCTCTCCTTAAATAATTTATTTTAGACGGGATTTCAGAGTTGGAATTATTTTGTATTAGGTTAGAAACAATTCGCATATTTTATAGTACTTAATGTAAAATAATTCGATAAGTAATTGGTTCTTAAATCTTCCATAAGTTTATTGTACAATAATAATTATTTTGAACCTACGTTTCGGTGCTTTTCCCCATCTTCAGGACTCACTACAATATAGTAAAGTAAACAAAAATTATTATTAACACTATTTAAAAACATTTATTATTAGATCGTTCGACAATGTTACATATAATTATTTTAACTAAAAGCTCCAAATGGTTTCTAATATCAGTCAATTCGTACTATCAACTATATCAAATGTAAATTAAAGATGTCATTATAAATTCTCCATATTAAATTTAATTATCACACCTAAAATTTTCTTTGTCTTCTAATGGATTAGTACTATCCAATAAATGTTCATTTGTACACATAAATATGTTTTTATAAATCAGGTCAGAAATTAATGGTTTACACTTTTAATTTTTTAATCGCATCCGCATCATGAAAACTTTCAAAGATAATTTGAAATATCTTTAAAATCAACAGTGTCCTGTATTTTTCTGTTAGTATATGTAGATTCTATTGTTTTTCTATTATAATTATTTTTTTTCATTTTCTAAACTTTTTTGGTGGTTTAAAATCAAATTTATGATTCCTTTGTGGTATTAATATTTTTACTATTTTCAAAAATACTACTATGTTTTGTATTCTAGTAGTGATTTTTTTATGTTTCTCCTATGTAAATTTTATCACAATGTGCACGATTAATTTTATAGATAACATTCAATAACGAAGACTTTATATTTTGTTTTATATATAGATCCTATTGCTTTTTTATTATAATTATTTGTTTCTTTTTCTCAAATTTTGTTGTTTAAAATCAAATTTATAATTTATTTGTATACCGTGTTGTGCTAGTGCAATGGTGTTAATATGTTTGCAATTCCTACTATGTTGTATTCTGGACTAGTGATTATTTATAGATGTTTCTACTATGTAAACGTTATAACAATATGCTCAATTAATTTCTCAAAAAAATTAGACTAAAAATAATGTATAATAAACTAAAATAAAAAAAATGAAGAATTAAGAACCAATTATTTATCAAATAAATTAATGTTGCTTTCAGAAAAATTTATATTATATTCATTAAATTTCCAATATACATAATACTTTTTTCAAAAATATCATCTCAGATAACATATATAAATAATATAAAACTTTGACAATACTAATGGAATCCTTTTTGATAAAAAAAAATACAAATGGATTTTAATATAAGATATTAAAAATAAATTATCTTTAAAGCTCAGATAGCTTAAATAATTTAATTTTTTTCCGTAATAAATTTTCAGCTGATGTGACACCGAATACGAAAAAAGGTTGGTCCCTAGAGATGATGGTAGGACGCATTAATAAAGATGGATGTTGGGTAATCAACCCCTCCCCCCCCACTCTTTTAGCTTTTCCTTCCAAAAAAGTAGGAAAAGTTTTTATCATAAAAGTGTTCTTGAAAATTTAATATGAGGAGTTACATTTATCTCTTTTTTTTTCTAACATGATAAATATCTCAAAAGATAAGCTAGTATATATTAAAAAATAATATATTATTTGATGTAAACGCCGACGACGCTGCTGTTATTATGAGAACCTATAAAGATCAGTATGACATTAGACCACCACTTGAAAAATTTATAAAATGGTATAAAAAGTGGAAGCTTGAGAATTTCATATAGGATTTGCTCATGATATTATTATTTTTATTCGCTTGTTATGAATTTTTACATTAAATTACAACAAGATTATATGGAAATTTAGTTAATTTACAAAATTGTTTCGAGCAACTAGTTTGATAATAATAAATATTATGATTGTTTAAATAATAATATTAAACGTGACTGCCTTAAAATATTGTCTTTTAATTAGTCTCCTACTGCTGTTCTACAATCTCAAACCTTCCCTATTCTCTGTATTTTCTAATTAACTGTTTTTACCTCACTGGTTGAATCTTCGTTGTGAATAATACAATAGCATAATTTATCCATACCACTTTTCTCGGTTTTCCTTTGTTTTTTTAATAGTATCTGAATAACTGACCGTTGATTAACATATTTAATGGTTACGTACAAATTAAAATATCAATTTATACAAGTTAACATAAAATTTATTGTGTATCTCACATTTTCAGTTTGTTTTTATTGGAAACCACTCCACCGTTAGTCAACTTGCAAGGGTGACCAATATTATATTTCACAATTTTAATATTAAAAAACACACTGACATGGCACTATTAGACATTGAAAAAGCTTTTGACTGGGTTTGGCACAGGGATTTAATATTTAAACTCCAAATTTCCTGATTACCTAATTTTCCTAATAAATAATAAATCTCACTAACCGTCAATTCTGTTTACGGTGTTTATGGATGAAATGAAAGGCGAACTGCCCGAACAGAGCTGGTAAGTGGAACATGAGGACGATACTGAGCCAGTCACTGCCATACGCTGATGATATCGTCTTTATTTGTGATAAGAAAGACAAACTACTGCAAGCTCTAATAGAATGGTAGGAAGAACTTCAGCGAAAGGGAGTCACCATAAATGTCTCCAAGAGCAAGATACTGGTCCTGTCCCGAGATGAGGAGGAGACAGTGGAGGTGATTTGTAACGGCGAGGTTCTCGAAGTAGTTGAAAACTTTCTCTACTTAGGCTGAAATATAAATAGAAAGGAAAAATAGATTACGAAATTGCAAACAGGATTGCTAAAGCAAACCAAATCTATTACAGTATATGCAATAGTATTGTTTGCCATCGATATGTGGGGATACAGACGAAGCTCCACATTTACAAATCTGTATACCTCCCCACTCTTGCCTACGGGAACGAGAGCTGGGTAATGATGGACAAGCAAATAAGCCGAATCACTGCAGCTGAAATGAGGTATTTACGTATGGTCGCAGGATAAACGAGAAGAGACCGCGTAAGAAATGAAGGAATTAGAGCGGAGCTGAAAACCATCCTCGTGAAGCGACAGCTAAAATGGTTCGGCCATGTTTGTCGAATGAATGAGGACCGCGAACCCAGTTTTGGAAGCTCGACCCACTGGAAAAAGGCCGCGCGGAAGGCCTAGGATTTTGTATGACAGATATATCCAGAGGATCGGAGGGAAAAGATTGCAGGACTTAAACAGCTCTGCATAAATCGTGAAGCTTGGCAACGTTGGATCGAGGCCCCTCCACGCTAGTAAAGGCACATAGGAGGAAGATAGAGAAGAAGACTAACCGTCAATTTACGTTCAAATCAATAACTATTGGAGTTCTACAAATGGGTAGTTTCTTCACAGGACAATCATATGTCTTAATCTCAAATCTGTCCCATTTACTTGTTGTATTTAATAAATACAGTTGTAAATTTCTCTGAATAAATAAAAAAAAAACAATAACTCCAAACCTAATTAAAATATATGCTGTATGGTGGACAAGGATCTGTTCTTGGACCAATTCTTTTTAATCTTCATATCAATGACCTAACAAAAATTAAAAGTAAAACACACATCGCTCTTTTTGCACAATCTTTATCACCTCATACGAAATAACACCATAGCAAACCACCTTTCCATAACCATTTCTAAATACTTTAGGTATTTTCATATATGGAAGATTAGACCTAATGCTCATAAAACTAAAGTCATACTTATTACTAATTATTAATATTACATTATTGTTTAAATGTGCTTAGTGTTTAAACTTTAAATGTATATATTAAACGTAGATTTTTTTTAATTCATGAGCAAATAGTAAGCGTGACCACATAAGAGAAATTGTTTATAATTTTAAAGCCGGTTTAACTTATAAATCTTACAAACATAAAAGGCTATAACATATTGTTATTTAAATTAACTATGTTTGCATTTCTTATTATTTTTCCTTATTTAATTATTTTTCTTTACATTATTTTTGTTCTTTTTCTTCTAGAGGGTTTTTTTTTTTCCTCATCTAATGTACTTTAGTAGATTAGTTTTTTTAAAATCTTTATTTATTATAATCTACACCTGTCACTTTTCCGCGACAATAAGCAGATGCGCTGTATATATATTGTAAGACTGGCATGTCAGGCATGAGGGATTACCCAGCGGCACCTCCTCCTAACGTGAAAATACTAAGTTTTAAACAAGGAGATCCCTTAACCAGCTCCTTTTCAGCTTTCTTCTGGTGAGTTCCGACATGTCCGTTGTCGCCATGTTTTGAATGAGTGTGTTGTAATGTCCGTGAAGTTTGTCATGGAGTCTCTTGTATGAAGTATGAATATAGTCTTGAAAAGTAGGTATATGTAGGTCTGTATGTAAAGTTTTGTTACTCACGTAGTATATTAATTTAATTCATGATTATTTGTACTCCTGTGTAAAGTTTAAAAAAGCTCAGCCCGGCTTGAAACCTTACTTCTACGTATTTTATATTACTCTGTTTTTGTATAATTATAAATTTCTTAATAAACGTTTCATTTCAAAAATTGTGTATCTCGTTTTCCCCCAAAACTGGTGGCAGGAGTTTTATTCATGAAAAATTACGCATTTATTGCATTCTTAATCAGGCAGTCGCACATCGCACTAATCGAAAAAAGCTTGCCAGGTTGGGAGATTAAAATCAATGCCACTAAATCACACTCATTTGCTTTATCCTCCATCGCAAATTCGTGGTCCATTTGGTATTCTGTTGTGCAGTGCCTACAATAATGTTCTACTTATTCCTTTGGAAAAAGCAGCAAGCTATGGCATAAAATTGACAACCTTCAACGAGTCCTCGCCTGGAATTGACATAAGAAACTGATTATAGATTCCGACCAATTCAATATTTACTCTATAAACGTTCCAAGAATCTAATTTATTTTCTGAACCTTGCATACATTACCGTTATGAGACGTGACTGAAGTGCTTTGACGGGTTCGAGGCATATAGCTTGAAAAAAATGAACCAAGAGAAATATCGGCAAAATATTTTTTTTTTAATTAATAAACATGTGTAATATGCAATACAGATAGCTAAATATTAGTGCAAATATATTATTTAACTTTAAACTTCGCTTAATATAATGGAGTATCATGAAAAATGTATTAATATAAGTAATTATTGGAGGTAGAAGTAGTTTCAATAATTTTTTTAAATTATTTATTGAGATTTACAACTGTATTAATTAATACATCAAGTAAATTAGCTGTAAGATAAAATACATGAAGAGAAATTGATCATCTACAGCACTCCAGGTAAACTAAACTAGAATGTCTTGAGGCCATCTTCTTTTCAGACGCCTTGGGGGATTGTCAGGAATAAATGAAGAGGAAGCAAGGATTGAAACTAGTGATTTAGAGTGGGAGTGGAGTTTTTCATGAAAGGATTGATACCTGGTTCGAGAAAAATCAGACACATATGGGATATTAAGGTCTTTATGGATGAGTTTATTCGTGACAAATTAAGGAGCATTGAGGATTTTTCAAAATATTTTGGATTGTAAGGATTGGGCACGGGAAGAATTTGATGGTTTAGTAAAGTCCAGATAGGCCTTATGATGGTGATATAGATGAGCCTTTTGTAGATAAGCGGAAGGTTAGAGCGTCTGTCCAGTAAGTGTTGAAGTAATAGAAAACGGCGGGCAATTTCTTGTCGTTTCAGTATTGTGTGCGCACTCCATGTTAGACCTTTATCAAGTCCTTGATAGCGAATCTGTTCAACTGGATAAGAGATAAGGGTGATTTGTGGGAATTAATTTTGATTCTCCAAATCTGACACCATACCTTAAGGTCTCTGATGTTGGATTTTCAGAGGCAATAATAAGATCGTTATTGATTGATAACACACAAGTGTCATCAGCACTGATCATGCAAGTGTCATCACTCCCTCCTCTTCCCCCCTTTAAGTTTGAGACCTTACGTTTGAAGATACGTATAATCCGAATAGGAAATAAAAATTGTTCGAAGGTTATATAAAATATCGAATTTATAAACACAAAATCGATAGAGTACAGAACGAAAAATGAATAATTGGAATCAGTTAATAAATAGCAGAGATAGCGTTTTGAAATTAGCAGTGGTTATTGGCCATTGTCTTTTGATTAATTTGTAGCTTTACTTATAAGTTAATTTCCTGTAAACATCAATATAAACTGCTTGTAAAATATACTAATATTGTTAATTGGAAATAATAAACTATAATTTTTTTTTTAAATTCTTACTAATATTCTTGATGTTTTGAGTTAAAAGAAAAAACAAAAAAATAAAGGCTGATTAGTTTATGATAGCAGATGATGCAAAGATGAAAGTAAGCTGGTATAAAGCTGGCAGAGAGAAACCGGGAGCAATTTTAAACCGATCCTGAAAAAATGCTTAATCGTATTAAAATCGCATTCCATTTCAGTCTTTGGATCAGATCCCTTATTCAACTGGAAACAGAATAACGAAGGATAAAAAAATATAATATCACATTTTTCTGACTTTAAGTTTTTAAACCATGAACATATTTAAAGGTATATAGTTTTATATTTTTAGTTGGGTAAAAAGGAAAAAAAAATAAAATAAATAAAAAAAAAAATATATATATATGAGAATCGAACTCGGAGCCTGCGAAACATGTATCACACTCCTAACAAAGAACACATTGTAAGAACATCCAAACTATATTCTCATAGCAAAAAAACAAACAAAGTATGCCTCCTCTGTGGCCGAAGCACTTCAGAAACGTAATCGAATTCATGAATACTCTAAAAATAGCTTACTTAATTTAAATGTTGTTGATAACTTTCGTAATATTGTTAAATTATAATAACGTCAAATGATGAATAATTTATATAGAGGTAGAATATAGATATAAATAAAATATTTCTTTTCCCGCCTTCTTATCCCTCTCTTAGATTGTACCCTGTACAGTAAAAAAGATCCACTTACTACCCACAAGGGGCTTTATAATATTAAAATAAAAGGTTATGTTTTCTGGATCCATATCTCAGAATAGCAGGTTCTTTGAAGTGGTTAAACTTATAGACAAGCCTATATATGGGAAGATAACACTTCTGGATTACCTAAACGGTAGCAAAATACAATATATTGAAAAATAAGTTTTAGTTTTAGATTTAAGCCCTCACCTGATTATCTCTCTCTCCTATCTCTCCTCTCTCTCTCTCTCTCTCTCTCTATATATATATATATATATATATATATATACATATATATATATATATATATATATATATATATATATATATATATATATATATATATATATATATATGTATATGAATCCCCTCACTAATGAATAATGCATGAACGGCCGATTTCGCTAAGTCCACACAGGACATCGTCTGTCGGGCTAGCTAGTTAATTATAAAACAGATTAACTTCAGAGATTATGATAGTGACATCATTAAAACATTGCGTTAAGGATGCACTTGCAAAAAAAGGAAAAGATTCCAATAACTTAGCTATTCAGAAGAGCTAACAGAAGGGGAAATGAAAAAAAAAAAATTATAACTATTCATTGGGCAGCTAATGAGGGGCTTGGTTAGATGCGAATTCATACAAATAAGGTGCAACAGCAAACAATTTTTTTCGGGAAAAATTGTTGAATAAATTAAACAAAATCAAGTCACGTCATCCCTATATTCATTAACTTCTTTTTACTAAAATAATATTTTATTTTTTACCAATGAGGTCCGATAAAACTACGAAGAAGATTGGAGTAGTGACTGATTTCAGGTTTTCACGGTGAGATGTTCATAAATTGAACAGAATATTTAATAATTTAATAGAAGTGGGTTGGAGGATATTGTTCATAGATAGATCTCTGATCGGGTTTATTGTTCAGTGGAGTTAAAATATGCAAACGGTTATTGGTTTTACATGGGTTGAACTTTCTGTTTCCCTAAGCTTTGTTATTATAATTAAAGTAAATTTCTAGACATGCTTATTTTTTTAAACAAAAATAATTTTTATTTTAATTATTTGGTTAATACGCTCGGAATTTAATGTTTCATTGCCTCGTCACGATTCAAAATATTTCTCAGTTAGAAATGCTCAAAACAATGAAAATATTCTCGAATCATATGCCGGCAAAAAATAGTTAATTTTGATTTATTACATATTGCCATATTTCAAGTTATTTTTTTAATTTGGTGATCATTAGCAGTTAGACAACCCGTGCGCTTTGTCTTCCAAGTTAAAATTTCTGGTTCTGAGCCAACCAAACCGCTTATGGACGGAGCTTTCCCCTAAGGTATCATCGTCATACACACTGAAATTTTTGCTAACCATCAGTGTAAGGATTTTCCTTTTCGGATATGAATAATCATTAAAAGGCGAAAATGATTTTTATTCTCTTCCATTTTAATCAAGCAAAGTACCATTTAAAGATAACTAATTTCGGTTGAAACATGCATAAAAGCCCCTTATCTTACCATTTGAATATGTAAACATTATTGACCAAGTAACTGTTTTATAAACATAAAAATCTGGTGCGGGCAACACACGACTTTCACTTACCTCCATTTTTAAATCAATGAAAGAATTTTCAAATACAGTTAGAGATAAAAATATGTGAAATTTACTAAGGAATTAATCAAATTGAATTTATATAGAAACAAGTGTTTTATTAAAAAATCTATTATATTATTATCTAAAATAATCAGTTAGTTTTATGTTCATTTCATCACTCTCTATTAACTTTTAAAAGCTTGTGTATGAGATGATATTTTTTCTAAAATCTTTAGCTTTCCAACGGCATATCATACATGTATATTACTGCTCGTATGTTCAAAAACGAAAAATTGCATTAAAAAAATATTTTTTCTGTTTTCTCCTTTAGTTTGGTATCGAATTTATTCAATTTATATATTTACCTGTTTTTCATCAGCGTTAACAAGATAATCTAGTTATTTTTATAGAATCTACAAAATTAAAGGTACTTAAGGAGAAGACAATTTAAAATATCGGCATTTAAGCCCTGTCAGACCATTTTAATCAGAATAGAATCTACATGATATTAAAGCCCATTAAATTTTACATCGATATAGCGAGTTTAATCAAAATCGTCGGAACCGTTTTCGAGAAAATAGAAAAAAGGAGAAAAATGCACGGTATAAAGTGCCTCTTCTGGTAAGCTCATTTTGATGAAAATAGTTTTGTCACGTCTCGGGCGTATAGTTGTCTTAAATATGAAATTTAAGATTCATAAGACTTACCGTTTCCGCCCGGGAGTTACCACACACACACACACACACACACACACACACACACACAGACCTTTTTGCAGGACTTGATTATTTGGACTCAGGGGACCCTAAAACGTGTATTTCCGTTGAAAACTAGAATTCGAAAATTTTCACGATCGCAATACTTCCCCTTACTATATATAGTAAGTGAATGTAAAAAGGATTAAATTGAAATATTGTAAAACGCTACGGACTTATTTTGCAACCCAATATTATAAATAAATGTAGCTCATTTTGTAGAACAGCTATTGCTACGGATATTACCCCCAAAGCAAATAAAGCTTATTCATAATTATTAATTACAACAATTGAGGAAGTTATATTGGGTTGGGTCACATGAAATGTCCGTTTTCAAGGTAAAGGATTTTTATTAAAAATACGATATGAAAACAAGATAATTTTATTCCAAGTATTTACCTTACTTTTTTAGACATTTTTCCCAACATGACACCAACTTTTTTATCCCCGAACTGAAAAGCTCTGAGCTTTGAAGTGAAACAAAATCTGAAAACGCACTTTTCACTTGATCATCATTTTCAAAAAGTTTTCCTTTGACGAAGTTGTATAAATTCCTGAACAGGTGGTAATCTGTTGGAGACAAGTCGGGAGAATATATGGGTGCGGAAGAACTTCGTAGCCCAGTTCTTCCAATTTTAGCACGGCATGTTTTGAAACATGGGGTCTTGCTGCCGCTCAGTGAGATCATGAGGTACCCATGTATCGAGCTTTTTTACTTTCCCAATTAAACTTTAAATGTCTGGAAACGGTAGATGCACTTGCATTTAGTTGTGCTCAGAGTCCTTTGTTTGGTAGGGGTTTCCTTCTACTGTATGTTTGAGGACATCGTTGTCTATTACGGACGGAGGTCTTCTTCGGGGCAAGTTTTCCAAGTCGGTATCCTCAGCTGAAAACTTAGCAAACCAACGACGAATGGTCCGTTCATTAACACTTCCTTCCCCGAACGCCTTGCAAATATTTCTAGCGGCCTCAGCTGCTGAATGTCCGAGTTTAAACTCGTACAAAAATATTACTCGAAAATCGCGTGTTTCCATGTTCATATTTGGAGGTATACTAAAAAGTGGGTAATTGATTGGGAAGCTAATGTTTATAATACAAAGGTAGAGGATTAGTAACTGTTTACTTTAAATATGCAAAATCCTTTATGTATTTCAGAAACTATAAAAACGGACATTTCATGTGAAACAACCCATTAGTTAGTTTATTTATTTTTACGTCACATTATGATACTGTGGCTAATCGGACGATGCTACAGTGGGAGTCCTAAATGTTGCCTACCCAGGTTTTATTAGGATAGGGATCTTTAACGAGTACCTGGCATCACACAGGCTCGGGACCATCTTTTAACGTCCCCTCCGAAGGACGGCATAACTAAGGATTTTTTACTCCCATTAAAAAAAAATCTAGGACCACCTGCGGGTTTGAACCCGTTACCTTTGGCATAGGAGGCTGTTATGCTAGCCACTCAGCTACAAGTGATCCCAGGAAGTTTTAGAAAATAATTACAAAATTCCACCGTATTTATTCAATAATTAGTTGAATGAGGCTCTCAATGGTTCATTTTGCCATTTTATGATTAAGCCCATCGAAACGAAATGAAGGTATAGAAATTACCTTCTAGTTGAGAGGGTATAAGTGTTGTGATGAGGTGAGATCCCTCGACCGCAATGAGTCCTGGAAATGAATAATGACCGATCCTGAAGCTATGTTCCAATAATCTGTTAATAAAAGGTCTCATGTTTGCTCAGCGCCTAAACCAAATATTTACCACATCCGTTCAAGCCTTTAGCGAGCTATAGTGGGCGGCTCTATATTATTCTACGCATTGTTCGGGGAAAAGCATATTCCTCTTGTTTCCTAAATTAGCGTTCTAATTAATTCATAATAAGCTGTACCGAGCTGTTTTAGGGGTTTACTATATGAAATGAATAATAGCTTTTGAAACAATCAACTATATGTGTTTCAACCCCTATTGGTTGCAAATATTTTAATAGAACGGGTGTTTACGCCACATTTATTATTCTCTCATTTTATTTTATTTTCTTAAATTTTCTAAATTCCTTACTCACCTTTTTTACTTTAAGACTTTCTGTTCTTTACACAGTCTATACAGCTGATATCCCAACCCATGCTAACAACTTCCTTTCTACCTATGCTGATGACACCTGCGTCTTATCAGTTCTTAAAGATCTATTTATTGCCTACACATCAAAGACCTAGAAGTATGGTGTCAGAACAGGAAAATAAAAATAAATACGAACAAATCCCATCAAATTTCCTTTACCCTTCTTCGTAAACCTTTGACTTCCTTCCATACAGTATCCTTTAATAACACTCAACTAGATCCTGTTAAACAGATCCGATACCTAGGACTCCTTCTTGACAAACGCCTAACTTGGAACCCTCATACACGACTAAAACAACAAGAAACTGCTCGCCGTTTCCGACTACTTCAACACTTACTTGACAAAAGGTCAAACCTTCCTCTCAACTACAAATGGCTTATCCACATGACTATTATAAGAACAATTTGGACTTAAGGAGTAGATCCTCATAGATCCTCTACTAAACCATCAAATACTTCCCGTATTCAATCCTTACAATCCAAAATCATTACAAAAATCCTCAATGCTCCTTACATTGTCAGGAATAAACTCATCCATTAAGACCTTAATATCCCATATGTTGCTGATTTGGTCCGGACCAGGTATCAATCCTTTTATGACAAACTCTATTCTCACTCTAACAATCTAGTTTCAATTCTTTCGTCCTCTTCAATTCCTGATAATCCTCCGAGGCGCCTGAAATGGAGATGGTCCCGGGACCTTCTAGTTTAGAAATTTTTTAGAGTGCTTCCAATGGGAAGCTTCTCTACATGTATTTCACGTCATTGAATGATATAACTATCATATTTACTAGATTTTTTTTTTGTTTGTTTTAATACAGTTGTAACCATCAACAAAAATGTTTACAAAAAAATTTCTTTATTTAATATTTTATTTAATATTTATTTAATATTTTATTTGTATAACTTTTATTTAAGTAAAAATCGTTGGAATTCGGAGCTATTTTCGATTAAATATCGTACCGAAACCAAAGGTTTAGACTGAAGTTGGGAGAGAAAAAGTTTAACGAGGCGGAATTAGCCGCCAACATGAACGAAGCTAATCGTATGGAATTAGGTGTTACGGACAATTCTAGTGCCTGGGAAGTTGTGACAGGAAGAAAACGAAACAGCGTAGCAGACAGGGATCGTCGGAAACAACAGCGCACGGAGTCTGAGGTACCCATTAGTAATAGTTTTGCAGTACTCTCTAGTGTTAATGAAGAGCAAAGTAATCCATCATCATCTAACTCTAAACCACCTCCTATTTTTGTTTCTGATGTACAAAATTATGCAGCTTTGGTTGCTTATCTTCAAACTAACACGAGCCCTAATGCTTTTTTACTGAAAACAACTTATAAAGGAGTAACTGTATATCCTCAAACTCCAGATGACTACAGGAAACTTGTTAGTTGTCTTAAAAACAGCGGAGCTGAATTCCATACATATCAGCTCCCTGATGACAAAAATCCTAGAATACTCATTAAAGGGCTACACCACAACACACCCGTTGAAGAGATAAGAAAAGATCTTGAAAACCACGGATACCAGACCGTAGCAATTACCAACGTAATATCACGGTTTAAGCGGCCATTACCAATGTTTTTTATTGATATCACTAAACATTCATTCAATGAAAAGATTTTTGATATAAAAACAATTTTCTATACCAAGGTAGTCATAGAAGAACCTAGAAAGAAAAGAATCCTCCCACAATGCATTAGATGCCAAAAATACGGTCACACCAAGACCTATTGCAACCACGCACCACGGTGCGTAAGGTGTGGACAAGGGCATGAAAGTTCTTCATGCACCAAAACCCGAGATACGCCAGCGAGATGCGCGAATTGCCAAGGGGAGCATCCCGCAAACTATCGAGGGTGCCAAACACTGAAGGATTTGAGATCACAAAGAAATATGGGGAGCCATCAACAACAACGTATTCCACCTCCTCCTTTAAATCCAACAGAATACCCCAATCTTTCGAAATCAACCCCACCAAGAAGTTTTCCTCAGATGCAACAGCAGCAGCAACAACCATCTCAACGGCAAGCTCCCGTGCAGCAGCAGGTATCAGCTCGTCACCAGATAGCAGTGAAACAAGCTACACCCTCGGGACTACAGTCTAACCAATCTACAGAAGGTATGAGGCGGGAAAGTATCCAGCAGCCAACTTCAGCTGATATCCCACCACAATTGCACCAACTACTAAGCGGTCTGAGTAATCTTATCCAGCCTCTTTTTAGCCTTCTACAGCAGCTCGCACAGGTAACACAAGCTATTTGCCCTCCTAATGGCCCGTAATCAGCTGACTGGGGGCTCTTTGTCCATCCTTCTTTGGAACGCGAACGGACTACTACAACATAGGACAGAATTGGACATATACTTACATGAAAAACGTATTGACATTGCACTGATCACAGAAACACACCTTACACCACGATCAAAATTTGGTATTTCAGGTTACTTGACATACAGAACAGACCATCCGGACAACACAGCACACGGCGGGACTGCTATCCTCATTAAGACACCACTCAAACATAACCTTTTACACTTACCAACTGCACCTGACATTCAAACCACTGGCATTACACTACACACAAAACACCACGTGATAAGTATAGCTTCGGTGTACTGTCCTCCAAGATATGTGCTGACATCTTCGGCGTTTCGCAATTATTTTCAAAACTTAGGGCGTTGCTTTATAGCAGGCGGCGATTTTAACGCAAAGCACCAATTTTGGGGGTCACGTCTTTGCACCCCTAGGGGAAGAAATCTGAGGGCTGCCATCAACGAGCTTTCATTAGACACTATATCACCAGACACACCAACCTACTGGCCAACCTCGCAACGGAAAACACCGGACTTACTGGACTTTTTTATTACCAAAGGACTACGTACCATACCTTACTCAATTAAAACGATATCTGATCTTTGCTCTGATCACTCTGCTCTACATTTGGTCGTTCTCGACGAACCATGCAATGCGCAAAGGGTGCCCATGCTTATAAATAGCGGATTGGACTGGGATCTATACAGAGAATTTCTTGAAACAAATCTCTCAATACCCATGTCCATCAAAACAGAAGCAGAATTAGAAGTTGCGGTGGAAACATTTACTAAATGTGTCCAAAGAGCAGCATGGTCATCATCTCAGAAGATAACATCGAGATTAGATCATCTGCCAAAATACCCTCAATATATAAGGGACTTGATCACAGCAAAGAGAAGAGCTCGTAAGGTATGGCAGACTAACAGACTTCCTTCTGACAGACAAAACTTTAACAGACTGAACAACGAACTTAAACGACAAATACAAAAATTCAATAGAACTAACTATGATTCCTTTTTAAACAACCTATCAACTGACGATGGAAGCTTGTGGAAGCATACCAAGAAATTGTTGAAACATCGACAGGTGTCAGTACCACTGCGGAAAGAAGATGGTTCATGGGCCGTGTCAGATGGAGAAAAATCTGAAATTTTTGCTGATCCCCTTTCCTCTGTTTTTATACCACCTACTGACTACCCTAATACAGAACATGAAAACTTAGTTAAAAGTACTCTGGACATTCCACTACAGCTGACACTACCTCCTATATCTTTCACTCCTTCACAAGTCGCACAAACAAATCAGACACTTACCTAAAAGAAAAGCCCCAGGTTATGATTTAATAACTGCCGAGGCGCTCCAACTGATGCCCAAGAAAGCTCTGGTGTTCCTCACGACAATATACAATTGCATACTTAGGACAGCTAAATTCCCAATACAGTGGAAATATTCAATCATAAAAATGATACACAAAAAAGACAAAGACATGTACAAACCATCCTCTTATAGGCCTATTAGTCTCCTTCCCATATGTTCTAAACTTTTCGAAAAATTAATTTATAAAAGATTGGTTGACATACTGACTGAGCAAAAAATAATACCTGACCATCAATGCGGTTTTCGCACGTCACACTCAACGACACACCAATTACACAGAGTTACTTAGTTAGGGCTTCTCTTTAAACTCAAGAACGTACTACCCTACACATACTATCTTATTATACACTCTTTTCTCTCTGATAGATTTTTCTCTGTTCGGCAGGGCTCAGAAACTTCTTCAATCCGACCAGTCTTGGCAGGAGTACCGCAAGGATCGATACTTGCTCCGCTCCTATACATTGTATACACAAATGACATACCAACTCATCCCACCACATTGACTGCAACATACGCGGACGATACTGCAATTTTAACTTCAAACGACGATCCTATACTCGCCTCACTGACTCTACAAAATCACTTGATGATACTACAAAATTGGTACAAGCTATGGAAAATTCGTTTAAATCACGACAAGTCAAAACACGTAACGTTCACACTACGACAAAACACTTGCCCACCAATTTTTATCGACAACAACCAAATTCCTCAGACCAACTCTGTACATTACCTAGGACTGACACTCGATCGAAGGATGACTTGGGGCCCACATGTCAAGATGAAAAGACAGACTCTTAACCACCGACTGAAAGCACTATACTCACTTTTATCTAAATCTTCAAAATTAAAAATTAGACAGAAACTGAATACATACACATACCTTCTTAAGCCAATATGGACTTACGCTTCACAGATTTTTGGTTCAGCAAAAAAGACTCACATACAAAAACTGCAAACATTTCAATCCAAAATTTTAAGACTGATAACGACAGCTCCTTGGTACGTAAACAACAGAACCCTACATACGGACTTACAACAACCAACAGTTGACCAACATATACGAACACTCTATACTCGTTTTCACAGTAAACTTAACGGACACGACAATAGACTGATTAACGACATGTCAATAGCTGAAATGCCAGTCAGAAGAAGGCTAAAGAGAGGCTGGATGAGGGACCTCCTCGGATAAAATAAAGCCATGGAAGGGGTGCTGCTGGGCATTTTCCTTCTTCATGCCTACCATGCCTGGTCTCAATTTATACAGCACATTTGCTGATTGTCAGATACATTCTGACAGGCGTGAATATAGATTTAAAGAGAAAAAAAAAAAAAAAAAATTTATTTATTAAACTAAAATTATACAAAGATAAAAACATATATTTTAATTTTGTAATCTAGAATAAAATATCTGGTGCGGACAACGCACGACTTTCACTTACTTCCGTTGTTAAAATCGATTAAATAATTTTCAAATGCCACTTTATACTATACATTTTGCATCTTTTTACGATATTCTAAAAAACTGCTCCAACGATTTTGATTAAACTCGCTATATCGATGTTAAATTTAATGGGCTTTAATATTGTGTAAGTTTCATTCTGATTGAAATATTCTAACAGCTTGAATGCTGATATTTTAATTTTCTTCTTCCAAACTGCCTTTAACATTCCAAAAGTTTAAAAGTTAAATTTTCTTTCTCTTAAATATATTTAATTTTATAGAATCGAAAAAAAAAAATCCGTACCATCATCTAAGCATTAATGAAAAAAAAAAAAAGTCTAAATAAAATAAATTTACAAGTTGAACAAATTTGATAATAAACAAAATTAGAAATGAGCAATAATATTTTTTAATGTCATTTTTGGTTTTTCGAAGATAAGAACAGTAATATATTGGGTTGTTTCACATGAAATGTCCGTTTTTATAGTTTCTGAAATACATAAATGATTTGGCAGGTCTCTGTTGTTTTCTTCCGAATGTTTACATATTTAAAGTAAACAGTTACTAATCCTCTACCTTTGTATTATAATCATTAGCTTCCCAATCAATTACCCACTTTTTAGTATATCTCCAAATATGAACATGGAAACACGCGATTTTCGAGTAACATTTTTGTACGAGTTTAAACTCGGCCATTCAGCTGCTGAAGCCGCTAGAAATATTTGCAAGGCGTTTGGGGAAGGGAGTGGTCATGAACGGACCATTCGCCGTAGGTTTGCTAAGGTTTCAGCTGGGGATACCGACTTGGAAAACTTGCCCCGAGGAAGACCTCCGTCCGTAATAGACAACGATGTCCTCAAACATACAGTAGAAGGAAGGAAACCTCTACCAAACAGTTAAAGGACTCTCAGCACAACTAAATGCAAGTGCATCTACCGTTTCCAGGCATTTAAAGTGTATTGGGAAAGTAAAAAAGCTCGATACATGGGTACCTCATGATCTCACTGAGCGGCAGCAAGACCCCATGTTTCAAAACATACCATGCAAAAATTGAAAGAACTGGGCTACGAAGTTCTTCCGCACCCACCATATTCTCCCGACTTGTCTCCAACAGATTACCACCTGTTCAGGAATTTAGACAACTTCTTCAAAGGAAAACTTTCTGAAAATAATGATCAAGTGAAAAGTGCGTTTTCAGATTTTGTTTCACTTCAAAGCTCAGAGTGTTTCAGTTCGGGGATAAAAAATAAGGTCACGTTGGGAAAAATAAGGTAAATACGTCGAATAAAATTATCTTGTTTTCACATCGTATTTTGAATAAAATTCCTTTACCTTGAAAACGGACATTTCATGTGACACAACCCAATAGATGTATAATATACTATTGGAAAGCTAAATATTTTAGGAAAAATATTATTTTACACAAAAAGTTGTACAATGTAATGGGGAGTGGTGAAAACCGAAAAAAATGGGTTTTATAGATAATAAAATTATATTGTTATATTATTTAATCTAAAACATATGTCTCCAATAAAACTAAATATATTTCTTTATATTTTATATTTAGTGAAATTCGTGTGTTTCTCGCACCAGATTTTTAAATTTAAATTCTTAATAGTTTGTCACTGTTAAGAATAATAAGAAAGAATAAATATCAACTATTAAATACGCTAATAATCAACTAAACGTGGTAAATTAAATAATTGGTTTGTCAATTGGAAAACATATTTCCAGAAATTAGAATTAAAATATAAAGTTATTAGAATACATGGATATCGTTAGAAAGCTCAAGATTTTAGGGAGTGGTGGGGGTTGAAGGGAAATGAAGGAAAGGAGCTTCCCAATTAAAAATAATTTAAGGACTCTTTTATTAATTTTTTTTTGTAACTCTCAAGCGTACAACCATTCTCTTTAAAATAATTCTAAACATAAGGTACCTATATCTGGTGACTAGAATATAATTTGAAATGCAAGAGAATGGCGAAAAACTGATTACTGATTAACTTAAGTCATTTTTGGTTAATAATTTAAATTGAAATATGGGATCTTAGAGCTTACATTAAGCCGCTGTTTAATTATAAATTATAATAAAGGCTGATTTTATTCTTGCAAACTTTAGAAAAAAATAAATTAAAAAGAAAATTATTTGAAGAAAACAGATGTATTTTGTATACAATAATTAAAATCTGTTTAAAGTAAAGCAAACCGATTTATTTAATTATTTATATATGATATTGATAACTAATATTACCTTGTTTTGAAACTCATTTTTTTTAACCTCTATACTTCTGGAGAGAGGGTGGGGCAAGAAAACTACTGTGATATTAGGATGAATATACCTACTTCCTATTTTTAATTTGTTTTCTCTTTTTTTTTTATTAGAATCAACTTTATTTTTTTACCAAGTATCACTCCTAACATGAAAAACACCATTTTCTGTTAAAAAAATAGAAAACAGGGCACTGATGACGTTAAGGTTTTGTGCCTTAAAACCCTAATCAACAACAACAAACATTTTCTGTCTACCCCACTATTTTCAATCCTTCCATTTCTGATAATCCTGCGAAGTCTCTAAAAGAAGATGGGCTCGAGACCTTCTGGTTTTGATTACATACTGAAGTGCTGCAAATGGGCAGTTTCTCTACATTTTTTATTTACCACAGTGGATATAATTAGTTGGCCGTTGAGAATTACTAAAAGAAATTAGTCCGGGTGGCGGTCGGAAAATGAAACAATTGAGTAGTTTCAATAGTTTATTTTTTGCGAACGTTTTGACCCCCATTGTGGGTCATCATCAAGGCGTGATTCACCTACAACACGACCTGATGATGACCCACAATGAGGGTCGAAACGTTGGCAAAAAATAAACTATTGAAACTAATCAATTGTTTCATTTTCCGACCGCTACCCGGACTAATTCCTTTTAGTAGTTGTTTTATTAACATTTTTATAAATCCGTATGGCATATGTATTTGTTATTTTATCCAAGAAAGTTGCTACTGTCGTAAGATAATAATAAACATTTTTTTAAATATGCTTTTACAAGCTTCAGATATATAATATTGGTAGTAAACTCGTAACGAGTCCCATGAATTTTGCCTTCTCTTGATATATATTGTACGCTGCTCTCTGCAGAAAATAAAATTATTATTTAAAGTTGCTGTCAAGGAGAGGGAGTCACGTATCTGACGAACCAGAACGGCTAGAAATAAAGGATCCCATTTCATTCCGAGAAATATTGCTTTCTAAATTACTTTTGTAATATGTGGGTCATAAAGTCGCATGAAAAACTAATAACATGTCAAATAAATATATAGCTATTTTTATAGTCGAAGAAATAAAGCTTGATAAAACATAAAAAATAAAATAATATCGGATAAAGACTTATAATTAACAGTTAAAAAAAGTGTGTGTGTACACACACACACACACACATATCTTTATATATATATATATATATATATATATATATAATATATATATTATATATATATATATATTAGTTGATTAGTTCAGCCATTGGTTAGTCCCCGACTGTTAATAATTTAAATTCTCTCCTGATCTTAGGGTTCAGTCCATAAATAACCAATTTTATTTATGCAACGTTTCGAGAATTTATTGATCCCATATTCATGCCATAACAGTGAAAAAAACAACAGAACATTAAATTTGTATAGAATAATTAATAGATGATGTTATTGTTAGAGAGAAAGAAAAGAATGGATTGACCAATCAATCGACATACAGTAGTTAAATAGATATTTCAATTAGAATTCACATTCAAGATATTATTATAAATTTACTTATAATTTGAGTAAAAATAGTGTGTTACATAGACATGTGTATAAGCCATAAATTTTGAAAGAACTCTGAAACTAAGATGCCAGGAATAGTTCAGGTAGGGAGAGATTTTCCAAATTTATGACGTCAGAGAATCAGGTATTTTTGGTATTTATTATATCCATTTATATTTTTTTTCATTATTTTATTCAGACGTATTGTTAATATGTGTTTATTCAAATTTAATAAATATTCGAAAATTGCGTATTTTTTATTGTTTTTTTGTAACGAAACAACCATTACTATCGATTTTTTTAGATATCCTTTTTCAAGCTAAGCATCAGATAACGAACGACCTGCAGCTGAGAGACTATTATTTGATGCATAACAGATTTTAAAAATCTTGAAAACCATAAACTCAATTTAAGGAAGTTTTTTTTCTTTGCTAATTATTGAAGATAATTACTAAGTATTATTGGCCAAATGAATATTTTAAATTCTTCAAAATTTTAGCATAATTATAATCATGCTATATATATTATTTATATATTATTCCAGTATATATTATTTCAGTATATATTATTCCAAATGTTTTAATTATTGTGTCAAATTTTAAGCCAAATATTGGAGAAAATAATGTTAGTAAGAGAAATATAAACTTTACTTATTCAACGTAAGCTCAGAATGATGCATGTAGGTTTTTGGTATCATCGAGATTAAATAATTTATTTTTTTCAAAAATAGGAAAAAATCAAAAGTTCGATTCCAGAAAGGCAGATGGCCCAAGTTTTTTTCTTAAGGGAGTAAAAAATCATTGGTTGTGCCATCCTATGGAGGAGACGTAAAATAATGGATCACAACCTATGCGATACCAGGTACTCGTTAATGAACCCTATTTTAATTAAACATGAACATGTAAAATTTAGAACGCCCAGTACAGACTGATTAGCCACAGAGGCATAAAGTGACGTAAAGTTGACGTGGCATTTAACGTCACTCTATGCTGCTGTTGCTAATCGTACTATGCTACAGTGGGAGTCCTACATTTTGCGTATCCAGGTATGATTAGAAAGAGAATAAAGTTTATTAATGGCCTGTTACATTTAGGACCTCTCTTACAATGAACAGGAATTGTATATACATTTATAATCAACCCTGAGTCTGGTATTTTATTCCTGTAATTAATATAAGTAGGATACGGATCTTTAACGAGTACCTGTCATCGCACAATACCGGTACCATCTTTTTATGTTCTCTCCGAAGAACGGCATAACTAAGGATTTTTTTATTTCCGATAAAAAATCCTAGGGCCACCTGTTAGGTTTGAACTTGCGACCTTGGACATAGCAGGCTGTTATGCTAGCTACTAGACAACAGGTAGACCCCGTGACTGTAATTGAATAAAGAAACAAACAAAAATATTTATATTAATTAAATTTCTTCATAAAATATTTTTTAGGAACGAATCATTTCAAACGCAGCACAATACACTCCAAACTACTTATAAAATATGATCGTTTTCCTTTATTTCTTAATCTTTTATATTATATATAATTAAATCCTTTTATAAAAAATGCCCTATCACAATATAAAAGAAATGCGGGATAATTTATCCATTTTATTGTTCAATTAACTCTTCATTCAAAAATCTTTCTTTTTGTAAACATTTATAAATATATATGCAACCAATGAAGTAAATATTTCAAATACATTTTTATTTCATTCCCTTCGATTTAAAGAGACACATTTTTAATTTTCATTATGAAGGGGAAAGAACAATAGCTTCATTTAAACCAGGAGTTCTTTCATCATTTTTTTTTGTTTTTTTGTTAATCCAAAGAGAAAAATATCACACCTTAATTCATATAAAATTATAAAAGATATGATTTTTTTTTTTTTTTTTGCTTTCAATGGCTACTATAAATAAAATTGGGGATAAGTCGAAAAAGTTGTCTTTTAAAAGGAAAAAAGAAATGGTGACAGGAATATTGAAAATATTAAATGAAAAAAAAAAAAAAAAAAGGAGGTGGGAGAGAAAGTGTTTTATTTGCGCTAGAAGGGGGTGGATGGAAGAAGGAAGCCTATAATTCTAACCCAATTTTCCTTTGACCTCTGTTCGCTGCCCTCTTGTACACCATCAATTTATCTACACTCTCTCCTTTTTCATCACTCCTCTGATTTATCTTCATAAAAGTAAATATTGTTTTTTTTTTGTTTTTTTACCGCATGATAAAATTATTTTAGGTACAGTCCTGTGAAAAATTATGGACTCAAGGAGAAAAAAAATCAATTAGTTAAAGGAATTTATTTTAGAATATGAAGAAAGATATTATTTAATGTAAAGTGTAAATGATTAATGACAATTTTGATTTGTGAAATTCCCTCAAGGCTGCTGGTGTTCCTCAAGGCAGTATCCTAAGACCCGTTCTTTACACACTCTTCAAATCCACATCTGAGACCTTGAATGGTGTCAGAATCGGAGGATAGTTTTTTTTTAAATATATTTTTATTAAAATTTACAACTGTATATTATAATACATCAAGTAAATATGCTGCTTAAAGATAGTGTAGATTAAAAACATGAACAGAAACTACCCCTTGGCGTTCCGGTGGATAATCAGGAATCGAAGAGAAAGCAAGGATTGAAACTAGTAGATTAGAGTGGAAATGGATTATGTCATGGAATGAATGATACCTGGTACGGACCAAATAAGCTACATACGGAACATGGAGGTCTTTATGAATGTTTTTATTCGTGACAAAGTAAGGAGCGTAAAGGGTTTTACGAAGGATTTTGGATTATAAGGATTGAATACGGGAAGAATTGGATGGTTTAGTAGTGCACCAAAGCTCAACTCAGTAGGTCTATGTAACCTAAACGAAAGAGAGGACTTATTCCATATTTTCATTCGATGCCCCATATACGCACCGACATATACGCAACAGTACAAATTTTATCGCCCTGTTTACCACCGATGATATTGATGAATTAAAAAATATTTATTATTATGTCAGGCAATATTGCCAAATCAGATCATTTATAATAAATTAATAAACATGTTTGTTAACTGTATCATATTATTTATCGTGTTTCGCCATATTATGTAAAAAATATATTTATATATTTATTATATTGTAAACTGTTATATTATTCATATATTGTATTTGAGTTATTTTGTTATAAGTTTTATTGTAATTCAATGTACCTAGAGCTGATAACGTAGTGAATTAGTGTCTAGCTAACTCTTTTATTGAAGTATGTTTTTTATTCTATATTTGTTATGTAGCCAGCTCTAGTTGTATGGGGGTTACCCCGAAAGCAAATAAAGTTATTCATTCATTCATTCAACTCCGTAGGTCCAGATAGGGCTTATGATTGTCATGTAAATGAGTCTCTTGAAGTTAAATGAAAAGTTAGAGCGTCTGTCTAGTAAATGTTGGAATAGCCGAAAACGTCGAGCAGTTAATAATTTTTTTTTTCTCTCTTCATCATAGGTAAGTTAATCGTCTGCTGAAGATGTTTTGGGCAATAATAACCATTCGCAGTTTTTTTCCCTTAAAACTAAAACAGGAACAGCAACCAAATCCCACCAAATAACCTTTACTCTCTGTCGTAAACCAATGACCTCCTGCCCTACATTATTCTTTAATGACACTCCACTAGTCCCTGTTGAACAGATTCGATACCTACACTACCTATCGACTACACCTTGACAAACGTCACACTTGGAATTCCCATACACTGAAACGACCAGAAACTGCCCGACGTTTTTAACTACTTCAACACTTATTGGAAAAACGTTCTAACCCTCCACTTAACTACAAAAGACACATTTACATGACCATCATAAGACCGATGTGGACTTACGCAGTAGATCTATAGGGCTCTACTGAACTATCAAATTCTTCCCGTATCTAATCATTACATTCCCAAATCAATTGTAAAATCCGTAACTCATCCATAAAGACCTTAATATTTCATATGCTACTGAATTAGCCCGAACCAGGTATCAATCATTACATGAAAAACAACATTCCCACTCTAACCCACTTGTTTCTATCATATCATCCTGTTAGATTCCTGATAATCCTCCAAAGCGTCTGAAAATAAGATGGCCTCGAGACCATCTTGATTAGAATATTTTTAGAGTGCTGTCTACATGTATTTCATGCCAGTTTACTATCGCCCATCACATTTACTTGATGTATAGCATTTCCAAGTCAATTGTAACCTTTTCCAAGTCAAATGTAACTTTTTCCAAGTCAAATGTAACCTTTTCCAAGTCAAATGTAACCCTTTCCATTTCAAATGTCACCTTTTCCAAGTCAAATGTAACTTTTTCCATTTCAAATGTCACCTTTTCCATTTCAAATGTTACCTTTTCCAAGTCAAATGTCACTTTTTCTTCACTCCTAGCCTAAAATATTCCGTTTTATTTATTTATTTATTGAAAAATAATTAGTTTAATTAAAATTATGGCTTTTTTAATAATTTTGGCATATCATATCACTGTTTTTTTTTTAGATATTTGATATCAAGTTCTGTTATTACGAACTAATATTTTTAAAAAATATTTAGTTTTAAAATAGTTGTTGATTGAATTTTTAGAGGGGAGGGATAGTTTTTGGGAACAATTAATGTGTTTAAGATGTATTTTTTATCGCTCAAGTGCATATTAACTCGCATTTACTTTTAATGTTTTTTATTGATATAGGGATTCATTAATGTGTTTTCGGGTATTATAATTACGTTTTTCGAACTGTACTTTTTATCGCTCATGCGTATTTCAACTTGAATTTACTGTTAATGTTTTTTATTGATAAAGGGATTAATTATTGTGCTTTCGGGTGGTTATGATTACGTTTTTCGAGCTGTATTTTTTATCGCTCATGCGTATTTCAAATCGCATTTACTTTCAATGTTTTTTATTGATATAGGGATGAATTATTGTGTTTTCGGGTGGTTATGATTACGTTTTTCGAGCTGTATCCTTTATCGCTCATGCGTATTTCAACTTGCACTTACTTATAATGTTTTTTATTGATATAGGCATTAATTGTTGTGTTTTCGGGTGGTTATGATTACTTTTTTTGAGCTCTATCTTTTATCGCTCTTGAATATTTCAACTTGCACTTACTTATAATGTTTTTTATTGATATAGGGATTAATTATTGTGCTTTCGGGTGGTTATGATTACGTTTTTCGAGCTGTATTTTTTATCGCTCATGCGTGTTTCAACTCGCATTTACTTTCAATGTTTTTTAGTGATATAGGGATGAATTATTGTGTTTTCGGGTGGTTTTGATTACGTTTTTCGAGCTGTATTTTTTATCGCTCATGGATATTTCAAATCGCATTTACTTTTTATGTTTTTTATTGATATAGGGATGAATTATCGTGCATATGTTTGGTTATGATTACATTTTTTGAGCTCTATCCTTTATCGCTCATGCGTATTTCAACTTGCACTTACTTATAATGTTTTTTATTGATATAGGCATTGATTGTTGTGTTTTCGGGTGGTTATGATTACATTTTTTGAGCTCTATCCTTTATCGCTCATGCGTATTTCAACTTGCACTTACTTATAATGTTTTTTATTGATATAGGCATTGATTGTTGTGTTTTCGGGTGGTTATGATTACGTTTTTTGAGCTTTATCTTTTATTGCTCTTGGATATTTCAACTTGCATTTACTGTTAACGTCTTTTATTGATATAGGGATTAATTATTGTTCTTTCGGGTGGTTATGATTAAGTTTTTGATAGTTTTTTGTTTTTAGTTCTCATTATAACGTTGCTGGAATATACCTACATCATTTAGCTTTTTTTAATTTTTTTTTATCTTATTATTTTTTTTAATTAGTTTTTTATAAATGGAATAGTTATAGTTCCTTTTTTAGTGTTCTGTGTAAGTTTTTTTAACTAAATATTTTATAATGGACCCACTTCCTAACTTGTTCTTACAATTATTTGATAATTTAATTGAGGAATCGTTTATTCTATTTTCGGGTGTTCTTGTAACATTATTTGATCCTTATTTGTTATCGCTTTTACTCATTTCAAGTTATGTTCCTGTTTCATGAATATTTGATAGAGTGATCGTTTATAGTGTTTTCGGGAATACTAATAGAGTTTATGACATTTTTTTATAGCTAGTGCACATTTTAACTTAAATAAAAAGTGATCTAAAACAATGCGCAAGCGCGATGTAACATCCAGTTCAAAAAAGTAATCAGAACGTGCAAAAACAACAATAAAAAGCATTGTGCAACAGCCTTAAACAATAAAAAGATAAGAAGTAAATGCAAGTTGAAATGCGAACAAACGACAATAAATACAGCTCAAAAAAGGTAATTACAAACGCAAATACAATTAATAACCTATATATCAATAAAAACGTTAAAAGTAAATGCGAGGTGAAATACGCATGAGCGATAAAAGATAGAGCTCAAAAAACGTAACCATAACCACCCGAAAGCACATTAATTAACCCCTATATCAATAAAAAACATTAAAAGTAAGTGCAAGTTGAAATACGCATGAGCAATAAAGGATAGAGCTCAAAAAATGTAATCATAACCACCCGAAAGCACAATAATTAATCCCTATATCAATAAAAAACGTTAAAAGTAAATGCGAGTTGAAATACGCATGAGCCATAAAAGATAGAGCTCAAAAAACGTAACCATAACCACCCGAAAGCACAATAATTAATCCCTTTATCAATAAAAGACGTTAACAGTAAATGCGAGTTGAAATATCCATGAGCGATAAAAAATACAGCTCGAAAAACGTAATAATAACCACCCGAAAGCACAATAATTAATCCCTATATCAATAAAAAACGTTAAAAGTAAATGCAATTTGAAATATCCAAGAGCGATAAAAGATAGAGCTCAAAAAACGTAATCATAACCACCCGAAAACACAACAATTAATGCCTATATCAATAAAAAACATTATAAGTAAGTGCAAGTTGAAATACGCATGAGCGATAAAGGATAGAGCTCAAAAAAATGTAATTATAACCACCCGAATGCACGATAAATCATCCCTATATCAATAAAAAACATAAAAAGTAAATGCGAGTTGAAATACGCATGAGCCATAAAAGATAGAGCTCAAAAAACGTAACCATAACCACCCGAAAGCACAATAATTAATCCCTTTATCAATAAAAGACGTTAACAGTAAATGCGAGTTGAAATATCCATGAGCGATAAAAAATACAGCTCGAAAAACGTAATAATAACCACCCGAAAGCACAATAATTAATCCCTATATCAATAAAAAACGTTAAAAGTAAATGCAAGTTGAAATATCCAAGAGCGATAAAAGATAGAGCTCAAAAAACGTAATCATAACCACCCGAAAACACAACAATTAATGCCTATATCAATAAAAAACATTATAAGTAAGTGCAAGTTGAAATACGCATGAGCGATAAAGGATAGCGCTCAAAAAATGTAATTATAACCACCCGAATGCACGATAAATCATCCCTATATCAATAAAAAACATAAAAAGTAAATGCGAGTTGAAATATCCATGAGCGATAAAAAATACAGCTCGAAAAACGTAATCAAAACCACCCGAAAGAACAATAATTAATCCCTATATCAATAAAAGACGTTAACAGTAAATTCAAGTTGAAATACGCATGAGCGATAAAAAATACAGCTCGAAAAACGTAATTATAATACCCGAAAACATATTAATTAATCCCTATATCAATAAAAAACATTAAAAGTAAATGCGAGTTAATATGCACGCGAGCGATAAAAAATACATCTTGAAAAACGTCATTATAATACCCGAAAACACATTAATTATTCCCAAAAACTATCCCTCACCTCTAACAATTCAAAATCAACAACTATTTTAAAACTAAATATTTTTTTTAAATATTAATTCGTAAAAACAGAACTTGATATCAAATATCTAAAAAAAACAGTGATATGATATGCCAAAATTATTAAAAAAGTCATAATTTTAATTAAACTAATTATTTTTCAATAAATAAATAATTAAAACGGAATATTTAAGGCTAGAAGTGAAGAAAAAGGTGACATTTGACTTGGAAAAGGTAACATTTGAAATGGAAAAGGTGACATTTGAAATGGAAAAAGTTACATTTGACTTGGAAAAGGTGACATTTGAAATGGAAAGGGTTACATTTGACTTGGAAAAGGTTACATTTGACTTGGAAAAAGTTACATTTGACTTGGAAAAGGTTACAATTGACTTGGAAATGCTATATTTTAAATCAGTTGTAAATATCAATAAATATGTTTTGTTTTTTTAGATTGGGTGAGCACAACACACACGCACTTACCTCCGTTGTTAAAATAAGAATTGGCTTGTAGCAATTTAGCTATAAGAACTATGAAGTATAAAGAAAATAATTATTAAATTAATAAGTCAAAAGATAAATTTAAATCAATGGTAATTCTGAAATTTTGAGATGAAACATCGCTGACAACTAAGCCGACACAACCATTGTTATAAGGATTATGTAAAATGTGGCTGTGTTGAGGTGAAGTAGCCCCTCCTCCTCTCCCCGCTGTGAGTGCCTCCGATATCTGAAAGGAGTGAACGAACACCCTTTAGGGTTTGCTATGTAGCTATCAAATACTATGATTGATAGCGTCCCTTCAGAATTTCTTTTTTACTTTCACTTACCTATATATGAAATATATAGTAATGGAAAGTATTGCGATCGTGGAAATTTTTTGAATTCCAATTTTCTACAGAAATACACATTTTAGTCCCGCTAAATGGACTATGTTTGTGTTAGGTATAGCGCAAAAATGAAAAGTCGTACAAATCTGAGATTCCTTATTGAGGTAATATACGACCGAGATGATACAGCAAACGTTTTCTTCAATATCAGCTGACCGGAAGATCTACTTTATACCATACATTTTACACCTTTTTATGATTTTCACAAAAACGTTGGAGTCGTGTGTCCGTGTGTGGTAAGTCTAGCGCAAAAACGAAAAGTCGTACGAAACTGAAATTTCATATTTAAGACAACTATTTTTTTTTAACATAACATTTATTGAAATTTACAACTGTACTAAAAAAATACAGCAACTAAGTATGATATAAGAAAAATGACATGAAAAAGACTTGTAGAAGAACTACCCAATGGTAGCACTCCTGTAACTATTCTAAACTAGAAGGTCTCGAGGCCATCTCCTTTTCAGATGCCTCGGAGGATTGTCGGGAATTTCAGAGGAAGAAAGGATTGAAACTAGAGGATTAAGGTGGGAATCTAGTTTGTCATGAAAGGAATGGTATCTAGATCGGGCCAAATCAGCAACATACGGAATATTAAAGACAACTGTAGGCCCGAGATGTTACAGTAACTTTTTCATTTAATCAGGTAACCAGAAGAGCTACTTTATACCATGGATTTTGGGCCTTTTTACGATTTTCTCAAAAATGGCTCAAACGATTTTGATTAATCTTGCTATATCGAGGTAAAAATTAATGGTCTTTAATGGGATTTCATTCTGATTGAAATAGTCGAATAGGGCTTAAATGGTAGTATTTTAAATTTTCTTCCTCTAAAGTGCCTTTAATTTTGTAGGTTTTATAAAAAATAACCATATCAGATTCTTAATGTAATTTTTGTGTTTTACATATTGAGAACAGTAATAAAGACGTATAATATACCGTCGGAAAGTGAAAGATTTTAGAATACATATTATCTTATACGAAAAGTTGTAAAAGGTAATGTTAAATGACGATTTAATCTAAATCATATGTTTCCAATAAAGCTGAATACTATTTTTATTTAAATTAACTTAAAACTGTTTTCATAATCTTAAAGTTTATTTAATAATTCTTAAACTTATTTTAACAGCCGAGGTAAGTGAAAGTTGTGTGTTGTCCGCACTAGAATTTTAAGTATTATTAAGCACATTAGTTGTTGGTCAAATATAGTTCGCATATTATGTTGATAGAGGTTGCTATTCTTAAGAGGCTTAGTCCCAGAATAAAGTTGTTTTTTTTTTATCAATCAATCAATCAATACCATATATTATGAATGGCCTGTAGAGAACATCTCAACCCGTTTATTAAGATAAATGACTCTAATTTGGAGATGAGCAATGCCCGATGTATAAGTATTGGAACTACTAGATTCCTAGATTACAATTAAGCTTCCTGAAAAAATCGTTGTCTACTTTTAATCTTATATATTTGCCCTTATTGAACCCCTTCCACGATGAAGCTACATTCCCTCAGGGATAATATTATAGACTTTCCATCTTTCTCCACTCCTGCTTTCCATTTCCTTCATATCTCGAGGTAATCTTACATCTTTCTCTTCACTGATTAAATTCGGATCTCAGGATCGGAATGAAGAATATTAAGGTTTAGGCTTTTTATGGATTTTTTTTTTTTTCATTTGGTTTGAATATATTGTGTTGGAATATGTGAAATGTCAGAAGCTTTGTAATAATGTCAAAATAAAAATTTTAATAATATTATTTGTATTTAAAATAACTAACGTTAGCTTCAAAATGTTGGGACGGACAAAGGAAAATAATTAAAAAAGAAACAAATCAGCTTTACAGAAATGAAAGGAAATTTTAAAAAAATAATTATTGTTTTTTTTAAATCAAACGAACAGTCTGAAAAATTGCTACCTCCTGGAGACTATTTAATTAAATATAATGGTTGTGGTAGATCATTAGTTTTCAGTTCAGATGATGTTACATGTCTGTCTTGCGATATAAAAACTAAAGATGCACCACATTTGCTGTTGAAGGCAATTTATTTTGAATAAAAATTATGAAGTAGAAGTTTTATTTTCACATACCTATATATGGAAAATATAATAAGATAATATATTGCGATTGATTTTACAATCTCCCTGCGTCAAAGAGGCCTGTGTGTGAGTATCTGTGTGTCTGTAAGTCCAGTACGAAAACTAAAAGGTGTAGGAAAGTGATATTTCATATTTAACTATACACTCAAGATATTACAACTTATTCATCAAAATCGGCGTCCAGAATAACCAATTTATACCTTATATTTAAAACCTTTTCACGATTTCTTCCAAAACGGCTATAACGGTTTTAATCAAACTTGCTATACCGTTTTTAAATTAATGGGCTTTCATTTGATGTAAATTAGGGTCACCTGTGGCATAAGGGTTAGCATAATATCCCTCTATTTCCTAGGTCAATGGTTCAAGCCTACAAGTGGTCCTAGGCTTTTTAATGGGAGTAAAAAATCCTTAGTAATGCCTCCCTTCGGAGAGGACGTAAAAAGGTGGTCCCGAGCCTGTGCGATGTCAAGTAATCTTTAAAGATCTCTATCCTAATCAAACCTGGTTAGGACTCTCAGTGTAGAATCGTCCGATTTGCCTTAGTAGAATAAAGTGACAAATGAATAAACATATGATGTAGATTTAATTCTGATTGAAATAGTCTCACAGGACTTGTTTAAATTTTCTTTCTTCAAAAACTCCTATTTCGTAGCTTTAAAAAAATTAAAAATTTGAGCGAATTCGTTAAACACCTAGCTGAGAAAAGAGCAACAATATTTTTTAATTTTTTTTTTTCTTTTAACATAAGAACAGTAACATAGGTGTGTAATATACCGCTGGAGAGCTAAAGATTTTAGATAAATTTGATCTTATACCCAAAGCTGTAAAATGTAATGGAGAGTGATAAAAATCAAATAAAACTAACTGATTGTTGTAGATAACAATTTTATATTTATTTCATCTAAAACATACGTTTCCTAGAAATCTAAATATAATTCTTTAAACCTTTTTGAACAATAATTATTAGTTCTTATATTGATTTCAAAACCGAGAATAAGTGAAAGTCGGGTGTTGCCCACAACAGATTTTTTTTCTCTTTTTGTTCATATGAAATGTCAATTATATTTCAGTTTTATACCATATAAAATCCACGTCTCCATTTCTCTTTTTTTAAATAAAGGAAACTGGTATTTCAGCTGAACTCGGAGACAGATCGTATGTTACTAGCGTATTTAATTTTATATTAAATATTAAATAGCTGACCATGAGATTAATATGAAGGATGGGATTTGCCTGGTGGCACTAAAATATTATTAGAGGGAGAGAAAATAATTCATTAATATGGCAGTGCTGCCCGACTGCATTGGGTTGCTTAGCAAACAGAATACTACAAGATCATTAGAAATACTTGTTTTAAAATAATAATACAGTTTTTCTTCGAAGAAAAAGATGTCGGAACTTTCAAAAATGCTTTGAATGGGGATATAAAAAAAATTAAATTTCGAATCAAGAACATTAAGGTTCATCACAGGTTCACTCTGGTATATTGGTAACAAAATATAACATATTTAAGGTTCATGATTACATTCAGGTTTCAGATTTAAAAATTCAAGGCATAATTCTGGGTTCCGAACATTCCATTCCACTATCCAGTGTGCTTGACGTAATCTACTCTGCATTAGAGAGCGGATTGTACAGCACTGTATCATTCCTCGACGTAGAACAGGCCGCCTGGCACCAAAGATCGCTTTACAAATTCTTTAAACTCCTTCTTCCTATATAATTCTTTATTATCCAGTCCTATCTCGCTGACAGATCCTTTGAAATAAATCAAAATAATTTCAATTCGTCACTTTTTTTCACAGGCTGCTGGTGTACCTCAAGGCAGCATCCTAGGACCCATCCTTTACACAGTTCATACAAATGATGTCCCAACACATCCTAACACCTTACTTCTATCTATGCTGATGACACTTGTGATTAAATAATGGTCTGAATTCTGGTTCCCAAACTGTTCAATCCCACATCAGGGACTTTGAGCAATGGTGTCAAAATTGGAGGATCAAAATAAACTCTATGAAATCCAATCACATGACCTTTACTCTTATTTGTGAACCTATGCCTTCCTGCCCTACAGCCTCCTTTAATGACTCTCCTAGAAACTAGAAACTGTCTAGAAACTAGATCCGATATCTAGGACTCTATCTTGACAAACGACTTACATGTTATCCTCATACAAGACTAAAACGACAAGAAACTGCTCGACGTTTTCGGCTACTTCAACATATACTAGACCAACGTTCTAATCTTTCACTAACTATAAACGGCTCATTTACGTGACTATTTTAAGGCCAATCTGGACGTGTGAAGTTGAGCTTTGTTTCTCAACTAAACCATAAAATTCCTCTCGAATCCAATCCTTACAATCCAAAATCCTTCGTAAAATCCTCAACTTTCAAATGACCTTAATGTTCCATATGTTACTGATTTGGCCCAAACCAGATACCATTTCCATACTTCCATGAAAAACTTCATTTCCACTTTAATTCATTAGTTTCAATTATTTCCTCCTCTTTAGTACCTGATAACCACTGAACTGATCTAAAAGAATTTAAACACCATCAGTTGCAGAACTGAAATTACCATGTAGAGCCGAATTAGAAATATATGAAAGTTCAAACGAAATTAACATTTATACAACGTTAGTTGATACATATAAATAAATGAATCACTTTTTCCCTAGGTCATCGCATCACGCGTGAACGGCTTGACCGATTTCCCTAATTCTTTTTTGTTAAAAGTCACTTTGTTAGATAGGGTTTATTTTTAAAAATTAATTTTGCAAGGTAACAATAATCTCTATATCTACATGTATATAAAAATGAATCGCCTTTTTCGTTGGTCATCGCATTATAAGTGAACGGATCGACCGATTTAGCTGAGTTATAGTTGAGACAGGACATCGTCTGTTGGTTGAGCTAGTTTAAAATAAATTATTGATTGAGATGATTGAGAGAAGGGACTTGAAAAAGGTACAGGAATATTATGGGCTCTTCTAAAGCTAAAAACTTTGTGTGCTTGTCCAAACCTAATAATTGCCCAAAATTTCTTACATGGCCGAGTAGTAAATTAAGAATTCTATTTATATATCGAATCAGAATGGAAATAAAAGGTTGGAAAATGATCCCTTGTTGGTTAAATGCTAAGAGGATAAGGGAAATAGGAGCCGGCTAGATAGGTATTGGAAGCGGGGCACAAAGGAGGTGAGATTACCTTCCCTTCTTTCTGATTTTCTTAGCCTCCTTCTGCCATTCCCTATTTGATTTATTTCCAGCCACCCTGGTCCTTTATTCTTCTCTTTATCCTTTTATAAGCTACAGCCAACCCTTAGGAGAAGAAAGAAAGAAAGGAAATTTTCTGAAGTTAGGCATCAGCCCAATACGTTTCTTAGCTACCTAATTTATTTTATACCCCTCCTCAGATTTTATTCTAGATCGTGATTTCGTACCAGCCGTAAATTCGATATTTTTTGTGATCCGTAATTTTCATGAAAATTACTTTTCCACTATTAAATTACAATTTTTTTTTTCATCAAATAGAAAATATAAAAACTCTGGTGCGGGCAACACAGGACTTTCACTTATCTAGGTTGTTAAAATGAGTCAAAGAACTATTAACAGTAGGAGTAGAAGTTTGAAGATGAATTATATTAAGTTTAATAAAATAATTAATTATAATGAAATAATTAAACAATATAAAATTGATATGAACAATAATAACTTAATTTCATGCCACTTTACATTACGTTATACAACTTAGTGAATAAAATTTTTTCTAAAATCTTTAGCTTTCTAATTTATATACGGCAACTAGCTAACCCGGCAGACGATGTCCTGTCTCAACTATGTACGATTATTCTTTTTTGAGCTTAATTTACTACACACACACACCCTTCTGCAGGACTTAATCATTTAGACTATTTAGTTTTATCGATTCTACAAAATTAAATTTACTTTACAGGAAAAAAAGTAAACTATCGACACTTAAATTCAGTCAGACTGTTTCAATCTGAATAAAATTTAAACCATATTAAATTATCACTGGAGCTCAGGGGATCCTAAAACATATATTTCCAGTGAAAACTCGAATTAGAAAATTTTCAAATTTCATATAAATTAACATAAAACCATCCTTAATTGAAAAAAAGAGGATATCTTACAGTATTATAAGTTCTTTTGTTTCATGGACATACCGTTATGTTATTTTTCGTGTAATTTACAATATTTCATATGAGATAATATTTGTTTTTTGAAAGAAAGGAAGAAATTTATTTGGGACTTCGTCCCTTAAGAACAACATGGATGGAATTTACTAGTAAAGGTTGCACATCTGGCCAGAAAACATTAAATAGATATAATTATGTACATAGGTAAAAGAGGTAGAAAAATAAATTTATATAATTGTATGTACATAAACACCTCTTAATTTAAAATTAAAGATCAACAAACGTCAGTTAGGGATAATAGATGTTGGAAAAGGCGATATTTGAATGTGGATAAGGAAGAAGCATGACGTATATTGGAAGGAATGGAATTCCAGAATGTAATGGAACGGGAAATAAAGGATCGATCGAAGGCTTTGGTTCTATTATACATTTAAAGACGAACTGCTTATAAAGCTTGGTGATATATTCTTCAATAAGAGGTACTCGCAATCCTGGATGCATGGTTTTATTTTTGAATGATATGGATAATTTCCACTGATTCTTAAACATTTATTTCCGTGTGTTTTCATTTTTTTTTTAGTGTGATTTACTTATATAGCTGAAGAATGGGCCATAGACAAGATTTATATAACAATATTTTTTCGATACATTTAGTTTAGAATGCCTGTTACAATATTGATGTATAGAACTCTGTGTGCTGAGTGAAAGTCAGTACTTAACTACGATAAGTTCTACATATTAGATGTCATTTGATCAATAAATATGCTTATTTTTCACAGAATTTTGTGGGATGGAGTGATGTCTTATCTTAGTAAATACTATTGTTTTAGTTTTATCTTGGTTTATCGCGATTCTCCATTTATTTTTAAATCTTTTAATTCTTTTTAAAAGGTGATTGTATCCGGCCAGTAACTTAAAGTGTGAAAGTGCTATGTCCTCTGCGAGTAGTAATTTAAGTAATTTATGTGTTGGATATGTCGTTAATATAGATATTGTATAGCGTTGGCTATACAATATACCGCTCTGAGGTAGTCCGCCTTGGTCAATTATATTAAAACCACCCCCACCCACATTATAATTGTCATAACATGTAGGAAAATAAGATATAAAACGTACATACATTAGAGTTGTTAATGCGTTAAAAAAAGTAAATCTATTTCTAAAATACACTATTTCCTTAAGTATTAATATTATTTTCATCCTCTCAGATAACTGGGACATCATCTACTTCCCGGACAAAAGTCAAGGGAAATTAGAATTTTTACTTATTTAAAACTTTTCTCACAATTCTGGAGGTATCCAGCAGAACTGCTTTCTGCGCTAATTTTAGATTCTTTAGGTCTAGGCCAAGCTCTTCTGTGCCTCTCTGGTGCTTTTTAGGATTAGGCCATTCGAAGAGAGAGCAATTGGAGTTGCTGTTACTTTTTCTAGGTGGTAAAGTGATTTTAGTTCAAGAGCGAGTTCTTGGTATTTTCGGATTTTTTCAGCTCTAGTGCATAACAGATTAGAGTCACTCGGAACAGCAATATCGACGATTCTGGCCATTTTGTTGGTTTTATCCAACACCAAAATATCCGGACGATTATGCAGCACTCTGTGGTCGGTGACAATTTGCTCATCCCAATAAACTTTTACATCTTTATTTTCCATAAGTTTCTCAGGAGTATACCGATAATAGGGTATCTCTTCATTACCTAACAATCCCAGAGCTCTGCATAAACTTTGGTGATATATTTTAACATTATTATGCCTTGTCACATGTTGAATAGACTCATGGGTCTTGGAGCAAAGGCGACACTTATCTATTACCGTACTTTCCTTCATTATGTGCCTCCTGTATGCTCTTGTTGCAACAACTTGGTCTTGTATAGCAAGAACAAAGCCCTCTGTCTCCCCAAACAGTTAACCTATTTATTATTATATTATTATTATTTATTTTACAGCACTTCTTATAAAGGAATATTCCTAGAGAGGGGGAGATTAACTCCAACCACTTCAGGTGCTTTTAGTGAAATGATATTATTGTATGTTTAGGAAACTCCTAACAATTCTAGCTGTGTTCAGCAGTACAGCTTTCTGGGCCTCATTCATGACAGCTGTAGATAGGCCCAACCGCTCAGTGGCTTCCACTGTGGACTTTGGTATCAGACCATTGGTGGATATCACAATCGCCCTCACAATGACACTATCCAGCCACTATACAGTTCCTTTAGCTCAGCTGCTAGAGCTTGATACTTGCGAATTTTTTTAGCACAGACTGAACTTGTGTTGCCACCATTCGGGACAGCTACATCAATTAGCTCAGCATTTTTCTTCTTGGAGTCAATCAAAACGATGTCAGGCCGGTTGTGGATAACTGTGTGATCAGTTATGAATGACTGGTTCCAATACATTTTTATTCCTTCATTTTGAATGAGGTCTTAGGTTTGTATTGATAATACGGTATAGAGTCGTTTAACAGCTTTCTTTTTAAACCAATCGCCTGGTGATAGATCTTTGCAACGTCGTCATGCCTCTTAAGGTATTCCGTCCCGGCCAGTGCGCCGCATCCTCCAGTGATGTGCTGGATTGATTCATAAGTGCTTGCACAGAGCCTACATTTGTCTGATGTATTTTGTAACTTCAAGACGTGACGACAGTAAGACCGTGTGGCTATCACCTGATCCTGAATAGCCATCAAGAAGCCTTCCGTTTCAGGAAAGAAATGTCCCCTGACCAGCCAGTGGGTAGAAAAAGTCTTATCGATTTCAGCTTGCTGAAGCTGATGGAAAAATCTTCCATGTAGTGTTTAGTTTTCCACTCTTCCAGACGATCGCTGTCTGTGACAATGGTGGGCGCAGCACTTAGAGAGTCCAACTTAAGAGCAGTATGACTGTGGTCAAGATTGCAAATCATTTTATGCAGGGGCACTTCGCTTTGCCTGAAATATTGTCCAAGCATCATTTCTTGCTTTCGGCACGCCTCTTCAATGTTTTTTAAACCTCTACCTCCTTCTTTTCTCGACAAGTAAAGTCTTGCTGTGGATGAAGTAGGGTGATGCATTCTAGATCTTGTCATGCTCGTCCGAATCAGCCTGTCTAATTCTTGTAGAGATGTCGTAGACCACTTTAGGACCCCGAAGCTGTAAGATATGGCTGGAATAACCCATGTATTTATTGCTGTAATTTTTGATCTTGAAGAAAGAAGTGTTGCAAGTATAGTTTTTAATCTATTTTTTAAAGAAGTCGTCATTCTTAGTTTTACATCATTTCTTGCTACTTTAACATGTTGTTCTATTCCAAGATATTTGTAGGTTTCTTCAAGTTGGAGCTGCTTAATACGTGAGTCATCATTGAATATAATTTCAAATATATGTGATTTTCCTTTTATCACATGGAGGACCGCGCATTTTTCAATACCAAGCGACATTTTTATTGAATTACTAAACTTGGAAACTGTATTTACCATCGATTTTAACTGAGATTTATTGGTGGCATATAGTTTTAAATCGTCCATATAAAAACTATGGCTGATCACTGTAGTCAATTCACTGCATTTTATTTTGTAACCATATCCCTGCTTATTTAATAAGGTTGACAATGGAGCCATCGCGAGGCAGAACCAGAGAGGGCTGAGGCAGTCACCTTGGTATATACCTCTCGAAATAGGGATGTATTCCGAAGAGTCCAACGACCGCTCATGTCCCAACCTCAGTCTTGTTTTCCAGTTGCTTATGAATTTTCTCAAAAGTTCTTATTATTATTATTATAAGTATTAATAATGCTACAATCTTTCAATAAAATAATTTTACGAACATCCTTCTTTCCTTACTGAAAAATCACTAACAAAATAATTAAGGAACACTGGTTGTATCAACAAATTTTAAAATTCTATGAACACACTTGTAATAAAAATCTTGTTGTTTGTTACATCACCTTGTTAAGTTATTCAATACTTGGCCTGAAATAGGAACCTTTCCAAAAGAAATAATATAATTGATGTGATAACACGAAGTATATCTTGTAATTATATTTAATTGAAAGTTAGGCAAATGCAGGAATAGTAATAATTGAGTAAATTAGTATTTATGATTGTGTGACTTGCTAGGTTGTGAGTTCGAATCCCAGTACCCGGATTCGTTTTAGTTTCACTTACCCATATATGAAATATATAGTAAGGGAAAGTATTGTGATCATGAAAATTTTCGAATCCCAGTTTTAACGAGAAATACACGTTTTAGTGTCCCCTGATTCCAAATGACCAAGTCCCGCAAAAGGGTCAGTATGTTTATGTGTGTGTGTTTGTTTGTGTGTGTGTGTGTGTGTTTGGTAAGTCTAGCGCAAAAACGAAACTGAAGTTTCACATTTTAGACAACTATACAACCTAGATATTACAGCAACGTTTTCATCAAAAACGACTGACTGGAAGTGGCACTTTGTACACTACCATGAATTTTGCACCTTTTTACGATTTACTAAAAAATGGCCTTAACAATTTTGATTAAACTCACTATATCGATGTATAATTCATTGGGCTTTAATGTGATATAAGTTTCATTCTGATTAAAATATGTAATATACGGGATTGTAAATGTTAATTGAGAGTGATGAAAAGCCGATAAAACTAGCTAATTGTTATAGATACAAATATAATAGATTATTTAATAAGACACATGTTTCTATCGAAACTTTATGTAATTAATTCTTTGATCTTTTCTCATCTCTGAATGTATTTAAATGTTCTTAAATAATTTTAACAACAGAGGTATATAAAAGTGTGACCAGATTTTTTAAGCATGCTATATATAGAAATTCACTAGCAGCCTCCTTTGGGTATGTAAGACCCGTCAGCCAACTGGTGGTGATGACCCTACCATATAAAATATCTTCGAGAATTGCGTTGTGGAGTCTTAGGAAACCATACCAAGCGGCCAAGGATCTCCAAGGCCTATTGCGCCAACCGAAAAAAAACATATATTTTTTAAAAACATAATGAATAAATATATTTGGAATTTTAAAATAATTTTCATAAGAAAGATACTTTTTTGAAACGGTGTATTAAGACGACACATACTACTTATTCTCCCATCTTGAACTTACAAATTATTTTCATTTTATTAATTAGTTATTCACTCATCACTTATTTATTTGTGACTATCAACAGTAAAAAGTCATTTTGAAGGTATTTTTCCTTTATTTATTACAATGTACTTATACATATTCCATTAATATAAGTTCGAAGTAGAAACGGAGCAGGGTATACCCCACCAGCAATACCCAACGGTTGTGAGGGTTTAATGGGTCAAACGGCGAACACGATCAGATGTACTTATGGGATTTATTATTATTATAGGTACGTACTTAAGGTATACACTTACTAATTATTTACTTTGTACATTTTTTTAAAATTTATTTATTTTTGTAGAAACAGGGGAAACTCTTGAATCGATAAGAATGTTACTTGTATAATATCAATTTTTTGTTATATAATTTTTTTATTTTTTTATTGTCCAACTAATGGAGGCTAAAGTGCTTAAAATCAGTGCATGAAATGACCACTATAAGTATAACTATAATTAAACAATGTGGAAATCATCAAAGAAACTGAAATAGGCTATATTGGCTGATGGAGTAATCAATATAAAGGCGTCCCTTGTAAGGCTGTGCCATCCAAACAATTGTTCCACTTCTAAACCGGAGTCAGTCAACTTTTACTTTTATTATTATTCGTTTAAATTTAAAATTTTAATATGTAAAAGGCGCGAATCAAAAAACCAAAATGAAATAGTAATTTAATAAAAATTAAATTGTAAAACATATTTATTTCCCACTTCAACCCATTAATAAAAAATCTGTTGCCTCCATTGAACAACTTTCGGTTACTCTCCCTTCTTGAAATAAATTTTATTAGTTTAATAAAACGAGGGTTAAAAATTCAAGAGAAGAAATTATTTATGATAATAACTTAAGCTTAAGGTGTTTGTCACTCTGTTTTCACTCGATGACTTTTTATATCATTAAAAAAAAAAAAAAAATTTACCTCTACAACCCATGAAGGGTCTTGGACTCAGTAAGTATACAGATTTATACTGTTTCTAGGTCAACGGCCGTGCAATGAGGTGATAAGGCCTTGATTACGCTCGACCGCCAGGTTTTTTCCCCACTCTGGGTACCCACATTAAAGGGTCTGGGCTTGCCTCAGGAGGGTTTCCATACCCTAGGGTCACCCTCCGGTTGAAATTGAATAAATAATATTCTGTCAAAGCCAGGACTCGAACCCAGGACCCGGAGAACTGTAGACTAGCGTTCTATCCACTAGACCACGCCGCTCCTTTTTATACTATTAGATATTATTTTTAAAATCTTAAGCTTTCAAATGATATATTATACGTCTGTATATTTACTATTTACATTTCCGAAAAAAAAAGAAAAATTTACATTTAACAATACTGAACTATACCAACTCTTAGTTTCAATCAATTCTTTCATATATAAAATTTATTCATATTCTTATGATTTTTATCAATCAAAATTATTAATTACTTAAAATAAAGCACTGAAAGTTAAAATCGTCTATTATCAGGTACATTAAATAAAATTACAAATTAATAAAAACAAGATGTAACTTTAATTTTTATATATGACTATGATTGAGGTGTATAAAGAATAATTAATGATGAATCTGACGTGACGTTTTAATTTAATTTTGCTCACTTTTAGGCCCAAGTTTGTAACCCATAAAACCAACAAGTAATTCAAATAAAAATATTGCTGTAGATTTATAGGAGCGATTAATATAATTTATTTACATCTCTCTGATAAGTATGGTTGGTATTATTCCTGATAATGGCTACATGTTTGGGCCATGGTAAAATTTTTAAGAACATTAATTCTAATTCCTCTATATTCTTCTTATGAATACACTTTGACCATTTTCTATAACATAAAAAAGTTGTTATTTTTTAGTTTGTTTGGTTTTTAAATTTGCCATTTACCTGGGATTGCTTCACAAGCTCCGCCAATTCCTTCCCCCTACATACTTCCTTATTATCCAATCCTACCTCACTGGCAGATCCTTCAAAATCAATCATAATTATTCATTTTCGTCCATTTTTAGTCAGTCTGCTGGTGTTCCTCAAGGTAGTATCCTAGGACCCATCCTTTACACAGTTTATACAGCTGATATCCCAACCCATCCTAACACCTTCCTTTCTACCTATGCTGTGTGTTGATGACACTTGTGTGTTATCAGTCAATACTGATCCAACTATTGCCTCTCAAACTCTCCAATCCCACCTCAGAGACCTTGAAGTATGGTGTCAGAACTGGAGAATTAAAATAAATTCCAACAAATCCAACCAAATTACATTTACCCTTCGTCGTAAACCTATGACTTCCTGCCCTACTGTCTCCTTCAATAATGCTCCTCTTGTCCCGGTTGAACAGATCCGATATCTAGGACTGCACCTTGACAAACGCCTCACTTGGAATCCTCATATAAGACTGAAACGACAAGAAGCTGCACGACGTTTTCGACTACTTCAACACTTACTAGACAAACGTTCTAATCTTCCACTTAACTACAAAAGACTCATCTACATGACTATCATAAGACCAATATGGACTTACGGAGTTGAGCTCTGGGGCTCTACTAAACCATCGAATTCTTCTCGTATCCAATCCCTTCAGTCCAAAATCCTTCGTAAAATTCTCGATACTCCTTACTTTGTCACCAACAAACTCATCCATAAAGACCTTAATGTCCCATATGTTGCTGATTTGGCCCGTACGAGGTATCAATCCTTCCATGACAAACTCCATTCCCACCCTAATCCTTTCGTTTCAATCCTTTCTTCCTCTTCAATTCCTGACAATCCTCCGAGGCGTCTGAAAAGGAGATGGCCCCGGGACCTTCTAGTTTAGAATATTTTTAGAGTTCTTCCATTGGGAAGCTTCTCTACATGTGTTTCGTGCCTTTTTTATGTTTCATTTAAATTTACTTGTTGTATTACTTGTTATACAGTTGTAAATTCCAATAAATAAATATATATAAAAAAAAAAAAAAATTGCCATTTAAGCCGTATTAGAATGTATGGACATATCCACCAAAAGGCCTCGAAGTTTATTGGATATTTATCAGTGTTATCTTCAATGAAAGTTTTGACCGATGAGAAATGTTGTAGAGTATTATTTGTTTGTTTTCGTTTGCGGTTTACTAATTTTCGTTTCTGATTCAGAGTCGTTAGGTGATTCAAATCTGGTTTCAGGTAATATTGAAAAGAATTCAGCTTTGTTGTTTTCTTTTGTTAGGGGATTATCCGTACGGTATTTTTTCCATTTTTATGTAAAACTTCCGATATTGTTTCATTGAGTTTATTGATCGAATATCTAGTATTTTGGATATTTTTATTTTTTGGTTGTTCATTTAGAGGAGTGTCCAGAGAAAGCTTTTCTAGTTTTTTCTGTGTTTAATTTAATGGAATATAATATATGGACAAGGATTAATTGTATCGAAAAATAAAAGCCATTTGATTTGATTATGATTTGAAGAGTTAAATTAAAATCATTACAGTTAAATCTATTGCAATAATTCCAGCCAAAAGGCAAGCAGCTTCGTGAAATACAGTATGGTATGGCATACATACTTTTATTCCCATGAGTCTTTTGGGTGTTCAAAGTTTCATGAACACGGTTTTTCGGAGCGAAGCTTATGCAGTAAGCGTGTGTCATTAGTTTCGTCCAGTAATTCGATTTCAAAAATAGTGCTAATTGGTTTTAAATCACTATCACGAAGAGTAAAAATGTATTATTATATTCAAATTAGAACACTCTCTTCCTAATAATATATTTAATAACGCATCAGTACTACATATTTACGTTTCGGAGTCTTATTACTTCATCTTCAGAATAACGCATTAAATTAAGCTTATTAGTCCAACATATTGCAATAAAAAAATAAAGTAAGGTTTTTATAAGAATAAAATTGTAAAATACAAGTTAACAAAAAATAATATTAATAATAAGTATTACATATATAGATGTCGTAAATATAGAAGTTTCTAATACGTTATTCTGAAGATGAGACGATAAGACCTCGAAACGCAAGTATGTATAATTGATGTGATATTAAATATATTAATGAGAAGAGATTGTTCTAATAAGTGTTGATTAGAATATTCCATATTACTGGTGACAAACTATAACCTTGTGGTGTCCCCTTACTAATGATTTACTAATATGGAAAAAATTAGTCTGAATCATTAACTGCCTATGGTCTAAATAATTTTTAATGATTCGGTAAAGAGTTTTTAGATAATTGTATTAATTTAAACTTAGTAAAATTTCTATCCACCATTCATTGTTAAAGCTTTCTTAGTGTACAAGTTTACCTCTTGCAAATTCCTCTTTTAGTCTAATGAAACAGTTATCTGTCATTTAGGTCATCTAGTGCCCCGTCCTACCTGTGTTCTAAGAGGTAATAGTTATTTTATTATTATTATTTTTTATGTAATAAGTTATTAGTCAATAAAAATTAAATCAATATATCTTTCACAATTTTATATTTCAAACACTGAAGTGAAAGTTAAAATGATTTTAGATGTATCCATTCCATATCTTAAAATCCATTATTAGTTATACCCAGAGGAAATGTTTACCCCGAAGCTGTTACATGAAGATGAAGATATCGATTACGGACTAAGGCAGGTTTTGTTGGTACAGGCTTAATTAAGCTTGTAGAGTATAATTATGTTGACGATATTGTAAGGAACGGTTTGGACTTGATATATATTAAGGAGAATATCTAACGATATTATATGGCACTGAAAGACTATATATTTAAAATCCTGCCCTATAGAGTAAATATTATGTAAACACTTTTTTACTTTCCATTATTAAATTTATAAAATTTACATAGTTGAAACAATTTTGGTTTATTTTCTTCAATAATAAACCTTTGTAATCGACCAAACAAATTAACTAACCCCTCCCCCTTAAAGTTTGAGGGCTTACGTTTCAAGATACGTAGAACTCAAATAATGACTTTTTTTTTAAATATACGTTTTTCCGCCGTCCGCATCATTTCTCCAAAACAACGGGACCATTTTTTTTTCTAAATTCGCCACATAAATACTACCGCATGCAACAATGATCCTAACTCCTTGACGTTGATATCAGCTGGTTATTTTTTAAATGGCTTCCGATTAAAAGTGATTTAATTCAATAACTCAGTTATTTTTTTTAGATAGAGATAACAATTATTCGAGTTTTTAAACCAAAAAACCGCGAATAATTGTAAAAACTAGAAAAGAAAAAATTAAAATTTTACCCATTTATATGCGCATAACTCAGTTATTTTTGAAAATAGATAAAAACATGTATAGAGTTTTAGAATAAGTAAAGCACGATAATTAAAATAGCAGAAACATAGATAGAAAAAATTGAAATCTTGTCTATTTATAGTTGTTTTCCGTAGGTTTCATTGAACAGCAAAAATCTTAAAATATATTGTCCTCTCCAACCGTTGACAATCAGACTATGGGACATATCAACTTTTTTGTTCCACACAAGGTCTTGTATCCCCTCTCTCAATATGACGAGACAATCCGTAATGGAATGCATCTTAAAGCCTAATACTCAGTACCCTTTTTTATTATTTCCAATTAAAAAATAAAATAAAAGAAATCGATTGATAGCCATAGAGGCACACGATTAGCCGAAATAACTTTTGAGTGGATGTTTGGTTTGTGATTGGAGTGCTAGGTGAAGAGCCGTTCATTAGAGAATGGTTTGAAGCTCTGGGCATATGTAGGAATCCTGGTAGTGGTGAATTCCTAATGATGGTGGAGTATGAGCGACATTTCAACAAATCACGGGATTTTAATCTGGATTAATAGCACTCAGGATAATGAAGAGAATTCGGATCACATTTCAAACCGAACATCTCTCTTTAAATATATTCGCTCTTAGCGTTCCTCGATAATGAATTCATTCTATAGACTGCAAGGGTTCAAAACAAAAACGGAAATATAGGGATAAAAAGGTGTCTGGTTAACTAGAAATTACATGTAAATTTGTCCTGTAAGCGGAAAGTACCCTCTGCCAATTTAATATTAGTTGTAAATGATTTTTTTTTTTTTTTTACTTTGGCTATTTTTCTTTCATTTATCACTCTATTAAAATTACTTTTAGGCAGTTAAAAAATATGATAACATTATTTTCCAAACTCAAAAAATTGATTTATAGTTAGTGTTTTTCGGTTAAAAAACTTGTATTGAGTTACCACGTATGAAACAGCGTATTTAAAAAAGGATAATTAAAAAAAAAATATATATATTTCATATATCTTCATATTTTTTTATTTGTACCTGAAATTATCTGACAATAATTATATGCGCTAGAAAAAACTTTAGCAGCAGATATGAGAGGGATGGGGAAGGAAAGTGCCCAGCAGCACCTCTTCCGTAGGCGCCACCCGCCCACCACAGCGCGTTAGCTCCGAGGATTGGAGAGGATTCGGAAATGTACCAATTGTAAACATTGGTGAATTGTACTAACGTAAATTGTCTACATAGGTGGACTGCGTGGTTTGTATCTCGCATCCTAAATATTGCCGTCTCTTGATGTTGTGAACTTGAGCGCCTCCTGATATACGGCGGGCCTCCGCGTGTCTGGCCGCGTCTCTCACCGCCCCGCTCTCTCTCGACTCTGTATAAGTGGGTACCCAACCGAACTCAGTAATTCACAAAACAACGAGCGTTGATGACCCAGTAGTTGAACGTCTTTAAACTGATTCAAACAAACAAACAGCACCCCTTCCTCGGCTCAAAGTCGAAGAGAGCTGGAATATGTTAGTCTACTGTTATTTTTTTTTGTTCGTATTCATTTTCAATATAATTTTTCAGTTTTGATTATTAGGATAAAAGAGAGTATAGTACTTTTAGTAGCTAGCGCAGCAATAAATAACGAATCAAATAAATTTAATAAACAACTGCTAACGCTATTAGAGCCCTAACTGCGGAATCAAGCATCAACGTTCTCGATTAATTTTTAACGTCCGGAAACGATCATTCTAGATCTGAAACAAATTGTTTGATAACTTTGTTTTTCCTTCCTTAAGTTCTCCCTCTTTGATTGAGGTTGGAAACAGTCCATAGAGTAGTTTCTAATCTACTAAAGAAAATTCAACTAATAGTGAACGTTTCTTTTATTTCTCCTTTCACGCCTGGATAGCGGTATCACCAAGTTTGGACTTATAAACAAACATCGTTCGAAAAACGTGTCAGATTTGAAAAAAAAGATAAAGTATTGGGTTGATGCAAAATTAATGCAGGTTTTTAGTAGGTATTGTAAATACGCCATATCTTTATTTTAACCATATATATTTAATCAAAATAATTTCCATCTGAATCAATGCACTTTTGCCAACGTTCAACAAGCTTTCTTATTCCACCAGAAAAAAAATCCGAATCCCTGGACTCAATGAAATCACGAAAAGAATTTTCAATGTCGTCCTGGTTTTGAAAATTTTTCTCCCTCAAAAAGTTGTCCAGATGCCTGAAAAAGTGGAAGTCTGTAGGAGAGAGGTCAGGTGAATAAGGCGGATGTTGGAGAACTTCGTAGCCCAACTCGTGCAGTCGTCGAAGCGTTGGTTGTGCAACGTGTGGTCTGGCGTTACTACTGGCACCCACTTGGCCAACTTTTTTACCTTACCAATTGCTTCCAAGTGGCGTACAACTGTGGATTGGTTCACACCGAGTTCCGCCGCCATTTCTCGTGTGGTTTTGGTTGGGTCTTCTTCCACTTTTGACCTCAGCTGGTCGTTGTCCAGAGCAAGATGACGGCCCCGACCTTCCTTGTCTTCGAGGTCGAAATCTCCTCTGCGAAACTTCTGGAACCAACGCTGCACCGTGCACTCATTAATAGGCCCCTGACCCCACACTTCATTAATATTACGAGCAGTTTGCGCAGCGCTGCGCCCTAATTTAAATTCGTAAAAATAAATTTGACGAAAATCGCACTTTGACATTTTCGATTCAAGACCTTTGAACACACTGAACAAAACGATTTTACTAAACAAATTCATGGTGAAAGAGAGGGTATTAGATAAGGTTTGTTTTGGTATAATAATGATCAATGTTAGGATTAGCTTTGTTTACACAATTGGAATTAAGATATTGCAATAGAGGAAACCTGCATTAATTTCGCATCAGCCCAATACATCAACAACCAATTAAGGGTACTTGAGTGCATATATAAATTAGTACTGTTTGAAGGCCAATGTGTGGGTGCTCAGGATGGACTTCATATACCTCATATCCACCACCGAAATAACAGAAGATAAAATTCTGTCTCAGACGTGGTTCGGACTCGGAGGACAGTAGGCCGGTAGCTCTATCCTCTAGACCACGCTATTCTCATCGTCACGTTTGAGACAAAACTAAAATCTGTATGTCAACTTAGTAATTAAACAAGCCCTGTTACAAAATAGAGGATTAGCAAGTGTTATATTAGATGGTGAATGCTTTGCTCAGAATAAATCAGGCCCTGGTTTAACGCTCCATAAATTTTAAGTTTTAAAAATCAGACATTTCATTCGTGGAAATTCGATAGTATGTTGTTTATTCTTTATCAGTTGTTCTATACCGAAGATAGAAGAAAAACAAAAACCTTATTTACTAATTTACAAAATGACAAGATATTCCCAATGATTTCGGATCAGACATCCTTACAATCAGCAAATGTTTTTTTTTTGGTAATTATAATTCATTAGCCTAAATGTCTTAAATGTTACAGTTTGAAACTGAAATTATACTGGATGAGGAAGATGGTTGGGGGTGCGGTCATCAGAAATAAACACTCATTAAAACATAGTGATATTTTAATATGTGCCGACGTTTCGGCCTACTTCATCATCTAATTTCTCAACGGTCAGCTAAACGCCATCATTATGAAATTATAGTGCAGTTGTAGGAAAAATTATACAAAAAACCAACGTTTATAAGCGAATAAAAAGATTGAAAATAAAACATTTATAAATTTAAAAAAATACCTTAATTTAACTACACATGTTTTGTTCTTGTATGAGTACCTGTTTCTTTTATGAATGGGTTTTCAGAGGGTGGAATTTTCCTGAAATAAGAAGCAGTATGAGAGTTCTATACCTTTTTGACCAATGTCACTCAGAAAAATGGGTGTTCGGAATATACCTATAAACGTTCTTTTAAGAAACTTGACAGATTTGAAAGTTCTGATCTAATTTATTTGCTGTGGAATTTAAAAAATAGATTATACCCAAACAAATATTATCTCATTTTATGCTGTTAAATATTAAATTTAAAGATTTTAGAGTTGCCTCGCTTTTAATTAAATAAGGGCTTAAACAAAAAGAGCAGTGTATGGTTTTGTTTATTGTTGTTAACTACTTAATTTTTTTAATTCTCCAAAATTGAAAGCATAATAAAATACTCTTATACATACAATTCGTTTTACACTAAGAATTTGTCTAACTATAAAATTGGATTGCAACCGAACTAGATTTAAATATATTCATACCATAATATGCACACATTCATATTATATATAAATACACGGTCAATTATACATTAAAATCAGAAACTTTTAGCCCAAAACCTTCCAGTCTGTTTTGTTTTAATTTGTATTTAATTAGCAATTATATCTGCGTAATAGTTAAAATAACGATTATATTGCCAATTACTAAACAAGGGCTTATACAAATTAAAATATATATACAGTACTAGATTAATACACAAAATATTATATAATATATTTGGCATTGAGTTACAGGGAACTGCAAAAAAGTCAAACATCAAAATCATTCAATCATTTCAATCAATGATTACTTAGAAATTAAATTAATAAATTTCACGACAGACTGACCCTAAATTCAAACCCGCCAACTCAAAACCTATCCAATGCCACAAACCCATATAATCCGCAAAAATCTCTCATCACTATATTATCAAACCAACTTATTTCATTCTTTTCGTATTAATATATAGAATTTGTTTTAGAATATATTAGTAGCCCTATATTAAAGTTATGAAATGAAATGTTTTAGTATGATTTATAACGAAACTAAATATGTAATATGTACCTTTAGAAAATAATTACATTTCTAAATCGCGTTTCTAAAGGACTTCAGTGTTCAAAAGATATAATCAAATAGAAGATTTAGATCAATCTAAATGATAAGAATACAAATATGTCAAAAAATCAATTTCGTAAAAAAATTACCTTTAGTATCTTTTGGATGCGCGTGAGTATAGCAGTCATATTTCAAGTCGGCTCTCGGATTTCTTGCTTTTACAGTTGGATTTCACTTCAGCACAGTCTTTAAAACATCATCAGACTTCAGGATAACAACAACAGTTATTATTGGAGCAAACAGCGGTAAGTTGTGATATAATTTACAGTGTAAAGTGAATGCTGAGTCACCTCTTCATATCAGCTGATTGCCAATAGCCCGGCAAGGCTGGTCTTGCTTAACTTTTTTTAAGTTATTGTTTTTTTCCCGCATCTGGTTATTATTTAATTACTTTCTATACATGAAATGCGATATTATCATCAAGTAATGTCCTCCAAAGCTTCAACTAAAAGATCTAGATCTAGTGGTTCAATCCCGTCACCTACAAAACAAAGACCCCGCCGTGATACTAATAAAAGATTAAATCTACAAGCAACCCCTTCCGGTACTAATTCAGAATCTGAACCACAACCTGGCACATCGTCACAAGGGATGACTGACGAATCGCCGTTTTTCACCCCAAATCCTTTTCAGATTTTACATAATGAAAAAGAAAACATGGAATCTACTCCTATACCTAGTGAACCACGGCCTCCTCCAATATTTGTCAAAAATATTAGAAATTTCCAGTTGTTGTGTGCGCAATTGAACAAAATTACCGAATCTACCAGCTACTACTGTATGAGTAGAATTAATGATACCAAAATATCTCCTACTACTGCCGAGACATATAGAAAAATAGTGAAATACCTAACTGAAACCAAAGCAGATTTCCATACCTATCAGCTACGCCAAGAGAGAGCTTTAAGGGTTGTAATCAGAAACTTACACCCCTCGACACCAGTTGAAGCTATTAAAGAAGAACTAACGGAGATGGGCTATAAAGTGCGGCAAGTCACTAACGTCCTAAAGGATAAAATTCCTCTACCTCTCTTTTTTGTGGATTTGGAACCAGCTGAAGGAGTTGAAAAAATCTATGACCTCAATAGATTGTACTATTCCAGTGTAAGAGTTGAAAAACCTTACACAAAGAGAGAGATAATTCAGTGCCATAATTGTCAAGCATACGGTCATACTAAAAGTTATTGTCATCACATACCTCGATGCGTGAAATGCGGTGAACAGCACAAGTCTGTGGAGTGTACAAAACCAAAATCAACACCAGCTGTATGTGCTCATTGCCTGAAGGACCACCCGGCCAACTATAAAGGATGCCAAATCTATAAGGAGCTGAGGACCAGGTTTCAAAAACCTCAAGTACTGGATGAAACAGCAAGACAAGTAAGAAACAGAAGAGAACCCTCAAAACTTATTGATGCCAATTTATCATTTGCCCACTTACTTGGAGGTGGGAATCAAAGTACTGAAGCCGTGGCCCTGCCGGAACTACAAAATGTACCTCAATCCATTCCACATATACCTCTTTCTCAAAATGTAACCAATCCTAAGAATCCTAATCCACCACAAATCTCTCATATTCCTCCTCCTTCAAACGCCACAGACCTTACCAGTTTGATGACATCCTTTATTTCCGAAATTAAATCCCTTGTTATGCCCCTAATATCACTCCTTACGAATCTCGTAACAAATCTCATTCCTGCCTTAAAAAAACCATAAATGACCTCACCTAATTCCTTATCCATTCTCCTTTGGAATGCGAATGGTGTTAGAACTCACACTGACGAACTTACAGCCGTACTGCAGGACAAAAACATTGATGTTGCACTCATTACTGAAACTAGACTAACCACTAAGCAGTACTTTAAAATACCAGGATACACGACATACCGGACAGACCATCCAGACGGCAAAGCCCATGCCGGTACTGCTGTCATAGTCCGCCGATCCCTCACCCATCACTTACACCCAATTTCCGCCCACGATTACCTACAAGCAACTTCCATCGTTATCAAAACCTTTTCCTTTCCGCTTATCATCGCATCAGCATACTGCCCTCCTAAACATCCCATTTCCTCTGCCCAATTTGGATCCTTCCTCAACTCCTTGGGTAATCACTTCATTTTGGGTGCAGACTTAAACGCTAAGGACCAACAGTGGGGTTCTAGAACCACCAATTCTCGTGGACGGACATTGCAGTCTGCACTCAACTCCCGACGCTTTCATCTCCTACCTCCCGATTCTCCTACCTACTGGCCAACAGATCCTAACCGTAATCCTGACATCCTCGACTTCTTCATCCACAGCGGATTAGGCTCTCTGAATTTTTCCATAGCTCGCCTTGATGAACTATCCTCTGATCATAGTCCATTGATTCTAAATGTATCCATAACACCTATTCCTAAACCTATCCCACCGTCATTCATTAGGGGCCCTGTCAACTGGAACCTCTTCCGCGAAATTCTCACTAATGATATTGACCTCAGAGTGATTCTCAAAACCCCAAATGACCTTGACGACGCCGTATATTCCTTTACAACCGCTATTCAACAAGCCGCCTGGACTGCCTCCTCTCCCAAACAATCCCAAATAATTCCTTACAAAAGCCATTTACCACAACACCTGACAGACCTCATCAACAGCAAACGTCGAGCTAGAACATTATGGCAACGCACCCGCCACCCAGAAGATCGCCGCTCCTATAATTTTTTTTGTAGAAAATTAAAGCGGGAGTTGGCGATCTTCCGTTCCCAATCCTACAATACCTACCTCTCCTCTCTCTCGACTCGTGACAATTCCCTGTGGAATGTCACGAAGAGAATCCTAAAATCCCACACCATTTCCCATCCTCTCCGGCGCTGTGATGGTTCCTGGGCTGCTTCTGACAAGCATAAGGCCGAGGAATTCGCACAGCACCTTGCCAAAGTTTTTACTCCTCATCCAGAGCTTAATCCAACCCATACTGCAGCAGTTGAAGAGTTCCTCACGTCACCAATACCACTATCCTTACCACCTAAAGCAGTTAATCCCTCTGAGGTCAGATATCTTCTTAAAAAGCTTCCTCTCCGCAAATCTCCTGGATACGATCTCCTTACTCCCCAAATCTTAAGACAACTTCCACCTAAAGCCATTACATTCCTTACATATCTCTATAACTGTATCCAACGCACTACCTATTTTCCTCTCTTATGGAAACATTCAACTATGATCCTTTTCCTAAAACCAGGCAAACCTTCTAACAACACGTCATCTTACAGACCTATCAGCCTACTTCCGATCCTCTCAAAAATTTTCGAAAAGCTCCTACTAAAACGAATCCTAGCCAAATTTCAAAATTTTCCTTCACATCAGTTCGGATTTCGTCCTCAACATTCCACGGTTCAGCAAGGACTCCGAGTTGTAGACCACATTTCCTCCGCCCTTGAGTGCAAGGAGTATTGTTCGGGTGCCTTTCTGGACATAGCTCAAGCTTTTGACCGGGTGTGGCACCCGGGACTGCTCTTTAAGCTCAAAACCCATTTACCTCAATCCTTATACCTAATCCTCCGATCCTATTTATCCAACCGCTCCTTCCGAGTTCGCTGTGGTTCCGAATTTTCCGAACAATATACTGTTGAGGCCGGTGTTCCTCAAGGCAGCGTCTTAGGACCCGTCCTCTACATCCTCTTCACCGCCGATATCCCTACCGACCCCAATACCTTTCTGGCAACATTTGCTGATGACACAGCCATTTTATCATCCAATTCCGATCCTGAAGCAGCATCGCTAAATCTCCAAAAGCACCTTTCCCTTGTCGAAGACTGGTGCAATGCTTGGCGCATTAAGGTAAACGAAAGCAAATGCACTCACGTCACATTCACCCTTCGACGCAAATCCTGTCCAACGGTTAATTTCAATTCCATACCGCTTCCTTCCTCAGACACAGTCCGGTATCTCGGCTTTTTACTAGACAAAAGACTGACGTGGAACCCACATACAAGACTAAAAAGAAAAGAACTCAACCGCAGATTCGGCCAGTTATACAGACTACTAAACAGAAAATCTCATCTTACAGTTGACAACAAATTACTAATATACAAGACATTACTGAAACCTATATGGACCTACGGACTTGAACTGTGGGGGACAGCTAAACATTCTAACATTAAACGCATCCAATCCTTCCAATCCAAAGTCCTCCGAACAATAGTTAATGCTCCTTATTACGTTACCAACTGTACCCTACACCATGACCTTAATATTCCGTTTGTTTTAGACCTGGTACCATCCAAATTTTCCAAATTTCATCAGAACCTTAGTCATCATCCTAACCCTCTAGCACAATCCCTATCCAGCACCACCCATCCCTACAATCCTCCTCGAAGATTGAAACGGCAGTGGCCACGAGACCTATTGTAAACATTTAAACTGGAGTTCTGACAATGGTCAGATCCTCCACTCATGTACGGTATGTTTGTGGCTACAGCGCCCTAACTCAGCCTCCACTGGCTCAGACCAGTGATGCGGCTTGGATTCCGCTTTTTCCTCCACAAGTGGAGGCAAAAGCGCTTGCTGGGGTCCCTTTAGCAATTGTATATATTGTATATAGTTATAATTGTGTGTAAGATGTTTATTTATTTGCCAACTTTTTATTTAACTCAATAATAGGTTTATGTTTCGATTTGTTTTGTTTTTTATTTATTATTATTATTTTATTGTATATATTTGAATTTATGTTATATTTTATGAAATTTGACCATTATTATTATTTTCTGTATATATAGTATGAATTTGGTCTCTTATCAATATTATTATTGTTCATTTTGTAACAAATTGTAATATATCTCAATAAAAAAAAAAAAAAAAAAAAAAAAAAAAAAAAAAGTATCTTTTGGAAATCAACGTCTCAATTTTGTCCCGAATACCATAGCGGACTATCAAATGTAAAAAATTCTATATATTAGAATATGGCGATGTTTTGAACAGTTCGAACTCGTAAGACGCAAAAAGTCACTCCTTTAAGAAAAGGAACTCAAGACTTAAAGACAATTATTTCACATTTGACAATTTAGCAAACTAAATAATTGGCAAAGATATGTGATAAAGTTAAAACAGAATCAAAATTTTATTTGATTGAAATATTGAGAGCTAACAGTTGAGAAAGGTCACTGGAACAGGGGTGGGCGTACACCCACGGCGGGAGAGGATATAATCCCTAATTTAGTAATTGCTTTGTTCATTTCATCCCTCCGATATCAAAATGTATTCTAAATTCATCATTAATGATAACATTATAATAACGTTGATAGTATAGTATAAGAAAAAAGTTTTTTTTGTTTTCATTTTTTTTTTCATTCGCACTTGTCAAAAGCTATCTGACCATCAGAAAATGTGCTGTAAAAAAGTGAGATTAGACATGGCAGCGCCCAGCAGCATCCCTTCCTAGGCTTTAATTTAACATAGGAGGTCTCTCGTGCAGCTACTCTTCAGCCATCTTCTGACTTTCAGATATTGAAATGTTGTTAATCAGTCTATTATCGTATCCGGGTAGTTTCCTGTGAAAACGAGAATGGAGCGTTCGTATATATTGGTCAAATGTTGATATATGTAAATCTGCAGTTAGGGTTTGCTGTTTACGTACCAAGGAGCTGTCGTTATGAATCTTAAAATTGTTGATTGAAATGGTTGCAGGATGATTTGGTACGTCATGTGTATATACAATGTATAGGAGTAGAGCAAGTATCAATCCTTGCGCTATTCCTGCCAAGACTGGTCGTATTGAACTTTTGGCTTATTATTTTCAATACTGAACCTTCGTAACCGACCTAAAACATTATCTTCTCTCTTCCGCTCAAAATTTGACGACTTGCGTTTCGAGATACGATCAACCCGAATAACTGACAGAAAAAAATCCTTCTGTCCGCCGTGGGACGACTTTGCTCCGAAACTACTGGACCGATTTTTTTTTTCGTTTGGAACAAAAACAACAGGACATCCGATGATGATCCTAACACCTAGACTTTGATATCAGTCGATCAGTTTTAAAATGTTATCCGATTAAAAATTCTTTGATTAAAAAAGTCAATTATTTTATAAGATATAGAAAAAATGTATAAAGTATGAGAAACCTCACCTATATTTGAGTTATTTTTAAATGTAAAGAAATAAATTCCCTACAAAACAAAAAAAGTAATCATTGAATTCGGTTAAGAAATAGTGAAGATAAATTTTTTTGAAGTTAGCAGAGGTGATGAGTCATTTTCTTTAAAATAAATTAACAGTATTGTTGGTTCGTCTTTTTTAAGACTTTTGATTAATTTATTCCTATCAGATAGATAATTTAATAGCTGTAGCTAAAGAAAATTTTATAAATGACGAACATCATTAACTTTATAAGACGCTTGACTATCACGCTAGTTACATAAATTATGAGAACCATATAGTGTTGATACGGATGGTTTTTCAAACAAGAAGCAAAGTAATATATTTGAATTTTAAATCATGGATTCGGGATAGAGTTTATACATGTTCAATTTGCAATGGTAAGGGTAATGAAAAAATGAATCATCTATTAGGTAAGTGTACTGCTTTTAATTATTATAGGAAAAAGTATTTTTGGGAGAGTATATTATCCGAAAACGTATTCTGTGTCCTAAAACTATTGTATAGAGAGCCCGTAGTTGAGTGGCTAGCGCGCTAGTCAGCTAGCTCACGCTGAAGGTTGTAAGTTCGAATCCTAGCACCGGAGGGACTTTTTCAAGCATTTAATTAATAGGGATTCACTCACATCATCACCCCCCCTCTGGTATGGGAGATTCGTCAACCAAATGATACCCACTCACAAAATTAGGCGTAGGGAGTGATGAGCCTACACTATAAAATACATCGAGAAACGAGATTGTAATCTCCCAGGTGATTACACCGCGAGGCCAAGGGCATACACGACCTGCCGTGCAACTAGAAGTAAGTAAGTAAAGTATATATATATATATATATATATATTATATATATATATATTATATAATTGTAAAGACAGAAAGAAACTTTAAATAAAACACTTGTATCTAGCGATCAGTCTATCTATATATTACTATACGCATAAATAAATTGCCTTCATAGTTATATAAATTGTTATACAGTCATATAATTAAACTTGTGGAAATAATAAACCATTGTGTAATAACTTTCATCGTTTTTAAATTATTATGCAATTATTTGTAATAATTTATATTATAAAAATCTGTTTGATAGCCAAAGCCCTTCTAAAATGATGGGACTGATTGAAATAAAAAAAGTCAAAGGAAAACCCTTCTTATAATAAAGATGAAGCTGAAGACTTATTCCTTTGAAGTTTGAAAGACTTTATAAATTAGTTTCTTGTGAAACATATTAAATTATTAAAGACAATTAAGGAAGGAAGAAGGCTCCTTTTATTAGGGAACAATTAACTCTGATCGCTCACCCTCCGACCTATAAAGCTCAGTTAAATCTCTACAGAATTAATTAAGGGTACTTCGCTTTAAACGGTTATATAATATTGCTATTATTATACAAGAAAATATTCAACAAATAATTCAAAAGTCAACTATCTTCGTTAGTTACTAATTTTCACTTTCACTTACCTATATATGGAATATATGGGTCATTTCATACCACATAACATAGAATATAATAGAAGCACTACACTGGCTCAGGTAGGTAAAACAAAATTAGCAACACCTCGCCAGCCTCTTCCCCCACTCCTGTAACCCTCTCGCCACCATTTACTTACACCTTTCGGGGTAGAAGTCCAGTATTGGGAAAATCTTTCTAATTCTTGAATTTTTTTAGGTAACATACTAAAACAAAAACTAACTATTAGATAAGATTATGCTTTATATTCTTTGCTCCTACAACTCATTACCTAAATAGTAAAGAAATGTGTTTAAAAAATTCTCGAAAATGACTAAAAAACGAGACTTTTAGCAAGATAAAAGTGTATAAAGGAAAAGAGACTAACCTTTGATTATTATACACTACACGGTATAGATCAATACACTGCACTACATACTAAATATCAATTGTGAGATGCTTACTCTTGAAAAATATACGATCTAAGAAAGCGGATTTTATTTTAATTTTTTTATTTTATGACTAGCGATCTCTCTGTTTAGGGACTAGAGAAAAATATGAAAATTGCGCACTTGATGGATATTTATGATATCAAACTTCAGTATAAAGTTTCACCTTTGAGATTCAATTGAGAATTGTCGAAAATAAAAAAACGCTTTTTACACCGGGAATAACTAGGCTAATGGAATACAGCATGTAAATCAGCTAAAATTGCATGAGCATATGAAAATTGAAATTTAATATTTTAGGAGCCTATATGCCTCAGATTTACAGTAACTTTTCCATCAAAGTCGGTAAACAGAAGAGCCACATTATACCATGCATAATGCACCTTTTTATATTACTAAGGATTTTAATTCAACTCGCTTAACTTTAATGGCTTTAAAATGATGAAAGTTTAATTCTGGTTAAAATGGTCTGACAGGTCTTAATGCATATATATTTAAAAAATATATAAATAAAAAAAAATATTAAATATATAAGTTGAACAAATTTCACAATCTATCCAACTGAGAGAAAATACGATCAAAGAATGTATTATATATATATTTACATAATAATATAGCAGTTTAGAAGTAAAATATTCCATTGGAAAGGTAAAGATTTTAGAAAAAATATTACCTTATGCACTAATTTTTACACAAGCACAATGAGTAAATGTGCAGAGAAGAGTAAGTCGAGAAAATGTCTTAAGGAAGAATTACCCTGTGGTAGTTCTTCACTAACTACTTTAAGGCACTGGGTCCCGAGGCCAACTTCTTTTTAATCGCCTCGGAGGGTTATCTGGAATATCTTAGGAAGATAGGTTAAGAAAGTGGGTTTGTATGGGCAGGGAGTTTAGAATGAAAAGTATATCTGTCACGGGCTAAGGTCTGAAACGAATGGGATGTTGAGGTCATTATGGAGGATGGAGTTGATTTGTGACAAAGCAAGTTTCATTTACGAGGATTTTAGATTTTAAGGACTGGATGTGGGAGAAATTAGATGGTTTAGTAGAGCTCGATACCAAGTTTTTTGTAATGGAAATTTTGAAAGCTTGTCTAGTAAGTGTTGTACTAATTGGTATCTTCTAGCAGTTTCTTATCTTTCATTCTTTTGTGAGGATCCCAAGTAAGGCGCTTGTCAAGCTAGAGTCCTAGGTATCTGCTTTTTTCTACAGTGTGAGTTATTAAACGATACTGGCGTACAGGAAGCCACGGTTTGCAACGAAGAGTAAAGGTGATTTGGTGGGATTTGTTAGGATCTGTTGAAATTTATTTTAATCCTCAAAATTATTCAATGGTTGTGATGTGGGACTGAAGGACTTGGAATGTAGTAAGTTGGACTCATTATGGTCGGATAAGACACACGTGTCATCAGCAAACAAGTATTAAGGGAAGTGCGAGGATGGAGTGGAATGTCAGCTGTATTAAAGGAAGTAGAGGATAGGCCTAAGATGCCACCTTGAGGCACTCCAGCAGATTGAGAAAATATGGAGGAGTAGGTCAAGTTATGGTTTATCTTAAAGATTCTGCCAATAAGGTAGGGACACATTAATAAGAAATATGTAGGGATGAAGAATTAAATGCCGGTGCTAACCATTCTGATTGTGCCGTTTTTATTCCAGAAGCTCAACCTCTGGCTTTGGCTTGTCCCTTAATGCGACACTACCCTCTCCGGAAGTGAACTTCTTCATGTAGTATCCTACCTTCATTCACTTGCAACACCTAGCGCTTATATTTACATACATATTCATCATTTTTAGGATTTAGAGGGTCCTTGATCCTGAGGGTCCAAGCCATTGAAGTGATAAAATGAAGGATCCGCAAAAAAAAAAAAAATGTTGAGAACCACTGGCTTAGAACTTATAAATGAATGCTGCCATCTTAAATATGCGCCTCTGTTTCATTTCCTGTTGTGCATTGCATCGCTAATTTGAAGATAAAAAGTCCGGTTTGTTAATTAAATTAAATTTTCCCCACTCATATCTCATGCTCCAGTTACATAGTCGGGTAGTATTAGGAACTAGCACAGTAGATAAAAGAACTTAAGTTTGATTTTGAAGCCGTTGTAAAAGAAAAGAAGTGGACTGGAGTAGTCCCAGTGTAACGGTAATTGTTATCCTATACACCTTGTCAGATTCGCTTACTGTGGATATCTGGGCTGAGCTATTTATCTATATTAAGCGGTCGGAGCCCCAGCTCTAACCCTTGACCTTAGCGGTGTCTGGTTTCTAAAAGGATACTGGCTAATTAATCCATGGCTGCAACCGTTCTTCATATATAATTTTCATGCTTATTCATCCATAAATCCGTTAGTGTATCTAAAATTGATGAATAGAACTGCGTAGTGTCGTGTATTGGTAAGTATGGAATACTTACATATTTATTTCAGTGCTTCTTTCGTTTGATTTAAAAATTGGGCTGCTTAGAACTTTACTTTGCATGATTGCCCTTATAATTTTTTGTTTATTATTTTCAATAATGGATATTTGGAATCGACCAAAAATTAAAAAATAACCCCCAACCACCTCAAAATTTGAGGGCTTACATTTCAAGATGCGTAGAATCCAAATAACGAATAAAAAAATTTGATCTGTGTATTCAAGTAACAAATTTTAATATATGTGATTTTAACAAAAATCGGTTATTATTGAAGAAAGGGGAAAATCGAAAAGATTTTTGAGATCAAGACAACGAAACGAACAAATAGCAAATAAAATAATCTTATATGGACAAGCCACAACTTATAAGAGATGTTATTTCCCGATAACTCGGTTATTATTGATAATAGAGAAAAAATGTAAAGTGTTCTGGAATCAGGAAATTTTGTTTGAATTATTTGAATAAAAATCGAAAGAAAACAATAGGAAATAGTAACGCAGTCTAGTATAAATGTTTTTGGTTTATTATTTTCAATAACGAACCTTTGTAATCAACCAAAAAAAAAAAAAAGTCCCCCCTCAAAATTTAAGGGCTTACGTTTCAAGATCCGTAGAATCCGAATAACGAATTAAAAAAAAAATCTGTTTCTCATAATTAATAAATAAATAAATACAAAAAAAAATTGAAGCAAGCGAAAAAATGTTTTAGTGTTTTTAACTAATACCCGCAAATAATTACAAAAGAAAAGAAAAAAATATTTACCCATAACTAAGCCCTTACTCAGTTATTTTTTTAATCTAGATAAAAATAAGTATAGAGTTGTAGAGTTGTTTTCCTGTTTGTAGTATTGCATTGAGAATTAAATTATCTAAAAAATTAATTATTGAAATTGGTTCAAAACTAGAAGAGATACATCGTTTGAAATCAGCAGTAGTGATATGATTATTCTTTGAATTATTGCTTTTCATATTACTTAATTGCCTATCAACAGCCATATAAACAGTTATAGCTTAATGCTGTTATTTGGGAATAATAAACCATTATATTGCAACTTAATCTTAGTCCTTCTTATTCTAGGCTCATTTTATAACCATCAACCTAACAATTTTTTTTTAAAACACTTGTATCAATGGCCACCCAACCCGTTAAAACGAAACCAAGATTAAATATTCCAATTATATCAGTTAACTGAAAGATAATCTACATTTAAATGAGGATAAAGAAAGGATGTAACTCAAAAAATCAAATCAAAACGATAGCTAGAATATGATGATTTAATGGTTTTGCACAGTTATCTATCGACCTAATCGATACTGTGGAGGATGAAACGGTCTTATTTTGAAGATTAGATATGAAGATAAGAAAAATATAAGTAAAATTAATAGACAATTAAATAAAAGAAATACATTAATATATAATAAATTAATGATACCATTATAAATAAATTGGGGAAACTGTCAGAATTCTATCGATAATTAAGGGTAAAAGCATGAGGAAGTCAATTAAAAACAAATCCTAGCGCGTACAACACACTACATTCAATTACCTCTGTTATTAAAATCAATATAGGAACTTTTAATTAAAGTAAAAGATGAAAAGGTTAAAGAATTAGAAAGAATCTCGGTAGAAACAGTGCATCATTAAATAATCTATTATATTATCTGCAACATCAGTCCCGTTTTATCAGTTTGTCAGCTTTCAATTACATTTTAAAGTGTAAGTATAAGATATTATTTTAAAAATAATTAAAATTTAAAAAAAAAAATATAATGATTAAAGAAATCCAAAAATAAATATGTTTGCTCCTTCTTCATTTAAATAGACACCGAATCCGATTAACTTTTATATTTAACGGTTATCAACGCTAATAAGATGATACGCTTAATTTTAAGGAATTTATAAAATTTAAATTATTTAAAGTAAGAAAATTTAAAAATTCCTTCTTTAAGCCCTGTCATTCTATTGGAGTCACAATGAAACCTACATTATATTTAAACCTATTCAATTTACATTGATATAGCGAGTTTAATCAAAATTTTTGAATTAATAAAATTCGTTTTGGAGAAAATCGTAAAAAGGTTAAAAATACTTAGTATAAACTGGTTCATCTAGTCCACCAATTTCGCTGAAAATTTTGCTGTAACATCTCGAGCGTATGTTTGCGTTTACGTACAAACTTACCATGAACTCATGGACGCAGACACAGACCTTTTCGACCTGGTTATTTGGACTTAAGGAACCCGAAAACTTTTATTTACGTTGAAAACTGGAATTATAAAATTTTGACAATCTACTTATTTCATAAATAGATATTAAGATGAATAGGTTAAGGGGTGTTTCCTAGCCCCTACAGATGACCAAAAACACTTGAAACCAAATAATTACGTGTTCGAGTCCTGGTACTAGAAGGCTTTTATCTCAGCATTTATCACCCGCCCTCACACCCCTGGGTCGAGAAACCCCCATATAGCCTTCAAAGGCAAGGTAGGGGTGAACAAAAAAATAATAAATAAATATTAAGATGTTATAATTTCTCATAAATAGACTAATAAATGAGGGAAATAACTTAGTACATAAACGAATGAATGAAAAAAATAAATTGGGGAAACTCGTCAGAATTTCTTAAAAATAAACTGATACAGGCATGAAGAATTTAAGTCAAAAAGAAAATAGTAATAATAATTGTTTTTTAATGAGGAAAGAAATCACGACCTGACATTAAATATACGTTATGATGCTTCTTAACTATGTCAACACTGAATGCTAGGAGAAAATATTAAACTATTTTTAATATTTAAAAAAAAAGAATTAATTACGATAAAAGTATTATTGTCGTAATGATACACAATATTAATGATTTTAAACCATAGTATTTCAGAGAATTTCATCCACAAGACGTATGTAGATGTAGCCCCAGACCTACTTTAAGTTATGTCCCAATGCTTTATTCCTCACAGAGAGATCCGTATTTCCAATGGAACAACTTAATTACAATTTCAAATTAGGCTGAATTTAATTACAAGATTTTCAACCATTTGCATAAGTTCTACATAAAATAAACAACTTAAAGGTGTCTTATTATGATACGATTACCATCCCCTACCATTTACTATTTAAAATATGGGTCAATCCATTCAAAATCGACCAAACCTTGTAATTAGCTATTCTGTTTCCTTTTCTGAATACAAACCCACAGATAAACTATTTTTTTCTGGGTAATATATATTTAGCGTTGCAGCCGTTTTAAGTCAGATTCGCAGCTGAAAACATTTACTGGGAAAATCTTTCTACTTCTTATAATTTTGTAGATATCTTATCAAAATAATATAATAAGGATATGCTTTATATTTGTTGTCCCTACAACTCATTACCTAAATAGTGAAGAAAGTGGTTTAAATAATTCTCTAAAATTAATTAAAAAAACAGGACATTTAGCAAGATAAAAGTATAAAAAAGAAAAGGGACTCTCCTTTGATTATTTTTTCTTATGTAGCTTAGTCATAGTCCTACTTGCTTTAACTGCCCAAAAAAATGTATTTTATCAACATATATAAACAACATTTATATATGAAAAAAATATAACTAATTAATAACCATAAATATATTGTATACTCATATTGTCCTCGCGCGGATCTCATTACCGCGTATGGGGAGCGTCCCACGGGTGGCGGATGTGGGGATGGTCGGTGGAATTTCCTCGGAAGCTCCTCCCGGCTAAGTCCGATGGACTCGCTGACCAACAATGAGAGCGGCCCCCCAGGCTTGCTGGAGGGTGTGACGTAGGTTCGAACGCCCTACTCACATATTTTAGTTCACAAAATATCACCAAAAGTCATGGATTCCTCTGAGGTAAAACGCTCATTATCCGGAGGTAAACTAGTCCCCCGTTCGGGTCTCCGGGTGGGGACTGCTTCAGGGGAATCATGGCGCAAGATGAAAATTAGAGATCTAACAATAGGGACGTGGAACGTTAGAAGTTTAAATACGGCAGGTGGGTTAAAGTCGGTCGCGAATGAAGTTAAGGGGTACCATTTAGATATCGTTGCATTACAAGAGGTTCGCTGGCCAGGGGAGGGTCCGTTAACAGAAGGAAAGTATACTATTTGGTACGGGGGGAGCGTTAATTATTGTCTAGGTACCGGGTTTCTGATTAGGAATAGATTTCTTTCCGCATTACGGGACGTACAGTTCTTTAGTGAAAGAATATCGGTTGCTATATTTCAAGGGCGTTGGTTTAAAATCGCGTTTATAAACATTCATTCTCCCACCGAAGACAGTGATGATGAAGTAAAATGCGAATTTTATGATAAACTAGAGTCGGTTTACGATAAGTTACCGCGAAATTACATTAAGATAATACTAGGCGACGCGAACGCAAAGGTTGGAAGGGAAGAAGTATATCGTCCTACAATCGGTAAAGAAAGTTTGCACGAATATAGTAATGATAATGGGACCCGACTAATAAACTTTGCCATTTCGAAAAACCTAGTAATCAAAAGTACTACATTTAAACATAAGGATATTCATAAGTATACGTGGACATCGCCGGATGGACAAACACGGAATCAAATCGATCATGTTTTAATACAAAACAGATGGCAAAGTAGCATAATTAACGTGAGATCGTATCGGGGTGCAGAATGCGGTTCTGATCATGAATTAGTAATCGCGAAACTTCGACAAAAACTAAATACAAAAAAGAGAACACCGAACTATATTCGTCCCGAGAATTTTGATTTAGTTAAATTGAACAACCTCGAAATTAGAAAACAATTCGCGATAGAAGTAAAAAATCGGTTCGAAGCTTTGGAATCTTCAGACGAGGAACACGAAGATGTAAACAAATTATGGGAAGGAATCAGGGATAATATTAAAGAGGTCGGTAATTTATGTCTTGGAAAAATCGAAAATAAAAAGAACAAACCTTGGTTCGACAGGGATTGTCAAAATATGTGCGAAAAAAGAAAAACCGCTAAACTGAATTCCTTAAATAATCCAAGCGATAATAATGTGGCTTATTTTCGGTTAGTAAAGAATGAAACTTCAAAACTATTAAAAAATAAGAAAAGAGAGTATCTTAAAGACAAAATAATAGAAATAGAAAAACACAGAAACGAAAATAACGTAAGAGAGATGTACAAAGGTATAAACAAATCGCGTAAAAGATTTGAACCTCTATTGAATGCGGTTAAAGATGCAAATAACAATATAATTGCGGATCCTTCTGAGATATTAAATAAATTTAAACAACACTTTGACGGCATCTTAAATACGGAAAATAATAATCAATCTCCTCTCTCTGAATATCAGAGCGCTGAACCATGGATAGACGCTCCGAGTAAAGAGGAAGTCGAAATGGCGATAGGAAAATTAAAACGTTATAAGGCCGCAGGAAATGATAATATCACGAGTGAATTAATCAAGGCGTGTGGAGAAGCGGGCGTTTCCAAAATACATTTTTTAGTTAAAAAGATCTGGGAAACTGAAAAAATGCCAGAAGAATGGAAAGAATCAATACTTATTCCGATTCACAAAAAAGGACCGAGGTCGAATTGTAACAACTATCGTGGGATCTCTCTTCTCCCAGTATGCTATAAAATATTCTCGTCAATTCTAACTAGTCGAATCACGGAATACGCTGAGGAAATTATCGGAGATTACCAATGTGGTTTTAGGCGGAATCGCTCGACTATAGACCAAATATTTTCCTTACGTCAAATATTAGAGAAAAAATTGGAATACAACGGTGTAGTCCATCAACTTTATATCGATTTTAAAAAGGCTTATGATTCAATAGACCGTCAGAAGCTATATAACATCATGATTGAACAGGGAATACCTAGAAAGTTAGTAAACCTAGTAGAGATGTGTTTGTCGGAAACATTCCATAAAGTTAGAATCGGTCATAATTACTCCGAGAGATTTGAGGTGCGATCGGGTTTGAAACAGGGTGACTCCCTTTCACCTGTGTTATTTAATATAGCTTTAGAATATGTCATAGAAAAGGTGATGTGTACCGAGAAAGGCTTAAATATGGGTGACAAGATTCCGGTTTTGGGGTATGCCGATGATCTGGTACTGCTAGGTGAAGACACGGAAACCATACAACTAAATACAAGTGTGTTAATAAAAACCGGTAAAGAAATAGGACTCGAATTAAATACCGATAAAACGAAGTATATGATTAGTAGCAGAAACGGTGTCGATCTTGGTGATATTGATGTATCAGGTCATACTTTTGAACACGTAGAGAAATTCAAGTATTTAGGTTCAATTATAACTAGAAAAAATGAAATCCAGGAAGAAATAAAGTCCCGATTAAAGGTGGGAAATGCGTGTTATTATTCAGTTGCTAAGTTACTTAGATCGCGGCTTCTATCTAAAAACTTAAAGATTAGAATTTATAAAACTATTATTCTTCCAACGGTTCTTTACGGATGTGAAACGTGGCCGCTTACTTTAAAGGATGAACAACGGCTTAAGGTTTTCGAGAATAAGGTACTGCGTAAAATATTTGGTCCGAAGAGAGATGAGGCCACTGGGGAGTTTAGAAGGTTGCACAACGCGGAATTGCGGAGTTTGTACCCTGTGAATATAATTGAGTTGATAGCATCGCGGAGACTCAAATGGGCGCGTAAAGTTGTTGGGCTTAGTGAGGAACGGATTCCGAGAAAGTTGGTATTCGCTGAACCGACTGGTAGGCGTCCGAAAGGTAGGCCGAAGCGGAGATGGGAGGATTGCGTTAAGGCTGATCTCGGGAGCTTGGGCTTGAATGGTGAGCATTGGACGATTCTGTGTAGGCGGAATTTGGTGGTATCGGCATCGAACCTTCGGGTTCGCTAAGCCTATTATTATTATTATTATTATTATTATTATTATTATACTCATATTGTATATTATCTTTTACTTAAAGTTTTGTTTATTCTTGTATCCAAATCAGCTCTCATTTATTTTTTTTTTCTGTTAGCAAGCCAACAATATTTCAAAATCAACAGTTAACAAATTCCAATTAGCTTAACATTCTTCAAGTTTATTATAAGTATAAAAAAAATGGGCATATATATATATATATATATATATATATATATATATATATATATATATATATATATATATATATGTATATTTATAAATCATATTTTATATTTATATATAGATTTATGGGATGATATAGAGGTAGGTTTGTTTATGCCGACAGGTGCAGATAAATGGTTAAAGTGAAGCTGCTGAAACATTAATAATTCATAACTGATTGAGTCAGGGACATAAATTCCGACCGGCAAAGATGTGACATAAAAATTTATGGATTTGCTTTCCTCTTCAACCTTTACTGGCTATAAAATTGTTTTATTTTTTTCAAAAATAGAACATTTTCTTTCAAGCTATTGTTTTAAATCTTCGACTTAAAAACAGGAGTCAATCTGTTTATATTATTTAATTTATATTAAGTATATGAAATGTAAACTATTTTATATTTAAAACCAATTTTTTTTTTAGAAATATTTCAAGGAGAGACTTTTTTAAATTTTAATTTAAATAATTGATATGGTATCTAAGTAAAGCTATGAAACTTTAATATGCTATGTCTCAATTCTCACGTCGCTTATGATAAATAATGAAGAATTTTTTATATAATTAATGAGCAGATTAATAATTATTTTCAAATGACATATTGTGTTAAAATACTAAATCGAATAATTAATGAGATAACAAACTAAATCAAATGATAAATGGAATAACATATTAAACCAAATAATAGATGATATAACACAATAAATAAAAATAATATATAATAAAATTAAAAATTAACCTAAAAAATATGTAAAATTATTATTAAAAATTATATAATATCAAAGGTACGTTGCGATTTTAAATTTTAAAAATATCGATTTAAAAATTCAAATATCAATAAAAAAATCTAAGGTATAAGAGACGTAAATAATAAATTCTTTAAAAAAATCTCTTGAAGATATAACAGTTCTAGATTTTAAGAAGAAGTTGGTTTTTCATTTAAGATTTGGCTCAAGGAGAATTTTTTTTTAGTAGGAGCAGTGGTACGCCTATCATAAGCAGTTGGAAAGTTACAGTAGAAAAAATATTTAGCATACATCTAAGGCCGAAAAAATAATTGAAGGAAATAAGAATTTTCATTATTTAATAAAAAAAAAGCCTTGAACGCTGATATTTTAAATTTTCTTCTACTAAAGTACCTTCAGTTTTGTATATTTCAACAAATTATCCATATCATCTGGTTAGAATTGATAAACAACGGGTAAATATATAATTTTAAACCAATTCGATATCCAAAAAAATGAGAAAAGAGAAAAAATAATTTGTTTGGTGCAATTTTTATGTTTTTTGAACTTACGAATAGTAATATAGATGTATAAATATACCGTTGGAAAGCTACATATTTTAGAAGCAATATTATCTGATACACAAAATTGTAAAAGTTAATGGAGAGCAATGAATAATAGATAAAAGTAACTAATTTTTGAAGATAATAATATAAGCGATTATTTAATAAAACACAAGTTTCTATCGAAAAAACAATTTAATTAATTCTTTAACAGTTTTACTTTATCTTACCTATATATTTCATCTCTAACTGTATTTGCAAATTCTTAAATTCATTTTCGAAACGGAGGTAAGTGAAAGTCGTATGTTGCGAGCACTAGATATTTTTAATAATAAAAACATGTTTACAGAACAAACATTTCTAAAATCCATGAGATAAATAAGCCTCTCTGAATGAAAAAACTTTCATAGAGCAGAAAAAATATAAATATACATGTTTCGCTTTTAAATGTTTTTTTTTAGGAATCGCTTCAAGCTTGATGGATCAGAAAAATCTTCCGAACGTTGGATAAAATTCACTGAGAACATTTTTTTTTTACAATTACAAATACCAACATAAATAAATAATAATAATAAATAATAATAATGTGTTTTAAAGTGGAGCTCACCATGGCAGCTGAGAGGAGGGAAGAGGGAGATGTGAACCGTGGCGGAAGGATTGGCTGACACAGTTGCCTTCACACTTTGTACTGGCTCCTCCCATCCCCGCTCGCCCGACCCTCTTATTATCGCCGAATTTCCTTACAGTCTTAGCCCTCCTCCTCCTACCCAAGATAACGTCCACAATTTCTATCTTCACCATTCACCCCGCCGCTGTCTTCTCACCCGTCACAAATCCTCCATGGCACAGACCTCGAAAATCCCAGGATTATTGGATGAGGTTAAGAACATCCCGATTACAATAATCATTATTGTAATCACCGTGAAATGTTTTCGATGAACGTATCTCTGAACATTCTTTGTCAAGCGACAATTTTGATTATTCAATTCGAACCCCTACTATACATTTTGTATCCATTGATTCCTCTACAGCCAACGAGCAGAAAAGAAGAAAAAAAGACACTTTTATTCTCAGTCTTTTCAATGAAAAAAATTATAAATAAAAATTGTATTAGTTTTATGTGGCTCGCGCGCTAGTCTGCCACGCCAAACCAAACCTTGTAAGTTCGAATCCAAGACTCAGGAGGATTTTTTTAAGCATATAATTAAATAGGGATACACTCACAACATCCCCCGGGTATGTGAGACCCGTCATTCTGATGGCCACAAGGCGTAGTGATACTTCTAACCTATAACTGTCATCAAGAAATTGTTAGGGCCTTCACAACCTACAGCGGCCAAAGCCCTCCAACACAAACAAAACAAAAAAAAGTGCTGAAATAAATTAGCTGATAACATATTGCCTTTTCCCGAACTGAGATTTCTCAAAGATTCCTATCTTGTTCTGATTCGGCGTTACGAACCACTTGTTGAGTAACAGCCTTCTTGTAGTGACCTCCAATGCCCTCTAATCCTGATTCCATCAAAGTATTTGAAGCAAAGAGTCACGCAGTATTCTCAGCTGAATCTTAGAACACGGTGAAATAACGTTTTACTGAGAGAATTCTTGATAGTGTTTTGCCTCGATCTATTCTTGCCACATAGATAGGCTAGCGAAGTAATGATATTGTTATCTACACCTATATCCTAACTTCCTTAATATCCTTTAAAATATAAATGCTGTGCTGACATCTTAACTAACCTTAACGTCGTCCTCACAATGTATGCTGTGAGGTGAAGCCTGCGTGACGGTCCACTTGCTCTTGATAGAACAGGAACTCTCCCACAACAATCAGCTCACTACACCAGCATCCTTCCCAAACTTAATCCAAAGTCGAATGTGGAGGACACTCCAGAACCCTCCAAGTATACATTTCTCGCTAAACTGAGGGTTACAAAACAATGAGATGATATATTTCCTTACCCACAAAACTTGAGGGTATTTTTTTTTTTTTTTTTTTTTTTGTGGACACAAAGAGTAAAGGACGTATCTTTCGTGATGGTCAAATTTCCTACAATACACTCTTATCTTACACCATCACTAGAAGATAAAAATTTGCATGCTGACCCTCACTACCCCAACGCTTGCACAACAATACAGTTGATGAAGCATTATAAGTTAATGAATCAATAAAAATAATTACGTTTTCTTCTTTGTCTTCTAATAAATCTCTAGTCATCCATCCAGAACAAGTACATGGTATTTTTTCTTAGAAGTTTCAGGTATGTAAACAACTAAACAGTAACCAAATAGATTTATATTGATTGTATTGACTTGAAGATCAAAGTTAATATTTTTATATAACTGAAAAATAACATGATGGGATCCGCAGTAAAGTAAATACACTTATAACATTTTTCGTCAAAAGATAGAATAGAACAGAATAGAAAAAAAAAATTATTATGGGACTGGGTCCCTTAAGAATAACAGGTGGGCACATTGAAATATAAAATAACGTAATATGTCTGGCCAACAGACAAAATTATCGTAATTAGTTGTTATTTACAATAATGAGAATAAGAAAGAAGAAGAAATATTATACAACAAAAAAATTAAAAATCCTCCGGAAACGATTGCGTTGAACAAAATGAAAAATAAATGTATTGACAATCATTATATACATTTAAACAGTAGAAACATATTTTCTACATTCACAATTTAATACCTAGAATTGAAATATCATAAAGCGTCAGTTTGGGATGACAGGAGGTAATGAAATGTTGGGATTTGAGTGAGGATAGATAAGAAGCATGGCGTATGGGGGTAGGTAGAGAATTCCAAAAGGTAGAAGAGCGTAGTAGAATGGCGCGATCTTGTTTCAAGAGAATGGATTGAGGATTTAAATTGAATAAAGATACAATGTAATATGAAAAAGCAATAATATTAAGGCAAATTGGAATAATTTTTTTTAGAAATAGAGTAAAAATGTTGGAATTAACCTGCGATGTACGTGATTTCAGCGAAAGTTTCTTTTATAATAATCCAGGGCTTTAACATCAGGATTTGCTTTTAAATTTAATGTTTTAAAAATTATTTTAGCTTTTATGATTTTGTTACTGGAGAGTTGAGAGGAGTATATAAAAGCACCAAATTTGTCCCGTGTTAGCCATAACCTAAACGAAATTAGCCGCTAAGAGCAAGGCTGCCCTACCGCGCATTAAACCTTGTTAAGGAAAATTTCCTTGTAATAACACATTTTGTTAACTAAAAAAACAAGCAAACATTTTTTAATTAAAAAGTTGTTTACGGGTTTCCTTCTAAACTCTGTAGAACCTTACCGTCGCTCAGAACGTACCTGTTATTTCAATATATTCGAATTACTTAAGTGTTAGTGAATTCTAATTAGTGAAGTGGACAATATCTAATACGTGTATATTGACTCAAGAAAAAATACCACTATTGGAGAAAAACGCTCCAAGCCAACAATGGTAATAATAGCAAAATTAAAAGGCCAGATAATTCTCCACAAATTCACCACTCAAGCGGTCCTTTCAATGAAGAAACTATAGATTTGCGTCTATTTTAAAAACTTCGGATAATCACCACTTTCAAAGCATTTTACTTTCACTTACCTAAATACGAAATATGGTTGGCGAAAAAAGAAGAAGATAGTGGAAGTTGAAAGAAATGATATCAATAAATAATCCAATTCTAAAAAAAATAAATTTTTTTCGGTGGCGCGACAGGCCGTGTAGTCCTTTGGCCGCGTGATGTAATCTGGTGGGAGAATACACACGCGCTACTCGATGAAATATTTGTAGGGTAGGGTCATCACTCCCTAAGCCTATTTTGTGAGTGACTACCATTCGGCTGACGGGTCTCACATATCAGGGGAAGAGGCTGTAAGTGAACCCCCATTAATGCTTGCAAAAGTCCATCCGAGACTAGAATCACAGCCTCACAACCTTTGGCGTGGGAAATTGGCGGGCTAGCCAGTCAGCCACGGACTCCCAGTCAAATCAAGAAATCAATATTAATGTTAACTATGTATTATAAAGCGGCGTGGCCTAGTGGATAGAGCATTAGGTTACTGTTCTCCGGGTTCCAGGTTCGAATCCCGACCAAGGCAGTTTATGGAGACCCTGGCAATTTATTCTGTTATGGAGATCCTCCTGGGGCACACCCAGCCTCAAAATGTGGGTACCCGAAATTGGGAGAAAAATCTGGCGGCCTAGATTGATTTAGGCCTAATCACCTCCTTGCACTGTCGTTCGCCGTTAAACAGTAGGAATCTCTATAAGTACTGAACCCGAGACCCTTCATGGATTGTAGAGGTACAGGTTTATTTTTATGTATTGCACAAATACACGAAACATGATAATAAAAAAAAATTGTATTTATAATTTATAAATCGTATATAGCTGAGCTTTACAACCCGCCAGCGAGTCTTAGCTTCCTCCACTAGCAATCGCCAAGCGTCCATATCTTTTGCTGCTGCCATCCACTGCCTTACTCCAATGGTCCTTGAATCAGCTGCAACACAGACCGACCATCGCAACTGCTTCGTCAGTATCTTCTTCAGTATTGAATATCAAGCATCCGTGCGGGGTGACCTGCCCATCTTAACCTCCCTGCCTTGATAATTGCAACAATGACAGGCTCGTTATAGAGGCCATAGATCTCCGTATTTCTATGTCTCCTCCATTGTCCATCCTCACAGGTGAGCCCATAGATTTTTCTAAGGATTTTCCATTCAAAAGTTAGGAGGTCTCTCTCACTTGCTAGTGTAGTAGTCCGTCTCGGATGTAGGTAATTAATTGGTGATAATATTGGAGTCCGGGTACGGGAAATTCGTTTTTTCTTTATCAGGAATCAAAATGTTGTCTTGATGGATGTTTCAAGATCGGTTAAAATAGATGGTAAGAGTTTTTTAGAATTTGTAACTGGACTATTGAAATTTGGGCCTAAGCTAAGAATATTTTTTACATGTGAGGGGAGTTTATGGAGAAGATGTTATGAACCCAATTAGAAGGATAAATTTTATTCATGTTAGAGTTTTGTTGAAGTCGTTTTAAATTTATTTGTTAATAGATATTTTTCTTGATTTTTGAAAGAGAAGACCGATATTATGAATACATGAGTTGCGTGAGGAAATATGGGTCAGTAGAGAGAAAGGAGTTAAGTCAATAATTAATTTTTTTTTTAGAGATTGAATAAGAAAAATAGTTTCTTTGGTTTGTTAGTTAAGGACGATTGGATGTTTCTAAGTTAAGAATGGAATTTTTAGTTAAAATTAAAACTGTTAGGTATGAATTGGGAATAAAGAATGGTAGCGAAATTTCAGATAAAAAATGAGCGAATCCTATTTGTGGGCTAATTGTTTATGGAGATGGGAAATACCGTTAAGAAGTTGTTTGTTTTTTTTTTATCAGCATATGTTGATTTTAGAATTGCAAAAGAGTTTACCTCAGTTTTAGTGCTATTTTCTGATTATGTCGCTGTAATTTTTGTTCGAGATGAAGAAACAGAAACTGATAAATCGGCGTTCGGATCTTGTGAAGGTGGGTGTGACAATGATGACGACCTGTTATGGTGTGAAGAGATGTGGTAGGTTTAAACGGTAAAGAGCACATTTCTCTGATAAGATGGTTTCCAAAGTTAGCGACGATGAAGTTTAGGTCTCGAAGTAAAGTAAACTATACTGTGGATGTAAGTCGTCTTAAAAATCTATACGAACTTTTCGGACAACCCAATATTTGGTCTTGTCTTGGTTGACGATAAGTCCAAGACGTCTGGCCGCACGATCGAGTGCCAGAGTTAATGAATCACACACAGTGAAGATATTAAAATACTGCTTTTATTATCAGAACAAAATACATATTCTGACTACAATACACTGTGCTGAGGAGTTAGGGTGACTACAAGTGTACATTCCGAGGTCTCCTTCTATGAGTGTGACACAAGTAAATGTTACAGCTAGAGTGATGAGTTTTGAGGATAAAAGGGTATATATAGCAAGGGGTTGTAGAGGGGATGAGGAGGCGGCATGGGTACCACAAAGCAAGTGCTTCCAGGTGTTAGGTACTGTGTCCTAAGAATAAGTATGTGTTATTTGTCGGTACTCGGTCTGTCCTTTCTAGGTAGCTGGGTTTATGTGTGACAGCCTTAGATATAGAAAAGGAAGTTATTAATAATTACTCTATATTATTTATTAGTTAAGTCTCATTCTATAACTCAGGAATGCTTGCAATACGACCTTCCAACGATGGTCATTAGCATACGCTCGTATATTTTAAACAAGTAAAATGTAACGTATGATATAAGAAAAAATTATAGAATAATAATAACAAAGGAAAATAGGACTTTTAAGTCTCGTGATGTTAATAAATTAATAAAAGATCAAAATTACATAAGAAGTAAAATAATAAAAGGGTGTAATGATATTGCTGTTGATCACCTAGGAAAAGTAATAAATAGAACAGGAAAAAATCTAACCTAACCTGGGATAGAGAGTCTTTTTAAAGTTTATACCGAAAATTGATGAAACTTGGCGACTAAGCTTGATCACCTCCTTGTCCCACCTTTGGTCCAGACAACTGTATAAATCTATTATGTAATGAAATATGTGCGTTTATGGATTGTAGAAGCACGGAAAAAAATACAGCTGTAGGAAACAAGTGATACAATGAAAACACCTTTTCTATGGATATCAAGTCTTCTAAAACAGATGTCATCAAGTTGGAAAATGTTAATACATATACATTTAACGTACAGACGGCAGAATGAAGAGAGCATGAAACAGTTCAGGAGACATGAAAGAAATAGAATTACATAACAATATATAAAACGGAACATGGTTATAAAATAATTATTATTTACATAATAGCTTCGTGTAAAATTAATCTTATTATATTTTATCATATAACAATACATGTATGTAATAAAAAACATATTGAATTCTGTGTTTAAAAAGATGTAATTGAGAGTTAATTTTAAGCCACCTGGAACTAACTTCTCTTCTATAAATTCTCTGTAGTTCTAGTTCTACATAGATTCACTGCAGCATCAACTTCAATAGTAGCCGTGGCTAATTAATCTTTAATTATCACAGACATGATTCCAATATATTTTCCTCTGAGGAAAATCTACTGGAAAATTGTGCTCGATTTCCGGGAGATACAGATAAAGAGTAAAACTTAATAATGGAACAATCCCCTCTCCTTTTCTTTGGAAAAGAGAGCATTTTCCCTCTGCCTGTGTACAAAGGAATAGAATTTATTCCATAGCAAAAGCAGAAATTTTCAGTAGAATCCACATCCATACCTGTACCAGGAAAATTGTTAATATCTTACATGTAAATCCAAATAATTACAGCTTTTTCATGGAATAAACTTGAACAGAATATATTAAATGAATAATCGAATATTCGCAATTGTTCATTATACCGCGAATTCATTTTCCTGGAATAAAACTAACAAAAGGATTGAAAACAAAAAGTAACGATTCAGTAACAAAAATATATCACAAATCGTAACCGAAATATTTAAATATGTTGTAATTTTATGGTATAATTTTATTTTATTGTTTTCTTTTTATATATGTATATTGCTTGTATCTGTAGATAAATCTCAAAGAAGCAATGAAAAAAACACCAATATATATAAAAAAAAAAAAAAGGAAGACAAGAGAAAAAATTATGTATGGATGTATTTATAATTTTAGTTTTAAAATTCGTATTCTTAGTACGTATTTTTTATTATTTTATGGACAACTTAGTACGCTGTGTTAACACGTTCACGCCGGCGTGACCCGCCGGTGACACCGGTCGCACTTGACTGTTCCGTGGGACGGCATGACCCACTAGTACACTTATCGGTTAATTTCACTTGATTACTCTTCTTTAAGAATTTTCTTAAATTTTAAAATCTTACCAACATTTATACTTGATGCAAGTATAAAAGATTGCATGGCAAAATCATCGTATGAGGTGAAAGTAGATGGAAGGAGACCAAGAGAAAGACCTAGGAAGACTTGGGAGGATGGGATCAGAATGGCGCAGAATAGGAATACCTGGATCAGACTCTACAAGCGACCCCGTCACACTGTTGTGCGGCAGAGAGGAAAGATGAAGAAGAAGAAGAAGAAGACCTACATTTACATTTGATGCAAGAAATGTGAGCTCAAGAAAACATCATGTCAAAACTGTAACAATCTTGCATTAAGCGCGTTGGAAGCCATGAACTGTTCTTTTGTCTCTCATAAAACAAGTAGGAACTTGAAACAGTGTCTGGTCCACGAAGCGTAAGCAGTTAAAACAGTAAGTAAAAAAACTTAGATATTCGCTCCAGCTTGAACCTGTTAAATCAAGCATATTAAGTTGCCCATTACAGCTTTGTCAATAGAGTGTATCTCTTCAGTACTGTTTCTAGGCCAACGACCGTGCAAGAATGTGAATAGGCCAAGATCACAGTCAGCTGCCATATTAGTCCCCATTTTTTCGGGCACCCACTTTATACCAATCTAGTATACTCTCCAATAAATTTTTTTAATGAGCTATATAATATTAAATTGACAATCATACATTATATCAAATATAATTGAGTTTATTACTTCGCTATCATAATATATGTAGAGAACATGATAAATCCATTATTTTCAGGTTTTGAGTTAGTGATGCTATCTGCCAGCGAAAAAATAGTACTTTTGGAGGCTATTGTTTAAAGGGATAAATCACGATGATGTACAGTATAAGCAGTTTTATAAAATGTGTGCAAGGGAATAGCATGACTACTTCATGTCAGACTGGGAAAGTACCTCTTAGGTCCTGATAATATGGTTTCGTATTCTGTAACTGACAAGGGTTTTTGTTTACATGTTCTGTATTGGCGGTATTGCTATGTTATGTTTATATAAACTTAGTATTTCACCGACAATAGTGTATTGCATTATTAAATTAACTTTGTTTTACGGGAATGTCATGACAAGCCCGTGCTGTTTGACCAATTTTGATATGTTAATAATATTCATGTAAATGGGAAAACCACTCAAAGTACACGATGGGAAGAGTTGAAATTTAAAAATGCTTTTCTGAAAAAATCCAAAAGTGACTTTCTTTGTTATCATGTTCTTTCACATGATGAAAGAAATTATTATTTTTTTTTTTTTTTTTTTTTTTTATAAACTTCTTTATTTGAATCAAAACACAGACATATTACAGTGCAAGTAGAAGTCACTATCCCACTAAGGCGAGCCCGTGTGTGGGAAAGGAGTTCACCTGCGGCAATTCAATAAAAGTACAATAACAAACAGTAACAGTATATATTATGATACAATACAATACTTAAATAATATAACACAATTTTATAAAGAAACAGTAACACACTATACAGCAAAAAAATTTTATATAATACATAAGAAATATAAAGTACAATTATAAAGAAACAGTAACATACTACACAGCAAAAACAATATAATACATAAGGAATATAAAATACAATTATAAAAAAAGTAACACAGTATGAAGCAGTAATTGACTAAGCTTAAAAGCTGTTAGGAATACATATACATATATACAAGATATAAAATTAAGGCATGCAAATATAAAATTAAGGCATGCAAATATAAAATTGAATTACATAATCCCTAATTTATACAAAAAACAATTATAAGAAACAGTTAAACAGTATACAGAAATAGACTGTAATTGACTAAACCAAAAGCAATAAGGAATACAAATTCGTATATTCAAGATATAAAATTAAGGCAAGTAAATACAAAATTGAATTACATGATAAGCAATATAAAGATACATAACACAGTACACAGTAAGAAATTGACAATATCAAAAGTCAATAAAGAATACATATACTTGTATACAGGATAAATATCAGAATTAAAAAAAAAAAACCATCAGTCTGTTTTAAATTATCATTAATTAAACATATTCAAGGAGTAAAAAATCCTTAGTTACGCCGTCCTTCGGAGGGGACGTTAAAAGGTGGTCTCGAGCCTGTGCAATGTCAGGTACTCGTTAAAGATCCCTATCCTAATAAAACCTGGATAGGCAAAATTTAGGACTCCTACTGTAGCATCGTCCGATTAGCTATAGTAGCATAAAGTGACGTTAAATAAATAAATAAACAAACAATCAACATATTCAAGTAATGCTAATATAGTAATCTCAGTAAAGCTGGAAATTTTACACTTTTCATGAATCAATTCGTAATTTAACGCCAAATAAATAATCACATCAACATAAATTATCAAAAATAATAAAAATAATAATTTATTAATCAAAAAATAATTTTTATGATCAAGAACTATTTACTAAATGTTGGGAACATCGAGGTTGTCATAGGGATTTCCTTTACTGTGCCTGGTAGGTTGGATGATTCACAGGACTTGCTTCAAAACTTTAGGATTAATTTCTTGGTATAAATAGGTAAATGTGGCAAGTAAATTTATTGAAACGGTAACAGACTAACAAACGGAACAGGACGAGAAAGTGAATGTATAAACAATAATATTTGGTAATAACACTATCCAATAGTTAGGTAAAAAACAATACAATAATAATCATGAGGTAACACACAATGTTTCTGCCCACTGGCTGATACAAAATTAAAGCATATATTTTAATTGCTTATCACAAAATGATGTTTTTTTCTTTATTGACCTTCTCCTATTTACATAATTGAAAAAACTTGATAGTAAATAAAAATTCTTTGGTTATCGAAGGAATTTAGAAAAGTAAACAATAAAATAAAAATGAGAAAACAATATAAGTGGCCTAAATGATATTGATCGATACAAGAAAATTTTAGAAAATGCGTAGCGAAGTTAAATATCAGCCAAACACTTCCCAGTATTAATTAGCTACTTTACAATATTAAAAAAAAATTATAAATCACAGTTTTTCTTGAAAATTTGATCTTACAGTTCATAATTGATTTTTTTTTTATTTTTTTTTTTGCGTGGCTAAGTTAATGAAAATCCCCGAGGGGTGACTTTTCTTCCTCTTGGGAGCCTGAAAGGAAAAGTTTACTTCTTTACAACTCCTTCCATTAAAAGTCGAAAAACGAATTACAAAATTTTCATTTTTAATATTTCTAGCGCTCAGCTTCCTTGTTTATCAAGGTAAATAATCAAAGGCATTTTTCACCGTTATGTGTAAGATACTTCGGATTCAGCTATTTCCGGCGTAAGGAGAAAGTTCAAGAATTTTGGAAATAAAAATTCATATCTTGTTGAAAATTCAGCCCTTATTTTGAAACTGACGAATTTACAAACCAAAACGAGCAAAAGTTAGTTCACTTTGTGAAGTTATCGTGGTTCAAGAAACAGCCCTTGGACATTCCCTCAGGTCTTAAACTAATCCAAAGCAGTAAGTCTTATCGAAAACAAGGTTAGAGTAACATGATCCCTGTTATAGCTCTAGAAAACGCAATAAGTAATTAATATGCATCATACAACAGTGTAAATTAAATGATCAATTTTATTTTTTTAATTAATAAAATGTATTATTATTTTATTTATTTATAAAAGTTTTGACATTACAATGGTATTTGCTATCTGCTTATGCAATAAGCAAATATGCTAGCGAATGATGTAAGTGCGAAACTGCATAAGATAGATTTAAAAAACAAGACAAATAACTGTCAGTATATCAGGTCTCTTGGCCAGCGCCTCGATAGTCTTCTGGGCGGATTATATGGGTTTGTGGTAGTGGTTAGGTTCTGAGTCAGCGGGTTTGAATTTAGAGTCAGTCTGTCGTGAAATTTATTGTAGCTATCAGTGGCAGTTGCAATGACGAATGGAGTGTCTAGGTCAGTATTAAGTGTCTCGTTAAATACATAAAAAGGGGCGTTAACAATTTTCCTAAGTAATTTTGATTGAAATGATTGGATAATTTTGATGTTTGACTTTTTTGCAGTTCCCCATAACTCGATGAACCAAATCCAAATCAGTACTAGTAAGAATGGAGTGTTTGGTCAGTATTAATGGTCTGTTAAAACATAATACATGTGGTCTTTAAAACAATTTTCACTAGAATTTTTATTAAATGATTGGATAATTTTGATGTTACTTTTTTGCTTTAGTTCTCCATAACTACGAGCATTCCAATCAGACGTAAGAAATTAGTTTGTTTGTCAATGATAATTTAACGTCCATGTATAACGAAAATTATTAGCCCATTCTGTTCCTTCTGAATATCAACAAAGTTACCTTAAACAAACCAATAGGAACTTTAACTAAATTAAAAATAGATGAAGGAAGAGATAGCAATTCCAGAGAGCATATCATTAAAACTCAAACGGAGATTGCTGATGTAGAGTTCTCCTCCCAAACATAATTACAACTTCGCCGTAACCAGGGAACCTTATCCAGGTATCTCAGATAAAAACTTACGAGATCTCTTCGCAAGAAGATCTAACCTTGATAGCGATATTGCTTTAATTTGAAACATGCTAAAGACCTTGTTAAATATTGCCGAGAAATTCAGTTTTTTTTTTCAACATTTTAAAATATGGATAGACTGTAAAGTCATTCCAAACTTAATCCTGTATATCCGAAATCAGTAATATGGGCTTTAACTGTCAGCAAATAGCTTTTCAAGGATATCTAATGTTAATACCATTTAAAAACTTTTAAGAGAATGACATTATATTACGAAAATTGATCAATCAAAAAGTAAAATAGTATTTAACAATTTGGAGCACGCAACAAACACTTTTACTTACCTTGGTTGATAAAATTAATTAAAGAACTATGAACTAGTAAAGTCTTTGAGGCTTTAAGCGATATTGACGGGTAAACGCACTTTTTCGGGACAAAACCCTGCACTGTTCGTTCTATTTAAGATATATCAGCCATTTTAACGTTATTTTATTCCTTAGTAAATTCAATTTCATTGGTACGATTGGCATATTTTTTGATAATTTTTATGTAATAAAAATATATAGGTTCAGTCAATAATTTTAGAGAAATGTCTTTGTAACTAATTATTGTTATATATATCTATATTTCATCCATTTAAAATTGTTTCCAATCGTTAGTATAGCATTTCCAAGTCAATTGTAACCTTTTCCAAGTCAAATGTAACTTTTTCCATTTCAAATGTAACCTTTTCCAAGTCAAATGTAACCCTTTCCATTTCAAATGTCACCTTTTCCAAGTCAAATGTCACCTTTTCCATTTCAAATGTTACCTTTTCCAAGTCAAATGTCACCTTTTTCTTCACTTCTAGCCTTAAATATTCCGTTTTATTTATTTATTTATTGAAAAATAATTAGTTTAATTAACATTATGACTTTTTTAATAATTTTGGCATATAATAATTGATATTTTTTTGGGGTCTCTTAGATATTTGATATCAAGTTCGGTTTTTTACTAGCTAATATTTAAAAAAAATAATTATCGTCTATTTAGTTTTAAGATAGTTGTTGATTTTGATTTTTTAGAGAGGAGGGGTAGTTTTTTGGAATAATTAATGTGTTTTCGGGTATTATAATTAAATTTTTCGAGCTGTATTTTTTATCGCTCGCGTGCATTTTAACTCGCATTAAATTTTAATGTTTTTTATTGATATAGGGATTAATTAATGTGCTTTCGGGTGGTTATGATTACGTTTTTTGAGCTGTATCTTTTATCGGTCATGCGTATTTCAACTCATATTTACTTTTAATGTTTTTTATTGATATAGGGATCAATTATTTTGCTTTCGGGTGGTTATGATAAGGTTTTTCGAGCTGTAATTTTTTCGCTCGCGCTTATTTTAACTAAAATTTACTTTTTATGTGTTTTATTGATATAGGGATTAATTAATGTGCTTTCGGGTGGTTATGATTACGTGTTTCGAGCTGTATTTTTTATCGCTCATGCGTATTTCAACTCGCATTTACTTTTAATGTTTTTTATTGATATAGGGATTAATTATTTTGCTTTCGGGTGGTTATGATTACGTTTTTCGAGCTGTATTTTTTTCGCTCGCGCTAATTTTAACTAAAATTTACTTTTTATGTGTTTTATTGATATAGGGATTAATTAATGTGCTTTCGGGTGGTTATGATTACGTTTTTCGAGCTGTATTTTTTATCGCTCATGCGTATTTTAACTCGCATTTACTTTTAATGTTTTTTATTGATATAGGGATTACTTAATGTTCTTTCGGGTGGTTATGATTACGTTTTTCGAGCTGTATTTTTTATCGCTCATGCGTATTTCAACTTCTATTTACTTTTAATCTTTTTATTTTTATAGAGATCTATCCTTGTGTTTTCGCGGGGTTATGAAAATGTTTAAAAGCTTTTTTATTATCACTCGTGCGGATTTCAACTCGCCTTTATTTTTGATATTTTTTATTGTTATAGACGTTTGTAATAATCTTTTCGGGTCTTGTGATTACGTTGTTTAAGCTGTTTTTATTGTCGCTTGCTCTCATTTCAACTTGCATTTGCAGTGGTCTTTCTTTGTTTTTGTTTTAGGGGATTCTCTTTACGTGTTTGAACTTTATTCTTTTATGCGCTTGGGAATTTCTACAAACCGTAGGTATTATGTTATAATATGATGTAAAAATTATTTATTGTTTTTTTGCAGGATCTGACTACATTTTTGATTTGGACGTTACATCGCGATTGCGCATTCTTCTAGATCACTTTTCATTTAAGTTAAAATGTGCACTAGCTATAAATAAATGTTTTCCCGAAAACACTATAAATGATCCTTCTATCGAATATTTATGAAATAGAAACAGTAACTTAAAATGAGTAAAAGCGATAACAAATTTGGTTCAAATAATGTTATCAGAACACCCCAAAATAGAATAAACGATTCCTCAATTAAATTATCAAATAATTGTAAGAACAAGTGAGGGAGTGAGTCCATTATAAAATATTTAGTTGAAAAAACTTACTCAGGACGCTAAAAAAGGAACTATAACTGATCCTTTTATAAAAAAATAATAATAAAAATTTTAAATAAAAATAAATAAAAAACCTAAACGATGTATATTCCAGCAACGTTATAATGAGAACCAAAAACAAAACAATCAATCCCAATATCAATAAAAAAAATATCAAAAATAAAGGCGAGTTGAAATCCGCACGAGTGATAATAAAAAAGCTTTTAAACATTTTCATAACCCCGCGAAAACACAAGGATAGATCTCTATAAAAATAAAAAGATTAAAAGTAAATAGAAGTTGAAATACGCATGAGCGATAAAAAATACAGCTCGAAAAACGTAATCATAACCACCCGAAAGAACATTAAGTAATCCCTATATCAATAAAAAACATTAAAAGTAAATGCGAGTTAAAATACGCATGAGCGATAAAAAATACAGCTCGAAAAACGTAATCATAACCACCCGAAAGCACATTAATTAATCCCTATATCAATAAAACACATAAAAAGTAAATTTTAGTTAAAATTAGCGCGAGCGAAAAAAATACAGCTCGAAAAACGTAATCATAACCACCCGAAAGCAAAATAATTAATCCCTATATCAATAAAAAACATTAAAAGTAAATGCGAGTTGAAATACGCATGAGCGATAAAAAATACAGCTCGAAACACGTAATCATAACCACCCGAAAGCACATTAATTAATCCCTATATCAATAAAACACATAAAAAGTAAATTTTAGTTAAAATAAGCGCGAGCGAAAAAATTACAGCTCGAAAAACCTTATCATAACCACCCGAAAGCAAAATAATTGATCCCTATATCAATAAAAAACATTAAAAGTAAATATGAGTTGAAATACGCATGACCGATAAAAGATACAGCTCAAAAAACGTAATCATAACCACCCGAAAGCACATTAATTAATCCCTATATCAATAAAAAACATTAAAATTTAATGCGAGTTAAAATGCACGCGAGCGATAAAAAATACAGCTCGAAAAATTTAATTATAATACCCGAAAACACATTAATTATTCCAAAAAACTACCCCTCCTCTCTAAAAAATCAAAATCAACAACTATCTTAAAACTAAATAGACGATAATTATTTTTTTTAAATATTAGCTAGTAAAAAAACCGAACTTGATATCAAATATCTAAGAGACCCAAAAAAAATATCAATTATTATATGCCAAAATTATTAAAAAAGTCATAATGTTAATTAAACTAATTATTTTTCAATAAATAAATAAATAAAACGGAATATTTAAGGCTAGAAGTGAAGAAAAAGGTGACATTTGACTTGGAAAAGGTAACATTTGAAATGGAAAAGGTGACATTTGACTTGGAAAAGGTGACATTTGAAATGGAAAGGATTACATTTGACTTGGAAAAGGTTACATTTGAAATGGAAAAAGTTACATTTGACTTGGAAAAGGTTACAATTGACTTGGAAATGCTATATATAAGTTTAAGAAAACTTTGGGCTTCATATGACGACTTGGTGATTTTTTCCCCTATTATAACGATAGTTTTTTTGTTTTCATATAAATGTAGGTAGAAATAAACATTCCGTAAACTGAAGAATGATTGTATAGAAACATATATAAAAACAAACAGTTATCACTAAAGTTTAATGATGCCAATAAAATTTGTAAAATCAATCATTGGAAGGGTGTATTGATTATAAGTATAATGTTTTGTTAGTTATATTTGTTTATGGTAATAGTTGTATAATTCTTAACTCTAAACAGGTTAAGCGGGTCTCAGGACCAATCAAACTTTTAATTAAGTTCAGGAATTGAATTTCCAACCGAGAAGACCAATACTACCCGTCCTGTTCGTCAAGTCCAAAATTCGCGTTATGGAATTTGTGGTTGTTTTTAAACTTATATTAAATATAATAATAATCATTTACATAAAATATCTGGTGCGGGCAACACACAACTTTAACTTACCTTCGTTGTTAAAATCGATTATAGAATCTTCAAATTATAATTACTCAAGTAATTAAACCATGAATTCAGACTGTTCATAGTTCATTGAAGTAAGTAGATATATTATTTAATTTGTCTTTTTTAGGGCATTTAGGCATTCGTATAAACTAAATTTCTGAAAATATCAACTTTTCATAACAAATGAAAAATAAAAAAATAGAATATGTAATATGTAAATAGAGATACCTAATTGTTCAACCAGACTATCGATTATCTTAGGACTTTGGGAGATGAAGATATGTCAAGAATATGGAATAGAATAGAAAAAAAAAATTATTCTGGGACTTAGTCCCTTAAGAATAACAAAAATTACAAATAACGATAGCGGATCTAGCCAGATATAATATATAGAATACACAAGCTACTAAGTACAATCCTGATGAACATAGGGTCAGGGAATGTGGTAATGACTTATTTATAGTAACATGGAGAGAAATTAGCAAGAGATAAAAAGCATTCAGTTGGTGCTAGAAATCAGTTTGTACTAGACATCTGTTGATTGGTCTAATCGTACAAAGAAAAAGTGATTATATAAAGGCTTGACATAGAAAATGTAGAAAGAAACAAATATTTATAACATCATCATTGACAAGCAAGAAACTGACATTTTTAAGTAATTAATGTTAACATTTATTTTAAGACTTCAAATTTTATAACCCTTTGGCTTGATTGATTGGAAATGTTTAGGATGTTTCTGCCAATTTACAAGCTCCTCAGCTTTTAGAGAAATTAAAAAAAAACCTCGCCTCTAGATCCCAGGAAGGGTATTAGGATTAGCATATATGGAGATCCATACGGTTTTCCCCTAATTTTCGGGCACCCACCTAATAGAAGCTGGGTGTGCCCCATCAGGGTCTCCATGGTTGTTCTAGGGCTGGAGAATAAATAATTCTGCCACAGCCAGAGTTCAAAACCAGAACCCAGAGAACAGCTGACTATCGTTCTATCCATTAGACCACACTGCTCCCTATAGAAGTTTAAAATAAATTAAAATTATGTTTACGTATTTTATTTTATTTTTTAAAAATCTTATCAACATCCAACAACGGGACGAAACCCAATTATAGTTGTTAAAACAAAAACAAAAATAATTACACTAAATATTAATACTATATAGGCTGTTATAATGAATAATACTTATTAAAACAATAATATTGAGTTAAACTTGTAATATACTAAGAAAAAAAAAATACAAAAGAACATAATGATACAATTAACCACTAATCAGAACAATATTTAGTAAAAAAATAAAATAAATAAATAAATAATAACAGACACAAAGAAAATACCAGTCCAAGCTCTGAGTCATTTCAAGATACATAATTAAAAAAATGAAACAATCTTTTCATAGTTGACCACTACTGCCTGGTGGACCACTAAAGCCTGGGACAGTGTGGTCTACTGTCACAGCTATATATTTCCTCTTTAGTTAATTATTTTATAATGGACATAATTGAGAATCACAGGAAGGAATTTGTCTGGTGGTGGTGGTCAGTAAATGAAACAATTAAATAGTTTTAACTATATATTGTCTACCAACGTTTCGATCCCTATTGTGTGTCATCATCAGGGCTTATAAAGATACAAAATGAATACAATGAGTGTAATCCTATGTTACTATACACTCATTGTATTCCATTTGTATTTTTTTAGCCCTGATGGTGAACCACAGTGGGGGTCGAAACGTTGGCAGACAATAAACATAGTTAAAACTATTTAATTGTTTGATTTACTGTCCGCCACCTGGAATAATTCCTTCTTGTAAAATTTATAATAAAAAGAGATACTACCATTAAATTAATTGTGTTGGCAAATAAGTACTTTCATTTTTCCAGGGTGAAATAAAACTAAATGTATTATAGACATAAAATTTATTTTAATCAACAATGTATTAACCATTATTTAATATGACTTTTTCCATCTTTCCACTAACTGCATGATGCCATGTTCATAGAATGTCAGGAGTTTGTTGTTAAAAACTGATCCAAGAGGTATTTGATGTTCTCTTCCTTTTGGAATTTCTTTCTATTCATAGAGTTCTTCAGAGACCAGAATAAGTAATAGTCACTTGCAGCTATTCTGGTGAATAGGAAGGTTGGCTCAATCATTTATTGCAAACACGGTGATTATTTTTAATTGATTCATCCAATTTTTTTAATTGTATGCAATATAGAGTTGAATTAATTGTTTGTCTTATGGCAATAGCTTATAAAAAAATATCCTTGAAATCCCACCATATTGATAGCATTCTCTTTAGATGTAATAGTGTTTTGATATTCTTCTAGGAGCCTCACTATTAAGTCCCCAAGATTTTCTATGGACTAGATTATTGTAAAATATCCATTTTAATCTCCTGATTGGATGGGATTTTGATCAACAGTGGCCTTAACAAGGCTTTTATCAATGTGGGCGACCAGAGTATTGAACATCATTGATGTCAACATTTTATGAATAATTTTTTTTTAATCTAATTTACAACATTAATTATCAACCAACTAATGACACCTATGCCCACTTAAAATTCTGTACAAGTTCTCGAGCAATTAATAGTAGGAAGGATTTTTCTCAACTTTCTCAAATGTTAATTAAAAGCTAAAATATATCTAAAGATCAGTTTAATATAAAATGTTTTGTTTTACCTACTTATCAACTTGCTTTAATATTATAAAAGTGTTAAATATTTTTGGTTAGGAGTGCATGCATACAAAATGTAGAAAATAGAATTTTGCCAAATTTAATTTGTAATGAAATGACATGGTGAATAATGACTCTACCAAACAAGACAGATTAAGGATATAAAATTGGTCATATCAAAAGCATTGTTTTAAGCAATAATTTTTATATTTTAAAATATAAAATTATGAAATCTACAAACCGATGACTTCCTGCCCCACTGTATCATTTAATAATACCACACTCATACCTGTTGGACAAATCTGATACCTAGGACTCCATCTTGACAAATGTCTTAAATGGAATCCTCATACGAGACTTAAACCACAAGAAACTGCCCACAGATACAGATTACTACAACACATACTTGACAAGCATTCATTCACAAAAAGCTCATTTATGTTACCATCATCAGACCCATCTGGACATATGGAATCGAGCTTTAGGGCTCTACTAAGCCATCTAATTCCTCTTGCATTTAATCCTTACAATCCAAAATCCTTCATAAAATCCAAAATGCTCCTTATTTCCCTACGAATAAAATCATCCATAATGACTGCAATATCCACTTTGTCGCAGAACTATCCCAAAACAGATATGCCTCTTTTAATTCCAAACTTCCGACCCCACACGAATCCTCTTGTACGCAACTTATCATTCCCAACTATTTATTCCTGACAATCCTCCGTGGCCATTGAAAAGACGATGGTCTCGAAACCTACTAAATTAAATTGAAATTGAAGTACTGCCACTGGGTAAGACATTCTCAAGCCCATAATTGTAAATTAGCTCATTTACTTATTGTATTTATTATAAGTACAGTTGTAAATATCAATAAAATATTTAAAAAAAAAAAAAAAAAAAGACATCAACATTTAATAACATAATTTAAAAATTCTTGTTTTAGTAGAGAGAGAGAGAAATGTTTAATTCTATTAACAAAACCTTGCAACCTAAATGTACCTACCAGGTTGATCCTAAGACATTATTGGTCTAACAGCAAAATTTTTTTTTTAAATTAAATTGTATCTAATTTTCTTTTATATTTTGTTGATATCAATTTTCACTAGTTGTCATTAGTACATTTTTTAAAATATAATAGCTGAACCTAAGCATGGATCCTTTTGATAAATAATCTGAAGAAGATATTATATATGAGATAAATTAGTTAATAAATTTATAATAAATTAATAATTGTTGTTATGAGCTTGCCCCTAGCAATTGCCATGAAGGCCTAAAATTTAGGCCGAAACGTTAGAACAATAAATTAAGTTCACTTAAATGGAGTATTTCCATGACTGCACCCCAACCTACTTCTTAATTTATACCTTCAGTCAAACATTCTTCCATCAATTAATTATTTGTTGTTTAAGAAATCTTTAATATCTCATTTTTTTTTTTTTTTTTAATACTGATGATACAGGTTCTCTTTTGATAATTCAGATTTATTCTCAACAAATTCAATATTGATTGGCTAGAATTAAAAAAGGCTCTGCCCTATAGAATTAATTAAATGAAATTATAAATTTATTAATATATATATATATATATAATATATATATATATATATATATATATATATATATATATATTTAGCTATTAATTTTTGGAGACTCCATAATTTTTCCTAGCCATATTATTAACAATAATTTGGGAAAATGTTTTTATTTGATCTTAAAGAATAATACCCTAAACTTTTTCATGTTCAATAGTCTGATCATAAATCCAGCTTACACTAAATTTTTTTCACCACATATATCTTTTTTAGACTAGAAAATAATTAGCTCAAACCATTATGTATGTTAAACTCTACAGGATGTTTTCTTTATAATATTTTTAATATAAATATTTTTTGATAAATTCACATACTTTTTTACATTTTAAGGTTCTCAAATAACAAAGTCTTACAATTGATCTATTCGTATGTACGAGCATTTCTATGAAAATATTTATTATAATATTAGTGTTAAAAATTATGTGGACTCAAATCAATGATAATATTTTTTTATTAAAGCAACCAGTGTTTTCCAGGCTGCCGTATTCAATACCAATACGATGCCTGAATAAATATTTATCAGAAACATAAGTATTTCCATAACCATCTACTTCTTTACCTACATCAAATACAGTAATTTTTAATTTCACTTATCTATATATGAAAGTAAAGAAAAATATTGCGATCATGAACATTTTTTAATTCCAATTTTCAATGGAAATACAAGTTTTAGGGTCTCTTAAGTATAAATAATCAAGTCCTGCAAAAAAGTCCATGTCGTCAGTGTGTGGTAAGTCAAGCGCGAAAGCGAAAATTCATTCATAACTGAAATTTCATATTTGAGACAACTGTATGCCCGAGATGTAACACCAACTTTTTCATCAAAATCAGCTAGCCTAAAAAACCACTTCATACCAAGCAATTTGCACCTTCTTACGATTTTTTCAAAAATGGATCTAATGATTTTTATTAAACTCACTATATCAATTTAAAATTTAACAGACTTTAATATCATGTAGGTTTCATTCTGATTCAAATAGTCTGATGACTTAATGCCAACAATTTAAATGTCCTTTCTCTAAAGTAACTTTAATTTTGCTGATTAAAAAAAATTAACTGCATCGTGTTTTTGAGATTAATAAAAAGTGGCTAAACATAAATGTTGAACGAATTAAATTAATTTTAACTGTCGAGGTAAGTGAAAGTTTTGTGTTGTATGCACCAGATTTTTTGAAAAAAAGCTTGCTTTAATAGGTCATTTTTTTTTTTTTCAGGAAATTCATATAAAAAATATGTAGATTTTGATTAAAGAGGAAGGCTAAAATAGTAAATCACTTTTTAAAATTATTTTATTACAATAATAATCAATTTTCATTACTTTTAATGGAAACTTTTGTACATATTAATAAATAAATTTCATACTTTGGTATCCTTGCACACATTAATCATTTTAACAGAAATAGTAGTATACAACTCTTTGTCACTATCACAATAACCGTAACGGATCTCACAAATGTTAATATATGTTTTAAGTATTTTCATTTATGTACAGCCTAATATAACAATGATATAATTACACTAGATGACTTGAAACTCTCAAAAATATATACACTTACAATACAAATATAATCAAGATTTTATGTACAAAGAAAAATTCTGTATTGTCGTCGACAATAATTTTTTCTTCAGTTATGTCTACATTGTGAGTAAAACATATATAATATAAATATACTGTTTCAATAAAACAAAATAAACAACAGTCAATAACAAATTAACAAAAATGCCAGTAAAGCTCTGCCCACTGGCATCGCTACTAAATAAATTCTTATACAATTAATAATTAAAAAAATCTAAAGCTGTACAATAAAAAATACAAATCAACCAGTCCTTATATAAAACAAATAAATTTTTGGTCCTAATTTATGCTCTGTACAAAATTTAATGATGTCACCTTTTTATCAGGTACACATTAAAAATATTTATTTTCCTTCAACAAAAACAAAACAAACATAATCTATCTTAAGATCATTTCATTTTGATTTTAAGTACAATAGCACAACAACAGAATATAAGCAAAATTATATTAAAAGCACTTTTTTTTTTCTTTTTTATCTACAAAGAGAATGTTCACAAATACTTCTGTTATATTACAAAAATATAACACTCTTAACTAAAACTACAATTAAAATATATAACATGTTTAACACTGAAACAGCAATGAGAAAAATCACCAAAATAAATAATGCAGCAACTTAGTTTACATATCACTCGCTCAGTCATCCTAAAGTTATAAAATATTTAACTGGTTTATAAATATCTTCAACTATAGTTTATAGAATGTATGAAATACAATTACTCATCAACGGGACTTTTTCTTTTCTATTGTATTGCTACGAACTGGTGTTGAAATTCACAACATTCTTCCTATTTTTTGTTTTTCCTTAATAAGAAAAACGTTTATAGATTGGAGGAAGACATGTTAGAAAACGATAAGTTTTAAAATTATAATTTTCTTAAAATACAAAGAACAGAACGACAACTCTTTAATAGAAAATAAATTTAAACCACCCAGTTCCACAGTACACATATTTTTGTATTGAGATTATTTGCACCCATCCAAAGAATGATTTAATGATTAAATCACATGTTTTTAGAAGATAATCTTTGGCTTTATAATTGCAATCTCGAATTTGATCATACATTATTCTAAATAGATTTAATTAGGAAAAACAAAATGCCTGCATTAAAAGAAATGTAATCCACCATAAAAGGATATCTTAAAAGTGTAAGACACTTAGCCTCCTTTATAAGGAGCAAAACTAATTACGAAAGATAAATACATTGCTCATCACACTAGTTATCAAACAGTCCTTTAATCATTGAGTACACCCCGTTAGGAGTCACAGTGGTGATGGACCTCACGGGCACGGAAACAGAAGAGTCCTTCCAGGCATGCCAACAGGGACTGGCAAGATCCACGCTGGCTGTTGGCAGTCGGGATCCTTTGATAAGGCACTGTCTTCTTAAACGCTATCGATGCTTTCTAGCTTTTGTTGCCATGGTGGTGGTGGTGATGGTGATGATGATGGTGATGGTGGTGGGAATTGGTTTTTTGAGCTTTCTTCTTTCGCGCTGCTAGCATATCATAAAATGGGTTATGACTGATGCTTTGCCTGTTAACATGACAAATTATAAACATTAAATATGAAAATATGACAGATTTTTGTTTTGGGGGCCTCCTCCATCTTCATGACTCATACTAATAAAATACTTTATACTAATATAAAATCAATATTAATACAAATAACAACATTACAAAAAAGTCTATTTACCTGACAGTCTCTTGTATGAGTTTAAAATATATCAATTATATTTAAAATTTTGTCCATAATAAATTATATAAATGTCATTAATATTTATTATGGACGTAATATTAAATATGGATTTTTAGAGGAGAGTGGCAAGAATATCGAGAATCAAAAGGGTGAAAAACGTCACTATAACAGAGAAACTTCAAATAAAGCACAATATCCTTGAGGTGATAGAAGAATGGAGACTAAGATGGTACAGCCATGTGAAACAAATGGCGGACAACCGGTTACCAAAAATAATTATGGATTGGGAGGCAGATGGTAGAAGAAGGAGAGAAAGACCCCTAGTTAGATGGAAGGATAAGAGGCGAAGGTATGGCTGACAGGGAGATGTAGGAGGAGGATGCGATGGACCTGGCAGGGTGGAGAGACCTGCTGGGGCGGTAGTTTGGTTGGTGGAAACGTTCAAATTGAAGAAAGAAAAAACAATAAATAAAATTTATATATTTTTAACTCATTCATGGCTGTCAGGCAAATAGACTTTTATGTAACATTGTCATTTGTTTTAATATTGAATTTTAGTCAGAATAAAGAGAATTAATTTTCTTTAACAATAAATTATAAATTGTTAATGTATTGTAGTGAGTCCTGATAGTGGGGAAGGTCCCCGAAACGCTAACTCCTAATTATTGCTAATGTAATAATAAACTTTTGAGGAAAATTTAACAACCCTCTATTTATTATGAAAAAAACTTAAGTTTACTTTGAATAAGGGGTAGAGAAAGTATGCTCAAACGAGAACAATAATTTTTGTATTGTATTTATCCTTGCACACAATCGTTTAAGAGAAAAACTGGGATGAATTGTAATTTCTTAATTTTGGAGTCACATTTTCACACCCAAACTATTGATTTTAGAAGGAGAAACAATCAATAAGATCGTAAATACTTTGTTGGAAAATTAAAATTTTAGATATCAAATTAAGAAGTTGTCTTGTTTTTTTTTTTAATTGATAACACTAACAATAAAAAGCAATATTCTGTCATTGAACAGAACAGCGTTTACTCCATGATTCAAATGACACAATATAAGAAACTATTAACTTGTACAATCTGAATATTTATGACAGAAATCAAACTTTCCAAAAGTATTAATATTGAACATTAAATAGTTGACCGTGTGATAAATAAGATGGATGAGACGATTCGGGTGGCGGTCAAGAAAGATTAGCAAATAGTGAAAAACTTTAACGAAATAGCACAGATGAAGACCTGCTATGTAGTAAGTCAGAACGTTGGTTAATAAATAGTTTTTCACTATTAGCTAATCTTTCATGATCACCACTCCAATCATATCATTCTTCGTATTAAATTGAAAGATATCTCTAATATCATAAAGAAAGTTTGTTCCAAAATTAAAATAAATAAACGATTTTGACAACAAAGATGAATTTAAACTTGAAAATTTCTAACAAATCCTTAACCATCTCAAGGAAGTTAAACAAAAAGGATGATAGTTTTTGCATTAACTTGTGATATAGTAATTCATAAAAAAAAAAAAAAATTGTCCAAAAAACAACTTAAAAAAGTTATTCTATACTAGCAAATATAGAAGGTGGCCCTATGATTCTTTAATGAGAGTAAAAAATCCTTTGGAGGGAATGTAAAAAGAGGGTCCTGAGCCTGTATGATGTCGGGTAATCGTTAAAAAACCTATCCTAATTAAACCTGGATAGTCAAAATTTAGGACTCCTACAGTAGCATTGTTCGATTAGCAACAGTAGAATTAAGTAAGCAAGTAAGCATCAAATAAATAAACTAACAAACTAGCAAATATAGAATAACATTCAATATAAGTTAAATGAAAAAATAAACTAAGATAAGAAAGTCAAAAGACTTATATAATGCTAGTAATATTTATTTCTAATAACAGCAATATAATTTTTTCTGTTCAATTGATGTGATTTAATGACTAACCTTAGGCATTTGATCCAGTCATCTTTTTCTTCACTTGTGGCAGCTGACATTCGGTATACAGTATGTTTACCTGAGGGGGAAAAAAAAAATTGAAATATTGATTAAAAATTGAAAATTAACAATAATTTTTATTTCTAGATGGCACAAGAATATTTGAAAACAGCTTATGAAGACGGTCTGATTATTATAGTATAAAATAAAATTATTCATTGATAATTCTAACACAAACATAAAAAAACTTGACTATACGTATTAAGAAATAACTTTTGCTACTAACCTTCTACAACTTTCCCTTCAGAATCAGTCTTGCAAGCTTTAATGAAATCCGAGCCCGCAGCGTAAAGTTCAAAACAGTGAGGCTTGTGTCGATCCTGGACCTCTCTAACTTGAATGTTTTCTAAAGGTATGATACCTCTAGGCTCTTTATCAGTGGTATATTCAAAATAGTAAAGGCAGTTGTCATTGAGAATAAACCATCTCCTTTTCCAGCTCTTATAGCGACCACCTGTAACAATAAAATAACATTCATTCTTTAAACATTTCATATAGAAAACAATCCCTTTTAAAGTAATAAATAAATAATAAATATTAGTTTTGATTAAATTAACTAAGATTACAAGAATCTTTATTTTGATGTGGTATTTCGTAAAATAATGAAATATTTTATTTTCTCTAATCATAATTTGATAATACTTCTTAAAAATATTTATCTGTTCATGAGAGAGTTTCAAACATGTTTCGAGATAGTATGGTAAGAAGAAAATTGGCAATGAGTAAGATAGGATAAACAGTATCATTTTTCAGTGTTTGCATTCTAGACATAATCTGTTATGCAACTGTTTTAACCAGCTTTCGTAATCAAAATTCGCGATTTTATACAGTTTTCTTAATATTCCTGACTAGCAAGGTTAGAACGAAATTGTATATACACATTAATGAACATTAAATTAAAATTATGCATTTTTTAATTATAGTGAAACAATTTTTATTTTTGTAAATGGCTGAGCCATTTTTATACCTGTTTAATAGCACTGTTAATTTCTTACATTCTAAACAGTACTGTAAATATATATATTATGTTTTGTTATATTACAAAAGATCTAATGACGTATGAGATAGGTATAAAGAAGGAGCGCTATGTGTTATATATATACATCAACAACATACATTCAGAATAGAATAACAGAGAAACTAGGAGAATTGAAAATAATGACGTACAGATGACCAAAGTGCAGAAGACATTAACATCGGCCACTTACGGTTGGTGCAATGCTAAGCAATTTGCTTCTTTCATAAAATGTATTGCGATTCCTAACATATTCCAGATAGGTAAACACTGAGAATAACCCAAATTACTCTATGATAGTCACAAAGTGTTAGAAATACATTAAAATGTATGAAATTCTCTTACCTTGTTTCCATAACCATCCTTCCTTATCTGGATTAAAGAAGGTGTGCATTAAATCATTTCCATCATCCTCAGGGATTTTAAATGGTTCTGTTTTTATACTTTCGTATAAGCTCTGAAACAAAAAATATAAAAAGTTAATAATACATTTTAAATTATACTTAAGTACTCAAGTAAAAATATCAAAGTAATAAAATGCAAAGCCATATAAAATTTGAAAAATAGGGTCAGAGATCAAAGTGCTACAATCATAAGGCAGTCACATGCAGGAACCACAAGATGGCTCAACCGCAAGTCGACTAGATCATGGCTCTTACATCATCATACCCATTGTAATGATATATTTTTAAATACACTTCAGTTTTTGAATCCCACTTCTACTATTAATAAAAAAACCTGTACCTCTACAACCTATGAAGGGTCTCGGGCTCAGATTCCTACTGTTTCTAGGTGATTGATTAGGTCTTGATCAAGCTCAGCTGTTAGGTTTTTCCCCAATTTGTACCACTTTAAAGAGGCTAGGTCTTCTCCAGGAGGGTCTCCATACCCTAGGGTTGACCCCTGGCTGAATTAACAGAATAAATAATATTCTGTCATAACTGATATTCGGACCCAGGGCCCGGAGAACAGTAGACAAGTGCTCTATCCACTAGACCAAGCTGCTCCCTACTTCTATTAATGAAGTAACATTTATGTTCCTACTTAGTTACTTTTATTAATCTAAATTGCTTTAATTTTAATAAATATGGGTCAGCAGATGTAATAAAAATATACTTGTATAAAACAATATAAAAAATGTTAGTTTAAGCATTGAGAACATAGTTTGTAAAATTAATGAAACAAAATACAATAGTTTTGCAAGACAGATTAATTTATCTGATATATTTTCTTTTTTTAATTATCTGTAAAAGATAATGTTAACAAGTTTCAAAACAAAAATTGAACATTAAAGCAATCCATTACTAATACCAAGAGAATTTATTTATCAAGATGTGTGTGTGTTAATGCAATGTGAAACCACAAAAAATAGAAGGCAATCTGTGCCGAGAAGGAATTTGGGCTAGGACTATGGCTAAAACCATACTGGTCAAGATTTTAGTGGCGAAGGTTTTATTCTGGTAAGGTGTTGGATAATCAAACGGCAGAGGGAGAATTCAGCAAGATATATGATTTATAACAAATACAAAATAATTACTAAACTCTGCTAAAGAGAAAAATAGTACAATTTACATGGCCTTCCGGTATAATTATGTACATTTAAAAAAAAATTAAAATAATAATGTATTTAAAAAAATAATTACATAAAACACATTAGAAATATAAAATAAAATATATCAGTAAATTTATATATTAAAAACCAATAGGCTTATGTGGCACTTTTCCCAAAGAAATGGGTTGGTCTCAGACTAACCCATTTGGCACGCCTCGCCAAATCATCCTCTCTACATCTCAATATACCAATGCTTGGGAAGCATATAAACACACCATAAGATTACAATGGAAAATACGAAGAGTCCTCAAATGCTTAGAATGTGGAACATCTCAAGTATGTTCTAAGTGAAGAAGTCGAAAAGAATGAAGGTTGTGATGGCTGAGTGAGCTAAGGAGTACTAACCTTACCAACCTCTAAGTCAAACATATATCTAGGCAGGATGACTTATTTTTTTAAAGAATGAATATCATCCTACCCACTCTATTTGAAGGATCATTCGTTCTGTATAATATAAGTAAATAAGAAAGGAAGTAAACCTCCTTTCCCCCTAAACTAGAGAATAATGGCAACCTCACAAGACTCTAGAAGATTAAGAGATGTAACGCTGAGTCAGACCAACACAGAGAGGAGAAAACTAAAGAGGTTGGGAATAAAAGAGTTACTAATGGAATTAAAACATTAAGGATTTGATTATATGGATCCTCGAATCAGCAGTGCTATTACTCAGTGAAAGAAAACTGATGAGCAGACAGTTAAGTGAAGAAATTTGCTCTCTCTTTCTCCAATAAGTCTTGAACGTGAATACTTGGCGAGGAGTGATAAGGTAAAAGCCATAAGAGGTTTAGTATGTGGCACTAAATTACTTAACTTAATTAACTTAAGTTAAAAATTGTATTGATAAAAAAGAAATCAAAGAGAAAAAAACAACAGAGAAAGGCCAAAAAATAAATAAAATAGAGCTAACCTGAAACTTCAGAAGACAGAACATAATGTACGAAAGAATCAAAATGAAGAAATATTTGAGATAGCCTATCTATGAGCATCATCACAGCAAAGTTAATTACCAAGATAGTTTGTAAAATTAATGAAACAAAAAACAGTAGTTTTGCAAGACAGATTAATTTATCTGATTTTTTTTAAATTATCTCTAAAAGATAATATTAACAAGTTTCGAAACATAAATTGAACATTAACGCAATCCATTGATTACTAATATCAGAAAACTTAATTTTTGAGAGTTTTCAGTTTTGCTTTTCTAAGACAATTCGAAATCCATTCCATTTTCAAGTTATATTTTCAAAACTATATATGTTAGTGCCATGGCTTGCCAACTTAATTTATTTGAATGAGGTAAATACAAGTATGGACTGAAAAGCTCTTAGAAAAAATATGCAATAAGAAACTATAAATAGAATTCAAGTAGTAGTTCATAGAAAAAATAAATGGCTGATTTATTTAGAAATTGAATTGAATTTATTGGGAAATTGAAGCCTCAGGCAAATGTCTAAAATGGCAAGTGCCCCTTTAAATAGCGATACATCATATTATAAATATAGACTAATAAGATATATCATTAAATTTCATACTTTCTGATCTGAACTGATAATTTGATGAGCAATACAATGTGGTTTTCCATGCTACTGGTTAATTGTCACTCGGAAGGAACAATTTACAATACCAAACGACCAAAATATAAGTTAGCATAGAAAATACAATGAGTAAAGAACTTCAGTTGACGATATTTTAAAAATAAAATGATTAAAGAAACAAAGCAACTAGAATAGAGAATAGCTCCGGTATGTGAAACATTAGGCAAGAATAAATTAAATTAATAATATCTTAAAGATAATTGGATTGCTAATTTAACATAAAAATAAAATGGGACTGAAAAATAGAAATTTGATAAGAAAAATTAAAGATATTTCGACTAAACATTTCACTGTTAAAAAAAAAGAAAGTATATTATACTAAATTTATTAACGATATATGTATTTACTGTTGCAAATAATTTAAAACTTAATTACAATTAGCCAACTAACAGCCTTTACAAGTTATTGGAAAGCGGTTACTAATATAGATTTACTTTATTAAGGATCTAGTTATGAAATCTTAAATAAATTTTCTCTTAAAATAAAGCTGGAATGAAACTATATACTTACAACTAATAGTTCTCTCGGAAGATCTCCACCGTTGTTGATCCCCCTATTCATAGTTATAAACTGTTCGACGGCAGGTTTCTCTTTCACGGATGGATTGTGAAGACTTGTATTCAGCATGATGATAGCAAAAGACAAAACGTAACAGGTGTCTAAAAAACATAAATATTCCAAATGATTTAAGTCTTATAAATTATTTAAAATTAAATTATTATTAATAACATGATATTTTTTATGTTGAAAAAACTCGCTTTAATTTTAACATACTGTTTATATAATAAAGATACTTGTTTATTTCATAAAACCACTTTTAGATTAAATCTTTTATATTAAGATATTAATATGAATATCATCAACAAATATAAATGTTTAACCACAAAATCTAACATTTTTATGTAAGTGACGTCAAACACGAATTAAAAATTTATAACATGCACTGTATTTACAGATTTTTAAAAAAATCATTATAATTCTCTTAAATTCAAATCTATGTATTTGCATAAGTATATACAGAAATACATATCAAATTAATATTAAACTTTAAAACAGAAGAATATATACAGCTCATTCAAAACTTACTGTATAGAAATATAATTTTTTTAAAAATTCTATAAGTAAAATGACATTTTTCCTATAAATACTTAAACATACATTAAAAATAAATTACTACAATAGTAGTTTCAAATCATCAATCAAACCAATTAAATAATATTTATTAATTATAATCGAAAAAAGTATAATTAAAAAATAGGGTTTTCAGAATATAATTTGAAATAGTGACAAATTTCTCTAATCATTATGTAGTAAAAATTATAAAACTGTTCTAACTCACCGGTATTAGTAAAGATGTTGGGATTTAGTTGGCAATACCTCTGGGCAAAGCATTCCATCATTCTATCAATTTTCTGAGCTTCTCCAGGAAGTCGAAAACTCCATAAAAATTGTCTGTAATTAAAAAAAATATATTCCATTAATAAAATAGTTTGTATAATAAAATACATTGACATTGTTAAAATTTAGTTTACAAACAATTAATCTATTAGTACTAGTACATCACTATTACTAATAATAAATTATATAATGATAAACAATGCCAGAGGTAACCTTTTATATAAATTAAACAATTTACCATACTAAAATGCAAATTATATCATATGATATAACTGATATCATACACTGCTCCATAAACATAAACATTTTTTTATAATGCTAAAAAGTAGGAACTTCCGATTGGGATATCGGGGATTGTTGGTATCGTCATCAGACCTTCAGGTTCACTAAGTCTATAATTTTTATTAAAAGTAGGAACTTCAATATTTTTAATGTAAATCTTGCATTTTTTATCCAACAATAATTGTGTTTATTTATTCAGCCCTTCTTTGCCTTTGGGCTGTAAGGGATATGACAGCAGTGGTTAACAGCACTTATGTACATTGACTGGGTTTAATTATTGATTTCTCTCCTATTAACTATCAGAAGGCTTCCTTCTTATGGTGATCTTTCTGGTATTGGCCCTCTACTTTTTCTTTAGGCTTAAATGTTGAAGCAAGCTAGACCTACATCCGTCTTCCAGCCACAAATAAATTCCGTGAGTCACAAGGAGCTGGTTATGCTCATTAACTGAGGAAAATCTTTCATAGTAAGGACAAATATTCCCATGGCTCTCATCAGTTTGCCTGTTCAATGCAGGTTATGACCATAGTAAAGCAAGTGGGGTACTGGGGATCAATATCCAGATCAAAGCTCTGGTTTAGCTCAGAACCCCCTCTCCCTTCCTTTCCCATGCCCTGTGACATCTAATAGTCCAGGAGGGATCATTTTGCTTCGAGTCAGGATTTAGCAAAGGGAAAATATTTTCTGATGATATTACTGATACTACCCCTTTTGGAGTAGTTATCCACCGTTGGCTCCATTGCTCAATTGTATCCTTCTGGATTTTCTTCTTCTATTTGGTGGGGTCTTCAAAATTTCTCACATTGAGATTTAATTGTTTAAATTAATTATATTTAAAAGACTATTAGACCTAAAAATGTAAATCTATATAGGATTTTTTCAAAGGGGGTAAAAAATCCTTGGTTAAAACATCCTTCAAAGAGGATGTAAAATGGTGGTCCTGAGCCTGTGGAATGTCAGGAACTCATCAAAGATCCTAATTAAACATGGATGGCCAACAAATTTAGGATAGCCAATATAGCATTGCCAGATTAGCCACAGTTTTGAACTTAAAAATATCATGTGCTACAAATTTAGTGTATCAGATATTTTTGCTGATTAATTTTTGGCCTTTTATCTTTATCTGGAAAATGAATGTAGTTACCTGAGAGCCTGGACGAGGATGAGATCAGTGAAGTCATGGAGGTCTACGAAGGCCTTCAAGACCCTCTCGTTGAACTCATTACGCTCCCCGAGGTAGTCTCCTATCGCAGTCTTATTGAGGCCTTCGCCTTTGTACAGGAAGGCAGCGACATCTTCTTCGGTTCGCTCTAGCAGGCCATGCTCTGTCAGGTACTCAATGCCCTTCTTAGGGTCCATGTTGAACTTTTTCCGGCCGATCGACATCTGCTTTGCCCTTGTTGTGTTTTTACTGAAACATTTAAATAGATACTATGTAAATAGAAAGTTCTTCATAAAAAAATATACAAAGATTAAATAAATTAAAAAAAAAAAAAGTAAAGTAAAATGGCTGATGCAAAGTGGCACTGCTAGTAAGTCGATTTTTGTGAAAAAGTTGCTGTAGCATACCTATATTTATAATACTTCATATGCTCATTTAAGAGGTATAGAGAGATTAATAAAGTACATATTTTTTTGCAGTAGTTTGTCTCGAACCGGGTGAGGAAAGTCATGGTAAAAAACACTGTACTTCGACAACCCATGAAGGGTCTTGGATTCAAAACTTATAGAGCTTCTTGATCAACGACTGTGCCAAGATTATATGCACCAATTATACTGCCGCAGCTGGGTTCAAACCCTAGATCCGGAAAACAGTAGTCCAGTGCCTTATCTACCTGACCATAATATTAATAAACTTAATATATTTAATTTTAATATTAATTTATTTTCAGGATAGTGTATTAATCCTGGAACATGTACTGCTCCAGCCTCCAAAACGTCTGTAGTATAGCAGTTTAGCAAGTACTACATCAAACAAATATTATCTTATTTAGTTTTATTTTCATTCAATAAATCAATGTATAATTATTTTCAACGTTTTTTTTTTTTTTAAATATTCTCTATTTGGAGTTGTCTCTGCGATATAGAAAGATAATCGATGGTAGCAACAGGCGACTCAGATTCAGGGCCGTTTCATGAATAGTCATCAGTTTATTTCCAAAATTAAAATAAATGAATAAATTGGCACATTAAATTTTAATAAGAAGCTTTAAACAAAGAGAAATAACCTATTGAACTAAGATTACACCGGACTAATACCGAACTAAAAGGAACCATCAGTCAAAACTAAATATTTCAAGGAGCATGCTTAATTCCCCATAGCGAATAAAGTAAGAGAAAGGATATTGAAATTCTCAACTAATTACTTCCAAGGAATGAAACTTAATTACGTCACTGGGTTTTTTCCCTTGTTCAGCTCTTTCTAATCCTCGTTTTAGTCGTAGGTTATTATTCACTAATACCTTATTTATATTTCATAAATTTAAAGTTTCTAAAGAAAAGAATATCTTGAACACGATACAAAAAATAAGCTTTTTCTGGGTAAATCAATGTTTGATCTTCTTTCAATCAGAGAAAAATAAATAAATAACGAGACTATTGAACATCGTCAATCCCATAGGATGAGATAATATCAAATAATTATTGAATGGTTTTAGAGAAAATAAAATATGAAAGTGGAACATTTTTGTATTGGCTATTGTATTCAAATTAGCTGAGACGAATATAGCAACTGCGCAGAAGTTTAGAAAATTTTGTAAATGCAAATATTTAGTCACGTTGAGGGGAAAAAATGAAAAGATTAAAATATTCCCTTGACATAGATGAAATATCCACAGTGTTAACATAGGCAAAATTAAAAATATATCATGATAAGACGAAGTAATCAAAGGCCTAAGATAAGGAATTCAGGTTGGTGTCTACAGCGTAGTGAAAACCAGACTAATAGGATGAGGAGAAAACTTGGCGGGTGTGTATGCTTGTATAATTGTTGGAGAATAAACATATGCCCTCAGCAACTACTATGTCAGACTAATGTTTTCTTATTTAGTTTTATTTTCATCATAAATTCACTTTGTTGTTTTATTTCAGACATTTTTATTTAATAGTCTTTTTTCAAAACGTATTTAAAGAATGTAATGAAAAGAACCATGAAGAGCAAGAAATAAAAGAATTTGTTTAAATAAAAGCCCTCACATAAGGTTTATTAATTTTTTTCCTTCCTCTTCTTTTCTCATTTCCCCGTCGGGTATTAAGGATTCATACGTTGTGAAGATTTAATAAGTTATAATAAATAATAAGCTGGAATCAAGTCAATGAGGAAATAATTCACGTGTATAATTCAAATAAATCACGTAGAGCTCTGCCACAAAATAATAAAACATAAATAAACAAGAGGGCCTACTGACGTGCCTAAAAATAAAGCGAAATAAAAAACAAACAGTATTATAAGAAAATTAGAGTTCTATAATCGTGTTCTCATGGTTATGAATACCTTAAGACTAAAGTACTGAGTAATAGACTATTTTTTTAAGGGAAAAACATACGTTTTATGTTAAATAATATATGTTCACTAATAACAATGTATTTTTTCAAGGGATGGAATGATGACGACAGTCGACATATGATTACGACCTTCATACAAAGTATAAAATATCAGTTGATGAATAGCCATGAGAAATATGAATTCACGTTTAGATCTGACTAGGACACCACACAGATCATTACCGAAGTTCCTATAAATGAAAAATAAGGTGATATCGAAGTTGAAGAACTAACACGATAATAAAGCATGAAGATGCAGAGTCCCATTCCAATCACTGCCTGAAGTGGGCAACCGAGAAGGATATGCCGCGGTAACAAGTCCTCTTACAACGCCTGAGAGAAGAAGCAGTGGACAGGTTTCCGCAAAGGTTTCAGCAAAACAAAATAACTGACTTCTTTAACAGAAATATTACTCTTTTACAAAGTTCAATAAAATTGTTAATAATTACTTTCCATTCGAAATACATTTGTATACAATAAAAATAACCGAAACGTGTTTATTTATTCATGTAGCGTCACTTTTTTGCTGCTGTGCTAATAAGACGACCCTATGGTGGGTGCCATAAATTTTGCCTATCCAGGTTTAAATAGGATAGAAATCTTCAATAAAAACCTAACATTGCACAACCTTTTTACGCCCCCTCCGAAGGAGGAGGATTTTGTTTTCCCATTAAAAATCCTCGAGCAGCCTGCAAGTTTGAACACGGGATATTGGACTTAGAAGACTGTTATGCTAGCCTACACCACAGGTAACCCCTTACATAATTTATTTTTTTACAGCATTTTTCCTATTATTTAAGCAGAAGTACTTTAAAAATATATTCTTTTAAAAACTTCTTAATCGCGATCAAAATAACAGAAATTAACACAGACGAAGTCGCGAGCATCAGCTAGTATATCATAAAATCAAGCCGAAATTGCCAAAAGCAGTTCATTAGCACACTGCCAAACTTTAATTTACACCTCTTACCCTCCACTTCCGTTAAGATAGACAAGAGAAACGGTAAAATATTAAGATGAAGGGCTGAGGATTAAATAGTAACGAGACAGATCCAGGCAGAGAGGACTTTAATGAGAGAGAGAGGTAAAGGCCATTACCGAGGACCGACAGCCATCAAAGGGGATTCTGCTTCTTGTCTTCACGGCTTCCACGCTAACTCCTTCACCTTCCTCCAAAATCAACTCAACCTTTCCCTTTGGCTGAGTTTATATACTCCCTGAACTAACAAAACCATGGTAAGAGGCGGATGGTAGTGAATAAATATGACTTGCATAGTCTAAGCACAGGTTCTCTTTGGATGCGGTTCATTGGATCAGCAGCGATAGTGACTAAGAAAAAGTTAGGGAAATATCGTAACTGGCTAACTTTTGAGGGAAGCACCTGTGGTTTAGTGACTAGCGAAACAGCTTTCTATGCCCAAGGTAGTAGGCTCGAACCCGGTAGATGGTAGTAGGATTTTTTTAAAGGGAATATAAATTCTTTAGTTATACCTTCCTTTGGAGGAGACGTAAAATAGTGGTTCCGAGCCTGTGCGATGTCATTCATTAAAGATCGTTATGCTAAATAAATCTGAAAAGAAACAGTTAAGGACTCCCACTGTAGCATCGTCCGATTGGCCAGTGTAACATAAAGAGACGTTAAATAAATATCTAAACAATTTGACAATTTTTTCAATTAATGCCCATAAAATCCTCTAAAAAAAACAAACAAAAAAACAGATTTATATTGGTATAAATATTAATTACATCAAAAGCTGAATAGTCACCGAAATATGTTTCCAAACGTATGGAACTACATACATTTTGACGCATCTATTTACAATTATCCTAAACATTGGAACGATGTAGGTAAACTAGTTTATACTAGACTCAAAAGAACTGTAATCAGAGAATGAATAGCCGGCATTCAGTCAGATAGTTTTATTGTAATTTTAATTTTAAGCTATGATAATATCTTTAGTCACCTATATATCTGAAAAAAACTGAAGTGATGACAGGACCTTTACGAAAGGATGCGAGTACGGTATAGCCACAGTTATATCTAATATGACAATGTAATAATACTACAAAAAGGCTAGTTGGGTAGTATTAACATACAAGTATAGTGGTACAAATTATTTTGTATACGATTTTACAAATATTCGTATAATGCGTGTTATATTGTTTATTTATTTAACGTCACTTTATGCTACTGTGGCTAATCGGACGATGCTACAGTAGAAGTCCTAAATTTTGCCTATCCAGGTTTGATTATAATAGGGATCTTTAACGTGTAACTGACATCACACAGACTTTTTACGTCCCTTCCAAAGGAAGGCATAACTAAGGATTTCTTACTCCCATAATTATTCCTAGGATTATCTGCGGGTTTGGACCGGTTACCTTGGGCATAGAAGGCTGGTACGCTAGCCGCTATGCTACAGATGACCCATGTTACTTTGAGTAAACCCTTCTGACAGATATTATACGAGTAGTTTTACCACAGGCAGGTATACATGGATAATAACCACTAGAAAGGTTCATGTTCATTACCTACAACCTAAGGGGATCACTTGTAGCTGGGTGGCTAGCGTAACAGCCTCCCATGCTAAAGGTCACGGGTTCAAACCCGCAGGTGGTCCTAGGATTTTTTAATGGGAGTAAAAAATCCTTAGTTACGCCGTCCTTCGGAGGGGACGTTAAAAGGTGGTCCCGAGCCTGTGCGATGTCAGGTACTCGTTAAAGATCCTTATCCTAATAAACCTGGATAGGCAAAATTTAGGACTCCCACTGTAGCATCGTCCGATTAGCCATAGTAGCATAAAGTGACGTTAAATGAATAAACAAACAAACCTACAATCTAAGATTGTTGGTTTGGTATATAACCTACAGCTAAATGTTTATATTAAGTTTTGTTTTTTTATGTATAGCTATTAGGAATATTTTTAGTACAGCTGAAATATGAGACGGTGAGGAATACGGGAGTAGTATTCAACAGCTAAGCTAGCAGAGGGATATGACCAATCGGAAATATTACTCAAACTTAGTACTTTTATATCACTTCTGAAGCAGGAGATACTAGAAAAAAATATACTCTAAAAAAGGGTAATATAGCTAAAATTCTTTCGGGAGAAACACGATAAAGAAAATAATTGTTCTATGCAAGGTCACGAGGCCAGATTTTTTTCACACAACTCAGATGATTATCAACTGCTGATTGGGAAGCAAGATTACTAACTAACGACCTACGAGAATATAGAGGTTAATGATAGAAAAAAAATTAAGCTAGTGAAGCTATAATTGCAGATTTTTGATTTCTTATAGAGAGTATAAAAGTGAAGGAACTTCTACTTAGAGGTAGGATATTCAAATGGAGACAGGCACTCCAAAGTTAAAAGCCAGCCGATGACGATGAGATGGGCTTGTGATCTGGGGCGAGCGAAAGAGGTTGGGGGAAAAGGAACAGGGGAGGCAAATTGTTAAAGAAGCAGCTCTCTTTCATTCACAAAGGTAGATTGCCTTCGGGAAAGCTAGGAAAAAAGAAAAAAAGTGTCCTCCGGATCCTGTGTTTTCCTAACATCTGATGTCTCCCGGCGATAATGAGTGATCAGTCTCCTTTTCACCGCCCCGGTCTAGTATAAAAAAGTGGCGAGGTCGGCTAAAGGAAAAACAATGTGAGAGCCTCTTCTAGGGGCTTTCTAATCGGGTCAGGCTAGACAAAGGGTGCCTCGCCGTGAATGAAAGTGGTCATCTTCTAGGAAGTGGGGTGGGGTACTTCTTGTAGGGCAATCAGCTGATTAAACAATTACTAACTCGTCGGTTAAGAAGCTAATAAGACTTCATTAAAACCATAACCTGTGCATTTCGCAGTTGAACTCATAGACTGAGACCAGCGATTGGCAGACTTACAGTATTTTAGCAAACTTAAGACTGACGCTAAGTATACTACACGTATATCACCTCCTGTAGATAAATTAGCGATTCAATATCCCCATCGATGGTTCCTTTGGGTGTGTCTAGAAGTCATACACCATCATAGCTGAGAGGGACTTCACATGAGTACTTGAATCCCTATCTTCGCCAAAAAATGAAAGATTTACGAAAGAAGAGTAATAATAAATGATAATCCTTCGTATAAGCGAATCTTGAGGATTTTCGTATTAGCATTGCTAACACATTCTGTATCAATTTGGCTGAGCATCCAGATATTTTTTTGCTGTTATAGTTTCTCATATGCCAACAGAAAGCAAATAAGAAAGAAAACTGGCTAATTAGGGTTTAAATAGGGTCTGGCAAAGAACGCGACTACCCAGCAAGGGAACAGTTATGTGAAATTCGAGAGATTTGGTGATAGTGAATTATCATAAACTCTCACATACTTTTAACGAATTATATTAAATATTCAATTACCTTATTTTCTACGAAACTTTATCATTAATTATTTTCATCATAATAAAACATTCATGATCTAATTTATAATAAAACCTTTATTATAAATAAGGTTTGATTTTTTAAAATGGAGTTTCTACATTTAAAAAAACATATTTTCATTATGTGTACCATATATTACACTTGTTTCTTTTGATATAAATTTGTTATTTATTTTTTTAAACTTTTTTATAAAATAATATTTAATGATATAAGACTTTTAAAAAAGTAATATTTGATGTTATTATCCTATTTTTTTATTTTAATTTTTTTTTATTTAATTGTCCTTATACAAATTGTTTCTAAGGAAAAAAAAATTTTTGTTAATTAATTTTTTTTCGTTCGTGCCTTCCCCCTCTTTCGCTACTTTTGTAAACTCTCACAAGACCTTTCACGAATTTTCTCCGACATATTCTCTCACTGTATAGCGCGGCCTTGATCACCTTCACTTTAATTCGAGAGAAAGAAATGACAAGGCTCCAGTGCAAGACATAAACCTGAAAAAAAAAAGAAAGTTTTTCTTCTCTTCCTTCTCTACAAAAAATCTGCTAATAGATCCACGCGGAGTGAGTATATTTTTCATATTTGTCTTAAGGAAGAGTTCCCAAAAATTTGAGACTTTGAAACTTAACCCAATTACAAATTCAATTCAGCAAATTATAATTGATGATTGCAGCCTGATGGAGGAGAGTAAACAGAAGTTTCTAATCTTCGATTACCAGGAGACATCGCAAACTATACAAGAACTGATCCGAGTAGGAACGCCTGGGGCTTCATATCGGCGAGTCGGACTTAACCGTCAGCAAGTAACCAATAGAATTACCCCATATTATCTCCACTTTCCGGTTGGGTTAAAGGGCGAGGGGGTTGGGGAGATAGCCTTATCTCTACCGGGAAAAGCTATCTCTCAAGAACAATAACAACAGGATACGGCTTCAGGCAATGTCTTTGTGTATCTCCTCACCGCTGCCACATGGAAATGCACTCGGGTTCAAAACAATGGTCCCACTGATTAAATAAGTCACTAAAACAAGGCACTAATGCATGGGCTATTAAAGGCTGACTCTAAAGCTACAGTAGCTAGGGCCAAAAAACGTATTTGACTTTTTAAGAGTAGCTTAAACCCAAAGGGAGAGAATCCCATACGTGTCTCGCCAATTTTGATGATTTTTTTTAAAGGCAGAACTAGAGATTAAAACATTAGACTGTGTGAATCAGTTTAAACCAAAAACCTCCCAACTCCTAAAAAATGAATCTTAATCTGAGAACAGTTTTAAAAAAACATTATTAAAAGTAATGTTTTGACAAGATTATTTATACTTTTAGAGTTATTAAAAAGTATAAAACAAATATTTTAATGGCTATTTTTTGAAAATTATTTCATTTTGAAATGGGGTAATTTGACAACAAACTGATTTTTCCACCTTTACTAGAACCAGATATATTAAATAAAATGTGTTTATCCCTCTAAAAAATTCCAACTTTTTGACGCAACTCTTGAGTAGCGTTGGCACCTAATATTTTGAAGTGTCTAATCGTTTAATGTCTATTTTTTACCTAAAAACAATACATTAAAAAGGGCGGGACACATTTCTGGACGTCTCCTTGTCAGTAATCCAATCACAGACTATAAATAAGAATACTCGTCACCCCACATCTATCCCAATTAAATTTTACCGGTCAAAATACTCATTGTTGAAGCGTATTTCCAGGAACCTGGTGAATATCGAAAATAAATTCATGATTATGAAAGACCTGAGAGGACACTGCAGCACTCTAAACATCATCGACATTTTTATATTTCTATTTTTTGGGAGGGGAGGGGTGTTTTACTTTTAATATCTTCTTTTAAAAAGACGTAGCCTAAAAATTTTTAATTTCTCAAAAATACACATACCCTTTTGCGCTAAATGTGGTTTTGGCAAAGTGAAACAGCTTCAAAAATCAAGTAATAAAACTCCAATTACTCAAATGTGACTGTAGTATTTAGCTCCTAACATGCGACATTTGCATGATCATCTCGACAATAACACATAACTGCCATGTATGATTCCCTGACCACATAAACATTCATTTAGATTTAAATTTTACACACATTTATTATGACACTTGTGTGTTATCAGTCAATAATGATCCTACTATTGCCTCTCAAACTCTTCAATCCCACATCCGAGACCTTGAAGTATGGTGTCAGAATTGGAGAATCAAAATCAATTCCAACAAATCCCACCAAATTACCTTTACTCTTCGTCGTAAACCTACGACATCCTGTCCTACAGTGTCCAATATTCCGCTAGTCCTGGTTGAACAGATTCGCTATCTAGGACTCCTACTTGACAAACGACTAACTTGGAATCCGCACACAAGACTGAAACGACAAGAAACTGCCCAACGCTTTCGCTTACTTCAACACTTACAGGACAGACGCTCTAACCTTCCACTTAACTACAAAAGGCTCATATATATTACCATCATAAGGCTTATCTGGACGTACGGAGTTGAGCTTTGGGGCTCTACTAAACCATCAAATTCTTCCCGTATTCAATCCCTACAATCCAAAATCCTTCGAAAAATCCTCAATGCTCCTTATTTTGTCACCAACAAACTCATCCATAAAGACCTTAATGTCCCATATGTTGCTGATTTGGCCCGTACGAGGTATCATTCCTTCCATGACAATCTCCACTCCCACATTAACCCACTAGTTTCAATCCTAGCTTCCTCTACCATTCCTGACAGTCCTCCGAGGCGTCTGAAAAGAAGATGGCCTCGAGACCTTCTAGTGTAGATTACCTAGTGGAGTGTTGCCAATGGGCATATTCTCTTCATGTATATTATCTATATTATGAGCCAATTTACTTAATGTATTTACTAACAGTTGTAAATTTCAATAAATTAATAAATAAAAAAAAAAATTACCACATCCACCCATCCACTTAAAAATTAATACGTTAATTGTTATAAATTCAACCATAGCTGCTACTAATGGAGCAATATTTCCTAAATATGACATGCATTAACAGCAAACAAAGTTAGGTTTACTTCGTCACACGGTTGTGATAGTACTACCATGAACGAAAAGTATTACAATGAAAACCCCACAAAATTTAAAATGAAAATAAAACTCATTAAACAAATTGTATGTCTTCTTTGAGTTAAGCCTAACACTGTGTTTTAAAAGTTCACTTCTACATCTAACTCTTTCTTCTACATTTATAAATGGCTAAATCAGTAAGAATATATCCAAGTTTGAAATCATGACGTTCCTGTTCCTGGTGTCACTGTTAATTTAAAACATCCGAACACAACAAGTTATAATTTTAGACATAAACATTTAAATGTCGTTATTGCAGACCAAAGACACATATTAAAAAATAATAACCAAATTAACATAACAAACAGTTTAAAATATATAATATAATATGCATACTCATATAAGTATTAAAATATTTTAAAAACATTTGTTTCTAAAATGGAAAATGAACGACACAATAGGAACGAGTGGAATTTTACAGAAGGATTTGAAGTTTATTTACTCAAGAGTTTATCGCCGTCCGTCAGCTAACTGATAAAACAAAGTCGGGTATGTTCTTAAAATTTGTCAATATTGTAAAAAAAAAAAATTGTAATCTTCATTTCTTTAAATTACTGAACCATGAATCAAATTGTGGCAGTTTTTCATTAAAGAATACGACAAATAAAAAAACTGAAAATTCCCTTAAAGATTAGGGATAAAAGATATTAGTTTGCGAATGAAAAATAGGCCCAAAACATTTCATTATATGTATTCATACACAAAATAATTTTTTACAAGAATAATAATGATTTAACAAGAATAATGATGATTTTTGGACTGACGCCTTCTCAGCTCACACAACCACCCTGAAGAAGGCCTATAATTTAGGCCGAAACGTCGGAACCAATAAATTAAGTTTACGCTTAATTGTGTGTTAAATTGACTGCACCCCCAACCAACTTCTCTCAAATAATGATTTAAATTATCTATAAAATAAAGATTTTATAAAGTTGTTCTGGAATTGCACAATCTTTTTATTTTACTTTTATATTTTTTTTGGTGTTTTTTTTAACGATTGATTAATGACTTTTCACCTCTAGAATAAATACTGAAAGTAAGAGCAATTAGTAGTGATGTTTATCAAGGCTGACTAGTGTTTCTATTTCGGTCTACCTCTTCCAACTATTTATAGGTATAAATGAACGTCAGGCACAAACATAATACAAGCTTCAGTAAAGCATGCTGAGAAAATCAATGTCAATAATTAATTTTTATAATGTTCGTTCATATATTAAACAAAATGCAAATTCATTTAACTTTTTTTTTCTTGCAACAATCAGTTCAACCTAAAAAAAATATGGAATTATAATTAATATGTGTGTATAAAGGCGTACGCAGGGTTTTTGTTAGGTAGAAGGGGCGAAAATATTTCTTATTTTATACATAAATAATATTAAGTTTTTTTGTGTTTTTTTTCAAACATTGAATATTAAAAACGCGTTGGGAAGTAAAACGGTCTCTAACTACACCTTTTATCCTAATAACTTATTTTAGTTTCTTAACTTTTATTTTTTGTTTAAATAATAATTATTTGTCATTCAATTTTTTATTAGGGCCACTTATAAGTGTAATAAACTAACCAAGAACAAATCATAAAAATTAATGACATACAAATCTAAACAACCTTAACGTATTTTTAGACTATCAGCACATCTATAAGTAAGAGTGATTAATTGTCTTTAGACATTTTATAAAATGTCTTCTTTGCCATTAATTGATGAGCTTATGATGATAAACTCGACATCACTTGGCAGCAAGAACGCCAGACAAAATATTATAATGCAAGATATAACTTCTATCATACGAAGAATAATTATTACAAACGACAACATGCATCCGATTGCAAGTATATAATTCTTTTGTTATAATCGATTCGAAGTATCGACACATCGTACTTCAAAAGTTGTTTAAATAACAAGCGACGTGATAAATTATAGTTGTTCATGGCTCTATAAACCTTACTAGACCCTGCTAACTCGTTACTAAACTAGCAATATTAATTAGAAAACATAGATCTAACAAGTCAGATTGATAATAAAAATTAGAGTACATTGAACTTTTGTTTGAAAACATAATTCCATTTACGTATTGTGTTCAAATAAAATAAAAAATACAGCTTAGATTAAGAGCAAGACAGAAAATTAACCGTCCTTAAAATTTGACTACATTTAATTTTTTTTAAATGTAATTAACTTAAATTTTATGATTTTCTTTTTTCAAATAATTATTACTTACAAATCTTTATAAATAGTAAGTGCCTGAAAAAGGCATTATATACGCAGAAATCTCTAGAAAAATGCAGAAAAATAAAGTGTTAATGTTAATTTTAGAAAATCTGGTGCGCGCAGGACTCGACTTTCACTTCCTTCGGTTGTTCAAAAACAATTAAAGAACTTTTAAATGCAGTTAGAGTTAAAAATCTTTAAAGATTACATTCCATTTCGATGGAATATACTTTATAGATCAAATCTTTTAACAATAGAATATATTATTTGTAACAATCCCTACAAGCTTATGCCATATACTTCGCTTAACATTACATTCCACAACTTTGTATTGCATATAATAGCACAATTTTTTTTCTAAAATCTTTATCTTTCCAATGGAATATTATATATCTATATTTCCATTCTTGAGGAGTTCGGAAAAAACAAATTTACATAAAAAATTTTTTAAGCAATTTTGTTTACTGCAGACAGCATTAGGATTGAATACACTAAAAAATAAATATTAAAAAAAATAAAATGTGTATCCACATAGAGGTAAGATTGTTCCTCCTCCATAAATTTCGCATTAAATCCTTAAAAAAAAAATTATTTAAGAATTATTTTTTCATTTCTATATGAAACTAATTAACTTTAAAAAAAGTGTCTTCCTTCAATTTTGAGCTGGAAACAAAACTCAACTGATATGAAGTTAAGTAAAAAATATTTCTATAATTTATGATCTAAAAATTAATAATTATGATAATTATAAACGAGTTCAACATAAAATATATGCAAGACAGTAAAAAAGGCTCATAATTCGTAAAAGTAAAATTAAATTATATTGAATTAATTTGAAAATATTGTAAATATAAAGGATTTGAATCGTAATTTACAGATGACCAGTATTTCATTAAAAAAATTATAATATATTTCTCCATCTGATGTTTTATATTTTCTCATTCACCTCGTAAATAGTACCATAAAGAAAAAACTTCAGTTTAAAAAAAAAAAATTCAACTATAATTGAAATCGCCGTTTTGGTTTGAATACCTTGGGAAATTATCAACAGTATAAATATAATGGCATTTTATTAAACATTAAGAATTAACTTAATGGAAAATTTTTAAAATAGTATTATAAATAAAACTGGAACTTTATCGTTACGAGTTCAAGATTGTATTTTTTCTTAATTATACGATACATAATCATATTGGAACAAAAATTAAATGAAAGAGATAAATCATAATGACATTAAACAAAATATGATTAAATGGATTTAGACAGTAAAATTTAATTTAAAAATTTGTATTCAATTTAATGCAATAATAAAATTAAATATAATAAATCACATTTATAATATGTAAGCCATGATGCCAGCCAATACCTCGGTATTCTGATTGGTGAACAACCACACTCCATCTTGATCACCTTACACACTTCCACTGGTGAGACGAAAATATAAAGCTTTTAATATCATCATATCATAACACTTTATCGATTGGGTATTCTTATGAGTAAGGCATCAGAACAACAAGGAAATAAAACTTGTCTCGTAAGATTTTTTTTATTTTTTATTATGTTACTATCTCTATATAGATACCAACAAAAGTATAGTAACTAAGAGATTCGAAAATTATATAAAATTAGCAGTAAAAACGGAAACAAATACCGTAAAAAATTTTCTATCAATTAATTAACATTAATACATGACCCAGCAAACGTTATTCTGCCATATAAATTATTTTGCACCTTCTTACGAATTTATCAAAAACGATGTAAAATTAAATGGGCTTTAATATCATGTAGGTTTCATTCTAATTGAAATAGTCAGGACTCAAATCTAGATATTTGAAAATTTCTTCCTCTAAAGTACCTTTAATTTTGTTTTGTTTTTTTAACACAAGTAATACAGATGCATAATATACCGTTGGAAAGATAAAGATTTTAGAAAAAATATTATTTTATACATTTAAATTTGTAAAAGAGTAAAAAGTGACTAACAGGGCTTAAACTTTGAACAGACTTTCATACATAACAACTTTATATTGTTATATTACTTAATAAAAATCATGTTTCTAAAGAAACTGAATAATCGTAAAAAAGTAAGTCGTGTGTTGCCCTCTCAGATTTTTGTAAATACGAACGACAGTTAAATTGTTTGGATATTGTGCATACAAAAGTTTTCAAATTGCGAAGATGTTTGAACATTTGAGGTTTTAGGTACTTTTGATGCCAAATAAAAAAATGACAATGTAACATTTTCGTAAAAAAAAAAAAAAAAAAAAAAAAAAAAAAAATATAGATATCCCCTGTATCATCTAGCGGTATAATATTGAGGATGTAGAGTCGACTGTATAAACTATTATAGGTGGAAAAATCAGGAGTCAGTCTTTTTTTAAATATTTTAATCTTGCCGACGTTTCGGCTGAAGCTTGTGAGCCATCATCAGGGTATTGCTGAGTCATGTCCAAGCATAAACTGTAGTTTATGAAGATGGCTCACAAGCTTGAGCCGAAACGTCGGCAAAATTAAAATATTAAAAAAAAGACTGATTATTCCACCTATAATAGCGGTATAATAATTTAGGACCTATTCTCATACCTACCAAATAAACAAAAATATTTTGACGTGACACGATATTTTTATACATTAGATTAATATCCCATCAAACCTATTTAATTATTACTGTAGCATTAAAATTAATAATTATAGAGCCAAGATATATTTTTATAACAGGTTGGCGTGTCCACTTCGCCATTCTTAAAATTATGTTTTATTATTTGTTCTTTCAAGCAGTAGTATTCATATAATGTCTTCGCTTTACTTGTTTTATTATGAGCTTCTCGCCTTCCTAGAATGTTTCTTTTTATTTTATCTTATGCGATTTAACCGTATTTGCTGCGGTATCCTTAGTACACTGTGCTTCTAATTTCTATATATTTTTTTTGATATTTTTCAATTTTATTTCTATATAACATTATATTAACTAAAGATAAAATTTAGAAGAAAATCGAATTTCATATCGTGTAAAACAGACAAAAAATTTAAGTTTGAAAAATATGATCTAATGAAACATTATAAATTTAAAATTATATGCTTTACAATAACTTTAAGAGAACACAAATATGATACACACCTATCGTCGGCCGCATCCATATTTTCCATTTCTGCAACAACTTCGCCCAATTCATCTTTGAGTTGCTGAAACAAAAGAAAGAAAAATTATTCATAAATTCGATATTGACATACAAGACACATCACAATACCATAGGAAATCGATAATTATATTTAAATATTTAAAAGTAAAGTACTTTTCCAGGATAATTGATTTAACAACTAATGTGAAAAATAGACAAAACAAACGAAAGATACATAATTACTGACATTTAAAAAAATAAATAATAATAAACCCTCTACATTTGCAGGAAATATAAAATGAGTGCTATTTGCAAACCATTATAAAAATAATTGAATGTTGGTATGAAAGGTAGAGTGTCGACAAAAAGAGAACATGTTAACAAGCTAACAGAAGCGGAGATGTAGAAATAACATAGCCATTGTAGCTAACCTTCCTACACCAAGTCTAAATTAGCTATGCTTTGCTCAACCTCCTAACGATATTAGCTTTCTTATTTTTTTTTTTTCTCAACGCTATTACCTAGTAGTTGGAAATATTTAGGCACCAAGGAAGGGGACAGAGAACATAATAAAGATATAAAAATACTTTATGTAAATGAGGGTTGATAATTTAAGGTAACAGTTAAAAATTCAGTGGTAAATTATAGGCAGTTATAATACTTCTCCACTTTTCTTAAAAAACACATAACGTTGTGGCTAATAAGCCATGTACAGGAGCAAAACAATTTTTCATATGGAATGACACAATTATAATTTCTTAAATATAACCATCCTAAAAATGATCTCATAATAAAATACATAATAAAATATACATTTGCATATTTTTTACATTAAATAGTTGTGTGTGTGAATATATATATATATATATATATATATAATATATATAATATATATATATATGATTTTTTTTTTTGTGATATGACGTTAACATTCTTAAACATTGTTATATTGTTTTATACTGTTTTATGGTCCCATTAATCCGAAAAACTAAGTCAGGCAAAAAGGTCTGTGTGTCCGTGAGTGTGTGTGGTAGCTAAGCACGAAAACGAAAAGGCATACGAAACTGAAATTTCGTATTTAATACAACTATAAGCCCGGGACTTTACGGCAGATTTTTCATCAAAATAGGTGAACCAGAAGAGCCACTTTATACCATGGTCTTGGCACCTCTAATGATTTTTATTAAACTCGCTATATGGATCGAAAACTTAATGGGCTATAATATAGTGTAGGTTTCATTCTGATTGAAATAGTCTGACACGGTTTAAATGCCGATATTTAAAACTTTCAAATTCTAAAATATCTTAAACTTAGTAGATTCGAAAAAATTAACCATACCATGTTGTTAGCATTAATAAAAAACGTAAGTATATAAGTGTAACGAATTCGGTATCTAACTAAAGTAGAAAAGAGAACAAGTATTTTTATTCAATTTTCAAACTAATGAACATTATTATAAATGTAAAATATACCGTTGGAAAGCTAAATATTTTAGAAAAAAAATTATCTTAGACACGAAATTGTGACAACTTACGGAGAGAGATGAAAAGCCATTGAAACCAAATGATTGTTGTATATAATAATATATTATATTACAATATTTAATAAAATACATGTTTCTATCGAAACATGATTAAATTATTTTTTTATCCTTTTAACTTTATATTTCATCTCTAACTATATGAAAATCTTTAAATTGATTTTAACAACGGAGGTAAGTCGTGTGTTGAACGCACGTGACTTTTTTGTTCTAGCTTAAAACATTCCAAATATTTGTATATATTATTTTACATACGAGATATGAAGTAAATTGATAAAATTTCAAGAAAATTCAACTTAATATTTAAACAAAAGGTCCATTCTACCAAACGTATTTGGGCATGAAAATAATTTCAAAGAAAGCCTTTTTAAAGGATATAATTTAACTGTAAATATACATTTTTTTATATATTTTTACGGATATAATTTTATATAATGCACTCATAGACTTATAGATAACCAAGTAGGTTAAACATTATTTTTTATGTTCCGCACGTTAAACATCTTCGTCATGGTCTGTTTATATACAAATGGCAACAACATGAAACATAACGGATTTTCATATATCGCGAATAATTTTGTACGATTTATTCCAATACAGTTTTAGAATGAAATAGAATAGAAAATTATTTTATTTTGGGACTTAGTCGCTTAAGAATAACACAAATGTTACAAATAAAACTTATCTGGCTACAATACTAAGTATCCACGTGATAAAATAAAGTCAAATTATTCATACGATAAAGTATACGTATACATATTCAATAATATTTCCCGCTTATATTGTAATTTTTTTTTTTAATGAATAATACTTTACAATAACTTATCAACTAACGGGTTTTCTCCGTCATTAAATCAAATTTCCCCGAATGGTTATCAATATAAGTGGGAGGATTTGATATGATTTGTATCAAATCAAGTTATTTATAAAACAAATATAATAATCAAATTCACTGGAAATCAAAACATTTGTACCAAAAAAAAAAAAATAAAAATAAAGATGATTAGATATAATGTTTGAAATAAAATAAACAAGTATGAAACACTGCACAGCCCGTTGGCAACAAGATATTATAGAAAATTATTTGTATTTCAAAGATTTTTTTTTCATTTCAACATTTTATTGATATTTACAACTGTAATTATAATAAATACAATAAATAAATAGGCTAATTTACACTTATGGGTGTGAAAATTTCTAGTGAACAAACCACCCAGAGGTAGCACTACAAAGTCAATTTAATTTGGTAAGTCTCGAGGCCATCGACTTTTCGATCGCCTCGGAGGGTTGTTAGGAATAGAATAAGGCACATCTATTTAAAGAATTAATTTCAATTTAACCAGTGAAACCGTTAGTATAACGCTGAATTAATAAAGAAAAATATTGTAATCTAAAAACATATTTATATCCAGTAAATATATCCTTAATCTATTATATCTAGATAGAATATAAACCTTTAGCTCAGTGTAATTTCTAAATCAAAGTGCTTCGAAGTAATTTAAAATTAAAGAAAATATTATTTTTTTTACAGTAATTCGATTTATCAACAAGTGATTTAATACTTAATTCAAGTGACGAAATTTTTTATGGTAATGCGTTAAAATAAATAATAATAAATTGATAAATAATGAAATTAGTTGTCATCAAAATTAAATTATTTTTATTTAACAAGAAAGGATCCTAAATGGATCTCACCGATTTCGATGATTTTTTTTAAGGTAAAACCATGGACTTGGACAAATATTAGGAGCCAGCGCTCTTCAGGAGTCACTAAAAAAAATCAGGAAGTTTGCGCACAAAAAACACATTTTTTTTATATCTCTGGTTCGAATTAAGGTAGAAAAATAAGACATTAAACTATTTAAAGTTTTATGCTTGATAATAACCCTAAAAATATAAATAATCTCGTCAAAACATTACTTTTAATAAGGTTTCTTAAATCCTCACTCCTCCATAAGGGTGGGCATAGTCATATCGGATCATTCGAATTAATCGGTTTGGAGAAACGAACGAACTTCTTTCTTTTTTTTTTCCCCTCATCACATAAATTATATGCATAATATTTCCATCAAGGCCCAGCCAGCTCAGCCATCATAGAGACAAGAATTGTGGCATATGGTCTCTCAGAATCCATATTAATCATTCGGTCATTCTATTATGACAATCATTCGATTATGCCCACCCCTACTCCTAAAACGGAATCTTAATCCGAACACAGCTTTTATTTTATCCTGAGTCGGAAGGACACATTTTAGAAAGAAAAAATACAATCTGTAAGACTATAATAATGTAAAAACAATAAACTAACGTTTTGAATACTAAATTTGGTTTAATGCGCTATGCCATTGTAGGAATTTATTACCAATGTACTAAGCAGTAATACTTTTTAATTGATCTAATTTAACAAAAGATAATTATTATAACGCACAGATGTAAGTCAAAAAAGCTATTCGTTGGGAGTGAGACAGAGTAAGTCAGGACAGTACTATAATATTTCAATAACAAATCCTAAGTTATCTCCAACAATAACCAAGCAAAAGGTTTGGTTATAAATTCAAGGGTAAAAATAAATATATATTAATGTAAATAAGAGTCGGCACACATCACATTGAAAGTCTAAAAGGACTGAATGAATATTATCAAGATCGCATATTATTAAAAAATAATTTAACCCCAGGAACGGAGAAAAAATTCGCACATCCTACTAAAGTCGAATTGTCTTGGAGTCATCAACCATCTCTATTTGGATAATAGTTTTTATTATATCTTGATGTGAGATGTGCTTTCCCTTGTCTCGATCTGTGTAAACTTTTTTTCCAACCTAGATTTGTGAAAGGTTAGTTCTTTCAAAAAAGAACATGAATAACGGTAAGGTAAATAATTTAAAACACTGTAATAGTGCATATCTTGAGAATTATTGTCTCTTTGGTAAAAAGAATCAGTTCAATTTTTCTGTGAAACTGGTTTAAAATCAAAAATCTCAATTTAACTAGAAGTATAAGAACATGACAGTTGCGTTTTTCTTGATACATATGTTACTTCTGGTTTCTCCTGATAAAAATCTTCTCCTCAACACTTTCTGGACCCCTCGAGAATTAAAAAAAAAAATTACTTTATTTAAATGCACTTTCAAAACCTTATGAGTGAGTAAGAGCGGATTGGAATAGCGTCGTTCAAAGACTATTTAACATGAAATGGTGGTGGGCGCGTACCAATAACCAAGCTAAACCGACCGTTAGGCACGGACGATTCCCCTTCTGTTTTTCACAGCAGATATCCCTTCAAATGAAAATGAAAGCGTAAAAAATCGATTATTTTCTTTGAGTAACTTATAAAATTGTGAAAGGGAAAATATTGCATGCAACAACTCATGACTACGCAGGGCTAATCTGTAGGGTAATGATTTTGCCTATTACTCATTTTTGTTGCTCCTAGCCACACCATGCATATACACACATACACACAAAAAAAATTAGATAACGTTTAAAAGCAACGAATGCCAATGATAACAAAATTTGATAGTTACTATGATGTATGAATCAAAACACATAAATACCAGTTTTTAATCGTGTTTATTTTTTAATAAGATCACATATTTTAAATACATCCATAAGCAGCCGACTGAATCGTTCATAAATACGATCATTACAAAGTAATATATAACAGAGAAAAAGAGAAAGAATGTAGATAGATTTTTATTACTATTTATTTAAATTTACAACTATAATTTAAGGATAGAATAAAATTATAACGTCATAAAATATAATAGTTATACATAAAGTTTTATTTATTTATATATATATATATATATATATATATATATATATATATATATATATATATATATATATGTATGTAGATATATATGTATATATTATTATTAATTATGATAACGCAATTATACATCTGAATCTTATCTATTAATTTAACTGTCATTATTGGAAACTCACATTTTCAGGAGTTAAATATATAAGAAAGAAAACTTGGTGTACGGAGGTAGGTAGGGGTCCGTATTTTCAAAAAGTTGTTTCGCGGGTACTGTATACTCTGCCCCGTGTCCAAATTTGTCCATAAATAAGTAAGCCGTTTGTACTTATTTATGGACAAATTTTTTTTTTTTTTTTTTTTTTTTTTTGCAAGAAGTTATAACAAAATGAAAGACATTTAAGTGTAACGCATTTTGTATTTAATTTTAAGTTAATTGCTATGTTAATCAGCTTAAATTATTACTCAATCAAAAGTTTAAGCATATCTACCATAATGAAAATAATTTATATTTATATAAAACAGAAAAACATTTCTCACTTTAATAGTTAATTGTGAAAAAAAAAAAAAAAAAAAAAAAAAATTCAAATAATATTAAATGGATTTAGCCAATTTTGATATTTTAACAGAAAAAAAAAAAGAAGATATATTATTACGGTTTAGAGTATTATTATTTATGGAACTGGAAATAGTATAAAGGAAAAGAAACTAAATATTTATTTTTTTTAAATTAATATTAAGAAAGGTAATTAGAGAAAGACACATGTAGGTTCTTCACATTTCTAAAATATACACCTGTTCCTAATGAGCAAAGTAATATTTTCATGTTTTAACGATTGGTAAATAAACTATTAGTTGGAATCGTATACATCCTAATGCATTTTGGCACTAAACTTAAGACAGTTAAAAAGAAACTATGTCTAAGGAATGCTTAACTCGAACTAGTACAGAAGGGAGATTTCTGTTGGAAATCCTTTCATGAGGTATAACTGGTGAATAAAATTACGAGGTCGAGAAATAATTGGATCTTAACTTAGACCTAGGTAATTAGAGACATTTAATTATAAAGTTACACCCACGCGATGCTAAGGGGAGAAACTGCACAAGCTGAGGAAAATTGGAAGAGTTCCAACCGGGCGCGATATAGTGCCGAGGAGAGAAACCCGGAAACCAACTAAAGTCTCGGCCAGGCCTCCGCAATTATCAACATTATTTATTATACCATCGGCAAAACAACAAACTATTTTAATTACCTGGCCACCGTCACATTATTTCACTTTCGAAATAACATAAATCACAAACCATTTATAAGAATCAGACTTTACAAAAATATCTTTAAAAAACAAACAATATTTAAATAAAAAATAACAATGTCTATCAGAATTTCCGGGTAAGATTTGAACATATATAGTTCATATAATATTTTCTAAAGACAAAAGAAAATTTATTATTCAATATGTTGCATTTACATATGTGACTAAAATAAGTAATAGTAGAGATTAAAAACAATATAGCTTGTTCAAGTCTATTTATAATAATAATAATAAATAAATAATACATTAGACTCTCAGCAAAGCAGGGTTTTTCATTTTCGATGATATGAACTGATATGTGATGATGTTACCAACTGATGAACCATAAAAAAGGTAATTAAATAACTGACGTAAATGATTCTTTGTATTAAGAGAGAAACACTTTATTTATAAGCAGTGCTGCCCAACTGCATATTTTATGAATATTTTTTATGAAATTTTACTTACCTATATATGAAATATATATATGGAAAGTATTGCAATCGTTAAAATTTACGAATTCCAGTTTTAACGGAAATACATGTTTTAGGGTCCCTGTGTCAAAAGTCCCGGTCTGTGTGTATGTGAGTTTGTGTGTGCCCCTGCGTGTGTGAGTGGTAATTCCAGCGTGAAAACAGTTCTATGAAACTGAAGTTTCATATTTAAGAGAACTATACGCCCGAGATGTTACAAAAACTTTTGATCAAAATCAGCTATTTATGCATTTGTCACCTATTTACGATTTTCTCAAAAACGGCTCAAGCGATTTTTATTAAACTCCCTAAATCGATGTAAAATTAGACGGGCTTTAGTATCATATAGGTTTCATTCTGATTGAAATAGTCTGACAGGGCTTTGATGCCGATATTTTAAATTTTCTTCCCCCAAAGTACCTTTAATTTTGTAGATTAAAAAACATTAACCATAGAGTATGATTAGTATTGATAAAAACAGGTAAATATATTAGTTGAAAGAATTCAATATCCAACTAAAGGAGAAAACTGCAAACATATATTTTTTAATTCAATTTTTTTTACTTTGGAACTTGAGAACAGTAATATACATGTATAATATGCCGATGGAATCATATTATACATTTCTTTTCTTTGATATTTTTTTTTTTAATTGATTTTTATCTTTATTTTCCCACAAAAAATGTAACAAACAAATAAAAAATAACTCGAAGTGTGATGATAAACTTTTGCAAATAAACACATAGAATACCCATGCCAAACACATGACTCCGAAGATACCTTATCGCATACCATGCATGTGGTAGTGGTTGACTATAATGCATGTGGTCCTAAATTATATTTCTCTAATAATTTGCATTTTGGCAGCATTAAACATAAAAAAACTATTTGATGAAATTTTTACAGGTCATAGATATTGTACAGGGGAAAAGTATATGAAATCGACTTAAAAAATAAATAACTTTTTCATATTCATAAAAGTATCATAAGAACCTGCATTTTGTAGGCCAACGGCTATGCAAGGAAGTAATTGAGCTAAGATCACGCTAAACAGAATAGATACTGGGTACGCCAGGCCTTCCTGCCACCCCTAGTAGATCAGAGGCTAATATAACGGAATAAATAATTATCTGCCAAACCAAGACTCCAACTTGGGTTCTTAAGGTTAAGTAGCACAGTTCCCTACCCACGAAGCCACCCCACTACATACTCAAAGACTAATCGCTTCTTAAATCTCGAGTTTAATTATCATAAATTTGTATTTTATACATCATTTGGTATACTATCAGTATATGAACTTTTTTTTATGATAATAAATACCTTAATGATTTCCTTGGAGAGAGGAACTGGGAGAAGAAAGATTATTATTGTTTTTATAAAATTATAAAAACATTTATTTCCTTAAATTAATGAAATTTATTAGATGCAATTATTACATTAAAATTATTTAGCAGGAAAATATTCGAAAATAGGTAGATCCAAATACAATAGACCACGGGAACAGTATCCTTTACAAGTGTTTTTTCGCCCGGCAGGAGTCCAAGCTCTTTATTTAGTAGATCTATTTGTGAATATTTTATAATGAACACTATTCAAAACGGAACCGTGTAAGTTTTAAATCACGCAAAAATTGTATAAAAGCCAGAAATCTGAAAATTATATGGGTTTTGGACCAACACTTAAAAAAAAAAATACTACTTTTATTTTTTTGTACCTCTTAGTATTTACTACTCTTTCTTTTGAGATGAAGGATATAAAGTTTTTTTTTATTATTATCGCTTGATCACGAAAAAAAGTACATTTTATTTAAGAACTAATTAAAATTTATCATTTAAACATCTTCCAATATTTAATACAAACAACTGAAATTATAATTAAAGTATTGGAAAAGCAAATAGAGACTGAGTTTGAATAAATAACGACCCATATCAAATGAAGGTTTAATTCTCATTAAAAAAAAAAAAAAAAAAAAAAAAAAAACTATCCGTGTACAACCCATTAAGGGTTAATACGGGACCAACGGGCCGTGCAAGGAAGTGATCAAGCATAGATCACGCACAGCCGCCAGCTTTTAGCAATTTTTGAGTAAACACTTTATAGAGGCTACGTGTGTCCCAGGAGTAGGGGTGGGCATAATCGAATGAGGATTATTAGATCATTCGATTATTTCAATCATTCGATTTCATCGATTATCGGATTAATCGGTTCGGAGAAAGGAATGATCATTCGAACTAAATTTTACAACGATGATGGAGAGATTCCAAGGGATTTAAACCGAATGACTTTTTTTTTCTTTTTTTTTTTTTTTTTTGCTCGTCACATAAATTATAGCCCGCTCAGCAATCGTAGAGAGGGGAATTGTGCCTCATATTGTCCTTCAGAATGCAGATTAATCATTCGATTATGACGATCATCCGATTATGCCCACCCTTAGCCAGGAGGGTCTCCATACCACAGGGTCGCTTCACGGCTGAAATAACAGAATAAATAATTTTACTTCAGCCGGGATTCGAACCTGGGACCCGGAGAATAGTAGTCTAGTGCTCTAGCCCGCTGGACCACGCCGCTCCCATAAAAAAATATACGCCAAAAAAACCAACGCAACTCAATAGCAAATTTACAAAAAAACTAGTTACTGCCATTTTAAACTTCGAAGAGGGTTAGAGATTAATGAAAGGACCAAGAAAGTGAATACCATTGTAAAGATAGAGATGGACTATTATAATATGCAGGCAAAGTGCAAAAACATGTTACCCCTGAGGATACAGTAAAATAGTTCGAAAATTGAGGAGCTACTGGAATAAAGAAAATGTAGTGCATACCTTAAAATGAAAAAAAAAGACAATAAAAAAAACCTAATTACATCCACAATAAAAAAAACCTAATTACATCCACAATAAAAAAAACCTGTATGCACCTGGACGGATCTCATACCGTCTAGAGAGTGCTTGTCTCTTTAATAAGTAGTTCAAACCAAGGATATATTTATAGGTTCGATTCAATTAACTTCGATTGCTAACTTAGATAAGTCCCGCAGCTGCCCATCTCCACTCTACTACAAACAGGCATTTACAATAAACCTTATTAGTCAGAGCAGGTGAAGGAATGAAAAAAAAAAAAAGTGGATTATTCCTAATATAGATTTAACGTTTAGATTTGTCGGAATAGACAGGTGACAAGACAAAACTGGTCTGCCATACTGACACAGTTAGTTTTTCCAATTCCCCATATCCATCCTAGCTCTGGTATTGAAAGCTTTCTATCAACCATTCCTGGGGGAGAACTTCTTTCAACAGTGAAACCAGGAAACCCAGTTTCTTAGAGGGCAAACGGCATTGCAGAAATACTTATTCATTTGCAATTACTTCTTTAAAAAACAACAACTGAATATCCTATATAATTCAAAGAATGCAGTGAAGAACAAGCATTTTCTGGGTCAATATGGAGATAATGAAAAAAAAAATTCGATGTCATGGTAGCTGACTTTTAAAAAAATTATAATTATATCTAACTTAGTCTAGAAAAATAAAAAAAAGTGAAAAATGTTATGTAGTTACCAGAAATTAAACATCATTTCGGACTGGTCCATTTAAGTTAAGGCTTCTTCAACAGACATTTAATAAAATCTCTGTCTCTCAAATTATTAATGGACTTAAATGAATAGCTCTTAACAAGTATCCTATTTGTTTGTTCTTAAATTATTTTAAATACATATAAACAAAAAGAGAAGAATATTTCACTTCCTTAAAGTTCGCAAACAAAAATTAACTTTGGCAATTCTTTTTCAATTCCCAAGTTACAAGTGAAATATTAATTTCGGAGACATTCGACCGTCAAAATATATTAAATTACGTATAGGAAATATTTTAGTGATTTTCCATAACTTCAAACTAATCAAGAAACTAATAAATTCCATATATTTTAAATTCGCATCCCGAAAGAATAAGTAAAAAATAAAACAAAGCAAAAATATGTGAATAAATGGCCCAGGTAAAATCTTACCTCAGGAATACCATCCCGTCAAACATCCACCTTGCTCCCCACTCGAACATCACTGTTCTCATTCAAATACCACCTTTCATAATACCTCCTTGTTTAGAATGTTTGCTAATTAGTGAATTTCAATAAGACTGATCACTGTTCAACATCAAATGTTATTTTTTCCTTTATTTATTATCAGCACATAATCCGGCAAGATTTTTTGTTTTATTTATAGAACTTATCTAAAATGTTAACTCATATTAATTATGTTATTTTTCAAATTAGTCTTAAGATATTTTCTTTTCTTTCAAATATGTTATTCTTAGGTTAACTATTTCATAGAAAAGGTGATGTGTACCGAGAAAGGCTTAAATATGGGTGACAAGATTCCGGTCTTGGGGTATGCCGATGATTTGAAACTGCTAGGTGAAGACACGGAAACCATACAACAAAATACAAGTGTGTTTATAAAAACCGGTGAACAAATAGGTCTCGAATTAAATACCGAAAAGACGAAATATATGATTAGTAGCAGAAATGGTGGCGATCTTGATAATATTAATATTTCAGGGAATACTTTTGAACACGTAGAGAAATTCAAGTATTTAGGTTCAATGATAACAAGGAAAAATGTAATCCAGGAAGAAATTAAGTCCCGGTTAAAGGTGGGAAATGAGTGTTATTATTCAGTTGCTAAATTACTTAGCTCGCGGCTTCTGTCTAAAAACTTAAAAGGTAGGAATTTATAAAACTATTATTCTTCCGACGGTTCTTTACGGATGTGAAACGTGGCCGCTTACTTTGAAGGATGAACAACGGCTTTAGGTTTTCGTAAATAAGGTACTGCGTAAAATATTTTGTCCGAAAGAGAGATGAGGTCATTGGGGAGTTTAGAAGGTTGCACAAAGCGAAATTGCGGAGTTTGTACCCTGTGAATATAATTGAGGTGATAGCATCGCGAAGACTCAAATAGGCGCAAAAAGTTGTTAGGTTCGGTGAGCTCGGTGATTCCGAGAAAGTTGGTATTCGCTGAACCGACTGGTAGGCGTCCGAAAGGTAGGCCGAAGCGTCAATGGGAGGATTGCATTAAGGCGGATCTCGGGGGCTTGGGCTTGACCGGCGAACATTAGACGAGTTTGTACAGGCGAAGTTTGGTGGTATCGGCATCAAACTTTCGGGTTCGGCAAGCCTATTATTGTTAGGTTAACTATTATCCGATTAACTTTTTTTTTTTTTATCAGCACTCAATTTTTTTTTTTACCTTGATAATGAATAATTTCTTAATTCATGAATGTACTATTATAATGCTAAGTATAGAGCGATGAAGAGGTTGGCTAAGTAGAAAGAAGAGCGGTAGGTAATGACGGCGAGAAAGAACCGGTAGTAGGGGGCGGGGTAATTTTCTGCGGGCCACTTTGTACTCTCTTGCGGCACAACTTCTCAATCCTACACAACTGCATTTAACATCACATGAGAGAGAATATGCAACGTAACAAATCCGGAAGGAAGGTATATACAGCAGTTAACTTCTGAGTGAATCCGTCATCGCGCCTGTATGAATTACACTGATGAAGATGATAAAAGAAAAACGATGTCTCATAATTTGTTTTTAAAAATTAAGCCTCTGCCACGTTACGGTGTACGTTTGAAAAAACTACAAATGTTTCAATCATCAGTTACAACTGAGCATATACATATAAGTAAAAGATGAAATACATCACAAGAAGGTTTTTGACATAGATATGCCTTTGGCTGGGGGCCTGTAACTTTCATTGTGTAACGTTATTTTCACCTTAAGTTTGACACGCTCTAGCTCCGTTGGCGGATAAAAAACTTGTCGACAGTTTCTAAGTCAGAAATTTAGTGAAGAATATTTTTGTTACATAACATTTGTCAATAGGACCTACCGTTTTGGAGCTATTCTGCTTAGAATAATAAAAAGTCACGTGTTGCTACATTTGTTAAGTGTTGGCACTTTTTTTGACAGGCTCTATTTCTGTTGGTGTTTTCGAAAAAAAAAACCGTTCCCAGAAGTATAAAGGATAATATTTTATGTTGAATAATATTTGTCGCTAGGACCACGGTTTATGAGCTATATTATTTTGAATGAAAAAAAAAATAAAAAAATTCTACATAGATAATTCAAAATAAATTATGTCAGCAGATTATTTTTTCTTTCTTCATCTTTTATATTTCATCAATTTGCCCGTCAACTAAATTTCTTCCTGACAGGGTAAAGCAGTAAACATTAGCAGTAGACAAGATGTTTTTCTAATGTGTTGTGAAAAAATTTCAGTCAACAATTCACAAGAGTGAAAATCGAAGAGAAATGCCTTGAAATAACCTGAGAAAACTACTGAAAATTCTTTCTTGTCCAGTCCTACACTCAATTATTCAGCTTATCGATGAGTTTTATTTTTACATTTTTTAAAGGCTGACGGGTATACATGTCAAAAGTCTAGAGCTGATCTAATACTACCATGAACCGGCGTACCAACCTCTAGAGTTACGCAGTGTATTAACAGCTGATAAAAATATACTGAGTTGTTCGTCACCTGGTTTTGTTTTAGTTCTTGGAATGTGAAAAATAAGCCTTCAACGGGTTCTGTAAGTTAATAAATAAATGCTCCTTGCACTTTGTATATACATACTTACGATTACACTAAAATCGAAACAATCTTCACTTTTTGAAGAAATCTAACTATTACCATAAGATATTTTAAAGGATTTTTTACCTTATTTTTTCATGATTTAATTTGGTCGTATGTGATGTAAACCTGTAGTACTTTATCTTAAAAAACGCATAATATTTTAGGATCAAACTTTTTTAAGTTGCTCAGTTCAGATAAAGATTTGCTGGGATTCTAGGTTCTGCTTATTTCTCTCATAGCTCAGAGTTTTCCCAGGCTGATTGTAAATATTTTATACAAGTAAGCAAGAGTTTAAGATGTTCATTCAGTTTGATGTTAAAAATAAGTATTTTTATTATATTTCTATATTTTTGCTATTATTTTATTTTCTGTTTAACTGCTGATTCAATAAGTAAAATTTAGACATTTAATGTTAAATAATATAAAAACATAATAAACAAGGACGAACGAACATGTTTCTATATTCAATTTATAAATCAGGAATGCAGACAATCTTGAAATTAAATATTTCGGATGACAATGTAACACAATGAATATGTTACCACAATATCCATAAATATAGAATAACATAAGTAGCATCTTGAATTTAAAACATAAACTTTTTTTTTTTTTTTCAAACAAAGAAGGCAAGTGTTTAAATATCTTAGTACCCGATAAACAGTTAACTGTACCTGTGCTGAGTGAAGGCCATCACAATGATTAGCGACGTAGAAAAAAAGAAAAAGAAACTAATAACAACAACGCAACAGTAACAGGAAAAAAAATTAAACAGGTGCTCAAGGTGACCTTTTTACAAGACACGGGCTGAGTATAGCATGTGGATCCACGGCCAGGCGAACGAAGGCTAGGGTATCCGAAGAGATAAGGTCACTGGAGGAAATAAGGACCCAGTCAGGTTCATCCCTACAAATCCTCAGGAGCTCATAAATAGACTGAGTTTATACTACAAGAAGATACGATGATGGCAGAAGTTATGTTTATTGGTTTAGATTAATGATAAAAAAAAAACAACGAAATAACAATATTGGTATTATAAAACATAAATGTGCTGCTCCATGGAATAGATAAGGTATAAGTGTTGTTAAAGTAAAATGTGCGCAGAGGTTCACTAAATTAATCAGGATACACAGAAAGAAGCTCTTAAGCCAATTAATATGTCTATAAGAAGGGATGTTGCATTAGGAGAATGGATAGGGACACGGTTAACTGAGAAGATCTAGAATGTACTATGTAAAACAAAATGAATATAGTTACCACAATATCCAAAAATATAGAATAACATACGTAGCATCTTAAATTTAAAACATAATACTTTTTTTTAGGAGCTATTTTTTGTTCTAATGACTTGTAAAAGAAACACTAAGATGACATTGACTCCGCATACAAATAGGTGATATGACAGTGTCTTGGAAATCCCAAGATATATTGAACATGAAAGTCAAAATTATAATGAACGATTGATAAAAGCATTATTATCCACGTGACTGTATCCTGTATTAATTTTTTTTTTTTTAATATAAAGATGTCTTGAAACATACTTCTTTTTATGCCGTAAAACAAATATAATACCCAACAATGCAATCGTCTATTAAGAATGACGACAACATGAATATAATACAAATTATTTACTTCGTTAAGGGCTTTAACGTATCTTTTAGAAAAAAATGTAGTAAACAAATGTTTGTTTGTTTATTTATTTATTTAACGTCACTTTATACTACCACGGACGATGCTACAGTGGGAGTCCTAAATTTTGCCTGTCCAGGTTTTATTAGGATAGGGATCTTTAACGAGTACCTGACATCGCACAGGCTCGGGACCACCCTTTAACGTCCCATTCGAAGGACGGCATAACTAAGGATTTTTGACTCCCATTAAAAAATCCTAGGACCACCTGCGGGTTTGAACCCGTGAGTAAACAAATGTTATAGTGCCCAACAACAAACTTAGGTTTTATTGTTGATCATACACGTATCCAATAATTGATACCGAATATTCTCAGTATTATACCAATATCTCGGGTTGATCTTGCGGTTATTGTTTTTCATTTAAAATAAAAACCTTGTTTCTAGAAGTAATAACGTATTTAATAGTGTTGTTTTAGCAATTAATAAAATTTAAGTTTCATTATTTTTTTTTAAATTCAAATCAGAATTACTGTCATATATAACTGTATCAAGAAACCTTAATCGAAAGTCTGAATTCCATTCAAGTTTTTAAGTAGCTGCCTCAAAAGAACCTGTCAAAATCAGAAATTTGCCACATCAATTGCGTCCTTAGCCAGATGCCTAGCCCACCTACACATGTTAATGTCAATCATTATTTCAGACCGTTCTACAAATTATTTTGCAATAGTATGCTCATGTCGAAATTTATTTGCGCATACGAAATTATATCAGAAGTCAGTGATACAACATGCATAAATTTTATTCAAAACATTCGTAAAAGGCAAAGAATTATAATCTCATATCAGACACATTTTGGTTTCTGAGATATTAAATAATTAAAATATGTGTAAAAGGCCTCGTAGGAGTATAATAAATAATAACAATAATTAAATTTAACTAATTACATCATTAATTATTAAAAAAATAGAATAAACCTTACCAATTTAATAACAATAAACTTTTTGTAATAACTCTCCATATTGTGACAGAGAATATTTTCTTGCTGGAACTATGATTTGTTCATTCTGAAATTATTAATTATTAGTGTGTTGTTTTGTGAACCTTTTTCTGACTAAATAATCATCAAAATTATAAAAAGAAAATACATAAACGTCCAGGAAAAACCTAACATTATTTCTGTTAATCAAATTATATGAGCCATATCGGATTTTTTTTTTTTTTTTTTTTTGCTTAAACGACTAAAAACACATCTCAAGATCATCAGATACTACTTGAAAGAACCTTTCGAAGTGGAATGTGATCACATCACTGCGTAATTATCACCGGAAAAATTCTTCTTTTTAAATTTTTTTATTATTATTATTAAGAGGCTGTATCCACATCACTTCTGAAAAAAAAAAATCGAAAACAACTAATGTGATATCTTAATGCCAAAACATTAATTTATTATGACATGAATTCACATGAAACATTAAGTCTGCCGACGTCAATTATACCCACCATAATATATCAATAATAAAACTTTCACGTGATTTTTATAGCCTATATTTTATACAATAGTGAGGGGGAAGTAGGTAATAATATTTTAATAATGTATATTATTTCATACAAATTAAATAAAAACATATCAAACGATTTAACTATCAAAATCTTTTCAAACTGAAGATCAAAACTCCCAACGAAATATTATAGATATTGATTAAAGAAAGTGACATTTTTCAACAGCAGCATGGTCTAGCAGCACTTTTATTTTTATTTTTTACTATTCCTATTATTTTGAATTTAAAAGAATAAAATACTGGAATTTAAACATTTCTATAAAAAACTTACTTAATCTTCATCTTACTATACAGAGTAGGATTAATTATGGTTATTACTTTGTCTATTACTAGTATTTATATAATACTTTTACGTATGGTTGTAAAAAGTAAAAAAATAAAACATGTATTGCAAAGTAAAACATGTTGAACAAAAATATAAATAAGTTTTGTTTTATTTTACGTTTGTTTTACTGCTTTTATTATTATATTTTTTTCTCTCTCTTTTTTATTTTTTTAATATCCCACGAATGTAACCGGCATTATTTTATTATGAACTATATAGCATATTGAATAATATGTTTTGTTTACTAATTCTCAAATTCTTAGAGACATGCAGTATGTAGCTTTAATTTTAGGTATTGATTAAAACTATCATTCAATTAAAATTAATAATGATAGGAGCCAACACGTTAAAACACGTTTCAATATTATTTTAGTGTACTGTATTTTATACAATAAAATACTTAAAGGTAAATATATTAATATAATTAAAATATAAATAAACACATTAGAAACTACAAAGTACTTTATAGAATAAGATTAATAATAACTACATACTCTGTTTATTTTTTGTTATTATTTTCAATAATGAACCTTTGAATCAAACAAAATAATAAAATAAAAAACCCACCTCAAAATTTGAGAGCTCACGTTTTAAGATACATCCGACAATAAAACAAATCCGTTTTTCTGCCGTCCGCGGCATTTCTCCGAAACTACTAGACTAATTTTATTGAAATTCAACACAAATGCAACGATGATTTTAACACCTAGACGTTGATATGATCTGGTTATTTTTAAAATGGCCACCGATTAAACGTGATTTAATTCAATAACTGAGTTATTTTTGAAGATAGAGAAAATTCTTTAACCAAAATACCGCGAATAATCATTAAAAAGAGAAAAAAGAAAGGAAAAAATGAGTATAGAGTAAATTTTAGATTCAATTAAGCACAATAAACAGGAAAAAAAAAAGAAGAAAAAAAGTTGATCTATATATTCAACACAAATTATAATAGATGTAATTCCACCGAAATATATTATATAGTTAATTGGAAATAATAAACCATTGTGTAATAATTTGCAGGGTTTTTATATTACAGTTATTACTTAGTCTATTACTAATATTATTGTTATACTTTTCGGCATAGTTGTAAAAATTATAAAAATAGAACAAATACAAAGTAAAAAATGTTTAACATAAATATAAAAAATAGTTTTGTTTTACAGAGCAGTGTGTATTAATGAGTTGTATTATTTCATTCATTAATTATATTACATTTTTTCCCACTCCTAAAATGGGACCGACGTTAGGCGTTGTTACAAAACATATAAAGAGAACACTTAAATTGTTAGAAATATGCAGTATATAAATGATATTTTAGGTATCGTTTAAAATTATCAATTCAATTAAAATTTATAATGATAAGAGTCAAGTAGTAACTGATAAAACACGTTTTAATTTTAGTTTATTCCTCTATATTTTTAACACATATTACTTCTAAGTGATTATATCAATTTTCTTAAAATATAATTTAAAATATTGGAAACTACGAATAAATAAATAATTATTGTGAAGTGAGAATGGTTAATGGTGTTCACAGAGAGAGAGAGAGAGAGAGAGATGTATACACACGTGTTCACTTTATTTATATTACATTGTTTCACATTTTATGGAAGTATAGACATTTTGTGTCATAGATTTGTGACTCTTTTCCTCTTCTGTTTTAATTATATTTTTTTAACTTTACAATTTTTTACCTTTTTCATACTATAAATATTGATATTCTTAAAAATTGTGATTTTCTACTATCTAATTATTCGCCTTTTATTATATTTCTTTTGTCCCTTTTGTTTCTAATTATTTTTATAATTGTCATTTGTCATAACTAACATTTCACTTTGTTTTTAATTATCAGTATATTTCTTTAAATTATCACTTTATATATTGTATTCTGCTACTGGTTGTTATATTTTGTTTTTTATAGCCCAGAAGAACGCCTATAATTTAGCCGAAACGTCGGCACCAGTAAATTAAGTTTCTACTTCATTGTGTGTTCTTTTGACTACTTCTCCCTTATAAATAATTATTGCTTGCTATAATATAGGGGAGCGGCGTGGTCTAGTGGATAGAGCGCTAGTCTGCTGTGCTCTGGGTCCTGGGTTCGAATCCCGGCTATGGCGGATATTATTTATTCTGTTAATTCAGTCGGGGGCGACCCTAGGGTATGGAGACCCTCCTGGGGCAGACCCAGCCTCTTTAAATTGGGTACCCAAAATAATTGGGGAAAAATCTGGCGGCTGAGCGCGATTAAGGCCTAATCACCTCATTGCACTGCCGTTGGCCTAGAAACAGTGCGAATCTCTATATGTACTGAGCCCAAGACCCTTTCTTGGGTTGTAGTGGTACAGGTTTTTTTTTTTTTTTTTTTGCTATAATATAGATCAGGAGAAGATATTAGAATTTGATTATTCCCAATAGTATTAACATGAAAATCAATTTTTTCACATTTTGGTTCTCTTTGAATTTTAGCTTTTTAAAACATATTATTCGAATGGTATCAACCATTGACAGCTAAGATACGAAAGGGTTACGCAGGGAATAGTTGGAACGACATTTACTGGTAAAGGTAAAGGCGCTGAGTGCAGTTTCTGCATTGCATTCCAGTCAAGCCAAGGACTTAGCGTTCACATTCTACCTCTAGGCCGATCGAGGACGCGGGGCTACTGCCCCCCACTCTTCTCCCCCATACATCTTCTTTCTTAAGCCGCTACTGGCTTCCACTAACGGGATCTCAGCTAGACGAATATCTTTCTTCGGTTTAAATCGTGAAAAAAATAAATACTAAAACACTAGGACATTAAATAGTCTATAGTTTATTAATAGATATTTTTACGACACCGAAAAGAGATAAAATTAGTAAATGCCGTATAACTGAAATAATGTTTAATAGGAGATGATTAATAGGAGAAGTATAGCTTTTTAGCACTATAGTATGGGTATAAATAGAGATGTATGGGACAATATGTAAATACCAAGACGATTGTAATAGATTCCAATTCACTCCATAAAAAAAAATCTGGAATAACCTTCGATCAATCTCTTTTTAAGAAAAACCATATCTCCGGAATCTCTGGACACACAATTACTTAAAAATTCAAAATAAACATTTTCAACTTCATCCTTATGAAACCTATAGGCTCTTCGTTTGTTCTCAACTATTCCACTTTTACTGCTGCTGCACGTTGTATAAAGATGTTTCTGGTGATCTTGAACGACAGTTTAACTGTTTGATTCCTTTAATCTTTGTGATATGGAGATTTAAAGTGGCTTTACCCATCCTACTGTTGCATCCTTCCTCTTCCAAGTTCACCAATCCCGCCGCCTATCGTGCATCTCGGATATATTTTCATTCGAATACTCCGTCCAATCCTGCAATACTAGTTTGCAGCCTTCAGAAATAGAAATAACTCCTCATTGAACCACAGCTTTCAACGGTTCTTTCCTTATCCGATATTCGTCTGTATAGGATTATATTCCTTCCTATATTAGTCTCTCCAGTACTCAAAGATTTGACTAAATTTCACTAGCATTGTAAATTTCTTTTGATTAACATTGCTTATAAGAAGAAATTTTCGTATTTTAATTTTTGCCTTTTTTTTTTTTTTTGTCTACATTATTATTAATAAATTCTTTACTATTTCAGGGTTGTTTTTTTAACTCCTAGATACTGAAGTTCTAAATTATTGTAGTGTTCCAGGAATTCTTATTCTAGCGGACATTTTCCCAGAGCAAATAAAGAATTCGTTATTATTATCAATATTATAAATGAATAAGATTTAAATAGTAAATTCTGCAGATATAGATATAACAACATAAGTCAGAAAATCAGACACAAATAAATTTTATTACATATATTATGTATAAGTTTATAGTTTATAATAACTGTATATGATTGGGCCAAGTGAGTTTGTACAAAGAATATCATTAAACTTTACAGAAGGTGTGCTGATTTCACAAGACTTGGTTACTTTTCTTTTTGATTTCATAAATAGTGAAAATAAGCAGTGAATTGGTGATAATTATCATCTCACAAACTATAAATAATATTATTAAAATCACTTGGTGAAATTTGGTCACCCTACTGTCTAGTTCCAACTTCCGATTTAAAATTGCAATAATGATTGATAAAAGTTATAAATGAATCATGGAATTAGAACATTAAAAAAATATCCAAGTTATTATATTTTTTTAATGTTCTAATTCCATACTAATAAAAGTGGCCTATCAGTCAGATTCAGAATTGACAACATTCTAAGAAAAAATATATTTCAAGCGAATTTAATAAGTTATAAGGCATGGTATTTTACGAAGAATTGTTGTATAACATTTTTAATTACAAAATTCAATGTAAAGAAAAAAAAACAATAATACAGGCCTTGACCAAAAGAAAAAAGAATCTTAATTTTTTTTATTGTTTTTCATGACGGCAAAACTTAATCTTTTTAATTAAAAAGAGCATAATTAAAATCCAAAAAACAATATTTTATTTAAAAACATCATGGTCTATATCAGCCCAAAGTTTCGAGGTTTTATGTATCTATTTTTATAACGATGACTAAATTATCGCATTAAATAAATATATATTTCAATTTATAAAACATATATAATTTAATTTAAGTGCTCATTAGCTCCACGGTGATTTAAATTTAATAAAATATCATTTATCATCAAAAACATTACCTTTTATGTATACACGATCATTTCCACTCGAGATCAATATTTAACATATTAGGTTTGTTCTGCGTTCTAACCTGAAGGTAGCCCTAGGATTTTTTAATGGAAGTAAAAAATCTCCTATTTATGTCATGCTTCGGAGGGGACGTAATAAGGTAATGCCGAGCCTGTGCGATGTCAGGTACTCGATAAAGATCCCTATGCTAATTATACCAGGATAGGCAAAATTTAGGACTCCCATTGTAGCATCGTCCGATTAGCCATAGTAGCATAAAGTGACGTTAAATGAATAAACAAACATATCACGCTTGAATTTCCAATGTTGCAAGTACACAGTAAAATGTTTTATACCATAAAATAAGTTTTAGTGGATAAATAATTTTTTACAGAAAAGTGATGATGTAGATAATGGAGAAATGATCATTCCATGTAAATTATTTCTCTAAAGAGAAAAAAAAATTAAATATTAAATAAGTATGAAATATATTTTTTTAGTGACTTGATCTTCAAGATAGAATAAGATTATATCGGAATCATACGATTATTTCATAATGATAATAAAAACAAAAATAATTAGTAACCTAAATAAACTAACACGTCAGAATTAATGACAGAATGCTTAAGTTCTACCAGCTGAGGTATTAGCTTGACTTATGTCAAATTTATAATTATAGTTGGACATAATTCAACAACTATTGTAATTAAAAAACATATAAAAAGGTTCTTTATCACCATCCAACCTCTAAACCCTAGAAACCAGTGAGTCAAGACAATTCAGACTAGTTCGTCTTTGTCGTACAAATAACATACCGACAACAAAAAAAAAAAAAAAAAAAAGAAAAAATCCAAGCATTATCAGCAATAATTAAGATTAACTTGTTTATTATCACTCTTCATTTAGTTTCTAATTATTAGGAAACTACGTACTTATCGCCACGGACACTGGATAACAAAAAAAAAAAAAAAACCCGAGCAGAAAGATTATTGCTGAACTAAACACTGATTACGTAAAATAGCCCTTTTGATGAAAGATATATATACTTTATCTACTAGCCTCCTATCTTAGTGATGCTAAAACGACTCTTTGTGCTAAAAGGACGCTAAATCAGCAAATAAAATCGTACTAAGCTCTTTTGTCTCCAACCGCGATCCGCAAGAATCTGCTGATTTCAACTGGAGGCTATCTGCGCCGATTCACTTCCTTTCAAAAACAACTGAGCATTTTAAATTTTTAAAAATCATCCCTAGGATCTAGAGTATAAATACCCATGCCTTACATTCGACCTTGGATTGTGTTCAGATTAAAAAACTGATAATTTAAATAATATTAGATTTTAAATAATAAACAGCTGACCGTATGTGAATTTGATAAAAAAATTATATTTCGGGAGGCATTCAATTAATTATTATCAAAATAGTGTAAACTATTAATTGTAAAACAAACAACGCAGATCTTAATAAGGGCATTTATGTCCCAAAGTATGGAAACAAACTGCCGAAATTTAAAAGTTAGATTTTCTTTAGCAAATGTAATATATCATTAATTTTTCAAACGAAAAAAATAAAACAGAAATAGAATATAAAACAGTGACAGCGATAAAACTGAGATGATCAATTATCCCTCCTTAGTAACTCCTTATGTTTTTAAGATATTTCAATTTTTTACGATATTCTTTGTGAAAAACTACATGGAATCATTGAGAAATTAGTACAAAATATGGCAATAGAAGGCATTCCCCTGATATAATTTGGGGAAGACTGAAGAGGAGTTGGATGAGAGACCTCCTTGTCTGAGAATATAATTCTGCTGAATGTCATGAGGATGCACCATTGGTGTATGGTATATGGTACATTGGTGGTGACTTGTATATGGATCCTGTCGCCCTCATCTCAACTCAGGCCATGTTCAATACTGTACACCTCATTTACTTACTGATTTATTATTATCATAATTTTCAAGAGGTGCCAATTAAATTGTGAAGTTAGAAAAACAATTATTAATAAACCAATAAACAAAATAAAAAACACTTCAAAAGATATTTGTGAGAAGATTCGGCCTTTTGATAGAGAATGAGGTTCTTTAAAATATAAAAGTTAATAATAATATTTTTAATTTATATCTATAAAATGTCTAAACACACACCTAACCAATTATTATCTAGAAGTAATTTATCCGTTTTTAGTTAGTCAAGCAAGCAGATAACTAAAATTTGTAAGATTTAATATCACTCCGAGTTTTTCAAGAAAGTTCCTGGAAAAGATCTAGAAAAAATGTCTGTAACTATGTGTCGAATATATTTGTAGACAAAAATGAATGACAAATGAATCAATTGTTTTTGTTTTTTAAAAACTAAAATATAAATTAATCATAGTAACTATCTAGGTTAAAATTATGATTATGTGAATGAAATAACCTGGAACTTCAGTTATTATAACCGAATATCAAAAATAATAAGGGCGCAATGAATACAAAGCTTAAATAAATATTTAATACTTACAGTAAAAAATATTTTTGTAAAAAATATTGAAATGAGGATTTCAAAGATTAGTCAATGCACATAAATTATAAATAGAGCTCAACTGTAGCTGGGTGGTTTGCATAACAGCCTCGTATGCTAAAGGTCACAGGATCAAACCCGCAGGTGGTCCTAGGATTTTTTAATGCCGCCCTTCGGAGGGTACGTTAAAAGGTTGTCCCAAGCAATTGTACCATGTTAAAAATCCCTATCCTAATAAAATCTGGATAGGCAAAATTTATGACTGCCACCGTAGCATGGTCCGATTAGCCATAGTAGCATAAAGTGACGTTAATAAATGAATAAAATACAAAATTATAAATCAACCAGCTGATTCTCTTATTCCTAATTATACACGATGTTTAACACAAAACTCTGTATATGATTTTTATTTTTATCGTCAAAAATAAATCTCTCTTCTTCTTCCAGTGTCGTGACAGGCCTGTGCCTCGTGGTGTATCCCCCTGGAAGATTACACTTCGTTCTCGATGCATCTTGTATGTAGGGTCATCACTCCTTCGCATAATTTTGAGTGGCCACCTTTGGCTGACAGGTCTCACATACCGGAGGAGAGGCTGTGAGTGAATCTCCATTTAATTACATCGTTATAAGTCCCGTGACTGGAATTCAAACACACAAATAAACACCAGTAAAACATATTTTACAATAATATTTAAACGTGGCAAACATTATTTTAATAAATATTTTGAAGAATGTTAAAATTCCTTATTGTTTCCGCTTTCGAGTGATGAACAGCAGCTGTTTCCGTTCCGCTATCTCAAGGTCTATAAGAAAAGGTCTAACGAACTCTAGCGGCAGAGACAGAAAGTAAGAAGGGAGAGCAATCTACAAGTCATAGGACATGTAGGAGCTAAGCTTTTTCTTTATCCCACCATTTATACATTCATTTAATAGGAATGCAACTTTTAAAAACTTGTGATTTTATTTTGTCACCATATAAATGCAACAAAAAAAAGTTGAAGGTGGTTAGTTTAAACCAAGTTTTATAATATCAAAATCAACTTGTAATCATAAACCTTGTCTCAGCTGGTTCAACTGCGACTGACCGAGTACATTTTTAGTTTTCTCAACTTTCTTAAATAATTAATTAAAAGTCGTGTTATGATTTCCGGGAGCGGAAGGAAACTTAAGGAGGATTGAAGCAAGTAAATGAAGTTTTAAGCTTGGGAATGAAGAGGCGAAGAAAGTTAGGAGGGAAGGTTGTGTTGCTATGGAGAATCCATTCCACGCCTTTATATCTCAATACCTCCCTCCCTTCCAAGCACGCCACCCTAACATCGGAATTTATTGAAATTATTCAAGATTAGTCTGCGAAAGTAGCCATACTGCAACGGATAATATTATAACCCTTCTTATAGCACGAGTCATCTTCTTTATATTCACTACAACTATCGATGTATAAAATTAACATAGAATGATATATAACAGTTTTGTTCCAAAAAGAGTTTGTGATCACACGATACCTGTCTGCGCATGCGCTGTACAGTTTTTCTGCTCCTTAAAATAAAAGGAGTTCGAATTTACAAGCCTTCGCTGTAGACGTTAGATAAAAACACTAGTCAACAGCAAATTTTACAATAATTTTTAACTAAAAAATTATTTTAATAAATATCTTAAATAATGCTTAAATTTCCTAATTGTTTATTGTCTCATTCTTTATATTCACAACAACTAACGATGTATAAAATTAACATAGAGTGATACATATATATTGATATGATATAACAGTTTTGTTCCAAGACGAGTTTGCGATAACACGAGACCAGCCAGCGCATGCGCTGTACAGTTTTATTTTGCTTCTTAACCTGTACGCTGCAACCGCTTCCGCCTACCCCACAGTTTGATGCTTGTTCAATCCCACGTAGGGTCAAACCTTTTATTCAATGGAATATGTAGATAAAGATTTGAGAATATAAAATTATTTTTTAAACAGTAATATATTTTAAAAAGCTCTATTCGTATAAGAGGAGCTTGTGACCGATTCAATTAATTGAAATGAATTAAAACTAAAAACCATTTTAAATTTTAGATAATCTTCATATGAAAAAAAAAGCTAGGGTCAGTCGTTTGAAAGCTGTTGCTTTAGACACATGGGATTTTAAATTGAAACTACGAACTCAGAGGATTCATTTAACGAGAGAACTAATTGGTAAATTTTTTAATTCTTAATAGCTTAATTGGTTGAGTTTAACAAATCTTTTTTTTTTTTTTTTTCAAAATCGTTTATTTTTAAATGCTTTATTCGATAGGTCCTTTGAAGCGAGCTTATTTTTTAACACTAGCTACGAACTTATTTCTTTAATAATAAATTTTTAGCATTTTTTTTTTTTTTTAATTTATTTATTTTGTTTTTATGTTATAAACACCAACATAGCGAGAAAACTAAGATTTTAATTATTAAATAACATAAAATCCTATACTAAATAAGCATTACGATTTTGTCCACATAGCAATATGAATTCGTGGTGTGATCGTCTTTACTGATTAATCTAGAACAACAGTCATTACTACGAAAAAGGTAGTTTTAAAGTAAATTAAATATCATTCGATAAATATAAATAATAAACATTGCCTACCATTAAAAAAAAAAAGTTTAAAGATATTTTTCTTAGCGCTGTTAATCAACCTTCTCGGACAATCAATAACAGCAATGCAGTTATGGGAGAAGCGCTGTGATCTCATGAGTCCTTCTTTTTCCTCTCCTGGTGGCGGGACAAGCAAGGCTAATAGTTCTCATTATTGTCATTGTGATGAAAGAACTCATGGAGAAGAATTGAATACCACAAAACAAAGAGCGGAATCACCTTTCACTGTGATTTAATTTAATGGAAATACAGATTTCGCGAAATATATAACTAATTGTGGATTTTGTTGATAGCTAATACAGTTTAATCAGGAATCAATTGAAATCCGAAACTACAATTCGGCTAACAGAAAGGGAAAAAGGGTACGGCAGACAGACATACAGGGCTCGGAAGGGCTATCGATCGGGGAGGCCCAGAAAGGGAGTGTTTACCATGATTGCCCTCAGACCTCATCCTCATCCTCTACCTCAGTCATTTCATTAGTGCTTCATCCATCAGTCTCTTGTTTCTGACAGCCTCTGTTAAACGACCGCTTCTTATTCAATTACATAGCATCCTATCATCCGCTTTATCAATTTAAATTTAGCACGCTCAATCACAATGATGCAGAGGCACGTGTCATGCGAATAGCTATTGTTAACGAGTAGATAACTATTGAATAGCGGAATATTTTGTTGTGGGAGTTTAATGAAGAACCTTCATTCCAAAGTATCTGAGCATCCCTTATTTCTTTTGCTGAACTGTTAAATGCACAGGACTATTGCTCGCGGCCTCAACCCGGTCATTGCTATGAGTCGCCGACTATCCTACTGATTTGTTTGTTTAGGCTTAAGAACAAATAAAATAAACAATAATCTTGAAACAAAAATGCAAACATTAATGAGAAAAAACATAACAAATATATTGCTCGTGTACTTAAAGAGGCAACAATTTCCTTCCTCAGCGACGATTCTATATCAGCCAACTCATCAACAACTCAGTCCACACTCTCAGATCACTGTTTACTAGCCACCGGCGAACGGTCACTAAAACTGCTAATCCTCCTAGCGTTTTATCGTAATATAAAGAAAATAGAAGCAAACTAAATTTACTAAAGAATTTGTTATTTTAATTCTTAACAGCTGGAATTTATACGGACCACGGACCTTAAAGCCGAGATGAACGTTCGTTCGAGCTATGGCTTAACCTTATATTCGATTCTGTCCGAGGCTAGTTGAATTATATTTTGTGGTTGTACGAAATAAATCTCGACTGAATCACTCTGGTTAGAATTGTTGGTTAACTATTTATTACGCCTGAAAATCCATCTTCTTACCGTCCCATCTCACTTCTACCAATCATGGGTAAAATATTGGAAAAACTTATCCTAAAACGCCTGTACCCCATCCTTGATACTAATTCCATAATTCCTGATCATCAGTTTGGATTCAGGACGTCCCACTCCACTATCCAGCAATGTCATCGTGTGGTGGACGTTGTCTCGTCTACATTGGAGCGTAGCTTGTATTGTACTGGAGCCTTCCTTGACGTGAAACAGGCCTTCGACCGAGTCTGGCACCCGGGATTGCTTCACAAGCTCCGCCAATTCCTTCCCCCTACATACTTCCTTATTATCCAGTCCTACCTCACTGGCAGATCCTTCAAAATCAATCATAATAATTCATTTTCGTCCATTTTTAGTCAGTCTGCTGGTGTTCCTCAAGGTAGTATCCTAGGACCCATCCTTTACACAGTTTATACAGCTGATATCCCAACCCATCCTAACACCTTCATTTCTACCTATGCTGATGACACTTGTGTGTTATCAGTCAATACTGATCCAACTATTGCCTCTCAAACTCTCCAATCCCACCTCAGAGACCTTGAAGTATGGTGTCAGAACTGGAGAATTAAAATAAATTCCAACAAATCCAACCAAATTACATTTACCCTTCGTCGTAAACCTATGACTTCCTGCCCTACTGTCTCCTTCAATAATACTCCTCTTGTCCCGGTTGAACAGATCCGATATCTAGGACTGCACCTTGACAAACGACTCACTTGGAATCCTCATACAAGACTGAAACGACAAGAAGCTGCACGACGTTTTCGACTACTTCAACACTTACTAGACAAACGTTCTAATCTCCCACTTAACTACAAAAGACTCATCTACATGACTATCATAAGACCAATATGGACTTACGGAATTGAGCTCTGGGGCTCTACTAAACCATCGAATTCTTCTCGTATCCAATCCCTTCAGTCCAAAATCCTTCGTAAAATCCTCAATGCTCCTTACTTTGTCACCAACAAACTCATCCATAAAGACCTTAATGTCCCATATGTTGCTGATTTGGCCCGTACGAGGTATCAATCCTTCCATGACAAACTCCATTCCCACCCTAATCCTTTCGTTTCAATCCTTTCTTCCTCTTCAATTCCTGACAATCCTCCGAGGCGTCTGAAAAGGAGATGGCCCCGGGACCTTCTAGTTTAGAATATTTTTAGAGTTCTTCTATTGGGAAGCTTCTCTACATGTGTTTCATGCCTTTTTTATGTTTCATTCAAATTTACTTGTTGTATTACTTGTTATACAGTTGTAAATTCCAATAAATAAATATATAAAAAAAAAAAACTATTTATTATATAACCCGTTCTGTATGCCATTTCTGGAGAAAAGAGGACATAAACCCCGAAAGAAAAAAAAAATAATGACCTTGGGTAGGCGTTAATAATTTATCCCTTTGGTAAAATCTGAATCGGTCATCTTTTTGTAGAATTTAGCTCTTTCCAATTAAGCTCCAATAAAATATAACGGATCGTTCTGACAATTGGGAAACAGTTTGGAAGTTATGCTGGAAAACACGTTAATTTCTGGTCTCGAGTAAGCACTAACGAAAAAATGTAATTTGTATAACCGAACGGTTTTCTGGTTGTATTTGACAGCAAGATTGGAAAGCCGAGTTTCCATTGAAATTCTATTTAATTTCCTCGATACATAGGTTTTTTTTTTAATGAAATAATTTAAATCTGGATATGTAATCCATATACAATTTTATAACTTTATATTCGGGAAAAAAAAAAAAAAAAAAATCTGAAATTTTCCTGACATCTATAACATTACATCTTCAAATACAATGAACATGGCAAAAAGTATACTTTTTTTTTTTTTTTTTTTTTTTTTTTTTTTGTCTCAATTATTGAATAACTCTCTATTAGTCAATATTCACAGTTTATATTAATAAATATCTTACTACAAATAACAATGAGAAATGGCCAATTATTTCAAATAAACCAAATTGAATGTAATCAAGAAAATGAAATATTGGGCATCTAAGTCTGGGTGCTGAAATGAGTAATAAGAATTAGACAATCACAATCACATAATTTTCTCTTACAATATACAGTTCATACAGATGTAAGAAAATAAACGCCTAATCTGTTAAGCCTGTGACAGAATCATGCACGAGACGTGTGCTAAGTATACCGATTCACGTGAAAGACATCTAAAGACGTAGGATCTTTAATGTGTTAGACATAAAAGACGTTATATTATATTATATTTATATAAAAAAAAATAGTATAAATCAATAGATAATTTGTCAAAACATGAAATACTATCATTATTTAAGCAAGTATAAAATCCTCATTGAATTTCGAAAGAATAATTAGATAAAACATTCAACAAATATTTACTAAATCTATAATGAAATCAGAATGGACATCATAGGGATTATTTATAATAAGTCTATCCTATTTTTTTTATTTTAATAAATTATAAAATAGTCAATAGACTGAAAATATAATTTATAAAAAAATTCCATGCCAAATAATAGGAAAATAATTTACAACTTCACTCTATAATAAAATAAACTATTAGTTCATGATAAAATATAATCTATATTATTTTATATTTAACAAGGATTCAAAATTATCACATACAATTTACATATATAGAATTCTAGATTTTTAAGTATCATATTTAATAACAAACAATTTTTTTGCATCAAATTAATATTTAAAAAAGAATTACTGTATTATACTCGTATAAGATAGAAAAATATTTAAGCAACCTTGAACTTCTACGAGACAGACTTCTTCATTTTTTACATAGCTTAATTTATGCAAATTAAAATTTCAGGAACAGGTTTAATAGCAAGTAATTTGTGAATGTTGCAAGAGCAAACATCGTCATAAAGATGATGAATTAAAAACTGGTATTTCTAATAATAATACATTTCATATCGTCGTTATGAGGTCATGTAATCAAATTCAATGTTCTACAACATAGCTAAAATTGTTATCGGTAAAATATAAAATCGGCAAAATAAAAAAATGAATTTTTTTATTATTTTTATAAGCCGAAATTCGATCTTAAGAATCATTTTTATTCTTGATAGATATATATATATATATATATATATATATAAAAACTCAATCAGTATTTATTTGTTTTATAGGTGTAATCTTTTACATTAATTTAATGGTTTTAAAAAGGAAGTATAAGCTCGATTACATGGATATATAAACATTATAGAATCATTGAGATAAGATTAAACATTCAAATCCTCAATTAAAGATTATATTGAGGGGATGACTTGTAGCTGAATGGCTAGCATAACACCCTCCTATGCCATAGGTCACGGGTTCAAACCCGCAGGTGGTCCTAGGATTTTTTAATGGGAGTAAAAAAATCCTTAGTTATGTCGTCCTTCTAAGTGGACGTTAAAAGGTGGTCCCGAGCCTGTGCGATGTCAGTTACTCGTTAAAGATCCCTATCTTAATAAAACCTGGATAAGCAAAATTCAGGACTCCCACTGTAGCATCGTCCGATTAGCCATAGTAGCATAAAGTGACGTTAAATAAATAAACAACAAAGATTATATTGTCACTTCTGACATTAATTCTTAAGATCACACAAAACCTTCAACGAAATATTTAGTTTCTTTACACAATAAAATCGATAATTTCCTAATTAAAAAGATTTAATTTATATTAACATTAATATTTTGACTTAAATTAGAAGGCAGACAGACCCTCAGAGATTGAATTACTCTACTTCGTGACGTTAAATAAATAAACAACAAAGATTATATTGTCACTTCTGACATTAATTCTTAAGATCACACAAAACCTTCAACGAAATATTTAGTTTCTTACACAATAAAATCGATAATTTCCTAATTAAAAAGATTTAATTTATATTAACATTAATATTTTGACTTAAATTAGAAGGCAGACAGACCCTCAGAGATTGAATTACTCTACTTCGTGACGTTAAATAAATAAACAACAAGATTATATTGTCACTTCTGACATTAATTCTTAAGATCACACAAAACCTTCAACGAAATATTTAGTTTCTTTACACAATAAAATCGATAATTTCCTAATTAAAAAGATTTAATTAATATTTTGACTTAAATTAGAAGGCAGACAGACCTCAGAGATTGAATTACTCTACTTCCATGCTTGTAGCATAAAATCATATCAATTTATAAAATTTAATTAACACGATATAGTTTAATTTTATAATATATTTGTTTATACATCACTTTAGTATTATAACAATATCATTATACTGCCCTATAGACCGGTATAAGAAATATTAATACCGTAACAGCGTTACCATGAATCATTTTGTACATTTTATAATAGTTATATCAGTTTAAAAAAAATAATATAACATGTTATGTTATATAGTTATATCAGTTTAAAAAAATAATATAACATGTTATGTTATATAGTTATATCAGTTTAAAAAAATAATATAACATGTTATGTTATATAGTTATATCAGTTTAAAAAAATAATATAACATGTTATGTTATATAATTATATCAGTTTAAAAAAATAATATAACATGTTATGTTATATAGTTATATCAGTTTAAAAAAATAATATAACATGTTATGTTATATAGTTATATCAGTTTAAAAAAATAATATAACATGTTATGTTATATAGTTATATCAGTTTAAAAAAATAATATAACATGTTATGTTATATAGTTATATCAGTTTAAAAAAATAATATAACATGTTATGTTATATAGTTATATCAGTTTAAAAAAATAATATAACATGTTATGGAAAAATATATTACTGAATCAAATGGATCGTCACAGACCGCTTATTGAGAGCAGTGCATAAATTACTTCGTTTCACAAATGGCTATGCTATGATTAGGTTGGTACGAACAGTGGTCAAGGCATTGCGAAATACTATTTGCATGGCAACATTGAAACGCAATAAATACTGTAAGCTATAAATATGTTTTATGACGATCAAATCAAAATAAAATACAATAACTGTTATAAATGAAACCGAACCTGTTTCAATGTATTTTAATTGACTATTACTTAGAAGTCATAGGGGTACCTCCGCTAGATTTATAACCAGTTAGTTTCGATGAGACGATAATAATTTCAGTAGAGCTCATTTTATTCTTGGAAAAAGAAAGTTGGTTTAAAAAATGGATGATGATAAGAATATGGAAAGTAATTACATTTTTGAGTATACGGACTAGTATATTCGTAAAAAGTAAAAACACTGAAAATTATTACACTATGGTTTATTATTTCCAATTAACTAATATGAAAAGCTATAAATTAATCAGGGAAAATGGCCAATCACTAATGCTAATTACAAAAAGCTGTCTGTATCCCTGCCCTGCTACTTCTAAACCGATTTCAATTTTTTTTTTTTTTTTTTTTTTTTTTTTTTTTTTTTTTTTTTTTTTTTTTTTTTTTTTTTTTTTTTTTTTTTTTTTTTTTTTTTTTTCCGGGAACATAACTATCCGTAGATTCACTACTAAGAGAAGAACACAACAACAATTTTGTATCACTTTTAATTTAATATACGATAATAAAAGAGTGATGAGGGGATTAAATCTCTTTAAGTTGTGGCTTGACCATATTTTTTTCCCTAATTTATCGTGGTGTCATGATCTCGAAAAACTTCTCATTTTTTCTTTATTTTCAACATATTTTTTGATGTTATTGAGAGAGAGAGAGAGAGAGAGAAAAATGTTTATTTATTTTTTTCTGCTTTTTAAATAGTCTGTATTTTTTTCAGGTCGATTAAAAAAGTTTATTTAAAAATAATATACCTAAGAAATAATTTTAATTCTTAAGCGTGAGCTGTTTTTTTCCACTAAACAATAAAGTAAAATTGAACGTTCACTAAGGCCTAAATTAAACTAATTCAGTAATCACACCACCATACAAGGTCCTAAAAAAAAAATACTTAAATATGATAATAACTCCATGTACTCACAGAAATACTTATTTAGGTCCAGATTTAACTCGCAACTCACCTAAAACAAAGAAAAATATACTGTTCAATTTAAATACACTCCTCACAAGTATTTTTATCATTCTAAAGTATATTATTTATACGAATGATGAATACAAAAAGGTTTTATTTATTTATTATGTAGGTCATACATTTACAATGAGGCGGAAACAAGAAAGGACATGGCACAAGCTTGACACCATGCTGTCCCATAAAGGTCACATAGTTCCAGCTAGCTTTCTAGGAACTAAAAAAAAACTATTTAGAAAACCAGCAGAAATACCAGATCACTATTTTTTTCCTTGAAAATACCTATGAATAATAATTTTTGAATCCATATTCTCATAGTATAAATTCTAAATTGTATAATTAAATAACAATACATTAAAAATTTAAAGTACAAATAAGGGAATTTATAATTAACAAAGGCCATAACCATTCTCATTCCTTCCCAAAATCATCTTACTGAAAAATGTTCTTGTAATAAATGTCCTTCGAGAAGAATACGATAATCCTTTATTTAATTCTAGCTATTTACTTTTGAATAGAGATATAAACATATAAACGAACATTAAAAGAATCGAAAACATAATTTTTTTTTAGCAGAATGTTCGATACTTTCAGGTTTGACATGAAAATACTTCAGTAAAGATGTTTTGTTATACAATGAAAATATTATTCTTATGGTAAAATTTGATTGTTAATTAGAATAAAAGACATAGCTGATGTGAAGCATTTTATCATCAGTACCTGTATTTAAAAAAAGAAACTAATCTTTTGTTTGATCAATATTCTTGGTCTATATCTTAGTGAGAGTATTGGTAATAATTATTTATGTTTAATCAAACTAGTTATATATCTCTGAATGTATATTTCCTTTATTTGTATTTATATGCAAAGTGATTTTAATGCTTTAAATAGAATTCTTAATAATAATTTCTGGCCAAAGACAAAGAAAATTAAAATATAAACGATGAAAGTAATCTAAAAAAAAAACAAGAAAAAAAAATTAAATCGTAAAAATACTTTAACGGTTATGAAAGGACACTGAAATGTCTGAATCAATAACTAAGATTAATTTTACAATATTTGATAAGATGTGCAAATACTTCAATGCCTTTTATAAACCGATGAGGTAATAAAAAAGTACTCATAAACGATCACCTGATCGAATAAAAAGATATGACATTACATAACATATAGCGGTTACAACCAATAACTAGGAGAAACTAAAAACTATTTCCTGAGAAAGTAGAAATTAAATAGCTGTTAACTTTTGTGAACCTTTCTAAATATTACACATACAAGAGGAATAATCTAATGATGGAGAAATTTTGTAAAACTTTATATAAATATATAATTAAAAGAATATAAAATTTGATAATGATATAATAAACATATACATTTAAAAGTGAATCAGCAACCCCAACTGGCTCACTTAATATTTCTACTCAATTAAAATAAAGCAAGAAAATTAATCAAGTCTGTACAGCAGTTATTTATATGAATTTAAATATAATTCTTCTCCCTCTAGTTTTTTTTTCTTCAACCCCTTAAAGTTGTGTTCCCTCGTATTTTAATTATATATACATGTAATTTTATTTAGATTATATTTTCTTTATATAAATATGTTCATTTATATTTCTCTTTTTTAATAATATTTGTTATACAAATCTGTTAATAGAAAAATCGTATAATAAAACGCGCAATGGCGGAATGGTGGAACATGTAGAAATAAATGCAGGGTTTTCGATATGGAGAAAAACCATTTGTTATGATGTTAAAATTTATTTTTATTTTAGTTGTTAGTAGTTTTATATTTGTGGGAATACACCAAAAAATAGAGATAATGGAGGATTAGAAAAAGAAAAAAATGGGAGTGTTGCTAACAAAGCATTTTAATTTATTAAGCATATTAAGTATTTAAAAAAATATATATAAACCATACATATAGTAAATCTTGTAATAAAAAGAAGAGAAAAAAAAAAAATATATATATATATAAAGTAACGCACCGAGTAAAGAGGAAGTCGAAATGGCAATAGGGAAATTAAAACGTTATAAGGCTGCAGGAAATGATAATATCACGAGTGAATTAATTAAGGCGTGTGGAGAAGCGGGCGTTTCCAAAATACATTTTTTAGTTAAACAAATCTGGGAAACTGAAAAAATGCCCGATGAATGGAAAGAATCAATACTTATTCCGATTCACAAAAAAGGACCGAGGTCGGATTGTAACAACTATCGTGGGATCTCTCTTCTCCCAGTATGCTATAAAATATTCTCGTCAATTCTAACTAGTCGAATCACGGAATACGCTGAGGATATTATCGGAGATTACCAATGTGGTTTTAGGCGGAATCGCTCGACTATTGACCAAATATTTTCCTTACGTCAAATATTAGAGAAAAAATTGGAATACAACGGTGTAGTCCATCAACTTTATATCGATTTTAAAAAGGCTTATGATTCAATAGACCGTCAGAAGCTATATAATATCATGATTGAACAGGGAATACCTAGAAAGTTAGTAAACCTAGTAGAGATGTGTTTGTCGGAAACATTCCATAAAGTTAGAATCGGTCATAATTACTCCGAGAGATTTGAGGTTCGATCGGGTTTGAAACAGGGTGACACCTGTGTTATTTAATTTAGCTTTAGAATATGTCATAGAAAAGGTGATGTGTAATGAGAAAGGCTTAAATATGGGTGACAAGATTCCGGTTTTGGGGTATGCCGATGATCTGGTACTGCTAGGTGAAGACACGGAAACCATACAACTAAATACAAGTGTGTTAATAAAAACCAGTAAAGAAATAGGACTCGAATTAAATACCGATAAGACGAAGTATATGATTAGTAGCAGAAACGGTGTCGATCTTGGTGATATTGATGTATCAGGTCATACTTTTGAACACGTAGAGAAATTCAAGTATTTAGGTTCAATTATAACTAGAAAAAATGAAATCCAGGAAGAAATAAAGTCCCGGTTAAAGGTGGGAAATGCGTGTTATTATTCAGTTGCTAAGTTACTTAGTTCGCGGCTTCTATCTAAAAACTTAAAGATAAGAATTTATAAAACTATTATTCTTCCGACGGTTCTTTACGGATGTGAAACGTGGCCGCTTACTTTGAAGGATGAACAACGGCTTAAGGTTTTCGAAAATAAGGTATTGCGTAAAATATTTGGTCCAAAGAGAGATGAGGCCACTGGGGAGTTTAGAAGGTTGCACAACGCGGAATTACGGAACTTGCATCCTGTGAATATAATTGAGCTGATTGCATCGCGGAGACTCAAATGGGCGAGTAAAGTTGTTGGGCTCGATGACGAGCGGATTCCGAGAAAGTTGGTATTTGCTGATCCGACTGGTAGGCGTCCGAAAGGTAGGCCGAAGCGGAGATGGGAGGATTGCGTTAAGGCTGATCTCGGGGGCTTGGGCTTGAATGGTGAACATTGGACGAGTCTGTGTAGGCGGAACTTGGTGGTATCGGCATCGAACCTTCGGGTTCGCTAAGCCTATTATCATTATTATTATTATTATTATATATAAAGTAATCATAATCCTTTGGTCTTGTAGCCAGACACATTGTGAATCTCAATTGTACATATAAATTGTTCTTAAGGGACCTTGTCCCAGAAAAAAATTATTTTTCTATAGTATTGTATATATGTATATGTGTGTGTGTGTGTGTGTGTGTGTGTGTCTATATATATATATATATAGTCACGATAGGAAGTACTAGTGCACTCAGCCAGGGATGACAGCTACAAACCGAATCCGGAAGTTTATAGAGATCTGGTAAATGTAACGGGCGTGGGGTGTCGTTCTCAGATAGAACGTGCTTATGGAACACAGATCGTTTCCGTTCATATCAGATATCCAAGGAAGAAAACCTTTACAACATAAATAATAACATGAAGAAAACAAACAAGAGAGATCGCTGACACTCCTTCCTTTATCGACTCACCTATAGATATTTTTTAGAATATTTTCTGGAAAAAAATGTGACTTCCATGCAACATCTCACTGCCGGAGATGAAATGGCAGATAATGCAGATCGTCATTTCCTGATGGGACCAACAATGAGCTAAATCCACAACCATACAATGAAGAAGCACTTACGTTAGGATAGATTTTATGGGAATGCGTTACGCGAGATTCTTAAAAGTACATGACAAAAAACAAGCGAAAGATAGAGAAAGTGATGATAAAAAGAAACAGCGATATTCATAGAAATGCATGACTTGGATGAAACAACAATATTTCTTTGGCTTTTTTGGTTAAAGAAAAAAAAAACAGACTTTTTTTTATCAATTAATCAATTTTATTGAGTTATATTAAAATATGTCCTAATTAGGACATTTATAATAGTGATCAAGTACTACATTCATACAATCAATTGTACAATGTACATAACAAACAATATAAAAAATTCTGGTGCGGGCAACACACGACTTCCACTTACCACCGTTGTTAAAATCGATTAAAGAATTTTCAAATACAGTTAGAGATAAAACTGAGTGAAAAAAATAAAGAATTAATTTCAATTGAATTTCTTAGAAGCATGTGTTATAATTAAAAATTCTAAGATATTATAAATAAAATAATCAGTTAGCTATATCGGTTTTTCATGACTCTTTATTAACATTTACAAGCTTGCGTATAAGATAATATTTTTTCTAAAATCTTTAGCTTTCCAACGGTATATTATACATCTATATTACTCTGAAAACGAAAAGTTACTTTACAAAAATATTTTTGCTGCTTTTTTCTTTAGTTAAATATTGAATTCGTTTAACTTATGTGTTTGTCAGAATGAAACCTACATAATATTAAAGCCCGTCCAATTTAACATCGATATAGCGAGTTTAATCAAAATCGTTGAATCCGTTTTTGAGAAAATAGTAAATAGGTGCAAAATGCATAGGCTCTTCTGGTTAGCTGATTTTGGTAAAAAATTGCAATACCGTCTCGGGCGTATAGTTATCGGCTTATACTATATTTCCATATATAGGTAAGTGAAAGTAAAAAAATAACGATTCTAATGTTGACATTTAAAATAACAAAAATATTTTAAAATAGTTTAATGGTTCCATTAATTAGACAGTTTTATGGATAATATAGATAAATGACGGAAATTCACTTCAGTATTTTAATATATTACTACTGGATAGCCCAATCACACTTGAAGGTTATTAGCCATAAAAAAAAGCTTAGAGCTGTGGTTAAAGACGGCTCATTTTAAATCAATTTTATTATCATAGTTTAAGTAATTGCTTATTATCACGTCTTAAAACAGCGTTTTTTAAAGTTTTTACATGATGAAAAACTTTTAGATAATGTCAAAATTCATATTTCTAACGTATTCTTACAATCGAAAGTTAATGAACCGTATTAAAAATTATCACGGGGCCATTTTAATATAAAACCGCAACTATACCCTTAGACAATAAATTATATATGGCGTATCAATATTTATAAATTCTTGTTTTTTTATTTTTTAAATTCTCATATGTACCTAAACATGAAATGCGAAGGAACTCAATTAGTTCACACGATATAAAGCTTCCTAATTACGAAAAGGTGGTTTTAGAAAAAATGCATTTCCTTCGTCATTATCAATTTCCGTATCCAGTAATATTTAATAATAAAAAAAATTAAATAATAAAAAAAAACATTCAGGTGATATAAAAACTCTTTTAGGTGTCTAATTTGTTTCGTTTTCGAAGCTACTGATACAGAGGTCCTAAAGGAGTTCGTAGGACCATTTCTAGGCAAGAAATTCAGACAACATGAAAAGAAAAGAAATGAATGGCTATTAAAGACATATTTGAGGTAAGAAGTGTGTAACACTGACCAATATTGATTTAATTGCTTAACAAATTTTCATTGATTGCTGAACAATTAATTTTTTTTCAAAAGACGACATTAATGACTACAGTCATGCAAATGCACCCCCCTCACCCGGACAGTACTCGGTACTCTGTTCACAAATAGCTACTATTATTTTCCTACTGCATATTGATGAGGTGACACAATAGAGTCCCCCTGCCATTTCATTTGCCCTACTATTAGCTGCAATGGAGATGCCTACTATGGGCGGGCCCCACATTCCTCAGTGAACGCCTCACTGTACACGATTTTTCAGAGTACTTAAGCGACTGTTAACAAAGGAGTTCATTTAATATCACAGCGTAAAGAACTTAATCCAGAATGAAATAAAATTAACCTAATTACGTAAATAAGTTGGCCGCCGAAAGCCGAAGCAGTTAATAACATAATAGTAATAATTTCACAATGAGAAAATGTAATTTACACGAAAGCAGGGGATTTTTTAACTCTATTCTTTTATTTATATATATATTTCTGATAAATTTCAATAAAAGCCTTTCTGTTTTTTAATTTATGTTCCCCTTTAAAACCCACTTTGCGAAATAGTTGAGATGTAACTCAGTGCACACTGCGGATTTGTTGTTTGTTCCCTCGTGCTGCATCTGAGTTGTATTGTAAGTGGTGGGTGATTTTTTCGATATTTTTAAGATGAGATTGCAAGAGCTAGAATGGAGGAGCTAGTGCACACCATATTTATGAGCCTAATTTAGATATGTTTGTATACGTACGTATATACATATACACATAGGGCAGGGTCATCACTCCCAGCGACTATTTTTGTAAGCGGCCATCAGTTGGCTGACGGCTCTAACTTACCAGGGGGAGAGGAGGTTGTTAGCGAATCCCTCTTATATTATATGCTTCAGAAAGCCCTCTCAAAAAAAAGTACTGGGATTTGAAATTATAACCCTGGTGAACTAGCGCGCTAGCCACACAGCAGCAACCATAGTTATGTGTATGTGTGTGTATTATATATATGTTTGAAATAACGACTTATGAACATGTCTTAATGAATTGAAGAGTTGTATGTGTCTGTCTTCTCATAAAGAATTCCGGGACGTTTTTGTTTTTCTGAATAATGGTTTCAACTTTTTTTCGAAGTATGGTGTCCTGGTTTTTTTAAATATATTGCAGTGTGCCGTCAGTGAGGTGGGTAAACAAAGGTGCAGTGTAGACTATTGGCCTAAGAAATAGTGCTGGCGTTGTCAAGAGATGATGGAGTCTGTAGGACCTTCTTTCTGTTTTTTTATTTTTGTATATATGTGGGCCGGTAGTATGAGGTGGCAGTTTAGACTTATGCCAAGATAAACTATTGAAGTATTGGTAGTTATTTTAGAGTAGCCTTCCTATGAACTTTTTTATGAAAGGCCTATATTTAATGTAGTTATCGAGATTGATCAGAGACAGTTTTTATTATAACACATTCTAATAGCTTACAGAACATTTAAATTTTAGAGATTTGAGGGTTGAAAATAAATTAAAGCATACCCACAGAATAAATTATACGAACAGACCTTTTATTGGGTTGCCTGAAAAAAAATTTTCATTAAAATGACCCTCTATATAACGAACTGTTCACGTTTACTGTGGATTATTCTTTTGTATGAATGTCAACACTTATTAATCCTCTTCCAAACGGTAATGTTTGTGTATCTCCATAGCATTTTGCTTCTTAGAAATAATTCAGTCTTTATCAAGATGTCAACATGTGTTATTCATATAAAGTTTTAACTCTGAGAAACTTTTTTAACGGCGGTTAAAAACATAAGGGTGGCAGACTTCAGCCTTAAAGACAAAGAAGGTCGTTGAATAAATTCCTCTCTTAAAGATGTTCTGTGGACTTCATTGGAAGAAACACCCAAAACAACTGTTCGAGAACTTACAGAGAAACTTAACCTCAGCAAATCGAAAGCCAGTGATGACCACAAAGTGGTATGGGAGAAGGCTGACAAAAACTTTAAAGTTGGGTCCCACACATATTACGCGGCCGCCCAAAAAAAACAGCGTTTTGAAATTTGAAGAGACCATTTTACAAAGCCCCAACTCATAAAAAAAAAAAGGTGATGGTTACTGTTTAGTGGGCTTTGTTTTGTTCGATAGACGACAACTTCTTGAATCATGGAGAACCCATCAATGCCGAGTCGTATAGCAACCAAATTAATTCAAAGCATCAGAAATTAGCAATAAAGTAACCATCTACGATCAATCAGTAGGGAGCCTTTTTGTAGGCAAGACAAGCCCGGCAGTATGTCTCACGTGCGGAGTCACAAATACTCTTGGAGCGAGTATTTACAACCCTACCACAACCGCACTACTCTCCTGAACTCTCGTTTACGGATTATCTTTTTTTTTACTTACTTTAAAATCAGGACGTAGAAAATAACTGTTATTTTTACTTTTAGTAAATATTTTTCTACTCTAGGATTTAAAGTTTACCACAATATTTTTTTGTGATTTTAATTTTCTTTTAATCGAAATGTAAGTGATCAAACATGCTGGGTCTTAAGCTATTCCCAAAATAAAATTATACATGAACATGAAATAGTAATAGGTAGTTTTAAAATAATTAAAATGAAATAATTTTCATGATCTATACGAATCAACCAAAGGCGCGACATAATATTCAACATTAAAGAAAAACTGAACAATACTAAAGTATCATTAATTTTTGTTTTTTTAAATGCATTGCATTTGTGTGAGAATTTTAAAAATAAAATAAATACAAAATTGGTTACGAGTCGCATATTACCTCAACTAATCGTGAGCTCATAAAGAAAGTTATTTTATGACATTATGGATATCATCTGTAGACGTTTGACGATACCATGATAAAATATAGAAAGATTTTATTTTTTAAATGATTAAAGTTAACAACATTTACTCATTGAAATTTTGTTTAATTATTAATTAAACGCTTTAGATAACAACTACTCGTAAATTAAAATTATGTGGGAAAACCAACACAATTCGCAGAAGTCCTGAATGCAATTGCCCAGATTACGAAGATATCCTTATTCTTTGAACTCGTATTTTAATATATCAAAAGCACAATGTAATCAGATTTTTTTATTTTGTTTTGCATTTTAATAATCATACTTTAAAAATATAATACCGTTTCATGCATAATAAAAAAATACTGCATTCGGCCTCATTCGCGAGCTTTCCACAGGTCGCTGACCCATGAGGGGTGAACGAACTTAAATTACGACAAAGCTTGCACCGCTGCTCCAATCAATGGCCAACTACACAAATACTTAGTTATAACATGAATATTCAATCGGGACGAATCGCCAAGTATTCGTAGTATTCGTGAACATTAGGGTCACTGCAGTAGTCGGGAATCGATATAAAGATTACTAGTTGTAAAAGGATTCATAACGATCAGAAGTGCAACTTGACAGAGAATCATTCATTACCTATATTTAGGGCAAAGGTCACTAGAAAATGACCTTCACCTATAATGGCGGATAGGTCATTAGAAGCTTCATATTTGGAAATATGTACACCATACACCTTCGTAGAAAATAAATAATAATTTAATTTATATCAATGATTTAAGCTCGATGATTAAAGATGAAAGAAAGGTTAGTGTTTTTATTATTTATTTTTTAATTCATAAATAAATAAAATAACAGCCATATAATTAATATTTTATTATATTAATTATATATAGATTAAATAATACAAAATTATAAATAAAATACAAACTAATATAAATTTATATATGAATCGCCTTTTCCTTTGGTCATCGCATCACCCGTGAACGGCGAGACCGATTTTGCTAAGACAGTTCAGACAGGACATCGTCTGTCGGGTCAGCTAGTTAACAATAAAAAAAAAAAAAAAAAAAAAAAAAAGGTAGGAATTGACAGGGAATCTTGAAATAACGAAAATAGTTGTATTTTTTTTTTTTTTTTGTATTTCAGAAGCATAAAACTACAAATATATATTGAATTTCCACAGGTGTTTATAAGAGTTTTTAAAAAAAATTAGCTATTTAACCTTTGAATAATTTTAATTGTATACCTGTTCGTAGTCTTCAAAATAAGACGATTCAATAAAATAACTTATCATTTCTATATTCGAAACTAATAAATTTATCAAATGCTTATGTAATTCATTAATCAACATTAAAGATGGACATACTATTTAAGGTTAACGTAACCTACGTAAGGAACAATGTTTAATTATATGTAAATAATAATTACCATGATGATAATAATAAAATAAAATTAAGCCTACTTAAGATAATTGAAATAACTCAGCAAAAACAAACTCCAGAAACTGCAGTATCTTCAATCAGTCCTAACTACTAATTCCTCTATATTAATCGCTCGACTAACCAACAGAAAATAGCATCGTAAATGTTCACTAATCTGCCCGACAATACGTTAGGGACAATAGCATTCTACTAAAGTTGAGCTATGGAATTCATAGCAGAGAGGAATCCCAATAACTATAATGCAACACAAGATTCCAGTTACGACTTTGCAAGGAATGCAGAGGCCCAGGATCGTAAACTCCAGAAGAGAATCAATTTAACAGTAATAGCGGAACATCCACGAATGACACATTCCCCTAGGGTTTATGATTTCTAGGATCCACGATGTTCTAGGGGTTCGTACAAGAAGGAGAAAGGCAAGGTTGAAGAGAGGCAATAAAATCCAACAGCGACCCGTCGATACGGCCTTCAACATCATTTTCTAATGTTTTAAATTTATTACATAATTTTCAGCTTATTGATTTAGACGTGTCGATTCAAATTTTAAAACCATTAAATAATCTAACTTCAATATTAACCCCGTGCACATCAACGAAGGAACAAAATAAGTCCCAATAACTTCTCTAACATCCTCGTTTGAAGAAATAAATTAAAAATCAATTCGAAAAAGTGAAAGTCCGCATAATGAGCAGCTACTAAGATTGTAGAGTACCGATTTGAATGTTAATCAACGATAGCTTTACATAACGCATTGACCACTTGCATCCCAAAGGAAAATGAGGAGATTGAACTGAGGACTGTCGGTCGTTGGTCTGAACTAACTGATCTGGTTCGTCTTCTTGCAAGAACGACCGAAATCGGAATATCTTCGTAATAAAACAAATCATACTATAATTATTTTATTTTAAGTTGGGTATATTGTTTTAAATGCTAGGTTTACAAAAGAAGAGTAAAACGTTAGTGAACACTTGGATAATCTATCCTGTTATGAAAACAGTACGTAAAACGCAAAACATTTTATCGGAACACTCTTAGTTCATACAACATTATTTCTGTATACAGCCATGAACATATTTAAACTTTTTGAGTAAAATGGATGATAGATGCATACTATTCAAAATCATTTAACAATACAGATAAATCGCACAGAACTGTTAAATTTATGATACAATGGTTTTAACCTCCAAATAACCATATTAGGGCATAACTGTTTAATAGCTAGTTTAAAGACAATTAACTTATATAAAAAGCAATCAATAATTCACAGGAAAAAGGTCTATCACCGCTCCTAATTCAAAAAGTTATATCTCTACTATTTTTAAATTGATTTCAATGATTTTTTTTTTTATTTTGTAGAAAATGTAATTATTGATATTTATTTATTTGTTTGGACAGTGGACAAACCGATTTTTTTTCTCGTTATTTGGATTCCACGTATCTTGAAAAGCAAGCCCTTAAATTTTGAAGGTGTATTTATTTTTTTAATTTTTTTTTCTCTTACAAAAAAGTAATTGAACATCTTGGTTTCAAAGTTGAAAATAATAAACCAAAAGAGAACGAATCACTCGTTTTCCTAATCATCAAGTCATGACCTTTCCTGATTAATTAAAACAAGAAGAAAAAAAACTGAACACAATACAACCCAAGGATCTTGGAGTCAGATACACATATAAATTCGAACTGTTTCAGGACAACGGAACCAGTTGCACAGGTGATTAGGCAGATATCTTCAGCCACTAGGTTTTCTCCTCATTTTGGGTACCCACTTCATTAAATGGTAGGTGAGCCCAAAGGGTCTTTTATACCCCAGATTTCGCCCCACTACTAAATATTAGAATAAATAATATTCTGCCACAGCCGGGACTTGAATCCGAGACAAGTAGGTAACAGTGTTCTATGCACTTGACCACGCCGCTCCTGAATTCAAACAACATACTAATATTTCAACACTGAATTGTTTTCCGAATTATAATTAAAATAAAAAATTAAGAAATACATTCCAATAAATTAATAACTATTTATCTGTAAAAATAAATACAAAATGTTTCAGTTCATTTAATCCCATAACACAACAGACTATCAATGAGACTTAGTTCTTTAGGCCTCGCTAGTGTGCCTCTTGAAGGTATGAAGGTGTACACATACTTTCTACTTACAATTAGGAATGTAGATTTTCATAACGTCTTAATCGCATTAAAGATAGTTTTTCATTGATTTTGAAAACATATAAACTGCAAGGAATAACATAATACATAAAAGTTGATAATTTACTGAAAGTAATTACTAGTAGTTGATATACCTTAATAATTTAAGTTGCCAATCTAGTGCATTTCGAATAGCACAAGTCCTTTAAAGAAATTAGTTTTTGATAAGGCGGAAATGTTTTAATATTAATTTTATATACCAAATGTTAAAGTACCGCAAGAAACTTCCCTCCACTAACTACAGATATTGTATTTCTCGATTTAAATTTTAGCAATGAAAATTCAAAAAGAGATGAACACATCTGACACAAATAAGAAAGAGTCAACACTATTTTTTAGTTTTCACTTACCTATATATATGAAAAATATATTATATGAATACTCGTTTTCGACCAAGTCCCACAAAAAGCTCAGTGTGTGTGCCCATGTAGTGGTAAGTCTAGCTCGAAAACGGTAAGTTTGTAATGAATAAACTGAAATTTCATACTTAAGAAGCGTTTATAGCTTAGATATTGAAGCAACTTTTTATCCGAACCAAAGATCCACTTTATACCATGAATTTCGCATCTATATACGATTTTGATTAAACTCGATATATTCATGTTAATTTTAATGGGCTTTAAATACTTTTTTTTATTCCCCGTCCTTAAAGTACTATCATTCTATAGATAAAAAAAAAACCTATCATCTCATTAACATTGTTGTAAAAAGGTAAGTATACACGTTGGACGAATTTAGAACGACGATGACGATTGACGAACATATTCTAAAGGTAATTTTTTTTTTCATAAAATAAAATATAGACGAATGATGTACCGTTGGAAACCTTAGTAATTTAGAAAAAATGTATCTTATATACAGATATATAAAATGGAAACGTAAGTAGGCATCAGAAACGTAAGTGATTTTTGCACATTTTTAAACATAAGTATCCAAAGAAACTGAATAATTTTATATATACCTTTTTTCAAGTCTAACTTCATTTCATTAATTTGATTTTATCAACCGAAATAAGGGAAAGTCTTGTGTTGCGCGCACCAAACTAACTAAAAATATTAGAATATAGATATTTTGAATAATACCTCCTATCTCGAATGAGAATTGATGCCTCAGGTTTTAGGAGTTTCATGAAACCGTCATACCATGAAAAACAATTGCTTGGTATTAAATTTGAATGGCATGGGCAAAAAGCATTACCTAAATACTGTAAAGCTTGTGGAATCACAAACTAAATCTATTCCTGTTCTCGAAGCCCGATTCACAACTCATTATTCAAGGGATTGTTCGGTCTGCGTCACGAGCCTCAGTAAACAGAAAGACAAATCGAATTCGATTCAACTAACGTTCGAAAGAAAAAAACACATGATACCCAAACCAACAAACAGGGCAAATTGGTTTTAAAAAATATATAACAAAATACTAGAAGGGTATTTCAAAATTCAAAAAAAAAATATTATGGCCAGGGGGCTGAATAAATCAAATAAAATAACAAGAGTCGTAGTTTATAAATTTTGACAACATTGAGCAGGTTATTTTCATAAAGAATTATCTTACAAGACAAACCCTACACCGATGAACTAAAGCTTTCCTGCTTCCTAAACGATGAAGAACTTCCTCCAGGAAAAATGTCAAGACGCAGCTCTTAAAAAAAATCCTTAAAAATACAGAGTTATTAATAGAACTATATTTTTATAGGACGGTTGAGGTTGACTAAATGAACAGAGAACGGACAGCTGAATTCCCAGTAAAAATAATCCGGTGGAGTACGATAATGAAAAATAGGGAGGGTAGAGATTAGAAGAGGGAATTCCCCAAGGGCCCACTGTGGGTACTCTTATCTATCACGCTATATGTGTACTCCCACCGCATCGCTCTGTGGTTATTGTCCGCATTGTAGTCGCTGTGAAGTCGACCGTTCAATCAACCTACTTCCTCTTCGACTCCATTAATTCGAGATATCCTCCCAGAATGGGACCTTGCCGTTACTTTAAATGGATATTAAACAAATAAAATAGTAACCTCGATTCGGTATTTGGAACACATCTCAGAAAGATCATATTCACTGCATGAATGGGGAAATTCAATTAGATTTGAAAAAAAAAAATTAAAATGTAACTCAATTAATTCACCATACCAAAAAGTACAATTCCATCAGCACAATTTTCGCCGAAACAATACCATGATTGATTCCAACAATCCAACATGCGTGGATACTTAGAAACGTGTTGGAACAAGCCCAAGAAGACTAATCAAGTGAAGTACAAGCGTCCAATAACGTTCAAGACAGGTGAAATTAATTCCAAGGATTACAAGATGTTCAACTATTAGTATATTTCTTCTATTCATTTTTATTAAAGAAAACTATTCCGAATTGCTAAAAAGTATTACATAACAAAAATTAGGAGTTTATGATATTAATGTACCACGCTTAAATGTTTAACTATTTTTTTTTTTTTTTTTTTTATTGCGCCTCGCCTTTATACAGCCATATTTCTTAAGGAGTCCTAATTTCAACTCCATTCAGATAGAAAATATAAGTCCATACCCATTTTTTTTTTTGCCATACATGAGGTGGTTTCTTTTTACATAAATTGACTTCAGGGACATTATATATTATATATATAATATAATATTATATTATATATATATTATAATATATATATATATATATTACAGATCAATTAGAGGAATATATGAATATAAAATAATAAAAATAATAAAAAAAAATTCTAAACAACAAAAATGATGAAGACAATATATACAATGAAGGTAAGAAATAAGATAAAGGGTAAGCACTTGAGCAACTGGTCAAGACTAAACAAATACTGAAGCAGGTTTCCCCCCACTCCCGATTGTTTACATTTATGCACTTTGGCCAGTCTTGGTTACAGCTTATTACTAAAAATTGAAATTCTTGATAATGATTCATATATATATATTCAGTACTTTACCTTAAGAAATACAAACACACTTTCATCAACAATCAATTTTTTTTTTTTTTTTTTTTTTAATATTATCATGAATCGAGTAATAATAAGGGCAATCGACCTAATTATTCCTCGAAGTATATAGGAATAAAAAGTACCACTCATTTTGTACCACAATTTTTTTTTTTTTTTTGATACTTTGTTCACTCATGTCTATCAAATATGTTTCAAAAACATATATATCCATAATAATATTCATAAACTTATCGATTCACAGCGAATCTTGAAAGTGAACGATTTAGATAAAACGATTCTATAAAAAAGTTATAAAGAACGTCTAACCTGTAGCATGATTGTCTATGAACGGTCAATGTTCAGTATTACATAAGATATACAGTATCTAGGGCAACAGTTAGAAGAATGGGGAGGTTTTGTGGTCAGCATAACGCTAAATACGTCACGCCCCTGTGAATGATCTCTATAGGCACTTTATCCGTAATGGGATATACCACCACAAGGTAACTATATATCAATATCAAAATATATCCATAATACAATTTCAGAGATATAAAGGTATATAGGACACATAAGTAATTCTTAATATAAAAATGGAGGATAACGATTTTATATAATTGTTAAAAACAGCCTATCGTATATTCATGTATCTAAAAAAGTCAACTATGAACCAAATCTCATAGATCTAGAGAGAACTGCTTCATTTTGTTAATAACTAAGGGACCCACCACAGCTTCGCACGGGTGCAGAATGAAGAGTCATTTGTGTTTAAAAAAACCTCTGGCCGATTTAGAGTTTATCGCTTTGGGAGTTTCAGTTTATCATAACGATAAGTGCAATTAACAAGAAAATGTGTTTATTTTATGACGTCTGTACATTATTATATTAAATCATCGGCAGAAATGAAAAACGTAAATGAAATTTCGTTAAGTGTACTTTTTTGCTATTTTAAAGCGAAGCACAGATAACTAAAAATGTATTATTAGGTGGTATCACATGAAATGTCCGTTTTCAAGGTAAAGGATTTTTATTAAAATACGATATGAAAACAATATAATTTTATTCGAAGTATTTACCTTCTTTTTCTACACATTTTTCCCACGTGACACCAGCTTTTTTATCCCCGAACTGAAAAACTCTGAGCTCTGAAGTGAAACAAAATCTTAAAACGCACTTTTCACTTGATCATCATTTTCCATAAGTTTTCCTTTGACGAAGTTGTCAAAATTTCAGAGCAGGTAGGAGAATATGGTAGGTGCGGAAGAACTTCGTAGCCCAGTTCTTTAAATTTTTGCACAGTGTTTTGAAACATGGGGTCTTGCTGCCGCTCAGTGAGATCATGAGGTATCCATGTATCGAGCTTTTTTACTTTCCCAATACACTTTAAATGTCTGTAAACGGTAGATGCATTTGCATTTAGTTGAGCTGAGAGTCCTTTAACTGTATGGTAGGCGTGCCCTTCAACTGTATGTTTGAGGACATCGTTGTCTATTACGGACGGAGGTCTTCCTAGGGGCAAGTTTTACAAGTCGGTAACCCCAGCTAAAAACTTAGCAAACCAACGGCGAATGGTCCGTCCATTAACACTCCCTTCCCCAAACGCCTGGTATGTCATACGAAATCGAAATTTCATAGTTAAGAACTATACAACCGAGATGTTACAGCAACTATTCATCAAAATCAGCTAACCAGAAAAGCCACTTTATACCATGCATATTGCACCTTTTTATGATTTTCTCAAAAACGGCTGCGACGATTTTGATTAAACTCGCTATGTCGATGTAAAATTTTATGGACTTTAATATCATGTAGGTTTAATACTGATTCAAATAGTCTGAAAGGGCTTAAATGCTAAAATTTTCTTCCTCTTAAGTACCTTTAATTTTGTAGATTCTATAAAAACAACCATATTATCTTGTTAGCATTGATAAATAACACCTAAATATGCATTTTGAGCGAATTTAAAAAACAACTAAAGGAGAAAAATAAAAAATATTTTTTTAATGCAATTTTTTGTTTTTAACAACTGTTGAACATAAGAACAGTGTGTAATATACCGTTGGAAAGCTAAATATTTATTTAAAAAATATTTCCTAATACACAAGCTCGTAAAAGTTAATAAAGAGTGATAAAAAGCCGATAAAACTAACTGATTATTTTAGATGATAATATAATTGATTTTTCAGAATAAAATATTGTTATAAACAAATATTCTGGTAAATGTTTTAACCAAGAGTAGCGGATATCCTACAAATATAAGTGGGATCCATCCATATAAGTATGGATGGATCCGCAAACGTTCATTTGATCAGTATTTATACGATTTTGTTTTACTCCATATTTCATTTTCACTATAAAAAATTTCCGGTGAAATTTTAAAAAATGATCAACCTTTAGAATAAAAAACAAAACATGAGTAATAGAAACTGGACAATTTACATTTCAGCAACGCTATTTTGTATTCCATCTACGGCTCTTATCCAATCGAATTCGGACGGTTGCAGTAATACCAGCCAAAAGGTATTGCGAATGCTTACCGATCCGTTTTGCGAATTAACCTTTTCCTTACAAAACAAAACTTTCTTTCAAAAGGGTTGACAAATCCGCTTCAAGTACATCACCTATAAAAAGAACCGCAAAACATTGTAGATGACTGAATATCCCTAAATTGAAGCAGTGTTTCAGCAAAACGTAGCATACCCAGGAGAAATACTTATATAAGAAATGTATTATCTTATATTGTTTTAAGGGCTTTGGAACATAAAAATAAAATTATCATTTATCCTATATAATAAGTGGCAGCACATTATTATTAACTATTAATAAATTACTATTTAATGATCATTTTCTTTTAATAATTTTAATAAAAATATTAACTTGGAACCCGCATACTAGACTTTAACGACAAGAACATAATCGACGATTTGGCCAATTATATAGACCAATTGAACAGAAATTCTAAACTATCTATTGAAAACAAATTGCTAATATACAAGACAGTACTGAAACCTATCTGGACCTGCGGACTTGAACTGTGGAGGACAGCCAAATTTTTTAACGTCAAACGCATTCAATCCTTTCAATCCAAAGTCCTCCGAACAATAGTTAATGCTCCTTATTATGTCACCAACCATACCTTACACCACGACATAAATGTTCCATTTATTTTGGACATTATTCCATCAAAATTCTCTAAATTCCATCAGAACCTTACCCATAACCCCAATCCTTTAGCTTAATCTCTATCCAGCTCGTGTGGGTGTGTGACCCTTACCATTCCCCTAGAATGTTGAAACGGCAGTGGCCCCGGGACCTCTTGTAAACATGTATATTGGAGTTCTAGCACTGGATAGATTCTCTACTCAATGTGCTGTATGTTTGAGGATTGTATGACTTCTAGAATTTGTAGATATTTTATTAATTCTTTATTGTATAATATTTTATAGTTTTGTAAATATTACATAAATGTTTTATACTTGATCATTATTCTCAATGCCCTCAAATAAGGAGAGATTTTAATATTCAATAAAAAGAGTTAGGCCTAAAAAAATAAACAATAATAATAATATTAATTCATTTATCCCTGGAAGGCAATAATTAATAATCAGACAAATTATAACTTATATAAAACGTCCAGTTATTTCATTATTCATTATTAAATGGACTTGTAATGGTGGAGTGTACCGTTCTAACATTCATATTGCTCACAACAGTTGAAGAATTAATAAGCTATACATGAATGAACAACCCCTAATTATGGATTACGATTATTTATTAATATTTGAAAAATAAGCGCTTATAAAGCTGACAGCTGAATGGAGGATCAGAAACAAAAAAGCCCCATTCATAACTGCATAAGGCAGGCAGTAAGGACTCTGACCTAACCTATCATTCAGAAAGTTCAGGGCTTAACGATTTCCTACTGGAACGCCTACCACTATTCACAATTGGGACAAACGTGGGAGAGCCGTAATTGCTATTATCAGCTTCAGTAGTAAAAGCAATAAACAATATCTAACTACATAAGTGGAATATTAGCACGTATTAGGTTAAAGGCATTAAGGCGATCTAACAGAGGTATTTCAAACTGCTTTAGCATGATTTATAGCCGCTCAATTATGCCAAAGCTTTTCTAGCGTAGAAAAAATACAAGTGTAATGCCAAGATAAAAAAGTAATTTTGAGGGTTTGAATAAGCCTATTGGATCACATCGTTATAAGCAAAGATAACTTACAAGGAGGGAATCCCAACTGTCTCTCCAATTTTAATAATTCTTTTTTTTTTTTAGGTGAACCTAAACTTAAAAGTTTTAATGGGTTTAATATTTAACACAACAACAAATATTACTACATTAATTGTAAAAAGTTTTATTTTATTATTTTTTTTTTATTCGTATGTATTACAGTTTGTCACAATGGACATTAATAATATTGCTAAAGGATCCCATTCATACAATATTTACAATATAAACAATAGAAATGTCAAATTACATAACATGAAACCAAACTAAATAAACGTATACAATAACGAAATTTGTAGATAAAATAAATACAAATAAATGAAGTTAATAAATAAATAAACAAAAAAAAAACAAACATTTTGTGAAAAGTAATAAAAAAAAAAATTACTAAAAAAAAAATAATTTAAAAAAACTGGAGCGGACAACACACGACCCTCACTTACCTCGACTGTTAAAATAAACTTAAAAAGTATTAAATATACTTCAATCTGAAAAATATTTTAAGTTGATTTCAATAAAACGTGTATTCATTTTCGGTGGAAACACATGATTTAGATTACATAAGATAACTAAATTAAATTACTAATCAGCATTAAGATTATTACCCATTCGTCATTTTAAATTACCTTTTACAACTTTGTGTATCAGATAATATTTTTTCTAAAATCTTTTTCTTTCAAATGGTATCTTATACGTCCATATTACTGTTCTTGCTATCAAAAAAACAAAAAATTACATTGAAAAAAATAGTTTTGCCGTTTTATCCTTTAGTTGGTCATCGAATTCTTCCAAATAGTATATTTAGCCGCCCTTCATCAATGTCTTTAAGATGATATGGTCTATATTTTGGAATGTACAAAATCAAAGGTAATTAAGAGGAAAGGAAAATGATATTAAAGTCTATTAATTAAAAAATGGTTAATGGTTTTACGGTAAAACCAATCGATTGTACTAAATATTAGAGACCAACGCTTTCCAGGAGTAAAAAAATCAGAAGTTTGAGAGAGAAGTCATATTTTTTGGACAAAAAAAAAAAAAGGAGAGAACTTTCCTTTCAGTTCATTATTTTCAATATTTTTTTCTTTATTTTTTATCTTATTAATATTTTCTTTGACTATATCTAAAAAATATAATTTGTAACACGCGGAATAGTTCCTGTAATATTTATTTTAAACGAAATAACGGGGATAATAGAACGAACATTCTACTTTATTTAATAGTTGATAATAATAATTAGTCTCAACACCGGCTTGAAGATCGAACAGGATTTTTACAATGATCCAAATTTTCAGGTTTAACATTTACATAAGCCAACTGATTTCAAATTGACACACGTTTGAAAAAATAAACTTTAAAGAATAAAACAGGTATATTAAATGTATTTTCGAGCCAATCTTCTATTCCGTAAAATCCGTTGGAACATAAAAATTCATTATTGTATCAATAAACGTATTTGTATTGATCCTAGATAATGTTTAACGTAGAAAATGCAGAATACATATTTAAAATTGTGTTAAACAAACCTCAAAGGGGTAAAGCTTTTATTTTTCAGTTTTAATAAAAAGCATTGTACTGAACTTATTTTATGAATGAGGAATCTTAATCTATTTTAATAAGAAAACTTACTAAAATAAATATTTTGACGAGATTTTTTATATTTTTAGGATTATTACCAAGCATAAAACTTCAACTTTTCAATGGCTCATCTTTTTAATGTTTCTCTTAGAAATAGGGTAATTTTGACATTACACTTATATTTTTTTATCTTCTTCAGAACCAGAGTACATTTTATTTAATAGCTCTGGTTCTGAAGAAAATGTGTTTTTCGCAATAAAACTTACCTATTTTTTTTTTTTTTTTTTTTTTTTTTTTTACGGGACTCCTGGGAACCGTTGGTCTTCAATATTTTGCACTTTCTGATATATATGGTTTATAGTCTAGATTCACCTAAAAAAATTTCCAAAAATAGGTTACACATCCTTAAAGGAATCCTTTCCTTTTAGAATATTTAATACGATGAACCCCTTTACGAGTACCAACATTTAATAGAAGTTTATAGATAACTTTCTAAAATATATAATATAAAAATGATATACAAAGTATTATTGATACAGGAGAAAGGAAAATACATTTAACAGTACCTTCATTAACCAAAGACAAGGAGAGAAAAACAATGTTATAACATTACTAATTAATGAAACAATACAACTCTCTCTGGCAAACACGAAAACCTTGAGAAACATTTTAGGAAAGAATGATAATATAATAATAATAATAATAATAATAATAGGCTTACCGAACCCGAAGGTTCGATGCCGATACCACCAAACTTCGCCTGCACAGACTCGTCCAATGCTCGCCGGTCAAGCTCAAGCCCCCGAGATCAGCCTTAATGCAATCCTCCCATCGACTCTTCGGCCTACCTTTCGGACGCCTACCAGTCAGTTCAGCGAATACTAACTTTCTAGGAATCCGTTCCTCACCGAGCCCAAAAACTTTTCGCGCCCACTTAAGTATCCGCGATGCTATCAACTAAATTATATTCACAGGGTACAAACTCCGCAATTCCGCGTTGTGCAACCTTCTAAACTCCCCAGTGGCCTCATCTCTCTTCGGACCAAATATTTTACGCAGTACCTTATTTTCGAATGATAATATACAAAACTGATTAAAAATTATTATGATTATATCCAAATTCTTCTGATAATTATTTCATAATAAAAATAGTTCGTCCACAGAATTAGTAATTTTGTAATATAAAAATTTTTGTTTTTATCTTTTTCATCAAACAATAGAACTTAATATTGGAATTAACATGCAGTTGTTACGTCCAATACAATTAATATTATACTACACGGAGTTTAGATTAAGTAAAGTAAGTTAATTGAATGCACCACCTAACTAACTATTTATCTTACATTAACCAACTTAAATTAAGTTTAATTTAAAATACTTTTGATAAAAATGTTATATAATTTAGTAACATTTAAAAAATATTTTATCTCAAATAAGCACTTAGGACAAATCACTAATTTTTCATTTATTTAAAGAATTTGATGTTAGAAACTTTTTGTATAAAATCTTTATGGTTTTTCGGTAAATTATACTCTTTTACGTTTCCCGGTGATAAATTACTACTACACTTTCAAAAAATATATTTTTGACTTTTCATATTCTTTCGTAATTCACACTAATCCATTCTTTATTACTACTGACAATAAAAGCTTATTATACTAAAGATACCATATTAAGAGCATATAAAGGAAGTATTTTAAAAGCTGGGTATTTAAGCCCTTCATCCATTTGAATAACTTTTTATTTATTTATTTAACGTCACTTTATACTGCTATGGCTAATCGAACGATGCTACAATGGGAGTCTTAATTTTGCCTATCCAGGTTTTGTTAGGATAGAGATCTTTACCGAGTACCTGACATCGCACAGGCTCGGGACCACCTTTTAACGTCCCCTCCGAAGGACCAGCAGGTTTGAACCCGTGACCTTTGGCATAGGAGGATGATATGCTAGCCACCCAGCTACAACTGATTCCCCATTTGAATAACTAACTAAACAGATACGGAAGAAAAAAATAATAATAAAATAAAAAAAATTAAATGATAACATATTTCGGTTATTTGTATTTAACGAAGCATTTTTGGTGTTACCCATAGAAAATTTTAACTAAATATTTTTTACTATCGCAACACTTTTAGTGAAAGTAAAAATAAAACAAATATAAATAAATTTATTCACATTAGTAAGTTCTCAGTTCTATAACTTAAATAACAAGAATATATCTCTCAACTGACTAAACAAACATTCTTCTACGTTAATAAAGTAAGATTTGAGTCTATTAAAGTGAGTTAGTAAGAAGTGATGTTGCATGGAGGAAGACGAAATTAATGCTCACGGTTTCAGATATGCAAATACTGCATTTCAAGACAACTCGAAACTAAACGATATTAGACATAAATACGTGACGATTATTATTAGTTCCAATGGCAATAGCACGCATTAAAAAAATCATAGAAAATATTTCAAATAAATATAGCATATTGTACCTTCTCATTAATTATTTAATGTGCAAAAAAAAAAAACAATGTTTTCTTAAACATTAATTAAAACCAACAAATATCAATAGTTAAAGCCAAACTTGCCTTACCAAACGTCAAAAATCCTTAATGGGTAATAGACTCAAATTGCATACCTGTAACAAAACAAAAAAACAAATTATTTTTAAGAACATATCTCTTAAAAAATCATAATTCATAAAAAAAAAACATTTTTAGATACTATAAGAAAGAACACAAATTTACACGGTTTATCTGTATTCTTATGCGTTATTATAACAGTTATTAATAAAATATAATTTAACACTATATATTTCAGATGAAACATTAGTTTTACAAGTAAATTTAAACTAATAATATTTTTGAAATAATTTATTGGAGTAAAATGTTTCATATACCAAACGGATTCACATGCCATCTAATAATAAAAATGACAATCATCATTTTATCTATTATTATATTTATATATTTCATTTATTCGCGAAATAAAAATATAACTTTATAAATTAAAATCATTGGGTTGTCCATAAAATAACCACAATTTTATATTCTGACAAAAACATTCCATCCCTATAATGAACAGTTTGTTTATTACTAAGCAGAAGATATGCGAAGATCATTTCCGTTTAAAGATTTTTATTCTAAATATTTTTTTATTCGATAAAAAAAAAATTATCTTAAATTTAAGAAGTACGATATTAATAATATATGAGAATTTTGATTGAATTAAAAAAATACATATGAGCACTAAAAATCTGGTTTATGAGTAAGAAATAAATATTAATTTACTATATTTAATGCCATGTAAGATAGGAATAAATATGACCGTATGGATTTAATCTCCTTTGGCCAGTTTATTAATAGGCTGTATCGATCACTTTCAATTACTAAAGCAAGCTGGGCAATTGAGACTCCTCGATTTTGCAAGATAAAACTTTGTATCCTTCAGCTAACGACAGCAATTAACGAAAAGTCGACATCAATATTAAAATGATGAATGTAATATAAATGTAAAAATAAAAATATAAGAATTAAATGTATATATTTGTGTATAATCTACTGTTTTAAATCAGAAAAAAATATAGGTAAAAATAAAATCGCATTAAAAGACATTTTAACATTATGAAATTTCGTTCCCACAAGTCATTCGTCGCAATCGATCAAAAAAAATGTTCAACTCTACAAAAATTATTAAATTTTAAATTTATTTTGGCCATCGATCTTAGATTCAATAAAGCCACAAACAAAATTAAAATAGTCAAAACAAAATAATACCGTAAGAATATTTTAATTATTTCTTCGGTCATAATATTTTTATTAAAGTTTAGGATAATATATCAATAAACAAATCACGAATATTAAAATATAAAACAGAAATATAACCTGAATGAAATTGAATAAGTCCTGTCCAATCTAGGACAGTTTTTTTTTCACAAAACGTTGGTCATTTTTTAGCTCAGTGGAGTATTACTTTTTGTTAAGCTGGCAATAAGTCCAAAAGTAGCATGAACCATGTACGTATAATAATTATAATTAATGTATCTTATCTCGCGAAAATGAGTACAATATTTTGTTACTGGACTGTACAATTTTGGAAATAAAAATAATCAAAATTACAACACTGAAGCACATCCATCGTCTGGTGTGACTCTATTGACAGAAAATTAGCTGTAAAGGTATACCCTGTGGGTCTGCTGTAATCGGGAGAAATGTATTATGAAATTTGAAACTTTTCGTCTCGAAACTTTATATATATGTAAAATCAAGAATTTTATTATTATTGTTCTTGTTCTGGGACTGGGTCCCTTTCCGAATCACAGATTTGTACAGATAAAATATACAGCATGTCTGGCCAACAGACAAAAGTAACATAATTAATTAATATTTACAATTATGGATGAATATACGATATATATATATATATATATATATATATATATATATATATATATATATATATATATAATATATACAAAAAAAAATGAAAAAAAAATTTCAAGAGATAATTGTGTTGAACAAACTGAAAAACAAATTAATTGATAACTCAGTTTAAAGATATAGACAATGAAGTGACATTTTTCTTCTTTTAAAATATGACATCAAAATACTAATATCAAAATTGTTACGCGTCTTTTTGGGATAACAGGAGGTGTTGGAAAAGTTGGGATTTAAACGTGGACAGAAATGCAGCATGGCGAATATAAGTAGGCAGAGAATTCCAGAGAGTACAAGAAAGGAACGATCAAATGTATGTATGGAATGTAAAGATCAGAATGTAAAGGTTTTAGGGCTTTAATCTCAACAGATACTTTTTGATGTATTGCCATGTACTTAATTATGCATAATATATTTTATTTTTTTTAAGGTACACTATGCCACAAAATATATTTAACAGAGTTATTCCAAGCTGTATGCATAAATTTCACCAGAGATAGATATAGATCCTGTAACGAGAATTGAAGGATTTTATAATTAATAATACGAAGATCCAAAACAAATATTTATTTGTAACAGACGTTCAATATAAAATGAAACAGTCTATTTTTAGTAAATAAAAAAGTTAAGGTAGACTGGAAATATAGTTTTCGAAGGTATATGAATGTTACATTGTAGCGCTGGGTCAATAAAATTGCCTATTTCCAACGAAAAGATTCTATTTAGCGATAAGATAGAGATTCTATTTATAGATGAAGTCATCAAGAATTGAATGGAGTCCTATTGGGTGATTCATAGACATGAGATGGTGTGATAGCAAGTGATCCCTAGGGTGTCACTAGTGGCGCAACGGACCACACCAAGCTGTGTGGAGCACATGCAACCAACACATCGGGTCACCTAGCGGCCATCCAAGGGGTAGTGTGCAATTGGCAAACGTTTCGGTGATTCACATTTTTGATTACCTTACTCCATAGAACTTGCTCATAAATTATTAGGCAAAGGAACTGAAATGAATACAATAACCCAATCTAAATTGCAATAATAATAAGTGTTTCCGTGCAATAGTAGTAATAAATCTATATAACTGAATCATATAAACCTTAATTATTAAGGATTTATATTTATATATATATATATATATATATATATATATATATATATATATATATATATATATATATATATAAGACAATAAGATAATAGCCATATCACAAATATAGATATTGGTCTTGGAAGTTTGCTTGATATAGATCAGTGGATCCTAACAATTGGTCTGCGGACACCTGAGTACTCAGACGATACCCCAAGTAATAAGACGGCACGCGAGATGTCATTGGAAAACTATTTTAAATTGCATTAATGAAAAATATTTGCGAAGCGTTGCGTTGGCTTATAACAAGAATCACTCTCCCATTGGAGAGATACATGTAGCAACGCCCGATAACTCATAGTAAATATGTGCATAAGTTTTAGTAATTCACTGAGAACATTGGCTCGCGGTTTCAATTCATTGAGTCTGGGCTTGGCATATACTTACAAAATTATTTCAATCACGGTCACTAAGTCGCTGGTCTATTATTTCAATAACAAAAGGTTACTAGATGTCGGAAGCGCCTTAAAATTCAGACAATTATTTTATAATGCAATATATTAGTCTTATAATTATTGCTACTATATCCATTTTAGGAAATATTTATAATTTTTCATTGAACCAGTTAAGTTAATTTTTTTTTAAATATATTATCTTTAGATAATCTTTGCATAAAAAAAAGTAGATTCTTTTTTTTTTTTTTATAGGTACGTATGCTAACATAATTTTTGTCTACGTTGATGTTTTAGTACTACGATATGAAATTCAATTTTAACTTAGTCCTTTTTTGAAAGAATAGCGATTATCAAAGGTACACTTCGAGGGCTTGAGTGTTAGTTACAATTAGATGAAATCAGATTGAATTTATATGCATTAAAACATTGACATATATGGTGGTGCAAGATTCAAAGCAAGACTAAAATTACGGTAGCCGTCATGCTCTGGAACTCACAACTTTTTCCCGAAAACACTGTTCAAATTAACACTTATTCTATTAGATTTGTTTACCAAGTTGGAGGGAAGAGTAGTGAAAATTCGGTCGAATTTCTCTGATTCCGGACAAACTCAACATTCCACCAGCTAAGCGCCAACATATTGTTTGGTAAAATGCTAAACCTTATTAAAATTGATACTATCACATATTTTTGTGTAACTTTAATTATTTTTTTCGATATTTATAAACCAAATCAAACAGTGAAAAACAAAATCCGCAACTTTTCGGGAGTGCTAATAAAAATTTATTTTTCCTTAGAAAATCTCAAATGAAAAATTGAAGAGCTTTGTAGGAGAATTCCGAACATTTTTATTAAAATCGTTAGAACCTATTAATAGAGAATGGTAAAATCGATTGTTAAAGCGGATCTTCCGGGTAGGCGACTTTAGAGGAAATAACTCTCAATAAAAGGTTTTTTTTTGTTGTTTTTTTATGTTCATAATATACGTTATACATATAAATAACATACGAATTTGTTGAACCGGTTATTTATAACGTGGATACATAAATTAGGAAGAAAAAATAACTTATGTTTTTTCCCAAGTTGATTACATTTTTTTTATGATCACAATATTGTAACATAAAAACATAACATAATCAGTGTTAATAATGATCTTTAAAAAAAAAAAAAAAAAAAAAATGTCAGTCAGTCATTGTAAATCAAGAATGGAAATAAAATGTCTGATTGAAATCTATGTAAATATCGTGTAAAAACTGCATCGACGTTTTATAATATGCTACATCATATAGATCATTGGACATAGCTAGTTTAGTGTCTCTGTCGTTGCATCTTGGTTACGCTCGATTCAGTAACCCGAACTAGGAAGTTTTTCATATCCCAAAACCTTCTTAACGCGAGGGGAAAAAACAAAGAAAAAAAAGACATAATTTTGAGTACTTTAATCACAAGCATAAACAGGTGTAAATATTACATATCAAAATCTTTATGTGCATTAAACCAGGCATAAACACCTTAAAGGCTAGTAAAAGTAGCAATAAACAGCCTTCGTGTTTAATAGCATATTAAAATTTTATCTGTGGTAAAAATGAGAAGTGATGGAAAAAGTAAAGAGCTGATACTCATTTCTTGTATTTATTTTAATGTTGTTCTTTACATAACTTATCTTCAAGTTTAGTATTTGCTTAAGTAACAAGTTTTTTTTTTGTGTAATATCATGTTTATATTGTATAAAATAGACCTAATATAAGCTCCTTTTTTTTTCCCAACCATATTTATTGATATTTAAAATTGTATTATATACATCAAGTAAATCAAGGACATAGTAAACTGACATGAAATACATGTAGAGAGACGCTACTCATTGGCAGCACTCTAAAAATATTCTAAACTAGTAGGCTCGGGGCCATCTTCTTTTCAGACGCCTCGAAGGATAATCAGGAATCGAAGAGGATGTAGGTAAGAAACTAGTAGATTAGAGTGGAAATGGAGTTTTTCATGGAATGATTGATATCTGGTTCGAACCAATTCGGTAACAAACGGAACATTAAAGTCTTTTTCGATGAACTTATCCGTGAAAAAGAAAGGAGCGTTAAGGATTTTACGAAGGATTATGGATTGTAAGGATTGAATACTAGAAGAATTCGATGGTTTAGTAGAGTCCCATAGTTCTACTCCGTAAGTCCGCATCGGTCTTGTAAGTCCGCATGTTGGCCGTATAAATAAGCCTTTTGTAATTAAGCAGAAGGTTGGAGCGTTTGTCCAGTAAGTGCTGTAGTAAAAACGTCGGGCAGTTTCTTGTCGTTTCAGTCTTGTATGAGGATTTCAAGTTAGACGTTTGTCAAGGTATGGAATCCGTCCAACGGGAGCTAATATAGACATAAGCATGTAATTTAGCTTTCTAATTAAAACAAAAAAAATCATCATAGAAATGGAGAGACAATAAGCCGTGTCGAGAAACGGATATTTAAATATTTGCATCATAAAAAAGTCATGTAAGAAAAAAATTAACACGGTAATAGCAAAGTTTTCGACTACTAACTACTATAATAACATATTTAAATGATATTCAAAACTGACATGGAGCGTGCCAAGCTGATCTGATGCAATTTCTATTTCTCGCAGTTACAATATTAAAGAAAGGAAAATTTCAATAGTTATGTGAATAATTCAAGATCCTTTATTTGAATACACCGGTGGGCTGAATATCTATGCACGGAGATTACGTATCTAATTCAATAAGCAGGCAACATTAAGTCAGGTGTGTGGGTTGAGCTCAAATCATAAGCAAACAAGCGAAATAATATTCTTTAAAAATCAAGAACAGAAACTCAATAAAGTATGAGGAGGACTAAATATATACATGTTTAGAGAGAAAATAAATAATTTACTTTATGGCAGACTCATTGCGTCAGAGACGACAGGGAAATAGAAGAGATAAGGTATCAGTGGCATTGCGACAATATTTGATATTGTACAAAGGAAGCAAGAATGATATACCCACATATTTCACATTCCCTTGATACCAAAAAAAAAAAAAACTGTAATAACACAAATATAAAAATCATTAACAGGACTTTATGAATAAATAGATCCTTTTGACGACAGAAATATTCTCCGACGAAATCGGTCGTAAACGTAAAAGTTCATTCGTCTATTAATCATCTACTTCTTTACCGAAGAAACTCTTCAGTTATAAGTATTTATAAACTTTTCTTTTATTAATTCATTTTTAAACAAACGGTTTTTTTTTAATATTATTTATTTAATCGAGTATTACTCCTCTATATTTAAATTTTCAGTATCTGACATTCTTAGTTGGCTCACAAGTCTCAGTTTATTTATATTGGCATGATAAGTTAAATAATCTTTCGTCTGAGGGCTGTTAAAGTCACAAATAGTTCTATAAAGTGAATCGTATTTAGAGTTGAGATCTCTTTCAATGTCTATAGAGTGAAGATGAATTTTACTTTTTCGATGATAAAATGTGTATTAGTAATTAAAAAATTCGGTTTTAGCGCTTCGAAAAAGTTTTCTTCAATATAATTATCTGCTGCTAATTTTCTAATTTGTGCGATACAATTAAAACCTGTGTCTCTCATTTTTGTGTTCAAGTTAATGAGTTTAACAAGGCATTTGAGTGGCAGTCAATTTGAATTTATACAAAAATTAATAATTTGTTTCACAATATTTACTTTTAAACTAGTTCGTCCAGATTTTATCCGAACAATATAATTTGGAGTACATTTGGGCCAGAAATATAATGATTGTGCATTAATCAGTAATCACTGGCAATTACATTACTTAGAATGTTGACTTTGTCCGTATACTTTTGTTATTATTATTACAAGTAAAGGCTTCACAAAAACTTTACGTTTAGGTATTTTGGAATAATTTAAAATTTAGTCATCAAACATTTAGTCTGTATCTACTTAGAGCCTTCCAGCTAGTTTAAACTCCATAAAGAAGTGTCCATGGAATCAAATTGGACCATTCTTGCTTTGAGTATTTCCCTCACCTTTGCACCTGCAACGTCATTTACTTTGAGTGAAATGATCAAAAGCTTTGGCAAACTTTCTAGAAGATGAGAAAGGTATTCCTAGATAAGTATAGGATCACATGTTTTTATATTCGCAGGATATAACCATAATGTGAATGCCAAGTAGACCAATTCCAAATAGTAAGAAAATAAAAAATTTCCTAATTATTCATAAAAAGCAAGAGTTAATCAATATTTTTATTGACAAAAATAAATATAAAATAAAATAAATTTTAAGCCTTGTGAAACCAGACCATTGTCCTTCATTAATGACAAAACATCAGGGGCAAAGAGTATATCGCTTATCATTTTTATCATAACAATCATCAAATGACGCGTCGTTTTCCTCAAAGTATTTGTTTTCCTCAGTAGATACAGTTCGTATATATTAGTCTTTAATTACTAAATATTACACATAATTCTTCTCTTAATTCTAATATTTTTAAAATATTTATCCGATAAAAGCAATTTATTACAGCGCTTAAACATATCTAAAAGTAAACAACCATGCCATGGCCAATCTCTCTTTGTTTGCTGAGCCATAGGACGATTGTTCTAATATGCGGGTAAAGAAAGCTTATTTAATGATTATTATTAATGAGTATGAGTATTAATATAGTATTAGTAAGTATTTAGTAAAGAAAGTATTAGTTTAACAAATACTGGGCGGACCAGTGAGCGCCCAAGGCATAGTTCTGAGCCTGTGCGATGTCAGGTAATCGTTAATGATCCCTATTCTAATTAAACCTGCAAGGCCAAATTTAGGACTCCCACTGTAGCATCGACGGCTTGACCGAAGTCACATAAAGTGACGTTATATGAATAAACAAAAAGACTTAATTGATATAAAGTAATTTTTAATAAAACCAACACCAAAAATATTAGGAGTTCGAAAAGGTCCATTTACTATGTCTTTTTCAATACTAAACATTTCTCAGATGAGGGAAACAATAGGGAACGACTGACAAAGGAAGTAGGAGGTCCGAGTGACTCGGAAGATATGTGACTTGGATACTAAGTCATGATTCACTGACATCTAGTGGCATATTTCCTTGATGGTATATCAAATATGTCAAACTTAAGTAAAGTGTTGTAAATTACAATTTTAAAAATAACTCAATTATAAAACGTGTAACAATTATGAGTCAAAAATAAAATTAATATTAATCGTTAAAAATCTATGAATTATTGTGCAACAAATAAAACTTTAGGTAATAAAGCCTGTAAGACATTATTTTTTATTAATTATTCCGAGTGATATATTAGATTTTTAAAAAATCCATTTTAATCTTATAGATATACTGTTTATTATAATTTATTGATTACTTTTAGAAAATGTTTAAAGCAGTGAAATACAGGCAGGCAATAACTATGAAGATAAACTTTAAGATGTTTGTAAGCGATTAAAGGCGTAAAATCATCAACGCCAGTATATAATATGCACATATAAAAATATACTATATTGGTATAAAAAAAAAAAGAAATTTAAGAAATAAAAAAAAATAACACAAATTTAATGTAAGATAAAAAGTAATAACAACAGTACAAACAAATTGACAAGGAATGTATACATTTTAACTAAGACAGTTGATTCTATGAACAGCCTTTAGGATGAAATAATTTATTATTAAAAACAAATAAATTCGTAATTTTTTTGGGCTTCAAATTATGTCCTATTTCTTTGAAAAACGTGTATTTATAGTGAGAATAGGCATCGCTGAACATAAATTTTATCTCTTTGAGATTGTAGTAACAATTTATTAGTAGTCATCAACAATTTATCATTTTTTGTTTAAAAAAATCGTCTTGATCCTTTATTCCTTTATAAGTTGTGAAATCATTAAAAAATATATATGTTTTGTATAACAGCACTTAACAGTTCAATATGAAACAGATACTCAATAAAAGAAAGATAAAAGGAGTATTGCCCGAACCATAATAAGACCATAGGAAAATATTTCTAAGATTAAAATATTTAAAAAGTAAAATATAAAACTCAAGAAATTTAAAATAATATGTAATGGTTAGCTATCAAATTTAATTTGTAACATTCATACACTAAAGTACCATTTTATTCATTAAAAATAAAAACCATTGCTGTTTATTAGTAAAAAGGTATGCATATGTGAGTTTATATTTGTTTATTTTTTTAATTATACTAATTAATTAAGAGAGGAGAGGAAAAAGAGGGATATTTTCTCAGGTTGAAAAAACATTTGAAGTTGCAGAAGACGGACAAAAGACACATAAAATAATCTCAAGTGGTTTTTTTTGGTAAACATTTATATTTTTATATTATTTAATGAACACTAAATGGAATTCTGATATAATTTTTTTTTAATTTTATATAAGAAGAACAGAAAGTTAAAATTCAGTAATGCATTATTGTAAAAAATACACAATATTTTCGTGTTTTAAAAACATTTAAAGTAATTATTCTATGATTTACATTAACAAGTCATAGATCCTGTACGTAAGAGTGCGCATCGAATTTTTAAAAAATTGGTTTGTTCAAACGAAATTTGTTTAAACAAGAGTGTAACTAAATACATTATTCGAAAATTAATATAATCCTTCTATTCTAACAAAAGGGAGACAACACAGAATAATATAGACCGCGCGTTTGATGTCACTAAACGCCCTGGGAATTAAACACGCCAGAGAGCGTTTTGAATTCTATTTGAAGCCGACTATAGGAAATGCGAAGCCTCATCTAGGCCAATTGAAATAAACCAGGATTTTATGGCGGCTATAAAAGATACTCGCCAGGGCAACCATAATATTATCTCCAATTTCTGCTTCAATGATCATCATGGTAATAAATGTCACTTCCTACTGTCTATTAAAACCGAATAAAGTTGAAATATTTAAGAGATAATGTTTTCTTTAAACTTTTTACGAGGTAACAGATATTCAGTGAAGTTGTAAAAAAAAAAAAAGACATTAAAATCTGGCGAGCGAGTGTGGACAACACCACAACCTCCTCTTAGTATTTTGCATGAAATAACTAAAGATTTTTGAGGGTTGAAAATGTATTTTTATTTATTTGCCAATCTAAAATTAACGCTTATTTATTAATTAATCATCTATCATTGCTACTAATATTAAGGACTGTCCAAACATAAATTATAACTGAGGTTGTTTAACAACTAAAGAAAAACAGGAGAAATATTTTTCCGGGTTGAAAATTAGTAATATATATTTTCTATATAAGTAGAAGATCTAACATAAAACATTGTAAAATGTAGCAGGGTTGACAGAAACGCATCAAGTTAAGTGATTTTGATAATAATAATTTTAAAAATCTTTTTATTTAATCGAACTAAATATTTCCATTGCAACTAAAGTTTCGATTTTTAAAACTTTTCATCTATTATTCGGAAGAAACCTTTACCACATTCAATTTTAGTTCAAAATAATGACTTATTTTTTTCTTTCATTATCATAAATTTATATTTAAAATATTAAACAATTTTTTTTTCAACGCTTTTGAGTGTACCTTAACTCCAGGGCATTCAATTTTAAGTGAATAAAAATAAAAATAGGTATTTTAATTCCTATAAAAATTTTTAATTAATTAAAACATAATAAAAATATATTCACACGAATTATTATAAATTGTTTTAATAGCCAGTTTGTTGTATAAAAACAATAGAACATTTATATTACTAATCTCAATAACAAAAATAAATTTTCAAGATACAATAATATTTATCCTGTTTTCTTCTTTAGTTTCTTATCTTCTTTCATAGTTCATATTTGCACATTCGTTAATTAACAGCAGAGAAAGTTGATTAATTAATTAAAATAACAAGATATTTTAGATGAAAACATTTTAAAACTCACTGGCAACCATTTATATAAATAGTTTGACTTTAACCGTCAGAGCCATAATTAATAAAAAGGCACAAAGGTTTAATTATGACGAAAAAGTAGCTGAAACATTCCAGACATGTACTTAACTTAATTGTGCAACTTAGTTTCGTTCTTTTTATTTTTGAGCATGATTTTCTGAGCAGAACTCTTTGGGAGACTTGATTGACTTAACGTGTATTTCCGTCGATAATTTCATATAATTCTCTTACTAAATAATTCATTGAACAACTTCTGAATCTAATTCAGATTCAATGAACAATTCATTTTCAAATAAAATTTGTTTTGAGCATATCCCTGAATTTAAATGCCGAATAGTCACGATATCAGCATATATGTCAATTGAAAAATAATTGACTCATCTATTGAGCAACAGTGAATCATCTGCTTATTACGATTCCGGGCACAAACTATTTGCTATTTTGGCATAAACCTATTGTGACGTACAGAAACCGTGCAAGACTACTTCCTAGTAATTAGAATGATTCATCAAGACAAAAGTGAGTACGCTACGTGATTTAAACACTAACGAATCTCTAATTCTAGGAAATGTTTGGAATAAGATTCATGATACGTTGTGAAGCAGAATAACAATTATCTATTGCGTTCAAAAACAAAATATTTATTTTGCGTGAATAATTTTACTGATTACTGATAAAAAACTGATTCTTAGATTTTACATACAACACACGCTTTGCAAAAAACAACTCTAAAAACCATTTAGGTCATGGATTCAGTACTAATAGATATTCGTACTGTTTCACAGTCAGCGGCCGTGTACGTAGCTGATTAGACCTTGATTACGCTCAGCCGCCAGGTTTTCTACCCCCAATATTAGGGATACCCACTTTGTGGAGGCTGAGTGTGCCCCAGGAGAGTCTCCATAACCCAGGATCGCTTCACAGCTCAAATAACAGAATAAATAATTTTTTGCTTCAAACAGGATTCCAACCCTGGCCCGAAAACAGTGGACTAGAGCTCTAGCCACAAGACCTCACCTACTCAAGTTTAACTGACCCAACTTAATTTTTTTTTTTTTTTTTAAATAGAACAGATTATTCAGGAGTTGTAAACTTATAGTTAAATAGTTATACTTAAAGTTACTAAAAATAGTTATACTCCTCTTACTAAAAATAAGTTCTCTTAAGGTTAAGAATATTCTTTCAAATCAGTTCTTTCAGTCAGACACGGTAGAGGTAATTGTTTTTTTAACAGAGTTCAATGAACTCATTTTCTACGCGATGTTACAAAACATTTATAATTTAATACATTTTTACTGTAATAGCAATATAAGGAAATAATTTTTTTATGCTTAACAGCAATAAAATTAAACCATAATGATATATCCAGAAATACGAAATATTAGCAATTATGTCACTAACATTAAACGCACTGGTCTAAAACAAGAGTCACCCGTCCGCATCGTTGACAGATTCAAGGATAAATTATCATCAAATACAATTTAAATTTTAAATTAGCTTTTACATTTCAATTTCAAATCCAAACCGAGCATGCGCCATCGCTCCAGAATATTTGTTTAGGAATAACATACAGCACTCGTTAGAAATCACAAGACATTCTTCTCTTAAACATGTCACATCATAAATCTGTGCAGTAGATGTTTTGTCGTCGGAATTGTATCGTAACGTGTGTTGTAACACAATGCACTTATCATCGTAAGCCATCATCACTTCCACTACGTATAAAACGATCAGTGAATCAGATTTATAAAACTCAAATTCTTGACGCAGTACGTACATCTATGGTACACCAAGCTTAGTGGTGAGTCTAACGTGGAAATGAAAACTCGTACAAAACAGCAATTTCATATTCAAGACATTTGAAGTGCTACCACTGGTAGTTTCTTCACATGCCTGTATCACGCCCACTTGATCTATTAGCACATTTACTTATTGTATTTTATTGTAATACAGTTGTAAATTTCTTTTAAATATAAAAAAAAAAAAAAAAATATTCAAGACAATTGTATACAACTAATCTGTGATATGTTTCAGCAAGATTTTCATCCAAATCGATGAATGAGGAGAGCAACTTTATTTCAGCGTTTTGCACCATTTTACAATTTTCTATAAAACAAATTTTACGATTTGATTAAACATATTTAACTGATGTTAAATTAAATGGACTTTATTTTCGTGTAGGTTTTTATGTGATTGATACAGTGGGAAAGGGCATAAATGCGAAGTTGAAGTTTTTAAGTAAGTTTCTGTATTAATAAGTTAATAATAATTAATAATATTAATAATGCTTCCACTATATATATATATATTAATATATATATATATATATATATATATATATATATATATAAAAACTAGAGGGGTATTGGTCATCGCCATTTTGTTAAAAAATAATTGGTTATTAATGGTGTCATATATCTTATCTCAACCACTAATGAAAGTAAGCAAAAAGCACAAGCTGTTTCAATTACTTTTTTAATTTATTTAATATAATATAATTTTAAGTCATTAACTACTAATGATTGTGTAAATATATACAGTGTCTGCAATGACTTAATATTAATTTATCTATTTCTATTATATTTAGTTCAGAAAGCTTTATAACCTATATTTACAGCATATATTTTGTGTACATTCTACTTTACATTTAATATCAAGGATGTATAGTCGACTTAATGCTTGGCATGGCTAATTGGTTATATTGGTTATTTTACAAAATTAAATTATTGTTAACCAGACTAACTCCTGATTATTTACACATTTTACTTTCAATATTTACAAAGATTTAAATACTGGAAATCGCATTCTTACTGAGGTTCGAAACCGAAGAGTACTTAAGGAGGGTAAAAATGATTTTTTTCATAAGAGAAGAGGGGAGGCACAGGTTTTACAAAACTCCAATTAATCCAAACAAGTTTATTATACCATTGAATTGTACAGGCACATATTACAGAACTTTAAAGTAACCTAAAAAAAAATTAAAAAACCTGTACCACTACAACGAATGATGGGTCTTGGGCTCAGAACATAGAGATTCGAACTGTTTCTAAGCCACGACCGTCTAATCAGGTGATTAGTTAGGCCTTGATCATGCTCAGCCGCCAAGTTTCTTCCCCGATTCGGGTACCCATTTTAAAGATGCTAGTTCTACCCCAGGAGGGTCTCCATACTCAAAGGTCGCTTTCCGGCAAAATTAACAGAATAAATAACTCTTTCATAGCCAGGATTCGAACCAAGGCATCAGATAATAGTAGAATAGTGCTCTATCCACTAGATCACGCCGTTCCCTACTTTAAGTAACACATCAATTCATTTTTTTTTGGGTAATATTTCGGAATAGACTGGGAATTTACCCCTTTTACTGACTCCTCTCTACGGATCACCTCCATCATGCAAATCATTTCATATTTACAACGAAACATATATACGAAAATAATTTTTGAGAGTACATACAAAATCATATACATACAAAAACTCTGCATATAATTTATAAATCGTTTAAAATGACTGTCAATTAAATTATTAAAATCTTTTTATAAAAGAAACAAATTTATTTTCGTTTAACTACATAAAAGGCGGGCAAAAAACAAAACAGTAAAAACGTGTCCCAATATTCGAAGCATAATTCATAATAAAAGCGTGAAAATTTCATACGGAGAAATTACAAGAGATCGTTGCATAAATCTGGTTTAAAGACTGGCTGAAGTGCCAATGGCGAAGAAATGGTCTGGATGGAACCATAAAAAATGTGACATCAGCAAGAAAATGGCGGGCGGCATTACGTATACAAGATCCTTAAGTGAAAGCAATTGAATAATAAAAAAAGATTAGAAGGGGAATTATTCAAGATGAGATCTGATTAATTCTAGGAGAGGATCTCAACATAGTCCCCAGTGGACAGTACTCCTAGCATTATCGATTTTACCCAGGCATCCACGATCTTTCGCCAGTCATTGATCTTATCTAATGAGCTACATCACGGAAAGGACTTTGAGTTCGCTATCTAGTCCACCACAAAGGATTAGGGTAAAAAATAACAATTACCTGCATAATCGATTACATAAAAACTCAGAAAAAAGAAATGTTTATTAAAGTGAAATTAGTATTTATTCACAGGTAATAATTGAGATTAAATCAACCTAGGTTTCAAAATATATTTTTGATAATTATAAAATTTATTTTTATTTTAAAACTTATTTTTATTTTAAAATTTTATTTTTATTTTTTATTTTTAAATTTATTTTTATTTTTAAATTTATTTTTATTTTTAGATTTATTTTTATTTTTAAATATTTTTTTTATTTTTAAATTTATTTTTATTTTTAAATTTATTTTTATTTTTAAATTTATTTAAAAAAATTAAATAAATACAATACTATATTATGTAGTTAATTTCCATGTTAAATAATACAATAATGTTTTATTCAGCACCGAATTTACTCGCAATTTTAATTTAACTCGCAGCTTCTATCAAGACGTTTAAACATTCGAGTTAAAAAAACTATTATTCTCCCGAAGGTTCTATAAGGATATGAAACGAGGTGGTTTACTTTGAAGGATGAACAACGCCTCAAGATTTTCGAGAATAAGGTTCTACGTAAAATATTTGCGCCAAAGAGAGCTGAGGCCACTGGGAAATTCAACGCTTGTACCCTACCCTATCTGTATAGTTGAGATGATAGTATCACGGCGAATGAAAATGGAGTGTAAAATTGTTAGGATCAGTGAAAAAGAAGACTTCCGAAAAAGTTATTATGCGATAAACCGAATGGCAGGCGTCAAAGAGGCATGTAGATGTTATGAATTGTGTTCTGATCCCGGGGGCTTGGGCTTAAACAATGATCACTGGACGAATCAGTGTAGGCAACATTTGGGAGTGTCGCATAGAACCTTCGGGTTCGCTAAGCTTATTATTGTTATTTAACAAAACAGACATTACCATATTTTTAATTAAAAATTACAACACGAAATTGGCCTGAATCAGACAAAAAGATAGAAACAAGAAGAAAAGTCAGAAATTTGCTCTAATTAAATAATACAATAATTCAAATAGGTTCAAATTTTGTCCCTTGTTCAATATATGGATTTGAAGAAAGGATTGAGGAAAGGAAACCATAGAACGGAGAAAAAAAAATTCCTCCTTTTTGAAAATATCTAGGTATGAACACAAACATGGCATGTCACTAAACATTTTGAAACCACAGTACCGACAAGAATATAATGATCCGGATCTATAAAAATGGCATCTTATTGAAGTTGGATATTGTCATAGAATAGACAAAACAATTAAAATTGAGTTTCTCTCAATTTAATAAAACAAAATTAATATATTTAAATTTTATATATATTATAAAATCTTTACAAGCATAAAAATAAAAAATAAAAATATTGGTATTAATTGTAACTATTCAAAAATTCAGACACTTGAATGCTCCATTATTAAGCCATTTAAACGTGTTTGTTTATTTAATTTAAAGACATCCACAAAGAAACAAATAAGGAGTATTGGTATAAGGAAATTGATCAAAACAACCTCAGGCGAAGGGCGTCGCCTCTTCAGAAATAGCAAACATAGCGAACCGGCGGCCTTTGCAGTGAAAACAGTTGAGCTATCTCCTTAAATAGATACGGGGATTCCAACAGTCCACTTCCACGTGGCAAAGGGATGCCAAAATTATGCAAAAAAAAGCCAACAAAATAAAAAATAATAAACGAATTATACGACTATATTCCGGACTCAAATAAAATATTGTTTCAAAGGTAACACAAATTTTTGATAGAAAAAAATATAAAAAGTGCAAAGTAATAAAACAGATTTAATAACGTTAGTATTCAAAATCATAAAAAAAAAAAAAAAAAAAAAAAAAAAAAAAAAAATGGAGCCCAAGAATGAATAAACAGATTAAAGTTCATGAAAGCACAACTTTAAAACAGAAAAAATGTATTAAAACGATAAATGCACATATAAAAATGCACCTAATTTATGTTATAAAAATGGTAGCTGAGGTTTATTTGTTTTAAAAATGAAAATAAATTGTTTTAATGTCATTTAATAGATAAAAATTAATTTTAAAAAATAAATATAAATATAATAAAAAGAGATGAGAAGGTTCTAATTATTTTATTCATAATAAATTATTTAAATAAAACCTAAAGACAAAATTCACATTAAACAAACAAGAGAGAAATGCTTTATTTTATCAAAATCACAATAAAACAAAACAGTGCTGCCCAACTGTATTGGGTTGCTATCATACACAGCGTACTTATCAATCTTGATGACGTGATATTAACCTGAAAAGTTATAAATTTACAATACAATTACTTTCTTTATCAACAGATTTCTATTTATATCATATAATATGTAATATAGTCTATAATCCAAAGCAAAATCCAAGCATAAAAAAAAAAAAAGAAACAGATTAAAAATTAAAAATTTACAAGGTTTGTATTCAAATGTCAAAAAAAAAAAAAAATCGCAGTCAAAGTATATATACTAATAAAAAAAAATTAAATGTTTATTCAATCAACAAAATAATGTAAAAAAAAAAAAAGACTAAAATTTCATGCACTTAAAATTCGAGAAAAAAAATACAAACATTATATTTTATTTATACATTAGCCACTACATATTTCTTTGTTTTTTAGATACGTTTTTGGAACAACATTGTCATGCGTAAAGTATTAAATTCTTCAACAGTAAATCAGCGCCAACATTACTTGAAACACTTTTTTTTAAATAAAGAAATAAAAGCCAGGATTTTAACTTGATAAAAATTAATATATTTTTTTATAGATCTAGAAAACCCTAAGAGGTATTTGCATTAAATAAATTGAGTAAAACCATTTGGAAGCAAGCATTTTTAAAGGGAGAAGTTGTGAAATGTAAATACATTATTTGTATAAATTCAGTTAAAAATATCATCAGACCTCACCAAGTAAAACACGATGAAATACTCATACATTTTAAAACATACATATATTTTTTACTGTAATTTTTTTCGTACA